>CM042685.1:53674029-54924029 GCA_023614405.1 Avena insularis | reverse complement strand
ATCTATAACAAAAAGAGAGTTAAACAGGTTAGAAAAAACAATAATCCTAATAACTAAAACAATATAATCCTAATTATAATAACTTAAACAAAAAAATAACCCTAATCCTAATACTAATTCTAATCTTAATAAATAAAACAAAAAAATCACTGAAACAATAATCCCAATCCTAAAAAATTATATATTCCTAAAAACAACTAAAAACAATTATATAAACAATTATATATTCCTAAAAACAACTAAAAACAATTATATAAACAATCATATATTCCTAAAAAAAGAAACTAAAAACAATTATATAAACAATTATATATTCCTAAAAACAGTTATATAAACAATTATATATTCCTAAAAAAAGAAACTAAAAACAATTATATATTCCTAAAAAAAGAAACTAAAAAAATTATATATTCCTAAAAACAACTAAAAACAATTATATAAACAAATATATATTCTAAAAAAAGAAACTAAAAGCAATTATATATTCCTAAAAAAAGAAACTAAATGCTAAGATACTAAAAATGCTACTAAGGTATAAAAAACGACACTAAAAATTCCTAAAAAGCACGCTATGGGCGGCGCGGATACATGGGCGGCGTGATGGCACTTACTGGTATGTGGCTGCCATTAATACAATGTGAGCGCTGCGTGACCTTGGCGGCACAAGCAAGGCGTAAGACTTACGTGGCGTGGCGACGCACTGACTTGTGGCGAAGCGGTGAGGCAGCGGCATGGCGCGTGGCGGCACGGCGGGGCAGCCGGAGACGAGGGCAGCGGTGCGGTGGAATCCGACAGCACCTCCCCTGCGTCGATCGAGCTCTCGCCGTCGTCTGCGTCTCCTCGTCGAATTCGCCAAGTGCTGGGTGAGGGAGGCCAGGGGTGGGCGCAAGTTACTTATACCCACACCCCTTTAGTCCAGGGCTAAGCCACGGGACAGGACTAAATGGTCTTTACTCCCGGGTCGTGGCTTAACTCCCGACTAAAGACCCCCCCCCCTTTAGTCGCGGGGTTAAGCCACGGCCCGGGACTAAAGGGTTTTTTTCGGCCGCTTCTTTTTCGTGCGCGCAGGCACCCTTTAGTCCCGGGTCCAGCCACGACCCGCGACTAATTGTTTTTTTGTAAATTTTCTTTTTTAATTCGAATCAAATATAAAAACTTTGGAAAATCATATCTTTTATTGTAATAATCCAGATAACTCAAATAATATGTCTATTATTATCAGAAAAATATAAAGAATCTTAATGTAATATCCATTTATCTGTTTGATTCATTTATAAATTATTTCATTTGTAAATTTTCTTTTTTTAATTCAAGTCAAATATAAAAACTTTGGAAAATCATATCTTTTATTGTAGTAATCCAAATAACACAAATAATATGTCTATTATTATCAGAAAAATATAAAGAATCTTAACATAATATCCATTTATCTGTTTGCATCATTTATAAATTATTTCATTTGTAAATTTTCTTTTTTTAATTCAAATCAAATATAAAAACTTCGGAAAATCATATCTTTTATCGTAATAATCCAAATAACACAAATAATATGTCTATTATTATCAGAAAAATATAAATAATCTTAATATAATATCCATTTATCTGTTTGCATCATTTATAAATTATTTCATTTGTAAATTTTCTTTTTTTAAATAAAATCAAATATAAAAACTTTGGAAAATCATATATTTTATTGTAATAATCCAAATAACACAAATAATATGTCTATTATTATCAGAAAAATATAAAGAATCTTCATATAATATCCATTTGTCTATTTGCATCATTTATAAATTATTTCATTTGTAAATTTTCTTTTTTTAATTCAAATCAAATATAAAAACTTTGGAAAATCATATATTTTATTGTAATAATCCAAATAACACAAATAATATGTCTATTATTATCAGAAAAATATAAAGAATCTTAATATAATATCCATTTAGTCCCGATTGTAGTCACAAATCGGGACTAAAGATATTTCCCGCCAAGTTTTCCCGCGCTTTCCTTTCTACGAGAGCTTTTAGTCCCGGATGTAGTCACTATCCGGGACTAAAGATATTTCCCGCCATTTCCCAAAGCTTCAAGCCAAGTTTTCCCGCCCTTTCCCTCTATATTTAGGGCGATCGCGCCATGGCTATCCACACATCCATACCTTCCTCTCTTAGAACAATGGACAACGCCTACTGGGCCATTCTGACCCTCGAGGAGACCGAGGCGCTGTGCGCCTCCAACTACCCTTGTCCGCCGGGCTACCGGCCGCCCGTCGGCTGGATGCTGAGCGCTAGAGGGGTTCCTGTACCTCCTGTCCCTGAAGGTTCCACACGCCAGGCGGCCATCACAAACCACTTCTACCATGAGCTCACGCCGGAGCAGCGGATGGATCCCTAGTGGGATCCCGACAACTACGACACCTAGAATGCCTTCTTCGCTAATAGGCGTGAAAGGGAGCTCACCAGGTATGAGGCTGATGGCCCGCCACCGGTGAACCACAACGAAGCCGGCTGTTGTCTGTGGTGGGCGAACCGTACTATCATCGGAGTGATGCGTTACATCGCCGGGGGAGACCATCCTCGCCTGCGGTGCCCACGAGTCCACCCGCCACAAAGCCACAAAAAATCCCCACACCGGCCCGACGGTAGCGGCATCGTCTTCCAGGAGACCCCTCCCCCGCCCGCCATGAATCTGAGGCTGGAATGGCCCCTGGTATATGCCATGGATGGGCTAAGGATCTTCGGAGTGGCTGGTGACGATGACGATGATGATGACGATGACGAAGAAGACCCTGAAGGTGCGTACTATAGGACTAGGCATGATTATGACTAAAGGGGGCGGCTTTAGTCCTGAGTGTTAGCTAGTCCCGGTTTGTCCCGGTTTTTAATATTAATAAATGTCTTGAGTGTTACCTAATAAATAGAGGGAAATGCCTATATAAAGAGAGGGTTCATATTTAGTCCCGGTTGGAGAAACCAACCGCGATTGAAGGGATTACGGCAGACTGGGCTAGGCAACACTAATAGTAGGGGTGAGTGTCGACATTATGTCGTGCGGCTTGTACCTTGTCCCGGATGGTGTCACCAACCAGGACTAAAGATGAACCTTTAGTCCCGGTTGGAGACACCAACCGGGACTAAACATGATTCAGCAATAATAATAGGGGTGAGTGTCAACATTATGTCGTGAGTGTCGACATTATGCCGAGCTGCTTGAACTATAAATAGACATCCTTGTGAGTCCAGTCCTCTAGCCAGTTTGAGGCATCTCCAAGATGGTTTTCGAGAGCAGGGACACCACTACGGCCTGTTTCAGGGAGATGCCGACGGAGCCCCGTCCTCCGACATCTCCGAGAAACTGGTCATAGAGGCACTCCCTAATATGTGAAATTAGTTATCTCCTAGGCGTATTGATCTAGTTAGAGAAGTTACAAGCTGCAAGATGGTTTTTGAGGGCAGGGACACCACTACGGCGATTTAGGGAGATGCCGAGCCAGTCCTCGGCATCTCGAGAAACTGGTCATAGAGGCACTCCTAATATGTGAAATTAGTTAGCTCAGCGTATTGATCTAGTTAGAGAGTTACAAGCTGGAAGATGGTTTTCGAGAGCAGGGACACCAAGACGGCGGTTAGCCAGGAGATGCCGTGAGCCGATCCTCCGGCATATCCGAGAAACTGGTCATAGAGGCACTCCCTAATATGTGACATCACGGGTTTGGAGATCAGATCTTAATGGTAAGTATGAATCGGTACTAAAGGCGCTCCTTTAGTACCGGTCCAGCCACAAAACGGGACTAACACACTCAAGATTGTTTGCAGACAACACTATAAAAATGGACACATGCATGGAGCATCTTCACTCATAAAATGTTACAATTATTACATATCATTTCTTTGCATGTGTTCCTTTCTGATCTCGTCGTATCCATGGAGCATCTTCATTCATTAACATGATGCTTGGGTCATCCTTCACCGCGAAGGGCGGAATTTCATGAAACTTATCACAATCTTCTGACATGTCTGTCTTGTCCTCCACTCCCACGATGTTTCTTTTTCCTGAAAGAACTATGTGGCGCTTTGGCTCATCGTCTGATGTATTCTTTTTCTTATTTTTTCTTTTTCTAGGTTTGGTAGACATGTCCTTCACATAGAAAACCTGAGCCACATCATTGGCTAGGACGAATGGTTCGTCTAAGTACCCAAGATTGTTGATATCCAACATGTCATTCGGTATTTCTTGTCTATCTCAACCCCTCCTCCTGTCAGCTTGACCCATTTGCACCGAAACAAGGGGACCTTAAAAGTAGGTCCATAGTCAAGTTCCCATATCTCCTCTATGTAACCATAATATGTGGTCTTTGACCCATTGTTGTCTGTTGCATCAAAGCGGATACCACTTTTTTGGTTGGTGCTCTTTTTATCTTGGGCTATCGTGTAAAATGTATACCCATTTATCTCGTACCCTTGGAAAGTCGATATAGTCGAAGATGGTGACCTAGACAACAAGTATAGCTGATCTCCAAGAGTGTTGTTTTTGATGAGATGTTGCAACCAACCGCCAAAACTCTTCATGTGTTCATCTCTAATCCAAGAGTCATGCTTTCCAGGGTTGTTGGAGCGTAAGATTTTCTTGTGTTCCTCGATATATGGGGCTGCCAAGATAGAATTCTGTAGAATGGTGTAATGTGCTTCAGTGTAAGAATGTCCGTCCCTACATATTATTGATTTCCTTCCTAGAGTACCCTTTCCACTCAGTCTCCCCTCATACCGCGATTGAGGAAGACCAATCGGCTTAAGGTCAGGAACAAAGTTAACACAAAATTCAATGACCTCCTCTGTTCCATAGCCCTTGGACATGCTTCCTTCTGGCCTAGCATGGTTACGAACATATTTATTTAAGATTCCCATGAATCTCTCAAAGGGAAACATATTGTGTAGAAATACAGGACCGAGAATGGAAATCTCTTCGACTAGGTGAACCAGAAAAGGCCATAATATTGAAGAAGGATGGTGGGAACACCAACTCAAAACTGACAAGACATTGGACCACATCATTCTGTAACCATGGTAGATCTTCAGGATTGATTATCTTCTGAGAGATTGCATTGAGAAATGCACATAGCTTCACAATGGGTACTCGAACATTATCTGGTAGAAGCCCCCTCAATGCAATCGGAAGCATTTGCGTCATAATCACGTGGCAGTCATGAGACTTTAGGTTTTGGAACTTTTTTCTGCCATATTTATTATTTCCTTTATATTCGACAAGAAGCCAGATGGGACCTTAATACTGCTTAGGCATTCAAAAAATATTTCCTTCTCTTGTTTGGTAAGAGCGTAGCTGGCATGACCTTGAAACCATTCTGGATGCAGGCCATCTGGGTCTTTCATACGTTGATGGTCCTTTCGTGCTTCCGGTGTATCTTTTGTCTTCCCATACACGCCCAAGAAGCCTAGCAGGTTCACGCATAGATTCTTCGTCACATGCATTACATCGATTGCAGAGCGGACCTCTAAGAATTTCCAATATGGTAGCTCCAAAAATATAGATTTCTTCTTCCACATGGGTGCGTGTCCTTCAGCGTCTTTCGGAACAGATTTTCCTCCAGGACCCTTTCCAAAGGTTACCAGTTGATCCAAATCTTTGACCATATCAAATATATCAGCACCAAAGACGCTCCTTAGGCTTCTCGGTGACATGCCGCATCGCTTGAAATGCTTGCCTTTCTTTCTTAAGGGATGCTTGGCCAAAAGAAATCGACGATGCTCATTGTATACATTCTTCTTACAATGTTCCAAATATATACTTTCAGTCTTATCTAAACAGTGTGTGCATGCATTGTATCCCTTGTTTGACTGTCCTAAAAGGTTACTAAGAGCAGGCCAATCATTGATTGTTATGAAAAGAAATGCTCGGAGGTTAAATTCTTCCTGTTTGTGCTCATCCCACACGCGTATCCCGGATTCGTGCCACAACTATAAAAGTTCTTCCACTAATGGCCTTAGGTACACATCAATGTCATTGCCGGGTTGCTTCGGACCTTGGATCAACACTGACATCATAATGAACTTCTGCTTCATGCACAACCAAGGAGGAAGGTTATAGATGCATAGAGTCATGGGCCAGGTTTTGTGACTGGAGCTCTGCTCCCCAAAGGGATTCATGCCATCTGTACTTAGACCAAACCTTAAACTCCTTGCGTCATCTTCAAAGTCCGGGTACTTTCTATCGATTTTTCTCCATTGCGACCCATCAGCGGGGTGTCTCAACATCCCATCTGACTTACGTTCCTCTTTATTCCATCGCAATAACTTGGCGTGCTCTTTGTTTCTGAATAAGAGTTTCAACCGTGGTATTATAGGAGCATACCACATCACCTTCGCAGGAACCCTGTTCCGGGGGGCTCGCCCTCAACGTCACCAGGGTCATCTCGTCTAATTTTATACCGAAATGAAGTGCATACCGGGCATGCATCTAAATTCTCATACTCCTCACCGCGGTAGAGGATGCAGTCATTAGGGCATGCATGTATCTTCTGAACCTCTAAACCTAGAGGGTAGACAACCTTCTTCGCTTCGTACGTACTGGCGGGCAAGACGTTATCTTTTGGAAGCATATTCTTCATCATTTTCAGCAACTTTTCACATGAGGAGTCAGGTATAGCACACTCAGCCTTCCATCGCAGCAATTCCAGTGTGCTGCCCAGCTTTTTCAGACCATTTTTGCAATTTGGGTACAATAACTTTTTGTGATCCTCTAGCATGTGATTGAACTTCTCCCTATCCTTTTCAGTTTCACAATCTCTTCGTGCATCGGCAATGGTCCGACCAAGATCATTAGCGGGTTCATCATGTGTCTCTTCTTCATCCTCCCCTTCAGCATCCCCCATGGAAGTATTTCCGTACTCAGGGAAACCATGATAGTTGTCATCCTCCTCCTCTTCTTCAGTGTCTTCCATTATAACCCCTCTCTCTCCGTGCTTGGTCCAACAATTATAACTGGGCATGAAGCCGGACTTCAACATGTGGCTGTGAAGGGTTTTTGAGTCAGAGTAATCCTTCTGATTCCTACATCCATTACATGGACATAATACAAAACCATTGTGCTTGTTTGCATCAGCAACACGGATGAATTCATGCACGCCATTAATGAACTTCCAGGGCCGGTCAAGACCGCATACATACATTCCCGGACCATCTGCATTATAGTAAAAGTATATCAAAAACCATTACACAACATGATAAAATTATTATAAGTTATATTGAGAGCTTCTAGAGCATTAATTTTGAATTCTGAAAAATTTACATGCACCAATTTGTGAATTGGAGAAAACAATCAACATGATAAATGTGGAGTTTTTTATTATTGTTCTATCAGTGAAAACCTCATTCCATTCTAAGCTCTGAAACTCTAAAATTACACATTTCAATTTTCAGTAACTATGTGCTTAATCAAAATTTGTTACACATATATATCAAAATCCTTCTAGCTACTTCTAGAGCATGCATGCATTTGATCCATATCTCTATACTTCTAGAGCATTATAGAGCTAAAGTAGCAATAAGAGATGAAAGGATGAAGTTCTAACCTTTTAAAGCTTTGGATTTAGGTGTTGCAAACTAAATCTTGACAAATCTTGAGAAAAAAAATGGCATGAACTCTCTGGCTTCTTTGAGAAAAATGGCCACCATATGCTTTAGGGCAGGTGGCCAGAAAGCTGTATATATACTGATGAACAACTAGTACCGGGCCGTGATATGACCCGGGACTAATAGTCCCCGAAAAGAGCTGTTGGCCCGCTCCAGCTTATTAGTCCTGGGCCGTATTACGGACCGGGACTAGAGCTCTGGTCCGGCCCGGGACTAGTGTCTATGGCCATTTCTAGCCGTTGGAGGCCTCACGGCCCGGGACTAGTTCTAGCACTAGTCGCGGTTCGTGATGGGCCAGGACTGGTGACGTTTTTCAGATCGAAGGCCTGTTTTCCAGTAGTACTATATCTAGATCAACTCGGGAAAAAAGACATTAAATTGTTAACCTTACTTGGAGGCTTTCACATATAGGGTTGAATCAACTGAACACCAAGAAATTGTAGGGGACAGTGGGTCAAAGAAAAACCCAATTCAGATCAGAAGGAAATGAACTGAACACGAACAAATTGCACTCGACATCTTACAATATCTAAATTAGTGGGTAAAAAAAACCTAGTTCAAATCAAAAGAATAAATATAGAACGATAGACTTAAACAGAAATGGAGCATCGTGACATACCTTTCTTTCAAGCATGCAAACTTCCACAACGGTACTACTCTGCATGGCATAAAGCTTGGTCTCTTATCATTAAGATTGAAAGTTATATAGTGAACACATGCACCATTTTCCTGACCAAAAATGCATACAATTGTCTCCAAAATAAGAGGAACCTTTCTGTTAGCTATTAGTTCCTATGTAGATTCAACTTATGAGTGAAGCCAGAATAACGGTAGCAATGAAAAATACTGAATAATACAAATGAAGGGCACTCAGATATCCACTGATATTTATTAAAGCCCATTTTTTCTTCAAGAAACGTGAACTTCAGTACTCAATCAATTAAATCTCTACATTATTCTGCTTAGGTAATTTAACTGATTTAAATTATCATCACATCATAGCTATATTAGAGTCAAACATAGAAACTATTTATAGAATAGAAAGACTTGCTTTCGAGAAGCAGAAGCGTTGCAATTGAAACAACCTAACATACATCTACATGAATAATTTAAAACTACATAGTGAATTCAACTTCACTAAGATAACGACCACACCAAGAACCACACCCGTCACCGTGAGCCAAAAAATGATAGGCACGCAGAAGGGAAAGTAGGAGGCATATACATCACTGAGAGTTCTGTCAGAGCAATCAACTCAACTTTACCTCCCAGCATTTACATGCACAGATGCTTGTGGAGCAAGAAGATTTGCCCTCACGGAGCGGTTCACTATGGCTCTCTCTGGGGGCGTGTGGGAAGCAGAAGGTCGAGGAAGCGATGAAGAATCGGTAGGGAGATAGAGTCAGAGCTGACCGGCGATGGGCGGTGCCGGTTTGTGGCGTAGGCATCCAGAATTAGAGGTTGGGTCGACGACATGGATTCTGGGAGAGAGGTACTTGCGTCATGGCTTCCATAACAAGCAGCCCAAATATATAAGTAAAGGCTAAAACAAAGTACTAAGAACTGGCTGCATAAATATTGCATTCAAATAATGGCAGAAGTTTGGTGTAATGCCGATCGTATAGAGTTGATGTAATGTCGGTATAGCATCAATGCCTGCATGTCTCAATGGTCCAAAATCAAGATTGTTGTAGGATACTGGGATAGATTTTTCAAAGGAACAAATGCTTGTCAGACAAAAACACGCAAAAAATGCTCGCCTAAATTTTAAAATAGCAGAAAACTAATATTCTTCCAAAGGTGCAATGAGAAAACAACACACTTCAAGATCCTTGCAACATGCCCTTCTAATTTGTGTCTTCCCTATGTCCCATCTTTTCAGATTAGCAATACTTGGAAAGCTAAAAAGGCATCATTGTCACATAAATTAAAACCAAACCGGCATAGCATATATCCTTTGCAATTGTATGATACACACTAGTGGAGAACGGGGCACTAGTCCCGGTCCTAGAGGGTCTCTAGTCCCGGATGGCCAGCCGGGACTATGGAAATGGGACTAGAGGTCCCAGCCTCTAGTCCCGATCCAGTTACGAGCCGGGACTAAAGGATGTGCACGTGGCAGCGTAGTAGTGCGAGGGGGGTGGGCTTTAGTCCTGGTCCGTATTACGGGCTGGGACTAGTTTCTTTCTGCCGCGACAGCATTTTACCTATTCGGCTGCCGCGACAGCCGATGGGCGTTTCTGTGCGGCAGAGTTTTGGGGCCATTTTCTGCCGCGGCAGCCGATGGGGGTTTCTGCCGCGGCAAAGTTTTGGGGCCCACTTCTGCCGCGGCAGCCGATGGGGGTTTCCGTCGCGGCAGATTTTTGGGGCTGTTTTCTGCCGCGGCAGCCGTTGCGGGGTTCTGCCGCGGCAGGAGGATAGGTAGAGGAGGGTTGCGTTTGGCGTAAAGTGACATGCAATGAAGAGATCACAACCCATTTAATATTGATATAATTCTACATTATATATAACTCTACATTACATAAATATATAGATAAATGGAGATCACAACCCATCTATTCGGTTACAAGTTCATTAAATCACGGGAAGCCGGAGGTATGGTATTTTCCTTCTGGGTTTATGACTTGGTCAACAAAAAATCCCGCCAATTCATCTTAAATTACTACCAGACTTCCTTGGATCGAGATTCACCGGCAATCTTTACAACTATATATAAAAGAAGGAGGTCAATATGAATATCAATAGTCATAACAAAAATTATGAATGACACTCAAAAACAATTGTGAATATATTGCTCACGTACTTCTAAAAATGTCTCTCCGTCCCGCTCACTGACCTCGGAGCGAATGTACTTGCACACGAAGTATCCACATAGGTTAGTACCTGGTGGTTGCCTCTTGCACTTTACGACAAAAGTTTTCAATCAAATAATAATCAAGCATGACATGATGGTATTGAAACTAGAATTGAAGAGATGCGCGGATCTAGCTCGTACTACTTACATCGATCTCATGAAAACTAAGCTTGTCTTTAAATTGACCAACCATAGCATTGGTGAAAGCTTTCCAAACCCTGTCTGGCAAAAAAATGTGTTATTAGTTACTTGATATCTTAGGATATATATATGAACGAAAGAGACTGATATAGTGCGATAATGACTGAAATTACCTTTGGAGCGCATATTTAATGAATGCGTACTGTGATTCGTCTCTCATTAGTGAGTCCTTGATTTCAATTCTTCCAGCGTCAACTTCAATGGTTAGAAGAATCCAGTGATAGCTGCGCACGTTCATATATGCCAGTAACTCATCAATTACACTTAGCAGAATCAAATGAATGTGTATAAGGCAGTAACACTCTTACCTGTAGTTGTAGGGAAACAATAATTTTCATTTGTAATGTTGCCTAAATATGACCCTTAGAAAGTTACGCTCCGTGTCCTTGGGGTATTCCATTAGCAATCTTGGATTAAACCGGTGTGGGTCGATGAACCATTTGTCAAAGATTTTCTTCCGGTCACATTCATCGCTCTTCATTCTGCATAATAGCATATAGTGAAGATAATTACACGCAATAAAAAAGCTGGGTTAGAGACTTTATCTTAGAAATAAATGAACCACTTACAGACAATAGTTAGCAAGGAGACTCAAGTCAAGGGCATCTTGTTTGAATAAGATATAGAATAATAAATTTTCAAATGGTCTTCACCATTAAAATGCTCACTTGTAATTTTCACAAGAATTGATCTTCATCGCATGTAGAGACTTTCCCGTACCACTCATGCAGTCTTCGCATTTGAGTTGGTAGAAATTTGACCTCATCAGGTCTGACCAGAGTCTTCCCGTATTCATATCTCCATGCAAATTCCTCTTGTATGGGGATATGCCCGCCTAGCGCTTGATCAACTGTAATATTAGCACCTTTGGCAAATTCCATTGGTATAATATTCTGATGATCGGTATTGGATAACACCTTGAGCAGGGCGATCGATTTGTTTGCCTGCATTCCGAGTTGCGCAACCTCTCTTCCCCGCTGCTTGCAGTAGTATTTTCTGGAGTATTACTGCTGCTTGCTGTAGTATTTCCTAAATTCTTCCTACCAATTCTCAGCAGACAGCGTTTGTAGTCATCCGCATTATTTATCTCATATTGCGATGGTTGCTCAAGAAACCCCTTAGCCCACTTTTTGGCTTTCGGATCAAATATTTGTTTTGGCTCGGGAGCTTTGGGTTCAAAGAAGGCTTTAACTTGGGCATCACTGATCGCTTTGGTTTTCTCATCAGTCATCTCGTAAGGTAACTTGGGAGGATACGCCGGTATTTTCTTCACCTTTTTACCTTTGGCTTTCTTCTGACTAGTATTTATACTAGTTGACTGAGAGACCGCCTTCTTCGTCTGACACGGCGGCGATGGAGTGGGCTGATGCGGCAGGGGAGGAGTGGGCTGATGCGGCGGTGGACTCGCTCTATGGTGGTCGTCCCATTCCTCATGTGTACTTGCTAGAGGCGGCAGACTCAGCTGACGCGGAGGAGACGATGGTGGCTTGGGTGAGCCTGGAAACACGATGTATTTCTTGCGCCATAGAATGATAGAACCCTTGACTTCTCCTAGAGTGCTCTCATCTTTAGGTCCAGGGATGTCAAGTTGTGGAATCTGGAATCTCATCCACCCTGACACGAGCATAGCCATCTGGAATTTCTTTGCAATGCCAGCGTGCTTCAGGTTCACAAGATAAAGCATAGCCGAGAGCCGCCTTGAAGGATAAGTTCATCACTCCCACATGCAGCTTGCAGCTTGTCTTCTTAGTGATATTGTACACGGGATAGCGATCTATCGGATCGGCCGCTGTGGAAGCGACACTGCTTCTTCGCTGAGATGGGACACCGGCACTTTCTTCTAGCCGCTGATGAGTTGGCCCTTGCTGGCGCATTTCGTCCAGCTGCTTCTGTTTCTCTTTTAGCATGGCATATATTTCCTCGTTCTTTCTTTCCATGGTACGCAACCGGGATGCCTCCTCTATCTCCTTCCACTTCTTTGCCCTCGCTCGGCTTCTATAGGATTCAGTGTCCTGAGGAAATCCAGTCTTCCACAGCACAGAAGGTCCAAAGCCTCGTGTTCGTCCTGGTTTTCAGGATTCCCGAGGGCCTTTGTCAGCTCGTCGTTCTCTCTGTCGGGTTTGAAGTCACCCTTTTTAACCTTCTCAATTGTTTTAACAATTTCTCCATGGTGTGTAGCAACATTGGACTTTTTATCGAATATTAACTCCCCTGTTTCCATGTCATACTTTGCCCCATGGGCAAGTAACCAATTCCTTACTCTGATGGGCTAGTCCTCTTAGCTGGAGTGAGCCCTTGGGCACGCAAGGCTTTCTCGGCTTCCTCCCACTTAGGAACAGAAGTCCTATAGCCACCTGTCCCCATCGTATGGGGATATTTCTTTTTTGCAGCATTTTCTTTATTCTTTGCGGACCTTTTTTTTGCTATTGCTAATTTCTTGTAGTCTAGAAATCTTTCCCAGTGAGGCTGCTGCTTCTCTACTGAGTCCTCGAATGCTGGAAATTTTCCTTCCTCGAGATATTCATTGTACAATCTTTTCTTATAATTATTGAACTGTTGAGCCATATTATTAAGAGCAAAACGCTTAACTTTGGACCTCATCTCATCTATGGCTCCTTAGTCTCTAAGACCGGTAGGGTGAAATGGCGAATGAGCTTTTCCCATAGTATTTCTTTGTATCTGTCCTCGACATAACTCATAGAGTATTCATCGGCCTTTGCTGGCTTGTTCCAGTTGATAATGCTGATCGGGACATTGTCCCTAACAACAAATCCACATTGATAAATAAATGTGTTTGTGTTATTTATGGGAAGCAACGGGACGTCCACTGGAGATACCTCATCAATTATGAGATGCGCATCATCGGGCATCCCTTCGGCCGGTCCACGTTTTCTATTTTTAACTGGCGCGGTCGATGTGGATGTCTAAAATAAGAAACAACATTCCTTAATATATATATACACACAAATAAATTAATGCATCTATCTACTAGTGATCAAAAGGCTTAATAATATACCTCCCCAGACTTTGTCAAGGCTGGTCCATCATTTTCCAAGCCATCATCAAAATTAAAACTAGTATGCGCTTCGACTTGAGGTTCTATCTCTATTCCCTCACCGGACTCATTTAGAAACTATGAGCCATCTTCTGCTCAACAGTCTTCTTGCCCACCCTGATCGACGAGTGCTCCATCCTGATAGGGGAGCGGTCTTCCACCAGCCAGTATCATATCGAATAAAGGCTCTTCACCTTCTCTACTGTTGAAGTGGTCCATAGAATAACTGCTATGTCATAATATGCATATATGAGTAATAAAATTATATAACATCTCGAATGACAACAAAAGTATTAATATCATATAACATCTCGAATAACATCTTAGAAAACAACAAAGAAGTCATAATACATCTCGAATAACGACAAAGTAGTAATATCATATAAAAACAACATCTTGTGTGATAACATCTCTTAAACTCAACGTAGACTACCGGCTCTGAGCCGCGGGATGTGACCAACCAAATAGTCGGAACCATCACCGGACTATAACTAGGGTGAGATCCCTGAATAACCTGCCAGGTATGGGGGCCAGCCTGGCATCCAACATCACCATATAGCCACGGACGTGCTCGTCCTCCTCCCTGACGCGACGTTGTACCACCTCCTCGGGGGCCAGCTCCCTCTGCACTCTTCCTGGGCCACGTGACCTCCATCAAAGAAGATCCGGGTCGACGACGACACCCAGATTCCTCACCAAGCTACGCGTCCCTGACGGTAGCAACTCCCAGTGCCAGCCTGGCGGAGCCCAGTCTCATACAACACTGCTAGAGCGTAGTACTTCCTCGCTCTGGCCGAGTTGGCTACGAGGATGCCCGGGCATATCCTAAAGTAGGTATGGATTTGACCAAAAAATACACTCTTTGGGAAAAAATAAGTAAATACTAACTAATATCCTAAATACTAAACAATATACACTACTTAGGAAAAAATACACTATTTAGGACAAAATATACTATATATGTACACTATATACTAACTAATATCCTAATTAAATACTAAACAATATACACTACTTAGGAAAAAAATACACTATTTAGGTAAAAATACACTATGTATACATTAAATACAAACTAATATCCTAAATACTAAACAATTTACAATATATATTGAAAAAATACACTATTTAGGGAAAAAATACCCTATACACTAAATACTACCTAATATCCTAAATACTAACTAATATACACTATATATTGAAAAAATACACTAAATACTAATGAAATACTAACTAAATACTAACTAATATATCCTAAATACTAATAACTAAATACTAACTAATATATCCTAAATACTAATAACTAAATACTAACTAATATAACCTAAATAATAAATACTAACTAAATATATACTAACTAAATCCTAAATACTAAACAATATATACTAACTAAATACACTATGTTGAAAAAACAGAATTACTAACTAAATATATACTAATAAATACTAACTAAATATATAATAACTAAATACACTATAAATGTTGAAAAAACAGAAAAAAAAAAAAAAATAAAAAAAAAAAATCGGGAGGTGAGGGGCTGGGGGGAGGAGGAATGGCCAGGGGGGGGGGATGGGGTAGGGGTGGGGCAAGGCGGGGACGAAGAGGGCACCGAGGAGGGCGGGGATCTCGGACGAATGCCGGGAGGCGGGGCGACGGAGGAGACGACGACGCACGCTGGCATGGGGGCAGCACAACGGGCATGGGTGTGGGCGCGGGCGACAGCCTGGCGGCATCGTCTGCAGTTTTGGAGAAGAAAGAAACGTCCCAACTCGTGGCTCAGGCCGGGAGGAGGGCAGTGGGTATTTATGCCCACCACCTCTACTCCCGGCCCCATCCTCCAGCCGGCACTAGAGGGGGGGCCTTTAGTCCTAGCCCCAGCCTCCAACCGAGACTAGAAGTATTTTCGCGGCGCCATTTCGTTCTCGCGCGCAAAGACCTCTAGTCCCGGCTAGAGGCTGGGGCCGGGACTAGAGGTTAATTTTTGAAAATTTATTTATTTCTTTATCTTTTATTTATGATGATGAAAAATATGTATTTTATATCAAATTTTGCAGAAAAAAAAGATCTATGATGTAAATCTATTAGTACATTCTGTTATAAAACTAATATTTTATTGATTTAAAAAATATCTTTTGTATACTAGAGTTTGAATTTATTAATATTATTATTTCTTTATCTTTTATTCTGTGATGATGAAAAATATGTATTATATATCAAATTTTACAGGAAAAAAGATCTATAATGTAAATCTATTAGCATATTCGGTTGGAGGCTGCGGCCAGGACTAGAGGTTAATTTTTTAAAATTTATTTATTTCTTTATCTTTTATTCTATGATGATGAAAAATATGTATTATATATCAAATTTTGCAGAAAAAAAGATCTATAATGTAAATCTATTAGCATATTCTGTTATAAAACTAATATTTTGTTGAATTAAAATTTTTTTATTCCAAAGGCTAGGGAAGGCAGGACTAGGGCAGGCAGGCTAGGGAAGGCAACACTAATGATATGGGTGAGTGTCGATATTATGTCGTGCAGATTTTTCCTTGTCCCGGATGGTGTCGCCAACCGGGACTAAAGCTGAACCTTTAGTCCCGGTTGGAGACACCAACCGGGACAACACACGAGTGAGCACTAATAATAGGGGTAAGTGTCGACATTATGTCGTGAGTGTTGACACTATGCCAAGCTGTTTGTACTATAAATAGGCCAGTCCTAAAGCAGGGACACCACTACGGCCAGTTTTAGGGAGATGCCGCCGGAGCCCAGTCCTCCGGCATCTCCAAGAAACTGGTCATAGAGGCACTCTCTAATATGTGAAATTAGGTTAGCTCCCATGCATATTGATCTAGTTAGAGAAGTTACAAGCTGCAAGACAGTCTTCGAGAGCAGGGACATCACTACGGCCAGTTTTAGGGAGATGCTGCCGGAGCCTAGTCCTCCGTAATCTCCATGAAACTTGTCATAGAGGCACTCCCTAATATATGACCGCACGTGTTTGGAGATCAGATCTTTATGGTAAGTACGAATCTGGACAACATCTTCATAGTTTGGGAAAGTCGTAGTACGAATCGGAACTAAAGACCCTCTGGCATGGCATATATCGGGGGCACCTACCACTCCATCCTCGGATTCACGGTGGGCAGGGGAGGGGTCTCCTAGAAGACGATGCCGCTACCGCCGGGCGGGGGAGGGCCCTTCTTCTTGTGGCTCTGTGGCGGGTGGCCTTGTGGGCACCGCAGGCGAGGATGGTCTCCCCCGATGATGTAGCGCATCACGCCGATGCTAGTCTGGTTCGCCAACCACAGGCGGCGGCCGGCTTCGTTGTGGTTCATCGGGGGAGGGCTGTCACCCTCGTACCTGGAGAGATCTCTTCCTCGCCGGTTAGAAAAAAAGGCATTCCAGGTGTCATAGTTGTCGGGATCCCACTGGGGATCCATCCGCTGCTCCGGCGTGAGCTCGTGGTAGAAGTGGTTCGTGATGGCCGCCTGGCGTGCGGAACATTGAGGGACAGGAACCCCTCCAGCGCTCAGCATCCAGCCAGGGGGCGGCCGATAGCCCGGAGGGCAAGGGTAGCTGGAGGTGCACAGCGCCTCGGTCTCCTCGAGGGTCAGAATGGCCCAGTAGCCGCTGTCCATTGTTGTGAGAGAGGAAGGTGTGGATGTGTGGATAGCGATGGCGCGGTCGGCCTAGATATAAAGGAAAAGGGCAGGAAAACATTGCGGGAAGCGGTGGGAAATGGCGGGAAATGTCTTTAGTCCCGGTTAGTTGCTACAACCGGGACCAAAAGCTTCGGTCAGAGGAAAAGGGCGGGAAAACATGGCGGGAAGCGGTGGGAAATGGCGGAAAATATCTTTAGTCCCGGTTAGTGGCTACAACCCGGACTAAAAGCTTCAGTCAGATGGAAAGTTAGTATAATTATTCTTATAAAACAGAGAAAATAACAACCTTTGTAAAAGCTTCACAAAATGATATACATGCATATGTACATATTGGTTGCATCTAAAACATGGCCGTAGGCAAAATTCTGAATACATCATATGACTTTCTTATGACCGTGTGGCCTTAACCATGGAGCATCTTCATCAGGTAACATGATGCTTGGGTCATCCTTCACTACAAACGTCGGAATTTCATGAAACTTTTCATAATCTTCGGACATCTCTGTCTTGTCCTCTACTCCTATGATGTTTCTTTTCCCTGAAAGAACTATGTGGCGCTTTGGCTCATCGTTTGATGATGTATTTGTTTGCTTATATTTTATTTTTCCTGGTTTGGTAGACATGTCCTTCACATAGAAAACCTGAGACACATCGTTGGATAGGACGAATGGTTCGTTCATATACACAAGATTGTTGAGATCCACTGTTGTCATTCTGTATTTTTTGTCTACCTCAACCCCGCCTCCTGTTAACTTGAACCATTTGCACCAAAAAAAAAGGGAACTTCAAAGCAGATCCATAGTCAAGTTCCCATATCTCCTCTATGTAACCATAATATGTGTCCTTTGACCCATTGTCGTTTGTTGCATCAAAGCGGAAACCACTATTTTGGTTGGTGCTCTTTTTATCTTGGGCGATCGTGTAAAATGTATTCCCATTTATCTCATACCCTTGGTAAGTCCATATAGTCGAAGATGGTGAGCTGGCCAACATGTACAACTCATCACAAACAATGTTGTTATTCATGAGATGTGTTTGCAAACAACCGCCAAAAGTCTTCATGTGTTCATCTCTAATCAAGGAGTCATGCTATCCCGGATTGTTTAAGCGTACCATATCCTTGTGTTCCTTTATATACGAAGCTGTCAATGTGGAATTATGCAGAACCGTGTAGTGTGCTTGAGTGAAAAAATGTCCGTCCCTACATATTATTTATTTTCTTCCTAGTGTGCCTTTTCCACTCAGTCTCCCCTCATGCCGTGATTCAGGAACACCAATCGATTTAATGTCAGGAATAAAGTCAACACAAAACTCAATGACCTCCTATGTTCCATAGCCCTTCGAGATACTTCCTTTTGGCCTAGCACGGTTATGGACATATTTCTTCAAGACTCCCATCAACCTCTCAAAGGGGAACATATTATGTACAAATACAGGACCCAAAATAGTAATCTCATCAACTAGGTGTACCAGCAGATGCGTCATAATATTGAAGAAGGATGGTGGGAACACCAGCTCAAAACTAACGAGACACTAGACCACATCATTTTTTAACCTCGGTAGGATTTCTGGATCGACTACGTTCTGAGAAATAGCATTGAGGAATGCACATAGCTTCACAGTGGGCAGTCGAACATTTTTCGGTAGAATCCCCCTCAATGCAACCGGAAGCAATTGTGTCATAAGCACGTGAAAGTCATGAGACTTTAGGTTCTGGAATTTTTTCTCTGCCATATTTATTATTCCCTTTATATTCGACGAGAAGCCAGAGGGGACCTTCATACTTCTTAGGACTTCAAAAAAAATTCTTTCTCTTCTTTGGTAAGAGCATAGCTGGTAGCACTTATACATCCTTTATCTGTCTTTATTGGATGCATGCCATCTCGGTCTTTCATACCTTGCTGGTCCTGCCGTGCTTCTGGCGTATCTTTTGTCTTTCCATACACGCCCATAAAGCCTAGCAGGTTCACGCAAAGATTCTTCGTCACGTGCATCACGTCGATTGCAGAGCGTACCTCTAGAACTTTCCAATAGGGTAGCTCCCAAAATATAGGTTTCTTCTTTCATATGGGCACATTTCCGTCAGCGTCATTTGGAACAGATTGACCGCCAGGGCCCTTTTCAAAGATTACTTCTAGATCCTTGACCATACCAAATATATCATCACTAGTACGGTGGATAGTCTTCTTCCGGTGATCTGCCTCACCATTGAAATGCTTGCCTTTCTTCTGGTGATCTGCCTCACAATTTTTTGTGATCCTCTAACATGTGCTGCAACTTCTTCTTCTCATTTTCATTTTTGCATTCGCTCCGTGCATCAAGAATAGCCTGACGAAGATCATAAGCAGTCTCATCTAATGCATTTTTTCACCTTCTTCTTGTTCATTGTCTTCTAGTGCAGTTCCACTGTATTTAGGAAACATTGGATAATTATCATCGTTCTCATCTTATTCTTCGCTGTCTTCCATCATAACCCCGCTTTCTCCATGTTTTGTCTATAAAATATAGCCAGACATGAAACCTGATTGAATCAGGTGGATGTGAATGGTTTTGGATGAAGAGTAATCCTTCTCATTCCGACAGACATGACACGGACAACACATAAAACCATTCCGCTTGTTTGCCTCAGCCAACTCGATAAAAGAATGCACGCCTTTAATGAACACGTTAGACATTCGGGGAGCGTCATACATCCATTCTCGGCTCATCTGCAGTATAATTAAAATTTTCTATCATATAAAAAGTTTGGATCATTTTTACTACAATTACTTTTGCATGCACTAATTTTTGAATTAAGATTTTCTATCATATTAAAATTTCACATGCACTAATTTTTGAATTGGACAAAACTGTTAACATAAAAATGTTGACTATTTAATTATTGCTCTAGCAGTGAAACCTTATTCAATTCTGAGACCCGAAATTCTTCAAATGCACATCTCAACTTTCAGTAGCTTTTTGTATAATCAAACTATGCTTAAAACTACACATCTAAAATTCCCTCTACACTTCTAAGCATGAAATTCCTCATTCTAGCTAGTTCTAGAGCATTGAGCTAAACTATAACAATAAGAGATGAATGATTGAAGTTGCTAACCATTTTAGAAGCTTCGATTGATAGATGATGCCACCAAATCTTGGATTGAAAGTTGACACCAAATCTTGGATTTGAAAGTTGCCACCAAAATGAGGACGAACTTGAGCTGTTACTTGGAGGAAATGGCCATGCTTTTGGGCTGGATCGAACAGGCATATATAGTGGTAATAAGTTGTCCCGGGTGGTAAAATGAACCCATACTAGAGGATGACCTCTAGTCCCGGCTTGTAACAAAAACCCAGACTAAATATAGCCATGGATCCCACAGGAGCTCTATTCCCTACCTGTGTTACCAGCCGGGACTAGAGGTTGCCCATGGACCGGGACTAGTGATATGAGGCCATGTAGCCGTTGCAGAATTCATAGACCGGGACTAGTGCTAACACTAGTCCGGTTTCAGAGGAGGCCTGGACTAGAGAATGGAGCTGAAAAAAACGAAAGGTCGTTTTTCTACTAGTGAGAAGAAAGGTAGTGTTTATTTAAGTTTAAAAAGGTTATATAGATTCTCTAAGACGAATAGGAGTATAAAACTACAATAATCTACTCAAAGCTTAGGCATTTTTTGAGTTGTGTATGCTTAATACGTAAAAGGGTGCTTTTAGTCTTATGTAATTGTCTGGCTTAGCACTGGAAAGTGAAAAGTCCTGCTCCAAATTCAGTGCATCTCCCATGTACAAATATTTTTAAAACTGAAGATTAAAATCACAACCGTCTGAAGGAGTAGTGCATCAACTGAAATCATAGACCGAGCTACAAAATTTTGATTTCCCATTTCCAAAATCGTACAAAGGTTTGCAAGCAGAAGCAGGATCTCTGCTATGAAATTCATTCCAACACAAAATTGACACACAAGAAATTCACCTTAGATCTCACGGAGACCAATATACCAGAAATTCATCTCCAAATCAACTCAACCGGTCTGATACTCACCACGCAAGAAGGAAAGGCCTCGTCTCCGGCTGAGATCACATGTAGTTGTATCTTTCTCGTCTCAGCAGAAATAGTGGTTGTGCGAGCTAGGGTGAGCTGGAGTTCAGGCGAAAGCTGTTGAAAAATAGAGCAATTTACCAAGCGAATTACCCATAATAAACGCTAGATAAAATATGATCAGAATAAAAGACAAAATACTAATCATGTGAAAGAGCGAAAACATATTAAGACAGGTAACCAAACAGACTGCAAGACATAAGTCTTGAGATGCGATCAGAACAAGATTGATAAAGAAAACATACATGACAGCAGCAGCAGAAGAGGAACCACCGGTGTTCGTGTTGGCACCATCGTTAGCCATGTCGTCGAGAAAGAGGATGCTGATGTCGGGGAAGAAGTTCTCATCAGGAAAGACGTCGCTATCCGTGTGGGAGTCCGTGACGAAGCCAGTAGTCGCGCCGATAGCGCTCCCCAAAAACCTTATCGCCCTTCTCCCGTACAGAACTCGAAGCAGCGGGGTCTCGGAGGCCTACTGTCCGGCTCGCGATGCATGCCGCAAGACGGGATGGTGAAGATCTAGGTAGCACGGTGCTCTGGAACTTGAGGCACGAAGGAGTATGCGACGATGTGTTGCAGTGTGTCTGAGAAGAGGCGGGACCTCTCTCTTATATAGACACAGAGGGGTAGGCAGACAGACTGCGCAGAAGATGAAACAAACGGACGGGAGTTGAAGCGAACAGGCGGCAGCCCACCGGAAAGCCTCCACTCAGTTCGTATTAAAAGTCCACTCGAGCAAAATGTTTCAACTTCTGTACGACTGTTCATATACCATTCATGCATGTCAAAATAAAGCTCGACTCGGCGACATTCCCGCAACCCGCGGCGCACGCACGCACGTGTCATGTCGTGTCGTGACTAGGCTAGGCGAGGCGAGGCGTGGCGTGGCGTGGCGAGGCGAGCGAGGAGGAGGAGCGCGCGTGTGGAACTCTCTCCTTCTCCTTCTCATCCTTTTACCAAGTGGTAGGAGAGCTCACCTTATAAGCTGGTCCAACTTCCACTTAACTAGCAATGTGGGACTAAACATTTGTCCCAGCTCTTGCCTTGCATGAATAGGCCAAATGAGCCTCTAGGATTTCAGGAATTTATTGACATATAATAAATGGGCTGGGCCTATTTAGGCAAAAATTCCAACATTCCCCCACCAGATCCCAGAGGCACATGAAGTTGTCCTTTGGTTCCAAAACATTGTTTATATACCGGTACTGTAGTGGAGACTCTTAAATTGAACTTCCACCTAGAACATTATGTTATACTAGGCCGCAACTTGTACAGTGGACTATGCCTTGAACTGCAAGTTTACTGCGAACCTACCTTCACAAAAAGTCTTGATCGATACTAGGCTACCATGGGACTTCCCCATGGGTGGAGCTTATACGTCATACTCCATGACCTCTCATGAGATTATTAGAGAGCAGCCAACTCTCATAGACTGCGATGTTTGACAGTCAGACTCATATAGGTGTGTTCTTCAATAGATGTTCTGCAGGACAACATCTCTTCTTAAGATTAAGCCATTTAGAACACAATAAGATAAAATCAACCTGCCGTGCAGAATAGGAAAGTATTGCATCTTCGCGGAGTGGTGTTCATTAAAGTGGGATCTCAGTCTACCAAAAGCTTATTTCCCAATTCTAATTCACGGGATCTCTGATCACATAGATTGGTTTGCCACTGTGGAAAACTCCTAGTGTGGGTCTCATACCCATCTCCTTCGATGCATTTTCTATCACATTGCGTGATAGTCCCTTTGTGAAGGGATCTGCCAGGTTCTTAGATGTTTGGATATAATCCAATGCAATAACTCCGGAGTTTCTCATTTTCCTGACAGATTTTAGTCTCATCTTCACATGTCTTGAGGACTTCATATTATCCTTAGAACTGTTCACCTTAATAATCACAGTTTGATTATCACAGTTCATTGGAATTGCGGGTATAGGTTTTTCAACCACAGGTAAGTACATCAAGAGTTCACGAAGCCACTCTGCTTCAACAGTGGCCGTGTCTAGTGCTGTGAGCTCTGCTTTCATAGTTGACCTCGTTAAGATGGCCTGCTTGCAAGACTTCCAAGAAACAGCGCCACCACCAAGTGTGAAAACATATCCACTCGTGGCCTTTATCTCGCCAGCATCAGATATCCAATTTAAATAACTATAACCCTCTAGTACCCTCGGATACCCGGTATAGTGTATGCCATAGCTCGCAGTGCCTTTTAGATATCGCATAACTATCTCAAGAGAATGCCAGTGATCATCTCCTGGATTTGAAACAAATCGACTGAGTTTGCTTACAGCAAAGGCGATGTCAGGCCTCGTGGCACTAGCTAAATACATAAGCGAGCCAATGATTTGAGAGTATCTTAGTTGATCTCTAGCATTTCCTCGATTCTTTCGAAGCAACACACTAGGATCATACGGTGTAGAAAAATTGACGTCGCTATACCCGAAATGACTCAAGATCTTTTCCACATAGTGGGACTGAAGCAGTGTAATCCCACCATCATCATCTCTCAATAGCTTGATGTTCAGGATGACATCAGCTACTCCCAGATCCTTCATCTCAAAGGAACGAGATAAGAAATCTTTGACCTCCTTAATTGCATTAAGGTTGGTTCCGAAAATCAGTATGTCATCAACATACAAACAAAGGATGACTCCCTCACCCCCACCATGGCGATAGTATACACTTGTCAACCTTTACAACAAAGCCTGCAGCGGTTAAGGTTTTATCAAAATTTTCGTGCCACTACTTAGGTGCTTGTTTAAGACCATATAAAGACTTCAGTAGCTTGCACACTTTTCTTTCTTGACCATTTACTACAAAACCATCTGGTTGATCCATATAAATTTCCTCATCCAACTCTCCATTTAGGAAAGCCGTCTTATCGTCCATTTGATGAACGAGAAGACCGTGTGAGACAGCCAGAGAAAGTAGTACTCGAATGGTAGTCAACCTTGCTACAGGTGAGTAAGTGTCAAAGAAGTCTTCACCTTCCTTTTAGGTATAACCCTTGGTCACAAGCCTTCCCTTGTACTTCTCAATAGTACCATCAGGCTTTAGTTTCTTCTTAAACACCCATTTACATCCTACAGGTTTGCACCCATAAGGACGATCAGTGATCTCCCATGTTTCATTAGCTAAGATGGAATTCATCTCACTATGAACAGCTTCCTTCCAGTAGTCAAAGATCGTGGAGATGCATAAGCTTCTAAAATGGAAGTGGGAGTGTCATCGACAAGGTACACAATGAAATCATCACCAAAAGACTTTGCAGTCCTTTGTCTCTTCCTCCTTTTAGGAATTTCATTATCATCCTCCTTAGGATTTTCAGAGTGTTCAATTGGAATGGTAGGTTCAGAGAATATAGCAAATTCCTGATTAAATGAACTAGGTATCTCCGGATTTGATGAGTTAGGTTTATCCTTCATTGGAAAGATATCCTCAAAGAAAGTCGCATCAATCGACTCCATGATTGTACTGACATGAATGTCAGGCACTTCAGATTTTACTATCAAGAATCTATAACCAATGCTATGAAAAGCATAGCCCAGAAAAACACAATCAATGGTTTTTGTTCCAAGCTTGCCCTTCTTGGGGATTGGTACATCAACCTTTGCCAAACAACCCCAAGTACGTAAGTAAGAGAGTTTTAATCTTTTCTTCTCCCATTCTTCGAATGGAGTAATTTCTTTGTTCTTTGTGGGAACTCGGTTTAGGACATGACACGCGATCAATAGTGCCTCCCCCCACCATTCCTTAGAAAGACCCGATGTGTCTAACATGGCATTAATCAAATCTGTTAGAGTACGGTTCTTTCTTTCGGCTACTCCATTTGAATGGGGTGAGTAGGGAGGCGTCCTCTCATGAATTATGCCATGTTCCGCACAAAATGAATCAAACTCATTGGAAAAATACTCTCCACCACGATCAGACCTAAGCCTCTTAATCTTTCGATCAAGTTGATTTCTGCCTCAGCTTTATAGATTTTGAAGAAACTCAAAGCCTCATCTTTTTATTTCAGAAGATACACATGACAATATCTCGTAGATTCATCGATCAAAGTCATAAAATATTTCTTTCCATCTTTTGTCAACACACCATTCATCTCACAAAGATCAGAATGTATAAGCTCTAATGGTGTTAGATTTCTCATTTCTGCAGTCGTATGTGACTTGCGAGGTTGTTTAGCTTGCACGCAGACTTGGCACTTAGATCCCTTAACAGTTGCGGAATCAAGGATTAAATTCATTTTGGCTAGCCGCGTCATATAACGAAAATTAATATGACAAAGACGAGAGTGCCAGACATTTGATTCGAAATTCGTGTATATATGATTAACAACTTTATTACAAATGTCTGACAGAGATAAGCGGAACAAGCCTCCGCATTCATAGCCTTTACCAACAAAGGTTCCATACTTCGAAATTACAAATTTATTGGACTCGAATACAATCTTGTAGCCATCTCGACATAGAAGAGATCCGCTAACAAGATTTTTATTTATTGAGGAAACATGATGCACGTTCTTGAGGCGCACGTTCTTTCCCGAAGTTAACTTCAGATCGACCGTACCAACACCATGAACAAAAGCATGCGAGCCGTTCCCCATCAGCACGGTTTGAGTCCCTCTGACCTGATATGAAGAAAACATGGAAATATTAGAATAGACATGTACATTAGTGCCTGTGTCAATCCACCAATCAGGAGAATGACATAATGAAAG
Source organism: Avena insularis (assembly GCA_023614405.1). Lineage (NCBI taxonomy): Eukaryota > Viridiplantae > Streptophyta > Magnoliopsida > Poales > Poaceae > Avena > Avena insularis. Next base: position 54,897,808 of record CM042685.1, on the reverse strand, counting down.
AATAGTAGGTAATATACCATACCCAACATCTTTCATCTCAATGTCGCCCATGACAACATTAGTAGTCTTGCTGCTCTTCCCATGCCGGCGCTTGTCAAAGCGATTGGGACAAGCAGGAGCCCAATGATTAGGATCACCGCACACATGACAAGCACCTCTCCTCTTATCAGTCTTCTTCTTGAAGCTGGTGGACTGTGAGGCCTTGTTCTTTCCATCGAACTTTCCTTTGTCATCAAACTTGCCTTTGTTCTTGAACTTGTGAGGCTGGAAGTTCCTTTTCTGTACCAGGTTGGCATTAGAACCTCCCTCGGTACCTCGAGCACGTGTGTCTTTTGCTCTCGCCTTCTCTTCCACATCAAGAGTCCCAATGAGATCCGTCACGGAGAACTCTTGTCTCTTGTGCTTCAGAGAAGTAGCAAAATTCCTCCATGACTGGGGAAGTTTGGCAATGATGCCTCGGGCAACAAACTTGTCCGGTAACACACAAGTGAAGTGCTCAAGCTCCCTGGCAAGTGACTGTATCTCATGAGCCTGCTCCACAATGGGGCGGTCATCAACCATCTTATAGTCATAGAATTGTTCCATGACATACGCTTCATCGCCAAAGATCGGAGACTCCAAATTTTCTCTCGAGCGCATCCCACATATCTTTGCCATTGCTAAATTACATATATGAATCGACAATATTGTCGCCAAGGATGTTGATCAAGGCAGCCTTGAAAGTGGTATCAAGTTTTTGGAATGCCTCATCCTGAGCGGGATTAAGTTCTCCCTCAGGTGCGCCATAGATGGCGGTATAGCAGCTCATGGTCTGAAACCAGAGCACTGCTCTCGCACGCCATCGTTTGTAATTCACACATTCAAACACAGGTGGCTTCATAGAAGCAACAAAGCCACTTGGGGCAAATTGCCTGAAATAAGGTTTTTGGATTGTGGAAAAATAGAGCAATTTACCAAGCGAATTACCCATAATAAACGCTAGATAAAACATGATTAGAATAAAAGACAAATACTAATCATGTGAAACAGCGAAAACACATTAAGACAGGTAACCAAACAGACTGCAAGACATAAGTCTTGAGATGCGATCAGAACAAGATTGATAAAGAAAACATACACGGCAGCGGCAACAGAAGAGGAACCACCGGTGTTCGTGTTGGCACCGTCGTTAGCCATTTCGTCGAGGAAGAGGGTGCTGATGTCGTGGAAGAAGTCCTCGTCAGGAAAGACGTCGCTATCCGTGTGGGAGTCCGTGACAAAGCCAATAGTCGCGCCGATAGCGCTCCCCAAAAACCTTATCGCCCTTCTCCCGTATAGGACTCGAAGCAATGGGTCTCGGAGGCCCTCTTGTCGGCTTTCATGATGCACGCCGCAAGACGGGATGGGGAATATCTAGGTAGCACAGTGCTCGGCGAGATTCCCGCAACCCGCAACCCGCAACCCGCGGCGCTCACGTGTCGTGTCGTGTCGTGTCGTGACGTGACGAGGCGAGGCGAGGCGAGGCGAGGCGTGGCGAGGCGAGCGAGGAGGAGGAGCGCGTGTGTGGAACTCTCTCCTTCTTCTTCTCATCCTTTTACCAAGTGGTAGGAGAGCTCACCTTATAAGCTGATCCAACTTCCACTCAACTAGCAATGTGGGACTAAACATTTGTCCCAGCTCTTGCCTTACATAAATGGGACAAATGGGCCTCTAGGATTTCAGGAATTTATTGACATATAATAAATGAGCTGGGCCTATTTAGACAAAAATTCCAACAGAAGCAAGCAGAGGAACGTACAACTGGAGCAAGAGAGGATCCATGGGGATAGAAAAGAGAAGGCCTACCATGAGCAGTGACGGCAGGATGGCCGGAACGATCTCTTGAATGGCTTGCGCGCGTGGTGCCGTCGCCATCCACGGCCGACACCGGCACTCCCAGATGAGAGGTTGCTAGGGAGCACGAGCGTACATCGGCTTCTCGGGCGAGGTAGGCGGCCCCAGTGGAGGTGGAGGCGGGACCTTCAGCATGGGGAAGAACGGCGAGAACAGCACCACGCCACGGGGCCTGGGGTGACGGCGACGGCCTAGGTAAAAGAGGAGCTCACGGTGGAGGCGTTTTTTTTTTGAAGAGTCAACGATGTCATGGCAAACTGTTTGGAGTAGCAGTCAGCACTTTTCCCTCCTCTTAGCCCACACGAAATCGACACGTAAATGGCACATCAAACACGTAAACAACCCACCGTTCAACTACATCTCTCCAATTCTAGGGAGCTTAGTGCTCTTAGAATATAGCTACGTCTAGCTCTCCAATTCTTGTACTTTTTTATAGGAAAAAGTGTAGGGCCAAGCTGTGGGCCTGAGAGACTAAGGGAAAAATAAAGGAGAGAGAGAGGGCCAGGTCGGGTGGACTGATTTGGTCAACTTGGTGCATGCGGTCGTGCATGCAACGAATTAAACCTAGTCAGTGGTCTAGCTATATCTCGCTCTTTTTTTATTTTATATATACCTTTTCTTTTTGACATACAAAATGAATATAACTTTATACTATGTCTATTTGTTTTTAAAATATAGAAAAAATCTTAGAAATAAAAATAATTATATAAGGATTAGGAAAATATATTTCTAGCCAGAACATAAATTTTGAAGAACTATAATGTGACTTTAATTCTATCATGGCTATATTTGAATGTCGGGCATAGATTTAGAATATTTAAATACTATTATATTAGAACTCCAAATGCGGAAGAACATTATATGGAAATTTCCAACCCGATATTGTGAAGAAGTCATTCTAACTTCTCTTGGTTTATTTTCTTTAGATTGGAAATTGTCAATAAAATATCCCAAAGGCAAATAAAAATTCAAAAACGCCAATTAGAAAATTTTCAACATGTTTCTTATAGTGGAAATGTCATGTTATTTCCTCTCTTGCGAAAAAAAAACATTGTTTGGAAAGTATTCAATTATTCCAAAAATCAAAATAAATTCGAATAAAATGCAAGACAATGTATAAATTTTGCCAACCAATAATTGTGTTTCGATAGTCATGTTAATCCGCTCTTCTCAATATGGTTTAGGAAAATTATAGAGTCCTAGGAAATTTTAAATTCTTCACAAATTTCAACAAGATAAAACAAATCAATCATCTTATTTCATTAATTACAGACTACCACCCTTAAGAGGAATCTCGTCCTCAAGTTTCGAGAAGGCTAGAAAGAAATAGGTTCTACCACCCTTAGAAGAGTGTATTTGTTGGGTTCTCCAGGTACAATGATTTGTAAGCTCAACTCATACTAGCATAATTCACAGTAGCCTGATGGACGAATTGGGCTTCTTGTCATTGCCATTGCGATTGCCACCGCCATTCTTCAATGTCATAGGAAATCTTAACGATGGGAGATGATCCTAGTTGTCATAACCATCCTGCGGTCCATCTTCCTGATAGTCCTCTAGATACGCGCAATTTGCATCACCTTTCTATATCATAATCTACCTCTATTCATTGATATTTGTCTTATTATGAGGTATTACTTATGTCTTTTCCACTGTTTATGCATGTTGGATGATTATTGGAGGATGGACTGACAGAGTCTGGATTCTGATGGAAAAGAGGGTGTTTTGATGCAATTTCGTGAACATCAGAAAAATACCAGAAAAATATGGGAAATATTATTTTTCTACAAGGTTGAGGAAGCCAGAAGGAGGGACGAAGAAGGGCCGCAGGGGGCCCACACCCACTAAGCACGGGCCCACCCTGCGCCACGCCTAGGGCAGGTGTGTCCCACCTTCTCGGCTCCCGACTCCACCCCTTCGTCTATATGTTCCCTACGGAACCCTAAGGCTACGGGGCGACCACAGATAGATTTCTGCCGCCTCTAGGGGTGGAAATCACCGAGAGAGAAAGATCTCTCTGGCAGACAGATTTCTATCGGGGGAATTCCTTCCCGAAGAGGGGAGATCGTCGCCATAAACACCATCGTCAAGCTAGGCTTCATCGGGATCATCATCATCATCCACACCATCATCTCCACCAGCACAATCATCACCACTCCGTTCCGCTATAACAATTGTGTTGGATATTGCTTTATTTCTTAGGGGAAACTTTCCCAGTATTAATTACTATTGTAGTTGATGCTTGTGAGTGCAACCATTGGATTATTGTTTATGTTCAGATTGTTATCCATTATCATATCATCTTTGATTTTGATCCATATGATGTCTTGTGAGTAGTTTGTTTTTTTCTTGAGGACATGGGAGAAGTCATGTTGTTATTAGTGGATTTGTGTTGAGTTATTATTCAATGGTTTAGTATTTAAGTTGTGGTGCTATTCTTCTAGTGGTGTCATGTGAACGTCGACTAGATGATACTTCACCATTTATGGGCCTAGGGGAATGCATTGTGTATTTGGCTACTAATTGTGGGGTTGCCGGAGTGACAGAAACCTGAACCCCCTTTAGGACACCTTTGCTGAAGGGAGCGTAGTATCTCAGAGTTCAAGGCTATGGTTAGATTTATATCTTAATTACTTTCCTGTAGATACGAATGTTTGCAGGGGGTTTAATCACAAGTATGTATTAGTCCAAGTAAGGTCGGTACATTAGCACAGGTTCACCCACACAACACTTACAACACCAAAGAAGAGTACTCATCTATTTTAAGTGAAAGCACTTGACAGAATTTCCATGTGTCCTCGAGAACGTTTGGCCCTTATAAGTATTTCCACCGGCTTGTCCTTTGCTAAGTAAGGATTGGGCCACTTGCTACGTTTGTTCTTTATTACTTGCACTTTGTTTTGTTGCCTTATCAGAAAAACACTAAAAATCCGTTTTCTAAGTATTTGTAGAGAGTTCCTGCTCCATACCACTATTTAGCACCTTCTGCTCCTCATTGGGATCGACACTCCTATTTATCGAAAGTACTACGATACACCCCCTATACTTGTGGGTCATCACCTCTTCATAGTCTGGCCACGGGAATAGCCAGGGACAAAGCCATGAGTACTCGCAAACTAATACTAACAAGTGAAGTGGTTTTGAGTATGAAGTACCAGGCTCTAGGTTGTTTTGCAAAAAGCCAGATTTATCTCTAACTGAGTTCATAAGAAAAGAAAGCTAGTTGAAATTTTTATAACACCTAAGTGGGAACTTGAGTTTTCATATCACAACCCTGATGTGGTCAAGTCAAAGTCATGATTCATTGCATAAGTCATTTTGAAAACTTCTGACGACGGAACAGTATGGCCACTCCAACTGTCCATAACCACGGACGCGGCTATTCGAATAGTTTGACACTCTACAGAGGTGGTACACTTTCACCACAATATTCGATACATCCATCAGGAACAATCCCGAATTCACAATATTCAGTATGCGGATAATCAATCCTAACCTTTCAATTACACGCCCTAGTATAGACACCTCTCCTATGAGTTTGGCCTCCCAACCATGACCAACTGTCATCTTGGGAGCTGCACAGGTGGTCAATCTTCACGAGGTAGCCTCAGCTCAAACCTCGGCCGCAAGAGAACCCATACTAAGGTATATAAACTTCCAGTCATGCCCTACCCAAATTTTGGATATTGTGATTGTTTGATAAAATTGGAATGGTATCGCATCCAGACAACCATTAGTTTTATAAAGGGCTAAGGCTCATTCATCAACCTTTTCATCATCAAAATCATCTGGTGTTCAAGAACACATGTCAAAACATTTCAGTAGAATGACTCATCATTCTAAGGTTTTCATAACCATTTTCACTAAGTAATCCCATCTAAAGTGATCATGTTTTATGCTTAGGACTAGCATCTACAAGTGGGGGTAAACACTAATGAGGCGTGGTAAACAAGTGTGAATGATCTAAGTTCAATCTCATGCCTCAGGATGACATCAAGATTATCAAACTTAGGTCAAATTTTATGCTCTTTATGCTACCTTTAAATATCTTTCCAAAATCTGCAATTCACTAAGCAAACTCAAATAGAAAGCTTTGATAAAGAAATAAAATAACTAAGCTTGCAAGTAAAACTGGGTTTCGTATAACCAAGGCATGCCTAATGCATTGCATAGGTTATATAGTTTTCACAATTGCAATTGTTTGCCTGCAAGGTTAACTTGTTTTGTGAAGCTTTCCTTGTGTAGAGCAGTGGTTGAAGTTCTCCTCGGCTTCTTCCTCGTAGTATTCTCCTTCCTCCTCGTATCCTTGTTCGGGACTAGCGTCTATAAATAAATACGAGGTACACAATCACCAAACAATACTTAACTAATTCTATTTATCACACCAAGGTTCACACTAGATGATCTAGCATCATCACTATTATCACAAGGATTAAAGCACATGTTTTAATAATTTTATTTTAGAAAAGTAATTTCTACTCATTGAAAAAGTACTTAAGATTTAATATTCTCCAACTAAAATAGGGGATCATGTTGACACATTGGCATCACCACATATTTCAGTACTTGGGAATGTGATTTAAAGTGGTGTCACAATTTAAAAGGTTTAACCCTTTTATTTTAATTAAATAAAGTGACTAGAAATGCCTATGGGGCATTCTTTTCTTTCTTGTTTAATATTTCTGCAAGTAAACCTAGACATTTTTATATATTCAGAAAGGTCTTGTCAAATATGATTTTTGAGAGTTGGAATCAACTCAAAAGCTTTTGTGGTTGAATTTTGAAAAATGTTTGAATGCAGAAAAGTCTATGCCTTGTTATTTTTACTATAGGTGATCTATAATTCCAAATGATTTGAATCCAACGGTCTTGGATTAATAATTCGAGTACCTTTCTAGCAAAATTGGTTTCATGGAAGTTGGTTCAGTGAATCTCTCTAAAATGATTTTTGAATCTATAGACAGAACTAGGTTTGAACTTAAATTGATAAAACCTAAATTCAAACTACTGGGTCACGCCGGAGTGTATCTGGACCGGCCCACGGCGCACAACGTGCGCATGGGTGGGTTTAAGTGGATGTCCCCACCAGTCAGCGAGACAGGGGGTGCAAAGGGGTACGGGGCAATCTAGACCGTGTGATTAACATCTAATCCAACGACTAGGCTTGTCGTCTCCGTCGGGCAGCGCCGACGAGACAGAACCCTAACGCGGCCAGTGGGGGTCTGTGGGGGCTCAACATGGCTCCAGCGATGGTCGGCGATGGGGGCGAACGATGAAGTCGACGACGGCGATCCTCCTGGTACCGATAGCTCCTCCTGGGGCGGCTCCAATCGACGACGCCTCTTCTCTTCTCCGCGGCAGACTTTGGCGAAATTCCGGCCACCTGGTGCTCGCCATGCTCCGAGGATGAGGTGGGGTGGTTCTGAGAGAGAGGGGAATGAGATGGTGTGCTGAAATCGAACGAGGGAGGCCTCTATTTATAGTGCGAAGAGGGGACTGAAGGTTGCGGTTGGAGCTCGTCGTGGTGGTCGTCACAGTGAGCTAACAACATGGTTGTGGGTAGGGGACGGTGCGCTTCTTCCTGGTGAAGCTCAACGGCATGGTGGCGAGGCGTGGGGCGGTGCAATGTTGTGGATATACCAAATGGGTATATCTACGGCATAGTCTCATACCGGCAGCCCGGTTGGCCCACAGTTGGTGGTTAGGCCTATGGCATAACCAGGTGGCCTAGTTGCTGGTAGACAAGACAGATGTCCAGCATGGATGAAGGAAGGCGACGTGCCATCGCCTTAGATAGAAGCCGGAGCCTTGGAGGACACAAAGACTAGTTAGTGTTAGTCTAGGCACTCTAACCGTATCTGGCTGGGACTCTCCATGTAACCCTAGATCCCGGTGTCATAAGACGGCCTACGTGAGCCTTTAGGGCACAATAACAACAAGTGCATAGCACTACTCGCACACAACGAACTCCTAATCCTGTAACTCGGTGTATTGTCATTATAGTGATTTATAGCAGGAGTAGGATCTCGCCACCGTCGTGAGATCTGAACCTGGGTAAACTGTGTCAAGCCGACCCGGACACTCTCCGTCTTCCCCCCACGTCTCTAAACTCGCCGTTGGGATACCCCTATGACGTACGTGTCGCAAATACCACGACAGTTGGCTCTCACCATGGGGCAAGAGGCGTTTACAGCACGGATCTGGGGGGATCCCTCGCCGTCTTCGAAGACGGCAAAATCGCATATTCATCGGCGCACCGGCTTCGTCATCGCTCTTGAGAGCCTACAGAGGATTTATCGTCGCCTCTCGGGCGTACGACCAAGTCGACGGCATCACGGAAATCTATGTCAACACGTTCAGCGCACGCGATAGCGATGAGATGCGAATGATTGAATATCGATAGGCCCGTCTATAGTGCAGATTCCAAGATCCTGGTCGCTGCTGTATTCATGATGGTGCTGATCCGTGTGACTAAATTTGGTCAAGATCCGTTTCCGCATTGTTTGATGGCTTCATGCAATGTCACTTTCGGTTTCGTGCATACGTACTAAGCTAGGCCGGAGCGATCTGGACAAACATGTGTTGAGTATACGCTGGTGCTAAGCATCAGATCAATTGATATGTTTGGAATTTCTAAACAGAAAAGAGAATAACCGTCTCACATGACGGGTGAGCTAATCAATTCCTTAGAATATTCCGTGCTTAACCATTATGTATTGACATACACACGAGTAGACCAGATGAAGCAAATTTCAAACGTAATCAACATTGGATAGAAGACGGACCACGAGGAGCATGTCCACGATGCCGGCACCGTGACCGACTTGGACTCTTCCGGCATCGTGACTATCTCCGTGATTGTCTTTCAGCAAACAAAGACCACTTGGATATACAGTGGATTATCCGTCTTCGTCCATGTTAGATTTGTCTTCACTGTGAACTACACCAACTACGCTCAAACAACTAAGTTCCTATTTATATTAATTATTTTTATTGTTTATGATCGTTAGATTAAGATTGGTTCACTCATATCCTGAGTCTTTTACCGCTTTCGTTTTGGTCATACCTTTTTTCACGATTTGTCTTGCACTCGCGAGTATAAACTTTTTACTGGCTTGTCGTTTAAGGCCCCAGTACAATGCAAAAAACCCGTCTTCGGGCGTTAGCTTAAGTTTTCTGGATACACGTTTTCTGTTGTTTTTATGTGGATTTCGGAGTAGTGACTTCTCGGCACTCAAAGCCGGCGTTTTGGCCTTGGGTTCTGGACGGTGCCATTAGGCACCATCACCCAAGGACATAGTTCTGCGCTGCGAGTCTTCCGTCTCACGAAAGGTCAAGCATAAAAACCATAATAATGGATAAGTCAGCACTTGATTAAACAAAATTTTACATAAACTGTTCAAATTAGTTGAGTTTTTTCCTCCTAAATAGTTTTATGTTGTCCATCTGCTGCATTGTTTCAGCTTTAAAGCATTTGTTTAAAGTCCATGTTTGTTCTGCCTTGCATTTTTTTGCTGGCCACAACGAAAGGAACAATTTAATACATTTGTATTTTTTATGTTTATCTTTCAGGTACATGACGCTTGGACATTGTCGCGTTCCTCGGATTAAGGTGTTTTGAGACGGATTTTCACTAGGCTTGACACCTCGAGGGTTGCGATCGCAGTTGTTGACCAAGACTTGAGCCGCCTTTGAGGAAGTCGGATCTACGCTCGTGGGATTGACATCTCTAACTTAGAAGCTTTGTCCCTCTTTGAGCATTAAGCCGGAACAAACCTCGGGGCTACAGTATGTTGATCTCCAAGATATGGTGAAAGTTCTCTTTGAGCGTCAAGCCGGAAAATTCAAGTGAATTCCACCTTGACGGTCGGGGGCTACACCGATATTGAATTTTTGTGAAGTTCTCTTTGGAGCACCAAGCCGAAATAATTCTGACTTGGCGCTCGGGGGCTACACTGCACATTTTTACCAAAGGTACTCTGAGAACACCAAGACAGTTTTCTTTTGAACCCCCGACTTGGCGCTCGGGGGCTAAAATTGTTTGATGTACAATTATGCATGTTCTTTTGAGCATCAATCCGCCTTCGATGAATCCGACTCAATGCTCGGGGGCTACATATAGTTATGTTAACAAAACTTTCAAGATGGTGAAAAATACGGCTAGTGAAACCTGGGGGCTCGACATCAACTTTGCCTTCACGGAAGTTTCCTGGGTTACACGGCTCGATGGCCTGAACGTCTATGACTTGAGAGGCTCTAAATACCTTAATTAGGCAATCTCTTATGTCTGTGACTTTGCTGGCTCTAAGTCGGCAGTTTGGTAGCCTTTATGATCATGGCCCGGTAGCCATGATTTTTTCCGGCTTACATATCGTCCTGCATAGATGATGATATTAAAGACATTACTTGAGCTTGGAATAATCTCTAAACAATTCGTTAGAATTATCTGCCTTGGATTCGTTCATAGAAGCATACAAACAACTCTCTGGCTAGGCTTAGTCGGATGAGAATATGAAATGGAAGCTCTCCAAGATTCTTCACGAAGCATGCCTACAAATTGGAGACGACGTGATACTTACGCTCAATGCTAGACGGAGGAACACTAGGATCTTGAATAACTCCGGGGGCTACTGTTGTGGATATACCTACGACATAGTCTCATACCGGCAAGTCCGGGTGGCCCACAGTTGGTGGTTAGGCCTATGCCATAACCGGGCGGCCCAGTTGCTGGTAGACAAGACGGAGGTCTAGCATGTATGAAGGAAGGCGACGTGCCACCGCCTTAGATGGAAGCCGGAGCCTTGGAGGACACGATGACTAGTTAGTGTTAGTCTAAGACTGTCTAACCGTATCCGGCTGGGACTCTCCATGTAACCCTAGGTCCTGGCGTCCTTATAAGCCGGCCTACGAGAGCCTTTAGGGCACAATAACAACACGTGCATAGCACTACTCGCACATAGCGAACCCCAATCCCGTAACTCGGCGTATTGCCATTATAGTGATTTATAGCATGAGTAGGATCTCACCACCGTCGTGAGATCTGAACCTAGGTAAACTATGTTAAGCTGACCCGGACGCTCTCCGTCTTTCCCCACGTCTCTAAACTCGCAGTTGGGATACCCCTATGGCATACGTGTCGCAAATACCACGACATGCAAATTGGTCGGAACGTTGTTGTGCTCTGGACGGGTCCGACGAGCATTTTATTGGTGCACGGGCTCTCCTGGTCGCGCAGCAATGAACGGGCATGTCCAGGCGGTTCCTGGGGCGGTGGTGATCACGCACGCAAGCGGAAAGGGCATGGCGCGGTCCGTGCTCGCGGGTGGAGCGCTGCGCTCTGGTGCGCTCTCGGCATGGCATAGAGGCATAGGGCGCGGCGATTCTAGGGTGGTCCAGGGGTGGCAGTGCTTGGGCATTGAACAGGGACGGTGTCTTGTGTCCCAGACAACATGGCTAGGCTTGGTGAGGCCCCTAGCTTGCTGTCGACATTGGGGTGGCAAGTTAGGCTTGGCAATGGTCACCATTGATGACAGTGGCAAGCTTAAAGTGAGCTAGAGCTTGTTAAATGAACTAGATGATCTACTAAGAGTGTGTTTTGAGCTATAGGGAATATAGGTTAGGCACAAACACTACTCACTATAGTGTTTGATATTTTGTTTGATTCGTGTTTACAAGGTGTTTGATGAAATGGCCGAAAGAGATTTGAATTTGAATTTTGAGTGAAACTTGGTGGGTGAACTAGTCACATACTAGGTAGTCTATGGTTGCTTGGATTTGTCAAGGTGCACTGGTTTGGTTGAGTTTTGAGAAATGGTGATCTTCACATATGATATAGATTCAATTTTTAATTGTCATTTCAATCAAGTTGCCAAATGTTTCTGTCAGTTTGAAAGGTAGGCTTGGGTTCACTTTCACTTGGTCTAGCAAGAGTGAAAACAAATAGAATTGTTTCTGTTTCAAATATTGGACTAGAAACACTCAAAGTGGCCTAGTGAGCAAGATTGGCAAAAATGACCATTTGCTTGTTTTGTTTGTTTTTGAATTTCTCTTGATTTGTTTCTACTTGTAAATGATTTAGATGATGTTGTTTTAATCTTTAAACCATTCCTTGCTATTCACAACAATCACACAAGTCCATTCATGCATTCATACAATCATCGCATACACACATGCATTCATAAAGATTTTAATTAACAAAAGTTTTTGTTAACCCTAATTTTGGGTGATTGGAATTTGATAACCTTGATCAATATTTTTGGGATGTTACAAACCTTCCCTCTTTAAACAAAATCTCGTCCCGAGATTTGAGAAAAAGAAAACTATGATTTAAAGAGATCGGGAAACGTCGTCTTGATGTAATCTTCTTGCTCCCAGGTAGCTTCTTCTTCAGTTTGGTTGCTCCACTGAATCTTGAGAAACTTTATGCTTCGGGTCCTGGTGGTTATGAAAGCTTCCTCCAAAATACGGATGGGTACTTATGGATAAGTCAGGTCATCGTTGATCTCTTTGGTTCGGTGATCAATGTTCTTGAAAACTCCGGTCTTCTCCGGGACTTCTAGGCATTTGCGAAGTAACGATATATGGAACACATTATGCACTACTGACATCTCCTCTGGAAGTTCCAGTTGACACGATACTTCTCATCGACGATTCAGAATCTTGAAAGGTCCTATATATCTGGGGGCTAACTTTCCTTTGAGCTGGAAATGTTGCATTCCTTTCAAAGGCGACATTTTGAGATACACAAAATCTCCGATCTTGAAAGCGAGGTCTCGACGTCTCTTGTCGGCATAACTCTCCTATCTGGATTGGGAGGTCTTGAGGTGCTCACAGATCTTGTGAACTTTCTCTTCTGCTTCATGTAGGATGTCTGGTCCAAAAATTGGACTCTCTCCTACTTCTGACCAATTCTAAGGGGTGTGACACTTCCTTCCATACATGAATTCAAATGGGGCCATTTGCAAGCTGGCTTTATAACTGTTGTTTAAATGAAAATTTTGCGAAAGGCAGGGAATCTTCCCATTTGTATCTATACACTAGCACACAGGCTCTCAACATATCTTCGAGTATTTGATTTACTTGCTCCGTTTGTCCATCTGTCTAAGGGTGATAAGATGTGCTAAAATCTAGTATTGTTCCCAATCCCTCTTGGAATTTCTTCCAAAATCTCGAGGTAAACTGAGTTCCTCAATCTGATACAATGTTCTTGGGGACTCCGTGCAAACTGACGATTCTAGCAATGTACAACTCTCCTAGTTTCAAACTCTAGTAGGTGGTCTTGACAGGTAAGAAATGGGCGACTTTGGACAATCTATCTACGATAACCCAGATAGAGTCATTCCCCCTACTAGATGTAAGTAAACTGGTGATAAAGTAAATTCCAACGGAATGCCATTTCCATTCCGGAATCTGCCAGGGTTACAACAGTCCCGCGGGTCTATGATGTCCCGCCTTGACTCTCTGACAGATATCACACTTGGATATGTAGCTTCCGATTTCTCTTCTCATCTTATGCCACCAGAATTGTTCCTTCAAATCCTAATACATCTTCGTTCCTCTAGGGGTGGATAGAATAAAGAGTATCATGGGCTTCCTTCAAAATACCTTGCTTCAATTTTGAGAGTGCTGGAACACAGATACGTCCTTTGTACCAAAAAACTTCTTCTTCATCTTCGGTGAATCTAGGTACCTTGCATGTACCGATACGATGTTTCATTCCGTCGATACTAGCACTTCCTTTTTGCGCCTCCTTGATGTGATTGATCAAAGTGGGTTGAAGTTCGATGGTAGCCAAACATCCTTCACATACTAATTCCATTCTGAAATCTTCCATATCCTTGTGTAAATTTGGTTGGTCCTTCACAATCATGGAGTTCAAGCGACATGGCAATCTGCTAAGGGCATCTGCTACCATATTGGCTTTGCCTGGGTGATAGTGGATGTCCTGATCATAGTCCTTGATTAACTCTATCCATCTTCTCTGCCTCAAATTCAGCTCCTTCTGAGTGAAAATATACTTCAGTCGCTTGTGATCTGAATAAATCTCACAATTGTTTCCCACAAGGTAATGCCTCCATGTCTTCAGGGCTAGAACTATGGCTGCTAGTTCAAGGTCATGGGTAGGATAATTCTGCTCATGTTGCTTCAATTGTCGGGATAGATATGATATGACTTTTCCCTCTTGCATTAGCACACATCCGAGACCGATCTTGGATGCGTCACAATACACATCAAAGGGCTTCGTGATATCCGGCATGATCAAGATTGGGGCTGAGATAAATCAGTTCTTGAGTTCTTGAAAACTCGCTTCACATTTGTCCATCCATTCGAACTTATTATCCTTCCTCAACAATTGGGTCATGGGTCTTGTGATGCCCGAGAATCCTTCTACGAACTTGCGGTAATATCCCGCTAATCCGAGAAATGCACTAACTTGGGTTTGGGTGGTTCGGGCTTGCCATTCTTCAACATCCTTTACCTGTGTGGGGACAATGGCAATTCCTCCAGCTGATACAATATGTCCGAGGAATCCTACCTCCTGTAACCAGAATTCAGATTTGCTAAACTTGGCATACAACTGATGCTCCCTAAGGGTTCCAAGGATGGTCCTTAGGTGTAGCTCATGTTCTTCTTATGATTTGGAATAGATCAGAATGTCATCGATGAACAAAATGACAAACTTATCCAGGAAGTCCATAAAAACTTATTCATGAGGTTCATGAAATAAGCAGGGGCATTGGTTAATCCAAAATACATGACAATGTACTCATACAATCCATATCTGGTGGTAAAGACAGTCTTTGGAATATCCTCTACGCGAATCTTGAGTTGATGATAACCCGTTCTAAGATCAATCTTAGAAAACACTTTGGCACCGGTCAACTGGTCAAACAGGTCTTCTATCTTTGGTAGTGGGTAATTTTTCTTGATGGTGACATCGTTCAACTTCTGATAATCCGTACACAAACGGTTACCTCCATCTTTCTTGTCCACAAACAAGACAGGTGATCTCCATGGCGACGCACTTGGTTGGATCAATCCTATCTCTAGCATAGCATCCAGTTGCTTCTTCAGCTCCACTAATTCAGATGGGTTCATACTATACGGTCTCTGGGCTATGGGTTCAGTTCCAGGGATTAGTTCAATCATAAAATCGATATCCCGATCTAGGGGAATACCGTGCAAAACATCTGGAAATACATCGGTGTATTCATAGACTCTTGTTGCACATGAATTGATGGGGCAAGGTTTCAGATACGTGCTCTACTGATATTCCGACGGTACTGGTCATGGTTATGGCTTTCTTGGCACAGTCAATTAATCCTTTATGTTTTGACATCCAATCCATTCCTAGTACTACTTCCAAACCTTTAGTTCCAAGTACTATTAGATTAGCATAAAAATCTATACCATGGATTCGGATAGGTACGACCTTGCAAATTTGTCTAGCTTTGGTGGTTGAACCAGGTATTTGAACTATTATAACATGCTTGAATTTTGTTGGTTGAATCTTACTAGTGCATGCAAATTCTTCGGTAACAAACGAGTGCGATGCTCTAGAATCAAACAACACTCTTGCAAGTACTAAGTTAACAGAAAATATACCCAGCATGACATCTAGCGCTTCTTGGGCTTCTTCAGCATTCATGAGAAACAGATGGCCGTTGCGGTTGAGCGAATTCCCTGGGCAGATCTTCTTCCAGGTTGACCACGACGATGTTGCTGAGCTGGGGCATTCACATTGGGGGATGTTGCAGTCTTCTTGGGGCACTGATTGGAATATTGACTCTTGGTTCCACATTCATAACAAGTCACTTGAGACATGTCTTTTGCTGCAACAGGCACAACATTGCTTCCAGTCCTTGGGGCAGTATTGGTGTTGTTGGCGACATTGTTGTTGTTGAACTTGGGCGGTGCACGATTGAAATTACTGGGGTTGCCGCGGTTGTTGTTGTTGTTGTTTCCTCCGGGCCTTGGATTTCCTCCTCCATGGTTGGGATAGGTCGGACGGTTCATCAGGGGTCTATTGGTTCTTGGGGAAAATACTAGAGATGGGTTGGGACGATACCTTGGGGTATGGTGGGTTCCTGGTTGATTCATCAATATATGCTTCCGGTTCTCATTGGCTTGGTTGATCTTGCCTTCCATCTGAATGGCAGAGTCCACTAAGGATTTAATGTCAGCGAATGGGATGTTGACTAACACTGTCTGCATCTCATCCTGCAGACCATTCAAAAATCTCTCCTTCTTCTTGGCTTCAGTGTCAATCTCATCCAGTGCATACCTAGCCAATGACAAAAAAAATTCATGGTAGTCAACTAGTCATCCTCCCTTGCTTCAGTTCTCTGAATTCATATCTCATCCTCTTGATCAAACCTGGTGGCACATGGGTTCTGCTGAACTTGATTTTGAATTCATCCCAAGTCATCATGTGTACTCCAGTCATGGCGCAAACGTTGTTCCACCAAGCTCTTGCATCTCCTTCTAGATAGTGGGTGGCAAACAGTACCTTCTTGTTGGCTTCCACTCCTGCAACTTCTAAGTTGTTCTCCATGGTTTGCAGCCAGTCATCGGCATCTAGGGGCTCTTCAGACTTAGTAAAGATGGGTGGATTGGTGTTCTGAAAGTTCTTGAGCTTTGATCCATGGTTGTCCTGATTTCCATGGCCTTGGTTGTTGTTGGCCATCTGAGCTATGTGTTGAAGGGTGGCTAAGTTGGCTTGACGTTTGGCTCTTTCAGCTTCGCGGTCTGAAACCAACATTTGCAAGATTTGCAACATCAGGTCCGGGGATGAGCTGCTTCCTCCGCGAGGCATCTGAAGATTGAGATAGATCATGAGAAAAGAGGGAAATTTCTAAGGTTCAGTTGTTTTTTGCAAAGTTTTGAAAATTTGACTCAGACTTTTCTAGCAACTTGCTTTTCATTCAATCATTCATAGCACACGATACAAACACACACCACAACAAGGAAAAACAGATGGTTTTAAGAACCATTCTATGAAACTACGATACAGTGGGACCGGATACAACTTCACTAACGCTAGTGCTCACGTGCTACTACTCCTCAGAATCGGTGTCCTCATCATCCTCATAATCATCATCATCAATGAAGGCGAAGTCATCTTCATCGGTGAAGAAGTCTATGGCTTGATCATCCAGAAAGTCATCATCATCACTAAGGTAAGAGTAGGGGTCACAACGGATGTCCTCCCCTGCATTCTCCCTCTCCTCAAGCTGCATGTCCCTCTCGTGGACGGTCTCCTAAGACTCTGTGATCCTATGAAGAAGACGGGCCATTGTACGCTCCTTCTTGTAAAGCTGACGACGACGATACTAGCGATCCTTCACCAGCATGGCGATGGTATGATCCTTCCGGACAGTGATGGCATAGTTTTGGTTGGCATAGGAGCGGGCATTGTCTAACACCTTCTGCCGGTCATACATCATGAAGCTGAGGTGACCCACTTGGTTCTTCAGCTCAGGGTGATATGGTGCCTCCAGTGGCTGTCCCATGACATCGCGCCTTGGGCACAACTCAAAACAGGTACCCTTGATCTGATTGATACTCTTCCCACACAGACGGGCAAGATCTTCCTATATGGCCCTAGCAAGTCCATCGAGCCAGTTGTTCTCTCTAATGGTGAACTGAATTCCCTCTGTGGTGGGGGCTTCAATCTTTCCTCGGAGACTTGCAACGATCAGCCATTGCAATTCCTCTCCTTCCTGATCATTAAACTGAGCTCCGAATAACTCGGGGTATGGGCGCTCTAGAAGTTCCAAAGGTTGGTCCAAGTCATGCTCAAAGATGAGATCTCCTCCATTTCCCAACTGATAGAACTTTCTATACTTCACGTCCATCTATAAGAATATAGGATGAGTAAGTTAGTAGTGTGATCAAGTGTGTCAAATTTTATGTAAGTATACAAGAATTTTTGAGGAACATGAATTTTCATGAAAGAACCTAGGTGATAAGAATGAGAATAAGTTTTCATAAATACTCACTTCCTTGGTTTTGAAACTGAGTTTTTGATTCAAACGTCCATTCTAAACTAGGGTCTCCTATGGTTAGGATGGCTCTGATACCAACTTGTCAACACCCGGATTTTTAATCCCAGATACCTGGTATGCCATACATCGCAATCCCAGGATTACCATTTTTGCGAGACATAACAGATTGGATATCACAGTACATCATCCATTACAAACCATACATAAGGTCTTACAACAATATAAACGATCGCATGATCCAATCTTAATACAATCATAGCAGCGGAATAACGTAATAATAACGGTAGCGTGGGCGAGGCTCCATCTTCAATGTCACAGGCAATGCTGACGATTGGAGATGATCCTAGTTTTCGTAACCTTCCTACGGTCCATCTTCCTGATAGTCCTCTTCATAGTCTAGCCATGGGAATAGCCAGGGACGAATCCATGAGTACTCTTTAAGTACTCGCAAACTAATACTAGCAAGTGAAGTGGTTTTGAGTAGGAAGTACTAGGCTCTAGGTTGTTTTGCAAAAATCTAGATTTACTTCTAACCAAGTTCAGAAGCAAAGAAAGCTATTTGAAAGTTGTATAACACCTAAGTGCATATCACACCCCTGTTGTGGTCAATTCAAAGTCATGATTCATTTCATAAGTATGGCCACTCCAACTGTCCATAACCGTGGACGCGGCTATTCGAATAGTTTGACACTCTGCAGAGGTGGTACATTTTTGACGACTGTCTAAACACTCTGCAGAGGGAACCCCAAGAGCAAGGTGTGAAGCAGCAAGCAAAAAGTTTTCCCTCAGTTGAGGCCGAGGTTATCGAACCAGAAGGAGGAAGGAAACGTAACACAGGTGTTGTAAGCAATGCGGAGACCTGCACAACACAAACTCAAGACTTTGCCCCAATGAACAGTGAGGTTGCCAAGCTCACCGGTTTGGTGTACCAAAGTATTAAACATATGGGGTGGAAGGTAATGGTTTGCAAAGAGTAAACAAGTAACAATGGAAGATGTATCAATGGTAAATATTGGACCGGGGTCCATAGTTCACTAGAGGAGCTCTCCTTAGATCAAAAACATTTCATGAAGGGTAAACAAATTACAGCGGGGCAATTGACAAGAACTGAGCAAGGCATCACAATGCAATTACTAGTTAGAAAGATCCTATGAGATTCGATTGGGTAATACAACTAGATACATAGACCGCCATCCAACTGCATGTATGACTACAAATGCACCTTCAGGTTATCATCCGAACCCCCTCCAGTATTAAGTTGCAAGCAACAGACAACTTGTTTAAGCAAAGTGTGTAAGGTAAACAGTCCACATGTTCCATGAACAAGAGACCATTTTTTCTCCCTAGTAGCAACAACACATCTACAACCGAAGAGATTATTATCACTTCCCGTGGAAACTAGAGGCATGAACCCACTATCGAGCATAAATACTCCCTCTTGGAGTCACTAGCAACTACTTGGCCAAGATAGCTACTAACAACGGAGAGCATGCAAGATCACAAACAACAGAGACATGATAGAATCATAAAGAAAAAACCATTAATCAAACCAACATAATAATCTCAATATCCATCGGATCCCCACAAACACAACATGCATGATTACAAATATATTAGATCTTGATCATGAACGGAGCTCACAAGATCTATATATGAAAGCACAAAGGAGGAGATACAACCATATAGATACTACATGGACCCATAGTCCAAGGTGGAACTACTCATGCATCATATCGAAGAGAAGACCTCCGGAATGATCTCCCCTCCGGCAGGGTGCCGGGAAGAACTTCAGATCCCTCCGATGTAGGGACGATGGTGTAGGCGGTTATAGACGGTTTCTGCATATGGGGCTTCTTATAGGAGAAGGGGGAGACCGAGGAGGAGGCCAGGGGTGGCAAACCCTACACAGGCACGGGGCTGGACCCACCCGCGCCTGGGGTAGGTCTGCCCCCCCTGGCTGGCCCCTCCGGCTCTCCTCTAGACTTCTTGTTCCCCACAGAAAGTAATTGAATTTGACGTTTGTCCTGTCCAATTCCGAGAATATTTCTTTACTAACTTTTCTAAAACCCAAAACAGCAGAAAATAGGCATCTTGCACTGTTGCAACTTGTTAATATGTTAGTACCAGAAAACATGTAAAAAGCACCTCAAAGTGTGGACAAGTAAAGCAAAGTAGATACAAAACAAGCATGGAGCATCAAAAATTATAGATACGTTTCCAACGTATCAACATCTCCAAGCTTAACTCCTGCTCGTCCTCGAGTAGGTAAGTGATAGACAGGATAATTTTTTAGGTGACATGCACCCTCCCAATAAAGATCCAACCATTTGCAAACATTGAAAGATGGGATCAAAGAACTCTAAACATGTGCATGAAAGATGGAGTTCTAACAATAGGACATGGTAACTATGCATGCAACATGAAAGGCTACAAACAAAGATCATGAATAGCATGCATTGAAAAAGGTTTGTTTGTTTCACATACAGAAAACATAGCATAGTGGCAATCAACTTGTGCCTCATAGAGTAGCAAATAGATGCATAGGACACCTGCAAAGTTCACAAGGGTGACTAGAAACAAGTAGCACAAGAACAAGTAATAACACAGTATGCATCAATTAATAAGCTTTGGAACACTGCACATGGAATGAAAACTATGCTCTCTTGATGGTGCCTAAAGGAAGAAGGTGGATACTCAATAATGGTGGAAGAAAGCCCTTTTTTTGTAAAGGAAGCAGGGATTACAAGTTTCAAAAAGAGGTTCCAAAAATTATAGTACTTGTTAGCTTTCAGCCCTCATTGCCCCTATCATAAGCATCTTGAAGTGGTTTAAGGTTAAAGTGGCAAAGTTGGAGTATATGCTTGACGAAGTATAAGTTGGCAATCTCAAGTCCCTTGAATACGAGGGCCACACCTCATGCATACTCAACTTTGGGTCCAGGTAAGTTCTTGTCTCTCTAAGTATTTGCATATCATTGAGAACCGCCAATGGGGTACCCCTTGAACATGGTACAGGAGCTTTCCCATAACCAAAATGACAAGGCAAACAGACAATCAGCATCTCAACAATCTTTTTATTTACCATATGCATAGATTTTTATTGAGGATGCTTCATAGATAGCTCGTTATGGTGATGCTACAAGTTTCCACCATGATTAGGAATGTCTTAGGCTAGCGGCCTAGGCGTTTCTCTAACACAGGATACAAATTCCATGGACTTACAAGTTCCCTCTTTATTTCACACCGGTGGCATCCATATACAAAAGAGCATGATATCAACTGAGTACAAAGTACAAGTGCAATGTTGAAAACGTTCCCCGTGACAGCACGGTTCTGCTAATTCCAACTTATAAGTGCAAGCATATACAACAAAGTTGTCACAATGGTTCAAGTTTATTAGGGGCAAAGAATAAAGTGTGCCATCAAGTTCGCGAGGGCTTTAATAACTATGTTTTCACATAACAAAATAGTTTTAAATTGGAAGATAGTTGAAAACAAGAATATACTTGGAATGGTGTAACACACCATGCATAGGAGTTTATAGTGGACACTTTGGAATAACTTGGTTTCTTGGGAGTTGGAGGCATGAGTAGAACTTACTCATACAAGTGGAGGCTAGCAAAAGACTAAGAGCAACCAACTAAGACAGCAATAATGGCCATAATCATGTAGTGGAACAAAGCATACTAATCAAAGGAAAGAGTGGTACTACAAGTCAAGTACTATATGATCATAGAAGCTAATGATGACTTCTCATAGTCATAACATGGTGCGAGCATGTGCCAAGTCAACCCAAGCAAAATATCAAAGGAGAATACCACAATACTATGCTTTTCCATGCTAAAACAACGCATAATTTTTTCAAGGCACACTAAGCAATCCCAATTGTTTGGAACAAGACATGCTACAGAAATAATCACTAAGCATAATGCTAAAACAACACCTAGCATGTCATGCTAAAGTCTAAGTCATAGTCAATGCAAGCTCCTCTTGCACTTCAAGCAAGAACTTACTACTCCTTTCCAAACACCAAACTAACTTATTTGCAAAACAACACAGCGAGAACAGGGGTCCAAACTACTTAAGCAAACTAAACACTAAGCAAGCAAACGAAAACTAAGACGCTCCAAGAACAACACAATTGTGCATGAAACAATAAAAATGAAGTGTCTAGACATACCCGAGCTTTTTATTGATGAAGAAGAGGATGCCTTGGGCATCCCCAAGCTCTGAGGCTTGTACCTCTTGGATATTTCTTGGGGTTACACCATGGTGGCATCCCCAAGCTTGAGCTTTTGTCCATTCTTCATCTTATTGCATCATTATCTCTCTACACCTGAAATTTCTCCTTCATACAAAACTTCACACAATCTTGATTAGCAACATTAGTGTATTCAAAAGATATTAGACCACTGGAAAAGATTTGGAACAGCAAGTCTTTTAACTAAAAACACAAGCTACTATAGTAACTCCTTCAAAAAGCTCAATTTACCTGAAGAGAACTCAAAAAGGAATCAATAAGAAGCAAATGCAAATAGTGGCAGAAATCTGTCAAAACAGACCATCAGGTAGAAACCTATTTTTTCGAACATCTTCTGTTGCTCAAATCAAAAAGTGTCGAACTAAAGAAAGTTATCTAACATACTGGGGGATTTGTTCGCAAATGCTGAGCTCAATCTGAGTTATAGAGCCTCCTCACGAATTTTTTTGGTAGAGGACAGAAATCTGTTTTGGGACAGTAACTCCCCAAATCTTATTTCCCTCTCATTAGAGGTTATTCTTGGCACAAAAAGAAAACAAAAAGGATAAGGAGAGGTCATAACAGAAGTAATAACTTCCAAGACTTAAGGAAACTCTTGGGTTATCTCCCAGCAAGTACTTTTCTTTAACGCCTTTAAGTTAGGCTTGATAGCTTGAGAAGATGCTCACATAAGAACTATGAGTTGAAGCAAAGAGAGCACCAAGAAGCAAATTCAAAACACATTTAAGTCTAACCCACTTCCTATGCATAGGAATCTTATATGCAAATAAATTCACAACGAAAAAAGTGACAGGCATAGGAAGATGAAACAAGAGCAACTTTAAAACTTTCAGCACATAGAGAGGTGTTTCAGTACAATGAAAACTTCTACAACCATATTTTCCTCTCTCATAATAATTTTTAGTAGCCTCATGAATAAACTCAACAATATAGCTATCATATAAAACATGCTTTTCATGATCTACAAACTCATAATTTCTATCAAGATCAAAACCAGTGGGATTAAAACCTCCACAGGTTTTATCCAATGTAGATATTTCAAAAGGATCCACAGGAACATAACATTCATACTCTTTGGTAAGCATGGGGGACAATCAAATAATGTAATAGGTAAAGAGTTACTATCATTAGAAGGTGGACATGGGTAGATCCATTCTTCCTCCTTTTGTTCATCACTCTCCTCCTCTTTTTCATCTAATGAGCTTCCAGTTTCAACAATTTCTTCTTCCATAGGATCCTGGAAGGCATTAGTCTCTTCCAAATATGGAAAACGCCTATTAAAATATTAAAGAATATAGCTATTTTCTTCCTTGTAATTATCAAAGCAAAATTTAAGTATCTCAAAAACCTCATGTTTATAAGGTACATCATCAGTATTCTCAAGCAAACTAGCAAGTTCAAATGCACCATTGAAGGCAATAAATTCTTCAATTTGTTCCACATCATCAAAATCATAATTTCCTTTAACAGAAGAATATATGGTAACATTATCATTATACTGTAACATCCCAAAAATATTAAATTAGAATCATCAAACTCTAATCATCAAAATTAGGGCTAACAAAAAACTTTTCTAAAATAAAATAAGAAAGCATTCATATGTGTATGCATCCTATTTGGAATTCTTTTGAATTGCCTTGATTATGTGTTTCTTTGCTTGTAAAAGGATTCTTAGGTGAAATAAACATCATCTAAACAATCCCCACACTTTTCCCAAAGACAAATAAATAAATAAAAACAAAATAATGGAATGGTCATTTTGGCCAATTTAACTCCCATGCCTACTTTGGCTGTCTCTAACTTTCAGAAACTAACATAAACTTGTTTGGATCTTTGCACCCCTTGATAGTACTCATAACAAAGTATCAAGGCCCACTTTGTGATCATCCAGAAACATTCAAATGCATAGTTTAAATGACAATTCAAAATTGAATCTTTATCATATGGGAAGATCCCACTTTTTCAAAAACCACTCAAACAAGCTCAACTTTCAAAACCCAAGCATCTACAGACTCACCAGCACCAACCTAGCACACCCACCAAAAATCTTTTCAAAATTCAAAACTTGAATTCTTGCGGCCATTTCATCAAACACTTTGCAGATACAAATCAAACAAAATCTAAACACTATTTGGAGCAGTGATTTGAGCCTAACTTGTTCCCTCTCTAGACACCACTAGCCTTAGTAGATCATCTAACAACCTAAACTAATCTCTAGCACTACTATAAGCTAGCCATTGTCATCAATGGTGAGCAAGCCGAGTGCACCCTTGCCACCCACATGTCGACAGCGAGCTAGGAGAAGCACCAAGCCTAGACAACATTTCTGGGAGCAATCTAACACCCCACCGCCACTCCCTGTCCAGCGCTCGAACCTTGCCAGCCCCTGGACCACACGCACAGACCATGCCAAACTCGCCAGCAACCATGCCGAGAGTGTGCCCCGTGCGCCATGCTCGACAGACGCCCACAGACCACGCGCCGCCCTCGCCGCATGCATACGTGATCACCACCGTACCAGCAACCCCGCAGACATGCTCGTTCGTCGTCGCGCGAACCATGCATGTTGTGCGCCATAAAAACTTCCGTCGGGCACGCGCAGAGCACCGCTGCGTTCCGAGCAATCCGTACCGCCCCACGCCTCGCCACCACGTCGTTGAGCTTCGCCATGGAGCACAGCACCACTCCCTACCGTCGCCCACGCCGATATCCCTCTGTGTCGTCGACCACAACGAGCTCACCTTGCGCCCGTCGGTCCCTCTCTCGCCACTATAAATAGAGGCCACCCCTAGCTGAATTGAGCACACCATCTCACTCCCCTCTCCTCACTGATCGTTCCACCCCGTTCCCGGAGCAACGCGAGCAGCGCATCGCCGGAATTTCACCGGAGCCCGCCGCTGCTGGAGAAGAAGGGGGCCAGTGATTGGAGCCGCCCCAGGAGAAGATGCCGGTACCAGGAGGTTCGCCGTCGTCGACTTCGTCGTTCGCCCGCCTCGCCAACCCTCGCCTGAGCCCCGGAGAGCCCGCGACGACCCCCACCTGCCGTGTTAGGTTTCTGTCTCGCCGGCGCAGCCCGACATGGACGATGAACCTGGGCCGTTAGATTAGAACAAGATCCCACGGTCCACGTTGACCCGTACCGCTTCGCACCCCCTCGTCTCACTAACGCGTGGGGACAACAACTTAACCAGCCCGTGTAAGCGCTGTGCTTAGCAGGCCGGCCCAGTATCGTTTCCCGTGCAGCCCAGTCGTTTGAATTTAACTTTTTCCATTTTATTTCAAACACAGTTTTGTACCTAGTTTCAAAAATTAACCCAGCTCGATCCAGTGCACCAAATGGAATGAAACCAATTTTGTTAGAAAGGTCTTGCAATGCTGAATCCAAGCCCGTTGGATTTAAATCATTTGAATCTATAGATCAACCTTGGTAAAAATACCAAGGCAGAAACTTTTCTGCATTCAAACATTTTTCAAATTTAAACCATAAAAGCTTTTGAGTTGATTCCAACTCTCAAAAATCACATTTGATCATACCTTTCAGAATATATAAAAACATTTGGGTTTACTTACATAAATATTGTTCAAGTAATAAAAGAATGCCACATAGGCATTTCTAGCCACTTTATTTAATTAAAATAAAAGGGTAAAACCTTATTAAATTGTGACACCACTTTAAATCACATTCCCATGGACTAAAATATGTGGTGATGACATGTGTCAACATGATCCCATGTTTGGTTTGGAGAATATTAAATCTTAAGTAGTTTTTCAATGAGTAGAAATTACTTTTCTAAAAATAAAAGGGATTAAAGCAAGATTTAACCTTGTAATGTTAGTGATGATGCTAGATCATCTATAGGACCCTTTTGTGTGATGATTAAAATTAGTTAAGTATTGTTTGGTGATTGTGTACCTCGTATTTATTTATAGACGCTAGTACCGACCAAGGAAACGAGGAAGAAGGAGGATACTACGAAGAAGAAGCCGAGGAGAACTTCAACCACTGCTCTGCACAAGGCAAGCCTAATACTACTAGTTGAATGTGCAAGCTAACACTTGCAATTTAACAAGGTTATACTGATATTAACGCAAGCCAATACTTGCTTGTTACCATGCCACCTATATGACTTAAGCATAGATGATCATACCCATTTGATAACCCCATTCCTAGTTTTTCTTACAAGCTTTATACTTTATTTCTTTATCAAATCTAGTACTTAGAGCTTAATTAAGTGAATGGTAGATTCTAGAGAGAATTGAAGGTTGCATAAAAAGCATAAAATTTGGCCAAAGCTAGATAATCTTGATGTCATCCCAAGGCATAAGATTGAACTTAGTTGAAAACTCCACTAGTTTACCACCACTACTAGGAAAATGGCCTTTAGTGGCGCACCTGGAAACATCATCCGTGGCGCACTAGCAGTGCGACACGGGCCTTGCGCTACGGCTATCTCTCATCCGTGGCGCACTGCCTAGTGCGCCACGGTTGTGTAGAGACAGGCGTAGCGCACCTGCTAGTGCGCCACAGATGTTTGGGCAGGTGCGCTACCCCTGGGATCTTCTGTGGCACACTACCTAGTGCGCCACCAAGCTTCCATAGTGCGCTTTAGGTGTAGTGCGCCACAGAAGGTAGACCATGTGCGCCACAGATGTATTTTTTGTTTTTTTTTTTAATTTTCGAGCCAGATTATATACAATACAGATTATATACAATATTACAGCAGATATACACACAGATACAAGATATACAATTATATATACAAATACTCAATATGAAAAACAAGATTGAAACAAATACATATAGATAAGTCTCATCCATGAATACATAGTCTAAGTTACATTGTTTCGATCATGTTACAAAGTAGTAGTTAGTGACATGCGAATATATGTGTCGATCGAACAAGTTAGAGCTCGAAAGCTCGCCTAGACATCTAAACTAGCTAGACACAAACGCGGGATAAATAACCAAAGAAGATAAGCATGATCACCGCCACGACGAAGGTGTAGGTCTTCATCCGGTTCCTTGTCCTAACTCCCGCTAGATAGCGCGTGTATCTAGCTTCCGCCTCCGCCATAGTGTTGTACCCTTTGTAGCTATTGCCGCTGAAACGGTGCACCTGTCTCCGGCAGTCTTCCCAATCATCGTAGACTCCGGGAACCCGTACCTTGTACACGACGTACCACATCATCTATAAGTTGACAATAATAATTAACCGATGATTGAAAAAAAACATATATAATTAAAGTCGCATATGAAGATACACTTATAGAAAGTACTCCTAAATCAAAAAGACCAAAATCAAAAAGCATGCCTCATATATAACTAGGTTGTTCGACACAGGAATATGCTACGATGGAACTGTTCGCCAAGTAGGATGCACAACACCTGGACCTATGCATAGCACAAGGCGAACAATCCCATCGCAGCACATTCACATATAGTGTGCCACGACATTTTAATCATCGGCATTATTCTCGAAAAAGACCAAAGTAACTCAAAAAGCATGCCTCATATATACATAGGTCGTTGGACACAGGAATATGCTACGATGGAACCGTACGCCAAGTAGGATGCACAACACCTGGACTTGTGCATAGCGCAAAGCGTACAATCCCATCGTATCACATTCACATATATAGTGTGCCACGACATTTCAATCATCGACATTATTCTCGAAAAAGACCAAAGTAGCTCGAAAAGAATGCCTCATATATAACTAGCTAGGTCGTTGGACACAGGAATATGCTATGACGGAACAGTTAGCCATGTAGGATGCACAATTCCTGGACTTGTGCATATCACAAGGCTAACGATCCCGTCATAGCACATTCACATATATATTGTGCCACGACATTTCAATCATCGGCATATTCTCGAAAAAGACAAAAATAACTCGAAAAGAATGCCTCATATATATACATAGGTCGTTGGACACGGGAATATGCTATGATGGAACCGTGAGCCAATTAGGATGCATAAGACCTGGACTTGTGCATATCACAAGGCTCACAATCCCATCATAGCACATTCACATATATAGTGTGCCACGATATTTCAATCATCGGCATTATTCTCGAAAAAGACCAAAGTAGCTCGAAAAGAATGCCTCATATACAACTAGCTAGGTCGTTGGACACAGGAATATGCTATGACGGAACCATTAGCCAAGTAGGATGCACAATTCCTGGACTTGTGTATATCACAAGGCTAACTATCCCGTCATAGCACATTCACATATATATTGTGCCACGACATTTCAATCATCGGCATATTCTCGAAAAGACAAAATAACTCAAAAGAATGCCTCATATATATACATAGGTCGTTGGATTAGGAATATGCTACGATGGAACGGTGAGCCAAGTAGGATGCACAAGACCTGGACTTGTGCATATCACAAGGCTCACAATCCCATCGTAGCACATTCACATATATAGTGTGCCACGACATTTCAATCATCGGCATTATTCTCGAAAAAAGAGTAAGGAAAAAAGGAAGGACCAAATTGAGTAAAGGACCAAAGAGTAAGCAAAAAAACGAAGCATTGATTGATATATAATAATAATAAGCAAAATAAGTAAGCGATGATTCATAAACCTAATAAGATATGTACACTTGTCCACACACACACAAAGGTCATCTATAGTTTGTAACTACAACTAGGCCAACATCAAGCCTTCTGGCTCGGCTTAGGGAACGGGAGGACGCCTTGTCTCGTCATGAACTTCCTATAGTCACCCTGCATCTCTAGGCGATCTTCTATGTCACGGTTATTCGGGATATTTCCTCCGTAGAAGATCCCCCCCCGAAGTCATGACATCACGAAAGATGATTGCCCCAAACTGCTGCTGGATGCGATACATCTCTTGTCTAATATCCGAATCATTGATCTTGTCCTTTGCTTCGGCCCACTGTTTGAGATGATCTGGCAGCGTAGAATTCTGCTGGTCAAGTAGGAACGCCCTCATGTGATGGAGTGCGTAGTAGGCTTCCTTCTTACTGTTTTCCGGCTGCTTCACGCAGGGGAACTCCGTTACGTGGTTGAAGACGTGCCTGCCGAACTTGACCTTCGTACGCACGAAGGTGGTGCCTTCCGTCGAGGCAAAGCCAGTGAGAGCATCATCCAGAACTTCCTTGATCTTGTCGTAATTTTCCTTCTTTTCTATACTCCCCGAGTCGAAATACGTGGCGTGGGAATGCTTCGGCGATAAGGAGATGAGCGTGCAGTGTTCATCTCTGCGAAAAAAATTCAAATGGAATGTGTTGGAAAAAGAATGATGATGATCTAATAAAGCCAATCGACGGTGGCGAGTGAATAACGACTTACTCGGGAAAGTAAGGCACGAGAATGTATTCCTTTGTCTTGTTCGCCACAAGGATTCTTTTTAGGTATGAGGCCACGATACGTCGTTCGGCGGGGGAACCCAAGCATCCGTCATGCATGTAGTAGGGGTCCACTATAGTGATGCCCGGTGTGTTCTCTCTAATGATCTGCATGGCCAGGCTAAGAGAAAATAGACGGACCATGGTATAGTGCAGCGGGTATAGGTGGAACATATTGAAGATGTCGTCGAACCGCAGGAAGAAAAGATCCGCAGGGGCATTGTCGACGAAGCCCAAGCCTGGTGGCACCTTAACCACGAATACCGGGTGCGAGGGATCTTTCTCCGATAGAAGGCGTCTCTCTATCGTCAGCACGCCGTCATGCACACTCTGCAGTTCCGAACTGGCGAGCTTCCGCAAATTCTTAGGTAGCATGGGCTCACCCGCCACATGAATCCTCCACATAATACCCTCGGGTCTTGGTGGCCCGTCCCGAAACCTGATCGGATTCGCAGTTGTTGACGCCACCGGCTGGCTCGAGCTGCTAGATTTTCTTTTCCTGCCCTTTTTTTCTTTTGGAGAGCGGGCAGGCACCACAATCTGAGCACCGGCCGCCCTATGTAGTGTGTCAGGGCTTAGAATAAAGGGCCAGTTGGTTGTATCAGCTGGCTCTGTAAAGGCGCAAGCTGGAGGCGTCTCCTGAGAACCAAACAGACGCTTGGTGATAGTGGCTTTCTTTGTGGGGCCACCAGCTAGGTCTTCTTCGTTGCCAAACTGAGTGCTGAAGAAGTGATCATTCCAGTCTTCGTCGTCCTCGGCCGGATCCTGCGCCATGTGCATATCATCAACATGATCATCCGACCCACCGCGTGGAGGTGACGGCGAGGGCGGTAAGGGGGCCTTGCCACCGCTTCTCGCTGGCACGACAGGGGGTGCTGTTGTCTGTGGCGTGATGGCCCCCGCCGTCCCCAAACGGATCATGCTCTTTGGCCATAGCAAGAATAAGCCGAAGCAAGTTTTGAGGACAGACGGCTCTTCTTCATCCGCTCCTGGGGGTTGAATGGGAGGTTCCAGGTCGTCGCAGCCCCTTAGCACCCGACTAATTTTAACCCTGTGCATGCTATCTGACATCGGCCTTGAGTGGAACGTGCGCTGCAAGGGTTGAACGATGGTACCCTTGGCAACATCCCTCAGCTCGTTGTTCACGTAGCATAAGAGAGTGCAAAGAACATCCGTCTGCGGAAAACATGTATGTCGTCGTCAGAGATGCCATAAGAGTAATAGATGGCATGAAAGGTGGTAATTAAAGCAATTTGTTTACCGTGATAGCATCGAGATGGGCTAATGTCGACGCACCGCATACGGCGACGGGCGTGCAAGAGACGGAAGGGCTGCTTGATGGCGCGGTGCTGGCCGCCGGTGTGTTCTCCCTACCGACGGGTTCTTGGAGCTCCGGTGCCGCCGCGACGATGGCAGGGGGGGGCACCAACATGTACTCCGGCGCCGCGGTGATGGCAGGGGGAGTCACCAACACTTGCGGCGCCGCGGTGCTAGCGGGCGGAGTCACGAACACGTAGTTCGCCTGATTCATCGGCGCCGCATTGTTCGAGTGGCTGCTGACCATGCTTGGCATCGGGCACGACCCTACTCGACCACCCGCACTCCAGTTCGCTATTGACTCCACCAAGGTAGGCAGGAAGGACGTGAGGGTGATTGCCAGGTTGTCTTGGACGATCTGCGGGATCCGCGCCACTTGTGCCTTAAGTTCTTGAACCTTGCGGTTTTCCTCCTCGCTCCTTCCCGACGGCGCCACATGCGTCCTCGGCGGTGGACCAAAATGATCCACCCAATTCTTACCCCCGAGGCCGGCCAGACGGCCAGCCGACGACGGCTTCTTCGTAACCGGCTCTATTTTCTTAGCCCGGTTCATCGCCCTGTTAAAAGGGTTATCCCACCGGGTGGCCGCCGTCGACCCCTGGGATGAGGAACCCTGGGATCCATGACTAGCAACAATTTCCTCCTCCTACAGGAGAAGTAACAGTGAATCATTTAGATCATCGATTAGATTGCAATCGAGTTGATCCGCGGTAATTAGATTATACTTACCACAATTTCCTCGAATTCCTTCACCGCAGGATCCGCGGTGAGTTGTTTGGTTTTTGGGTCCACATGGTAACGGGCTCGATGAAGTTTCGAACCTGCCGGTTGAATTTAGCAAAGGGTTTTCTATCCCTTGGATCTATACTCTTCGTCCTCCTTATTCCATTTGGCCTCCACGGTTCTATATCCACCAGATCCGAGATGGTGATGACCTATATTCATCGCTGCGACCTTTCCCGATTACTATTGGCGGGGCTCTTTGATTGACACCTCTCCTTGAACTCCAAACTGATCTTGGTGATCTGGGGTCAATTTTCGGATCTCCTCGAGACTTTTGCCTTCTTTATAGATCTTCTTCTTTATCCGGGTTCTCCAGGCTGGCGGTGCTCATCTTTGTGAGGGCGGATTTGTTTACTTCGTTCCCATGATAATTTGTGTTCTGATACTTAGCGGGGAACTCGTATCTTGCGTGCAGCTTCTCGAAGAGGAGTGTGCGCAAGTGGCCATTATCTTTATGCCGGAGATTCTCGGTGTTGATCGAGATGGTTGTCCGGGTGATCGCCGCCACTTGCCCACCGTACCCTTTGACGACAAGGTCGGGCTCCAAAGGAACACCAGTTGGGCTCACTTCGGTAATTTCGTCCCTGACCGTGCCGACCGTGTTCGGGCGCCGGTCCTTCGGCTTCTTCTTCTTCTTCTTAGGAGGGTTGCTACCACTCCCTGTGCCCTCGCCGCCATCAGTGGTTTCATCGTTCGCCGTTCCTTCGGCCTCTTCCTCCGCGTCTTCCATCTCATCAGCCTCGCTCTCCGAAGGATGGTATTCTTCATCGTCTTCTAGCCACTAGGCCGCCTCCCAGAATGTCAATTGTTTATTCGGAGGTCTGAGTTCTCCTTCAGCGCTGATGCGCTTAGAACATCCAGCCTCGTCGTTGTCACACATCTTTGCACTAATAAAAAACAAATAATTGGTTAAATTAACGGAAAAATCCGGCATGACCTTTGCTAATTTTTTTAAACTAGGAGTGCCCGATTTCTGCTGAAACGGAAGTTAATCAACATTCCGGCAAAAATCGGGACTCATTTCATACAAGAACCTGCATACACGACATAATAAAGTGCTTCATATACAAGCACAAGCACAATTTCAAGTGCTACAACAATAACAACAATCCTTGTTGTCATTTGCTTGCAATAAGAAAATGAGAATACACCATACACCATAACAAGCATCGGCCCGACGTTACGCCACAGTAGTCGAGCTCCCAGATCTCCTCGATTCTTCCGTAGAATCTTTCCTTCACGTTGTCTTCGGTGTAGAATTCCGACGTTACGCCTGAGTTCTGATAATCACACTTGTTGTCCTTTTCCTCCGTGTAGAATGTGTAGCCGTTGATATCATACGCCTGATAGGTCACCAGGTTTTGCATCGGTCCCTGCGACAAGGTGGATATGATCTTTTCCGTGTCAGAAGAATGCGATCGCGGGGGATTATCAAGGAGCGTCTGCCTAAACCAACGCGTGAAATCTGAGTTGTGCTCTTTGATTATTTCTCCCTGTGTCCTCTGTATGCCCCGGTCACTGTACTTCTTCTCGATTAACCTTTTGTGCTTCTGTACCCAAGGATCGAC
Organism: Avena insularis; assembly: GCA_023614405.1. Lineage (NCBI taxonomy): Eukaryota > Viridiplantae > Streptophyta > Magnoliopsida > Poales > Poaceae > Avena > Avena insularis. The sequence continues at coordinate 54,864,617 of CM042685.1, read as the reverse complement.
TAGTTCTAAATGCTGTAGCACGACGAGGTTTGCTCGATCAAAGTCTGCGTGTCGAAAATCGAAGTCTGCATGCAGTATGACGACCCTCTCGGTGACCAGATCCGTCAAGCTTGCCAAGGTGCCTGTTGACGGGAAGACCGACAGGGTTCTCGATGTCTAGATAATTCGTGCAGAAAGAGATGCACTCTTCGGCCAGGAAGCCCTTGGCTATGCTTCCATCTGGACGGGACCTGTTGCGAACGTATCCTTTGATGTGTCCGTTCATCCTTTCGAACGCCATCATGCTGCGGAGGAACATCGGCCCGAGTTGTACGATGTCCTCCATGACATGGACCAGCAGATGCTCCATAATGTCGAAGAATGCGGGTGGGAAGTAGACCTCAATCTCACATAGTATCACCACGATCTCCTCCTGTAGCCTTCCGAGCTGATTCACGCCAATCGACTTCCTAGAGATGACGTCGAAAAACTTGCATAGGACAAATAACGTTTAACGGACGTGCTCGTCCATTATCCCTCTTAGTGCGACCGGAAGTACCTGCGTCATTAGAACGGCACAGTCGTGAGACTTCATGCCACTGAACCTCTGCTTCGCCTCGTCTAGGTATCTGCTTATCTTGCCCGTGTAGCCGTAAGGAAATTTGACTCCTAGAAGGCACTTGAAAAACTGTTTGATCTTATCCTGGCTTAGAGTGAAGGAAGAAGGAGGGCAGTAATATTCGTTCTTCTTGAACTTTTTACCCTTCCGACGACCTTGTGTCGTCTCCGACTCATGATCATCATCATCTTCCTGATCATCAGGAGTAGTGTGTCCTCCGTGAAGCTCCTTCCGGATACCCAAGCATATCAGGTCGTGCCTTGCTTTCGGACCATCTTTCGTCCTATCTGGCATGTTGATTATGGTGGCGACCAGAATCTCGCACACGTTTTTCGTGATATGCATGATGTCGAGGCTATGAGGCATGCGGAGAAACTTCTAGTATGGCAACTCCCAGAAAACATACCTTGTTTTCGATACCTTCATCAGCGGCTTGTCTTGTTGCTGCGTCTTTCGCTTCTTTCCAGGCTTAGGACAATCTTTCCAGTTTTTCAGCAACTCTTCCACTTCTTCGCTGCTCCTATGCTCTGGGATTCCTCGGGTCTCTGATTTGCCATCGAACAGGTCTCCACATTTTCTCCATGGATCATTCTTGCCGAGCCATCTCCGGTGCGCCATGAACATGGTTTTCGATGACCCTGGATCTTTCTCTAGTTGGAGATAGCTTGTGTTATCCATGCACCTAACGCATGCGCAGAATCCTTGGATAACCTGCCCCGAGATATACCCGCAACCTGGATAGTCTTGCACCGTAGTGACCAACGCGGCTCTCATAGTGAAATAATCTTGTGCGACGGCGTCGTAAGTATTGGCTCCAGATTCCCATAACGTGGCTAGCTCCTCTTTAAACAGCCCGAGATACAGATTGATGTCGGTACCAGGTTGTTTCGGCCCTTGAATTAGCATACTCATTTGTATGTACTTCTTCTTCATGCACAACCATGGAGGGAGGTTGTACATCCATACAAACACGGGCCAAGTGCTGTGCGTGCTGCTCTGGCTACCGAACGGATTGAGTCCATCGGTGCTCGCACCAATCCTGATGTTCCTCGAATCTCCACCGAATTCTGGGAATTCGAGGTCCAATGCTTTCCACTAGCTAGCATCTGAAGGGTGCGTCAGCAGCTCATCCTTTTCGGGGTCATCATCATCATCTCCTGGCTTCTTCCTTTCCGCATGCCATCGCATGAGCTTCGCTTCCTTAGGGTCTGCGAAATAGCGCTGCAGACGAGGAGTGATAGGAAAGTACCATACCACTTTTCGAGGTGCTTTCTTCCCTTTCTTGTATCGACTCACGCCGCACACCGGACATGTGGTTTTCTCCGCGTCCTTGCCCCGATAAATGATGCAATCGTTGATGCGTACTTGATATCTAACGTGCGGTAGATCGAGAGGACAGATGATTTTCTTGGCATCCTCGATACTAGTTGGACATGTGTTCCCCTCCAGGAGACGATCGTTCCAGAATGCCATCATATCGTCGAAGCTTGCGTCGCTCAATTTGTGTTTTGCCTTCATCTCCATAGCCTTGAGCGTTACATTCAACCGGGTATCATCGGGCCTGCATCCTTCATACAATGGAGTAACCGCGTCTTTCTCAAGTTGCGCAAGCTTGGCTTTCTCTCTAGCGGCAGCTGGCGTTACTAAATGCGCTTGAGAAGCAGCTCTTGCACATAAGGGTCCCGCACCCAGCCTGACGTTGTTCCATCGTTGTCTGCTCCTCCGGCATCTAGATCATCATCATCCCGGTCTGCTTCCGCACCTTCACCATCTCCAGGAGACTCTTCATCATCTCGCCCGTTCTTGCCGTGATGATGATCATCGTCATGTTGGCCACCTTCACCGTCTCCATCATCTACGTCATCGCTTATCCAACGAGTGTATCCATCCATGAAACCATGGCGGAGCAGGTGCGCCTGCAGATTCCCGGAATCTGGGTCGATCACCCAGTTGAGTTTGCATCTTCTGCACGGACATCTTATATATGTCTTGTTATTTCGTATCATGTCGGCCGTCGCACATTTCAAAAATCTAGCCACAATGCCTTCGCTCATTATGTGGACCATTTTTGCCTGCACGGTGTACACGGTACAATTTTGAAGTCTAATAGAACCACATAATGAATGCATGCATGCAATGGTCGATAGAAAATTTCGGCATGACCTATCCTAAAATTAGGACCTTTGTGAGATGCCAAAGTCTTGCCAAAATGGAAATGAAACAACATTTTGTCAAAACAAATGGCAACTTGTTCACATACAAACACAAGAGAGAGAGACCGATCCATACACACATGAACATATCATTATCCTCTCCATACACACATGCATGAGCATCATCGATACTCTCCATATACACACACATATGACCATCCTCTCCACATACACACATCATGAGCATCGATCATCTACATACATATGAGCACATCATCCATATACACATGAACACATCCTTACATGGACAACTTACCGAGATGAGAGACCGATCGCGAGAAAGATGGAAAGGAGAGGTGCGCGCGTCGACCGGAGAAGGAGATGAGAGACAGGAGACCTCCTCTATTACTTATGTAACATCCAAAGCAAGTTTTACATGCTAAAAATGGTGAATGGGTGGAGAAATTGAGGTGGGAAGGAGAATATCCCGACTAGATCTAAGGAGGAAGAAGAAGGGGAAAGTGAAGTGTGGGGTGGTGGATGTGGTCACACATGTGCACATAAAGTGCTGTCCTAAAAAATCGACACATCCGTGGCGCACACGGCCCTAGTGCGCCACAGGGAGTAGAAACAACCGTGGCGCACTATTCCATGTGCGCCACAGATGTTCCTACTCCCTGTGGCGCACTAGGCCGAGTGCGCCACAGATGTTTGTGGCCGTTTCACAGAAGAGGGGGGCATGCACTTAGGCTTAGTGCACCCCCCATGTGCGCCACGGTTGAAACTAACATCCATGGCGCACATGACTGTAGTGCGCTACAGATGTTTGGCGTGCGGCCAACAGGGCCCTGGCCCACACACATCTGTGGCGCACTATAGTCATGTGTGCCACGGTTGTTCTAGTTACTAGTAGGGCACTGCCCACTGGTGAGCCACGCCTGTTTTAGCCGTGGGGCACTTCAACCATGTGAGCCACGGATGTGCTGATTACCTATAGACGTTTTCCTATTAGTGCACCCCTTATTAGTACTCACCCCCACTTGTAGATGCTAGTGCTAAGCAAAAAATTTGATCAACTTTAGATGGGAATACTTGGTGGAAAATGGTTATGAAAACCTTGGAATGATGGATCATTCTATTGAGATGTTTTGGACATGTGTTTCCGAACACCAGATGATTTATGGTGATAAAAATGTTGAGGCATGAGCCTTACCCTTTATAAAACTGATGGTTTTCTGGATGTGATACCATTCCAATTTTACCGTACAACCACAATACCCGAGAATTGGGTAGGGCTTGACTGGAAACTTATATAACTTAGTATTAGTTCCCTCATGGCCAAGGTCTGAGCTGAGGCTACCTTGTGAAGATTGTCCACCTATGCAGTACCCAAGATGACAGTTGGTCATGGTTGGGAGGCCAAACTCACAGGAGAGGTGCTTATACTAGGGCGTGTAATTGAAAGGTTAGGATTGATTATCCGCATACTGAGTATGGTGAATTCAGGATTTGTTCCTGACGGATTAATCGAATGTTGTGGTGAAAGTGTACAATCTCTGCAGAGTGTCAAACTATTCGAATATCCGCGTCCGCGGTTATGGACAGTTGGTGTGGCCATACTGTCCCCCCGTCATATGTTTTCAAAATGACTTATGAAATGAATTGAGACTTTGACTTGACCACAATAGAGTTGTGATACGAAATACAAGTTCCCACTTAGGTGTTATAAAATTTGATTAGCGTTCTCTTGTTTCTGAACTTAGTACATGTAAATCTGGCTTTTTGCAAAACAACCCTAAAGCTTAGTGTCCTATTACAAAAACCCCCTTTACTTGTTAGTATTAGTTTGCGAGTACTTAAAGAGTACTCATGGCTTTGTCCCTGGCTATTCCCATGGCCAGACTATGAAGAGAAGTACCTGGAGGATGGACCCTAGGAAGGTTACGACAACTAGGATCATCTCTCATCGTCAGCATTGCCTGTGACCCCGAAGATGGAGCTTCGCCTATGCTAGCGTTATTATTAGGTATTTCCGCTGCTTGAGTTGTATTAAAAACTGGATCATGAGATCCTTATTTGTGTAAGACCTTATGTATGGTTTGTAATGGATGATGTACTGTGGTATCCAATTCTGTTATGTCTCGCAAAAATGGTAATCCTGGGATTGCGATGTATGGCATCACAGGCATCTGGGATTAAAAATCCGGGTGTTGACATATACTCACATTGAAAGGGTAGGTGTTTATACCTCCTGCAGCAACAAGAATTATCAAAGCAATAAGTAACATTATAAGTAGAGCACACGTCTCTAACAATAGTATTCAACCTATCAATTTGTTCCCATAAGTGTTTCCCTTTTTGTGACAAACGGTGTTTGTTATAGTAATACTTTTGTTCTTCCGTGAACCCACCTTGCCAATAAGAACTAGTTTCAAAGAAACCATCCATTGAAAGAAAGCATGACCAAGTAAAGAGAAAGGAAGTGAAGGACTCCCCTTGTGAAGACGTCCTTGGCCTCCCCGGCAACGGCGCCAGAAAAGCTGGACGACTGTCTATGCACAGCCTATTAGGAACCCCAGGAGCAAGGTGTGAATCAGCAAGCAGCAAGTTTTCCCTCAGTTGAGGCCGAGGTTATCGAACCAGAAGGAGGAAGGAAATGTTACACAGGTGTTGCAAGCAACGCGGAGACCTGCACAACACAAACTCAAGACTTTACCCCAACAAACAGTGAGGTTGTCAAGCTCACCGGTTTGCTGTAACAAAGGATTAAACATATGATGTGGAAGGTAATGGTTTGCAGCAAGTAAACAAGTAACAGTGGAAGATGTATCAATGGTAAATATTGGACCGGGGTCCATAGTTCACTAGAGGTGCTCTCCTTAGATAAACAACATGGCATGAAGGCTAAACAAGTTACAGCGGGGCAATTGACAGAAACTGAGTAAGGCATAAAAATGCAATTACTAGGTAGAAAGATCCTATGAGATTCGATTGGGAAATACAACAATATACATAGACCTCCATCCAACTGCATCTATGACTAGAAGTCCACCTTCAGGTTATCATCCGAACCCCCTCCAGTATTATGTTGCAAGCAATGACAAGCGCTAAGCAAAGTGTGTAAGGTAAACAGTCCACATGTACCATTAACAAGAGACCGTTGTTTTCTCCCTAGTAGCAACAACACATCTACAACCGAAGAGATTATTGTCACTTCCCTTGGAAACTAGAGGCATGAACCCACTATCGAGCATAAATACTCCCTCTTGGAGTCACTAGCAACTACTTGGCCAAGATAGCTACTAACAATGGAGAGCATGCAAGATCACAAACAACACAGACATGATAGAATAATAAAGACAAAACCATTAATCAAACCAACATAATAATCTCAGTATCCATCGGATCCCCGCAAACAGAACATGCATGATTACAAATAGATTAGATCTTGATCATGAACGGAGCTCACAAGATATATACATGAAAGCACAAAGGAGGAGATACAATGATCTAGCTACTACATGGACCCATGGTCCAAGGTGGAACTACTCATGCATCATACCGGAGAGAAGAACTCCGGGATGATCTCCCCTCCGGCAGGGTGCCGGGAAGAACTTCAAACCCCCCTTATCTAGGGACGATGGTGGCAGCGGCTATAGACAGTTTTGTGGATTTTTGATCGGGTACTCAGGGTTTCTGCATCTGGGGCTTCTTATAGGCGAAGGGGGAGACCGAGGAGGAGGCCAGGGGTGGAAAACCCTACCCAGGCACGGGGCTGGGCCCACCCATGCCTAGGGTGGGTCTGGCCCCCCTGGCTGGCCCCTCCGGCTCTCCTCTAGGCTTCTTTTTCCCCATGGAAAGTAATTGACTTTGACGTTTGTCCCGTCCAATTCCGAGAATATTTCTTTACTAACTTTTCTGAAACCAAAAACAGCAGAAAACAGGCATATGGCACTGTTGCAACTTGTTAACAGGTTAGTACCAGAAAACATGTAAAAAGCACCTCAAAGTGTGGACAAGTAAAGCAAAGTAGATACAAAACAAGCATGGAGGATCAAAAATTATAGATATGTTTCCAACGTATCAACTTTCACCACAATATTCGATACATCCATCAGGAACAGTCCTGAATTCACCATACTCATTATGCAGATAATCAATCCTAACCTTTCAATTACACTCCCTAGTATAGGCACCTCTCCTATGAGTTTGGCCTCCCAACCATGACCAACTGTCATCTTGGGAACTACACAGGTGGTCAATATTCACGAGGTAGCCTCATCTCAAACCTCGGTCGCAAGGGAACCCATAGTAAGGTATATAAACTTCGAGTCAAGCCCTACCCAAATTTCAGGTATGTGGTTGTACGGTAAAATTGGAATGGTATCGCATCCAGACAACCATCAGTTTTATAAAGGGCTGAGACTCATGCCTCAACCTTTTCATCATCAAAATCATTTGGTGTTCAAGAACACATGTCAAAAAATTTCAGTAGAATGACTCATCATTCTAAGGTTTTCATAACCATTTTCACCAAGTAATCCCATCTAAAGTGATCAAGTTTTATGCTTACGACTAGCATCTACAAGTGGGGGTAAACACTAATGAGGCGTGGTAAACAAGTGTGAATGATCTAAGTTCAATCTCATGCCTCAGGATGACATCAAGATTATCAAACTTAGGCCAAATTTTATGCTCTTTATGCTACCTTTAAATATCTTTCCAAAATCTACAATTCACTAAGCAAACTCAAATAGAAAGCTTTGATAAAGAAATAAAATAACTAAGCTTGCAAGTAACACTGGGTTTGGTACAATCATTTGGTATAACCAAGGCATGCCTAATGCATTGCATAGGTTATATAGTTTTTACAATTGCAAGTGTTTGCTTGCAAGGTTAACTTGTTTTGTGAAGCTTGCCTTGTGCAAAGCAGTGGTTGAAGTTCTCCTCGGCTTCTTCCTCGTAGTATTCTCATTCCTCCTCGTATCCTTGTTCGGTACTAGCGTCTATAAATAAATACGAGGTACACAATCACCAAACAATATTTATCTAATTCTATTTATCACACCAAGGTTCACACTAGATGATCTAGCATCATCACTATTATCACAAGGATTAAAGAACTTGTTTTAATTATTTTATTTTAGAAAAGTAATTTCTACTCATTGAAAAACTACTTAAGATTTAATATTCTCCAACTAAAATAGGGGATCATGTTGACACATGTCATCACCATATATTTCAGTACTTGGGAATGTGATTTAAAGTGGTGTCACAATTTAATATGGTTTAACCCTTTTATTTTAATTAAATAAAGTGACTAGAAATGCCTATGGGGCATTCTTTTATTGCTTGTCCAATATTTCTGCAAGTAAACCTAGATATTTTTATATATTCAGAAAGGTCTTGCCAAATGTGATTTTATGAGTTGGAATCAACTCAAAAGCTTTTGTGGTTAAATTTTGAAAAATGTTTGAATGCAAAAAAGTCTTTGCCTAGTTATTTTTACTATAGGTGATCTGTAATTCAAAATGATTTGAATCCAACAGGATTGGGTTACGAATTCCACTACCTTCCTAGCAAGATTGGTCTCATGCAATTTGGTTTAGTGAATCTCTCTAAAATGATTTTTGAACCTATAGGCAGAACTAGGTTTGAACTTAAATTGATAAAACCTAAATTCAAACTACTGGATCACGCGGGAGTGTAACTGGGCTGGCCAGCGGCGCACAATGCACAGGCGGGAGGGATTAAGTGGTTGTCCCCACCAGTCAGCGAGATAGGGGGGTGCAAACGGGTACGGGGCAATCTACACCGTGCGATTAACATCTAATCCAACGACTAGGGCTCTGTGGTGCCTCATCGGGGTTCCGACGATGGTCGGCGATGGGGGCGAACGACGAAGTCGACGACGGCGATCCTCCTGGTATAGGCAGCCTCTTCTCCTTCTCCACGGTAGACTCTGGCAAAATTCCGGCCACCTGGTGCTCGCCTTGCTACAGGGATGAGGTAGGGTGGTTCTAAGAGAGAGGGGAGTGAGATGGTGTGCTAAAATCAAACAGGGGAGTCCTCTATTTATAGTGCGAAGAGGGGACCGAAGGTTGCGGGTGGAGCTCATCGTGGTCGTCGTCACAATGAGCTAACAGCATGGCTGTGGGTAGGGGATGGTGCGCTGCTTCCTGGCGAAGCTCAAGGGCATGGTGGCGAGGCGTGGGGCTATGCAAATTGGTCGGAATGTTGCGGTGCTCTGGACGGGTCCGACGGGCATTTTAATGGCGCACGGGATCTCCTGGTCGCGCGGCGACAAACGGGCATGTACGGGCAGTTCCTGGGGCGATGGTGATCACCCACGCAAGCAACAAGGGGAGGAACGTTCTGTGCTTTTGTGTCGAGCGCGACGCTTTGGCGCGCTCTCGGCATGGCATAGAAGCATAGGGCGCGTCGGTTCTAGGGTGGTCCAGGGGCTGGCAGTGCTTGAACATTGGACATGGGGTGGCGGTGGAGGGTGGCTTGTGTCCCAGACAAGGTGACTAGGCTTGGTGAGGCCCCTAGCTTGCTGTCGACATTGGGGTGGCAAGTGAGGCTCGGCAATGGTCACCATTGATGACAATGGCAAGCTTACAGTGAGCTAGAGCTTGTTAAATGAACTAGATGATCTACTAAGAGTGTGTTGTGAGATAGAGGGGAGACAAGTTAGGCACAAACACTGCTCATTATAGTGTTTGATGTTTTGTTTGATTTGTGTTTACTAGGTGTTTGATGAAATGGCTGAAAGAGATTTGAATTTGAATTTTTTAGTGAAACCTGGTGGGTGTACTAGTAACATACTAGGTAGTCTATAGTTGCTTGGATTTGTCAAGGTGCACTGGGTTGGTTGAGCTTTGAGAAATGGTGATCTTCACATATGATATAGATTCAATTTTGAATTGTAATTTGAGTCAAGTGGCCAAATGTTCCTTGAGTTTCAATGGTGGGCTTGGGTTCACTTTCACTTGGTCTAGGAAGGGGTGAAAAGAAATAGAATTGTTTCTGTTTGAAATCTTGGACTAGAAGCACTCAAAGTGGCCTAGTGAGCAAGATTGGCAAAAATGACCATTTCCTTGTTTTTTTTTTTGAATTTCTCTTGATTTGTTTCTGCTTGGAAATGATTTAGATGATGTTGTTTTCATCTTTAAACCATTCCTTTCTATTCACAACAATCACACAAGTCCATTCATGCATTCATATAATAATCACATACACACATGCATTCATACAGATTTTAATTAACAAATGTTTTTGTTAACCCTAATTTTGGGTGATTGGAATTTGATAACCTTGATCAATATTTTTGGGATGTTACAACTGGGTGGCATAATAAACCATTCTATTTTCTTCGATGTTGGCATCCTTCATTCTTTCTTCAATCCTGTGCATCCATTTGTATCAGCCTGGCTCATACGCTTGGAGAAGTTGAGTTCCTTGTCTTCCATATTGATATGGACCATCTATCGAGTTGAACGAGGTTTCGAGTAGGAACGAATGGATTATAGAAGAAGAAGACCCATACAAGCAACTTAGTTTTGGAAATTATGTTGTATTTGCTATCGTAACAAACCATAAAATACTAGCAAACCATTCGTCGCATCTATATTATAGCGAAATCTATTCGGATTTGGTTCCTAATAGGTCACTTGGAATCTTCGAGTCTTCGAGTCTTCAATGTCTTTCTGATCTTGACAATCTTCATGTTCTTCAATATTTCAAGGTCTTTAGTTAATAACCTTGACTTAAGGCCTTCGAAGTCTTTAATACTTTGTAGCCTTCAAATATTCAATTCTCGTAGCTTTCGTCTTGGAACATCTTTTGTGGAGGTCTTCGAGTCTTGACTTGAGCAAAACATTCAGATGATATTCTTTGTAAAGGTAGTCTTGAGAGAAGTTTCTTCATGAAGTGCATAGTGGTTATTTGTAATGTTGAAAAGAAGAGACTTAAGAAATTTTAAAACTCCAAAGATAGAAGATGAGAAGTATGAGAGTTTTTTTGAAATAACTTAGAAAATATTACTCCTATGGCTTTTCTGATGCTAGGGCCATGATCTACAGTCAACCCGTGCTCTGATACCATTTGTAGTGACGTCACCACAATAAAGATCCTATGTCCCTATGATTAACTTGCTAGTCCCTGGATCAATATCTAGCACTCATAGTCGATAAAATATCATGTAAAACACAAGTATTTATTACATTAATCGAATAATCCAGAGTTTACATTATTACAACAGAAGCGAAATATATACAACTTGGAGTCCCATCAATGCCACAGGCAGGATGAGTGAAGATTCGCGACCCTAGCGCACCTTTCAACAATCTCCAAATTCTTCACATAAAACATGCAGCCAACAAGTTGGGTCAATACTTTGAATGTATTGACAAATTACACCAAGGAAAGAATAAGGATAACTCTACATGCAAGGCTAGAGTAGGCTTTGGGGTTCATTTGCATAAAGCCCATTTTTTTCTAAGTAAGAAGAAAAGAGGAAGAGTTTTATCGTACTTTGTAAAAATTTGCTTAAGTAAAATAGGGTCGAATGGAACACGAGGATATTACTAACCAAGTGTCCAAACAACCTAACACTTGGATATTACACACCAAGTTGCACTTGGATATTACGCACCAAGTTACTTGGATATGACACACCAAGTTCCCAAAATCCTACCCATTGGCGATATTACTCATGCCATGGGTTTCAAAACGTTGTTTAGAAAAGAGAGAGGAAATCCTTCAGAGACTCCATCCTTCAGATGCTCAAAGTTGTTCTGTTTCCGTGAACACGGCTGATCGATCAGATTATAATACTCTCGAGAATTTGTGCACTTTACCCACAATCCACTATCAAGTTCTTTTACAAAAAATACCATGGAGAGGATTTCCGTTAGTAGCCCCTCTACCTTCTGGATCCAACCGTTCGAAGAACCTCCAAATATTGGTACCCAGGTAAGGTTTCCCACTAAGTAGTAGGCCAAGACAGAGCCCATATGTATTGTGCTTGCACTGGAATCTTCTGAATTATGAAACATGGCGGAATTCTTTGATTCTTGGGCATTCTTCCTCCACCAAAATCTCACTTGTTGACCCGACAAACATTCCGCCCAGAAGAAAACTTAGTTTATTTTGAAGTGGCATTAAGAAGAAAACATCGCTCAAGAGAGCCTTTATATATAGCATAGCAAGCAATGCTTAGCAAAAACAGGGGTAACCTATTAGGAGTTAAAAATCAAAGTATAGAGTTACTCATGGCATACTACAAAATCATCGTAGTTGCAAAAATAATACTAAGGAAAACTTCTACCAGAATATCCTATACATGCACACTATAGAATTTGAAGATCAAATCATGGATAGAATCAAAACTGGAACATTATATGAACAAGAGGTGTAACATTCCTTATGTTGATGATATGGGTGATGATTGTATTTATCTGCAGCAATCGCACTCTCCAAACATTCTAACGTGAGGACAAGGTAGTGCCAATCAAAATAATTACGAACATAGCAAACACAACAATGATGATCACAAACATGTATGATGATTTAATATGACAATGGTTATATTTAGTTCTATAAACATTATTATATCATATGATGCATGTACAAGACCATTTAATGCAATATGATATTTTATTAATAAGTCTTGATGACCAAATAGAAGGTTTTAGTAGTTTTATTACAACTTCTGTCCTAATTATCGAATTAAATTTGGTTCTAGTTTTACTAGATAGAGGAAATTAATACAAACCCGTACGAATTGAATTCACCCTAAACAGAGTTGTACTTTTTTTCCATGATTTATTTATTATTTAATAGAGGTTAAATTATTTAATTACTCAAAAATTATATTTAAGACCAGATCTGTATTCTACGTGAAATTTTGAATCCAGAGACATATTTTTTTCCGGTCTATAAGTAATTTATTATAATTTTAATACTATAAAAGGCTATTAAAATTAATTGAATTTATTTCCTGATAACTATTGTCCAAAAGATAGATCTAATAATACATTATTAGACTACATTAATGTGGCTTCAATTTGATATATTATTCATATTTTTATGACCTACGAATAATTTATTATAGATTTAATACTCTAAAAGGTCATTAAAACTGTATAAATTATTACATTAATTAAGTACTGCAAAGATTAGATCTAATATCTTAATAATATTCTATATATTTTCGGAGCAGTGGTTATTTCGGAGCAGTAAGGTGTGATGAGCACAGCAGTAAGTCTTCCCTCAGTAGAGACCGAGGTTATCGAACCAGAAGGAGGAAGGAAACATCACACAGGTGTTGCAAGCAACACGGAGACCTGCACAACACAAACTCAAGACTTTGCCCCAACGAACAGTGAGGTTGTCAAGCTCACCGTTTTGCCGTAACAAAGGATTAAACATATGGTGTGGAAGGTAATGGTTTGCAGCAAGTAAACAAGTAAAAGTGGAAGATGTATCAATGGTAAAGATTGGATCGGGGTCCATAGTTTACTAGAAGTGCTCTCCTTAGAAAACAAAATGGCACGAAGGGTAAACAAATTACAGCAGGGCAATTGAAAGGAACTGAGCAAGGCATAACAATGCAATACTACTTAGAAAGATCCTATGAGATTCGATTGGGCAATACAACAAGATACATAGACCGCCATCCAACTGCATCTATGACTAGAAATCCACCTTCACGTTATCATCCGGACCCCCTCCAGTATTAAGTTTCAAGCAACAGACAACTGCTTTAAGCAAAGTGTGTATGGTAAACAGTCCACATGTTCCATGAACAAGAGACCGTTGTTTTCTCCCTAGTGGCAACATCACATCTACAACCGAAGAGATTTCTGTCACTTCCCTTTGAAACTAGAGGCATAAACCCACTATCGAGCATAAATACCCCCTCATAGAGTCACTAGCAACTACTTGGCCAAGATAGTTACTAACAACACAGAGCATGCAAGATCAGAAACAACACGGACACGATAGAATCATAAAGACAAAACCATTAATCAAACCAACATAATAATCTCAATATCCACCGGATCCCCGCAAACACAACATGCATGATTACAATAGATTAGATCTTGATCATGAATGGAGCTCACAAGATCTATACATGAAAGCACAAGGAGGAGATACAACCATCTAGCTACTACATGGACTCGTAGTCCAAGGTGGAACTACTCACGCTTCATACCAGAGGCTGGCATGATGAAGAAGAAGGCCTCCGGGATGATCTCCCCTCCGACAGGGTGCCAAGAAGAACTTCAGATCCCCCCGATCTAGTGACGATGGTGGCAGCGGATACAGAAGGTTTCGTGGAATATTGATCGGTAACTTAGGGTTTCTGCATCGGGGGCTTCTTATAGGCAAAGGGGGAGGCTAAGGCGGTGGCCAAGGGCCCCACACCCTGCCTAGGTGCGGGGCAGGGCCCACCCGCGCCAAGGGGGGTTGTGGCTGCCCTAGCACGCCTCTCCGTCTCCCCTATGGACTTCTTGTTCCCCACGGAAAATTATTGACTTTGACGTTTGTCCCGTCCAATTCCGAGAATATTTCCTTACTAGCTTTTTTGGAACCAAAAACAGCAGAAAACAGGCAACTGGCACTATGGCAAATTGTTTATAGGTTAGTACCAGACAACATGTAAAAATCACCTCAAAGTGTAGACAAAGCAAAGCAAAGTAGATACTAAACAAGCATGGAGCAACAAAAATTATAGATATGTTTCTGACGTATCAAGCATCCCCAAGCTTAACTCCTGCTCGTCCTCGAGTAGGTAAGTGATAAAAACAATAATTTTTGAGGTGACATGCACCCTCACAATAAAGATCTAACCATTTGCAAGCATTGAAAGCTGGTATCAAAGAACTCTAAACATGTGCATGAAAGATGGAATTCTAACAATAGGACATAGTGACTATGCATGCAACATGAAAGGCTACAAACAAAGATCATGAATAACATGCATTGAAAAATGTTTGTTTATTTCACATACAGAAAACATAGCATAGTGGCAATCATCTTGTCCCTCATAGAGTAGCAAATAAATGCATAGGACACCTTCAAAGTTCACAAGGGTGACTAGAAACAAATAGAACAAGAAGAAGTAATATCACAATATGCATCAATCAATAAGCTTTGGAACACTGCAGACAGAATGACAACTATGCTCTCTTAATGGTGCCTAAAGGTAGAAGGTGGAGACTCACATAATGGTGGAAGAAAGGCCTTTTATAAAGGAAGCAGGGATTTCATGTTTCAAAAAGAGCTTCCAAAAATTATGGTACTTGTTAGCTTTCAGCCCTCATTGCCCTTATCATAAGAATATTGAAGTGATTAAGGTTAAAGTGAACAATGATGGAGTATATGCTTGACGAAGTATAAGTTGGCAATCTCAAGTCCCTTGAATACGACGGCCACACCTCAAGCTACTCAACTTTAGTCACCTGTAAGTTCTTGTCATTATCAGTATTTGCATATCAATGAGAACCAC
This sequence comes from Avena insularis, assembly GCA_023614405.1. Taxonomy (NCBI): domain Eukaryota; kingdom Viridiplantae; phylum Streptophyta; class Magnoliopsida; order Poales; family Poaceae; genus Avena; species Avena insularis. The sequence goes on along the minus strand of CM042685.1, from coordinate 54,849,349 downwards.
CAACGGGGTACCCCTTGCACATGCTACCGGAGCTTTCCCATAACCAAAATGACAAGGAAAGCAGACAATGAACATCTCATCAATCTTTTTATTTACCATATGCAGAGCTTTTTATTGAGGATGCTTCATAGATAGCTCACTATGGTGATGCTGCAAGTTTCCACCATGATTAGGCATGGCTTAGGCTAGCGGCCCAGGCGTTTCTCTAACACAGAATACAAACTCCATGGACTTACAAGTTGCCTCTTTATTTCACACCGGTGACATCCATAGACAAAAGAGCATGATATCAACTGAGTACAAATTACAAGTGCAATGTTGAAAACGTTCCCCGTGATAGCACGGTTCTGCTAATTCCAATGTATAAGTGCAAGCATATACAACATAGATGAAACAATGGTTCAAGTTTATTAGGTTCAAAGAATATAAAGTGTGCGAGCAAGTTCGTGAGGGCTTTAATCACTAAGTTTTCACATCACAAAATAGTTTTTAATTGGAAGATAGCTGAAAACAAGAATATACTTGGAATGGTGTAACACACCATGCATAGGAGTTTATAGTGGACACTTTGGAATAACTTGGTTTCTTGGGAGTTGGAAGCATGAGTAGAGCTTACTCATAAAATTGGAGACTAGCAAAAGACTAGGAGCAACCAACTAAGAGAGCAATAATGGCCATAATCATGCAGTGCAACAAAGCAATACTAATTAAAGCATAGAGTGGTACTACAAGTCAAGGACTGAATGATCATAGAGGCTACGATGACTTGTCATAGTCATAACATGGTGTGAGCATGTGCCAAGTCAACCCAAGCAAAGCATCAAAGGATAAAACCACAATACTATGCTTTTTGCGTGCTAAAACAACGCATAATTTTTTCAAGGCACACTAAGAAATCCCATTTGTTTGGAACAAGACATGCTACAGCAATAATCACTAAGAATAAGGTCAAAATAACACCTAGCATGTCATGCTAGAGTCTAAGTCACAGTCAATGCAAGCTCCTCTTGCACTTTCAAGCAAGAACTTACTGCTCCTTTCCAACACCAAGCAACTTATTTGCAAAACAACACAGCGAGAATGAGGGTCCAAACTAATTTATTCAAGAAAACTAAACAACCTAAGAAAAGCAAACAAAAACTAAGACGCTCCAAGGACAACACAACTTGTGCATAAAACAATAAAAACGAAGTGTCTAGACAGACCTGAGATTTTTATTGATGAAGAAGGGGATACCTTGGGCATCCCCATGCTTTGACGCTTGTACCTCTTGGATATTTCTTGGGGTTACACCATGGTGGCATCCCCAAGCTTGAGCTTTTGTCCATTCTTCATCTCAATGCATGATTCTCTCTCTACACCTGAAATTGTTTTTTCTTCATAGAAAACTTCACACAATCTTCATTAGCAATATTAGTTTATTCAAAAGATATTAGACCTCTGGAAAATATTTGGAACAGCAAGTATTTTCACTAAAAATACAAGCTACTATAGTAACTCCGTCAAAAATCTCAATTCACCTAATGAGAACTCAAAAAGGAATCAATAAGAAGCAAGTGCAAATAATGGCAGAAATCTGTCAAAACAGACCAGCAGGTAGAAACCGATTTTTTAGAACATATTATGTTACTCAAATCAAAAATTGTTGAACTAAAAAAAGTTAGTTAACATACTGAGGGATTTATTCGTAAATTTTGAGATCAATCCGAGTTACAGAGATTCCTCACAATTTTTTATGGTGGAGGATATAAATCTGTTTCGAGATAGCAACTCTCCAAATCTTACTTCCCTCTCATTAGAAGTCATTCTTGGCACAAAAAGCAAAAAAAGGATAAGGAGAGGTCATTACTGAAATAATAACTTCCAAGACTCAAGGAAACTCTTGGGTTATCTCCCAACAAGTACTTTGTTAACTCCTTTAAGTTAGGCACAAGAAGCAAGAAGAATCAAGTATTTTCAAATGAAGCATTAACATCAAACCTTGATTTCAAAGGAGGAGCAAAAATCATCTTCTCTCTCCTCATAAGGAAGTGTTCAATACCTTTCTTGAATGGAAAATGATATTTAATGGTGTCTTCTTTCAGATGAATGATGGCACCAACTGTTCTAAGAAAAGGTCTTCCCAAGGTAATAGGACAAGAAGCATTGTATTCAACATCCAAAACATAGAAATCAACAGGGACATAAGCATTGTTAACCATAATGAGAACATCATTAATACTCTCCATGATTTTCTTCTTAGCATTATCATTGAGTAGGACGTCCAAATAACAATCTTCCAATGGTGGCAAATCAAGCATTTCATAAATCTTCCTAGGAATAATAGAGACACTAGAACCAAGATCACATGAACATTTGAGATCAAAGTCATTCACTTGCACATTAATAATGGGTTCCCAACTATCTTCTACCTTCCTAGGAATAGAAGCTTTGTGTTTTAGATTCTCTTCCTTAATCTTAACAGGAGCATTTGTAATGTGTTTGGTGAAAGCAACATGCATATCACTAGCATCAGGACTTCTAGCAAGCTTTTGTAGGAACATAATCACTTCAGAGATATTGCAACCATCTATATCAGATTCAAACTTAGCATCACTAGTAGTAGGCTCAATAGGCTTAGGCATAGTAGGAGAAACAGGGACTACTTGTGGTTTAGTGGTGGTGGTGCACACACTATTGTTTCTATCAATTTCAGCTTCCCTTTCCCACCTAGCATGAAGTTGAGATAACAGCCTAACATTGTCATCAATAGTTACTTGTATGGCATGATTAGCAGCAAAGATGTTTTCCATGGTTTCAGGTTTAGCAGCCACTTTATTAACCAATGAAGTTTGAGCTTCAAACAAACAGGATATATTTTTCTCAACATTTAAAAGCTTTTCCTCTATTTCCTTATTGAAAGTGGTTTGTTTACTAACAAAGTATTTGAACATGACCTCAAGTTCAGAGGGGGCACTTCTAGCATTATTGTAAGAGTTTCCATAGGAATTGCCATTATTAGGAGGATAAGGTCTATAATTGTTACCACAAAAATTACTCCTATAAGCATTGTTGTTGAAATTGTTGTTTCTAATGAAGTTCACATCAACTTTCTCTTCTTGCGCAACCAAAGAGGCTAAGGGAACAATATTAGGATCTAGAGGGGCTTTCCCATTAACAAAGCATAGCCATAATAACATCAATCTTTTCACTCAAAGAGGAAGTTTCCTCAATAGAATTTACCTTCTTACCATGTGGAGATCTCTCAACATGCCATTCAGAGTAGTTAACCATCATATTATCAAGGAGCCTTGTTGCAGCACCCAATGTGAGTCCCATGAAGGTAACTGCAGCAGCGGAATCCAACAGATTTCTTGAGGAGAAGTTCAAACCTGCATAAAAAGTCTGGATAATCATCCATGCAGTGAGTCCATGAGTGGGACAATTCCTAACCAAAGATTTCACTCTTTCCCAGGCTGTAGCAACATGTTCACTATCAAGTTGTTTAAATTTCATAATGTCACTTCTCATAGATATAATCTTGGCAGGAGGATAGTACATTCCAATAAAAGCATCTTTACACTTAGTCCATGAATCAATACTATGTTTAGGCAAGGATAGCAACCATTCTTTAGCTTTTCCTCTCAAGGATAAAGGAAAAAGATTAAGATTAATAATATCTCCATCTACATCCTTATACTTTTTCATCTCACAAAGTTCAACAAAGCTATTGAGATGGGCAGCAGGATCATCAGAACTAGCACCAGAAAATTGCTCTCTCATCACAAGATTCAACAAAGCAGGCTTAATTTCATAAAAGGTAGCATTAGGAGCAGGTGCAACAATAGGAGTGCTTAGGAAATCATTGTTGTTGGTGCTAGTGAAGTCACACAACTTGGTGTTCTTAGCAGAGTTCATTTTGGCAAAGGTGGGCAAGCCAAAAACAGCAGCAACAGCTAGAGCAAGAACTAATTTTTTTGGGTTTTCTGAAAAGAAGCAAACAAAACCAAGCAAAATAAACAAATAAAACTAAAAACAAAGTAACGATAAAGGAAGTGAAGGACTCCCCTAGTGAAGACGTCTTTAGCCTCCCCGGCAACGGCGCCAGAAAACTTGTTGATGGTGCTTGACATGGAGCACTTCGTTGGAAACCCCAAGAGCTAGGTGTGATGAGCACAACAGCAAGTCTTCCCTTAGTAGAGACCGAGGTTATCGAACCAGAAGGAGGAATGAAATGTCTCACAAGTGTTGCAAGAAACGCGGTGACCTTCACAACAAAACTCAAGACTTTGCCCCAATGAACAGTGAGGTTGTCAAGCTCACCGGTTTGCTGTAACAAAGGATTAAACATATGGTGTGGAAGGTAATGGTTTGCAACAAGTAAACAAGTAACAGTGGAAGATGTATCAATGGTAAAGATTGGACCGGGGTCCATAGTTTACTAGAGGTGCTCTCCTTAGAAAACAACATGGCATGAAGGGTAAACAAAGTACAGCAGGGCATTTGACAAGAACTGGGCAAGGCATAACAATGCAATACTAGTCATAAAGATCCTATAAGATTCGATTGGGCAATACAACAAGATACATAGACCGCCATCCAACTTCATCTATGACCAGAAGTCCACCTTTAGGTTATCATCCGACCCCCCTCCAGTACTAAGTTGCAAGCAACAGACAACTTCTTTAAGAAAAGTGTGTAACGTAAATAGTCCACATGTTCCATTAATAAGAGACCATTGTTGTCTCCCTAGTGGCAACAACACATCTACAACCTAAGAGATTTCTGTCACTTCCCTTGGAAACTAGAGGCATAAACTCACTATCGAGCATAAATACCCCCTCTTGGAGTCACTAGCAACTACTTGGCCAAGATAGGTACTAACAACGGAGAGCATGAAAGATCACAAACAACACATACATGATAGAATCATAAATACAAAACCATTAATCAAACCAACATAATAATCTCAATATGCATCGGATCCCCGCAAAAACAACATGTATGATTACAAATAGATTAGATCTTAATCATGAATGGAGCTCACAAGATCTATACATGAAAGCACAAGGAGGATATACAACCATCTAGATACTACATGGACACATATTCCAAGGTGGAACTACTCACACATCATACCAGAGAGAAGGCCTCCGGGATGATCTCCCCTCCGGCAGGGTGCCGAGAAGAACTTCAGATCCCCCCGATCTAGGGACAATGGTGGTGGAAGCTACAGAAGGTTTCGTGGAATATTGATCGTGTACTTAGGGTTTCTGCATCGGGGGCTTCTTATAGGCGAAGGGGGAGGCCGAGACGGTGGCCATGGGCCCCACACCCTGCCTAGGCGCAGGGCAGGGGCCACCCACGCCTAGGGGGGAGTGGCTACCCTGGCACGCATCTTCATCTCCCCTCTGGACTTCTTGTTACCCACGGAAAATTATTGACTTTGACGTTTGTCCCGTTCAATTCCGAGAATATTTCCTTACTAGATTTTCTGGAACCAAAAACAGCAGAAAACAGGCAATTGGCACTATGGCAACTTGTTAATAGGTTAGTACCAGAAAACATGTAAAAAGCACCTCAAAGTGTAGACAAAGCAAATCAAAGTAGATACTAAACAAGCATGGAGCATCAAAAATTATAGATACATTTCTGACGTATCAGTGCTCATCAAACCTTCCTCTTGGGGACTCCCAACAAAGTCTATAGTGATCTGAGCTGCAATCAAGATTTTTTGGCGCCGTTGCGGGGGAGGCTAAGAACGTCTTCACAAGGGGAGTCCTTCACAACCTTTCTATTTACTTTGTTTTTTTGCTTAGTTTCTTTTTCTTGGTTTCTTTGTCTTTTTTATCAAAAACTCAAAAAATTAGTTTAATTTGGTTTGCTTTCTCTTATAAAAAACACAAAAAATAGTTCCTGATCTAGTTGTTGGTGCCATTGGCTTGCTCTTCTTTTGCCAAAATGAACTCTGCTAAGAACTCCAAGTTGTGTGACTTCACTAGCACAAACAAGAATGATTTCTTGAGTACACCTATTGCTCCACCTACCCCCGATGCTACCTTTTATGGAATTAAGCCTGCTTTTTTGAATCTTGTGATGAGAGAGCAATTTTCTGGTGCTATTTCTGATGATGCTGCTGCCCACCTCAATAACTTTGTTAAACTTTGTGAGATGCAAAAATGTAAGGACGTAGATGGAGATATTATTAAGCTCAAGTTTTTTTCCTATCTCCTTGATAGGAAAACCTAAAGAATGGTTGCTATCCTTTCCTAGAAATAGTATTGATTCTTGGATTAAGTGCAAAGATGCTTTTCTTGGAAAATACTATCCTCCTGCTAAGATCATATCTATGAGAAGTGAAATAATGAAATTTAAACAACTTGATAATGAATATGTTCCTCAATCTTGGGAAATAATGAAATCTTTGGTTAAGAATTGTCCCACTCATGGACTTACTGCTTGGATGATAATCCAAACTTTTTATGCAGGTTTGAACTTCTCTTCAAGAAACCTATTGGATTCAGCTGATGGAGGTACCTTTATGACAATTACCTTGGGTGTTGCAACAAACCTCCTTGATAATATGATGGTTAACTATTCTGAATGGCACACTGAGAGAGCTCCACATGGTAAGAAGGTAAATTATGTTGAAGTAACCTCCTCTTTGAGTGATAAGATTGATGTTATCATGGCTATGCTTGTTAATCGAAAATCTCCTATAGATCCTAATAATGTTCCCCTAGCCTCTTTGGTTGCTCAAGAAGAGAAAGTTGATGTGAACATCATTAGAAACAACAATTTCAACAATAATGCCTATAGGGATAATTTTGGTAGTACCAACATTTATAAGCCTTATCCTATGGAAACTCATACACTAGGAAACTGCTACACTAGGAGTGCTCCCTCTGAACTAGAATACATGCTTAAAGACTTTATTAGTAAACAAACCTCTTTCAACAAGACTATGGAGGAAAAGCTTTTGAATGTTGAGAAAAATATTTTCTCTTTGTCTAAAGCACAATCCTCTTTGATTAATAAAATGGCTGCTAAACCTGAAACTTTGGAAAGTACCTTTGCTGCTACTCATTCCATACAAGTTACTATTGATGAACATGTTAGAATTTTAGCCCAATTACATGCTAAGTGGGAAAGAGAAGCTAAAATTGCTAGAAACAATAGTGTGTGCATAATTACCACCACCAATATGGATGTCGCCAAACCACAAGAAGTCCCTATTCCTCCTACCACCATGCCTAAACCCAATGACTCTACTACTAGTGATGCTAAGTTTGATTTTGATACTAATGGTTGCAATATTTATGAAGTGATTATGTTCCTACAAAATCTTGCTAGAAGTCCTGATGCTAGTGATATGAATGTAGATTTCACCAAAGACATTACAGATTCTCTCATTAAAATAAAGGAAGAAAAGTTGAAGCACAAAGCCTCTATTCCTAGGAAAGTAGAAGATAGTTGGGAACCCATCATTAATATGGAAGTGAATGACTTTGATCTAAAAGCTTCACGTGACCTTTGTTCTAGTGTCTCTATTATGCCTAGAAAGATTTATGAAATCCTTGATTTTCCACCTTGGGAAGATAGTTATTTAGATGTCCCACTTAATGATAATGCTAAAAATAAACTCATAGGGAGTGTTAATGATGTTCTTATTATCGTTAACAATGCTTATGTCCCTATTGATTTCCATGTTTTGGATGTTGAATACAATGCTTCTTGTCCTATTACTTTGGGAAGACCTTTTCTTAGAACTGTTGGTGCCATCATTGATATGAAAGAAGGCACCATTAAATATCAATTTACATTCAAGAAAGGTATGGAACACTTCCCTATTAGGAGATTTAAGTTACTTTTTTTCCTCCTTTGAAAGCAAGGTTTGATGTTAATGCTTATTCATTTGAAAATACTTGATTCTTGCTTCTTGTGCCTAACTTAAAGGCGTTAAAGAAAAGTACTTATTAGGAGATAACCCAAAAGTTTTCTTGAGTCTTGGAAGTTATTACATCTGTAATGACCTCTCCTTATCCTTTTTATTTGCTTTTTGTGCCTAGAATAACCTCTAATGAGAGGGAAGTAAGATTTGGGGAGTTGCTATCCCAAAATAGATTTTTGTGCTCCACCTTAAAAATTCGTGTAAAATCTTTATAAGTCGAATTGAGCTGATATTTTCTGAATAAATCGCTTAGTATGTTATCTAACTTTCGTTAGTTCAACACTTTTTGATTTGAGCAACAAAAGGTCTAATTTGACAGATTTCTGCCATTATTTGCATTTGCTTCTTATTGATTCCTTTTTGACTTATTTTGGGAAATTGAGCTTTTTGAGGAAATTGCTATGGTAACTTGTGTGTTTTAGTGAAAGTTTTATGTTCTAAAACTAAAACCCAAGGGTCTATTATCTTTTTAATAAACTAATGTTGCTAATGAAGATTGTGTGTAGTTCTGTATAAATGAAAATTTCCAGGTGTAGAGAAAGAATGATGTAATGAGATGAAGAATGGACAAAAGCTCAAGCTTGGGCATGCCACTCCGTGTCACCCCAAGAAATATTCAAGAGCTACAAGTGTCAAAGCTTGGGGATTCCCAAGCCTCCCCTTCTTCATCAATAAAAAGCTCAGGTCTTTCTAGACACTTCATTTTTATAGTTTCATGCACTATTGTGTTGTTCTTGGAGCGTCTTAGTTTTCGTTTTAGTTTGCTTAGTTTTCTTGAATAAAGTAGTTTGGACCCCTGTTCTCCCTATGTTGTTGCAAATAAGTTGATTGGTGTTGGAGAGGAGTAGAAAGTTCTTGCTTGAATAGTGCAAGAGGAGCTTGCTTTGACCGTGACTTAGACTTTATCATGTCATGCTAGATGTTTTTTTACTTTATTCTTAGTGATTATTGTTGTAGCATGACTGTTCCAAACAATTGGGATTGCTTAATGTGCCTTGAAGGAATAATGGGTTGTTTTAGCATACAAAAGCATAGTATTGTGGTATTCTCCTTTGATGATGTGTTTGGGTTGACTTGGCACATGCTTACACCATAGCCTCTATGATTATTTAGTCCTTGACTTGTAGTACCACTCTATGCTTTGATTAGTAATGTTTTGTCGCTCTGCATGATTATGGCCATTATTGCTCTCTTAGTTGGTCGGTTCCAGTCTTTTGCTAGCCTCCACTTCTATGAGTAAGCTCTACTCATGCATCCAACTGCCAAGAAACCAAGTTATTCCAAACTGTCCACTATAAATTCCTATGCATGCTGTGTTACACCATTCCAAGTATATTCTTGTGTTCATCTACCTTCCAATTAAAAAGTCTTTTTGTTATGTGAAAACTTAGTCATTAAAGCTCTCACGAACTTGATGGCACAATTTATTTTTCTTCCCCCTAATAAACTTGAACCATTGTGTCATCTATGTTGTATATTCTTGCACTTATATGTTGGAATTAGTAGAACCGTGTTGTCACGGGGAACTCTTTCAACATTGCACTTGCACATTGTACACAGTTGATATCATGCTCTTTTATCTATGGATGTCATCGATGTGAAATAAAAGGGGAGCTTGTAAGTCCATGGAATTATCTATGTGTGTTAGAGAAACGCCTGGGTCGTTAGCCTAAGCCATGCCTAATCATTTTGGAAACTTGCAGCATCACCATAGTGAGCAATCTATGAAGCTTTCTTCTTATAAAAAGAGACATATTGAAAAGAGGAAAGACAGAAAAAACACCATTTTCCCATGGTAAATAAGAAGATTTCTAAGATGCGGATTGTCTGCTTGCCTTGTCATTCGGATTATGGGATAGCTCATGTATCATGTGCAAGGAGTACCCCGTTGGCGGTTATCTATGATACACATGTACTTACTATGAAAAGAACTTACATGTGACTAAAGTTGAGTAGCATGAGGAGCGGCCCTCGTATTCAAGGTACATGAGATTGCCAAATTATAATTTGTCAAGCATATACTCCATAGTTTGTTCACTTTAACCTTAATCACTTCAAGATGCTTATGATAGGGGCAATGAGGGTTGAAAGCTAACAAGTACCATAATTTTTGGAAGCTCTTTTTGAGACTTGAAATCCCTGCTTCCCTCTTTATGAAGGGCCTTTCTTCCACTATTATATTGAGTCTCCGCCTTCTATACTTAGGCACCAGTTAGGAGAGCATAGTTTCCATTCTTAGTTCAACATGCATTGTCCCAAAACTTATTCATTTAAGCATACTGTTGATATTGCTTGTTCTTGTGCTATTTGTATCTAGTCACTCTTATGAACTTTGAAGGTGTCCTATGCATCTATTTGCTACTCCATGAGGGACAAGCTGAATTCTACTATGCTATGTTTTCTATATGTGAAACAACCAAACGTCTTTCAATGCATTGTTATTCATGATCTTTGTTTGTAACCTTTCATGTTGCATGCATAATTACTTTGTCTTACTATTAGAACTCCATCTTTCATGCTCATGTTTAGAGTTTTTTGATCCCAGCTTTCAATGCTTGGAAATGGTTTAAACTTGATTTTGATGGTGCATGTCACCTAAAAAAAAATTCTTTTTATCACTTACCTACTCGAGGACGAGCCGGAGTTAATCTTAGGGATGCTTTATACGTCGGAAATGTATCTATAATTTTTGATGTTCCATCCTTGTTTAGTTGCTTTGCTTTGTCTACACTTTGAGGTGTTTTTATATGTTTTCTGGTACTAACCTATTAACAAGATGCCACAACGCCAGTTGCCTATTTTCTTATGTTTTTGGTTCCAGAAAGGCAGTGTAAGATCCCTCATTTGTAAAGGAATAGGATACCTGTGATTGCAATGCTAGTCCCTGGATCATTGCTAGCATCCACAGTTTAAGATGAAGTACACAGATACAAAGGTCATATATTACATCCATTCCAGAGATAAAACATAGTCTTTTACAACTCAAGTCCACAGGCCTAATACAAGAGTTTTGGAATAAGTAAATAAACATAAGTCTTCATCTTCATGTGCAAGCATGTTGAGTGTAGACTCATGACACCTAATCATCTTCGGAGTAACCTACAACATCACAAGTTACAGCCACAGTGGGTCAATACTTTGGAATAGTATTGGCAAGTGATACCTTAGTAAATTTTAAGTGGACTATATTACTATATGCATTTTGGCTAAGTGTAGTTTGGCATGCTTTGCTCAAAATAGGTTTTTCCTATTAGTTGAAAACAGTAAGTTTTTCTTTGTCAAAAACTTTTCCCAAGAAACCACCAATAGACATTGGGGTCCTTCACCCTTGTTCACCCACAAGTTTTACTTAGAAGTTGGAGTGATGAGATTCTTGATAGCTTCCATGTCTTGATGCTCAAGTTGTCCATTGCCATGGACTTGGCTAAGTACTTAGATTTTCCATCTGCAGAGGTTGTGCACTTTCCCCACCAGACTTGGTTTCCCAAGACAGTACCTTTCAGAAGCCTTCCCTTAGCCAAATGGACGCGTTCCAACCTATCATTCCCACTACCACCAACTGTCCAAATGACTAAGTTCTAGCAACCTATGTGATCAAGGCAGAGCCCATATTGCCAAGTGGTTGCACTATAAGCTTCTCAACACTTGGCTTCTAAAATCCCTTTGTGCCTGGGTGGCATACCACAAGTGAGATACACAAGGTAAACCATGTCCATGGGCCTTGTGTAACCACTCAACCAAAAACCACCATTCAAGTCCCATTCCACCTAGGAGGTTCATTGACTTAGTTGTTTTATTAAAAAAACATAAGTCCAAAGACTTAGAAATATTTTCATCATAGCATGCATATACTTTACCAACCCTTGTTTGCTACTAGCTAGGCTAAGCATGGCATAGTAACTTAACTTAGGAAATTTCCTAGCAATTCTACAACTACTTAGGATTTCCCAACATAGCATTTGGCAAAAAGTAACATGCAAGACTCAGCAAAATATTTCTAATGCTTGTACAAAATATAGGGATGGAATTATTCATGAAGTACCACTTGCCTTGGTAATGGGGAGAGTAGCACTCTTCACAATCACAGTCACTAGCAAAGTCTACACAAAAATGGTAGCACAAAATTACACACAATTCATATTCAAACATAAACATATATGCATGCAATGCAAAAATGCTAAGTGATGATTTTTAAAATTCCACCAAGCAAATGCATGATACTGAAACATAACCAAGTCAAAAACTTGCTAAACCAAACTTATTTTAGCACTAAATCAAATTACTAAACAAATTCTACACTCAAAATAGTCCTAAACAAGTTTCTGCAATAAAAGTCATTTTAACAGAAACTTTTCACTAAACACATTACAGAAACAGAAAGAGATTGTCTCCTTGATTCCAACGACATAAAATTTGCAAAAATCTAACGTGGGAATCAAAAGTTATAGCTATTTCAAAATTGGACTTAATTCTGATTTCAAATCTGTTTTTGAATCAAACCCTAGCCAGCCACGTCATCATGTTCATCGGCGTACGCTTCGCTCGGATCGCGCTAGCCGTGAGGATCTAACTAACGATGCACGGTTCAGATCTAACCATACCGCTTCGCTAAGTGGACTAATCTCACGCTACTGATCTGGATCCGACGACTACAATTCAGCTAACCAAAATCGAAGAAGCGGGCGCGGGCGGCGCCGCGCAGTTCTCTGGCTCGTGGAGGCGCGGCGCTACAGGTCGTCCGGAGAGACAGGAGGATGCTTACTAGGTTCGCAGCATCGAAGAGAAGCTCAACCTAGCAGTGGCTTGACGAGGGGCGCACGGGCACGGTCGCTGGGGCTCGTCGGAGTTGCGGCGGCATCTGTCGCTTGCAGTCCAGGTCGCTGGCGAGGCTCCGCGTCGTCCTAGTACAAGGCAGAGGGTTCAAAAGGTGCGCAAGTGACTGGCGAACCAGTTGGTATCAAAGGGAGGGCAAGGGGCGCTCGGGACTTACCACTATTGTTTGCCGGAGTCGAGCGACGGCGCAGGTGGTTGCGGGTGTGAACGGAAACGTCGACCTGGGTCACGAGCAATTAAACCAGAGGCGTCAGCAGATGCACAAGATCATGCTAGACACGATCGTTTGAACCAGAGAGAGGGGGGCGGTCGAGGTTCACCGGAATTAGTCGCCGGAGTCGTCGGTACTTCGGGGCTTCGAGGTCAAATGTGCGCAGCCTGGTGGCGGAGTGAGCGAGGAGAGTGGGGGAAAATGACCGCGGTGTAGAGGGGGTTATGTAGGCAAGAGGGGAGCGGCGATTAAGCGCGGAATCAAGGGCAATTACTCAAGGAATCAACGCGGCAGTGATGGGCGGAGGAAACGGCCGGCGACGGGGTCGGGCGCGATTTGGGGAAGACGAGGGTGAGCTGGCGTGGTCCACCAGTCAGCGAGTGATACAGAGAGGGGGTGGGGTCCAGTGTCGCACTGTGGGGTGTCTGCGTGTGCGAGCGAGCGAGAGAGTGGCCGGGTGGGCTAGTTGGGCCGGTTCTGCTGCTGGGCTAGAATAGGAGCGCCTGGCCCTTTTCTTTTGTTTATTCCTTTTCTTTTTCTGTTTTGATTTTCAGGAATGGATTTCAAATGAATTCAAACTCTTTTTGAATTCAAATCTTTCTAGGGTTTTTGCAGTGTGCAACAGTCTCAAATCTAGGCATAAAACCATGTGGTTACTTTGTAAAGGCTTGGTCATTTTTGGAGAAACAAAATAACAGGAGCTTTGCACTTGATTTGCAAATGGTTGAAAAATGGTTTTTGAACTATTTCCATTTTGTAAATCTTGGTTCAAATTCCACATTCAATACAATCAACAAAGGAGACAAACAATCTAAGTTTAAAACATTCAAACTCTCAAATGGGGATGGCCATTTGATTTAAGTTTGCTCGCATAAAATGATAGCACTATGTGCTTCTGTTTTTCTGAAATGTGTTTTGAAATTGATCTCAATTCTATATGCGTGCATGAATGATATGCAAACTTTGAAATCATGATTTTAGGGATGTTACAAATCTAACCCCCTTAAGGTGCATCTCGCCCTCGAGATTCGGATTGGCTAGCAAATAGGTGAGGGTGGTCTTTCCGAAGATCATCCTCTCTTTCCCATGTTGCTTCCTCTTCGGAATGATGATTCCACTGTACTTTGCAAAACTTGATGGTCTTTGTCCTTGTGACTCTTTCTGCAGTTTCAAGAATCTTGATAGGTTTCTCCTCATATGTGAGGTCACTTTCTAGTTGCACTTCCTCCAAAGGTATGGTATCCTTCAAAGAAGTTTCTTCCATTTCTGGGTGACATTTCTTAAGCTGACTGACATGAAACACATTATGGACAGCTGATAGAGATTCTGACAGTTCAATTTCATAAGAAACTTCTCCCTTGTGACTCACAATCTTGAATGGCCCAACATATCTTGGTGCCAACTTTCCTTTGACTCCGAATCTTTTCACTCCACGAAGTGGTGATACTCTAAGATAAGCTCTATCACCAACTTCGTAGGTGACTTCTCTATGCTTAGGATCGGCGTAGCTTTTTTGTCGGGACTGTGCTATCTTCAACCTGTCCTTAACCAATTTGACCTTCTCTTTGGCTTCTTTGATAAGATCTGGCGCGAATAAACTTCTTTCTCCCACTCCATTCCATAATAATGGGGTGGTACACTTTCTTCCGTAGAGAAACTCACACGGTGCCATCTCAATGCTGGCTTGATAGCTGTTGTTATAAGAAAATTCTGTGTAAGGCAGACTTTCATCCTAACTTGCTCCATAGTCTAGGGCACATGCCCTCAACATGTCTTCCAGAATTTGATTAGTCGTTTCTGTTTGTCCATCGGTTTGAGGATGAAAAGCAGTACTGAATTCCAACCTCGTTCCCAATGACTCATGTAGCCGTCTCCAAAAATAGGAAGTGAATTGAGTTCCTCTATCAGATACAATACTCTTGGGTACACCATGTAGACATACAATTCTACTCATGTAGATTTTGGCTAACTTGGCACTTGTATAATTTGTCTTCACGGGTATGAAATGAGCCACTTTAGTTAGGAGATCCACTACTACCCATATGGAATCATATCCTGATCTGGTCCTTGGTAATCCTGTAATGAAATCCATACCAATCTTGTCCCACTTCCAATCAGGAATGGCTAGTGGTTGAAGCAAACCTGCTGGTTTCTGATGCTCTGCTTTTACTCTACTACACACATCACACAAAGCAATATGTTCGGCGATGTCCCTCTTGAGATTGTTCCACCAAAATCTTTCTTTCATGTCCATGTACATTTTGGTGTTACCCGGGTGGATAGAATACGGAGAGTTGTGTGCTTCCTTCAATATCAGTTTCCGCAACTCCGGATCTTGTGGAACACAGATACGTTTCCCATGCCATAAAGTACCTAGTTCGTCTATATGGAAATTCTTAGCTTTCCCTTCGCCAATCTTTTCCTTAATCTCTTCAATTTCCTTATCAGTCTTCTGAGCTTCTCGGATCTTGTCCAACAAAGTGGGTTGAACATCCAAAGACATGAGATGTCCTTCCGGCACAATCTCCAATCTGAGTTTTCTGAATTGGGTACACAAATCATCTGGCAATTCTCCTTTGGTAAGGCCATTCACAAATACCTTACGACTTAGAGCATCTGCTACAACATTTGCTTTACCGGGGTGGTATTGCAAACTTAAGTCATAGTCCTTGATAAGCTCTAACCATCTTCTTTGTCTCATATTGATTTCCTTTTGGGTGAAAATATACTTCAAACTTTTGTGATTCGTG
Source organism: Avena insularis (assembly GCA_023614405.1). Lineage (NCBI taxonomy): Eukaryota > Viridiplantae > Streptophyta > Magnoliopsida > Poales > Poaceae > Avena > Avena insularis. The sequence goes on along the minus strand of CM042685.1, from coordinate 54,833,625 downwards.
AACACTTCACAACGCTTTCCCAAAAGGTAATGTCTCCATGTCTTGAGTGCATGGACGACAGAGGCTAACTCCAAATCATGAGTAGGATAGTTCACCTCATGAGTTTTGAGTTGTCTCGAGGCATAGGCCACAACTTTAACGTCTTGCATAAGTACGACACCCAAACCTTGCTGAGATGCATCACAATACACTTGGAAATCTTTTTCCAAATCAGGCAGACATAGAACTGGTGCTGTCACAAGTCTCTTCTTCAACTCCTGAAAGCTGACTTCACAACCTTCAGACCAAGCAAACTTCTTGTCTTTCTTTAACAATTCAGTCATTGGCTTAGCTACCTTTGAGAAATTCTCAATGAACCTTCTGTAGTAACCTGCTAAGCCAAGGAAACTACGAACTTCTTTCACGGACTTGGGAGATTCCCATTCCGTCACAGCTGAAACCTTAGCAGGATCAACTGCTACACCATCCTTTGTCATAACATGACCAAGAAAACCAACTTCCTCTAACCAGAACTCACACTTGCTGAATTTGGCATACAGTTTATGTTCTCTCAACTTCTCAAGTATTAAATGCAAGTGTCCTTCATGTTCTTCCTTGCTCTTGGAGTAGACTAAGATGTCATCGATGAAAACGACAACGAATTTGTCAAGGAATTCCATGAACACTTTGTTCATCATATTCATGAAGTATGCTGGAGCATTTGTCAAGCCAAAAGGCATTACGGTATACTCATACAATCCATACCTTGTAGTGAATGCTATTTTGGGTATGTCTTGTTCTCTTATCTTAAGTTGAAAATAGCCTGACCGGAGATCAATCTTCAAGAACACACATGCTCCTTCTAGCTGATCAAACAAGTCATTGATTCTGGGAAAAGGATATTTGTTTTTGATAGTTACCTCGTTGAGTGAACGGTAATCTATGCATAACCTTTGGCTTCTATCCTTCTTCTCCACAAACAAAACTGGGGCTCCTCAAGATGAAGAACTTGGTTGAATAAATCCTTTCTGCAACTGTTCTCCTAGTTGCTTCTTGAGCTCTTTCAATTCATCAACAGACATTTTATATGGTCTCTTTGCTATTGGTCCAAACCCTGGTACCAAATCTATCTGAAATTCCACATCTCTATCCGGTGGCATTCCTGGCAATTCTTCCGGAAACACATCCGGGTACTCACACACAATTGGCACACTGCCCATGCTAACCCCCTTAAGATAATTAAGCATACTCCTTTTTGCTTCAAAATTGGTCTTGAATCTGATCCTTTTGTTTTCTGGAGTTGTGAGTGAGACAGTATGGTTGGCACAATCTATCACTCCTTTATACTTAGTCATCCAGTCCATTCCCAGAATGACATCCAATCCTTGGGAGTTTAGAATTATCAAGTTAACGGGAAACTTATACTTCCCAAATTCTATGACTAGATCATGGCATCCTGAATTCACTATCATTTCTACACCAGGAGAACTCACTTTTATAGGACACCCAATAGTTTCTATCGGTAGTTCATTTCTTTCAACAAATGCTCTTGATATGAATTAATGAGATGCACCAGTATCAAAGAGTACAAATGCTGGAATAGAATTGAGTCTGAACTTACCAGCAACAGCGTCAGGCTCCTCATAGACCTCCTCCACACTCATGTGGTTCACCTGTCCTTTCTGGAAAGGATTGGGCTTGACAGGTCCTTCAACTTTCTTTTCGGGGCACTCATTTGCATAGTGTCCCATCTTCTTGCATTTGAAGCACTCAACCTGACTGATGTCTCTCTTAGCAGGCTGACTTCCACTCCCACTACCATTACCACTGTGGTGGCTCTTATGTCCACTCTTGTGGTTCTTGTATTTGTCGTTGTCATGACTGCGGTGATGCTTGCTGTCATGACGGTTGTGGTTGTGGTGCTTGTTGAATTTCCCATGCTTGTGGGATCCTGGGCTTCCACTGTCATCATAGTGAGATCGTTTGTGAGACGATCCCGAGTTTTGCTTGTCGGAGTGCTTCCTCTTTCTACTCTCGACTTGCTTCATTTTGTTCTCCAATATTGCAGCCTTGTCACAGAGCGACTAATAAGTGGGAACATATGCCACAGCCAGCTGCAGATTCAGCTCATCATTCAAGCCTTCCAGAAATTTTTCCTTTCTTTTGGCATCCGTGTCAACTTCATCCGGTGCATATCACGCCAGATTGTTGAACTCTTCAATGTATTCAGCCACGCTGCGGTGGCGCTGCTTCAGATTGTGGAACTCTTTCTTTTTCAGGCTCATTATTCCTGATGAGATATGAGTAGTGCGAAAGCCATCCTCAAAGATAGCCCAAGTCACCTCATCAATAGGTGTGGTGATCTGAAAGTTGTCCCACCAAGTGGCGGCTGGCCCTTCCAAAGACAGTGCCGCAATCTGACCTTTGCACGTCTGCGGCAAATTACGGTCACTAAGTCCTTGTTTACAGAACGTAGCCAATCGTTGGCCACCATGGGATCATTCGTCCCCGAGAACTTAGCTGGCCTCAATCTCAGAAATCTGGTAAGCATATCAAAGCCCGGAGGGTTGTTGTTGTTGTTATTGTGGTTATTGGGGTTGTTGTTGTTATTATTCTGGTTCTGGATGAATGTTGTCATCATCTGCATAAGCTGTGTTTGAGCAGTCATCATTTTCTGCATTTCTGGAGTGATGTTGTTGTTGTTGGGGTTGGGGTTTGCGCGACGGGGAAGCATCTGTGGTTTGTTCAAATAGAGATAAGAATGAGATACCCATAGATGATTTTATGCACATTACATCACATAAGCAAACACGAGTATGCAACACAAAGATAAAAGTTCAACAACAAGATAACAAGTTCACAAAGTAAAACACACAAGTAGCAAGCGATCCACATGTCGGATGGTCCAATAACAAGTTCACAAATAACAAGTACGATAATAAAATATAAACGAGTAGTCAAGTCTACTCATCAGCATCAATCTCCTCCTCGACAAAGGTAAGACCTGCGTTCTCCATCGCGGTCTTGTTCTCCTCAATGGTAGTGTTCAAGGACTCAATCTTGGCCTTGAGAGGCCTCTTCTGGGAACGAAGCCTCTCTATCATCGTCTGCTGCTGCTCTAGCTCGAAGTCCTTGGACTGCAGTTCTTCAGTCATGTCCCGGATCTTCTTGTTCCTATCCTGGACACGCTTCTCCTGACTCTTGAACTTCCTGTCCTGGGTTTCGAACTTCGCCTCCATTTCCTTGACTATCTCGTCCTGCTGCGCGAAGAGCTTGTCCTTCTTATGGCTGCACTGGAGCTCGTCATCGAGCATGACATTGGTCCTGTCCATGTCCACGTGCCTAATGAGAGACTCTAAGTCCTGGAGGTACAGACATATCGGCTGCTGGCCCCTCGAGTCGCCCTCAAGTCGATGGACTCTCCATCCTCATCACGCCTTCAAGACGTGAAGTGGTGCCTCTAACCTGTCGGGAGTGTCGCCCTAGCGGGCGTCCCTATCAGGTCCTGCATAACTACCTCCATGCCTCTCTCCCTGTCATCGTGCATAAGCTTGAAGACAATGGCCTCCGTAGTAGGCTCTGTCTGGCGTCCGGGCTGGTTCACCTTGAAGCCCCAGAGGTCCTTCCTCTCGAACTTGGTGAGCGGATGCACCATGATGGTGGGAAGAGGGAGATTGAGCAAAGTGGTAAGCTCAACGATACGAGGACCAAAGCGGGTAACCTGGAACTCCTCAATAGTGCTAATGGTAATAGGCATCTATTTATAAGATAGAAAAGTTAGAACAACACAATTCAAGATAAGCAAAAGTCATAACACTCATGCATATCCTTGGAAAACAAAATCACACAAGTCATGCCTACATGAATCCATTACATCAACCAAGGTCCAAACTTATTTGTAGGTAACATTTGAAAAATAAGGTGATAGGTGGTGGTCCAACTAACGAAGTACGTTTACAATCCTATCTCACTGGATCTGTTGGCTAACATAATGTTCCTAGAAGCAATCAACCTATCTTGCTCACATGATTCCATCACTAAGTCTATAATATCTCCTCTTAAGGTTTGGTTGGTAGCTTCCAACTCTTGGGTATGTTCCTTCTCTTTCTCTAAGTCTTTGTGGAGGTTGAGCATTCTGCACTTGACTCTAGCACTAAGTTCTTTGATAGTCCTCCAAGCTGCTTCTCTTGCTGACTCAAAGAATGTGGTGTGCACCACAGTGTTGGTGTACATGCAGAATCCTTTTTCTTTGTGGTTGTCTTCCTTGTTTTTGTACAAGTGAAGTTGCACCCACCAGTACTCAACTCCTTCATCCATCACTGGAAAGCCTTTGTACACAGCTGCACCATGTATTTCCATTGCCACCATGAGGTCCTTGAGAATTTTGGGGAACTCAGTCTCACACTCCAAGGTCATGGTCATGAGTGGTCCTTTCCTTACGGCTTCGTTGATGGAGTTCATCTACAAATAGAGATGAGAATGAGAAGATTAGAAAAGTTTACAAGAAGAATAGACAAGTGTAGAAGTAGTTGAAAAATTTTCCTTAGTGGTTTCCAATCCTAGGGTCATAATCCTACATGCAACACAGTGCTCTGATACCATCTGTAAGATCCCTCATTTGTAAAGGAATAGGATACCTGTGATTGCAATGCTAGTCCCTGGATCATTGCTAGCATCCACAGTTTAAGATGAAGTACACAGATACAAAGGTCATATATTACATCCATTCCAGAGATAAAACATAGTCTTTTACAACTCAAGTCCACAGGCCTAATACAAGAGTTTTGGAATAAGTAAATAAACATAAGTCTTCATCTTCATGTGCAAGCATGTTGAGTGTAGACTCATGACACCTAATCATCTTCGGAGTAACCTGCAACATCACAAGTTACAGCCACAGTGGGTCAATACTTTGGAATAGTATTGGCAAGTGATACCTTAGTAAATTTTAAGTGGACTATATTACTATATGCATTTTGGCTAAGTGTAGTTTGGCATGCTTTGCTCAAAATAGGTTTTTCCTATTAGTTGAAAACAGTAAGTTTTTCTTTGTCAAAAACTTTTCCCAAGAAACCACCAATAGACATTGGGGTCCTTCACCCTTGTTCACCCACAAGTTTTACTTAGAAGTTGGAGTGATGAGATTCTTGATAGCTTCCATGTCTTGATGCTCAAGTTGTCCATTGCCATGGACTTGGCTAAGTACTTAGATTTTCCATCTGCAGAGGTTGTGCACTTTCCCCACCAGACTTGGTTTCCCAAGACAGTACCTTTCAGAAGCCTTCCCTTAGCCAAATGGACGCGTTCCAACCTATCATTCCCACTACCACCAACTGTCCAAATGACTAAGTTCTAGCAACCTATGTGATCAAGGCAGAGCCCATATTGCCAAGTGGTTGCACTATAAGCTTCTCAACACTTGGCTTCTAAAATCCCTTTGTGCCTAGGTGGCATACCACAAGTGAGATACACAAGGTAAACCATGTCCATGGGCCTTGTGTAACCACTCAACCAAAAACCACCATTCAAGTCCCATTCCACCCAGGAGGTTCATTGACTTAGTTGTTTTATTAAAAAAAAATAAGTCCAAAGACTTAGAAATATTTTCATCATAGCATGTATATACTTTACCAACCCTTGTTTTGTACTAGCTAGGCTAAGCATGGCCTAGTAACTTAACTTAGGAAATTTCCTAGCAATTCTACAACTACTTAGGATTTCCCAACATAGCATTTGGCAAAAAGTAACATGCAAGACTTAGCAAAATATTTCTAATGCTTGTACAAAATATAGGGATGGAATTATTCATGAAGTACCACTTGCCTTGGTAATGGGGAGAGTAGCACTCTTCACAATCACAGTCACTAGCAAAGTCTACACAAAAATGGTAGCACAAAATTACACACAATTCATATTCAAACATAAACATATATGCATGCAATGCAAAAATGCTAAGTGATGATTTTTAAAATTCCACCAAGCAAGTGCATGATACTGAAACATAACCAAGTCAAAAACTTGCTAAACCAAACTTATTTTAGCACTAAATCAAATTACTAAACAAATTCTACACTCAAAATAGTCCTAAACAAGTTTCTGCAATAAAAGTCATTTTAACAGAAACTTTTCACTAAACACATTGCAGAAACAGAAAGAGCTTGTCTCCCTGATTCCAACGACATAAAATTTGCAAAAATCTAACGTGGGAATCAAAAGTTATAGCTATTTCAAAATTGGACTTAATTCTGATTTCAAATCTGTTTTTGAATCAAACCCTAGCCACGCGTCATGTTCTTACTGGCGCGTACCGCTTCGCTCCGGATCGCGCTTGCTAGCCGTAGGATCTAACTAATGATGCACGGTTCAGATCTAACCATACCGCTTCGCTAAGTGGACTAATCCTACGCGCTGGATCTGGATCTCACGGCTACAATTCAGCTAACCAAAATCGAGTGGTGCTAGCGGCGGCGACTGGCGGCGGCGAGTTCTGTCTACGGCGGCGCGGCACTATAGGTCGTCCAGAGAGACATGAGGATGCTTACCAGGTTCGCAGCATCGAGGAGAATCTCAACCTAGCAGTGGCTTGACGAGGGGCGCACGGGCACGGTCGCTGGGGCTCGTCGGAGTTGGCGGGCGCTCGTCGCTTGCTGCCGAGGTCGGCGAGGCTCTCGTCGCCCCTAGTACAAGGCGAGGGTTCAAGGTGTAAGGATCTGGCGAACCAGTTGGTATCAAAGGGAGGGCAAGGGGCGCTCGGGACTTACCGCTATTGCTCGCCGGAGTCGAGCGACGGTGCAGGTGGTTGCGGGCGTGAACGGAAACATCGACCTGGGTCACGAGCAAGCAAACCAGAGGTGTCAGCAGATGCACAAGATCATGCTGGACACGATCGTTTGAACCAGATAGAGGGGGGCGGTCGAGGCTCACCGGAATTAGTCGCCGGAGTCGTCGGTACTACGGGGCTTCGAGGTCAAATGCGCGCAGCCTGGTGGCGGAGTGAGCGAGGAGAGTGGGGGAAAATGACATGTGCGAGAGGGGGTTATGTAGGCGAGAGGGGAGCGGCGATTAAGCGCGGAATCAAGGGCAATTACTCGAGGAATCAACGCGGTAGTGATGGGCGGAGGAAACGGCCGGCGACGGGGTCGGGCGCGATTTGGGGAAGACGAGGGTGAGCTGGCGTGGTCCACCAGTCAGCGAGTGAGACAAAGAGGGGGTGGGGTCCGAGTGTCAGCGTCTGTGTGGGTGTGTCTGCGCGTGCGAGCGAGCGAGAGAGTGGCCGGGTGGGCTAGTTGGGCCGGTTCTGCTGCTGGGCTAGAATAGGAGCGCCTGGCCCTTTTCTTTTGTTTATTCCTTTTCTTTTTCTGTTTTGATTTTCAGGAATGGATTTCAAATGAATTCAAACTCTTTTTGAATTCAAATCTTTCTAGGGTTTTTGCAGTGTGCAACAGTCTCAAATCTAGGCATAAAACCATGTGGTTACTTTGTAAAGGCTTGGTCATTTTTGGAGAAACAAAATAACAGGAGCTTTGCACTTGATTTGCAAATGTTTGAAAAATGGTTTTTGAACTATTTCCATTTTGTAAAGCTTGGTTCAAATTCCACATTCAATACAATCAACAAAGGAGACAAACAATCTAGGTTTAAAACATTCAAACTCTCAAATGGGGATGGCCATTTGATTTAAGTTTGCTCACATAAAATGATAGCACTCTGTGCTTCTGTTTTTCTGAAATGTGTTTTGAAATTGATCTCAATTCTATATGCATGCATGAATGATATGCAAACTTTGAAATCATGATTTTAGGGATGTTACAGGCAGGAAATCAATATTCTTGGAATTGGACGGGACAAAAGACAAAGTCAATATTTTATCGTGTGGAACACGAAGCCAGAGTACGAGACGGAGAAGAGACAGCAGGGGGCCACACCCCCTGGCCGCGCGGACAGGCTGGGCCCGCACCTGGGGGGTGTGGCCACCCTGGGTGCCTCCTACCTCGCCTCTTCTCCTATAAAGAACCCCCGATACAAAAACCCTAAGTACCCGATAAATCTTCCATGAAACAGTCCGTAGCCGCCACCACCATCCTCCCTAGATTAGGGGGGATCTAAAGTTCTTCCTAGCACCCTGCCGGAGGTGAGATCATCCCGGAGGCCTTCTTCTTCATCATGCCAGCCTTCGGTATGAAGCGTGAGTAGTTCCACCTTGGACTACGGGTCCATGTAGTAGCTAGATGGTTGTTTCTCCTCCTTTGTGCTACCATGTTTAGATCTGATGAGCTCCGTTCATGATCAAGACCATCTATTTGTAATCATGCATGTTGTGTTTGTAGGGATCCATTGGATATTGAGATTACTATGTCATATTGATTAATGGTTTTGTCTTATTGATTCTATCATGTCTGTGTTGTTTGTGATCTTGCATGCTCTCCGTTTCTAGTAGATATCTTGGTCGAGTAGATGCTAGTGACTCCAAGAGGGGGTATTTATGCTCGATAGTGGTTTCATGCCTCTATTTAATCTAAGGGAAGTGACTGAAATCTCTAAGGTCGTAGATGTGTTGTTGCTAGTAGGGAGAAAACAATGGTCTCCTGTTCATGGAACAAGTGGATTGTTTACCTTACACACTTTGCTTAAAGAAGTTATCAGTTGCTTGCAACTTAATACTATAGGGGGTTTGGATGATAACCTGAAGGTGGATTACTAGTCATAGATGTAGTTGGATGGCGGTTTATGTATCTTGTTGTATTGTCCAATCGAATTTCATAGGATCATGAATGTCTAGTATTGCATTGTTATGACTTGCTCAGTCCTGTCAATTGCCCTGCTATAATTTGTTTACCCAACATGCCATGTTTGTTTATCTTAAGGAGAACACCTCTAGTGAACTATGGACCCCGGTCCAATCTTTACCATTGATACATCTTCCACTGTTACTATTTACCTTTCTGCAAACCACTATTACCTTCCACACCTACGGTTAACCCTTTATTTTCAGCAAACCGGTGAGATTGACAACCTCACTATTCGTTGGGGCAAAGTCTTGAGTTTGTGTTGTGCATGTTTCCAATTTGCTAGCAACACCTTTGAGTCGTTTCCTTCCTCTTACTGGTTTGATAACCTTGGTTTCTTACTGAGGGAAGACTTGCTGCTGTTCTCATCACACCTTCCTTTTGGGGACTCCCAACGAAGCTCTACAGTGATCTGAGCTGCCATCAACCCGACATTCTGAAGATATAGTTTTGCATGTTGATCGTGAAGTGGTGTTTAGGGAGAAAACATGGGTAAGAGGATTGACAAGATGTCCAAAGGAGGGAGGCTTTCACTTACTATTCCTACAGGAAGAACTAGACAGCAGAGCCGGACATTGCTGCCTTGTTTGCCACGGAGTGTGCAATAATAGTCAGGACTCGCATGCCTATCTTCCCCCACTATAAAGATTACAAGGCGAGGAGGATGTGAAATCAGACTTCATAGCCATTGTTTCTGTATGTTCTGTTACTCAGCTCTCCTTTAACTTTCCATTTATGTGTTCATGCAATTGTTGATGATCCATGTTTTGCTTCAGCAAAAGGTTTCCATGGACACAAGTCTTCTTGACGTGAAGAAGCATTGCAACCTTCCAATTATGAGGAATGCAAGAAATCAACGCCAGCATCTGAAGAATAAATATTTTGATAATTTCCCTTTGAACCAAGTAACAAGGAAATGTCCTAATGAAGTGAAACACATGACCAATTGATACGTCCAATTTGCATCACCATTATATGTCATAATTTAGCTCTATTCATTGATATGTTTCATACTGAGAGGTGATACTTATGTATTTTCATCTGTTATTGCATGTTGGATGATTCTTGGAGGATGAACTGCCGGAGTCAGGATTCTGATGGAAAAAGCGGTGTTTTGATGAAATTTCATGAAGATCAGAAAAATACCAGAAAAACTACAGAAACATATATTTTCCTAGAAGACGAAGGATGCCAGAAGGGGAGGCGGAGTTGGGCCATAGGGCCCCACACCCACCAGGTGCGGACCACCCTGGGTCGCTCCTACAGGGGGTGTGGCCGCCCTGGCCCACATCTGGCTCCGCCCTCTCGCCTATATCTTCTCATCGAAACCCTAAAGTTAGGAGGCGACCATATAAAGATTCCGCCGCCTCTGCGGTGCAGAAAACACCGAGAGAGAAAGAGCTCTCCAGCAAACAGATTTCTGCCAAGGAAATTCCTTCCCGGAGAGGGGAGATCATCGCCATCAACACCATCATCAAGATACACTTCATTGGGATCATCATCTTCCACACCATCATCTCCACCAGCACCATCATCACCACTCCATCCCGCTATAACAATTATGTTGAATCTTGCATAGTTCTTAGAAGAAACTTTCCTAGTGTTGATTACTATTGTAGTTGATGCTTGTGAGTGGAACCATTCAATTATCGTTTATGTTTAGATTGTTATCCATCATTATATCATCTCTGATCTTGATCCATATGATGTCTCGTGAGTAGTTCCTTTAGTTCTTGAGGACATGGGAGAAGTCATGTTGTAAGTAGTGGAATTGTGTTGAGGTATTATTCAATGGTTTAATATTTAAGTTGTGGTGCTATTCTTCTAGTGGTGTCATGTGAACGTCGACTAGATGATACTGCAACATTTATGGGCCTAGGGGAATGCATTGTTTATTTGGATACTAATTGTGGGGTTGCCGGAGTGACAGAAACCTGAACCCCCGTTAGGAAACCTTTGCACAAGGGAGTGTAGGATCTCAGAGTTTAAGGCTGTGGTTAGGTTTTTATCTTAATTGCTTTCTTGTAGTTGCGGATGCTTGTAAGGGGTTTAATAAAAAGTATGTATTAGTCCAAGTAAGGTCGGTACATTAGCACAGGTTCACCCACACAACACTTATAAAACCAAAGAAGATTAACCAACTATATGAAACAAAAGCACTTGACAGTATTCCCATGTGTCCTCGAGAACGTTTGGTCCTCATTAGTATTTCCAACGGCTTGTCCTTTACTAAGAAAGGATTGGGCAATTTGCTGCAATTATTTTCTGTCTTTATTTAGTTGCACTTTTTTCCTTGCTTTATAAAAAAACCCTAAAAATCCGTTTGCTAAGTATTTACAGAGATTTCCTGCTCTAAACCACTAGTCAACACCTTCTGCTCCTCATTGGGATCGACACTCATATTTATCGAAAGTACTATGATACAACCCCTATACTTTTGGGTCATCAAGACTATTTTCTGGCGATGTTGCCAGGGAGTGAAGCGCTATTGAAGAGTGGAACTGGTAAAGGAAACTTCTACTGTAAGTATTGCTTTTTATTTCTGTTTGTTACTATGTTTCCAATATGGATAACCCACTTGGTTTCCTGTTTGGGAAAACTACTACCAGTGTTAGGATAGTAGATGAATCACCACCTGTTGAGATAGATCCTTCTAAGATACCTACAAGTATTGTTGATCATGTTATGGATAATTATTATTTTGGGGATGGAACTGTCCATCCTGGTGATCATTTTCTTTTTATCCATGAATTATGCTAATTGTTTAAGTGTGTAGGTATCACAACTGGACAGGTGAAGAAGAAGTTACTCTCTATAACATTGAAAGGAAGAGCTGAAGAATGGTATAAGCAGCTGAAGAATGGACAATCTATGGAATGGGAGGAAATAGTACCTCTCTTTTATTCTAAATTCTATCCTCCCAGTGAGATTCATAAGGATAGGAATCTAATATATAACTTGTGGCCTCGTGATGGAGAGAGTACAGCCCAAGCTTGGGCGAGATTGAAGTTACTAATGCTTAAATGTCCTATTCATGAACTCACTAACAATATTATTATTAATAACTTTTATGCAAGGCGTTCTCTTCATGATAAAGATTTATTAGATGTTTCTTGTGCTGGATCATTCACACGCATGAAGGAAAAAGCTAAATGGGATCTCCTAGACCGTATTCAAGAGAACAATGAAGCATGGGAGAATGACAAAGGAAGAAATTCAGGTGTAAATTATGATTATGAATGCATTAAATCTTTTATGGGAACTGATGACGTTCGTGATATTAGTGCTGAGTATGGTCTTGATTCTCAAAGTATTTCCAATTGTTTTAGGGATTTTGCCTCTTATATTGATATTCCTAAAAAGAAGTGGGACAAGTACCATGCACCTTATAAAGATATTGTTAATCATGTTCCTATTAGAAGCACTGAAGTTTGTACTATTGATCATATTTTGCCTAAACATTATGTTGATAAAACACCTTTCCCACCTAAGGTAAAGGAGCATTCCATGATAATTAGTGCGGTTAGAAAAAGTACAAAGAAAACTGTGGAACCTGAGGAGCAAATAAACATTGAACCTGTAGTAGCCTTTGTGAAAGATCTTGTCACTAAAAATATAGGGGATGAGCACATTGTATTTTGTGAAGACACTTCTAATATTTTCTATAAAAGATAAAGAACGTAGATGGATATATTATTAAGCTCAAGTTGTTTCCTTTCTCCTTGAGAGGAGAATCTAAAGAATGGTTGGTATCCTTGCATAGAAATAGTATTGATTCTTGGATTAAGTGCAACGATGCTTTTATTGGAAAATACTATCCTCCTGCTAACATCATATCTATGAGAAGTGAAATAATGAAATTTAAACAACTTAATAATGAAAATGTTGCTCTAGATTGGGAAAGAATGAAATCTTTGGTTAAGAATTATGCCACTCATGGACTTACTGCATGGATGATTATCCAAATTTTTTATGCAGGTTTGAACTTCTCTTCAAGAAACATTGGATTCAGCTGCTGGAGGTACCTTTATGACTATTACCTTGGGTGCTGCAACAAAACTCCTTGATAATATGATGGTTAACTATTCTGAATGGTACACTAAGAGAGCTCCACATGGTAAGAAGGTAAATTCTGTTGAAGAAGCATCCTCTTTGAGTGATAAGATTGATGTTATCACGGCTATGCTTGTTAACGGAAAATCTCCTATAGATCCTAATAATGTTCCCCTAGCCTCTTTGGTTGCTCAAGAAGAGCAAGTTGATGTGAACTTTATTAGAAACAACAATTTCAACAATAATGCCTATAGGAATAATTTTGCTAGTAACAACAATTATAGGCCTTATCCTCCTAATAATGGCAATACCTATGGAAACTCCTACACTAGGAGTGCTCCCTCTGAACTTGAAGTCACGATCAATGACTTTAGTACTAAACAAACCTATTTCGACAGGACTGTGGAGGAAAAGCTTTTGAATATTGAGAAAAATATTTGGAAAGTACCTTTTCTCCTAATAACATGGTTGCTAAACCTGAAACTTTGGAAAGTACCTTTGCTCCTACTCATGCCATACAAGTTACTATTGATGAAAATGTTAGACTTTTAGCCCAACTACATGATAAGTGGGAAAGAGAAGCTGAAATTGCTAGAAACAATAGTGTGTGCACTATTACCACCACCAATATGGATGCCACCAAACCACAAGAAGTCCATATTCCTCGTACCACCATGCCTAAACCCACTCTACTACTACTGATGCTAAGTTTGATTTTGATCTTGGTGGTTGTAATATTTCTGAAGTGATTATGTTCCTACAAAAGCTTGCTAGAAGTCCTGATGCTAGTGATATGAATGTAGATTTCACCAAACACATTACAGATGATCTCATTAAAATTAAGGAAGAAAAGTTGAAACACAAAGCCTCTATTCCTGTGACCTTGGTTCTAGTGTCTCTATTATGCCTAGAAAGATTTATGAAATGCTTGATTTGCCACCTTTGCAAGATTGTTATTTGGATGTCCCACTTAATGATAATGCTAAAAAGAAACTCATGGGGAGTGTTAATGATGTCCTTATTATCATTAAAAATGCTTATGTCCCTGTTTATTTCTATGTTTTGGATGTTGAATACAATGCTTCTTGTCCGATTACTTTGGAAGACCTTTTCTTAGAACTGTTGGTGCCATCATTGATATGAAAGATGGCACCATTAAATATCAATTTACATACAAGAAAGGTATTAAACACTTCCCTATTAGGAGAGAGAAGTTTATTTTTGCTCCCCCTTTGAAAGCAAGGTTTGATGTTAATGCTTCTTCATTTGAAAATACTTGATTCTTGCTTCTTGTGCCTAACTTAAAGGCGTTAAAGAAAATTACTTATTAGCAGATAAGCCAAAAGTTTTCTTGAGTCTTGGAAGTTATTACCTCTGTTATGACCTCTCCTTATCCTTTTTATTTGCTTTTTGTGCCCAGAATAACCTCTAATGAGAGGGAAGTAAGATTTGGGGAGTTTCTGTCCCAAAACAGATTTTTGTGCTCCACCGTAAAAATTCATGTAAAATCTCTGTAAGTCGGATTGAGCTGATATTTTATGAATAAATATCAGCATTTGTTATATAACTTTCATTATTTGAACACTTTTTGATTTGATCAACAGAAGGTCTGTTTTGACAGATTTCTGCCATTATTTGCATTTGCTTCTTATTGATTCCTTTTTGACTTATTTTTGGGAAATTGAGCTTTTTGAGGGAATTGCTTTGGTAGCTTGTGTTTTTAGTGAAAGTTTTCTGTTCTAAAACCAAAACCCGAGGGTCTATTATCTTTTGAATACACTAATGTTGCTAATGAAGATTGTGCGAAGTTTTGTATGAATGAAAAAATTTAGGTGTAGAGAAAGAATGATGTAATGAGATGAAGAATGGAAAAAAGCTCAAACTTGGGGATGCCACCCCGTGTATCCCCAAGAAATATTCAAGACGTACAAGTGTCAAAGCTTGGGGATGCCCAGGGCTACCGTTTTTCATCAATAAATAGCTCAGGTCTTTCTAGACTTTTCGTATTTATTGTTTCATGCACTATTGTGTTGTTCTTGGAGCGTCTTAGTTTTCATTTTATTTTGCTTGAATAAAGTAGTTTGGACCCCCGTTCTTGCTGTGTTGTTGCAAATAAGTTGATAGGTGTTGGAGAGGAGCTTGAAAGTTCTTACTTGAATAGTGCAAGAGGAGCTTGCTTTGACTGTGACTTAGACTTTAGCATGTCATGATTATTCGCAACAAGGATGCCACTAGACGCCTGGCTAAATGGGCCATAGAGCTCGCCGCACACAACATCCAATAGGAACCAAGGACAGCAATCAAATCTCAGGCACTGGCCAATTTCATCGTCGATTGGGCGGAGACATAGTACATGCCACCAGTACCTGATTAAACATACCGGAAGCTACACTTCGACGGCTCCAAGATGCGAGGAGGACTTGGAGCTGGAATTGTGATAACTTCACCAAAAGGCGATCGGCTGGAGTATGTCCTCTAGATCCACTTCAAGGCGTTCAAAAACGTCGCCGAATATGAAGCACTCATCCATGGGCTAAACATGGCCAAGCAGATAGGCATCCAGAGGAGACTATGCTTTGGGGATTCGGACCTGGTGGTGCAGCAAGTATCCGGTGAGTGGGATGCAAGGGACGCGAACATGGCCCTCTACCGTTTCTTTGTTCAGCAGCTGTGCGCCTATTTCGAAGGATGCGAGTTCCACCACATACCCAGGACCAAGAACGAAGCCACTGCCGCCTTATCAAGGGTTGGCTCAATAAGACAGGCCATACCGCCTGGAGTCTCCCTCGAACACCTGCACAAGCCTTCCATCACCCCGTCACCAGAATTCGACTCCATCGTATGCAACATAGATCTAGGAATAGTTGGTGCCTCGCTGCACCCGGCGACTGCCTCGCCACACCCGGGGACTGCCTCGCCGCACCCGAGAATGGCCTCGCCGCACCAGAGGACTACTCGCGCACCGGGACTGCACTGGAAACTGCTTCACACACTGGGATCGCCACACACCCGGGATCTGCCACACTGCACCTGTGGACTACCTCGCTGCGCCCAGGGACTGCCCCACAGCAGCCTGCGGTCGACACCAGCAAGCTACCACCCAACAAACCTCCCGACGTTCTAGAGCCCGCCATCTGTGAGGAGATCAAACTCATCGTGCAAAGGGTGTACACCATTTGGGAAACACCCGACTGGGCCAAGTCGTTCATAAACTTCTTGGCCAAAGACGAGCTCGCGATGGAGGAAGTGGCAGCACGACAAGTGCGCTGAAGAGCGAGCGCATACACCATCATCAACAACAAGCTATACAAGCGTAGCGTCAGGGGCATCTATCAGCGATGCGTAAGCCATGAAGAGGGAACCAGGCTCCTAGCTGACATACACCAGTGCAAATGCGGCCACCACGCTTCATCAAGGGCAATAGCAGCCAAGGCCCTCCTCCACGGTTTCTATTGGCCCATAGCACTGAAGGACGCTCCTGCGCACCCATCAACATAAGTCAAGGTGGCAAAGAGCTTCGACCCGGCTAGCTACCCCAGCCGGCCGAAACCCCGGGGACTACACCCAGTGGGAGCACTCCCGTGCACCCATCAACATAAGTCAAGGTGGCAAAGAGCTTCGACCAGGCTAGCTACCCTAGCCGGCCCGAACCTCGGGGACTACACCCAGTGGGCGCGCTCCCGCGCACCCATCAACATAAGTTAAGGCGGCCAAGAGCTCTGACCTGACCGGCTCCCTAGCCGGCAAAAATCCCAAAGACCATAATTAATGAATACTTAAAATCATGTAGATGGAGCGAGCTCAATAATTGACGGGGAACCAAGACATTTAAGCAGAACACGAAGGTTTTGCGCATAATTCAAAGTCTGATGATAATAGTTACCAAAGTGTAGAACCAACAAAAGACCAATTTCACAAATACACCCGGCATTCCGGGGATCAAGGTTCCGCAGCAGAGGGAGCATCAGCAGCAGGAGCAGGAGGCGGACCAGCAGGAGGGGTGCCAGAGTCGGCTGTAGGAGCTTGGCTGGTGGAGGCAACGTCAATGGGATTCCAGGGCACCAGGGTCTAGTGCAGCGGTAGTGGCTCGGCGGGGCCACGAAAGTGACGCTCCAGGTCCACGTAGGTGCCAATCTTCACCCCACAGGACTGGATCGCCGGAATGCTGCTGCGGAGGCCCTCATAGCTCGTCCCAAGACGGAAAACACGAGTGAGCACACTGAGATCAGCCCCTGGATACCACTACTTGACCAAGGCCAGAGCCATTTCCACGCCACCTCGGGCCGCCCATTCCTTGTGTATCTCCAGGACATCGATACCACAAGACAAGGCGACTGCCAAGCTGGCGATGTCGTGCACATCACCTGCATCCGGCCAGATGTAGTGAAAGAGGTCGTTGGCAACAGAACGAAGACCATTGCTCTCTTACACCATCACCTTAATCAGATCCAAGGCGGTCAGGTCGTGGCCAACATCCTCCACAGGAAGCTTCTCCAGAGCCATCTCAGTCGACTCAGGGTAATGAGCTGAACCAAAGAAAGGAGTGAGTGACAAAACCAGATTCAATTAACCACGATACAACAGAGGATGGAAGCAGAAGAACTTACTGACGACCATCTCCAAGATGCTCTGGAGGTGTTGAGTCAGCTCCCCCTCTCGGGAGCGGAGAATGTTGATCGTCTCCTCCTGCTGGGCGAAGATCGTTTCAAAATTCTTCAACGCCTCTGCCCGGATGTCAGCGGTCTTCTTTCCCTGCTCCATGCTAACCTCTAGCTTATGCTTGGCCGCGGCAAGTTGGTCGAACTGCGCCTGCCGCGCCTTGTTCGATTCCTCCAGCTGGGCAACCTCGGCTTTGAGGCGCTCCACCTCCTTCTCCTTGTCCAGGATCATGGCTGTAGGAGGATACCCGATGGTCAACAAAAAGTGGGAAAAGGGAGCCAATCGCCACGACAGGTTTGAAGAAGCAATCTTACGACCTAGATCCTGGGTGTTCTTCACCGACTCTAAAAACGCTCTCTATAGCGAGAAAACGAGTAAGAGACGGAACAGAAAACCGACTGAAAAAGCAATACACGGAAAAGATAACGGGGAGAGACATTTTCCTCCATCAAAACAGACAAATTTTTGGCCTCGCCAAGACCCTTCTCCAATCCATCAACCAGGTGGCGAACCTGGTTGAGTGCGATGGGCGCTACGCCCGAGAGCTGGGCGAGGATCGCACCCGGCATCAGCATAGCTGGAGCTAGCCTCGAGCCGGTAACGACGACCTCATCATCATCCGTAGTCGCACCCGAAGACGTGGCAACCACCAACTCCCTCCCAGCCGGCACGGAACCGCCCGGCTGGCCGCCACCCGCTGTAGCCGCCTGCGTGGCCCCAGCCTCTTCCGTCACCTCCATGATGACGGGCCTGGCAGAGCTGCCCGGAGCATCGCTCCAGGTTGGGTTCACGCCAGCCCAGGACGAAGGAGGGGGGTCTCCGGGTCCTAGGAAGCCGCAAACAGCTGCCCCAACCGCGAGGTCGCGGGCGCCTGGTGCAGCAGCCCTGTGGTCGGGGAGCCCTGGGCGGAGATGACACGGCAGGCGCAACCGGTGTGGAAGGTGCAGCCGGGTTAGATGCAGCCAGCGCTGAGGCAGCCGGTGACCTCACCACCTCCTCAATCGCTGGAGGAGGGGGAGGAGCAACAATAGCGGCGCCACCGTCGCCAAGCGACATCGCCTCGCTGCATGAAATGAAAAATAAAATAAAGCACCAATAGAGCCACAGAATAGCAAGGGAGATGCAAGGAGGACGCTAACCCGACGACGGACGGCGGAGCGATGACTTGGCGCCCCCAGCATGTCCTCTTTTATTCAACTGGAGCCAAAGCGGCAACAGGCGCCGCCCTCTTCCCCTGGGCTTTCGCCGCGGGTTTCTCTCGTCCGCCCTCCTCGTCGGTGACATCGACTGCAACAAAAGCAAAGCCCTAAACCACAACCTCATAGGCCAAGACGAAAGAAGGAGCTGCAGCCGGCAACTTACCATGAGGATCCGAGGAGCTGTCGTCTGCACGGACAGGAAACCCTTCAGGCTCCGTTTGGGGGTACTTCTTCAGCTTCCTGTCCGCCAAGAAGGACGGAAGCGACAAGTCACCCATACCTTCTTCGGCTAGCTGCGCCGTGAACAACTACTCAAAGAGGGGAGCATAAGGCACCCAAGGAAAACTAATAACGCTAAAGAAAAATGCAAAAGGACCAGATAACAACTCACCTGGGGCGGCAGGCGGCCGCGATGATACTGCGGGCAGGAGTACGCCTAGGTTGCCTCCATGCGGAACTTGGAGATCATGGAGACCCAGTTCCGAGGTCCTGGTAGGGCACCTCCTTCCGCGACGTCCTCGTCAGATCATCGACGGTCAACATATGGCACATCTTGTGCGACCGCTTCTGCAGTGGAAGCACGCGACGCACCATCCACGACAACATGATGTCCCAGGCGGTGAGCCTCTCCATCTCCACCATCGCCTCCACTCGGGTGGCCATCATGTCGAGGTCCACCGCGGCGCCCATACCCTTTGTCGCCCATCCCTTCTACGTCGATGGCACGTTGACGAAGGGCGGAAGGCAGATCCAGACCACCTCCATGGCGTTGCTCACATAAAAATATGAGCGCTGCCACAGCTTGATGGTGTCAGGAAGCTCGAACCGCGACATCGGAAAAGAGGGGCGCGGATAAATGGCGCATCAGCCCGTCTGTGTTAGTGGACCATCCTTGGCAGTGTTCTGGGCCTTCAAGTGGAAGAACTTGAGGAAGTTCGCCACCTCCGGCCAAACCCCAAGGTACGATTCGCAGCAGGCCGTGTGATGCGGCAACTGCGCGATGGCATTTGCACCCAAGTGATGGAGTTAGAGGTCGAAGAAGACGAAGACCTGGAGGAGGAAGGGGCTGACGGGAAGGCTAAAGCGCTCCCCGACCGAGGGTCTGGCACCCGTTCCCCGTCCGACGCGAGCTGGTGCTTCACCAGCATCGATAAGGGAAGAAATCTACCCGCCGATACTTATAAACAAGGTTGTCAGTCACGAACGACCCACACCAACACCCGCTGCTCCGGCAACATATCTGCAGGAGGATTGGCCATGGTGAATGGTGCGTGGTGCTCCGGCGGTGGCAAGGAAAAGGGGCGCAAGTAGCAAGGTGCGCTAGAGAGGAGGAGAAGATGAGCCGGAGGGCGAAGAAGTGTGGGCATCGTTCCCCCTCCTGGGCTCTATTTATCCCCGCGGGTGGTACCGTTGCCCCCTCATCTCCCATGCGACGCGTGGCATCGAGGCACCACGGCCGCACGACGTTACAGCTTCGGATCCTTTACGCCATCATAACCACCACAGAAGATCCACGGGCGTTACCGGGAGACGAGGTGCGCGCGCTCGCCCCAAGAAACCGCTGCGGCAAGTTGCGTGCGCAGTTTCCAAAAACTGACGCAGCAACGCGGAAGTCCAACTGACGCGACGTGCGCCAAGGCAGCAGTCGTGGGTGACGACATCAGCAACATTATCAAGCTAATGCTTCGTCTCCAGCTACGCCAGTCGGTCTTGCCTTCACTGTCTAGACCTAGTGGGCGGACATCGATTCTGCAACCGGTCAAATCCAGTCGGAAAGCAAAAGCAAAAGCTGTAGCCGGATGCGGTCGAACAACTACATCAAGCCGAAAAAATAGAACACAAGACCTTACCCACCGGCCAAGTCCATACGTGCTCGGGGACTAGTGTCGGGGGGATAACCCCCGGGTGGGGAAAGCCAAGCACAAGTAAGACGGCTCTAGAAGGAACAGGCCGCCTGGACCTCGAGAAGGACAACTACAGCTGGTTGGCGAGTACCACCCGGCTAGGCTTATAACTCTCCCGGCTGGCCCATCTAGCCAGTAGCCAGAAGAACCGGCCGGGTGGCCGCTTCCACCTAGATCACCTCAGATTCAATGGAAAGCACGGAAGGGCTGACGCTCCTTGTGGGGTACGCCTCTGGCTCTCCCTCATCATCAGGCTGGCTGGCGTGCCGTCACGACCAACGCTACCCGACGAAGATAAAGCAAAGTGGTTGGCTGACTGGCGAAAGCAGTCCGGGTGACCGTTAAAGTAAGGGTGACACCCCAAAGGAAGCCCGGGTGACCGCTAAAGGAGAGGATGACGCTAAAAGAAGGGCGGACTGGGTCCTATCCCACCGGCTAGGCCCATATCCAAACAGTAAACCCTAGGGCCCGATTTGTAATCTGCCCCTCCCAGGCTAGTATATAAGGGAGGGCAGAGCTGGGGTTCTAGGTAGGCAACAATAGAAGGAGAGAAGTGCTAGTAGCTAGTTATTATCTTCCTCTAGCTCTTGTCAGTAGCTAAGAAAATAGCTCCAGGAGCACATGTACTGGGCATTCGCCCCTTACATAGTTCATCTTGCAGGAGTAGGGGTGTTAGCTTCCCGAGAGGGCCTGGAATCTGGGTACGTCGCTGTGTCTGCAGTTTACCGTGCCCAACCCATTGCGTGATCCATCGATTGCATCCGAGTGTCCCTTCTTAGCCATCCCCGATGGCACTGCCGTGTTCCACACCACGACAATAGTCCTTGATTAACTCTATCCATCTTCTCTGCCTCACATTCAGCTCCTTATGAGTGAAAATATACTTCATGCTCTAGTGATCTGAATAAATCTCACAATGGTTTCCCATAAGGTAATGCCTCCATGTCTTCAGGGCTAGAACTACGGCTGCTAGTTCAAGGTCATGGGTAGGGTAATTCTGCTCATGTTGCTTCAGGTTTGGGGATAGATATGACATGACTTTTCCCTCTTGCATTAGCACACATCCGAGACCTATCTTGGATGTGTCACAATACACATCAAAGGGCTTCATGATATCTGGCATGATCAAGATTGGGGCTGATATCAATCTCTTCTCGAGTTCTTGAAAAATCGCTTCACATTTGTCCGTCCATTCAAACTTCTTATCCTTCTTCAACAATTGGGTCATGGGTCTTGCGATGCTCGAGAATCCTTCTACGAACTTGCGGTAATATCCCGCTAATCCGAGAAATGCACGAACTTGGTTTTGGGTGGTTGGGGCTTGCCATTCTTCAACATCCTTTACCTTTGCAGGGTCAACGGCAATTCCTCCGGCTGATACAATATGTCTGAGGAATCCTACCTCCTGTAACCAGAATTCACATTTGCCAAACTTGGCATACAACTAATGCTCCCTAAGGGTTCCAAGGATGGTCCTTAGGTGTAGCTCATGTTCTTCTTCTGATTTGGAATAGATCATAATGTCATCGATGAACACAACGACAAACTTATCCAGGAAGTCCATAAAAATCTTATTCATGAGGTTCATGAAATAAGAGGGGGCATTGGTTAATCCAAAAGACATGATAGTGTACTCATACAATCCATATTTGGTGGTAAAGGCAGTCTTTGGAATATCCTCTACGTGAATCTTGAGTTGATGATAACCCATTCTAAGATTAATCTTAGAAAAAACTTTGGCACCAGTCAACTAGTCAAACAGGTCTTCTATCTTTGGTAGAGGGTACTTTTTCTTGATGGTGACATCTTTCAACTTTCGATAATCCGTACACAAATGGTTACCTCCATCTTTCTTGTCCACCAAACAAGACAGGTGATCTCCATGGCGACGCACTTGGTTGGATCAATCCTATCTCTACCATAGCATCTAGTTGCTTCATCAGCTCCACTAATTCAGACGGGTTCATACTATATGGTCTCTGGCCTATGGGTCCGGTTCTAGGGATTAGTTAAATGATAAACTCGATACCCCGATCTGGGGGCATACCGGGCAAAACATCTGGAAATACATCGGGGTATTCACAAACTATTCTGACTTGGTCAATGGTTGGTTGGTCTATACTCTTGTTGCACTTGAATTGACGGGGCAAGGTTTCAGATACATGCTCTACTGATATTCCGGCGGTACTGGTCATGGTTATGGATTTCTTGGCAGAGTCGATTAATCCTTTATGTTTCGACATCAAATCCATTCATAGTACTACTTCCAAACCTTTAGTTCCAAGTACTATTAGATTAGCATAAAAATCTATGCCATGGATTCGGATAGCTATGGCCTTGCAAATTTGTCTAGCTTTGGTGGTTGAACCAGGTGTTTGAACTATCATAACATGCTTCAATTTTGTTGGTTTAATATTACTTGTGAATGCAAATTCTTCGCTAAAAAACGAGTGCGATGCTCTAGAATCAAACAACACTCTTGCAAGTACTGAGTTAACAAAAAACATACCCAACATGACATCTGGTGCTTCTTGGGCTTCTTCAGCATTCATGATAAACACACGGCCGTTACGATTATGCGAATTCCCTGGGGAAAATCTTCTTCTAGGTAGAACACGACGCTACTGCTGAGCTGGTGCATTCACATTGGGGGATGCTGTAGTCTTCTTGGGGCTCTCATGGAATAGTGACTTGAGACTTGTCTTTTGCTGCAACAGGCACATCATTGCTTCCAGTCCTTGGGGTAGTATTGGTGTTTTTGGCGACATTGTTGTTGTTGAACTTAGGCGGTGCATGATTGAAATTACTGGGTTGCTGTGGTTGTTGTGGTTTCCTCCGGACCTTGGGTTTCCTCCTCCACAGTTGGGATAGGTCGGATGGTTCATCGGGGGTCTATTGGTTCTTGGGACAAATCCTGGAGATGGGTTGGGACGGTTCTTTGGGGTATGGTGGGTTCCCGGTTGATTCATCATTCTACGCCTGCGGTTCTCATTGGCTTGGTTGATCTTGCCTTCCATCTGAATGGTAGAGTCCACTAAGGCTTCGATGTCAGTGAATGGTATGTTGACTAACACTGTCTGCATCTCATCATGCAGACCATTCAAAATCTCTCCTTCTTCCTGGCTTTAGTGTCAATCTCATCCGATACATACCTAGCCAATGACAAAAAATTTTCACGGTACTCAACTACTGTCATCCTCCCTTTCTTCAGTTCTCTGAATTCATCTCTCATCCTCTTGATCAAACCCGGTGGCACATGGGTTCTGCTAAACTTGAGCTTGAATTCATTCCAAGTCATCACCTGTCCTCCATTCATGGCGCGAACGCTGTTCCACCAAGCTCTTGCATCTCCTGCCAGATAGTGGGTGGCAAAGAGTACCTTCTCGTTGGCTTCCACTCATGCAACTTCTAAGTTGTTCTCCATGGTTTGCAGCCAGTCATCAGCATCTAGGGTCTCTTCAGACTTAGTAAAGATGGGTGGATTGGTGTTCTAAAAGTTCTTGAGCTTTGATCCATGTCTGTCCTGATTTCCATGGGCTTGGTTGTTGTTGGCCATCTGAGCTATGTATTGAAGGGTGGCTAAGTTTGCTTGACGTTCCTCTCTTTCACCTTCGCCATCCGAAACCAACATTTGAAAGATTTGCAACATCGGGTCAGGGGATGAGCTGCTTCCTCCGCGAGGCATCTGAATATTGAGATAGATCATGAGAAAAGAGGGAAATTTCTAAGGTTCGAGGTTTTTGTTTTTGCAAAGTTTTCAAAATTTGACTCATATTTCTCTAGCAACTTGCTTTTGATTCAATCATTCATAGAACACGATACAAACACACACCACAACAAGGAAAAACAGATGGTTTTAAGAACCATTATGTGAAACTACGATACAGTGGGACCGGATACAACTTCACTAACGCTAGTGCTCAAGTGCTACTACTTCTCGGAATCGGTGTCCTTGTCATCCTCATCATCATCATCAATGAAGGAGAAGTCATCCACATCGGTGAAGAAGTCCATGGCTTGATCCTCCAGAAAGTCATCATCATCACTAAGGTAAGAGTAGGGGTCTCCACGGATGTCCTCCCCTGCATTCTCCCTCTCCTCAAGCTACATGTACCTCTCGTGGACTGTCTCCTCCAACTCTGTGATCCTGTGATAAAGACGCGCAATGATATGATGTAACATCCCAAAAATCATGATTTCAATGTTTTCATATCATTTATGCATTCATAATCATTTTAGGATCATTTCTTCAAAAACAGAAACTTTGTGGTCTATTATTTTATGTAATCAAGGCAATGTCCTTAATGCTACTCTCTAATATGAGAATATTTGTTTTGACCAAAAAGAATTAAACATAGGATTGATGGATATTTCCAAAGCTTGGACAAAGTTTTTCAAAACAAAATATGAATTTAAAACCATTCATATGTCTAAATTAAATAAATGATAAAGGCAATGTTTATTTTAAATTCCAATGGGACAATATAAATTTGAGTGAACAACAATGTTTAATACTCAAATAAGTGCATGATTCATCCTATAAAGATTCAGAGAAAATTTGAATTCAAATTCATTTGAAAAACATTTGAAAATGATTCCAAAAAATCAAAATAGAAAAAGAAAAGGATAAAAGAAAAGGAAAAGGTCTAGCGTTGTCAAACTAGCCTAGCACCAGAACCGGCCCAAAAGCCCACCCAGGCCATTCCCCCTCTGCCCCCTCTCTCACCCGCGTGAACCTTACCCCGCAGCCACTGACGCTGGGCCCTTCACCACGTCATCATCGTCTCCCCCAAACCCCGCGCGCAGACGCCGTCGCCGACCATTTCCTCCTTCTTCACTGCCGCAAATTAAGACTCTTAATTCCCATTGATTCACCAAGTGAATGCCGCCCCTACTCCAGCTACTTAACCACCTCCCCACCATGCTCCTTTTCCCTCACTCAGCACCACCAGATCGCTGCAAGGATCCCCAAATTTCACCCAACACCGCCGCAACACCGAGGAACTCCGGTGAGCCATCACGGCGAGTATCGAGCGTGCCTGGCCCTCTGGTTCATGCGAGCTGCTTCGCCATCATCTTGCGCACCTTCTCATGCTTTTAGTTCATCCTGAATTGCCCTAGGTCGTCACCCTCGTCAACATCTGGAAACGGCCGAAACTTGACTTGACTCCGACTAGCCATTCCGGTGAGCCCCATGTTCCCCTCTGTCTCTGGTTCACGCAACCGTGTTTGCCAGTGCCTCGCGCATCTGTTAACGTTTTCGGTTTGAATCCTTGCGCCCCAGGATGTCGTCTTCGACTCCGACAGTGAGCACCCGACGCTCAGACGAACTCCGACGAGCTATTGCTGATGTGTCCGTGCGCCCCGACCCTGTCCGTCTGCACGTTCAGCATCTCCACGTCCCTCTGCCCCTCTGGCCTCGCCGGCGTGTTACAGCCAGAACCGTCGACGCCGCATGCACCATTTGCGCCGCTGGCTCTTGGTCAGATGGATCTGATCCATCGGATCTAAATCCTACGGCCACGATTAGATCATAGGTGAAGAGGTACGAACACATCTGAGCCATGCATCGTTAGTTAGATCTTGCGGTCCACGAGCGTGATCCGGCCGAACCAGTATCATCCAGTAGAAGCTGCCGCGTGGCGCTGTTTTATTTAAAAAGACCGAAACATTCTATTAAATGTTCAAACTTGCAAAATTCATAACTTTTGATCCACACGTTCATAACTTTTGCAAATTTTATATCATTGGAATCAGGAGAAATAATTCTATCCAACCATGCACTTTTTAATAAATTGCTTCTGTAAAATTGGTTATTTTTGCAGAGACATTTGTAGGCCTATTTTGAGTATAAAAATTATTTGAAAAATGTTTTAAGGATCAAATTAAGTTTAGTTAGTGTATAAATGTTTAGTTTAGTGTTTAGTATAGTTTTACTTGTCTTGTTTGAATTGGAAAATCATCACATGGCATTTGCATGTATTCATATATTTTTGCTTGTTTATTTTGATATGTGAATTTGGTGCTATCATTTTATGTGTAGATTTTTGTGCTAGTGGTGATTGTGATTGTGAGTATTGTTGCTACTCCCTCAACTACCAAGGCAAGTGGTGCTTCATATTTTTGTCCCAATATTTTGACTATGCATTAGAAATATTTTTATAGGGCTTGCATGAATATTTTTGCTAAGTATCTATATGCTATGCTTGGGAAATCCTAGTAGTTGTAGATTTGTTAGATCTTCTTGTATGAAGGGTGGTAAACAAGTGTGAATGATCTAAGTTCAATCTCATGCCTCAGTATGACATCAAGATTATCTAACTTAGGCCAAATTTTATGCTATTTATAATACCTTTAAATATCTTTCCAAAATCTACAAGTCACTAAGTAATCTCAAATAGAAATCTTTGATAAAGAAATAAAATAACTAAGCTTGCAAGTAAAACTGGTTTTGTTATAATCATTTTGTATAACCAAGGCATGCCTAATGCATTGCATAGGTTATATAGTTTTCACAATTGCAAGTGTTTGCTTGCCTTGTGCAGAGCAGTGGTTGAGGTTCTCCTCGGCTTCTTCCTCGTAGTATTCTCCTTCCTCCTCGTATCCTTATTCGGTACTAGCGTCTATAAATAAATATGAGGTACACAATCACCAAGCAATACTTAACTAATTCTATTTATCACACCAAGGTTCAGACTAGATGATCTAGCATCATCACTATTATCACAAGGATTAAATGTAGTGACCTCGGATCGGTAAGGATCCTAAGTCCCTGCGATTAACATGCTAGTCCCTGGATCAATAGATAGCACTCACAGTCGATGAAATATCATGTAAAACACAAGTCTTTATTACATGAATCGAACAATCCAGAGTTCACATTATTACAACAGAAGCGATATAAATACAACTTGGAGTCCCATCAATGCCACAGGCAGGTTGAGTGAAGACCCGCGATCCTAGCGCACCTTTCAACGATCTCCGAAATTCTGCACACGAAACGTGTAGCCAACAAGTTGGGTCAATACTTTGAATGTATTGGCAAATTAGACCAAGGAAGGAAAAGACTATCTCTACATGCAAGACTAGTTTAGGCTGTAGAGTTCATTTGCTCAAAGCTAGTTTTCTCAAGTAAAGAGAAGAAGAGAAGATTTTCCCTACTTTGTAAACATTTGTTTAGATAAAATAGGGTCGAATGGCACACGAGGATATTACTCACCAAGTGTCCAAACAACCAAACACTTGGATATTACACACCAAGTGTCACTTAGATATTACACACCAAGTCCCCAAAATCCCACCCATTGGCGATATTACGCACGCCATGGGGTTTCAAAACTTTGTTTTGGAAAAGAGAGAGGAAGATCCTTCAGAGGCTCCATCCTTCAGATGCTCAATGTTGTTCTTTTCCGTGAACACGGCTGATCGATCAGATTACAATACTCTCGAGAGTTTGTGCACTTTACCCACAATCCACGATCAAGTCCTTTTACAGACAAGACCATGGCGAGGCTTTCCCTTAGTAGCCCCTCTACCTTCTGGATCCAACCGTGCCAAGAACCTCCAAATGTTGGTACCCAGGTGAGGTTTCTCACTAAGTACTAGGCCAAGACAGAGCCCATAATGTATTGTGGTTACACTGGAAGCTTCTAAATTCTGAAACATGGCAGACTTCTTTGATTCCTGGGTGGCCGTCCTCCACCAAAATCTCACTCGTTGTCCCGACAACCATTCCGCCCAGACGAAAACTTAGTTTTATTTTGAAGTGGATTTGAGAAGAAAAGTTTGCTCTAGAGAGCCTTTATACTTAGAAAAATTCTTTGTCTTCCGAACCCCCCAACGGTACTTTGTATATATAGCATAGCAAGCAATACTTTGCAAAAACAGGGGAACCTATTAGGAGGGTAAATCCTAAGTATAGAGCTATTCGTGGCATACTACAAAATCATCGCACTTGCAAAATAATACTAAGGAAAAATTCTACTAGAACATCCTACACATGCATACTACAGAATTTTTGATGATCATATGCATAGAATCAAAACTGGGACGAAATTATGAACAAGTGGTGTAACTTGCCTTATGTTGATAATATGGGTGTTAGATTGTATTTCTCCGCAGCAATCGCACTCTCCGAACAATCTAATACGAGGAAAAGGTAGTTCCAATCAAAACAATTGCAAACATAGCAAACACAACAAGGATGATCAAAAATATGCATGACGGTTTAATATGTTATAATGCTTATATTTAGTTCTCTGAGCATTAATAGATCATATTATGCATGTATGAGATCAATTAAAGCAATGGAGTACTTGTTATTAATAATTTCTTGCCAATATAGGGGTTTTAATAGTTCTTTTGTAACGCCTGTTCTAATTGTCGAATTAAATTTGTTTCTTGGGTTTACTGGATAGAGGACGTTAATACGAACCAGTAGGCGTTGGATTCACCCTAATCGGAGTTATAGATCTTCTTGTATGATTTAATTAGCATTTAATGGAGTTTAATTCATTTAAAATATTACTTCATCAAAAATTATGTCTAAGACCATATCTGTATTCTACGAGAAATTGTGGATCCATATACATATTATTTATATTTTTCTGATCTATAAATAATTTATTATGAATTTAATAATTTAAATAGCCATTAAAAGTAATTAAATTAATACAACAATTTTTATATTTCAAAAATTGTATCTAACAGTATATTAATGTCGTATATGAAATTATGAATCCATATATACCTTATTTGCATTTTTGGATCTACAAATAATTTATTATGATTTATTTAGTCTAAAAAGTCTATTAAACCATTTAAATTATTACAATATAATTATACAGTAAAAGTTAGATCTAATCTTGTATTAATATTCTACATAATTTTCTGAATCCATGGGTATATTATTTGCAATTTTTGGCCTTATAAATCTTTTTCTATGAACTATACAATATTGGGAAAAATTCTGGCTATTTTTAATACGAAACTATTTAAACAAATTGACCGCGCTGACTGTGCAGTTGACCGCTGACCTGGCGAACACGCGGCGCAAATCTGTTGGGCGATACCCCTTCGTGGATTCGTTCTATCTGGACCGTCAGATGGAAATCCGGCGGTCTGGAACGGAAGCTTCCTGGTTAGGGTCAACAGCGGCGGGGGTGGTCAACGACGACGATGAACAGCTCGGACGGCGGTAGTTGACGGTGTTCCGGCGAGTTTCTAGGACGTCGGAGTGGACGACGGGGTGCGTCGTGTTACCACGGTCTCGCAGGTACCCTCAGTGACCTCCCTTGCTTCCTGCAGCGACATAGACGGTCGGATGGAGCTCCGTGGCGCATGTGGTACTCCAGCGACGAATTCTGCGGCCTACGGTGTTCCTGCGAGAGGGAAAACGGAACATGGTGAAGAGGTTCTCCAAGGAGAAGGGATCTAGGGAGAGGAGAGGGCACGGGGTGGACAAGACCGTGCTCTACCTCGAGCTCCCATGGGCAACAATGGCGCGTTGTCGGCGAGATCCGAATCGGCTCAGGGCTAGGGTTTTCGGGATGTTTCGAAAGGGGGAAAAGGCTGCGGGGGTTAGAGGATTTATATGGGGAGGATTCGTGCAGAAGGGGGCAAGGATTTGCGCGGAAATTAGGGAAATTCATGGGGATTCTGTTCGGGAGCGGCGGCGTTCGCGTCCAGGTCTCTAACCGGAGGAGGGAGATGACATGTGGGGTCCATGCGTCAGCGGCCGCGGGAGAGGAGACGGGCTAGTGTTGGGCCGGCCCATTGGCATGGCTAGAAACCTTTGCGCTGCTTTCATGATGGGAAGAAGAAGGGAGAGGTGGGATGCTGGGCCGCTCGGTCCGTTAGCGGTTAGGTTTAGTTTTTATTTATTTATTCTTTCTCCTTTTATATTTTCTTATTTACTTTATATCTTTTTCATATGATCTCCAAAAGAGTTTATTCTTATCTCAAAATTTTTCTAAAATTCTGTAGATCATCGTAGGACACTTCATAGAAATATTTTTCATATTTAAAGAAATGGAATCATAATACCTTGTTTGTATTCTTGTAGGAGTATTTTGGTAACTTATGAGTAGGGTTTTGTATATGGGGTTTTAATATAAGAATTTGTTTGAATGCAGTGATGTATGGATCATGAATGCAAGTCAAGCAAAAGGATTTTTGATTGTTCAAACTTACCAACCAATGTGATAGTCATGTTAATACACTTCCATTAATGTGGCTTAGTAAAATTTCAAACAACTCCTCAAAAGTTTTATTTCATTCAAAAATTTCAAGAGGATCAAACGATTCATTTATCTTATTTTATTTATAACATTCCAAAAATTAGGAGAATTTTGGGATGTTACATTAAAGCACTTTTTTTATTTATTTTATTTTAGAAAAGTAATTTCTACTCATTGAAAAACTACTTAATATTTAATATTCTCCAACTAAAATAGGGGATCATGTTGACATATGTCATCACCACATATTTCAATACTTGGGAATGTGATTTAAAGTGGTGTCACAATTTAATAAGGTTTAACCCTTTTATTTTAATTAAATAAAGTGACTAGAAATGCCTATGGGGCATTCTTTTATGGCTTGTCCAATATTTCTTCATGTAAACCTAGATATTTTTTCATATTCAGAAAGGTCTTACTAAATGTGATTTTTGAGAGTTGGAATCAACTCAAATGCTTTTGTGGTTGAATTTTGAAAAATGATTGAACGCATAAAAGTATCTGCCTTGTTATTTTTACTATAGGTGATCTACAATTCCAAATGAATCCAACGGGCTTGGATTAAGAATTCCAATACCTTTCTAGAAAAATTGGTTTCATGCAATTTGATTTAAATCTTTCTGAAATGATTTTTGAATCTATAGGCAGAACTAGGTTTGAACTTAAATTGATAAAACCTAAATTTAAACTACTGGGTCACGCGGGAGTGTAACTAGGTCGGCCCAATGCACACAGCGCACGCTGGCGGGTTTAATTGGTTGTCCCACCAGTCAGCAATGCAGGGGGGTGCGAAGGGGTACAGGGCAATCTAGACCGTGGGATTAACATCTAATCCAACGGATGGGGCATGTCATCTCCATTGGGTAGAGCCGACAAGACATAACCCTAACGCGGCCAGTGGGGGTCTGTGGGGCTCACCGGGGCTCAGGCGTTGTTCGGCGATGGGGGCGAATGGCGAAGTCGATAACGGCGATCCTCCTGGTACTGGTAGCTCCTCCTGGGGCGGCTCCAATAGATGGCGCCTCTTCTCCTCCTCTGCGGCATACTCTGGCGAAAGTACGGCTACTTGGTGCTCTCCTTGCTCCGGGGATGAGGTGGGGTGGTTCTGAAAGAGAGGGGAGTGAGATGGTGTGGTGAAATCGAATGGGGGAGGCCTCTATTTATAGTGCGAAGAGGGGACCGAAGGTTGCGGGTGGAGCTAATCGTGGTCATCGTCATATTGAGCTAACGGCATGGTTGTGGGTAGGGGGCGGTGCGCTTCCTCCTAGCAAATCTCAACAGCATGGTGGCGAGGCGTGGGGCGGTGAAAATTGGTCGGAACATTGCAGTGCTCTGGATGGGTCCGACAGGCATTTTAATGGCGCACATGCTCTCATGGTCGCACGACTACGAACGGGCATGTCCGGGCGGTTCCTGGGGCGGTAGTGATCACACACACAAGTGGAGAGGGCGAGACACGGTCTGTTCTCGCGTGTCGAGCACGGCGCTCTGACGCGCTCTCGGCATGGCACATAGGCATAGGGCACGGCGGTTCTAGGGTGGTCCAGGGGCTGGCAGTGCTTGGGCATTGGACAGGGGGTTGCTGTGGGCGGTGGCTTGTGTCCCAAACAAAGGTGGCTAGGCTTGGTGAGGCCCCTAGCTTGCTGTCGACATTGGGGTGGTGAAAGAACATTTCATAATCCCTAGTGTTTTCTGTGTTAGATAACAATATAAAGGATTATTTAATGTGTGTTGAAGTGCTGCAGATCTTTACATTGAAAAAGGAAAAGGAAAACTACTTTTGGGGGCGGATAATCCGCCCCACCCCATACCCAGAAGGACACAACACCCAGAGAGGGGGTGGAGAATCGTCCAGATTTTCCAGCATGGGCGGATAGTCTGCCCTGGAGGGGGGCGGATAATCCGCCCCTCCACGATTTTCACCAAGTCTGGACCTGCGTCACTCTCTGTATGGGGGGGCGGATTTTCCCCCGGACTCTCTGGCTCGGGGGCGGAGTTTTCCCCTAGGCCGGATAGTCCGCTCCTGGAGGGGGGGGGCAGATAATCCGCCCCTCGAGGCTTTTCACCAAGTCTGGACCTGCGTCGCTCTCTGTATGGGGGGCGGATTTTCCCCCGAAGTTTCCGTCCTGGGGGCGGAGTTTTTCCCTAGGGTTGTTAATCCGCCCCTAGTGGGGGGCGGATAATCCGCCCCCAAACTTCTTCAATGGCCAGATCTGGGCAGGGGGTATTTAAGCCTGCCTTCCCCGTCCTGCCAGATCTTTTAGTTCATTCGAAAAAATCAAGATCTGAATTGCAACCTTCATCCAAGAGAGCTCCACCTAGATCCAGCCAAAGGCCCCGTCCCTTGGGGAATCGAATGAGGAGGATTCGATCTTCAACAACTGCAATCAAGCGCTTCATCTCCTCTCCATCCGTTTGGAGAATCTCCGATCTAGTATTTCTTGTTCTTGTTCTTGTGACAACTTGTTGTCATTACGGGAGCCCCCAGTTCAGTTGTGGGTGTGTTCCCCGATTCCCGCCTCGAAGGGTACCAATAGTGGCAAAGGTGGATCAGGCCTTTCATGGCGAGATCCATCGGAGAATAGGGTGACGCCTATTGTGGCGTGGAGGTCTTAGAACCACCCACCCCTCCAACGCAGATGTACTTCCCTTAACAAGGAAGGAAGTGCGGTAAAACAAATCCCTGTGTCTCCGCATGCTCCACTACGGTTTCCTCGCTCCTCTCTTTATGTGCTTAGTAGCTAGGGTTGCATATAGGGAAATTCTCGTAGTTGCATATCTAGAGAATTTACTTTATGCCAAGACTAAAATTGAAAAGGAACTAAAAATTGTGTAGCACCTATGCACCCCCCCTCTAGGTGCCCATACAATCCATTTCAATTGGTATCAGAGCCCCGACTCTTAATTCGGGCTTAACCGCCGAAGAGAAGTATGGGTTCCAAGGGAGATGGGAGTGATGCTCCAGAGGTTGTCACCATGAACGATCTCAAGACATTGGAAATGACCTTGGTTAGTTCAATGGAGGCTAATACGGAATAGATGCATCAATTGATAATGCGTCTCTCCACATCCGCAACATCACCTCCATCTACCCCTAAGGCTACCACTCTTCAATCCAAGGAAACGGGTAAAACTGGTTCCAAAGATAACGAAGTGGTTGGTGATGGCACTAGCAAGAGCTCCTCCTCAAAAAAGGATAGTGGTAAGGAAGGATACAATGAGGTTCCTCGTGTGTATTCTCCTGATCCACCTATCCCTCACCCACATATACATAATAGGGGTGATCCACCCAAACTTTCAGCATCTACTTTTAATCAATGGCAATTTTTGATGAAGTCTAATGTGTGCAGCTCCTCCATTGAGTTGTGGAAAATCATAGAGAATGGTCTTCATGTTGGATACCCCCACAACCTAACAATAAGAGAGGTTGTTGATAGTCAAATCAACGCTACAGCTCTACACATGATCCAGCTTGGTGTGGGTGACAAAGACGTGCCACACATTCAGCATCTTAGTACAACTAAGGAAGTTTGGGATGCACTCACTGAGCTATTCATTGGAAATGAAAGTATGAGAAGGAATAGATATGATGCTTTGAGTAATGAAGCTGAAGGTTTTCATATGTTGGATGGAGAAAACCACGAGGACATGTATAGGATGCTCAAGTCAATAGCCACCACTTTTAGGAATCATGGTCCCTCTCATGTTGATGATGCGTGGATCAAGCGCAAATATGTCAGTGCTCTCATGCCATTTCAGCCCGTAGATTTGAAGAGTATTTAAGGAAGGTATAATTACCACCTTATGACATCCAATGAGGTAATGCAAGAAATGGCCGCTTTCAAAGTGGCTGCCAAGAATGCTGAAGATGCTCGTGCACGAGCTATGGGGATGCAAAAGGGGGTCAACATGGCTTTGAAGATAAGTGTGGCTGATCATGATGAAGATGACTTAGAAGGCGTGGACTGTCCTGAGGATGTCAAAATAATTCATGGACAATAAATGGCCTTTTATGCTAGAAACTTTTGGAAGGATCCAGCCAAGGACAAATCTGAACTAGAAGGCAAGAGTGGAACTTATGGAAGAAAGGAAAACGGTCCCAAGCTGAGAACTTGTTTCAACTGTGGATACCGGCTGCACTTTGTAGCTGAGTGTCCATATAAAAGTAGGGAAGAGAATGGAGGAAGACTCATTCTCAAGGAAAAGTCAAAGGCTCCATGCAAGGAAAAATTTGTAAAGAAGAATGCTACTTTCAAGAAGCAACCAAAGATTGTCTAGTGGCTAAAGAAGAATATTCTTTGGGAAGTGAATATGAAGACGAGGATGATGACTCACGAGAGGTGGCTGCTATAGCCAGCACATCTACACCCACATCTCTCTTCGACTCCCCTAACGAAAATGTCATCAACAAAAATGCTACTTGTCTTATGGCAAGAGGTTCTGAGGTATCAACTTCTAACACTTCTTTTCCTAAGGCAATGATTGACATGGATGATCCTACTAGTCTTAAGGTTAAGGAAGAAATTATTGCTTTGGACTATTTCTTAACTAACTTGCAAGGTGAGCACAAAATAAATTTTGAGGCTCTTATGGACCAGCTGGCCCAAAATGAAGTGCTCCTCGAAGAAAAGGGCAGAATTGAAAGGGATCATGCAATGGAAATTGCATCCTTAAAGAATGCTCTAGAAGAGGAAGAAGAGGCTCGGACTTCTCTTGAAGAGAGGCTTGAGTCCATTGAAGATTCACATGAAGAAATGGTGGCAAATCTTGTTAAGGAACGTGACAATGCAGTTTCCAAAGAAAAGAAGTTGAAGAAGGAAAAGATTGAGTTTGGAGCTGCTAATGCTAGAATCTCCGAGGAATTGGAGAAACTTGACATCGCTCAAAAGGCATTGAAAAGTGAATTATCCACTCTCAATGAGTCACATGATCTTCTCCAAACTCGATTGAGCAAGTATGATGTTCCTAGCACATCTAAATCAACATATGGTCACAAAGAAAATGCTCATGTGGAAGAAGGGCTTGTCAATGATACTACTCCCAAAGACAAGGGAGTTCGTGATGAGGTGCTTGGCAAGCAAAGATCAAACCTGGGTAAAGAGGGACTTGGTTATGTCACCAAGTCCAAGAAGAAGAAGAACAAGAACAAGAAGACCAAGAATGTTCAATCAAAGACAAGCCCCACTGAGAAGAATGTCACAAAAGACAAAACTAACAATATTGGTTTTGTAGGGTCTCACAATCCAAATTATGAACTCTTTTGTGATTATTATTGCGATGTTTATGCTTATTATGTTGGTCATTTTGATGAATATGTTGCTTGGTCTATTTGGGTTCCAAAGACCCTTGTTACTAACATGAAAAGACCCATTGAAAAAATGGGTACCTAAAACCAAGAAGTAATTCTCTTGTAGGGCTATGCTTCCGGTGGGTCGAAATGGGTGCTAGATAGTGGATGCACTAGTCATATGACCGGAAGCAAGGATATCATCACGGAGATGCGTCCCAATCATGATAATATTACAGTCTCCTATGGTGATAAGTTTAAATCTCAAGTATTGGGTCTTGGCAAGGTTGTGGTTTCCCATGATATCTCTCTCGTGGACGTCATGCTTGTTGAGACCCTCGGTTACAACCTTCTTCTGTTCGTCCCCTTGGTAAGATGGGTTTTGCTGTTTTCATTGATGATGATTTGGCAGTACTCTTGTGGAGCAAGTCTCTAAAGGTCGCTTTCGTTGGGTATGTCGAAAATGACCTGTATGTGGTGGACTTTTCGCGGAAAACCACTTCGGGTCCGATGTGCCTATTCGGAAAGGCCGACGTGGGCTGGCTATGGTATCGCCGTTTAGCCCATGTCAACATGAGAACTTTGCAAAGTCTCCACAAGGGTGGCCACATCCTTGGACTAAAATACAATGTCTCCGTTGCCAAAGATCGTGTTTGCAGGGCTTGTGTTGAAGGAAAAATGCATGACTCTCCCCACAAGATAAATACTTCATGTGGACTTATTTGGTCCTCCATCTCATGCTAGTCTCGGTAAGATGAATATTGCTTGGTCATTATCGATGATTACTCAAGATATACATGGGTCTATTTCTTCAAGCTAAAGAGTGAGACTCAACAAATGGTCATTTACTTTGCCAATAAAGTTTAACATCAACACAATGTTCCTATCTTGGCAATAAGAAGTGACAACGGCTCCGAATTCAAGAACTACACCTTGAATGAGTTTCTAAGTGAAGAGGGGATAATACATCAATATTCCACTGCGTACACCCCTCAACAAAATGGTGTAGCCGAGAGGAATAAACGCACTTTGATGGATATGGCAAGATCAATGTTGGCTGAATTCAAGTCTCCTTACAACTTTTGGGCTGAAGCCATATCCACCGCTTGTCACTCATCTAACCGGCTGTACCTCTGAAAAATCTTGGACAAGACTCCGTATGAAATACTTACCGGTAACAAGCCCAACATCTCATACTTAGGGTATTCGGTTGTAAGTGTTTCTTTCTTATCAAAGGTGTTCTCTTGTCTAAATTTGAGTAAAAGGCTTTAGAAGGTATTTTTGTTGGTTACGGTTCCGAATCCATATAATCTACAACAAGCTCACCAGGACTATTGTAGAATCTTGTAGTGTGGAGTTCGATGAAAATTACGGCTCCCATGTGGGGCAAGTTGATGTTCGTGATGTAGATGTTGAAATACCGCAAGATGTCATAAGAAGAAAGGGAATGGGATTTTTCTGCCCCATTGAGGAACCCCTTGTGGCGGATCGGGAAGGACAATGCTCCACTCAAGTGGATCCCTCATCTACACAAGATCAACAAGCCCCTACTGCTGGAGAAAACTCTGCACCAACACCGCAACCTGCTGAAGATCATCAATCTTATGGGCAAAATGATAGTCCCAGGCCGGACAATCCGCCCCCTCCAAGGGGCGGACAGTCCGCCCCTGGCACTCCAACACGTTCCAGGGGATCAGAAGGAGAAGAAAATAGCCAAGAAAACTCCAGGCTGGATTCTCCGGCCCCCGGGGGCATATTATCCGGCCCTGGATCTCCCAGATCTGTCAGGAATTCGCAAGAAGAGGAATTGAAGCCACATCTCCCAGGACAGATAGTCTGGCCCCACCAAGGGGCGGATTATCCGGCCCTAAAGAACATGTTCAGCAGCAGGCTCCTATTTTCAACTTATATCAAGATCAAGGGCAAGGTAGTGGACAAGAAAAGGATACAAATGCTTAATCAACTCCTTCTAGAAACAATAAGGACATTGATTCTTATCGCAAGGCTCGTGCTGATCGGAACCTTGAGCTAAGGGGTCACACTCTTGACAAGGTTGTCGGTGATCTACGAAGAAGGGTGTCTAGTAGAAGAGAACTTGCAAGCTTTTGTGATCATCAAGCTCACATTTCTATGGTTGAACCAAAGAAGGTCTTTGATGCTCATGAAGATCCTGATTGGGTGGTTGCAATGCATGAGAAATTAAATAACTTCGAGCACAACAAAGTTTAGAATCTCGTGGAGAAACCCAAAGAATGTCGCGATGTTATCGGTACCAAGTGGGTTTTCAAGAACAAACAAGATGAAAATGGCATTGTTGTGAGGAATAAAGCAAGACTCGTGGCCCAGGGATTCTCTCAAGTGGAAGGAATTGATATTAGCGAGACTTATACTCCTGTGGCTCGTCTTGAGTCCATCCGTATCCTTCTTGCCTATGTCGCTCATCACAATTTTAAATTATAGCAAATGGATGTTAAGAGTGCGTTTCTTAATGGTCCACTACATGAGTTGGTATACGTCAAGCAACCCTCGGCTTTTAAGGATCCCAAATTTCCGAACCATGTCTACAAACTTGATAAGGCGCTCTATGGCCTTAAACAAGACCCACGTGCGTGGTATGAGCACCTTAAAGAGCTTTTGTTAGACCGTGGATTCGAAGTTGGGCAAATCGATCCCACTCTTTTTACTAAGAAGGTTAATGTGGAGCTTTTTTGTATGCCAACTATATGTAGACGACATTATTTTTGGCTCTACTAACCAAGCTTTTAACGATGAATATTCAAAGCTTATGACTGACAGGTTTGAGATGTATATGATGGGATAATTGAGGTTCTTTCTTGGTTTCGAGATCAAACAACTTAGAGAGGGAACTTTTATTAATCAAGCTAAGTACATCCAAGATATGCTCAAGAGGTTCAAGATGACGGATCTCAATTGTGTTGCTACTCCAATGCAAACAAAGTGTCATCTTGAGCTTAATCCCAAGGGTAAAGACGTGGACCAAAAGGTATACCGATCCATGATCGGCTCTCTCCTTTACCTTTGCGCATCTAGGCCCGATATCGTGTTAAGTGTAGGAGTGTGTGTAAGGTACCAAGCCGATCCTAAAGAAAGCCACTTAGTCACGGTCAAACGAATCTTTAGATATTTGGTTCATTCCCCAAATTTTGGGTTATAGTATCCCAAAGGTTCAAGTTTCTGTCTATGTGGTTACACTGATTCAGATTGGGATGGTGACAAAGATGATCGAAAATCAACTTATGGTGCATGTCAATTCTTGGGCAGGTCTCTAGTGTGTTGGTCTTGAAAGAAACAAAATTGCATATCACTCTTAACCGCCAAAGATGAATATGTTGCTGCTGCAAGTGCTTGTACACAATTATTATGGACGAGGCAAACTTTAAAGGAATATGGTGTCAATTGTGACAAAGTGCCTCTTTTATGTGACAATGAAAGTGCTACCAAAATTTCTTACAATCCGATGCAACATACAAGAACAAAACATATTGAGATTCACAGTCATTTCATTCGGGATCATGTTGCTCGTGGCGATATTGCACTATCCTTCGTGATCACGAAGAACCACCTTGCTGATATCTTCACGAAGCCTCTTGATGAAGCAAGATTTTGTTATTTGAGGAATGAGCTAAATATCATAGATTCAAGGAGTTTGGCTTCACTACCCTTGCATACTCACCTGCTCTTATTCATGTATTTGGTTTAGATGCGGGCATAGACATAGGGGGAGTGTGGTCCTAATTGATTGGGCTAACCCTCCCCCATAATGACGAAAGCAAGACAAATCATTTCCCTTAATATCATTTTGTGATATGTGGGTTATTGCTGAGCATTGGTTTTGAACTCAAGATACATCTTCGCCGTGTCATGCCATGCACTCCAACATGGTGGCTTCGGCCACCGCCCTCTTCCTTGAGAAGAGTTGGTTTCTAATGGCTCTCTTTGGTTTTTCTTGCATATCTTTTGTTCTTATGGAAAACACACCCAACTTTGGCTTTTGTTTGATTTGTTCTTAAAACTTTGGGTGTGTAGTACCATCACAGTTTGTTGCTCTAAACCCAAGCCTTTTTCCTCCTTGAACCATCTATTCTTGCACACAAGTCCTCTATACAACATCGAGGGGTTTTGCAGGGATGCTCCGGCCTGAATATGTTCTTTAAAGAAAATTCAGAGGTGGGCGGACTATCCGCCCCAAGTGGGGGGCGTATTATCCGCCCCGGGCGATTTCTGCCTCTAAAGGGCTGGGTCGGGTAGGACAGGCTCAAACAGAGCAGCCAGCCCTCCCCCAACCCTAGCTCTGCCCCCAGCCGTCGCGGAGCATCCGCCCCTCCCCGGAGTCGATTTGACCACTGGATTCTCCAAGCCCTCACCGGATCTTCTTCCCCTCGCCTCCGGGTATCTTCTCCTCCGTGATTTTCCTCCAATGATTGAGGGTAACTCCCTCATCTCTCACATTTTGTATGGGATTCATTATTTTTGGTGGAAATCTCGATGTAGAAGATACTATGTGTTTCCCTTGCTTGTTAGAATCAGTAGTATTGCAACCCTAGTGCCCGATATGTTTTGCCTTGGTAAATCTGGACCATTCCAGAATTTTTCTATGGGGGCCGGATTATCTGCCCCTGCCATGGCCGGATAATCTGGCCTGGAGATTAAAAACTAGTCTAGTTTGGTTCTGATTTCCGCAATGCAAATCCTTGGCTCATGGATTGCCTTTCTACTATTTCTAACATTTCTCCTAGACTTGTGTCTATGCTTACCTCCCTGCTATCCCTCCCATGATTTTCACAGGTGGTTCCAAGGCTACTAAGAGCTTCACTCGTCGTCCCCGTGCCCATTATCTCAGGCCCACTGAAGAAGGGATGTTTATTGATGAAACAGAGGTTCACAGAGCAGCAAGAGCAGCAACAGAGGAAACAAAGAAAACCAAGAGGGTTGCATCTCGCAAGGGCAAGCAGTCTCGGCCCAACTACAAGG
This sequence comes from Avena insularis, assembly GCA_023614405.1. Taxonomy (NCBI): domain Eukaryota; kingdom Viridiplantae; phylum Streptophyta; class Magnoliopsida; order Poales; family Poaceae; genus Avena; species Avena insularis. The sequence continues at coordinate 54,792,528 of CM042685.1, read as the reverse complement.
CTATGGACATCATTAAGTATTCCACCATCTGCCAAACTGATTACTATGAGGAGGCCGATAGTGATGATCCTCCGGAGGATACTATGTTTTGGAATGCACACTTTCGGGATATTAATTATGATGTGTATGCTACTCTCAAGCTTCGCCCCATGCATCCCATCAATATGACTGAGGCCCAATCCAAGGCAAGACGCCGTGAAGCTTTGGATGTGACTAACAAAATGGGGCTTCACCACCTTATGACTCTCCAATGCAACTATGATTCCTCGGTGGTGAGGCAGTTTTTCTCGACACTTATGATTTGCGGTGATGAGCGCCGCACTATGAAGTGGATGACCGGGATAACAATGATTCAGTCGGACTTTCGCATTTTTGGGCAGGTTATTGGGTATGCTTTCCATGGCCGTGACACTCCTTCTGGCCACCGCATCATTTCTCCACTCAAGCCATACAAGGACACTATGCTCGCTCCATGCTTGACATCTTATGGCATTGCTTATACTTTCGCTGGACTCTCTCCTTTGTATGCCTCCCTTGTTGGCATATTTAGGGAAAGCATATCTCCTAGTGGGGGAAACAATGACAAGATCCACGGTCACCTAGTTCCTCTCCTCGCATTTTCTCACGAGTGTGCCACCAATTCTAGTTCAGCTACAGGTTACAAACTGGATGTCATGGACTATATATAGCATGAGATGATGGATGCTATGATCAACAGGCTCTCCATCCCATATGCCCCTTTCATTATGATGCTCATCAAGCATATGTTACCCCTTGAGGACTTTGGCACTGATTTGGATGGTGTTCACAAGCCCAAGAAAATGTACAACAAGGCTCAGAAGACCAATCACCCTTCCACTGCTCCTGAGTCCTTCATGCGTGATGCAAGGGCTAGTGGTCGTCGTTCCGCGGTGTCTCCAATGGTATGCGAGGTCAAGCAGCTCAATTGGTTCCAGCGGAACATCCTTTGCATGGGCATCGATACTCACAAGGGCCAGTATGAGGAATACCGGAGGAGCCATGAGATGGCACACACTCAGCAGCTCATTCTACATCACGTGTCCGGTGCCACTGGCAATCCACCTCCTCCTACTGCTCCGGAATCATATGCTCGGTGGAACACTTCAGGGATCAACTATGGAGAGCTCGAGAGTTGCCTGCTTCCTCCACCTCCGAGGGCACCTACTCCTCCAGCTGATGACGATTATAATGAGTATGATGAAGAGGGGGACGGGGATGACTATGACGAGGATGAGGAGGCGTGATTTTCTGGGGCGTTAGCATCGCTCTTCTTCCTTTTTGGCATTTCGATGCCAAAGGGAGAGAAGTAGTTCTATTAGGTCTCGCGGATTTGCATGGGTCGGGCGCAAGCACTTGTCTCTTTTTCAGTCATTTATTTGCTTGATTGTGCCCTTTTAGCATGAACTTATTTGTTATTTGTGCTTGGTTTATGTAAGACTCTGTCGTGTGATACTCTGTACGGACCTATGGGATTCTAGATTTATCATGTGGACCTTCTTATATGGAATTCTGGATTTATCTACGGAGTTTGGTATTCTATTTGATGGCATATGGAATCATGGGCTTATCTGGTGTATGCATCAATATTGTGGGATGTGCTTGGAGCCTGAGAATCTCATTATTTACTTTGGTTAGGTTCACATCCCGGTGGTATGACCTTCTTTCCTAACTCACCTTGTTTTAGTTGTCTTGCTATGAAAGTTGCGTACTCTCTAGTGTGTGCATTTGTATTCAAATGCAAATTTTTAAAAAATGCACACATCTAGGGGGGACTCTTTCATTTTTTAATGTGTCGTTAGTAGGTTTTATTGCAAATCATGGTATTTTCATCTAACACAAAAAAGGGGGAGATTGAAAGAACATTTCATAATCCCTAGTGTTTTGTAATATCAAGGATTATTTAATGTGTGTTGAAGTGTTGCAGATCTTTACATTGAAAAAGGAAAAGGAAAACTGCTTTTGGTGGGCGGATAATCCGCCCTACCCCATAACCAAAAGGACGCAACCCCTAAAGAGGGGGCGGAGAATCGTCCGGATTTTCCGGCATGGGCGGATAGTCCGCCCCTGGAGGAGGGCGGATAATCCGCCCCTCGAGGATTTTCACCAAGTCTGGACCTGCATCACTCTCTGTGTGGGGGGCGGATTTTCCCCCGGACTCTCTGGCTCGGGGGCGGAGTTTTCCCCTAGGCCGGATAGTCTGCCCCTAGAGGGGGGTGGATAATCCGCCCCTCGAGGATTTTCACCAAGTCTGGACCTGTGTCGCTCTCTGTATGGGGCGGATTTTCCCCCGGAGTTTCCGTCCTGGGGGCGTAGTTTTTCCCCAGGGCAGATAATCCGCCCCCAAACTTCTTCAACAGCCAGATCTGGGCAGGGGTATTTAAGGCTGCCTTCTCCATCCTACCAGATCTTTTGGTTCATTCGAAAAAAATCAAGATCTGATCTGCAACCTTCATCCAAGAGAGCTCCACCTAGATCCACCCAAAGGCTCCGTCCCGTGGGGAATCGAAGGAGGAGGACTCGATCTTCAACAACTGCAATCAAGCGCTTCATCTCCTCTCCATTCGTTTGGAGAATCTCCTATCTACTATTTCTTGCAAATATCTAGATCCTTGCTTTTGATTATATTGATAATCTTTGTTCTCGTGACAACTTGTTTTCATTACGGGAGCCCCCAATTCAGTTGTGGGTGTGTGCCCCGGTAGAGTTGTAAAGGCACCTGTTCCTGCCTTGAAGGGTACCAATAGTGGAGAAGGTGGATCAGGCCTTTCGTGGCGAGATCCATCGGTGAATAGGGTGAGGCCTATTATGGCGTGGAGGTCTTAGAACCGCCCCCCTCCAACGTAGATGTTCTTCCCTTAACAAGGAAGGAACTGCGTTAAAACAAATCCATGTGTCTCCGCGGGCTCCACTACGGTTTCCTCGCTCCTCTCTTTATGTGCTTAGTACCTAGGGTTGCATATAGGGAAATTCTCGTAGTTGCATATCTAGAGAATTTACTTTATTCCTAACCTAAAATTGAAAAAGAACTAAAAATTGAGTAGCACCTATTCACCCCTCCTCTAGGTGCCCATACGATCCATTTCAGGTGGCAAGTTAGGCTCGGCAATGGTCACCATTGATGACAATGGCAAGCTTACAGTGAGCTAGAGCTTGTTAAATGAACTAGATGATCTACTGAGAGTGTGCTGTGAGCTAGAGGGGAGACAAGTTCGGAACAAACACTGCTCACTATAGTGTTTGATGTTTTGTTTGAATTGTGTTTACAAGGTGTTTGATGAAATGGCCGAAAGAGATTTGAATTTTAATTTTTGGATTAAAATTGGTGGGTGTACTAGTCACATAGTAGGTAGTCTCTGGTTGCTTGGAATTGTCAAGGTGCACTGGTTTGGTTGGGTTTTGAGAAATGGTGATCTTCACATATGATATAGATTCAATTTTGAATTGTCATTTGAATCAAGTTTCCAAATGTTTCTGTGAGTTTGAAAGGTGGGCTTGGGTTTACTTTCACTTGGTCTAGCTAGGGGTGAAAAGAAATAGGATTGTTTCTATTTGAAATCTTGGACTAGAAACACTCAATGTGGCCTAGTGAGCAAGATTGGCAAAAATGACCATTTGCTTGTTTGGTTTGTTTTCTGAATTTCTCTTGATTTGTTTCTGCTTGGAATTGTTTTAGATGATGTTTTTTCATCTTTAAATCATTCCTTTCCATTTACAACGATCACACAAGTCCATTCATGAATTCATACAATCTTCCCATACACACATGCATTCATAATGATTTTAATTAACAAAAGTTTTTGTTAACCCTAATTTTGGTGATTGGAATTTGATAACCTTGATAAATATTTTTGGGATGTTACACCTACAGCGGGGGATTACTCACTCATGGATGAGGAAACATGGATGGTTGATGGAGAGGCATTGGTGATGACGATGGCGATGATCCTCTCCAAATTCCCGTCGGCGAGTGCCGAAGGAGGTTACAGTTAGAATGGCGATTTCGTGGTTGCGGTGCAATGGAACCCTTTCTGGAAAAACATCAAACCCCCATGATTTTTAAGTAAAGAGGCATCTTATAGGCGAAGTGGGAGGCCGAGGGGGTGCCTGGGGCAGCCACACCCCCTCCAGCCGCGGCTTGGGCCCACCCACGCGACAGGGGGTGTGGGCCCCTCAGTCCTCCCCTCTGTCTCGTATTCTAGCTCCGTGAGTCTTCTGGTGAAATAGGATTTTTGGCGTATTTTCCGGAATTTTTCTTGATAGTTGATTTTCTACACAAAAACTAGAAACCAAGGTAATTCTGCTGAAAATAGTGCCAGTCTGTGTTAGTTGTATCCAAATCACACAAGTTTAGAGGAGAAACAATAGCAAAAGTGTTCGGTAATGTAGATATGTTTTGGACATATCAACTCCCCCAAGCTTAGCTTATTTCTTGTCCTCAAGCGATTCAGTTGAAAACTGAGTATGATAAAAGAACTTTCACGAACACATTTTCTTCATATGATGTATATATTCTCAGCACAGGAGTAGACACTTAGACAATTCATCATAAGGAGTATGCAACTAAGTCTACACAATAGTCAATACAAGCTATGAAGAGATTCCAACTCAATAATAATAAGTAGCATGAAACATAAATATAAGAAACATTGCAATGCTCATAAGAAGGTATGATAGAGTGGTATCTTGCTTGCGTTTGTTTGTAAAGCACAAAATGAATGCCAAGGCACGTCGGAAGTTCAAATGAAGCCTAGAAGTAAAGATATCAGAGATACAAGCATCAAAGTCATGACATAATTAACCAAGTTTTGAGACAAGCATATTACACTAAGAATGAGAACTATGCTCTCAAGAAGGTGCTCATAGAATAAGTGGTGACTCAACATGGAAGTGAAAAGGTTTTGAAAGGTTTGAAAGGCTTCGAAATGCTAAAAGTATGGTACTCATTAGCTTTGAGCTCTCATTGCCCCTATCATAGGCATCTTTAGATGGTTAAGGTAAAAGTGAGGTCCAATACGAGTTATATGCTTGAAAGACCATAAACTGGAAATCTCATGTCCCTTGAGTACGAGGGACACTCCTCATGCTACTCAACTTTAGTCACCTGTAAGTTCTTGTCGTCGTAAATACATGCGTTTCATAGAGAACCGCCAACGGGGTACCCCTTGCAGATCCCGTGATAAAAATGACAAGGCAAGCAGACAATGAGCATCTCAGCGATCTTTTTATTTGCTATTTGCATAGGTTTTTATTGAGGATTCTTCACAGATTTCTCATTATGGTTATGCTGCAAGTTTCCACCATGATTAGGCATGACTTAGTCTAGCGGCCCAGGCATTTCTCTAACACATATATATAACTCCATGAACTCACAAGCTCCCCTTTTATTTCACATCGACGACATCCGCAAACAAAAGAGCATGATATGAACTAGATATATATCCAAAAGTGTTGAAAGTGTTCCCCGTGATAGCACAGTTCTGCTTACTCCCAGCCTATAAATTGCAAGCATATAACTTTCATGGACAGTCACAACGGTTCAGGTTTATTAAGTGCAAGAAATAAAGTGTGCCATCAAGTTCGTGAGATCTTTACTAACTAACTTTCTCAAAACAGTCAAACATTTTATTTGGAAGAAAACAAGGCATAATGAATATGCACGGAATTAGAAAATGATGCTAATAGGTAGGTATGGTGGACACTGTTGGCAATATTGGTTTTGGGGAGTTGGATGCACAAGCAGAGCTCATACTCAGTGCAAGTGAAGGCTAGCAATAGAGAGGGAGCAACAAATGAGGGAGCAATAACTGTCATAATCATGCTTGCAAAAAAACAGGACTAATTATGGCATGAAAGTGATACAAAACTCTGAGGCAAAATATATCATCGAGGCTTACTGACTATTGTTCAGTCATATGAATGCGTTAGCATGTGCCAAGTCGATTCATATGAAACATTCAGAGGAGGATACCATAATATCATACCAAGTTATGAATAGAACCATGCAAGCAAACATTCATATGACATGCTACAAACTATTAGCAAGCTAGAGCTAATCATAAGAGAGCAAGAACTAATAAGCACCCATAAATAACAAACACCTTACATGAACAGACTAAGCATGCTCACCATGATGAGTATATGTACAAAAATGAAAAGAAATAGAGTTCGTTACTAGCCTCTTACCATACCTCAAGTTGTCTTAATCTTCATAATTTCCCTTCACTTGTGTGGCTTGAATGCTAACATCAAACCAAACTCCACTGAGGGCTGCTGAACCCTGCAAAGAACTTCACAAAACCAAAGAAGAACAACAAATATTTTTGGTGTTTTCGATTTTTTAGCAAGCACACAAAGAAAAAACAAGCAAAGCAAAATCTTTTTGGATTTTTCATTAAGGAAAACCAAAGCTAAAAAGCAAAGAAACAAACCAAGAGAAACAACGAAAATATTTTTGGTCTTTTCGTGTTTTGAGAAAGCAAAAACAAAAACCAAAAATAAAGAGAAACATGGATATACAAAGAACCGACGAAACATGATATATAGATGAGTGTGATGTCGGTATACCTCCTCCCAAGCTTTGGCTTTTGGCATAAGTGGGGCTCAATAGCGCGGGTAATAACCCCAAGCTGGCGGGTCATCATCATTAGTTATCCGCGGTAGAGCTCCAATAAATCAGCGGATTGAGCTGGAATCTTCTTCACCATCCTAGCTGTGCCAATACGCAAGATTTCACGAAATTTCTTCAATGTCATGGAGAAAGGCCTGTTATAGATTTTGAAAGACACATCTGGCTTGAAGGGGCTGTTAGAAAAACAGAAACTCTCCACAAAGGTTTTAGTGAGCATAGCATACTGCACACTCTCATCTTGTATATAACTTGTTAATCCAACCCTCTAAACCAAGGTTAGGAAATCGTTGAGAATCCTTGCAACCCGCAAAAAGGCAGGACAAGGAAAGGTGGAAGGGTGTGTATCCCCCTCATCTCCCTCGTCGCCAAATCGCGGTGTAATGAGATCCTCATTGTATGAGGGCCTAGCTCGGGAGGATGATCTTGAAGGCCTTGTCCTCCTAGGTGCATCACTCTCAAATATTTCACCATAGGTGTGGTTGTCCATGACCCCTTTTTTCTAAAAGAATTAGACAAACATCAAACCAAGTGATTTCCAAGTTGATAAATGATAAGAAACTACTATAGGTACTTGCTAGAGGGATACACATGCATCAAAATGAAATCTCTAAGCATAGAACAAGCATGCAAGCTCACACAACCTAACACCTATAGCAGAAAAATACTCAAGATACAATCTACCAATCACAAATTTAATTGGACAAGCGGAGGAGGCACATACCAAGGAGCAATCTCTCCAAAAATCAGCATCAAAGATGGGTTGAACAAGGAGATCGAAAATCGGGAGAAAGAACAACAAGAACTCAAGCTTGAGAAATTTTTCTGGTGTTTTTTGGGGGAGAGAAAGAAGTGTCTAGGAGGAGACAACTTGGAGGGCCTCAGGTGGGTCCCACCCATGCCAGGCGCGCCCCTGGGGCTGGCCGCGCCACCAGGGGGTGTGCTGGCCTGGGGGGCCCCTAGGCCACTCCAGGTGTCCCTCTTCCCCTTTTTGAGGAAAAATTTAATATAAATTTTTTGGAATTTTTCGGTAAACTTTATTTTTGGCCAATTTTCAAGGTATGTAAATTGATTTTCTTGTAGAAAATATATTTTTAGAAGAAGCAAAAGCAAAACAAGAACCAAAACTATAGAAGTTCTAAGACACTCTAGCAAGCAAACAACTAGCAAAACTAAAGCTAACAAGAGAAAGAGCAAAGAGTTGGAAGGAGAAAAGTAAATGTGCGAAAGTATAACCACTGTTAAAGCATTGTTTTGTTCATTAAAATACCTTTGTTAACAAGGTTGATCAAGTCTTGTTAGCAAAACAATCTTATATGAAACAAAACTTTGCATTCCACAAATTGATTATGTGTAACATCCCTAAAATCATGTGTAACATACCGATTCCCCTTTGAAACAAAACTTTGCATTCAAAGATTGCATATCATTCATGCATGCATATCATTTAGGGATCAATTTCAAACTCATTTCTAGAAAACAGAAGCACTATGTGCTATTATTTTATGTGGTCAAGCATTGATCTAATGCCACTCTCAAATGAGAGTACATTTGTTTTAAACCAAGCTTTGTTTGCTCTCATGTTGGTTTGGTTGAATGTTAGAGTTTGGTCAGAATTTTCCAAAACCAATATGGGTTTAAAACTCATTTCAAATATTTATCAAACCAAGTGCTAAGGCACTGTTGCTTTAAATTTTTCAAAGGGACTAAGCAAGTCCTTCCAAGGCAGCATGGTTTTGTACTCAAAATTATACAGGATTCAAATGACAAAAGGCCAGAAAGATTTGAAATTCAAATGCTTTTGGATTCATTTGAATCTGATTCAGAAAATCAAATTAGAAAAAGAAAAAGGTATAGAAAACCCAACTGGGCCTGGCGCCACCATTCCAGCCCAGCAAGCAAAGCAGCCCACCCGGGTTCCCTCTTTCTCCTCTATTTCTCACCGCGCTCGCGCACACCCCCTCGCTGACAACTGGGCCCCGTAGCCACGTCACCCCATCGTCCCCAAATCTTGCCTGCGCCTAGCGCCGCCGCGGCTGTTTCCTCCCGACACAAATGCTCTTCAATCCCATTGATGCCGCGCGTTAATCTCGCCCCTGCTCTTGCTATTTAACCTCCACCCCTCTGCGACCATTTCCCCTCACCTAGCGCCCCCACTCCGCCACCAGGCTGCCCACAATATCGCTTGCACCGCCGCGGTACCGAGCCACTCCGGCATGCGATTCCGGTGAACTCTCGTTGCCCCTTGCCTTCTAATCTTGCCAGCATGATCGCAGCAACCTTGCGCATCTTCTAACCTTATTGGTGCGTGCTAGGACTATCTGGAGCCTCACCAACGACGACGACCGCAAGTGCCCGACGCAGCCGCAAACTTTGACGAGCTCTCCTAGTTTGTACCGATCGCGCCTCCCTCTCTCATTCATACTCACACGCTCGCCTTGTCTGCACGCATCTAACTCCATCTCTCTCGTGCCTTAGCATGAACCGTATTGTCGCCACTGTCTCCAGCAGCACACGCCCGACGACAGCAATGACTCCGGCGAGCAATACCTGTCGACCTCGAGCGCCCCATCACCAACCAAGCCTACCTTGAGCATTAACAGCGCACGACGAACTCGGTAAGCCACCTCTCCCTCTTCCGTGCGACCTAGATTCTCGACAACATCGCTGACAGAGCCGCCGCCACCACTCGCCACCGCTAGCGCCGCCAGGCTTTGGTCGCTTGATCGCGAGCTGTTGGATCTAGATCCAACGTGTTAGATAGATCACTTAAACGAAGGGGTACGAAACAGATCTGGCCGTGCGATTTATGTTAGATCTGACGGTCCACGTTAGTCGATCCGCACGAATCGCTATCAACCAATCAGAGAGCGCCGCGTGGCTAGTCCTTTGTTTTAAAAACAGAATTCAGATCTATTAGATGTTTAATGTTTTGCCAAAAACAGAACTTGTAAAATTCATAACTTTTGATTCCCACGTCCAAATTTGACAAATTTTATAACATTGGAATCAGGAGAGAAAATCCTTTCCATTTGTGCAATGTGTTTAATGTTTTGCCTCTGTAAAAATGGTTGTTTTTTCAGAAACAATTGTAGGCATAATTTGTGTATAGTAATTATTTGAAAAATGTTATGTTGTTCAAATAAGGTTTATTTGGCATGTTTTGAACTTGTTTATGATTCAGTACTGTGCACTTGTCTTGTTTGGTGTAGAAAATCATCACATGGCATTTTGCATGCATTCATATATTTTTGTTTGTATATATTTTGTATGTGATTTGGTGCCATTATTTTATGTGTAGATTTTGGTGAAAATAGTGATTGTGATTGTGAAGATTGTTGCTACTCCCCAAACTACCAAGGCAAGTGGTGCTTCATGATTTTATTCCTATGTTTTTCAACTATGCACTAGAAATATTTTTGTATAGGTCTTGCATGAATATTTTTGATCTATATGCTATGCTTGGGAAATTCTAGTAGTTGTAGAATTGATAGAAATTTCTAACTTAAGATGCTTATCAATGCCATGCTTAGCCTAGCTAGTAGCAACGAAGGGTGGTTATATATTCATGCTATGAGAAAATATTTCTAAGTCTTTGGACTTGTGTTTTTGCTTAATAAAACAACTAAGTGAATGAAACACCTGGGTGGAATGGAAAGAATGGTTTGTGTTGAGTGGTTACACAAGGACCATGTCTATGGTTTACCTTGTGTATCTCACTTGTGGAAAGCCACCCAGGAACAAAGGGATTTGAGATGCCAAATGTTGAGAAGCTTCTAGTGCAGCCACATGGCAATATGGGCTCTGCCTGGATCACATAGGTTGCAACAACTTAGCCATTTGGACAGTTGGTGGTAGTGGGATGATAGGTTGGAACAAGTCCATTTGGTCTAAGGGAAGGCTTCTGAAAGGTCTTGTCTTGGTGAAAATCAAGTCTTGTGGGGAAAGTGCACAACCTCTACAGATGGAAGAATCTAAGTACTTAGCCATGTTCCTGGTAATGGACAACTTGAGCATCAAGACATGGAAGCTATCAAGAATCTCCTCATCCCAATTTCTAAGTTAAAACTTGTGGTTGAACAAGGGTGAAGGTTCCCCAATTTCTATTGGTGGTTCCTTGGGAAAAGCTTTGTCAAAGAAAAACTTAGTGTTTTCAACTGATAGGTAAAACCTATTTTGAGCAAAGCAAGCCTAAGCTACACTTAGCCAAAATGCATATAGTATCTAGACTTCTAATATTCTACTAAGGTATCACTTGCCAACACTATTCCAATGAATTGACCCACTGTGGCTGTAACTTGTGATGTTGCAGGTTATTCTGATGATGATTAGGGTTATGAGTCTACACTCAACATGCTTTGTTGTGGCATATGAATATGAAGACTTATTTATCATATTATATATTGAACTCTTGTATTAGGCCTGTGGCCATGGAGTTTGTAAAATACTATGTTTGTCTCTGGAATGATATGTAATAATGACCTTTGTTTTTGTGTACTTCATCTTAAACTGTGGATGCTAGCATTGATCCAGGGACTAGCATTGCAATCACAAGGATCCTTACCTTTATAAAGGGAGGGATCTTACAGATGGTATCAGAGCATTGTGTTGCCTGTAGGATTATGACCCTAGCATTGGAAACCACTAAGGAAAAAATTTCAACAACTTCCACACTTGTCTTTTCTTCTCGTAAACTTTTCTAATCTTCTTTCTCATCTCTATTTTGTAGATGAACTCCATCAACAAAGCCGTGAGGAAGGGATCACTCATGACTATGACTTTGGAATTCACAGAATTCCCCAAGGCTCTCAAAGACCTCATGGTTGCCATGGGAATACATGGTGCAGCTGTGTACAAAGGTTTTCCTGTGATGGATGAAGGAGTTGAATACTGGTGGGTGCAGCTTCACTTGTATAAAAACAAGGAAGACAACCACAAGAAATCAGGATTCTTCATGGTCACCAACTCAATGATGCACACCACATTCTTTGATTCAGCAAGGGATGCAGCTTGGAAGGCCATCAAAGAGCTTGGTGATAGAATCAAGTGCAGAATGCTCAACACCCAGAATGATCTTAGGGAAGAAAAGAAGCATACGCAAGATTTAGAGGCTACCAACCAACGTTTAAGAGAGGACATCATGGACTTAGCAATGGAGTCATGTGATCAGGATCGACAGATTGCCTCTAGGGATGCCCTGTTACCCAACTTGGCAAGTGAGATGGGATTGTAACGTACTTCGTTAGATGGACCACCACACTTATCATTTTATTTCCCAAATGTTGTTTAAAATAAGTTGAACCTTGGATGTTGTAATGGATTTATGTATGACTTGACTTGTGTGTTTGGATTGTCAAAGTTATGCATGTGATGCCTTGTCTTGTGATTCATCTCTGTAAGGTTCCCAACCTTTAATAAGGTAGAGATCCATGTGTTTGCAATGCTAGTCCCTGGATCAATAGCTAGCATCCATAGTTAAGATGTAATATCAAGAAACAAAGGTCATAATACAACTTTATAACCAGGAATAAAATAATTTATTACATCTTACATAGCTCATTTGGCTATCTCATTACAATGCAGCAGAATATAACAATAGCATGGGGTCCTTCATCTTCAAAGTGCCACAGGCAGACATGTTGGTTGTAGACTTGTAATCCTAATCAATAAACTTCACTAGTATCAAACAAACCTGCAACATAACAAGTTACAGCCACAAGGGTCAATACATTTGAATTGTATTGGCAAGTGATACTATGGTAGTATAGTGGAGTCTATCATCTATATGCATTTGGCTAAGTGGAGCTTAGGCTTGCATTGATCAAAATAGATTTTCCTTATCATTTGAAAACACTAAGTTTTTGTTTGACAAAATCACCCAAGGCATCTCCCAATAGAAATTGGTGATCCTTCAACCCTTGTTCAGCCACAAGTTTTTAACTTAGAAATTGGGATGAGGAGATTCTTGATAGCTTCCATGTCTTGATGCTCCAATTGAACTTTAAAGGGACATGGCTAAGTACTTAGATTTTACACTCTGCAGAGGTGGTGCACTTTCCCCACAAGACATGGTTTCACCAAGACAGGATCTTTCAGAAGCCTTCCCTTAGACCAGAATGGACGCGCTCCAACCTATCATTCCCCTACCACCAACTGTCCATTTGGCTAAGTTATTGCAACCTATATGATCCAGGCAGAGCCCATAATGCCAAGTGGCTGCACTTGAAGCTTCTCAACATTTGACATCTCAAATCTCTTTGTTCCTGGGTGGCCATCCACAAGTGAGATACACAAGGTAAACCATAGAAATGGGCCTTGTGAACCACTCAACACAAACCATTCCTTCCATTCCACCCAGGTGATTCATTCACTTAGTTGTTTTATTAAACAAAACATAAGTCCTTGACTTAGAAATATTCCATAGTATGAATATATTCCACCCTTGTTTTCTACTAGCTAAGCTAAGCATGATAGTAGTAGGAATCTTAACTTAGGAAATTTCTACTAAGGTTTCATCTACTAGGATTTCCCATGGCATAGTTTATACTTAGCAAAATTTCCATGCAAGTCCTACTTAGAAATATCACTAATGCATAGTGAAAATAATGGGACAAAGTATGAAGCATCACTTGCCTTTTTGGTAGAGAGTATAAGTTCACTCCTTGATCTTTGCAGTGTTCACACACTTCAAATCACTACAATTCAATCAAGCAAACAATATTTCAATCTACCATTCAAGCAATTCATCACATAAAATGATAGAAACAAAACAATGCATGCAAACATGAAAAAGATTTTTTATTTGGAAAAGTGGTTTCTAATGGGTCATAAACATTTGAAAACACCTAATGGTCACTTCATAAAGTGGCAAAACCATTTGCAAAAGATTTTACTTCATAAACCATTTTTAAACCAAGTCATTATTTTATGTGGTTGAAAATGTCTTTAGCAAAGTAATAATTTTTATAGGGTTCACCAAATACATTTTCAAATCATAAAACTTGGTGTCTGGGGTCAGAGAGTTTAAATCAAAACATTTCCCAAAGGTTTTCCTCCAAAAGCATTTTTAATAAATAAACATTATTTTTATTTGACTAGAAATGGTTTAAATCAAAAGTTTATTCTTTTGCTTCACCAAATATGTTTTTTAAACCACAAATTGATTTCTATGGTCAGTAGGTTCAAAACAAACCATTTTCCAAAGATTTCATCTCAAAATTCATTTTAGAACAAATTTTATATTCTAAACATGCATACACAAGTTTCTGCAAAACAATCAATTTAACAGAAGCAATTTACTAAACGAAGTGCATGGTCAGAAAGTACTTGTCTTGCTGATTCCATTGATATAAAATTTTCAAAATTTGGACGTGTGGTTTGAAAGTTATGAATTTTTCAAATTGGAACATCTAATAGGAAAGTTTATGTCTAATTAATCAAACGCTGGCCACGTGGCGTGATTTTACTGGCTGATACCGTTTCGCTCAGATCAACCTCTCTGGTGCGTTGGACCTAAACAGATCGTGCGGCTCTGATCCAAAGATACCTCTTCGCTTAGCTTCTTTCGCGTGCGTTGGATCTACATCTCATGGCTGTCGATCAACAACCAGCAAATGGCGGCGCTGGCGGCGGCAGGTGGCGGCGCTGGCTCTGGCTACGGCGTTGCTGTGATTACAGGAAGCAAGGGAGGAAGGGGAACGGCTCACCAAGTTCGCGTGGTGTCACTGATGCTCGTCGTGCTCACGAGAAGGCAAGGGGCGCACGAGGATGATCTGAATCGCTCACCGGAGTTCTTGCTGCGTCGGGTGCGCACGAGGATGCAAGCAAGCGAGGAAAGGTATCAGGATGATGCGCACGGTCTCGGGGGGTTGTAGAGGTACTCACCAGAACACGAGGGGCACACGGGTTTGGCATCAGTAGCTCGCCGGAGTGGATGCGGTCGTCGGTGGCGAGACGGTGTTGTCCTTGTCGATGATTTGGAGAGCGCGCGAACTAGCTAGGGATGCTGGTAGATGCGTACAGGGATGGGAAGCAGGCTAGTGAAGTCTAGGAGTGGCGATGAAGTCTGGCATCGCCGGAATTCGTCGGGGAGGCTCGTCGGAGCAGTGGGGGCGCGTGGAGAAATTCATCCAGCCTGGGGGCTCCTAGGAGGCGTCGACTGAGGGGAAAGAGGGAGAAGAGGGAGGCGTTTAAGGGAGCATGGTCGCGGCGAGGTTTAAGCGAGCCGTTTGAGCGAATTAAACCGCGGCATCAATGGCAGGAAACGGCCGGCGCGGTCGTCGCGGGGTGAGGAAGAAGCTTGCGTGGCGGTGGGGTCTGGCGTCAGCGAGAGAGGGGGAGGAAGAGTGGGGTCGACACGTCAGTGACTGCGCGGGTCTGTTTTCTGGTGTGAAGCGTTTTCCGCAGGGAAGAAGGGGGTGGGCTGATGCTGGGCTGGACTGGGCCTGCTGGGGCTGGTCTGGCTGGTTCCATTTTTTTATACTGAAACCTTTTCTTTTTCTATTTCTAATTTCTGTTTTGGTTTTGTTTAATTAATTCAAACACTCATTTGAATTCAAACCTTTGCCAAATTTTGTGAATAATCAAACACTGTTTATTACCACATTCTGATGTCAAATTTAGAATAAAACTTTTATTCCTTTAGTGCCTTTTTAATTATTTAAAGTAGGTCCTTGTATTAATTCATTCAAGATTTAATAATGTTTTTAATTTCCATTTGAATTATAAATCCTTCCAAAACCTTTCAGTAAGTTTTATTTACTTAATAGGGTGTCAAAATATTCACCTAGACTTAATTGGAAAATATTTAATATGATTCATAAATCATTTGAATTGGGTATTTGTTTTAATTCCAATGGAATTAAATATAGTTTTAATTCCCTAAAGTTTATTTGGAAGAATTCTTTAATCTTATTTAAGTTGAATTAAACCACTTTTATTTCACTTGTGTAAATTCCAAAATACTATTTTCCCCTGATTTAATCAATTATTTCTAATAGGGATTTTTATCTTTATTCCAATAGATTAGGATTTGGTCAAAGTCATTTTATTTTATTTGGAGTATTCTTTATCCATTTATTTTATTTGGATTGGGGTTAAATTCATTCCATTTTCTTATGGATTAGGCCAAGATTTAATTTGGTCTTTAAATTTTCTTTTTTAATATTTCTTTCTTCATCTTATAAAATCCATATCTTTTTATTTAGAGATCCAAACTTGGTGACTCCAATTTGTAAAATCTTATTTAATGTTTATTTATTATTTTTAAATATCTTTAGGATTATTTGCTCACCATTTGGTATGGATTTTAGATAAGTGTTTTGTTAGCTTTGGAAATTCAATTTCCTTATCTTATTAAATTCATAAGATTTTATCTATGGCTCCAAATTAAGTGAAACCAATTTCTATGGTTTTAATAACATTTCTATTTGTCATTCTTGATCATTTTGAAATGTTTGCTTGGCAGATTTTATATGGATCAAAACCATGGTCTTAGTGATAACTTGAAAATGATTTCCTTCCATTAGGGTTTTAGGGTTTTGGTTTATTTCCATGTGTTTAAACTTCCAGATGCATTTATGAGGAATGCATTTCACTTTATTTTGAATTTAGTTGGATTCAAACATTAACCAAAGTTTGTTCAAGATGGAATTTTAAGTTTCCATTTAAAAACAAAAGTTTCTTTTCACCCTAAAAATCAACATTAATTTATTTTGTTTATTTATTTTTCACATTACAAGATTTGAAAATCTTGGGATGTGACAATCTCTATGTATGTTGATTCTAACTTTTTCTATCTTATAAAATAGATGCCTAATGTTACTATCAGCACGGCTGAAGAGTTCAAGGGAACTCAATTTGGCCCTCGTCTTATTGAGCTCACTAGTGTGCTCAATATCCCACTTCCTACCATCATGATGCTTCCCCTCACCATGTTCGAGAGGAAGGACCTTTGGGGCTTCAAGGTAACTCAGCCAGGACGCCAGACTGAGCCAGCCACGGAGGCCATCACCTTCCAGCTCATGCATGATGACAAGGAGAGAGGCCTAGAGGTAGTCATGCAGGATTTGCTTGGACGCTTGTTAGGGAGACACTCTCGGGAGATTAGAGGTACTCACTTCCACGCCTTTGGTAGACGTGACGAGGATGGTGAGGCCATTGACTTCGAGGACACTGCTAGAGAGACAGCAGAGCCGATTCGTCTATACCTCCAGGACTTAGAGGTTCTTCTTAGGCACCTATATACTGATAGGACCAACATCATTCTTAGCAATGACGAACTCCAGGTGCAACTTCGTGAGAAGGACAAGCTCTTCGCGGAGCAAGATGAGATAGTCAAGGAAATGGAGGCCAAGTTTGAGAGTCAACATAGAAAGTTCAAGAGTCAAGAGAAGAGAGTCCAAGATAGGAACAAGAGGATTCGAGACATGACTGTAGAACTAGAGGCCAAGGACTTTGAGCTCGAGCATCAGCAGGTGGTGATTAAGAGACTTCATTCACAGAAGAGGGCTCTCAAAGCCAAAGTAGAGGCCTTGACTACCAATGTCGAGGAATACAAGACCGCTATGGAGAATGCAAGTCTTACACTTGCTGATGAGGAGGTTGATGCAGAGGAGTAGTGATGACTACTCATTTACTTTTATTTACCATGCTTTTATTATTGAGTCACAATGACCATCCAACATGTGGATGGCTTGCTATTGGTGTGTTTACTTTCCAAAACTTGTTGTCTATGTTGTGAACTTTTACTATTATGATGCATGTTTGGTGATTGTTTATGTGATGTATTGTGCATGTTAGCATCTATGGGTATCGCATTCTTATCCTTATTTGAAAACCACAGATGCCTCCCCGACGTGCCAATCCCAACCCTAACAACAACAATATCACCCCTAAGATGCAGCAGATGATGACAGCTCAGACGCAGCTGATGCAGATGATGACCACATTCATACAGAATCAGAACAACAACAACAACAACAATAATAATAATAATAATAACAACAACAACAACAACAACAATCAGAACAACCCACCGGGTTTTGACATGCTTACCAGATTCTTAAGACTGAGGCCAGCTAAGTTCTTAGGAACTACTGATCCCATGGTGGCCAATGATTGGCTGCGCTCAGTGAACAAGTATTTGGTAATTGTGGGTTGTACTGATGAAGAGAAAGTCAGATTCGCGGCACACTTGTTGGAAGGACCAGCAGCTACTTGGTGGGATAACTTCCAGATCACCACTCCCATTACGGATGTGACATGGTCTATCTTTGAAGATGGTTTCCGTACTGCTCACATATCATCCGGAATGATGAGTTTGAAGAAGGAGTTTCATAACTTGAAGCAGCGCCACCACAGCGTGGCTGAATATATCGAGGAGTTTAACAATCTGGCGCGTTATGCACCAGATCAAGTTGACACTGATGCTAAGAGGAAAGAGAAGTTCCTCGAAGGACTGAATGATGAACTGAACCTACAGCTATCTGTGGCCTATGTCCCCACTTATCAGTCTCTTTGTGACAAGGCTGCCATTTTGGAAAGCAAGATGAAACAGGTTGAAAGCATGAAGAGGAAGCACTCTGACAAGCATAGCTCGGGATCGTCTCACAAGCGTTCCCATTATGAGGATAGTTGGAATTCTGGATTCCACAAGCATGGAAAGTACAAAGAGCACCACAACCACAACCGTCATCATGACAACAAGCACCACCGTAGTCATGACAATGACAAGTACAAGAATCACAAGAGTGGATACAAGAGCCACCAGAATGGAAGTGGAAGTGGTAGTGGAAGCCAGCCTGTCAAGAAGGATCTTAGTCAGATTGAATGTTTCAAGTGCAAGGAGATGGGGCATTATGCAAATGAATGCCCAAAAAAGAAAGTTGAAGGACCCAACAAGCCCAACCCTTTCCAAAAGGGACAAGTGAACCACATCAATGTGGAAGAGATCTATGAGGAACCTGATCTTTATTCTTTGGTAAGTTCAAACTCAATTCTGTTCCAGCATTTGTTCTCTTTGATACTGGTGCATCTCATTCATTCATATCAAGAGTATTTGTTGAAAGAAATGAACTACTAGTAGAAACTATTGGGTGTCCTATAAAAGTAAGTTCTCCTAGCGGAGAAATGATAGTGAACTCAGGATGTCATGATCTAGTCATAGAGTTTGGGAAGTATCAGTTTCCCGTTAATCTGATAATCCTAAACTCCCAAGGATTGGATGTCATTTTGGGAATGGACTGGATGACTAAGCACAAGGGAGTGATAGATTGTGCCAACCATACCGTCTCACTCACAACTCCAGAAAACAAAAGGATCAGATTCAAGACCAACTTTGAATCAAAAGGGAGTAAGCTAAATTCTCTTAAGGGGGTTAACATAGACAGTGTGCCTATTGTGAGTGAATATCCGGATGTGTTTCCGGAAGAATTGCCGGGAATGCCACCAGATAGAGATGTGGAATATTTCATTGATTTGCTACCAGGATCTGGACCAATAGCAAAGAGACTGTACAAGATGTCAGTAGATGAATTGAAGGAACTCAAGAAACAACTTGGAGAACAGTTGCAGAAAGGATTTATTCAACCAAGTTCCTCGTCTTGGGGAGCACCAGTGTTGTTCGTGGAAAAGAAAGATAGAAGTCAAAGGTTATGCATAGATTACCGTTCACTCAATGAGGTGACTATCAAGAACAAATACCCTTTGCCTAGAATCAATGACTTGTTTGATCAGCTAGAAGGAGCATGTGTGTTCTCAAATATTGATCTCCGGCCAGGTTATTTTCAGCTTAAGATAAGGGAACAAGACATACCTAAGACAGCTTTCACCACTAGGTATGGATTGTGCGAGTATACAGTGATGCCATTTGGTTTGACCAATGCACCATCATACTTTATGAATATGATGAACAAGGTGTTCATGGAGTTCCTTGACAAGTTTGTTGTTGTTTTCATCGATGACATTTTGATCTACTCCAAGAGAAAAGAAGAGCGTGAAGGTCATTTGCGTTTCATACTTGAGGAGCTTAGGGAGCATAAGTTGTATGCCAAATTCAGCAAGTGTGAATTATGGTTAAATGAAGTTGGATTTCTTGGACACATAGTGTCAGGAGATGGTGTAGCAGTTGATCCCGCTAAAGTGTCAGCTGTAACTGAATGGGAATCTCCTAAGTCAGTAAAAGAAGTTCATAGTTTCCTTGGCTTGGTAGGATACTACAGAAGATTTATTGATAATTTCTCCAAGGTATCTAAGCCCATGACAAAATTGCTAAAGAAAGACAAGAAATTTGCTTGGTCTGAAGGATGTGAACTCAGTTTCCAAGAATTGAAGAAGAGACTTGTGACAGCACCAGTCTTGTGTCTGCCAGATTTGGAGAAAGATTTCCAAGTATATTGTTATGCATCTCACCATGGATTAGGTGCAGTGCTAATGCAAGAAGGGAATGTTGTGGCTTATTCCTCGAGACAACTCGAAACTCATGAGGTAAATTACCCTACTCATGATTTAGAGTTAGCCTCTGTTGTCCATGCACTCAAAACATGGAGACATTACCTTTTGGGAAAGCGATGTGAAGTGTTCACAGATCACAAAAGTTTGAAGTATATCTTCACCCAGAAAGAGATTAACATGAGACAAAGAAGATGGCTAGAACTCATCAAGGACTACAACTTGAGTTTGCAATACCACCCCAGTAGAGCAAATGTTGTAGCATATGCTCTAAGCCGTAAGGTTTTTGTGAATGGTCTCACAAAGGGAGAATTGTCAGATGATCTGTGTGCCCAATTTAGAGATCTCAGATTGGATATTGTGCCTAAAGGACATCTCATGTCATTAGATGTTCAACCCATTTTGTTGGACAAAATCAAATAAGCCCAGAAGACAAATAAGTAAACTGAAGAGATTAAGGAAAAGATTGGTAAGGGAAAAGCCAAAGGATTCCATGAAGACGAACAGGATACTTTATGGTATGGAAAATGTATCTGTGTTCCACGAGATCCGGAGCTTCGGAAACTGATTTTACAGGAAGCACATAACTCACCATATTCTATTCATCCGGGTAACACCAAAATGTACATGGATATGAAAGAAAGATTTTGGTGGAATAATCTCAAGAAGGACATCGCCGAACATATTGCTTTGTGTGATGTATGTAGTAGAGTGAAAGCGGAACATCAGAAACCAGCAGGATTGCTAGAACCACTACCTATTCCTGATTGGAAGTGGGACAAGATTGGCATGAATTTCATCACCGGATTGCCAAGGACCACGTCAGGATATGACTCTATTTGGGTAGTAGTGGATCTCTTAACTAAAGTGGCTCATTTTATACCTGTGAAGACAACCTATACAAGTGCTAAGTTAGCCAAGATCTACATGAGAAGGATTGTATGTCTGCACGGAGTACCCAAGAGTATTGTGTCTGATAGGGGAACTCAATTCACTTCTCATTTTTGGAGGCAACTACATGAGTCATTGGGAACGAGGTTGGAATTCAGCACTGCTTTTCATCCTCGGACTAATGGACAGACAGAAAGGACCAACCAGATTCTTGAAGATATGTTGAGGGCATGTGCCCTAGACTATGGAGCTAGTTGAGATGAAAGTCTGCCTTACGCAGAATTCTCTTACAATAACAGCTATCAAGCCAGTATTGAGATGGCACCATTTGAGTTTCTCTATGGGATAAAGTGTACCACCCCATTGCTACGGAATGGTGTGGGAGAAAGAAGTTTGTTCGGACCAGAAATAATCAAAGAGGCTGAAGAGAAAGTCAAGCTAGTTAAGGACAGACTGAAGATAGCACAGTCCCGACAAAAGAGCTACACAGATCCTAAGCGTAGAGAAGTCACCTATGAGGTGGGTGATAGAGCTTATCTTAGAGTGTCACCACTTCGTGGAGTGAAGAGATTTGGAGTCAAAGGAACATTGGCCCCAAGATATGTTGGACCATTCAAGATTCTGAGTCGTAAAGGAGAAGTAGCTTATGAGATTGAATTGCCAGAATCATTGTCTGCTGTTCACAATGTGTTTCATGTGAGTCAACTTAAGAAATGCCATCCAGAGATGGAAGAGACATCTTTGAAGGATACTATACCTTTGGAGGAGGTTAAGTTGGACAGTGACCTCACTTACGAGGAAAAACCTATCAAGATTCTTGAGACTACAGAAAGAGTTACTCTGACTAAGACTATCAAATTCTGCAAAGTTTAATGGAACCATCATTCCGAAGAAGAAGCAACATGGGAAAGAGAAGATGACCTTCAGAAAGACCACCCTCACCTATTTGCTAGCCAACCCGAATCTCGAGGCCGAGATTCACCTTAAGGGGGTTAGATTTGTAACATCCCTAAAATCATGTTTCAAAGATTGCATATCATTCATGCATGCATATCATTTAGGGATCAATTTCAAACTCATTTCTAGAAAACAGAAGCACTATGTGCTATTATTTTATGTGGTCAAGCATTGATCTAATGCCACTCTCAAATGAGAGTATAATTTTTTTAAACCAAGCTTTGTTTGCTCTCATATTGGTTTGGTTGAATGTTAGAGTTTGGTCAGAATTTTCCAAAACCAATATGGGTTTAAAACTCATTTCAAATCTTTATCAAACCAAGTGCTAAGGCACTGTTGTTTTAAATTTTTCAAAGGGACTAAGCAAGTCCAGCAAGGCAGCATGGTTTTGTAATCAAAATTATACAGAATTCACATTACAAAAGGCCAGACAGATTTGAAATTCAAATGCTTTTGAATTCATTTGAATCTGATTCCAGAAAATCAAATTAGAAAAAGAAAAAGGTATAGAAAAACTAACTGGGCCTGGCGCCACCATTCCAGCCCAGCAAGCAAAGCAGCCCACCCAGGTTCCCTCTTTCTCCTCTGTTTCTCGTCGCGCTCGTGCACACCCCCTCGTTGACAACTGGGCCCCGCAGCCACGTCACCCCATCGTCCCCAAATCTTGCCTGCGACCAGCGCCGCCGTGGCCGTTTCCTCCCGACGCAAATGCTCTTCAATCCCATTGATGCCGCACGTTAATCTCGCCCCTGCTCCGGCTATTTAACCTCCACCCCTCTGCGACCATTTCCCCTCACCTAGCGCCCCCACTCCACCACTAGGCTGCCCACAATATTGCTTGCACCGCCGCGGTACCGAGCCACTCCGGCGTGCGATTCCGGTGAGCTCTCGTTGCCCCTTGCCTTCTAATCTTTCCAGCATGATCGCAGCAACCTTGCGCATCTTCTAACCTTATTGGTGCGTGCGAGGACTATATGGAGCCTCGCCAACGACGATGACGGCAAGTGCGCGACGTAGCCGCAAACTCCAACGAGCTCTCCTGGTTTGTACCGACCGTGCCTCCCTCTCTCATTCATACTCACACGCTCACCTTGTCTGCACGCATCTAACGCCACCTCTCTCGTTCCTTAGCGTGAACCGTAGCATCGCCACCGTCTCCAGCAGCACACGCCCGACGACAGCAACGACTCCGGCGAGCAATACCTATCGACCTCGAGCGCCCCTTCACCAACCAAGCCTACCTTGAGCATCAACAGCGCACGGCGAACTCGGTAATCCACCTCTCCCTCTTCCGCGCGACCTAGATCATCAGCAACGTCGCTGACAGAGCCACCGCCGCCACTCGCCGCCGCTAGCGCCGCCAGGCTTTGTTCGCTTGATCACGAGCCGTTGGATCTAGATCCAACGTGTTAGATAGATCACTTAAACGAAGGGGTACGGAACAGATCTGGCTGTGCGATTTAAGTTAGATCTAACGGTCCATGTTAGTCGATCCGCGCGAATCGGTATCAACCAATCAGAGAGCGTCGCGTGGCTAGTCATTTGTTTTAAAAACAGAATTTAGATCTATTAGATGTTTAAACTTGTAAAATTCATAACTTCTGATTCCCACGTCCAAATTTGACAAATTTTATATCATTGGAATCAGGAGATAAAATCCTTTCCATTTGTGCAATGTGTTTAATGTTTTGCCTCTGTAAAAATGGTTGTTTTTGCAGAAACAATTGTAGGCATAATTTGTGTATAGTAATTATTTGAAAAATGTTATGTTGTTCAAATAAGGTTTATTTGGCATGTTTTGAACTTGTTGATGATTCAGTACTGTGCACTTGTCTTGTTTTGTGTAGAAAATCATCACATGGCATTTTGCATGCATTCATATATTTTTGTTTGTATATATTTTGTATGTGATTTGGTGCCATTATTTTATGTGTAGATTTTGGTGCAAATAGTGATTGTGATTGTGAAGATTGTTGCTACTCCCGAAACTACCAAGGCAAGTGGTGCTTCATGATTTTATTCCTATGTTTTTCAACTATGCACTAGAAATATTTTTGTATAGGTCTTGCATGAATATTTTTTCTCTATATACTATGCTTGGGAAATCCTAGTAGTTGTAGAATTGCTAGAAATTTCTAAGTTAAGATGATTATCAATGTCATGGTTAGACTAGCTAGTAGCAACCAAGGGTGGTTATATATTCATGCTATGAGAAAATATTTCTAATTCTTTGGACTTGTGTTTTTGCTTAATAAAACAACTAAGTGAATGAAACACCTAGGTGGAATGGAAAGAATGGTTTGTGTTGAGTGGTTACACAAGGCCCATGTCTATGGTTTACCTTGTGTATCTCACTTGTGGAAAGCCACCCAGGAAGAAAGGTATTTGAGATGCCAAATGTTAAGAAGCTTCTAGTGCAGCCACATGGCAATATGGGCTCTGCTAGGATCACATAGGTTGCAACAACTGAGACATTTGGACAGTTGGTGGTAGTGGGATGATAGGTTGGAACGCGTCCATTTGTTCTAAGGGAAGGCTTCTGAAAGGTCCTGTCTTGGTGAAAATCAAGTCTTGTGGGAAAAGTGCACAACCTCTGTAGATGGAAGAATCTAAGTACTTAGCCATGTCCCTGGTAATGGACAACTTGAGCATCAAGACATGGAAGCTATCAATAATCTCCTCATCCCAATTTCTAGCTTAAAACATGTGGTTGAACAAGGGTGAAGGTTCCCCAATTTCTATTGGTGGTTCCTTGGGAAAAGCTTTGTCAAAGAAAAACTTAGTGTTTTCAACTGATAGGTAAAACCTATTTTGAGCAAAGCAATCCTAAGCTACACTTAGCCAAAATGCATATAGTATCTAGACTTCTAATATTCTACTAAGGTATCACTTGCCAATACTATTCCAATGTATTGACCCACTGTGGCTATAACTTTTGATGTTGCGGGTTATTCTGATGATGATTAGGGGTTATGAGTCTACACTCAACATGCTTGCCTGTGGCACATGAAGATGAAGACTTATTTATCATATTATATATTGAACTCTTGTATTAGGCCTGTGGCCATGGAGTTTGTAAAAGACTATGTTTGTCTCTGGAATGATATGTAATAATGACCTTTGTTTCTGTGTACTTCATCTTAAACTGTGGATGCTAGCATTGATCCAGGGACTAGCATTGCAATCAAAGGGATCCTTACCTTTATAAAGTGAGGGATCTTACATTATGTTACCTCAAACTTGATAGCAACGATCCCAATCATAATAATTTCAAAACTTTCTTGTGGAATGGGACAATATATTTTCTCCAACTTTGATGCTCTCAATATTTTAATAGAATTCAGGCAATAGCTCTTATCAATCTTCTTGGGGAAATAGACAGTATGGTCTTTGTTATTAATATTAAAAGTTACTTTTCCTTGATTACAATTGATGACAGCACCTGCAGTATTAAGAAAAGGTCTCTCAATAATAATAGACATATTATCATCTTCAGGCATTTCAAGCACAACAAAATCAGTTAAACCCAAGCAATTATGAGACACTTGAACAGGAACATCCTCACATATACCAACAGGAATAGTAGTAGACTTATCAGCCATTTGCAAAGATATATCAATTGGTATCAACTTTTCTAGCTAGAGTCTCTTGTACAGAGAAAAAGGCATAATAGTACTCTAGCTCCCAAATCACACAAAGAAGTTCTAACATAATTATTATTAATAGAGAAGGGAATAGTTGGTATACCTGGATCACCAAGTTTCTTTGGAACCTTAC
Organism: Avena insularis; assembly: GCA_023614405.1. NCBI lineage: Eukaryota > Viridiplantae > Streptophyta > Magnoliopsida > Poales > Poaceae > Avena > Avena insularis. Next base: position 54,766,808 of record CM042685.1, on the reverse strand, counting down.
CATTGAAGGAATAATTAGCAAGCAAAGTAGAAATTTCGTCATTAGGAATCTTCCATTTATTAGAGACAATATCCTTCATATACTTTGAATAAGGAGGCAACTTAATAGCATCAGTCAAAGGAATTTGCAAAAATAAAGGTTTCATCCACTCACAAAACTTGTTGTAGTGTTCTTCCTCCTTTGACTTGTGTTTCTTATTTGGAAAAGGCATAGGTTTCTGCACCCAAGGTTCTCTCTCACTACCATGTTTTATAGCAATAAAATCTTCCTTAGTGTACCTAGTATTATTAGTGTGCTTCTTAGGTTCTTCCTCAACTTCCTCCTTTTCAGGAGCATCATTTTGATCACCACACTTAGTTTCAGCATCAGAGACAAATATACAATTAGGATCTACAGCAGGTTCAAGTGGTTCCTCTACTATTTTATGTTTCTTCTTATTTCTCTTACGAGGACTACCACTACTTTCACCTTGTTGAGAATCCTGCTCAATTCTTTTAGGGTATCCTTCAAGATATAAAGGGTCTTGAGTGGCTATGCCACTCCTAGTTCTAATTTCATAAGCATGTTTATCTCCTGAGGCATTAACTAGCATATCCTTTTGTACCTTAGCAAGTTGATCCATTTGAGTTTGAACCATTTGAAAGTGTTTACAAAGCATTTTAATATCATTAGCGGTTCTTTCCATAATATCTTTCAACTCATTAATAGCTCTAGAGTTTTCCAATAAATGACTATGAACTTGTTTATTAAAATTACCTTGTTTAACAATAAATGTGTCAAGTTCCTCTAAGCATTGATCAGGAGGCTTACCATAGGGAATATCACCTTCACTAAAGTGGAGAGAGTGTACCTCAATAGTGGATGAGTGGGGAATTGGCTTACATAATTCTTCTATAGGCGGTAGATTCTTCACATCTTTATCTCTAATACCTTTCTCCTTTAGAAATTTCTTAGCTTCCTACATCACTTCATCATTTAATGCAATTACTCCCCTCTTATTTGGTGTTGGTGTTGGAACTAGTTCAGGCACAACTGGTTCAGGAATAATAGGCTCAGGTGTATTTAGCTCAGTTGAAGTCCAATCATCATAATTCTTGCTTATTTTTGCCATTAATTCTTCAGCATCTATAGGAGTTCTTTTCTTGAAAACACAATCAGCAAAACTATCTAGGTATGTCCTAGAATCATTAGTTAGTCCATTATAATAAATATCAAGAAGCTCATTTTTAGGAAATGGACATCCATGATGTGCATGAATCAAGGAACAGAACCTTGTCCATGACTCAAGTAATTTATCTTCTTCTCCCTGTTTAAAATCAAAAAGTTTCTGCAAAGCATGATGTCTAGCACTGGGTGGAAAATATTTCTAGAAGAAAGAAGCAATCAAGCAATCAGGGCTATCAATGGAACCAGGAGGTAATGTAACACTACGGTTTTGAAAAGACCGTAGCTTCTATGTGACATGCCCCCCTGGATCGGTTCATTAGCCCACAATAGAATAAAGATGAATAACATAGCAAATATCCATGTATCATAAATAATGAAAGATCCAGAGTAACATTATTACAATAAATGCTTAGCTCTAGGCTAGCTCAGCTTATTCAAGTAGCAACATAAATAAAATAACTCCTCCATTCTTCAAATTTCCCACAAGTGAACAAGTGTCGAGTGGAGTACCGTGGCCTAATCGATCACTCAGAATCTGAATATCCTTCGACATGAAACATAGCAGCCCCGAAGGGTAAATACATGGAATGTATGGGAAGTAGAGCTATTAAAGGAGACAATAGAACTAGCATCTACATGCATATTTGGCAAGTGGAGCTGTGGCTATCTTGCATTTGCAAAAACCTTTTTCCTACTTTCATAAACAGTTTTGATTTTCTTTGAAAAGATCCCAATTAAGTTAACCCAACATCATTAAAGCAATTATGAAATTAGAATGAGCGAGAAACATGTCATGAACTCAATATCAAGCAACTCAGATGTCCATAACCGGGGACATGGCTAATCGATTAGTTTATACACCCTGCAGGGGTTAGTACACTTTGCCCATGTGACTTGGCCAACCCAGCTCCTACCACCACTCTCATATTGGGTGATGATAGGGAGAAGTCCAACAAGGGACCGTTCGGTAAGTAGCTCCCCAAACCCGACACGCACCATACCAGCCTACCAAAATTCTACATCTTTGGCTATGTGGGTTCGAGTTACCACAAGTTACTGAGTCCAACCAACTGTCCATTTCATTATTGGCACATGTTGTACACGTAAGCTACCAAATAAAGAAGCCAATCATTTTCTCTTGATACCTGGGTGCCTTTCCGCAATGATACCACCAAAAATTATCAATCCCATCACACCCAAGAGATTGATTGATTAAGTTGTTTTTAGTTTTCGCAAACCAACACATTTAGAAACAACCTTCAGTGATGTAACCCAGCCCTCGTTTAACATAGCATGGCTAAGCACATCTACCAACGATGGCTCATCTACAGGAAAACCCTACCACATAATAGGACATAGCATAGAGATAGAACTTTCCTACACATGCATCTACAAAATACATGACAATGCATTGAAAATAGTAGTACAATAATCATGAAAAATTAGTATCTACTTGCCTTGGATGTAGCGTCGAACGAACAATCCTCACAAGAGCAAGCGTTGCACTCGTTACAATCTACACGATACAATTGCAATCACATAAACAAACCAAACACAATCATATACAAACATAACAATGCAAGATGCATGCATGACAAGTTAAACAATGCTACAGTAGCTTTCTATAACCTTAATCAGTATACCTACTGTATGCATGCATGGAAAACATTTTAAAAGTATTGAAAACAAGGCATGCAATTTTAAATGGCCAAACGATTGAGCTATAACCCAATTATTAAGCCACTACTATTGAACAGTTTGTAAAATCTTGGAAAAATATCTACTGTGTATGAAACCTAAAATAGAACCAGTACCAACTGGAATCACTCAAAAAGGATTTGTACAACTTTCTGAATAAATAAAATAATCCAGAAAGCCTTTCAATAGAATCTGCAACTTATAGTACTGTAAGTCTACCTTTTTAATTCACTAACAGATTCCTCTTGTTCTACTGATTCCAGGGACACCTAATTTGCAATTTTTGGAGTTGTAGAAATTTTCCTATGAATTTATTACTCTAAATAGGACATTAAACTATTTATTTATTTACATAAAAACCTTGGTGCAAATGCCTGAAACAAATGTACAACAATAATCTACATGGAAAACTGAATCCATCGGTATCTTATTTGCAATTTTTGGCCCAGTATATTAATTTCTATTGATTTTACAATTTTCAGCTATTTTCTGCCAAATTTTAACCTATTTAGTTAATTTGAAAACAGAGTCGACCAATTGAAACGCTGAGTCGGTCTTGATCAGTCGGTGACTAGTAATCGTGCCGATCTGGGTCGTTCATCTGCGATTGAAGGGCAGGGAGTGGGCGCGCTCACCAGGGTGGTCAACGAGGGCGGCGGCGGTTCGGTGATGACGATGGCGGCGTCTCCGGAGAGCTCCAGCGGCGGGGAAGGGTGCGACAGGGTTCGGTAGGGGAAGGCGGACACGGGGGTTGTTCTGGCTTCTCTTTTCGTTCCCGAAAACGGTGGCAGGAGGCAGCTGGGGCGGCGTCGGCAGGGGGAGCTCTCCGGCGAGCTCGGGTTAGTGAAGGAACCCTATACACATATGTGCTAACCAAAATACTAAACTCAAGGTTTCTAGCAGGTGCAAGGTAGGAACCGAGCACTCTAGTGTAGGTGACAAAATGCAAATGCAAGTGATGGTTTTTGCCAAAAGCTTTTTAAACCAAAATTTTGCAATGATGCTCATGATGCAATGACATGTATGCTATGCAGTACCAAATACAAAATTTGGGATGTGAGAAGACTAACCCCCTTAAGATGAATTTCGTCCCCGAGATTCGGCGTGGCTAGCAAATAGGTGTGGGTGGTCCTCTCGGAGGTCATCCTCACGCTCCCAAGTGGCTTCCTCTTCGGTGTGGTGGCTCCATTGCATTTTGCAAAATATGACTGTATTGCTACGGGTAAACCTCTCCGCTGTCTCCAGTATCTTGACCGGCTTCTCCTCATATGTCAAGTCACTCTCCATCTGAACCTCTTCTAGTGGCATGGTCTCTCTCAACGGTGTATCCACCATCTTCGGATGGCACTTCTTCAGCCGGGACACATGGAATACGTCATGAAAAGCGGACAGATCCTCTGGCATCTCCAACTGATATGAAACTTCCCCCTTGCGTGCTAAGACCCGGTATGGTCCTATAAACCGAGGTGCCAACTTACCCTTGATTACAAATCTCTTAATCCCACGCAGTGGCGATACTCTGAGGTACCCTGTATCACCGATCTCGTACACCACTATCTTGCGCTTAGCGTCAGCGTAGCTCTTCTGTCTCGATTGTGCTACCTTCATCCTGTCCCTAATCAAAGTGACCTTCTCCTCGGCATCCTTGATCAAATCATGTCCAAATAGCTGACACTATCCTACTCCATCCCATAGCAATGGTGTCCGGCATCTCTTCCCATATAGCACATCAAACGGCGACGTCTTGATGCTGGTTTGGTAACTGTTGTTGTAGGAAAACTCGGCATACGGCAAATTCTCATCCCAACTAGAACCATGAGCCAAAGCGAAGCTCTCAACATATCCTCCAAAATCTGATTCACCCTCTCTGTCTGTCCATCTGTCTGAGGATGGAATGTTGTGCTAAACTCCAACCTAGTTCCTAATGACTCGTGCAGCTGGCGCCAAAAGTGTGATGTAAATTGGGTGCCTCTATCCGATACAATGCTCTTGGGAACTCCATGTAGACACACAATCATGTCCATGTAAATGTTGGCTAACCTTGCACTCGTGTAGATCGTCTTCATCGGTATAAAGTGGCCTACCTTGGTCAAATGGTCGACCACTACCCAAAAAGAGTCATATCCAGACCTGGTCCTGGGTAAGCCTGTGATAAAATCCATTCCCACTCTATCCCACTTCCAATTCGGCACGGGTAATGCCTGTAGTAATCCTACTGGCTTCTGGTGTTCTGCCTTCACTCGGCTGCATACATCGCATAAGGCAATATGCTTGGCGATGTCTCCCTTCATGTTGCTCCACCAAAAAATTTCCTTTAGATCCATATACATCTTTGTATTGCCCGGATGTATGGAATACGGAGAGTCATGAGCTTCCTGCAGAATTAGCTTCCTTATCTCCGTATCGTTGGGCATGCACAAACGATCTCCATACCACAAGGTTCCTTTCTCATCCTCGCGGAATTCTTTTGCTCGATCCTCCTTCATCTTTTCCTTTATCGCCTCTATCTCCTCGTCTCCTACTTGAGCCTTCCTGATCATGTCCTGTAGTGTTGGTTGGACTTCCATTGCTACCAAATATCCCTCTGACACTACCTCCAGTCTAAGCTACTTGAATTGGTTGCACAAATCCTCGGGCAATTCCCCTACAGTCAATCCATTGGCATAGACCTTCCGGCTTAGAGCATCCGCTACTACATTGGCTTTTCCTGGGTGGTATTGTAGATTCATATCATAATCCTTGATAAGATCCATCCATCTCCTTTGACTCATGTTCAGCTCCTTCTGTGTAAATATGTACTTCAGGCTCTTGTGGTCGGTGTACACATCGCAGTGTTTTCCCATCAGATAGTGCCTCCATACCTTGAGCGCATGTACAACTGATGCTAATTCCAAGTCGTGCGTGGGGTAATTCCTCTCATGGTGTTTAAGTTGCCGCGAGGCATATGACACCACTCTCCCATCTTGCATCAGCACACTTCCAAGTCCCTGTCGAGATGCATCACAGTACACTTGAAAATCCTTCTGAAGATCGGGTAAACACAGAATAGGTGCGGTCACTAGGCGGCGCTTCAATTCCAGAAAGCTAGCTTCACACACATCTGTCCACTCAAACTTCTTCTCCTTCTTTAGCAGTTACGTCATTGGCTTAGCAATCTTGGAGAAATTCTCTATGAATATCCTATAGTATCCAACAAGTCCCAAAAAGCTCCACATATTGTTGCGGTGACCCAGCATACCACTGCATGATGTAGTACACTATAGTCGTTGACATAGCACCAATGAAACAACGTTCACTAGTATTACATCCCTCAGAGTGGTACAACAGAAACAAAGTAGGTCCAAGACATGACTATAGGTTACAACTCAACTCTTTACACAAGATCCAGAAAACACTCTAGGTTACAGAGAGAGAAAGAAACTTCTTACAAAGAAGAATCAGAAATAAACAACTCCAAAACTATAATACTATTAAGACTAGTATCTTAACTAATCGTCTGGCATTGCTGCTATTGCAATACACTACAGAAATAGGTTCTATGGCTTGAGATTCTATTCTTATCTAATCAGCAACTTCGTCTTCACTTGAGTTGATGTATATGTTGACTTCATTGAAGAGCTTTAGCTTTTGATTATGATTCCTAGAGTATGACTTGATGTAGTCATCGTCTGTACTGGCTTTAGAACCTAGCAAGGGTTAAGAAGATACTTTGAGTATGAGCATACTCAGCAAGTTCACTAGAAAAGGAGTGTTTGATGCACTATATCTATAGCCACAGACCATAGGTCGTAGGCAATGCAGGTTTTCGTAAACATTTCTTCAAAGGTTGCTTTTATTCTGAAAAGCTATGTCCGTCAGCCTTCACGGGTTTACCAGAACTTTCATGGAGTTCCTTTCCCGCCGCGTTCGCAGCTCTTCCCAGAATAGGGAGTAACAAGTTACAATTCTTACACTCTGCAGAGGTGCGTTACTTTACCCATGAGAGATCAAATCCTTATTTTACAACCGGGCAATCTTTCCTGTCCACACTTCCTATGGTGTGGGGCCCAGTAGATGATCCAAGCCAATCACTGCCCTCTCTATGACCTCATATGTCTGCATGATCCTTCGGGGCCGGCTCACCTTCGTTAGGCCCCCTTTTGGGAAGGCTAAAACCATTATGAGTTCCCGAAGACTCTATGACCTGGTGTTGCCCTGGCAAGTGCCATATTAAATGGTCCATCCACTAAAAACCATCCATAGATAATCTAGACACCAAAAGTGTGGGGCATACGGGTGCCCACCCATATGTTGGATCCGCACAAGGAATGACAACGTCATGTTAAGGTCGTCTTGCCTCCATACGAGAGGAAAAGGATACAACTGACTTCAACGTCCCATTCCAAATCTCATGGTTAATGCGTAATATACGATGCTAGAATCACTGGCGACATTGTTATTAAGTCCTAAATAATATGTTCCTTTACCACCGGAACTTTCATATTAGATTATTACCTCATGGTGAATAGCCTAATATCATATTATTATGAAAATAGTGTTTTCTGACCTTTTTTAAATGCAGGTGATGACAACACTGGATTTGCAAAATACTTTACAGAAAATAATCAAAGGACCTGAGCAAGTGTGAACTTGTCTTTTGTGATTGCAAGATTATGCACTCATGGTCTTCGAGACAACACAAGATCCAATATTTGAAATCTGCATCATTGGTCCGGTAAGGACTAATGTTTAAAGAAGTAATATGCTGTTGTGCATAAGTAATGATATGCATTTTGTAAAATTCCCAGAGTGAATCCTCAATGCTTTGAGTGAAGTGAATTTAGGTGATTCTTTTAAGATTTAGTTTATCTTTAAAATTTACTTTAAAAGTGATGACCTTTATAAGGAACCCTAGGGTTAACAATTCAACATATACAATTAAAGTATAAAATAATGTGATTATGGTTAATGGTCATTTGGTGACTATTAATAAACATCCTTGGGATTGAGTTGTTAAGAATTGAAGAACTTATTATAAGATTATTGTTTGAAGTGGCAAAAAGAATAACATTTGAAGAAAAAGTTCCCTTTCTAAGGTTTAAACAATCTTTATTGTGTATAGAGCATGATCAATATCTTTTGTTGTTGGATTGATTAGTTTGTATTTGAGATGCTTTATGTCTTAGGATAAATACACCAAAGTTAACTATAAAAACATAAGTAGTTATTAGACATGATGTTTATAAACTTTGAGACTAAAGTTAACTTTAAAAGGGTAAGTATACTTAAGGTGTAATATGTTTTAATTATTCCCAAGTTTTAAATTTATGATAGGTATAACTAAGGTGTGTAATTATTCACTTATATTTAAGTGAATGACTAGATTAACTTTGTTTTGCTATTATGAATACAATATGCAATTATTCATTGTAAGTGTAATTTGATGATCTTAATAATTTGTTAGAATTTGAGGTTATGTTAAGAATGGTTAAAATATAATGGTTATTCACCATATTATATATGAGTGATACACATTGTTTATTTACGAGATTTCTTAATAAGATTTTTAAAAGAATATTTTAGAATTAAAAGTTATACTTATGGTTGACTATGAATTCAAGTTATGAGTTTGGAGTTAGTACTTAGATATTAATGGCTCAAGGTTTCATAAAAAATGTGATTATTTCATACTTAAGAAATGTTTTTAAAGTATTTACAAAATGTGTAATAGATCAGGCTTTATTACTTTAAAATCTTCAAAACCTTTCTAATAATATTGCTAATATTTTTCTAGTATAATATATTTATTCAAGATCTTAAAAATTATTTTTATTTATTTTTATGTTTATAAAAATTCCATAAAGGATTAAATGTATTTAAATATTTACTTAATATTTTTTATAAAAAACTAGGCTAGTATTTTTATAAAATAGTATATTTATTTTTATACACAAAACTGATTTTTATTTATTTTTAGGATTTTTCCTTATTTTATGAAATTTCACTTAGGCTTTAGTGATGTTCATGTTTATTTGCATTTTTATTTAACTTGAATAAGTAAGATTATATTTTTCTTAGGTACATATTATTTTTGTGAACATTTTTATATATCAAATGTATTTTTTATATACTTACTAGAGATAAAACAAGTTTAGGGTAAATCATTTATTTACTCTTTTCCCTTTTTTATGTTAAATTTTATTTACTTAATTTTTTTGGGGCTGGGCTAAACGTGGTAGCCAGCCCAGTATAACAGCCGGGTCAGCCCTTTTGACATGGGTCAACCCAGACCCAGATGTAATCCTCTCTCTCCCATCTCATGGACTCAACGCTCACCCTCTCCCCTCTCATCCTCTCTGGTGGTCGTCGTCGCCGTCACCCATCGATTCTGGCGACATGGGCGGTTCTGGTTACTTCCACTGGTCGTCAGAGCTTCTCCTCCTCTTAGCTGACTTGGTCATGTATAGCGATTTGTTTCTCATGCCTTAACCAGCTCGCCCCCTTCCATTTCTTTGGTGCTAGGGTTTCCGGCGATGTGCCTCCGCCGCTCACTGGTTCCCTCCAGTGCCTGCTGGTTCGGTGTGGTTGTCATCCTAGAGAAGGCGCATGATGTTCTGCCCCTTGTGGGGTGCTCCCTGTGCCGCCCGAGTGACGTGACGCGTCCATGAGGAATGTGTGGTTGCAAGTATTGCCGCTTCCACGCCAGCACCGCCCTTTTGAGGTCACCGTCGACTCCCTGGTACACCTTTCTCTACCTCTCCTCCTTCTCTCTTCTGTAGTGAGGTATGACAATTGCCCCTTTTTGTTTAGGTTCCGATCCATGGAATATACCCCATTGCTTGATTTAGCTAGTCTTGATGATCATACAATTGATTTAGTATTAGCTAACATTTTGTTCTAGTAGTTCTTTTGATAATGGTTATGTTGAATGATAGTGTCAATTTCTTGTATGGTGGTGTGTTTTTTATTAGTATTTATGATGAAAATCTGTGTCCATGTGTACTACTAGTGAACTCCCAGGTTTGCTTATGACAGTGACTTTCTAGTATAAGATAATGATGATGTTCTTCTTAGTATAACTAGGTGATAAAGATGAGGATAGAACATTGGTCAAATTGGTATTAGTGCTATCTCACAACTAAAGTTACATGGCCTACCCTTGAACAATTATGGAACTTCCTCAAATGATGTCTCAACTATAGTGTGAAGTTTTATTTAGATGATTTTTATGTTGTTTTGTACCTGGTGTACTCCTAGACCACTAACAAAGCATGGTCTTGTCCAAGTACATACCCAAGTATTCCTAAAGTACACTTGCGCTATTCTCAGCACCTTTCTTTGACAATAGAGAATACATTTTGTATTTCTAGACACAGATTTTTTAAATGTTTGGTAGCATATACATGGTGGCTATTTGGTAAAGTAACTTAGGTTATCATGATGTAGTATTGTCACTAAATAGTACTGTCCATTGATAGTTCCTTGATCTTACTGAATGATCTTTAGGTTGATGGTTAGGCCATATTCCTATATGAGATATAGTTGATGCCCTAAATTTGATTCATTGATGATATTGGTTTCCCCTTGAATATAGTTGCATCATTTATTTAAATGATTCCTAGCAAAATATAGCTAGTGAATGATTTAGATTATTGTTTGGGTTGCTTGCAGATGGTTGTGAATGAGTTGGTGTGGATCATATCATGTATAGGCATGATCATGGGTTAGACAAGAATTGGAATATGCAAAGTACATCCTCTTTGGCTACTTAATGTCTTGCCAATCTAGACAAATGATTCCTAGAAAGGATACTCTTGGGAAAATGATTTGAAATTATTTGAGGTGCATAGGTGGGTCTTATAAAATGTAAGGATGTCTGTATCTGATGGTAATTGAGCAATCTAATCTAATGGAGACTTGCTCAGAAATGATTCCTAGCTAGAGTAGCTAGGAAGATGATTTGAGCTTCTTGGTAAAGCTGGCAAGTGTATATAGCAGAAGCAATATCCTGCTTTACTTTTGGGTTAGCATCAAACTAGGGTGGCTTTAGTTGTTGGAAACCTGCTACTGTGATGCCTCTTTGGAGTGTACACAATAGTAGGTCATAGCAATGGTGATATGCTATTGGATACACTGTTTTAATGGATCCTCTTGCTCTGATTATTTTTGTGGTGCTTCTATACAAGAATGTGCACAATATAAAATCAGATAAGATGATCTGCTGCCTATACAGCAAAGCAAAATTCTTTTAAACCTGAATGCTTGTGATGCTGGTATGAAGCATAGGTTAATATAAATGTTTCCCTTCATTCCTTAGCCCTGCCTAGGATGCAAAGGCTGAGGCTTTGATGATGTTTGTATAAAACAATTACTGCTTGCTTATAAAAACTATCCAATGATGATCTTGTAATCCATTTGAGTACAGATCTGAGGATTTTCTATTTCCCCATCCATTTTCTAAGATGCAAAAATAAGAACATACACAAAGGCATGATATTAGATGGATAACCTGTTGTTTTGGAGTTATGGTTTTCTTGTGGTAATTATTGATTCACTGCTGGTGCCAACCCTCTCCTCTTATCTCCTGACTTGATCTATTGAATTTGCTACTGCTTCTTTTTTGGTAAGCCTGCTCCTCCTAGCTCTTGGCCATCTTCTGGTGCTCCTGGATGGCTTCCCCAAGCAACCAGGGTGCTGGTGGAGGTTTTGGTGTTGAACCATGTACTCTAGAGTTGATGATAAGATGGTAAGATAGTAAGATGGGAATGTATTCTGAAGTGTGGAGGTGGAATGGTAGCCGGTTGCTATAGCTGTGCACTCTTATCTGATTCCCTTGTTGTTGTGGTTTGACAACAGACTATGTTGCATGTGTGTGTAAGCAGCTTGTGAGATGCCTGTGTGCATGTCTCACCCAAATGGATTAGATCAAGTGAAAATGTGATTTGTTTACCTCTTTGCCTCTTACTTACCCTTGGTGAAACTTTCCCCTACATCATCCTGTGATGCACTAGTCTGAGGCAACATTCCAGAATAAGAACAGATACTACTCTTTGGCCCCTTTTTTAATAAATACTCAATGATGTGTTCAGCAATGCATCAGATTACCAAACTGAGAGTTCAACTAACACTAACCCATTCTTTTATTTGTTTTCTTTTTATCTCATTATTATGCAGGAATAGAAGTGAACAGGAGGAAAATCTTCAAGACAAAAAGATATAGTTTTAAATTTTTTTTTCCTTTTACAACTTTATTTGATTCTTAAATATTGTATTCTTTTATTAATGTAATAAAGTTCATTTTTCTTTTTTTAGTTGACAGTTGTAAGGGTTTGTATCTTATTTAATAAAGTTAGTTTTTCTTTCTTTTTATAATTTCTATTACTCTTGTAATATATCTTATTACTTGAGATTTGTAAAACAATAAGACTTTTTGTTTGTTATAATAATACTTATTGTCTTTAATTGTATTCTCTTATTTATTGAATTGTTTGTGATTTGAATTTTCAATTCAAATACTCTTGAATTATATCAATTGTTTACTAAAGTCAATTTTGTTTCCCTCAAATCAATAAAATCAACAAAAGTCATGTCAAAATTCCTCGTACTCACTCTGATGTGTTAAACTAAACCATCAGAACAAGAGGAACTTCGATCCCTTTGTGTTTTATTAGTTTTGAGTGAAAATTCTCCGGATTTTCTTATGCATGAATGCAATGCACAAACCTGTGTCCTCTATAATTCTAGGTGTAAATCATGGGATGTTACAATCGTCCACATCTTGGGTGCTTCCCATTCAATAACTGCCGTCACTTTGCTCGGGTCAACAACGACTCCTTCTCCTGACACCACGTGTCCAAGAAATCCTACAGTGTTAAGCTAAAATTCACACTTGCTGAATTTGGCATACAGCTTATGTTCCCTCAACTTCTCCATAATCAATTGCATATGTCTCTCATGTTCAGCATCATCCTTGGAATATCTCAATATGTCATCGATGAACAGATGAACACAACCATGAACTTGTCCAAATACTCCATAAACACCTTGTTCATCATGGTCATGAAATATGCCGGGGCATTCGTTAGTCCAAAGATATAACAGTATACTCATATAAACCATACCTAGTGGTAAAAGCAGTCTTGGGAATGTCCTCCTCCCGAATCTTCCATTGGAAATACACTACAAGGAATTTGAGCTTCTATGACCCTCCATTTTCGTCACAAAATCGTCACAGTAGTTCATCTATGACGATCTTATGACGAAAATGAAATCGTCGAAAGCTGGGCATCGCAAATGAACTATAACGACGATTTTTGCGAAATTGTCATAACCGTCTATGACGATTCAATATCGTCATGGACCATCTAGCCAGGCCAGGTCAGATCCGACGTGGCTGATCCGACGTGGCAAAATTATGACGAAATAAAATCGTCGTAGTCTAAATTCAGCCCAGTCCATTCGGTCATTTATGTGGGCCAAGCCCAATAATTCAAATAAGCTTTTCTAATCAATTCCGTTCAGCTACATGGCTCAAGCCCAGCATATTGGCCTTTTTATTTCTAGGCCCAAGCCTTTTTCTACAATGATTTTGTTCTGCAATTTTTGAATTATTCACTGCTGCAATTTAATATTGTTTGGGCCACAGCCATTTTAAAGCCCAAAAATTATTTGGATCATTTCTTACTAGCCCAAATATCTTTTGGATCATTTCCTATGACCGAGCAGTCAAGAACCAAAATCAAATAAATTTTCACAAATGACATCAAAAATTATAATGTATATTTCAATCAAGCCAGACATATAACCTGGAATATAAAACATTTGGGGATATGTAGTATATTACAATCATTCATAGTTCAGACCACCCAAGACCATGTATAACTACCTAGAAAACATGACTATCTACTCCACTTTTTTGAGTATGCAATAAAATCTTCCCTTCTTCCAACTTCAGCCTTGAGCTCCTGTATAAGAGAGAAAAAGATGGCCATCGAGTCAGAATGAAATCATATCTTCTAGCAATAACGTAGAAAATTAGAAACACAATAAATAATAGATTTACAAGAACCCAACTCCAAATCAACAGATTGCAGTTCACAAACTAATCGCTATTAGCACTCAAATATACACATGTAGTTCATCAAATGCACGACCTAGACACTACAGGTAATAGATAGAACAAATATACTAGCACACATTAACCTCCAGGAAATGCTCTGTGTATACGAAAAGAGCAGCATCAAGAAAATTAAGCTTCAGGAAATACTCCACAGGTTAAGCGGGCAACAAAAAGGGAACCTAATAAAACGCTATTCAGACAATACCTTTCCACATCACATAGGAACTCGACAAAATAATATGTCATGGAACCTTGGCCTATCAACCAAGTAATAAAGGAATAGGATGGGAGAGATCAAAGACTTATCTAATCCATAAAGGGAACACCCCTGCCATGGCAGCGTGCTGATATCGACGCTGCAAATGTGGTAACATGGCAAAGGATGACGCGCTTCAGCACACAAGCAGCAGGGCTAGCTCCTTTGGGTCTGCGAGAACAATGGTTTGGGTCAATAAGGATCAAGAATGCTACTCTTGCATGTCAAACTAATGCATTACAGGGTTATTAAATGATTTTGAATCATAGTAGCAGCAGGTGAACTCAGACTGACTAGCAAAAGGCCAACATATTCAAAAATCACATATGGATTTAACATATTCTCAACAGCAGATATTACCAATTGTTTTCACAGATTCCATAAACCTATCATTAAAATCACCTACTAGTGCCTTGCATATGGAATTAAGTATGCCTAGATGAGCTTATGTACACTCCAGCACATCATATACATTTCAATTTACTAAAAACAACATGATTATGCTCTAGTTATACATAATAACTCCATCTGCATCTACTAGACCACATAATCTACAACACAATAGGAGCTATAAACCAACCAGAAGAAGTACCACACTCCTAAGTGATCAACATATCACCAGGAACCTATTTATTAATTCACTCATTTAAGACCAGCAGCATTACCACATGATTAGTACCAGAACAGGAACTAGAAGTTGAACTCTATAAATTACAGTAGTAGTACACCACATGCTCTGTACCACAAACATGGTACAAGTCCAGGATACCACCAATACAACCAAATTGCACAAACACCATGGCTCCACGGCATAGACATATGCTGTAGAATAACACAATCAGAGCTAAGAAGTCAGTGAATAAGCACCAATAGCACAATGGAAAGTTTATAATAAATGGCAAACAGATGTTATATAGTAAACGACAAGCAGAAATAGCTCTGTTGGTTGAGGTTAACAGTCAAAATTATATTAGACAACAACATATGATTCCCCAGGAAAAGGCTACACTACATATACAGTAGAAGTTCATAGCAGGGAAACACACTCCCGTTACTGGATGAGGGTGGCATACTCCAAGGCTACTCAAGTATATTGTTAAATAAAAACAATTCATATAACTAGGTTAGCTTTTTATGCAAGAACCACTGGCTTGGGCACTTGGTTGGTTTCTGGTTACACCATGCTCTTGTGCAAACAACTATGGTATTACCAATTGTAATGTGAGAACAATACGCCAAGAATTTGAGCACAACGTTTAGGAAGAAATGTAAGCTATTTTTCCTCCCGAGGGATCCTATTTAGTGCACAAATTCTACAGATGTTGGAACTATGAGAAGTACTATATTTACTACATGCCCAGTCACTTTTATCACAACAACTAGATCAATCTTGTATTAACGCTACTCCATTGATCACAGAAATACCAGAAGCAATGTGTACGAGATATAAAACAAAACAAAAATTAATAGTTTACTGCTACTGCTACTGTTTTGTCATCATGTACGAGATGCTCAACTCCCCAACAACCCAAGATATATACACTGTGATGGTCACCATGTCAAAACTAAATAAAGTGGGATGCAGACACAACCACATAAATATAGAGGTGCATAGTGGACTACAATAAACAAGCATAGCTCATCGGCAACAACATGTACACTTTATAAGAACATATAGATAGCACAAAAAGGTGTATTCGACAGCCTTCTATAGGATGACTGGCCACTTCTAAAAACATATCCCCCTCAAGAATGAATGCTTTCATATTGCATTGGTTAGAGAACAATGTTACGAGAAGTGAGAACATTAGAAACATAGGTAAATTTGGCTCTGTGCTCTATACAAAATAAAAGGAAATGCTAGTTCAACACAAAAAATATTCACTAACTATACATCTGTTCTTATTGACTTATAACCATGATATAAGAGCTAGGAGAATAATACATTATTTACTAACTTATTATATCCATGATATCATCTAGGAAACTTACCAAGACAAGAAAATCTAGCAGCCGAAGACGAGAGAAGAATTCCTTATCTGCTTTTTAAAGAACCGAGAAAGAATTATAAGAACCAAGTAACATAGTCTGAAGATCGCAGGCACTCGATGATGCTCACAAGTCTGCATGATCCTCTGCTATAAGTGCATACTTTCTACTGGCCATGGATGGTGAGGGACTAGGTAAAGATCCCACACAAGCAACTCAGCAATTCAACGCCCACTAGAAGTCAGTGAACACAGTCTTGAGCTTTACATCAAGTCTGTGTTGGGGGAAAGCAGCGAATGACCATGTTGTTGGCTTGCCTGCACAACGCAAAGTAATCAACTGAATCTTCAAGGCATACAAGCTCAAACATATGATCAACTAAAACTATCAACAATGCAATAGCAAGTACAGCAATCACAATGTCATTACTGTAATCACTAAAGAAAACATAATAAGCAGCAGCATATTTTATTCCCTCGTGAACACAAATCAGACCCAGCAGATGTTATACAAGGAAATGGTTCATATGAAGAGGAAAATGTATGAGTGATCAATATGAAGGAATACCACGGAAGAGTTGAATGACGGGACAATGCAAAACTTCTACACAAACTATACAGGAAGTTATGCAAGTATTCATCCATGAGTTGACAGAACATAATTGAACAAGAAAACACAACTGACCAATGTTTCCACTTAGCTTGACTGCACACTTGAATGAAACCAAACAGACTAGGAGAAACAAGCTTACAGGGGGCAACACAGGAAGATGGAGACGCCGCTGGGCCTCGGTTGAGGTGTTACACTGCTTGTGGTTCTTTGTCTAGGGCAGATATGTCGATGGATACATGAGCAGTTGACTTTGTGACACCACGGTATGGACTATATATGGTCTTCAATGGTTATTGCCTGAAAGATTGTGTACTTCAGTTCATGTAAGAATATTCTAGCAAACAAATTGCCTTTATGAAAGTATTCTATATAGAATGAAAGTACGAGAAATCACTAGTTATTGTAAGTTATTGCCTTCATGAAAATATTCTATATATAATGCAAAAAAAATGATGGAAAAAAGATAACAGGAAGGGAGATCGCAGTGTACAATTCTTCTAGCAAACAAGTTTGTAATTATTTGTTTCTCCTCATTCTTATAGTCAACAAGTTTTAGTTACAAGTAAACAGAACATAGTACATCCATGGTCTTGCAAAATACTGGAATTTTCTATCTACTACACTGTGATCCTTTAAGAAAACAAAAAAAGAACAGAACAAATAATGTTTTAGAATTGTTGGATCGAGATGCCACAGAAGGACCATATCACTTCGGGCATTGATGTACCAAACAAAGATGAATGTACACTTCTGGCATTGATGTACCAAACAAAGGACCATATCACCAGGTTTATACAATAAAACATCATTCATGTACTGTCATCTATAAAGTGTCTAGTGAAGCCTACAAAACACTTATGAGTAGAGAGAATGCACAAGTAATATTTGTAAGACAAAATATAACAAAGCAAGCAGCTGCAGTTCAGCTAATCATTTAGATTAGTCCATGTACACTGCAGACACTATCCAGGGATGCTAGAATGGATTTCCTAGCGGCCAGTCTTGAATCCCATCGAACTCCAAGATATTTCCTTGCATTGACGCTAAACGAATCGTCGGTGTTATGCCTGTTTTATGCCGCACAACCCAGTTCTGAAGCTATCGCTAGCAGCCCAAGGTAGCTACTCGCGTTGGAAGCTTGAGTGCTTAAATGAATATCCTTTTTTCTGGTATTATTTTTTCTCATCTAAGCGTCTGATTAAGCTCCTACCATAGTAAATGCCCTTAGGGAGCAAAACTAAGCAGAGGGATATAAACAGAAGTGCTAACAATTTGCTGCATCTAGGGGCATTAGAGAAACTTGGGTTGGGATTTGAAGTTTTGCACCACCACCATCTTGCTAACAAGGGGGAAAGTTATGCTGGTATATTTTTGTTCTGGACTACCTCCGTTCTGGAATCGGGGGGTTGGTGGAGCTTTGTCCGGGCGTCGGGGAGTTATGCTGTGGCTGGTGTAGATTGCCTACAGACACCAGATTTTGCCATCTTCTGGGTGGCTCCTTGGGTGGATGCATGCGATGTTACGACAACCAAAAATCTGGAAGGGGTGCGAGTAAACAGAACATGATTAGAGCATGAAGAATTGAAGAGGATAAAGGGAGGAACCGGAGATAGTGGATCGCTGGATTAGAACGTGATGGTACTTACTTGTAGGTGAAGTCTGACTGGTGCCTCGTCCGATCCGGTCGTCACGATACCTGCTCTCCAGATCCGGCACATGGCGGCCTTGGCGGTGCACGAAGAACGAAGGGATGAGGATGGCCTCGTGGCCTAGGCTCTCGGACAGGGGGTGTGAGGGGTGGGGTGGACAGTGTGATGTCTTGCGGTGGGAGAAGGATGCGGGGCGATGGAGGGTGGCGGCGAGAGAGTAGGAGGGGCACCGGTGATTCCGGGCTAGGGTTTCCGCCAGCGGGGGGTGGCCGGAGGTTGGTGCGGATGGGAGAAGTGACATACATGTCGTGGTGGTGCGCATCGAGCAAGAGGAGGGGGTATGGGGTGGGAGGGGCCGCAACCGGCGCTAGCAGAGAAAGGGCAGGGGCGGCGTTGAGAGAGAAAGGGAAGGGGCGGTGCTAGGATGCGTGCGTGGGGATGTGGGGCGAGGGGAAATGTTTTAGGGTTAGGGTTTGCCTGCGCGCTGCTCTTCTCAAATTGGTTTCCCGCTGTTTGACTATAGACACATGGACATGCCACGTAAGAATAACTGCTGATGTGGCCGATGAGTTCAATTAATTTATTTTATTTTAGACAATATGACGTTTTAAATTGTTCGTAATCGACTACAAATAAGGATCAAATATATACAGTGTAGATTATGACAATTTCATCAGATGAAATTGTGACGATTCTAACAAAAACGTCGTAATTCTACAGGATTTTGACCTCTCCAAATAGCCTACGACCATCTTGTGCGAAATAGTCATAAATCTATGATGATTTCATTTCCCGTCACTACGAGAAGGTCACAAGTTGACACATTTCTTGTAGTGATAGCTCGATCTCAGGTCAATTTTGCTAAACACCTTTGCTCCCTCCAGTTGATCAAAGAAATCATTTATATTCGGCAGGGGCTATTTGTTCTTGATGGTCACTTCATTCAGTGAGTGATAGTCCACCACTAACCTCTTGCTACTGTCTCTTATCCACAAACAGAATAGGTGCACCCCATGACGACGAACTGGGCTAAATAAATCCCTTGTCCAACTGCTCCCTTAGTTGTTTCTTTAATTCCTTCAGCTCATCCACATCCATATTGTATGGCCTCTTTGCTATAGGTCCTGTTCCCGGCATCAGATCGATGAGAAACTCCACATCCCTGTCAGGTGGCATCCCTGGCATCTCCTCCGGAAACATGTCAGGGTACTCCTTTATTACATGCACTGTATCCATGCTAACCCCCTTAAGAGAATTCAGCTTACACCTTCCAGTCGCACGGACGACTTGAACCTAATTCTCTTACCATCTGGGGTCTTGAGAGAAACCGCTTGCTGTGCACAATCTATGTGTCCCTCATGCATAGACATCCAATCCATGCCTAGTATTACATCTAAACCTTGCGACTCAAATATCACCAGATGTGCAATAAAATTGTGTGCTCCAATCCTCATAGTTAAGTCGCGGCATCCCGCGCTAGCTATCATTTCCCCTCTAGGTGAGCTTACTCTAATAGACCCTTTTAGAGACTCCATAGGTAGCTTATACTTATCCACATATGCCCTTGTTATGAATGAATGTGATGCACCAGTATCGAAAAGAATAAGTGCAGGGTGAGGGTTGATTGGAAACTTACCAACCACAAGCTCAGGCTCATCTGGGATCTCCTCCACATTCATGTGGTTCACTGTGGCCTTCTGGTTGTTGCCTGGCTTCAGTCCCTTCTTCTCCGGATAGTTGTCTACATAATGCCCTTTCTGGTTGCACTTGAAGCATGTCACCTGACTCAGGTCCTTCTTCACAAAGTTGCGATCGCGGTTGCGGTCGTGTCCATTGTGTCCTCCAGAATGGTGAGTGTGTCCTCCCTTGTGGCTGTGGCGGTTGCTCTTGTGGCTCTCATGGCGATGTCCATCGCTTCCATGGCTGTGGCGGTCATGGCTTCCATGGCGCCCATAGTCACTTCCTCCATGCTTGGAGTATCCATCATAAGAAGTGCGAGACTTGTGGTGAGAGCCAGAGTGGTGATTGTTGTTCTTTCTCTTGCGGTTTTCCAACTGTTTATGCTTTCCCTCCAAGATTCTAGCCTTGTCCATAAGCTCCTGGAAAGTGTGACAATAAACCACTAGAAGTTGTACCGAGAGCTCATCACTGAGGCCATCCAGGAACCTCTCTATCTCCTTTTGGCATTAGTGTCAACATCCTCAAGGGCATAACGTGATAGGTTGTTGAACTCCTCTATATATTCAGCCACAGTGCGGTTGGTTTGGCGCAAGTTGCAGAACTCCTTCCTCTTCAGGCTCAGAACTCCTGAAGAGACATGGTTGGTCCTGAAACCTTCCTCAAACATGGCCCAGGTCACAGTGTCCAGCGGGTGGGTGATCTGAAAAGTGTCCCACCACGAAGCGGCTGGTCCCTCCAGTAGGTGAGCAGCAAACCTCACCTTTTTAACATATGTGCATCCAGCAGTTACCAGATCCTTATTCACTGAATGCAACCAGTCGAGAGCAACCATCGGCTCAGTTGCAGTCGAGAACTTCGCTGGCCTTAGCCTGAGGAACCTTGTAAGTGCATCTCCCTAGGGTTGGTTGTTCCCATTGTTGTTGTTATTGTTGTTTTGTGTTGCCATGAAATGGGTCATCACTTGTGCTAGATGTGTTTGAGATGCCATAAGATGCTCCATCTCAGTAGGTTGACGGCGAGGGGGCATTTTCGGTTCGGCAGAGGTAAGCTTAGAAAAAATCATTTACGAAAATAGGATTCTACCCATGCATCATGATCAAACAACAACAAAGCAAACACAGACAATCATGAGAAAGCAACACATCAACAAACAAACGATCCAGCAATGTTCCAAGGGTTATACTAGCAGTATATAGCTAGTGAAATAGTTTTACAAGCGTTGGCAACAACTATAAACATAAACAGGCCAACAAAGCAATAAAACAGGAATCTGCCAGAACAGTCCAGCAGTGTTCACGAATTGTTATACATGACTTAAGGTCGTCAGGAATTTTTTATGATTTGTGTGCATAGTGTGCAGAGAGTTTCGAACCAGACCCTATTTTTTTGATTTTTCCCAGTTACCAAAAAAATATGAAAAATCGTATAGTACAGCAGGGTCAGTAGAAAACTGCGGCAGGAAAAACTCGAATATCAACCAAAACCTTGCCATAACTCATTTATAAAATTCACACAAATAATCCTGGAACTTTAGATTACACATAGGAGCAACTAAATGCTTTAAACTAACAGAAACTAAGTTTTACATTGATCAAGGCCTTAAACTAATGATGTATCCTAACGAAGACTAATTGGTGGCCATCTAACTACTTCATGAAGAGATTGCAGTTGGTCCTTGCGTTCATGCGTTGCGTTCATCAATGGCGGTGGTGTATACACCTCTCCTGAATCATCACTTGAGACCTCAAATTCCACCTCTTCTGGATCCTCCTCTTGTTCTTCATCCTCTGCTGCAGCAGCAACAACTCCATCTCCTCCACCATCGTCGTCTCCATCCTCATCATCATCACATTCGTCCTCATCATCATCACCTTCGTCCTCATCATCATCGTTTCCTCCGTCATCATCATCATCATCATTGTTTCCATCATCTCCATTGTTGTTATCAGGGGGTGGATTCAACTGTTCTTGGAGAGCGGCAATCTGGGCTACCATATCAACAATAGTCTGGTCCCTTTCCTGGACGGTCCCTTGCAGCTGCTCTATGGCTTGATTGTTTACCTGGAAGGTCCCATTCAGCTGTTCTATGTCTTGATTATTCTCCTGGACGGTCCCATTCAGCTGTGCTATGGTCGCGTCCCTGCCAATAAGTGCATGGTTCAGAACATCCACAGCTTCATGTAAAGTATCAATCTCCTGGCCTTGGACCACTAGGTCGTTGCTGACAAAGTCAGCTATCTCCTTTACCATCATCACTTTCTCAGCTAGGACTCCATTCTACACCTTGATATCCTCTACGTGCCTGCGACGGGGCGGCATGTTGTTCCTGTTACCTGGGGTAACCACAACGTTCCCATTCTCATCCCGCCTTCCGTAGTCATGGTAAGGCGAGTCTTCTGGCAGCAGGTGTCGAACAAGATTGCACTGGCATGACAGGGCTTCATGCAGGGCCAAGTTTATTCCAAGCCCCCAGTTGCAATACGTCTTGGTGTATACCAGATGCATAGGGTTTGGGAAGGCGACATCTCTGAAGATGAAAGTGGTGATCTCCCAGCCTTCCTCGCCATATCCATAGGTGTATAGCCTTCTTCCCTTGAACATAGGCAGTGGCAATCCCAATGACTGTGAGAGCTGTCCCAACTGTCTTGCAAAGGGCCTTGGTGACTCAATCACAGCATACTCAGTCCTTACTTCTCCCATCTATCAATTAAAAGAGGAAAGTCTGAGAATAGCATATGGTAAAGATTTATGAGAGTGAAAGGCATAGATTTTCCTGAGGGCATTCTGTTAATTATTTTAGGTTGATTCCAACTCCTATTGAATCAGTCCATCAAATCCTGCCTAATCACCGAAGGAAATAAGTTTTGGAACTCCATAAAAATTCTGGTGAATTATTTCCTAAAACTACAGTTTTATTCACTATAAAATCACTATAAATCAATGGTAATTGATAAAATAGTGAAACTACTTTTGTTGGTTTCATTTTATCAATACTATCTAAACATATCATTTTGATACCATGATATCCTACTGAATATGTCCTTGGACCAAAACCCCTCTACTCTCTAGTTTCTAGACTATAAAACCCATATAGATTTCCTTCAAATGCTCCAAGACACTTTCCAATATTTCTAAATATATTATTTCCAAACCTACTGAATTGTATCTTGTATTACTTTTTTGTTTGCTGTATGGTTTGATGCTTGTATGTATTGTATTGATGGTGGTGTTGTTCGCTTCCATGTTTGCTCAATAATGGCAATAGTTAAGATTGTGTGACACCGAGAAGAAGGAAGCATCAGGTTTTTCTTATTATTATTATGATTATTGGTATTCTAGTATTCTAAAGAAGTCATGAGACATCTTGCTGGTCATAGTAAATCCACCTTGTTTCTCATAAGCCCTTATCCTACCATTTTACTTATGCATGTTTTATCTACTGTTTTTTTAAAGTACATTGTTTTACTTATGATGAATTTATATATGGTAGTGGCTTGGCTCCTCCAGCTAATTACGCTTTGTACTATTAAGTACAACCCCCTTTGACGATACCTACGTGACCCTAGTATGTTAGATTGTGTATAACACCATGCCCCTTTGGAAACCCCGTTTTAGCGGAAGCAAAAATTATGGGATGGGAAGAACCCGGAAAAATGTTTACAGAAATTTTTCATTTGAAAACCTTGGTGAGGCTTGGCCTACCAAGTGACTTGGAAAAATGAGAAAGGTTTTGTTTTTTACAAAATGGTTGGATGAATGATGGAGGAAAAATGTTTACAAAAACACGCTAGGTTGTGAAGTTTTCTAGGCCAGAACAATTAAGCCGTGCAACCACATTACTCTGGAATGGGACGGGGCTGGGCTGGAAGTTTGTCTAATTTGCTATAGGTGTCTCACATTACTACAGGGGCAAACAATCCCTGTAGGGTGGGCCTTCTCCGGCCAAACGGTCCATTCGTAGCATCGACTGGGAGAAGGAACAAAGTGTCTCCGGGCCTCCCCGCCATACTATGGGCCCCTCATTGAAAGCGCGCACCCGTCGAGGTGCAAAATGCGCTCCGGTTGGCTGGTAACTATATAGGGCGTCCCGATTTTGAGGGGATTAACCTCATAGGGTAGGCACTTGTATCAGAGAGGGCATCCGGAAAGTCTTGATCGGTTATTCGACCCACGATCGGTGTAGATCAGGGACGGGTAATCGAATGGTGTGGGTATAGTGTACAACCTCTGTAGAGTGTAAATCTATTCGAAAAGCCGAGTACTCGGTCATGGATGGTTGTGATGGCGGTTGTTGGCAGGTGATGGTTTTGATTTCAAAAAGGACTTCAGAAAAGCAATGTCTTGAAAATGCTTTGACCATAGGATTGTCGGATAAATGGAGGAAGGAGTGTGATCATGGGATGACCAGAAGGAAAAAACAAATGGGTGACCCAATCCTAGTGTTTTCTTAAAACTTTCCAAAAAGGTTTCCAAAATGTTTTACCAAAGTTTTTCAACAAAGATATAGAGACATGCTATATCTACAAGAGAAACTAGTTTATAAAAGAACCACTTATGGAGAATGCCTACTACATCCATATTGCATAGTCCCTGGCATTGTCCCTGGTGGTTTATGAGTACATTCAAAGTACTCCCCGCATTGTCCCTAGCTATTTACTTGGCCGACTTTCAGAAGCAATAGGAGAGATGGAGGTTGCTGATGTCTATGCGAGCTAGGTCGACTTCCCAGTCAGCTGCCTGTAGGTTAAGACATGACATGGGCTCTGCGCTTGAAGATTTTCGCTATTTGTGTTGCGATCGCCATAATGGAAACTATGTAAGATTTGTATTTGTAAAGTTTCTCGATGTTGTAATGATACTGGTCGGTTATGTTCACGGCTCACTGATCATGGGAACGTGACTTGTATGCATAACGGGTATTCTCGGACTGTAAATCCGGGGTGTCGCATAAGTAGTAATGTTAGTTTTAGAAATCATCTATGGATGGGAGTGTTTGAAGAGAATCAATTCAATAAGAAAGCTGATGGAGTTAACTCACTCCTGAATGGATAGAAGAGTTATCTGAAATAAAGATATATGTGGTAACAAACAAGATTATAAGGATGAAATCTGAAGATAATTACCAATGAGTAATTTTATTGGATCAAGTAGGCATAGTCAATTAATAATATCTCCTAGTCATATAGAGATACTAACAAGATAATTAAAATACAACTATAAGTTGTATTGATAAAAGCCATGATTAGCCAACTGGAAACTTAAGCCACAAATGATCAAAGGATTATAATGAGCATGCTTAAGTCACTAAGAGTGATTGATTATATGATGTATAAGTGACATTGGTGGATAGAACATGATTAAAATCTAGTATAGATATGTTATCGTAGGTTAGTCATGACAAGTCACATTAATATAGTGTTAAGTTGGAATCTGAGTTAGTGAGGTAACTAAAGATAAGATAGTATGACTAAGCTAATGCTAGAACAACCTTGAGTTATAAAAGTTGTATTATTCCTCTTAAAAAATAGTAAGTGATTGAGGAGAGTAGGATTTGATATATACATCCATTGGATGAATATTATTGATGGATGATAAAGGAAGTGTATGAATGTAGTTAAAAGTAACTAATTGTTGGATTGAAGGTTACCATTAGTAGTTTGATATAATCAATTGTAGATATGAGAAGTTTATGAAAGACTTTAGTGACAAGCTTCTCAGATTTATAAGTGAGATTACAAAGTAATTTGTGAAGTAAGACTGTAAACATTCAAGTGGACTTGGATTCATAAGAAGCATTCTAGAAGTGGGAGCTATTCCTATGAGGAAATCATATAGAGCTCTAGTGTCAAGCTCATTGGATTTAGAAGGAGGAAGTATTGATAAGAATATACTTGTGAAGTAAAGATCATCATGTTAATACATGATGATGGATACGAACAAGTAATATATCTATAAAAGGAATTCCTTACTTAGAAGTCTAGATTTATGAAGTAGGGAGGATAGGAATTCCTGGTAAACATTCCACCTTAATTCTATAACCAAACTTAATATCTATCTCATATGTTTGATCAATCATCCTATTTCCACAATGTATTGTAATAATACTTCTCAATAGAAGATCACTTAAGTAATTCTTGCTACAAATCCTTATATGATAAATTCTACCAAGACAATAATCACAGTTCAGATGGTGATCAACCATTAGTTAAGAAAATAACTATGCTTACTTTGAAGGTAAATAGGATAGTTATGAATATCATTTCTGAGGAAGTTGAATAAAGAAAGTTTCAAGCTATAAGAAACCTAGACTTTAAAACCACCATATAAAATGGTTAATAAATGGTGCCAAGGATGAATATATTCTATGCATATCCGTCACCAACTTAAATTATTGTCATTACAATTATCATGGTGAAAATAAGAACATTTGTATAAGACTTTCATATAACAAATGAATTCCTAAAACTCTAATTCCTATTTACTTTAATGAATTAATAATTTCCTATATATTAATGAGTATTGAAATATACCAACATGATTAGGACAACCAACTAGTATAATGGCCTTTGGAATATTTGAAATAATGTATAGAAGTTATGGTGTTTTAAACATGTGCAATTTCAAATTTAAAACAAATTACTAAAATAGAAAATACAAAATAAAACAGAAAAAAGACCTAGCTCGAGCCAGTAGGCCGGCCCAGATTTTATCTTCTCCTATCTACCGCCAGGTGCACCTAGCAGCAACCCATTATCGGTCAAGTGAGGCAGCGAGGCATCTCCCTCTCTGGCTAACTGGTGGGACCAGGGGAGGGACCGCGAGTTGAGAGTGAAGATGCGTTGGGGGGTTTTCCACAAAACGTGTGTCGTCGTCTTCCTCTTGACGTCACTAGCAGCTGCCTGTCTGCATCTCCGCCGTTTGCCGCCGCACCGTGACGTTTGCCTCCATCCAGATTCATGCCGCCGCTTATCATCTTCCGATGACCATTCCCGATTGGCACCACCACTGCTAGGCTCCTCGCGTCGTCCTCTTCTTAACGAGCCTAACCATAGACCCACGCGAACAGCGAATAAACAGATCGATCATCGATCTGTGATGATCATCTTTGGATGAAATCAGCATGATCACCCTAACCCAGTCAGGGGGTTTGACCTGGTCCACTCCCATGTGGAAGACTACATTCCCTGACCCCACTAGTCATTGACCTAGGGTAGGTCTAATCTCGGTGTAAAAACATATTTACTTATTTAGAATTTAATTAGAAAATGGATAAACACTAATAATTTAATATCTTATGTTTTATAATTTGGAAAAATATGTTTAATATATGAAAAATTTTAGAAAAATAAAATCTACAACTTAAAGAATTATTATTTAATAAATAAATAATAAGTAATAAAACTTTGAAAATTCATATTTTAATATTGCATAATGAGAAAAATATAAATATTATACTAAAATTCTTAGAAAACTAAAACTACAATGTAAAACTATAAACATAAAATATTTAATCACTTAACTAAATATTTATTATTTATTAAGTGTTTATAAGTTAATATCTTATTAAAATCATATTTTAATAATTAAAAATCATATAAATAATTATAATATACCAAAATGATCAAAAAAATAATATCTACATCTTAAAATTATAATATTACACTTTGAGGTTACTAAAAAAATTAATACTCTAATAACTTGACTTTAAACTTATTTCCTTAATTGAAAATTCATATAAGGATAAATAAAAAATTTCTAATAATTATAAAATTTATACATCTAAGGCCTAATAATAGTATTTCTCTTAAATATTGATAGTATGAAATTCATATAGTCTA
The DNA here is from genome assembly GCA_023614405.1 of Avena insularis. Taxonomy (NCBI): domain Eukaryota; kingdom Viridiplantae; phylum Streptophyta; class Magnoliopsida; order Poales; family Poaceae; genus Avena; species Avena insularis. Next base: position 54,738,821 of record CM042685.1, on the reverse strand, counting down.
AAACATCTTAATTACGATCTTTGATGAATTATCATCCATCTATAAGTGTAAATTATTTTCTAAAAGGATTCTTATGAAATTATAAAATCTTCAAGGATGATAGTTTTAACCAAATAAAACCTTTAACCATTACTTCAACCACAAGTTTATAAATATATTATAAATCCAAAGATAATTCATAAATAGTTAAATAATATTGTTTCTTTGTTTACAAACCATAACAACTCATTTATAAGGAGATAAATGAATCTATTCACTCATAAAGTTAAGAAACCACTACTCAAATAAAAGTAATACCACTCTTAATTAACCTTAAAGAAACTTTATGAAGTGAACAAATTATAATACCATATAATAACATTATTCAAATGAAGTAATTCTTTCTTCCTTAAGAGTTATCGATAGAAAGAAACCCTAAGACTATTAACTTGTAGTTTAAATGCTTTTGTTTAGTAAAGTAAACCTTTCATCAAAAATTTATTCTTTTAAGATACGTTATAAAGAAAGATATAATCATTACTATGAAAGCTCTAAATGATGAATAACCCTTATAGACACAGTCTTTAGATACATTCCATACTTGAGTATTCTATTATTGTATGTACTTTATTATACCTACATGTTGTTTCACACACACTCATAAGCCTTAATAAGAAGCACAAGTGTGAAACTTATCTAAAAGGACAACCCATTCTAAAGAAACCATTTCCAGTTTCCAAACCCTAGATCAACGCTTATTTCGGGGATTCGAGTTTATCAAATTGCATTATACTACTTATGCATAATACCATCTTGTTGCTATAAACATTAGTACTTACCAGACCAATGATGTTATTTTCAGATATAGGATCTTATATTATCTCGAAGACCGTGAGTGCATAATCTTGCATTCACAAAAGGCAAGTTCACACTTGCTCATGTCCTCTGGTTATTTTCTATCAAATATTTTTCAAATCCAGTGTTGTCATCACCTGCATTTCAAAAAGGTCAGAAAACACTATTTTCATAATAATATGATTATATGTTATCTACCAAGAGGTAATAATATACTATGAAAGTTCCGTTGGTAACGGAACATATTATCTAGGACTTAACAACCAATGTCGCCAGTGATTCTTGCACCGTATAATATGTGTGAACCATGAGATTTGGAATGGGACGAAGAAGTTAGCTGTAGATTTTCCCTATCGCATGTAGCTGTATGTGCGGGTCGTTACTGTTATCCTTGTAGCGTACATTAATTGGTAATTCGTAGAGGATATGCAACATATGGGTGGGAACCCTCAACGTCCCATGATAGTTCTGGCATCTGAATGGTCTGTACTAACCATTGTCATAATTCGATACGTGGGCATGGCATACACCAAGGAGACATGTGGGGTCATGGAGAAGGCAGTAATTGGCTTGGATCTTAGGTTGGGCCTTAAACCATGGAAGTTTGAACGGGGATATACTCCCGGCTGTGCAACAAATCTTAAGATCTCTTATGGGAAAAGTAACGCACCTCTGGAAAGTGTAAGAACTATAACTTGTTACTGCCTATTCCGGGAAGGAGCTATGAACGCGGCAGGAAAGGAATTATATGTAAGATCCCTCCTTTGTAAAGGAAAAGGATCCCTGTGATTGCAATGCTAGTCCCTGGATCAATGCTAGCATCCACAGTTTAAGATGAAGTACATAGAAACAAAGGTCATTATTACAGTCATTCCATAGACAAAAATAGTCTTTACAACTCCATGGCCACAGGACTAGTACAAGAGTTTAAATAAGTAAATAGATAAAAGTCTTCATCTTCATGTGCCACAGGCAGACATGTTGAGTGTAGACTCATGACTCCTAATCCTCATCAGAGTAACCTGCAACATCACAAGTTACAGCCACAGTGGGTCAATACATTGGAATAGTATTGGCAAGTGATACCTTAGTATAATTTTTGGTGGACTAGATACTATATGCAATTTGGCTAAGTGTAGCTTAGGCTTGCTTTGCTCAAAATAGGTTTTGCCGATTAGTTGAAAACACTAAATTTTTCTTTTTCAAAACTTTTCCCAAGGAACCACCAATAGACATTGAGGTCCTTCACCATTGTTCAACCACAAGTTTTACTTAGAAATTGGGATGAGGAGATTCTTGATAGCTTCCATGTCTTGATGCTCAAGTTGTCCAATACCAGGGACATGGCTAAGTACTTAGATTCTTCCATCTGCAGAGGTTGTGCACTTTCCCTAGAAGCCTTGATTTTCACCAAGACAGGACCTTTCAGAAGCCTTCCCTTAGACCAAATGGACGCGCTCCAACCTATCATTCCCACTACCACCAACTATCCAAATGGCAAAGTTATTGCAACCTATATGATCCAGGCAGAGCCCATATTGCCAAGTGGCTGCACTAGAAGCTTCTTAACAATTGGCCTCTAAAATCTCTTTGTTTCTGGGTGGCTTCCCACAAGTGAGATACACATGGTAAACCATAGAAATGGGCCTTGTGTAACCACTCAACATAAACCATTCCTTCCATTCCACCCAGGTGTTTCATTCACTTAGTTGTTTTATTAGGCAAAACACAAGTCCAAAGACTTAGAAATATTTTTATCATAGCATGAATATTTCACCACCCTTGGTTTCTACTAGCTAGGCTAAGCATGGCAGAGATAAGCATCTTAACTTAGAAATTTCTAGCAATTCTACAACTACTAGGATTTCCCAACTTAGCATATTAGCAAAAAAATATAACCATGCAAGACTAGCAAAATATATATAATGCATAGTAGGAAAACTTAGGGATAAAATCATGAAGAACCACTTGCCTTGGTAGTTTGGAGAGTAGCTACACTCCTCACAATCACAATCACTATTGGCACCAAAATCTACACATAGAATCATAGCAACAAATCACATACAAATAAATACAAGAAAAAATATATGGATGCATGCAACATGATATGTGATGATTTTGTAAACTCAACAAGACAAGTGTACAGTACTGGTTCATAAACAAGTTCAAAACTTGCCAAACAACATTTATTTAAACACTAAAACATTTCTCAAATAATTTATATACACAAAATAGGCCTACACATGTTTCTGTAAATAAAACCATTTTAACAGAAGAAAAACATTAAACACATTGCATAATTAGAAAGGGCTTGTTCTCCTGATTCCATTGATATAAAATTTGTCAAATTTGAACGTGGAAATCAAAAGTTATGGCTAAAACAAAATCAAACAACTAATAGATCTAATTCAAATTTTTAAAACGAACTCTGTGCCACGCGGCGTGTTTCTATTGGCTGGTACCGGTTCGGGCGGATTGATCAACGAGAGCCACACGATTTAAGTGAAGATGCACAGTCAAATCTAGCGCGTACCCCTTCGTTAAGTGAATCTAACGCAGCCGATGGATCTAGATCTAATGGTCCGCGATCAAGCGACCACAGATGGGCGGCGCTGGCGGTGGCAACTGGCGGCGGCGAGCTCTGTCTACGGCGGCGCGGCGCTACAGGGGGTTCTGGGGTCGTCGGAGACGCTTACCAGGTTCGTAGCGATGCACTGATGCTCAATGTGGTGACGGCTTGGCAAGGGGCGCACAGACATGGCTGCACAGGCTCGTCGGAGTTGCTGCCAGCGTCGGACTCAGGTGGACGACAACGTTGGCGACACTCCTGGTCACCCTAGCATGAATAAAAGGAATCCGGAGATGCACAAGGCTATGGCGAACACGTTCGTGTGAATCAGAGGCGAAGGGGAACAAGAGGCTCACCGGAGTTGGAGACGTCGTCGGGGGCTTGCTGCGCTTGATGGAGTCGACGACCTGGGGCGGTATAGGATGAACCAATGGTGTCAGAAGGTGCGCAAGGAAGTTGCGAAGCTGTCTGCATGAACTAGAGGAGAAGGGGCGCACGGAGCTCACCGGGATTGGTCACCGGAGTTGGCTCTGTCTACGGTGGTGCAAGGGCGATTGCGGGCAGCCTGGTGGCGGAGAGGTGGCGCTAGGTGAGGGGAAATGCCCGCGGTGCAGAGGGGGTTAAGTAGGCAGAAGGGGGGCGGCGATTAAGCGCATAATCAATGGCAATTAAGCCCGCAGTGACTGCGGCAAGGTAACGGCGGAGCGAGCGTCTCGGCCGCGCGTGATTGACGACGATGACGACGTGGTCGCCAGGTCCACTTGTCAGCGAGTGAAGTAGAGAGGAGGTGGGGTCGGGTGGTCAGTGACTTGGTGGGTTCGTCTGCGAGTGAGAGAGAGAGGGGGAACCCGGGTGGGCTTAGTGGGCTGAATCCGTCGTTGGGCTAGATAGGTGGCGCCGACCCTTTTCTAATTATTTTCTCCTTTTCTTTTTTTGTTTTCAATTTCAGGAATCAAATTCAAATGATTTCAAAATCTATTTGAATTCAAATATTTTCAGGATTTTTGCAGTGTGCAACAATCACATTTCTGGGCATAAAACCAAGTGGTCACTTTGAATTGGCCTGGTCACTTGGAATAAAATAAAATAAGCAGTGACATAGCACTAGTTTTATATAGGTTTTGAAATTGGTTTTCAAATTATATTTGCTTTGAAACTTGGGTTTAAATCTTAGCAATCTAGCAATACACTCTGAAAGCAATAAGACACAAGGTTTGGTTCACTGAACACCTATCTCACATTGGAGATTTGTATTTGTTTTAAATGTGATCACATAAAATAATGAGCTTATATGCTCCTGTTTTTTAATTAATTTGTTTGAAATGAAATCTATATGATCATGGATGGATGGATGATATGCATGAGTTTGAAACATGATTTTAGGGATCTTACAAATCTAACCCCCTTAAGGTGAATCTCGCCCTCGAGATTCGGATTGGCTAGCTAATAGGTGAGGGTGGTCTTTCCGAAGATCATCTTCTCTTTCCCATGTTGCTTCTTCTTCGGAATGATGGTTCCATTGAACTTTGCAGAACTTGATAGTCTTAGTCCGTGTGACTCTTTCTGCAGTCTCAAGAATCTTGATAGGTTTCTCCTCATAAGTGAGGTCACTCTCCAACTGAACCTCTTCCAAAGGTATAGTATCCTTCAAAGAAGTTTCTTCCATTTCTGGATGACATTTCTTAAGCTGACTCACATGAAACACATTATGAACAGCTAACAAGGACTCTGGTAATTCAATCTCATAAGCGACTTCTCCTTTACGACTTAGAATCTTGAATGGTCCAACATATCTTGGGGCCAATTTACCTTTGACACCAAATCTCTTCACTCCACGAAGTGGTGACACTCTAAGATAAGCTCTATCACCAACTTCATAGGTGACTTCTCTATGCTTAGGATCTGCATAGCTTTTTTGTCGGGACTGTGCTATCTTTAATCTGTCCTTAACCATCTTGACTTTCTCTTCAGCCTCTTTGATAAGTTCTGGTCCGAACAAACTTCTTTCTCCCACACCCTTCCATAGCAATGGGGTGGTACACTTTCTCCCATAAAGAAACTCAAATGGTGCCATCTCAATACTAGCTTGATCAAACAAGTCATTTATTCTAGGCAAAGGGTATTTGTTTTTGATAGTCACTTCATTGAGTGAACGGTAGTCTATGCATAACCTTTAACTTCTATCTTTCTTTTCCACAAACAAAAATGGTGCTCCCCAAGATGAAGAACTTGGTTGAATAAATCCTTTCTGCAACTGTTCTCCAAGTTGTTTCTTGAGTTCTTTCAGTTCATCAACTAACATCTTGTACGGTCTCTTTGCTATTGGTCCAGATCCTGGTAGCAAATCAATAAGAAACTCCACATCTCTATCTGGTGGCATTCCGGGCAATTCTTCCGGAAACACATCCGGATATTCACTCACAATTGGCACACTGTCTATGCTAACCCCCTTAAGAGAATTTAGCTTACTCCCTTTTGATTCAAAGTTAGACTTGAATTTAATCCGTTTTCTTTCCGGGGTTGTGAGTGCAACAGTACGGTTAGCACAATCTAGTACTCCTTCATACTTAGCCATCCAATCCATTCCCAAAATTACATCCAGTCCTTGGGAATCTAGGATTATCAGACTCACTGGAAACTTATGCTTTCCAAACTCTATCACTAGATCCCGGCATCCAAGACTTACTATCATATCTCCACCTGGAGAACTAACTTTTATTGGACACCCAATGTTTTCAGTTGGAAACCCATTTCTAACAACAAATGCTTTTGATATGAATGAATGCGATGCTCCAGTATCAAAAAGAACAAGTGCTGGAATAGAATTGAGTTTGAACTTACCAGCAACAGCATCTGGCTCTTCATAGATTTCCTCCACATTGATGTGGTTCACTTGTCCCTTCTGGAAAGGGTTGGGCTTGTTGGGTCCTTCAACTTTATTTTCTGGGCATTCATTTGCATAATGCCCCATCTTCTTGCACTTGAAACACTCAACCTGACTAATATCCTTCTTGACAGGCTGGCTTCCACTGCCACTTCCACTACCACTGTGGTGGCTCTTATATCCACCCTTGTGGTTCTTGTACTTGTCATTGTCATGACTACGGTGATGCTTGTTGTCATGATGACGGTTGTGGTTGTGGTGCTTGTTGAATTTCCCATGCTTGTGGGATCCTGAACTTCCAACATCATCATAATGGGAACTCTTGTGAGATGATCCGGAGCTGTGCTTGTCTGAGTGCTTTCTCTTCCTACTCTCAACTTGCTTCATTTTGTTCTCCAAAATAGCAGCCTTGTCACAACGAGACTGGTATGTGGGAACATAGGCCACTGCTAGCTGCAGGTTCAGTTCATCATTCAGCCCTTCAAGGAACTTTTCCTTCCTCTTAGCATCAGTGTCAACTTCGTTCGGTGCATAATGCGCCAGATTGTTGAACTCCTCAATATATTCAGCCACGCTGCGGTGGTGCTGCTTCAGATTATGGAACTCTTTCTTCTTCAAGCTCATCACTCCGGATGAGATGTGAGCAGTACGAAAACCATCTTCAAAGATAGCCCATGTCACATCTTCAATGGGAGTGGTGATCTGGAAGTTATCCCACCAAGTGGCGGCTGGTCCTTCCAACAAATGTGTTGCAAATCTGACTTTTTCTGCATCAGTACAGCCCACAGTTACCAAGTCCTTGTTCACAGAGCATAGCCAATCATTGGCCACCATAGGATCAGTTGTTCCTGAGAACTTTTCTGGCCTCAATCTCAAGAACCTAGTAAGCATGTCAAAACCCGGTGGGTTGTTGTTGTTGTTATTGTTGTTATTGTTGTTGTTCTAGTTCTGGATGAATGTAGTCATCATCTGCATCAGCTGAGTCTGAGTTGTCATCATTTGCTGCATCTCAGGGGTGATGTTGTTGTTGTTGGGGTTGGGATTGGCACGACAGGGAGGCATCTGTGGTTTGTTCAATAGAGATAAGAATGAGATACCCATAGATGCTATCATGCACAATACATCACATAAATAATCACCAAGCATGAATCATAACAATAATAGTTCAACAACATAAACGACAAGTTTGCAAAGTAAACACACCAATAGCAAGCCATCCACATGTTGGATGGTCATTGTGACTAAAATAAAGCATGATAAATAAATGATAAATGAGTAGTCATCACTACTCCTCGGCATCAACCTCCTCCTCAACAAAGGTAAGACCTGCATTCTCCATAGCGGTCTTGTATTCCTCGACATTGGTGGTCAAGGTCTCTACTTTGGCTTTGAGATCCCTCTTCTGAGAACGAAGCCTCTCAATCACAGTCTGCTGATGCTCGAGCTCGAAGTCCTTGGCCTCCAGTTCTGCAGTCATGTCTCGAATCCTCTTGTTCCTATCTTGGACTCGCTTCTCTTGACTCTTGAACTTTCTGTCCTGGCTCTCGAACTTTGCCTCCATCTCCTTGACTATCTCATCTTGCTCCGCGAAGAGCTTGTCCTTCTCACGAAGCTGCACCTGGAGCTCTTCATTGCTAAGCATGACGTTGGTCCTATCAGTGTCCACGTGCCTAAGAAGAACCTCTAAGTCCTGGAGGTATAGACGAATCGGCTCTGCTGTCTCCCTTGAAGTGTCCTCGAAGTCGATGGCCTCTCCATCCTCATCACGTCTACCGAAGGCGTGGAAATGAGTACCTCTAACCTGTCGAGAGTGTCTCCCTAACAGACGTCCAATCAAGTCCTGCATGACTACCTCTAGGCCTCTCTCCTTGTCATCGTGCATGATCTTGAAGATGATAGCCTCCGTGGTAGGCTCAGTCTGGCGTCCGGGCTGATTGACCTTGAAGCCCCAAAGGTCTTTCCTCTCAAACTTGGTGAGGGGAAGCACCATGATGGTAGGAAGAGGGAGATTGAGCAAACTAGTGAGCTCAATAATACGAGGTTTGGTTGGTAGCCTCACTTGCCAAGTTGGCTAACATAATATTTCTAGAAGCAATCAGTCTATCTTGAGCACATGACTCCATTACTAAGTCTAAAATGTCTCCTCTTAAGGTTTGGTTGGTAGCCTCCAACTCTTGGGTATGTTTCTTCTCTTCCTTTAGGTCATTCTGGATGTTGAGCATTCTGCACTTGACTCTATCACCAAGTTCTTTGATGGCCTTCCAAGCTGCATCTCTTGCTGAATCAAAGAATGTAGTGTGCACCACTGAGTTGGTGACCATGCAGAATCCTGATTCCTTGTGGTTGTCTTCCTTGTTTTTATACAAGTGAAGTTGCACCCACCAGTACTCAACTCCTTCATCCATCACAGGAAAAACTTTGTACTCAGCTGCACCATGTATTCCCATTGCAACCATGAGGTCCTTGAGAGCCTTGGGAAATTCTGTCTCACACTCCAAAGTCATTGTCATGAGTGGTCCCTTCCTTACGGCTTCGTTGATGGAGTTCATCTACAAATAGAGATGAGAAAGAAGATTAGAAAAGTTTACGAGAAGAATAGACAAGTGTAGAAGTTGTTGAAAAATTTTCCTTAGTGGTTTCCAATCCTAGGGTCATAATCCTACAGGAAACGCAGTGCTCTGATACCATCTGTAATATCCCTCCTTTGTAAAGGAAAAGGATCCCCGTGATTGCAATGCTAGTCCCTGGATCAATGCTAGCATCTACAGTTTAAGATGAAGTACATAGAAACAAAGGTCATTATTACAGTCATTCCATAGACAAACATAGTCTTTACAACTCCATGGCCACAGGCCTAGTACAAGAGTTTAAATAAGTAAATAGATAAACGTCTTCATCTTCATGTGCCACAGGCAGACATGTTGAGTGTAGACTCATGACTCCTAATCCTCATTAGAGTAACCTGCAACATCACAAGTTACAGCCACAGTGGGTCAATACATTGGAATAGTATTGGCAAGTGATACCTTAGTATAATTTTTGGTGGACTAGATACTATATGCAATTTTGCTAAGTGTAGCTTAGGCTTGCTTTGCTCAAAATAGGTTTTGCCGATTAGTTGAAAACACTAAATTTTTCTTTATCAAAACTTTTCCCAAGGAACCACCAATAGACATTGAGGTCCTTCACCATTGTTCAACCACAAGTTTTACTTAGAAATTGGGATGAGGAGATTCTTGATAGCTTCCATGTCTTGATGCTCAAGTTGTCAAATACCAGGGACATGGCTAAGTACTTAGATTCTTCCATCTGCAGAGGTTGTGCACTTTCCCCACAAGCCTTGATTTTCACCAAGACGGGACCTTTCAGAAGCCTTCCCTTATTGCAACCTATATGATCCAGGCAGAGCCCATATTGCCAAGTGGATGCACTAGAAGCTTCTTAACACTTTGTTCCTGGGTGGATTCCCACAAGTGAGATACACAAGGTAAACCATAGAAATGGTCCTTGTGTAACCACTCAACATAAACCATTCCTTCCATTCCACCCAGGTGTTTCATTCACTTAGTTGTTTTATTAGGCAAAACACAAGTCCAAAGACTTAGAAATATTTTTATCATAGCATGAATATTTCACCACCCTTGGTTGCTACTAGCTAGGCTAAGCATGGCATAGATAAGCATATTAACTTAGAAATTTCTAGCAATTCTACAACTACTAGGATTTCCCAACTTAGCATATTAGCAAAAAAATATAACCATGCAAGACTAGCAAAATATATATAATGCATAGTAGGAAAACTTAGGGATAAAATCATGAAGCACCACTTGCCTTGGTAGTTTGGAGAGTAGCTACACTCCTCACAATCACAATCACTATTGGCACCAAAATCTACACATAGAATCATAGAAACAAATCACATACAAATAAATACAAGCAAAAATATATGGATTCATGCAACATGATATGTGATGATTTTCTAAACTCAACAAGACAAGTGTACAGTACTGGTTCATAAACAAGTTCAAAACTTGCCAAACAACATTTATTTAAACACTAAAACATTTCTCAAATAATTTATATACACAAAATAGGCCTACACATGTTTCTGTAAATAAAACCATTTTAACAGAATCAAAACATTAAACACATTGCATAATTAGAAAGGTCTTGTTCTCCTAATTCCATTGATATAAAATTTGTCAAATTTGAACATGGAAATCAAAAGTTATGGCTAAAACAAAATCAAACAACTAATGGATCTAATTCAAAATTTTAAAACGAACTCTGTGCCACGCGGCGTGTTTCTATTGGCTGGTACCGGTTCGGGCGGATTAATCAACGAGAGCCACACGATTTAAGTGAAGATGCATGGCCAGATCTAGCGCGTACCCCTTCGTTAAGTGAATCTAACGCAGCCGATGGATCTAGATCTAACGGTCCGCGATCAAGCGACCACAGATGGGCGGCGCCGGTGGCAATCGGCGGCGGCGAAGCTCGTTTCACGGCGCGCGCTCTGAGGGTTCTGGGTCGTCGAGACGCTTACCAGGTTCAGAAGCGATGCACGATGCTCAACGTGGCGATGGCTTGCTAAGCGTCGGACTCGGGTGGACGGCGACGTTGGCGACGCTTCTGGTCACCCTAGCATGAATAAAAGGCATCAGGAGATGTGCAAGGCTACGGCGAACATGTTCGTGTGAATCAGAGGCGAAGGGGAACAAGGGACTCACCGAATTTAGTCGCCGGAGTTGGAGACGTTGTCGGGGGCTTGCTGCGCTTGATGGAGTCGACGACTTGGGGCGGTATAGGATGAACCAATGGTGTCAGAAGGTGCGCAAGGAAGTTGCGAAGCTGTCTGCATGAACTAGAGGAGAAGGGGCGCACGGAGCTCACCGGGATTGGTCGCCGGAGTTGGCTCTGTCTGCGGCAGTGCAAGGGCGATTGCGGGCAGCCTGGTGGCGGAGAGGTGGCACTAGGTGAGGGGAAATTCCCGCGGTGCAGAGGGGGTTAAGTAGGCAGAAGGGGGGAAGTGATGAACTTAAGTTCACACAAAGTAGGTGATGTTGATAAGGAATTGATGAAGTAGTCAAACCAGGTTCATGGAAGTATCCTGAATAGGTGCAAACAAGTAGTTTTGGTATTCAAGCTCTAACAATTTAGAGAGAATGACAGTAGTACGTCGAAAACCCGCAGGGTAATACATACACCCTAGGATGGTCCGCAACTGGTATTTGGTCTGTAGCTGGTATTTGGTTGACTTAGTTAACCAGATCATCTTAGTATATCATAAAGAGCATAAAACTTGGACTAAATTAAGTAAGACATAAAGGAGTATAAAAATTAAAGCGATCATTTTCCAAGACGTTTCGCGAGATTAGGCCTACCAAAGAGCGAATGTCCAAACAGTAAGTAATACAAATAATCTTGGAAGATCTATTTTGGAGGACCACAATTGTGTGGGTATACTGTAAGTTATTTTGTGAAACATTAAAGAGGTAGAGTATAAGCTAAACAGACATAAACATCCTAGTTATAGAACGAATGTTACTATATAGGCAGTTTAAATACCATTAGAAATCCCCAAGGGAGAGAGAAAACAATTAAACGGAAGTATTATTATCTGAATCTCCGAGTAAAGGTTGGAGAAGAAGTATTAAACTATGACAACATTAATTCTTATTTTCATAAGGTTAAAAGAAGACATAATTATAGAAGTACCTTCAGAAGTATGTGTGGATGAAAGATCAAAGTATAATTCATGATAGTAGGGCTTAGACCTTAAGATAAGTAATAAATGTAAATTGAAGAATTACTTAAGGTAATAACAAAATATTATCTAAAGCTTGATAAGATAAAAGCCTGAAGGTGATAAAATAGATTAATCCTAATTAATTCTAAAGGAACCAACTCTTAAGTGATCCTTAAGAGGGAATAAAGCACATCCAATTGAACATGTTTAGTGGAACAAGAAATTCCGATGGGTATGGACTAAATGTGTTCATAACCAATCTTCGGAAGGACTACCAGTATAAATCATACAAACACAAACCAAATATAGTATTTTGGACACAACTATTGTCCAATAAAATTTAAAACCATGTTTTAGTGAGACTTCCCAATCCTTACATAGTATAGTAAGGAAGCTCGATGATCAAGTAAAGTGGTTCGATTAGAATACCTAAACAAGGAAATGAACTAAAGAAGAGACTCCAATTTAAAGATTTCATAATAAGGAAATATCCCTAAAGGACTAACTTTGTGGTATTAGAGACAAGAAATTGGAGATTGCCAAGTATGATGATAATTCAAGGAAAAATATTTAGATATGGGATACTACAATTATTCCCATTTGAGGTTACCATGGAGTTGAGAAATGTCAGAACCAATACAAGTCAATTCCTCATTCTGAAACATGAGTCTACAAACTTTGGGGACAAAGTTTATTTTAAGGGGGAGAGACTGTAACATCCCAGCATTAGTGCTTAGAAATAAGATGAACTCAGATGTGTGCACTGCATTCATGCATATACAATCAAAATAATTTTTGCGCTTTTGAATAAGACTTGTCAATGTGATTGAAGCTTCTCTTAACTTGATGGAATTGAAGTAGATCATCAAGTTGATCGCTATAAGTTTCAATATGTCCTTTGCTAAAACCTAATTTTGGGTAAAGATAATTTGATCTAAGGGTAGATCAAATGGAATAAAACTAAAATACCACACATTGCTTAATGATAAATATCTAATCCTTAGGTGATCATATCTTAGTATTCATTACAACAACTCATGAATACCAAGTTAAGTATCTAACTCAAGTAACAAGAATATAATAACTAAATATTTACCTTATACATTCCTACCATGAGCATCATGTTAATACTTAACTTTAACTCTTTAGTTGTATTGAGTAGGAAGGAAATCAAGTCAAGACCCTTCACCACATATCTTTATTTCCATACTAATCAGTATCATCTCTATTTAAACTCATACTAATAACTATTCACCATCATTGTGGAGTGATCACTCCTTGATCTATCAATTCTTAAAATATCAATTCTTGATCTATCAACTCTTGTTCTTATAATAGAATTCTCATTAAAGCATTTACAGAAGGAAGTAAGAAGAGGTAAGTAGTAATGCTAATTTTAGAAATCATCTATGGATGGGAGTGTTTGAAGATAATCAATTCAATAAGAAAGTTGATGGAGTTAACTCACTCCTGAATGGATAGAAGATTTATCTGAAATAAAGATATATGTGGCAACAAAGAACATTATAAGGATGAAATTTTAAGATAGTTACCAATGAGTAATTTTATTTGATCAAGTAGGCATAGTTAATGAATAATATCTCCTAGTTAGATAGAGATACTTTAAGACCCCACCTTTGTAAAGGTAAAGGTCCCTGTGATTGCAATGCTAGTCCTGGATCAATTGCTAGCATCCACAGTTTAATATGAAGTACACAGAAGCAAAGGTCATTATTACATCATCATTCCATAGATAACATAGTCTTTTACAACTCCATAGCCATAGGCTAGTACCAGAGTTTAACTTAACAATATAAATAAAAGTCTTCATCTTCATGTACCATAGGCAGGCATGTTGAGTGTATACTCATAACCCTAATCCTCATAGGAGTAACCTGCAACATCACAAGTTACAGACATAGTGGGTCAATACATTGGAATAGTATTGGCAAGTAATAACTTAGTAGTATAATAGTATCTAGCTTCTACATGAATTTGGCTAAGTGTAGCTTAGGCTTGCTTTGCTCAAAATAGGTTTTATCTATCAGTTGAAAACACTAACTTTTTGTTTGGCAAAAATTCCCAAGGAACAACCAATAGAGATTGGTGAACCTTCACCCTTGTTCAACCACAAGTTTTAAGTTAGAAATTGGGATGAGGAGATTCTTGATAGCTTCCATGTCTTGATTCCCAAATTGTCCTTTTCCGGGGACACGACTAAGTACTTAGTTTCTTCCTTCTGCAAAGGTGGTGAACTTTCCCCACAAGACTTGATTTTCATCAAGACAGGACCTTTCAAAAGCCTTCCCTTAGACCAAAATAGACGCGCTCCAAACCTATCATCCCCTACCACCAACTGTCCATTTGGCCAAGTTATCGCATCCTATATGATCCAGGCAGAGCCCATAATGCCATGTGGCTGCACTAGAAGCTTCTTAACACATGGCATCTCAAATACCTTTGTTCTTGGGTGGCATTCCACAAGTGAGATACACAGGGTAGACCATTGGAAAATGGGCCCTGGTAACCACTCAACCAAAATCCACCAAGCAATTACCAATCCACCCAGGTGTTTCATTCACTTAGTTGTTTTATTAAGCAAAAACATAAGTCAAAGACTTAGCAATATTTTTCCATAGCATGTATATATTCCACCCTTGGTTGCTACTAGCTAGTCTAATCATTGCAATAGCAAGTATCTTAACTTAGAGAAAATTCTAACAATTCCACAACTACTAGGATTTCCCAAGCATAGCATATAGATACTTAGCAAAAATTATCATGCAAGCCCTATACAAAATATTTCTAATGCATAGTTAAAATATTTGGACAAAAGTATGAAGAACCACTTGCCTTGGTAGTTGGGGGAGTAACAACAATCCTCACAGTCACAATCACCACTGGCACCAAAATCTACACATAAAATGATAGCACCAAATTCACATTCCAAAATAATCAAAAAAATATATATGAATGCATGCAAATGCCATGTGATGATTTTTCTAAACCCACCAAGACAAGTGAAACAGTACTGAACCATAAACAAAAAAAATTATACATTATATAAACTAAATTTGGCCTTAAAAACATTTTCCAAATAATGTTTATACACAAAATATGCTTACAAATGTCTCTGCATAAAATTCCATTTTAACAGAAACAAAATAAAAAACTAAGCCCATATATGTGTAGGATTTATTTTTGTGATTCCAATGGTATATTATTTGTATTTGTTGGATAAACATAACAAAAGTTATTAAATTTACAAATTTGAATATCTAATAGATGAAATTCCAGATTTTAAATCTAAACCTAGCCACGCTGCAGCCTCTGATTGGTGTGTACCGGTTCGGCCGGATAACGCTCGTGGGCCGCAGGATCTAACTAACGATGAACGGCCTAGGTCTGTTCGTACCGCTTCAACTAAAATCTAATCGTGGCCCTAGGATCCAGATCCAATGGATCAGATCTGATCGACCAGAACTCAGCAGCGCAGGCGGCGGCGACAACTCTGGCTATGACATGCCGGTGAAGTTAGGGGTGCAGGGGGGTGTGCTAGTGCTTACTGTGGTCGCGAGAACATGGAGATGCTCAACGTGTAAATGGACAAGGTTGGGGCGCACGGACACAGCAGCTAAACCTCGTCGGAGTTTGTCCGCGCGTCGGGTGCTCACTTTCGGAGTCAAAGACGACGACCTAGGGCGCAAGGGATCAAACGGAAAATTTTAACAGATGCGCAAGACACTGGAGAACAGAGTCGCGTGAACCAGAGACAGAGGGGAACACGGGGCTCACCGGAATGGCTCGTCGGAGTTGAGCTAAGCTTCGGTTGTTTGCAGATGTTGACGAGGGCGACGACCTGGGGCGATTCTGGACAAATTGAAAGCATGGGTAGATGCGCAAGGAGATGGCGAAGTATCTCATGTGAACCAGAGGGCAAGGCGCGCTCGAGACTCACCGTGATAGCTCGCCGGAGTTCTTCGGTGCCGCGGTGGTGTAGGGCGAAATTCGTGGAGCCTAGCGGCGCTTCGGGCGTGTGCGCGTGGGTGAGAAACAGAGGGAGAGAGGGGTCCCGGTTGGTCTAGCTAATGGACTGGTTCTGCTATTCGGCCTCATTGCTGGCGCTGGCCTTTTCTTTATTCTTTTCTCTTTTTCTTTTTCCAAATGATTTTCCACGAATCCTATTCAAATGATTTCAAATGTCTTTGAATTCAAACTCTTCCTGGATTTTTGTAAAGTGAAACATGCACATATTTGTGTATAAAACATTGATGTTCACTTCAAATTACATTGGCCATTGGGTTTAAAAATAAATTCATGCCTTAGTTAACTATTTGTAATAGGCATAAGAAAGGTTTGAATTCATATTTTGTTTTGAAAACTTTGACCAAACTTTGGAAATATCAATCAAACCTATGTTCAAATCTTTTCTGTTTAAAACAAGTACTCATATTAGAGAGTAGCAATAAGGCCATTGTCACATCCCAAGATTTTCCAAATCTTGTTATGTGAAAAATAAATGAATAAAATAAAACTTTGTTGATTTTCAGGGTGAGAAGAAACTTTTTGATTCCAATTGGAAAACTTCAAACCTATTTGATCAAACAAATCCTAAAGGGATTTGAAAAGATAAACATAATAAAGAAAATATTAAATATGTGAAATTACTATTTTTGGATCTTTTAATAAAAAGATTTGGTTTTCAAATGAAAAGGTAGAAATATAAATAAGGACTATTTTTATAGAGCCAAATTAAATATTGGCCAAGCTTTTGAAATAAAATATTTCTATCTAATAAAAATAGTAAAAGTTTATTTAAAAAAATAATGAGGATTTACTAATATCCAATTTTATTAAAATAAAGGTTTTACCATTTTAATTAAACATCAAAACTTGCTAAAATATTTTAAATAAGTTTTCCAAGTATTTTATATTTTCAAATAAAACCTACTGATTTGGTTTTGTTAATATTTAGATTTAAAATGGAGATTTTAATAAATCAAAACCTATTTGAACTAATAACTAAGGACTATTTTATTTAATTATTAAATAGATCCTAAAAAGAATAAAAATATTAATCTATTTTGGACCTTGATTTGTGTTGTTAAACAGAACTAAAATCAATGCAAAGTTTGGCAAAGATTTGAAATCATTTGAGTGTTTGATTTGTTGTTTGAATTTCAAAAGAGAAAATCAAAAAGAAAAAGAAAAGCTTTCAGTACAAAAAAAAATGAACCAAACAGCAACCCAACCCATCTAGCCCAACAGCCCAGTCGCAACCCAGTTCCCCCCCCCCCTCTCTTCAAAATGTTTTCCACCGAAAAACCGACCCGCAGAGTCACTGAACGCTCGGCCCCACTCCCTCTTCCTCTCTCTCGCAGACAACACGGCCCCACGCCACCTCAGCGTCGTCTTCACCGCGATGAACTCGCCTGACCGTTTCCTGCCGTTGATTGCTCAAATCAATACGCATAAATGGCTCAGTGAATCCTCGCCGTGACCACGCCCATTTAACCGCCTGTGTCTTCCCTCTCTTTCGCCTCAAACCCCGCTGCAAGTGAGCCACCAGGCTGCCCCCAATTCCCTTTGCTTTGCCACTGCTCCGATGACGTCTCCGACCAAATTCCAGCGCCGTCCAGCCTCGCCTCGCCTTCCCAAGCACACGAGCTCGCTCCTCACCTCCTGGAGCATCTCCCCGTGCCACTCATTCACTCGCGGGCTCTCCACAACGTCGACTTCGTCATCTACTGAGCGCCGCCGCGTCTGTTTCTTTTTCCGGCGACCTCCCCCTGGTAAGCCAGACCACCCCGAGCCCTCTCAATCATGCTCACATCATCAGCAGTTCAACCCGCGTCTAACTGTGCCCCTGCCTTGCCTTGGCACGACCTGCAGCCCCATCCTCGACAACCTCCAGAACCGCCTGAGGCCGCCATCGTCTCCGGCGAGCAATTCCCTCCGCTCTAGTGCGCCCCCCGCCAGACCAGCACCACCTCGAGCTTCACCTCGACCACGCGAACACGGTGAGCCACTTCCCTGTCTTCTGTGCTTCCTAGAATTGCCACGACGCCACCGCCAGAGCGTGCTCTGCCGCTCACAGCCGCGCAGCGCCGCCCGTTATTGACCAAGCAAACGTGTCCGTTAGATCTTGATCGCCTGGCTATCATAGAACATATACGAAGGGGTATCGTGTGCCTCTGCGCCACTCAATCTTAGTTAGATCCAACGATCCAGCGAGCTCGATCCTCCCAAAGCGGTATCGGCCAATAAGAACAAGCCACGTGGACAGAGTATTGTTTAAAAACAGAATTAGAATCAGATTTAGATGCAAACTTGTAAATTGCATAACTTTTGATCCACAGTCCAGAATTTGCAAATTTTATATCAATGGATTCAGCAAGACAAGCCCTAGCAAACCATGCACTTTGTTTAGTAAAAAGCTTCTGATAAATTGGTTGAATTTGCAGAAACTTGTGTAGGCTTGTTATGAATATAAAAATTGTTCTAGTTATGTTTTTGAGATGAAATCTTTGCAAAAAGGTTTGTTGTGAACTTACTGACCCTAGGAACCAACTTATGGATTTAAAAATGTATCTTGTGAAGTTTAGTATTGAATAATTAAATTAACTCATTTCTAGTCAAATAAAAATATTGATTTTGCTATGGAAATGATTTTTGAGAAAAACCTTTGGAAAATGTGTTGATTCAAACCTACTGACCCTAAACACCAAGTTTTGTGAATAAAAACTTATTTGGTGAACAATATAAAATTGTTTCTTTGCTAAAAGCATTTTCAACCACATAAAATAATGATTTGATTTAAAAATGGTTTATAGATAAAACCCTTTTGCAAATGACTTTGACACTTTAGAAAATGACCACTTTGAACCTTACAATGTTTAGAGCCTGGTTGTCACATCCCAAGATTTTCCAAATCTTGTAATGTGAAAATAAATGAATAAAATAAAACTTTGTTTGATTTTCAAGGCCAGAAGAAACTTTTTGATTTCAATTGGGACTTCAAACCAGTTGGATCAAATAAAATCCTAAAGGGATTTAAAAAGATAAACATTTAATAAAGTAAAATAAAATATTTTGGTGTTACTATTTTGGATCTTTTAATAAAAGATTTTGTTTTCAAATGAAAAGGTGGATTTATAAATAAAGATTATTTTATAAAGCCAAATTAAACCTTGGCCAATATTTTGAAACAAAAGGTTTTGCTTTGATTAAAAATAGTAGAGGTTTATTTAAAATAAAATAAAAAGGATTTAAATATCCAAGTTTTATTAATAAAGGTTTTACTATTTCCAAAACATCAAAACTTACTAAAGTTTTCCAAATATTTTATATTCTCAAATAAAACCTACTGAAGTGTTTTGGTTTTATTTTAGATTTCAAAATAAAGTTTTTAAATAAACAAATCCTATTTGAATTATTAACTAAGGTCCATTTTATTTAATTATTAATGGACCCTATAGCAAAAATGTTATTTTGTTTTAAACAAGCTTTCCAAGTATTCTTTATTTTTCAAATAAAACCTACTGATTTGGTTTTGAAAATATTTGGATTTCAAATGAAAATTTTTATTAATTAAATCAAACCATATTTTATTGAATAACTAAAGATCCATTTTATTTAATTATGGAATGGATCCTAAAATGAATAAAAATATTATTTCATTTTGGACTTTGGTTGATGTCTTAAACAGAACCAAATTGAAATGAAAAGTTTGGTGATTGTTTGAATCAATTTGAATGTTGTTTGAATGTTTGAATAATTGATTGAAATTCAAAACAGAAAAATAGAAATAGAAAAGGAAAAATGTTTCAGAAAAAAAAAATAGAACAGCCCACCCTCTGGCCCAACTAGCCCAACAGCAGCCCACCTAGCCCACCTGTTCTCTTCCCCAAAGCATTCTTTTCTCACTCAGAAACTTACCCGCATAGAGAGTGACAACTGGACCCAACCCCCTTTCCTTTTCTATCGCTGACAAGACGACCCCACCTCTACTGCTCATCGTCCTCCCCGCGACTCCTTCTTCCCCTCACCTCGCGACCGTTTCTGTCGCCAATTTCTTGCGATCAATTCGCCATAATGACTGAGTAATTCCTCGCAGTGACCACGCTCGATAAAACGCCAGCGTTCCCTCCTCCTTTCCCCTCTGTCACCACACCTCATCTCGCCCTCAGGCTGCCGTATTTTGCCAGAAACCATCCTCTGTTCCGACGAGGTCCGGTGTCGATTCTGGCCAAGACTCACCGCCCCTTGCCTCCCTAAGCAACCTAGCAGCTTCCCCACTCCCAGACGCATCTCCCTGTACCCGCCGTTCAACCGCGGACGTCCCAGAGCGTCGGCTTTGACAAGCTCTGACAGCGCCGACGTCTGTCTCGTCTCCGTCGAACTTCCCCGGTAAGCCTCGACCGCCCTAGCAGTTACATGGATGCTCACATCATCTCTAGCTCCGTCCGCGTCTAACCGTACCGTTCAATTGCCCTGGGGTGGACTGCAGCATCGCCCTGTTGTCAACCTGAGCGCCACCGTCTGTCTGCTACTCCGACGAGCACTGCTGGTAAGACCAGACCTCCCCTCTCCCTATTTTTCACACGCACATACTCGCCATAAACCTACGCATCTAAGCCACCTCTATTTTCCTCTGGCGTGCACCGTAGCCTCACCACCATCTTCAACAGAGAGCACCCGACGGCAGCAAGGACTCCGGCGAGCAATCCACATCGGACCAGTGCGCCCCTCGTCGAACCATCAGCACGTTGAGCATCGCCGTAACCCCCTGAGCCCGGTGAGCATCTCCCCTTTCTACCTCACCTCCTGTAGCATCGGCACCGTCGTTGACCGACAGCTCCGCCGCCGGTAGCCACCGCAGCGCCGCCAGTTGGTGGTCTGATTGATTGCATCCGTTAGATCTAGATCATAAGGCTGTAATAGAACATAAACGAAGAGGTATCGAATGTCCCTGTGCCGCTCGATCTAAATGAGATCCTACGGCCTACAGAGCGCGATCCAGCTGCAATACCGTCCAATGAAAGCACGCCGCGTGTCACCTATTCTGTTTAAAAACAGATTTGAAAACAGAATTATTTGCAAACTTCAAACCCTTGTAACTTTGGATCCACACGTCCAAATTTTGCAAACTTTATGTCGTTGGATTCAGGAGAACAAGCCCTCGCCAACCATGCCCTTAGTTTAGCAAATAGTATCTGTTAGTTTACTCGTTTTTGCAGATACTTTTGTGTGCTTGTTTAGATTAGAAAAATTGTTTAAAATTGATTTTAGGGTTAAAACTTTTGCAAAATGGTTTGTTGTGACCTTACTGACCCTAGGAACCAACCCATAGTTTGGAAAATGTATTCGGTAAAGTTTAGGATGGAAAACTTGATTTAGCCCATTTCTAGCCAAATGAAAATAAAGATTTTGATTATGAAAATGTTTTTGTAAAGAAAACTTTGGGAAAATGTTTTAGATCAAACCTACTGACCATAGGAAACACTTTGTGGACTCAAAAATGTATTTGGTGAAATAAAATAATGATTCTTTAATTTAATACTATTTCTAGTCAAATAGAAATGAGGTTTATTTATTAAAAATGATTTTGGAAGAAAACCTTTGGAAAATGTTTTGTTTTAAACTCTCTGACCCCAAACATCAAGTTTTGTGGTTGAAAACATATTTTGTGAACCCTAGAGATTAATGCCTTAGTAAAAATATTTCTACACCACATAAAATGATACTTTGTTTTGAAAATGGTTTTTGTGGTGAAACCTCTTTGCAAATGACTTGGCCACTTTACAAAATGAACATTAGGTGTACCCAAATGTCTATGACCCACTAGGAACCACTTTTTCAAACAAAACAAAGCTTGGCATGCTTGCATGCATTACTTTGACTTTGTTATTTTATGAGTTGTTTTGCTTGATTGGTAGATTGAGTTTGTGCCTTGCTTGATTGAATTGTAGTGACTTGAAGAGTGTGGTTGTTGCCAGGACAAGGAGTGAACCTATACCCTCTACCAAAAAGGCAAGTGATGCTTCATATCTTTTGTCCCATTACTTTCTCTATGCATTAGAGATTTTACTAAGTAAAACTTGCATGGAATTTTTGCTA
The DNA here is from genome assembly GCA_023614405.1 of Avena insularis. NCBI lineage: Eukaryota > Viridiplantae > Streptophyta > Magnoliopsida > Poales > Poaceae > Avena > Avena insularis. Next base: position 54,716,666 of record CM042685.1, on the reverse strand, counting down.
AGTATAGACTTTACTATAGGAAAACCTAGTAGATGAATCCTTAGTAGGATTTTCCTAAGTTAAGATCCCTATTACTATCAAGCTTAGCCTAGCTAATAGAAAACATGGGTGGAATATATATTCACACTATGGAAGATATTCTAAGTCTGAGGACTTGTGTTTTGTTTAATAAAACAACTAAGTTAATGAATCACCTGGGTGGAATGGGATTGCTTGGTGGTTTTTGGTTGAGTGGTTCACAAGGCCATGGACTTGGCTTGTGTATCTCACTTGTGGATGGCTACCCAGGAATAAAGAGATTTGAGATGTCAAATGTTGAGAAGCTTCAAGTGCAACCACTTGGCAATATGGGCTCTGCCATGATCATATATGTTGCAAGAACTTAGCCATATGGACAGTTGGTGGTAGTGTTTGATAGGTTGGAACGCGTCCATGTTGGTCTAAGGGAAGGCTTCTGAAAGATCTTGTCTTGGGAAATCAAGTCTTGTGGGGAAAGTGCACCACCTCTGCAGAGTGTAAAACCTAAGTACTTAGCCATGTCCCTGGTAAAGGACAATTTGAGCATCAAGACATGGAAGCAATCAAGAATCTCATCATTCAAATTTCTAAGATAAAACTTGTGGTTTAAACAAGGGTTGTTTGAAATCTTCAATCTTTGATTGAGAGATGCCTTGTAAAGGATCTTCAATCTTTGATTGAGAAAAATGATTTTATCAAAACAAAACTTAGTATTTTCAAATGTTAAGGAAAAATCTATTTTGAGCAATGCAAGCCTCAACTCCACTTAGCCAAATGCATATAGATGATAGACTCCACTATACTACCATAGTATCACTTCCCAATACAATTCAAATGTATTGACCCTTGTGGCTGTAACTTGTATGTTGCAGGTTTGATTGTTTTTAGTGAAGATTGATTGATTAGGATTACAAAGTCTACAACCAACATGTCTGCCTGTGGCACTTTGAAGATGAAGGACCCCATGACTATAGTTATTCCGCTGCAATGCAATGTAATGTAATAGCCAAATGAGCTATGAAAGATGTAATAAACTATTTTATTCCTGGTTATAAAGTTGTATTATGACCTTTGTTTCTTGATATTACATCTTAACTGTGGATTCTAGCTAATGATCCAGGGACTAGCATTGTAAACACAGGAGGGATCAACCTCATTGAAGGTTGAGGACCCTAGAAGATGGTATCAGAGCATTGTGTTGCCTGTAGGATTTGTAAACCTAGGATTGGACAAAAACCCTTAGAAAAATAGGAGTTGCATTTGTTCCAAAAACTTATTTACAAAAACACTTGTAAACTCTTTCCTCAACCATTTTGGTTTCAACTCTACATCTCTTCTACTTCAACTTGATGGAAAAACCTACCCTATGACCAAAGACTTCACCATGTGCAAAGGACTTCTTCAACTCTAATGACTTCAACTTCTTCAACTCTAATGACTTCAACATCTTCAGCATATTCACCAAGGACTTCCAACTTAGATATCACTAAGGACTACAAGTGAGATAAGGAAATCTTGCTCAAGATTTGGAGACTAAGGGAATGCAAAAATAAGAAGGAGATCATTTCACTAGAAGTTTTGTGACCAAGAGTTTTTCCAAGGAAACTATGATCTCATACAAGAAGAATCATGAAGGAAGGAAAAATCACAAGTGAACCATGTAGATGGACCACCATTTATAGTTAAAATCAAACACACCAACTTATGTGGTGTAACAAAAATATTTTTGGTTGCCTAAGTTATGCTTGAAACTTGTTGTTTGAGTGGAATGTTATGTTTGTGATTGCTTGCACATTTCTTGTGTGAATTGTGATGTGTGAGATTAGGATTAATTCCTTAGAACTCTTTTTGTCTATTCTAATCCCAATCCAACCCAAACAGATGACTTCTCCAAGAGACTCCAACTTCAAAGTTGATGACATCAACACCAACCAAGCTGACAGCATGAAAGAACTCATAGCAACCCAACACCAGTTGAACCAACTAACAGCTCAGTTCATAGCCAGCAATAGTGATAAAGATCCAGCACTGCAAAAGTTTTTGGAAGAACAATCCCAACTGATGCTTAAGGTGACTAATCAAATGATCAACATGGAAGAAAACTATCCCAACAGAGTGTATGACAACAAGGATGATAAGAATGTTATTCTAGATGGATACTCAGCTTGCATTATTTGTGGATACAAGGACCATACTTCCAAGGAGCATGAAGATCAATGCCCTAACTGTGAAGAGAAACATCCTATTGGACAATGTCCCACTTCTCAAGCTACTTGTTTCCTATGTGAAGGAAATAATCATGTCCCTATCCAATGCTCCATCTATTCCATGGTGGAACAAAGGAAACAAGAAGGATCCAAGTCTACCAAAGGAAAAGGACCACTCATACCTCCAAACAAGACAACCCAATTCAAAGGATCAAAGATACCCAAGAAACCAAAGCAGGACATGAGCCTTGTGCAATGTCGTAAATGTAAGGAAATGGGACACTACCCCAGTGGATGCCTAGAGAACCAGAAGAATAAGGGAATTGACCAAGTGGTGTGCAACAACTGCAAAGAGCTAGGCCATTATGTAGCAACTTGTCCGCAAGAGCCACGAAAAGAACTCCAAGATATCCACTGTTTCAATTGCAAGAACCCAGGACACTATGCAAGCAATTGTCCAGAGAAGATGAAGAACAAGTTGAACAAGCCTATGGAGAAGCTCAACCTTGGCCCATGAGTCAAGCAAGGAAACTAAGGACACAAATGCAACTGTTTGCTTATAGAAAGTTTTCCAGGATCCCAAGAAGGACAATATGTAGTTTAGTTGGAAATTTTTTAAGGGTGGTAGTACCCTAGTTGTTTTGAACCTGCTTGTAACCCTAGCCTCCCCAAATCTCGGGACGAGATTTATTTTAAGGGTGGTAGTCTTGTCACATCCCAAGATTTTCCAAATCTTGTAATGTGAAAATAAATGAATAAAATAAAACTTTGTTTGATTTTCAAGGCCAGAAGAAACTTTTTGATTTCAATTGGGACTTCAAACCAGTTGGATCAAATAAAATCCTAGAGGGATTTAAAAAGATAAACATTTAATAAAGGAAAATAAAATATTTTGTTGTTACTATTTTGGATCTTTTAATAAAAGATTTTGTTTTCAAATGAAAAGGTGGATTTATAAATAAAGATTATTTTATAAAGCCAAATTAAACCTTGGCCAATATTTTGAAACAAAAGGTTTTGCTTTGATTAAAAATAGTAGAGGTTTATTTAAAATAAAATAAAAAGGATTTAAATATCCAAGTTTTATTAATAAAGGTTTTACTATTTCCAAAACATCAAAACTTACTGAAGTTTTCCAAATATTTTATATTCTCAAATAAAACCTACTGAAGTGTTTTGGTTTTATTTTAGATTTCAAAATAAAGTTTTTAAATAAACAAATCCTATTTGAATTATTAACTAAGGTCCATTTTATTTAATTATTAATGGACCCTATAGCAAAAATGTTATTTTGTTTTAAACAAGCTTTCTAAGTATTCTTTATTTTTCAAATAAAACCTACTGATTTGGTTTTGAAAATATTTGGATTTCAAATGAAAATTTTTATTAATTAAATCAAACCCTATTTTATTGAATAACTAAAGATCCAATTTATTTAATTATGGAATGGATCCTAAAATGAATAAAAATATTATTTCATTTTGGACTTTGGTTGATGTCTTAAACAGAACCAAATTGAAATGAAAAGTTTGGTGATTGTTTGAATCAATTTGAATGTTGTTTGAATGTTTGAATAATTGATTGAAATTAAAAACAGAAAAATAGAAATAGAAAAGGAAAAATGTTTCAGACAAAAAAAAATAGAACAGCCCACCCTCTGGCCCAACTAGCCCAACAGCAGCCCACCTAGCCCACCTGTTCTCTTCCCCGAAGCATTCTTTTCTCACTTAGAAACTTACCCGCACAGAGAGTGACAACTGGACCCAACCCCCTTTCCTTTTCTATCGCTGACAAGACGACCCCACCTCTACTGCTCATCGTCCTCCCCGCGACTCCTTCTTCCCCTCACCTCGCGACCGTTTCTGTCGCTAATTTCTCGCGATCAATTCGCCATAATGCCTGAGTAATTCCTCGCAGTGACCATGCTCGATAAAACGCCAGCGTTCCCTCCTCCTTTCCTCTCTGTCACCACACCTCATCTCGTCCTCAGGCTACCGTATTTTGCCAGAAACCATCCTCTGTTCCGACGAGGTCCGGTGTCGATTCCGGCCAAGACTCACCGCCCCTTGCCTCCCTAAGCAACCTAGCAGCTTCCCCACTCCCATACGCATCTCCCTGTACCCTCCGTTCAACCGCGGACGTCCCAGAGTGTCGGCTTTGACAAGCTCTGACAGCGCCGTCATCTGTCTCGTCTCCGTCGAACTTCCCCGGTAAGCCTCGACCGCCCTAGCTATTACATGGATGCTCACATCATCTCTAGCTCCATCCGCGTCTAACCATACCGTTCATTTGCCCTGGGGTGGACTGCAGCATCGCCCCGTTGTCAAACTGAGCGCCACCGTCTGTCTGCTACTCCGACGAGCACTGCTGGTAAGACCAGACCTCCCCTCTCCCTATTTTTCACACGCACATACTCGCCATAAACCTACGCATCTAAGCCACCTCTATTTTCCTCTGGCGTGCACCGTAGCCTCACCACCATCTTCAACAGAGAGCACCCGACGGCAGCAAGGACTCCAGCGAGCAATCCACATCGGACCAGTGCGCCCCTCGTCGAACCATCAGCACGTTGAGCATCGTCGTAACCCCCTGAGCCCGGTGAGCATCTCCCCTTTCTACCTCACCTCCTGTAGCATCGGCACCGTCGTCGACCGACAGCTCTGCCGCCGGTAGCCACCGCAGCGCCGCCAGTTAGTGGTCTGATTGATTGCATCCGTTAGATCTATATCATAAGGCTGTAATAGAACATAAACGAAGAGGTATCGAATGTCCCTATGCCGCTCGATCTAAATGAGATCCTACAGCCTACAGAGCGCGATCCGTGCGAAGCGGTACCGTCCAATGAAAGCACGCCGCGTGTCACCTATTCTGTTTAAAAAAGATTTGAAAACAGAATTATTTGCAAACTTCAAACCCTTGTAACTTTGGATCCACACGTCCAAATTTTGCAAACTTTATGTCGTTGGATTCAGGAGAACAAGCCCTAGCCAACCATGCCCTTAGTTTAGCAAATAGTATCTGCTAGTTTACTTGTTTTTGTAGATACTTTTGTGTGCTTGTTTAGATTAGAAAAATTGTTTAAAATTGATTTTAGGGTTAAAACTTTTGCAAAATGGTTTGTTGTGACCTTACTGACCCTAGGAACCAACCCATAGTTTGGAAAATGTATTTGGTAAAGTTTAGGATGGAAAACTTGATTTAGCCCATTTCTAGCCAAATGAAAATAAAGATTTTGATTATGAAAATGTTTTTGTAAAGAAAACTTTGGGAAAATGTTTTAGATCAAACCTACTGACCAAAGGAAACACTTTGTGGACTCAAAAATGTATTTGGTGAAATAAAATAATGATTCTTTAATTTAAAACCATTTCTAGTCAAATAGAAATGAGGTTTATTTATTAAAAATGATTTTGGAAGAAAACCTTTGGAAAATGTTTTGTTTTAAACACTCTGACCCCAAACATCAAGTTTTGTGGTTGAAAACATATTTTATGAACCCTAGAGATTAATGCCTTAGTAAAAATATTTCTACACCACATAAAATGATACTTTGTTTTGAAAATGGTTTTTGTGGTGAAACCTCTTTGCAAATGACTTGGCCACTTTACAAAATGACCATTAGGTGTACCCAAATGTCTATGACCCACTAGGAACCACTTTTTCAAACAAAACAAAGCTTGGCATGCTTGCATGCATTACTTTGACTTTGTTATTTTATGAGTTGTTTTGCTTGATTGGTAGATTGGGTTTGTGCCTTGCTTGATTGAATTGTAGTGACTTGAAGAGTGTGGTTGTTGCAAGGACAAGGAGTGAACCTATACCCTCTACCAAAAAGGCAAGTGATGCTTCATATATTTTGTCCCATTACTTTCTCTATGCATTAGAGATTTTACTAAGTAAAACTTGCATGGAATTTTTGCTAAGTATAGACTTTACTATAGGAAAACCTAGTAGATGAATCCTTAGTAGGATTTTCCTAAGTTAAGATTCCTATTTCTATCAAGCTTAGCCTAGCTAATAGAAAACATGGGTGGAATATATTCACACTATGGAAAATATTCTAAGTCTGAGGACTTGTGTTTTGTTTAATAAAACAACTAAGTTAATGAATCACCTGGGTGGAATGGGATTGCTTGGTGGTTTTTGGTTGAGTGGTTCACAAGGCCATGGACTTGGCTTGTGTATCTCACTTGTGGATGGCCACCCAGGAATAAAGAGATTTGAGATGTCAAATGTTGAGAAGCTTCAAGTGCAACCACTTGGCAATATGGGCTCTGCCATGATCATATAGGTTGCAAGAACTTAGCCATATGGACAGTTGGTGGTAGTGTTTGATAGGTTGGAACGCGTCCATGTTGGTCTAAGGGAAGGCTTCTGAAAGATCTTGCCTTGGGAAACCAAGTCTTGTGGGGAAAGTGCACCACCTCTGCAGAGTGTAAAACCTAAGTACTTAGCCATGTCCCTGGTAAAGGACAATTTGAGCATCAAGACATGGAAGCAATCAAGAATCTCATCATTCAAATTTATAAGATAAAACTTGTGGTTTGAACAAGGGTTGTTTGAAATCTTCAATCTTTGATTGAGAGATGCCTTGTAAAGGATCTTCAATCTTTGATTGAGAAAAATGATTTTATCAAAACAAAACTTAGTATTTTCAAATGTTAAGGAAAAATCTATTTTGAGCAATGCAAGCCTCAACTCCACTTAGCCAAATGCATATAGATGATAGACTCCACTATACTACCATAGTATCACTTGCCAATACAATTCAAATGTATTGACCCTTGTGGCTGTAACTTGTATGTTGCAGGTTTGATTGTTTTTAGTGAAGATTGATTGATTAGGATTACAAAGTCTACAACCAACATGTCTGCCTGTGGCACTTTGAAGATGAAGGACCCCATGACTATAGTTATTCCGCTGCAATGCAATGTAATGTAATAGCCAAATGAGCTATGAAAGATGTAATAAACTATTTTATTCCTGGTTATAAAGTTGTATTATGACCTTTGTTTCTTGATATTACATCTTAACTGTGGATGCTAGCTAATGATCCAGGGACTAGCATTGTAAACACAGGAGGGATCAACCTCATTGAAGGTTGAGGACCCTACACTGGTAGAAACCACCTTTGCAATTAAAACTATCTTTGCATGCTTGTATGCATGACTTGGTTTCTATTATTTTATGTGTGATTAATTTGATTGAATATTGGTTGGAATGCTAGTTGAATTTGTGTTTGCTTGATTGATTTGTAGTGAATATAGAAGAGTGTGATATTAGCAAGATCAAGAAGTGAACCAACATTCCCTACCAAAAAGGCAAGTGACACTATCATCCAAGTCCTACTATTTTCATTACACTTAGTGGATTTTGAAACATGCATGATAAGGACTACTATATTTTGCTATGCTAAATCCTAATAGGATACCCTTATATATTCCTTAGTGAAAACAATGTAGTTGTAAAATGCTTAGCCATGCTATATATATTGAGAAGAGATACATGTTGAGATTATATGAAGTTGAGAAAAGACTTATGTTTTATATAATAAAACAAGTACTCAATGAACCACCTGGGTGGACAAGGATACTCAAGTTTTGGACAAGGTGGCAACAAGAGGAACCATGTTTATATGGAAATCTCTTTTTGTTGTGCACCAGAAGAAAAACCACCCAGGGACTTAGAGATTGAACATGTTTCTCGTATAGTGGCTTCCGTGTACAGCCACATGCTAAATGGGCACTGGCTTAGTCAACTACATAGTGGAAGACCCATGCATTGGCCTCTTCAGGTTAACTGGAATGAGGGAACTAGGAACCCTACATTGGTGCCTGAAGACAAGCTAGCATTGTGTATTGGGAGGACCCTATGGAAATACTTCGTCACAATCTCAATCTGTCAGTACTCCATCTTGGTGAGTACTTATCCAGCGGCCACTGGTGGCAACGAGATGAGATTCTGTCATGTGGGTAAAGTGTACAACTTCTGCAGAAGATAAAAATCTAAGTACTTAGCCGTGTCCCCGGTTATGGACAATACTGAGCAACTAAGACCTGAAGCTATGGGAAATCTCGACATTCCAATTTCTAAAAGTAAAAATTGAAAGTGACAACAAGAGGTTTGAATCACTTGGTGGATTTCAAGGAGTTCAGAAAGATTTGACAAAAGATTTTTCAAAAGAGCAAAACTATTTTGGAAAAGATAGGACAAAACTATATTGCTTTCTGCAAATGAGCCTAAACCCTACTTAGCAAAATATGCATGTAATATTAGGATCCACTTATTTCTACATAGTAGTGAAACTTGCCAATACAATTCAAATGTATTGACCCTTGTGGCTGTAACTTATTATATTGCAGGTTTGTTTGGGGTTAGTGAAGTTTATTGATTAGGATTACAAGTCTACAACCAACATGTTTGCCTGTGGCACTTTGAAGATGAAGGACCCCATGCTTATAGATATTCTGCTGCAATGTAATGTGATAGCCAAATGAGCTATGTAAGATGTAATAAATTATTTTATTCCTGGTTATAAAGTTGTATTATGACCTTTGTTTCTTGATATTACATCTTAACTATGGATGCTAGCTAATGATCCAGGGACTAGCATTGTAAACACAGGGATCTCTACCTTATTGAAGGTTGGGACCTCTACAGCCATTGCCTTGCTTATATAAAATAATAGACAACAATTGCTTCTATTTTTGAAATCTTATTTGAAAATGATCCTAAAATGATTATGAATGCATGAATGATATGCAAACTTTGAAATCATGATTTTTGGGATGTTACAGATACTGAGAAGATAACTAAAATACAACTGTAAGTTCTATTGATAAAAGCCTTGATTAGCCAATTGGAAACCTAAGCCACAAATGATCAAATGATTATAATGATCATGCTTAAGTCACTAAGAGTGATTTATTATATGATGTATAAGTGACATTGGTGGATAGAACATTATTAAAACCTAGTATAGATATGTTATCCTAGGTTAGTCATGACAATTCACATTAATATAGTGTGAAGTTGGAATATGAGTTACTGAGGTAACTAAAGATAAGATAGTATGACTAAGCTAATGCTAGAACAACTTTGAGTTGTAAAACTAGTATTATTCCTCTTAAAGAATAGTAAGCGATTGAGTAAAGTAGGATTTGATATATAGATCCATTGGATGAATATTAGTTATGGATGATAAAGTAAGTGTATGAATGGAGTTAAAAGTAACTACTTGTTGGATTGAATTTTACCATTAGTAGTTTGATATAATCAAGTGTAGATACGAGAGGTTTATGAAATGCTTTAGTGACAAGCTTCAGAGATTTATAAGTGAGATTACAAAGTAATTTGTGAAGTAAGGGTGCAAACATTCAATGTAACAACCCTAGTTTCATTAAATGTTAATTAGGAATTGATTTGTGCATCATGAGCATTGCATGCATCCCTTTCAACTAAAAAAATGTGCAATTGTTAAACAAGTAGGGGAAATAAAACCCTAAACATAAACTCCCTTCTTATTTAAAAATCAATTGAAATGGTTTTAAATATTTTGGAAACCCAAAAATAATTGGAGCCCAAATAGTATAAAGGGCCCCTTAGTGTTTTCAGATATTTTATAAAAGTCTCTGTATTTCGAAATTATTCAAAACAAATTTGGATTTAAATTACAAAAGAGAAAAAATAAAAACAGAAAAAGATAAATGTTTTGGAAATAAAAACTATTCCTAAACCTATCGGGCCGAGCCCAACTCCCTCCCTCTTTCCCTGCCGCTCAGCGTGCACCTCTGCGGCCTAGCCGAAGCCCACGCGTGGCCCAGGCCCACGTACGCCTTCGTTGTCTTCTTCCTCCTCGACCCAAGCAGGTGCATGGACACGCCAATGCCGTTTGTCGCCTCGGTACTGCGATTCGCGCTGCCGCTGTGCTTGCCTTGCGAAGATAAGACTGCCACGATAACCACCGTGTCCTCCTCTCTCTCCCCGTAAACATCTCTCCTCTTCTCGTGCTCTCTGCTGTTTTTCCCCAAGTCACAGGAAAACCTAGCTCGTCGGTCGTTGTTACCCCCGTAGTCTCCGGCCACCCCTCGCCTAGCCGAGGTGTCCAGGAACTTCGCCACGTCTCCCTATTCGTCCCCGTGGAACTACGCAAGCAGGGGAGTAGCCCTCTACTCGGAATCATGCTCAACCTCGCCATCGGCCGCCGCAGTCAACATCTCGATTCGTCATCGTCCGTCCTCCTCGAGCTTCACCGACCCCTCCATCGCGCTCGTGGTGAGCCGCTGGTCATGCCAGACCCCTCCTCTACTCTCCTTGCTTCCTGGTTCGACCTCCCGCCGTGCGCCACCGAGCATCGCTGCAGATGCTCGTCGGGAGCACTGTTCCGGCGACCATTTCCTGGCGGTGCTGCCCTTGTTCGACTCAGCGTGCAGTCCCGCATCCAACGCACCCGCTCTTGCTCGCCCCCTACCGCCTAGTCCGAGCTCGATCTGGGAGAGCCTCCATTGCCGATGTCAGCATGACATCAGCATGAGGTCATTTTCCCTTTTCTTTTCTTTTATCTATTTCAGTAAATCATTTTAGTAATTATTAAATCTTGACAGGTGGGTCCACCCTGTAAGTGTAATAAGTATTTTCAAAAATGTTTCTGATTAATAAAAATGTTTAAGAAATTCTAAAATGTAAATTATTTTATAATACTCTAAAATTGATTTAAAATTAATTAAAAATTGAGAAATTCATAACTAATTCATTTTAAATCAGAAAAATACAAATAATATATCATTTTGTTTAGAAAAATGAATTCTATCTAGTTAAATTATAATCATGCATTGATAAGTAACTTCAATTGCAAGTTTAGTTAGAAGAACTAAATGCACCCTCTCATATACACCCGGGGTTCTCCCAAATTAGGGTTTTGTACCCTCGGGACCCCGATTAAATTGTCAAGCATGCCTTAGGGGTTTATTTCAATGCAATTCAACTTGTCATATCATCATTCTTGTTTGAGCATTGCATCGACGCCATGTGTTGAATGTTTCCCTTTCTTTCCAGTATTTGGTTCTTCTTCGGTAGAATGCGAGATCAAGATTGAGTTCGAGATCGAAGATCGAGGTCAACACCATCGAGGGTCGAGATCAACACCATCGAAGCTCGAAGATAAATACTAGGACAGCTATAATCAAGTCAAGTACCAGGTGTCCAGAGCTCTGCCTTCTGGATATCAACTGACAAAGGCAAGTGAAGCCCCACACATGATATAATCCTATGATTTCAAAGTATTTACATTCTTTCCATGTGCATACAATTCTAAAGTATTTTATCGATAGATAGAGTAATCCTATCTGATGCATGTTACCTTTGAAGATTATATTCCCGGATCCACTGCTCCTAGCATAACTAGGGTTTGAGCTTGTGAAGCGTTGCTAGAGGTACTATATTTGTTGTGCTTAGCCATGCTTAGCTGTGACCACTGGTCCATCCGGTTGATGAATCAGAGATGTGAATGAACCTAGTTTGACAGGATGATGTGGAATGATCAGAGATGAAAGTTAAACATGCTAAGGCTCATATGGGAGGCCACATGGGTTGTGATTTTTTGCAGTCCCATACTTGACACCCTTAGGACCCGATGTTCTTGCCTCTTGAACCAAGACGAGCGTACAGCCACACGGGGGCCTGGAAACCCCCTCGACCAACTAACTTGCCTAGTAGATTCCATGAGTCACATAGTTCGGGCTTTCCATTCGACATACGCATCTTGGATGTTCTTGAATAGAGGTGAAGGAGGTGCATTCATACAGGTAGGTAAGCGTGGCCGGGAACAAGAGATGCCCGACATCCATAATCTTGAACCCCGCGCACATCATTAGGGACCGGCTTTGGGACTCGACCCGTTACGGCGGCATCTCCCTAGTGGGTGACTCATGGTATTGGCAAAAGCAAGGTAAAGGTTGTGGTAAACCACTCTATGCCGGCCTTCCAAGGAAGAGGGCTAATGTACTGTCATTAAGAATCGGTTGGCGCGTGTGGGTAAAGTTGTACACCCCTATAGGGTTATTAATCTTTTCAAAAAGCCGCGTCCACAGTTATGGACAAACTTGGGAACGGACGTGAAGATCATAGAGAAGTTGACCTAATCGTAAAAATTCGCAAGTTGATTAATGTGTGCTTAAGGATGCTTCCTCAGGGATCGAGGGGGTGACATATCAAAAGATGATCAAAGCTAGTGATACCGCTCTCTTATCAAAAGATGGTTTGGTGGATATCAAAAGATGATCAAAGCTAGTGATACCGCTCTCTTATCCCTTTTAAAATGTTCTGATTAGTCGTGATTCTTCTCCCTCTTGTTTTACAAAACAAAGATGGTTTTATGCAAAACAACTCCACCAGCCATAAGTCTTGCGGAGTACACCCTGTACTCACCCTTGCTTCGTTGATACTTTTGCAGCAGAGTAAGTGTTACCATTGAGGATGAGTTCTTCACGGCATCGACATCGACGAATAGTTTGGAGTTCCCAGTCGACAGTCTGGGATCTATGGATTGGACGCCATCGTTATGCTTCAGGCCTCTTAGGACATTTGTTAAGTTTTCTATACTTAATAGCATATTTCGACTTCCGTTGTTTGATGTTTGTGGTCAGTGACCTCTGCTTGTACTATTTTGGTTATTCGCTCAGTTATGAGCTTGCTGTAATAAATTTTTGTGTCGTAGGGTCATTGTTGTGTTATCAATTATCTCTCTGTATGCTTTCGAGATTAGGTTAGGCTTATGTTTAGACGAAGGTCTACGATTTGTCTAGCCTTAATCCCGGGGGTGTCACATTCAAGTGGAATTGGAATCGTAAGAAGCATTCTAGGAGTGGGAGATATTCCCATGAGGAAATCATGTAGAGATCTAGTGTCAAGCTCATTGGATTTAGAAGGATGAATTATTGATAAGAATATACTTATGAAGTAAAGATCATCGTGTTAATACATGATGATGGATATGGAGAAGTAATATATCTAGGAAAGTAATCCCTTAATTAGAAGTCTAGATTTATGAAGTAGGGATGATAGGAATTCCTGGTAAACATTCTATCTTAATTCTATAACCAAACTGAATATCTATCTCATATGTTTGATCAATCATCCTATTTCCACAATGGCTTGTAATAATACTTCTCAATAGCATATCACTTAAGTAATTCTTGCTACAAATCATTATATGATAAATTCTACCAAGACAATAATCACACTTCAGATGGTAATGAACCATTAGTTAAGAAAATAAACATGCTTCCTTTGAAGGTAAATAGGATACTTATGAATATCATTTCTGAGGAAATTGAGTAAAGAAAGTTTCAAACTTTAAGAAACCTAGACTTTAAAACCACCATATAAAATGGTTAATAAATGGTGCCAAGGATTAATATATTATATGCATATCATTCACCAACTTAAATTATTATCATTACAATTATCATGGTGAAAATAAGAACATTTGTATAAGACTTCCATATAATAAATGAATTCCTAAAACCCTAATTCCTATTTACTTTATTGAATTTATAATTTCCTATATATTAATTAGTATTAAAATATACCAACATGATTAGGGCAACCAACTAGAATAATGGCCTTTGGAATATTTGAAATATTATACAAACGTTATGGTGTTTTAAACATGTGGAAATTCAATTCGAAAACAAATTACTAATACAAAAAATACAAAAGAAAACAGAAAAAAAGACCTAGCCCGAGCCAGTAGGCCGGCCTAGATTTTCTCCTCTCCTTTCTATTGCCAGGTGCACCCAGCAGCAGCCCATTATCGGCCTAGAGAGGCATCAAGGCATCTCCCTCTATGGCTGACTGGTTGGACTAGGGGAGGGACCGTGGGTTGGGAGTGAAGATGCGCCAGGGGGTTTTCTACAAAACGCGTGTCGTCGTCTTCCTCTTGACGTCACAAGAAACTGCCTATCTGCATCGCCGCCGTCTGCCGCTGCGCTATGACGTCTATAAAAACCTCAGCGTCGCTGTCAAAGAACCATGGACCTCAATTCCCCTTCTTCCTCTCGAATTTCCCCTTCTGGCCGAAACCCCAGCTCGCCGGATTTCCATAGAAATAGTCGTTCCCGATCTTCCCTTGCTTATTTGAGACCACTCCGGTGACCGCCATAACCTTATCGTCCGATTGCCCCTTCTCCTAGAAGCTATGGAAGCCCCAGACGCCTGGATTGATGCCTCCTACCTGAAGTCTGGCCACCATCGTCCACCTTGATTCTAGCCATGATTTTCTTCACCGAACCTTCCACGAGCTTCCTAGTGAGCTGCTGAACACGCTACTGTCCTCTGTTGATTTGTTTGCTTCCGGTACCGAGCTACCACCACGTGTTGTCGTGCACCGCGGCCAGTAGCCGTTGTGCACTGCTCTCCGATGACCATTCCCGTGTGGCGCCACCACTGCTAGGCTCCTCACATCGTCGTCATCCCAACGAGCCTAACCATAGCCCCGCGCGCACCAAATCAACAGATCGATCATCGATCTGTGATGATCATCTTTGGGTGACATCATCATGATGTCATGCTGATGTCACCCCAACCTAGTCAGCGGGTTTGATCTGGTCCACTACCCATGTGGCATACGACATGTCCCTAACCCAGTGGTCAGTGACCTCGGGTAGGTCTAGTCTCGGTGAAAAAAGGTATTTACTTATTTAGAATTTAATTTGAACATGGATAAACACTAATAATTTAATATCTTATGTTTTATAATTCAGAAAAATATGTTTAATAGATGAAATGTTTTAGAAAAATAAAATCTACAACATAAAACTATTACCATACATTATTATGTTAACTATTTGAATAACTATTATTTAATAAGTAATAAAACTTTGAAAATTCATATTTTAATATTGCTTAATGAGAAAAATATAAATAATATACTAAAATTCTTAGAAAAATAAAAACTATAATGTAAAACTATAAACATAAAATATTTTATCACTTAACTAAATATTTATTATTAATTAGGTGTTTATAAGGTAATATCTTATAAAAATCATATTTTCATATTTAAAAATCATAAAAATATTTATAATAAACCAAAGTTATCACAAAAATAATATCTACATCTTAAAATTATAATATTCCACTTTGAGGTAACTAAACAAATTAATACTCTAATAACTTTACTTTAAACTTATTTCCTTAATTGAAAATTCATATAAGGATAAATAAAAATTTGCTATAATTCAAAAAATTATACATCTAAGGCCTAATAATAGTATTTCTCTTAAATATTGATAGTATGAAATTAATATAATCAAAAACATCTTAATTCCAATCTTTGATGAATTATCATCCATCAATAAGTGTAAATTATTTTCTAAAAGGATTCTTATGACATTATAAAATCTTCAAGAATGATATTTTTAACCAAATAAAACCTTTCACCATTACTTCAACCAGAAGTTTATAAATATATTATAAATCCAAAGATAATTCATAAATAGTTAAATAATATTGTTTCTATGTTTACAAACCACAACCACTCATTTATAAGGAGATAAATGAATCTATTCACTCATAAAGTTAAGAAACCACTTCTCAAATAAAAGTAATACCACTCTTAATTAACCTTAAAGAAACATTATGAAGTGAACAAGTTATAATACCATACAATAACCAAGATAGATAAGTCTCAACTACTAGTAAGGTCCTTATTCAATTGAAGTAATTCTTTCTTCCTTGAGAGTGATAGCTAGAAAGAAACCCTAAGAGTGTTAACTTATAGGTTAAATGCTTTTGTTTAGTTAAGTAAACCTTTCTTCAAAGAGTTATTCTTTTAAGATACATTATAAAGCAAGATATAAGCATTCCTATGAAAGCTCTAAATGATGAGCAACCCTTATATACACAGTCTTTAGATACATTCCACACTTGAGTATTATATTGTTGTGTGTACTTTATTATACCTACATGTTGTTTCACACACACTCACAAGCCTTAATAAGAAGCACAAGTGCGAAACTTATCTAAAAGGACAACACATTCTAAAGAAACCATTTCCAGTTTCCAAACCCTAGATCAACGCTTATTTCGAGGGTTCGATTTTATCAAATTGCATTACATTGCTTATGCATAATAGCATCGTGCTGCTTTAAACATTAGTCCTTACCATCCAATGATTTAGTTTTTAGATATTGGATATTATATTGTCTCGAAGACCGTGAGTGCATAACCTTGCAATCACAGAAGGAAAGTTCACACTTGCTCATGTCATTTGGTTATTTTTCTATCAAATATTTTGCAAATCCAGTGTTGTCATCACCTGCATTTCAAAAAGGTTAGAAAACACTATTTTCATAATAATATGATTATAGGTTATCTACCAAGAGGTAATAATATACTATGAAAGTTCAGGTGGTAAAGGAACATATTATCTAGGACTTAACAACCAATGTCGCCAGTGATTCTTGTGCCGTATAATACGCGTTAACCATGAGATTTGGAATGGGACGGAGAAGTCAGCTACATATTTTCCCTCTTGCATATAGCCGGATGTGAGGGTCGTGACCTTTATCCTTGTAGCATGCATTAATTGGTAATTCGTATAGGATATGCAGCATATGGGTGGTAACCCTCAATGTCCCACGACAGTTCTGGCATCTGAACAGTCTGTACTAACCATTGCCGTAATTCGATACGTGGGCATGGCGTACATCAAGGAGACATGCGGGGTCATGGAGAAGGAAGTGATTGGCTTGGATCTTAGGTTGGGCCTCAAACCATGGAAGTTTGAACGGGGACATACACCCGACTGTGCAACAAAGCTTAATATCTCTCATGCGAAAAGTAACGCCTATCTTCAGAGTGTAAGAACTGTAACTTGTTACTGCCTGTTTCGGGAAGGACCTACGAACGCGGAAGGAAATAAACTCCATGAAAGTTCTAGTAAACATGTGAGGGCTAACAGACATAGCTTTTCAGAATAAAAGCATACTTTGAAGAAATGTTTACAAAAACCTGCATTGCCTACGACCTTTGGTATGTGGCTGTATATAGTGCATCAAACACTCCTTTCTAGTAAACTTGCTGAGTATGCTCGTACTCAACGTATCTTCTTAACCCTTCCTAGATTCTGAAGCCAATACAGACGACGTCTACATAAACTTATGTTCAAGGCAATCATCATCAACAGATCAAGGTCTTCAATACAGTCAAGGAAGTCAACATATACCTCAACTAAAGTGAAGATGAATTTGCCATAGAACCTATTTCTGTAGAGTATTGCAAACACATCAATGAAATCCCAATAGTTTAAATACTAGTCTATTATTATGATAGTTATGAGTTTATTATTTCTGATTCTTATTTTTAAGATGTTTCTTTCTCTCTTTTGTAAAGAGTCGAGTTGTAACCTATAGTCATGTCTTGGACCTGTTGTGTTTCTGTTGTTCCACTCTGAGGGATGTAATACTAGTGAATAGTGTTTCATTGGTGTTATGTCAACGACTATAGTATACTACATCATGAAGAGGTATGCTAGGTCACCACAATGATCCTTGTAATTGACCAAACCATATGCTTTTAAAATTGATTATCTGAGTTAACTACTTATAATTTGATTCTTCTAGTTAGCAAGTCTCCAAATGGATGCACTATCAAGGGCAGATCTAGAAAGAGGCGCAAGTAGGAATTGTGAATACTCCAAAATGGAAAGGATGTTACCGAAGGAGCCTACTGTACATCATAGCAATAGCATCAAATTGCATGTTTTAAAATTGTTGCTACTGACTCTAAGCTAGTACTTAAACCTAATGTACAACTTCAAAACAAAACACTCTAATTACTGCAATGTCTATTTAGATTTCTAAAACCAATGCTGGCTTAATCGATGTCTCTTCGGATGATGATGACGATTATGATTATGATGTGAAGCAAACTGTAGTCAAGATACATAAGAAAACAAGGTTCAAAGCATCTGATGATGATGCGAAACAACCTATAGTCCAAAAAACTAAGGAAACGTGGTTAAGAGGATCTGATGATGTTGATAGAGTAAAGAAAGCTAGGAAAGTGAGGTTAAGAGCATCGTATGATGTTGTTAGAGTAAAAAATCTAATAAAATGTAAGATCCCACTTTTATAAAGTTAAAGATCCCTGTGATTGCTATGCTAGTACTTGGATCAATTGCTAGCATCCACAGTTTAAGATGAAGTACACAGAAACAAAGGTCATTATTACATCGTCATTCCAGAGATAACATAGTCTTTTATAACTCCATAGCCATAGGCTAGTACAAGATTTTAACTTAACAATATAAAAATAGAAGTCTTCATCTTGATGTGCCACAGGCAAGCATGTGGAGTGTAGACTCATAACCCCTAATCATCATCAGAGTAACCTGCAAAATCACAAGTTACAGCCATAGTGGGTCAATACAATGGAATAGTATTGGCAAGTGATACCTTAGTAGAATATTATGATCTAATCACTACATGAATTTGGCTAAGTGTAGCTTAGGCTTGCTTTGCTCAAAATAGGTTTTACCTATCAGTTGAAAACACTAAGTTTTTGTTTGGCAAAACTTTCCCAAGGAACCACCGATAGAAATTGGTGAACTTTCACCCTTGTTCAACAACAAGTTTTAACTTAGAAAATTGGGATGAGGAGATTCTTGATAGCTTCCATGTCTTCATGCTCCAATTGTCCAATACCAGGGACATGGCTAAGTACTTAGTTTCGTCCATCTGCAGAGGTGGTGCACTTTCCCCACAAGACTTGATTTTCACCAAGATAGGACCTTTCAGAAGCCTTCCCTTAGACCAAATGGACACGTTCCAACCTATCATCCAACTACCACCAACTGTCCAAATGGCTAAGTTATTGCAACCTATATGATCCAGGCAGAGCCCATAATGCCAAGTGGTTGCACTAAAAGCTTCTTAACATTTGGCATCTCAAATCCCTTTGTTCCTGGGTGGCAATACTCAAGTGAGAGACACAAGGTAAACCATAGAAATGGCCTTGTGTAACCACTCAACCAAAAACCACCAAGCAATTACCATTCCACCCAGGTGTTGCATTCACTTAGTTGTTTTATTAAGCAAAAACATAAGTCAAAGACTTAGCAATATTTTTCCATAGCATGTATATATCCACCCTTGGTTACTACTAGATTGACTAAGCATGGCAATATCAAGTATCTTAACTTAGAGAAAATTCTAACAATTCTACAACTACTAGGATTTCCCAAGCATAGCATATAGATACTTAGCAAAATATTCATGCAAGCCCTATACAAAAATATTTCTAATGCATAGTCAAAATATTGGGACGGATAAATATGAAGCACCACTTGCCTTGGTAGTTGGGGGAGTAGCAACAATCCTCACAATCACAATCACCACTAGCACCAAAATCTACACATAAAATGATAGCACCAAATTCACATATCAAAATAAACAAGCAAAAATATATGAATGCATGCAATGACATGTGATGATTTTTCTAGATCAAACAAGACAAGTGGAATAGTACTGAATAACAAAAAAAACAAATATACACTAGATAAACTTTATTTAGTCTTTAAAACATTTTTCAAGTAATTTCTATACTCAAAATAAGCCTACACATGTCTCTGCATAAACAACCCATTTTACAGAGACAAATTATTAAACAAATTGTATAGTTGGATAGAATTCTTTCTCCTGATTCCAATGATATAAAATTTGCAAAAGTTATGAATTTTACAAGTTTGAACTTATAATAGAAATATTTCTGTCTTTTTAAATAAAACACAGGCCATGCGGTAGCTTCTGATTGGACGATACCGATTCACGAGGATCAGGCTTTCTGGATCGTTGGATTAAAACGCATCGCACGGCTCAGATCGAACTTACCTCTTCGCTTAAGTGATCTATTCCTACACGCCCGATCTAGATCTAACGGCCCTAATCAAACGAACCAAAAGTCAGCGGCGCTACGACGATGGCTGGCGGCGGCACGGTCATACGGTGATGTCGCCGGTGTTATAGGAAGCGATAAGGACAGTGGGGTAGCTCACCGTGTTCACGTGACGATGATGATGCTCAAGGTGGTCTTCGTTGGCGGAGGGGCGCTCAGAGTCGTCAGGGATTGCTCACCGGAGTTCGTGAAGGCGTCGGGCATGGCTGTTCGTCGACGTTGCCGAGGATGTATATCATGCTAGAGATAAATAAGCAGTGCGTCAGATGCAGGAAGCGATGCTGGTCATGCCAGTATCAAAGAGAGGGCAAGGCGCGCTCGGGACTAACCAGAACAGCTCGCCGGAGTTGAGTGCTTCGTCGGGATCGCGCAGTCGTCGATGTTGCCGACGTTCAGGGTTGTCCTAGCACACATCAGCGGTGTTAAACGACGCGCAAGGATGCAGAGAACATGCTAGCAAGACCAGGAGGCAAGGGGTGGAGAGGGCTCACCGGAATTTGCCGCCAGAGGTCGTCAGTACTTCGGTGGTTTGAGCTCAAATGTGAGCAGCCTGGTGGCGGAGCGAGCACGGGAAGTGAGGGGAAAGATGCGGGGTGGGGAGGGGGTTTCTATCCGGAGCCTGGGCGAAGATCGTGCACGTAATCGTCGGCAATAACTTGATTTTATGGCACGGTAGTGATGGCGGAGGAAACAGCCGACGACGTGGTCGTGGGCGTGAATTGAGGAAGAAGGGGGTGAGGTGGTGAGGGTCCACCAATCAGTGACTGTCTAGGTAGCGCGGGTGCGGTGAGAAAAACAAATAGAGAGGAAAAACCCGGGTGGGCTGGCTAGTGGGCTGTTTCTGCTATTAGGCTCAAATTCTGGCGCCAGCCTTTTTCCTTTTCTGTTATCTTTTTCTTTTTCTGTTTTGATTTTCTGGATTCAATTTCAAATGATTTTCAAATGGGTTTGAATTCAAACTTGTTCTGAATTTTTGTAAAGTAGAACTTGCACCTTTTTGGCTACAGAACAAAGTTTCTCACTCAAAATACTTTGGCCTATTGTAATTTAAAAATATACAATGCCTTTATCACTTAATTAATAAAGACATAAGGATTGTTTTAAATTCATATTTTGTTTTGAAAATCTATGTCCAAGCTTTGGGAAATAACAATCAATCATAAGATCAATTCTCTTCTTGTCAAAACAAATATTCTCTTTTTAGAGTGTAGAGGCTATTGCCTTTCTTGCATAAAATAATAGATCACAAAGTTTCTGATTTTGAGGAAATGATCCTAAAATGACTATGAATGCATGAATGATATGCAAACTTTGAAATCATGATTTTTGGGATGTTATAGAAAACTAGGATCACAACTCAGGTGTTTAAATTATATTATGTTTGATGTATATACAGTCTATTCCTTTTAAGATTTTAGTTCCATATATCATTTAGACAATCATCATTTTTGCCTAACAGGATATGGCGTCATGTCTAGTATGCAAGAGCAATTGTGAATCCAGGTTGTCATCGGGCATGAAATTTTGTATCTACTTGTCAGCATCGGATGGGTTCAATAACTCAGTGGTAACAAACAATTTTCTTTCAAACTACACTTTAAGTCTACAATCATTTTTTTAATGTCCGATTCTTTTTTTTTTTGCACAGAATATTCCATGCAATTCAAGGTTCATTCAAGGTTCATGTTCAATGTAGCCATAAATGAATGTGAGAGTGTGAACTTCAAGGCGCTTGGGCACACCTACAAGATTGACCCAGAGAAAAGAAAGAATGGGATTATCATGGGAGGTGAAGGATGGAAGCAATTCGTTACAGAGAACAATCTTTGATAGGACCCATGCCGAGGATATCTATTCTCTATTTCTATAGTCTTGGTGGCCACGAAGACGTATATGAATCAACGATTGTCTCCCAACGATGCTTCCTTAGTGATGATGAGGTGGAACACGTCCTACACACCCTACCGTGAATGAACACCTTCATCGGGGTTCATTTTGTGATCCGTTTGACAAGGAAAAATATATTACAATATAAGATGGTATGCAATCTTTATTTACCTTTGTTTGTTCCTTATTAGCTCCATATATATATATAACTTGTGGTGGTGGACTGACAAGATTACTTCTTTCTTTTTTATCCATGGCGCGACATCACAGAAATTACCTATGAAAGTGGTTTCCTCCATGGACATCCCTGATGATGGCATGGCTGGACTACATCTAGGACAATTTCACATCACCCTAGTTTCATACAAGACATAACAACATGGTCGTGTAGTCTTCGACATTAAGGGGTGGAAGGATTTACACCTGAGTGAAGACGATCTAAAGGTTGGACGAGTCGTGCTAATCACTGGCAAGAACACACAAAAGAAGTTGGACATGGAGTTTGTGTTCAAGACCATCTAAAGTTGTTGTGGTTGGGAACTCTTAAGTGTAACTAGTATGACGTGTTCTAGAACAGTTAATTTGTTGTTTGAAACTTGATATGAACCCAGTGGCCGGTATATATGCTATGTATATACATAATTTATTTGCATGTTAGCGCACTTTGACAGATTTTGCTGTGTATGTTTATGATTGTGTGCACTTGATACTACTACAATGAATTATGGTAGATACTACTACAAAGAATTGTGAAAGCTTTCTTGTCCACATGCATGTATTCCAGTCCATGAATATAAAAAACAAAGTTGTACATAATTCTGAAAGCTACCACAAATAATTCTGAAAGCTGCCACACAAAATTCTGAAAGCTACCACAGGGAATTCTAAAAGCTAGCACACTGAATTCTGAAAGTACTAAAGATAAATATATTACAATTTTTTACTTTGAATAGATCCAAACGGGCTAGCGATAAAATAACCTAGGCTATTTTTCCCTATATATTTCATCCGCCTTGGCTCCCAAGTGCTGCAGGCAATATTCATTGAACTCCCCCGTCTATAGTGTTCTGCTAGTATCTGGTCGAGACGGTAAGGCCTCGGTAAGCATTCCAGATCACGCTAACCAAATCCATCTACAAGTATTGGTCCCCCATCCCAAGCCTTGGACTGTAACCGGCTTGGACTGTACTAGGGTGCACTCTGGTGTCGACGGAGATCGACCATTTAAAATGATCAAAGAGGGCACATCTGGCAATGTCACCTATGGCCTTAAGACATCGTTTCTCCATTTCCACCCGGTAAAGCACTAGTTGACCTATTGCGAAAACCCCTCACAACACAAGAAGAAGATTACCTTGTGACTCCGCAAGTAAGAATTTGTAGACTCCACGTATCTGTTCAAAGACTAGGCCTGAAATTATTTTGGCCATCTTGACAGTGCTAGCGGGCTGCTCCAAATTTAAGGGAATATGCCCGAGAGGCAATAATAAAGTGGTTATTATCGTTTTCCTTATTTGTGATAAATGTTTATTTTGCATTCTATAATTTTATTAATATGGAAACGTTAATACTTGTGTGTTTAATAAACAAAAAGGAAGTTCCTAGTTATGCCTCTCTTATAAACTAGCTCATTGATTAACAAGATGATCAAAGGTTTCCGGATCATGGACATTGGATGTTCTTAATAACGAGGCCACAACATTATTGGAATGGTGTGATGAACATTCATACGAAGTATAACATTACAATCAAGGTTATTGTGTTCATATTGCTATAACATCATACAAAGTAATCTTAGTCCTTAGACCATGAGATCATGTCAATCACTAACACCGAAGGAGTATCTTGATAACATCAAACGTCACATCGTAACAGGGTGATTATAAAGATGGGTTCAGTGCTACGAAGGTGTTATGTTGAGGCTCATGGATCAAGAGTGAAATTTTTCCATCCCGGTGATGGAGAGATATACTCTAGGCCCTCTCGGTGATATCACATTAGTTAGCTTGCAAGCAAGTGAATTGACCATTAGAATGTTATATCACGGGAATAGAAAAGAGTACATGTAGGTAATGAGATCAAACTACGTATGGGGATAGCGATGATTGAATCTTAGACATGTAATATATCACGAGACAAAGGGATTGAGTTACATGTGTATAAGGTTCACACGATCACAGAAGTCATCATTGAATATGTGGGAGTCAGTACGGATCTCCAGGTCCCGCTGCTAATTATTGATCGGAGAGGGGTCTCGGTCATGTCTACATTATTCGTGAACCGTAGGGTGACACACTTAAGGGATACCGACAACATTTGGAGCAAATAATATGCCAGAGAAAGAAAAAGTAAAGCACAAAAATTTATTTCACTAGACACCGAAACTATTTCGGTTGAAATTGCTGAAACTGGTTCTGCATGTGAAATTGAATACTAGAAAGGGGTTTTATGTGAATGTTTGTTAATAGTTTTATTTAAATGAGACCTTTCATTAATTTTGTGGAAATTTAATGCATGTGAGTGGATTTTTGAGTGGAGGCTTTTTTATGTGAGTAGAGGATTTTCGTTTTGAGTGGGAGTTCCAGCCACATGAATGTGGAAGAGGTGGGGGAAGCCCACCATGTCTGGGCACATAGCCCCTTGGGTGCCCCCCCTCTCCTCCTCTCAAAGCACACCTCCTCTCAAAGGGTCTGTCAACACCCGGATTTTTAATCCCAGATGCCTGTTATGCCGTACATCGCAATCCCAGGATTACCATTTTTGCGAGACATAACAGATGGGATATCACAATACATCATCCATTACAAACCTTACATAAAGTCTTACAACAAATAAAGGATCACATGATCTAGTCTTAATACAATCATAGCAGCCGAATAACGTAATAATAACGGTAGCGTGGGAGAAGCTCCATCTTCATGGTCACAGGAAATGCTGGCGATGGGAGATGATCCTAGTTGTCGTATCCTTCCTTCTATTCGTCCTCCTGATAGTCCTCTTCATAGTCTGGCCACTGGAATAGCCAGGGACAAAGCCATGAGTACTCTTTAAGTACTCGCAAACAAAGACTAACAAGTGAAGTGGTTTCGGGGTAGGAAATACTAAGCTCTAGGTTGTTTTGCAAAAAGCCAGATTTATCTCTACTGAGTTCAGAAACAAAGAAAGCTAGTTAAAAGTTTTATAACACCTAAGTGGGAACTTGAATTTCATATCACAACCCTGTTGTGGTCAAGTCAAAGTCATGATTCATTTCACAAGTCATTTCGGAAAACGTATGACGACGGAACAGTATGGCCACTCCAACTGTCCATAACCACGGACGCGACTATTTGAATAGTTTAACACTCTGTAGAGGTGGTACACTTTCACCACAACATTCGATACATCCGTCAGGAACAATCCTGAATTCACCATACTCAGTATGCGGATAATCAATCCTAACCTTTCAATTACACGCCCTAGTATAGGCACCTCTCCTATGAGTTTGGCCTCCCAACCATGACCAACTGTCATCTTGGGAACTGCACAGGTGGACAATCTTCACAAGGTAGCCTCGGCTCAAACCTTGGCCTCAAGGGAACCCATACTAAGGTATATAAACTTCCAGTCAAGCCCTACCCAAATTTCAGGTATTCTCGTTGTACCGTAAAATTGGAATGGTATCGCATCCAGACAACCATCAGTTTTATAAAGGGCTAAGGCTCATGCGTCAACATTTTCATCATCAAAATCATCTGGTGTTCAAGAACACATGTCAAAACATTTCTGTAGAATGACTCATCATTCCAAGGTTTTCATAACCATTTTCACCAAGTATTCCCATCTAAAGTTATCAAGTTTTATGCTTAGCACTAGCATCTACAAGGGGGGGTAAATACTAATGAGGGGTGGTAAACAAGTGTATCTTATCTAAGTTCAATCACATGCCTTAGGATGACATCAAGATTATCTAACTTAGGACAAGTTTTATGCTACCTTTAAATATCTTTCTAAGCTCTACAAATTACCAAGTAAACTTTACCAGGAAGCTTTGATAAATAAAATAAAATAAAATACTAAGCTTGCAAGTAAAACTAGGATTGGGTATCAAGGGTGTAAGATTGCAAGTAAAACTTGCATGGTTTAGCTTGCTAAGATAGTAGTATAAGCTTTATAAGTTGCAAGTGTTAACTTGCTCAGTTAATAGCTTGCCTCGTGAAGAGCAGTGGTTGAAGTTCTCCTCGGCTTCTTCCTTGTAGTATGCTCCTTCCTCCTCGTATCATTGGTCGGTACTAGCGTCTATAAATAAATACGAGTACACAATCATTAAACAATACTTAATTACTTTTATTTATCACACCAAGGTTTTCACTAGATGATCTGGGATCATCACAAACATCACAAAGATTAAGGCAATAGTTTTATTTCCTTTATTTTAGAAAAGTAATTTCTACTCATTGAAAAACTACTTAAGGTTTAATATTCTTCAACTAACACATGGAATCATGTTGACACATGTCATCACCACATATTTCAGTACTTGGGAATGTGATTTCAAGTGGTGTCACAATTTAATAATGTTTAAACTTCTTATTTAAATTAATTAAAGTGACTTGAATGGCCTATGGGGCATTCTTTTATTACTTGTTCATTATTTCTGGAATTAAACCTATATATTTTTATATATTCATAAAGGTCTAGTTAAATGTGATTTTGAGAGTTGTAATCAACTCAAAAGCTTTTGTGGTTGAATTTTGAAAAATGTTTGAATGCAGAAAAGCTTCTACTTTGTTATTTTTATGATAGGTGATATACAATTCCAAATGAATTAAATAAAACGGTCTTGTATTAAGCATTTTAGAACCTCTCTAACAAAATTGTTTTCATGCAATTTGGTTTAGTGAATCGACCTGGGTTGATTTTTGAATCTAGGTACAGAACTAGGTTTGAAACTGAATTGGAAAATATAAATTCAAACTAACTGGGGTGCATGGGATGTTAACTGGGCAGCCCACGCGCGGGTGGGTTTAAGTAAATTACCCCACTAGTCAGCGAGACAGGGGGTGCGAAGCGGTACGGGGTGATCTAGACCGCACGATCAAACTCTAATCGAACGGCTGGGACCTATCGTCATCGTCAGGCAATGCCTGCGAGACTGAACCCTAGAGAGGCCAGTGGGGGTCTACGGGGGCTCACCTGGGCTCATGCGAGGGTCGGCGATGAGGGAGAACGATGAAGTCGACGACGACGAACCTCCTGGTACCGGCGGCTTCTCATGGGGTGGCTCCAATCAACGACTACTTTCTTCCTCCTCCGTGGCAGACTCCGCCCAAATTATGGCGATGTGTTGCTCGCCTTGCTACGGGGGTGAGGTGAGGTGGTATTGAGAGAGTGGGGAGTGATATGGTGTGCTGATTTCGAACGGGGTTGGCCTGTATTTATAGTTAAGCGAGGGTACCGAAGGGCACAGGCTAAGCTCGTCGGTGTCGTCGGCACAACGAGCTAAAGGCATGGGCGACAGTAGGGGGAGGTGTTGTGCTCCCTAGCGAATCTCAACGGCATGGTTACGCGGAATGGGGCGGTGCAAGACGGTCAGAACATCGCGGTGCTCTGGGCGGGTCCGACGGAAAGTTTTATGGCGCACCATGGCTAAGGGTCACGCGGTGGCGAACAGGGTTGTCTAGCGGTCTCCTGGGATGGTGGTGATCATGCTTGCACGCGGTGAGGGCAGCGCGTGGTCTGTGCGAGCGTGGCACTCTAGCGCGCTCTCGTCATGGTCGCAGAGACATTGGGCACGAGTGTTCCGTGTGGTCCAGTGGTTGGCAGGGCTCGAGCGCTGGACAGGAGGTGGCGGTGGACGATGGTTAGTGTCCCAAACATGGTGGCTAGGCTTGGTGCTTGCTCTGGCTAGCTAGCCATGGTCGGCTTGCAAGGGTGCCTTCGGGGTGGCATGGCATGGTGCAATGGGTAGGGGCTAGGGGTGGTCAAGGTACTGGTTGGCACAGGGGGAGACAAGTGTTATCAATGGTGAACAATGCTTAGCCAAATTACTGCTCAAAACAGTGAAGTTTGGCCAGTTTGATTTTCTGTCTCCAAGTGTTTGATGAAATGGCCGCAAGAAATTCAAATTTGAATTTTTGGTTCAAACTTGTTGAGTGTACTGGTCACATCTTAGGTAGTCTCTGGTTGATTGGAATTTTCAAGGTGCACTGGTTTGGTTGGGTTTTGAGAAATGGTGATCTTCGCATATGCTATAGATTCAATTTTGAATTGTCATTTGAATTAAGTTGCCAAATGCTTCTGTATGTTTGAAAGGGTGGCTTGGGTTCACTTTTACCTGGTCTAGCAAGGGGTGAAAAGAAATGGAAATGTTTCTGTTTGAAATCTTGGACTAGGAAGACTCAAAGTGGCCTAGTGAGCAAGATTGTCAAAATGACCATTTGCTTTATTTGGTTTGTTTTTGATTTTTCTCTTGATTTGTTTCTTCTTGGAAATGTTTCAGATGATGTTGTTTTCATCTTTAAACCATTCCTTGCTATTTAGATCAATCACACAAGTCCATTCATGCATTCATATGATTTAATTAACAAAGTTTTAGTTAACCCTAATTTTGGTGATTGGAATTTGATAACCTTGTTCAATATTTTTGGGATGTTACAGGATCTCTCTCCCCCTTTAGAATTTCCCCATGGTCTCTGATCAGCGAGATACATGTTCCCGGTGGATTTTTCTGGAAGGATTTGTTGCTTCCTCTGCTTCGCTGGAGCGAGGGCACGGAGGTTGTCGGGGTACCCGGATGTGTGTGCAATCACGGATGCACCACTGCTTTGCGGTGCTGGACGTGATGGTGCTGGACCGGCTAGACCAGATGGACTTCATCACGATCTTGAGATCGGCAAGCATTCGACTACATCATCCACGAGTACAACCTCGTTAACGCTATAAGGTCTTCGAGGGTATGTATTCTATGGATGTATATCCACCTGTTGCTTGTATCTAGTAGATAGATCTTGGTGCTTTGTTCCCATCGTAGGAAAATTTTTGTTTTCTATTCTGCAAACCCTTCAGTGGTATCAGAGCCAGATCAATGCGTAGATGCTTTGCGCGGGTAGTACACATATGAGTATGTGGTAGATGATGATTATTTTATTGCTTCTTAGTTGTACTTTGGATATTGGTGGCATAGTGGGATGAAGCGGCCTAGACAAACTTTACATGTCCTCGCACATGAGACATGTTCCACGCTTGACATGCAACTAGTTTTGCATAAGTGGCTAGCAGGTGTCTGTCTCTCCTACTATAGTCAATATCTAATTTGCAACGAGTTGTCAACAATTTGGTTATCCTTGTTGTGGTTCACGTTCGTAGGTAAGAACGGTTCTATCTTCGAAATCCATAAGCCACGTAAAACTTGCAATGGATAAATTAGAGGCGTCTAGTTTAGATTGTTACTGGGCTAGTGTCATGATATGGTGTTGTTGTAAGTAGAAGTATAAGTCGATACTCTTACAACACACATCACGTGTAAGTTCCATAGACCTTGGCCTTACACATAGAGGTATGATAGTGATCATACCATGATGCACATAATGGAGATCAAGTGCAAGAACCATATCATTTCACTTATTCACATGTGATGTTTGATTGCATCTTATATTGCTAGTTTAGCGTTTTATTAGCATAATAAGATGATCCCTCATTTAGATATCAAGATAAAAACTGTGTTCTCCCTTAAGTATGCACCAATTATGTTTCATTGCTCCAAGATATAACGTGATGATCGGGTGTTCTTGGATCCAGGATCATATTTCAGGTGTAAGACAGTTACACACGTGAATACTAAGGTTCTTACTTGGCGAGCCTAGCATGTACAGGCATGGCCTCGGAACACGGACCGAAAGGTTAAGCATGAGTCATATGGAATATATGATGCCCATTTGATGCTCGCCTTTGAATCTACACCGACTCACGTGATGGTCGGACTTGGTGTAGTGGATTTGGTTCATGTAATCACCAAAAAGACACGAGGGATGTTGTTTTCGAGTGGGAGTTCATTTCTAATTTGGATTAGTAGAACTCAATTTATCATAAATTAAATCAAAGTGAATTTGCATAATTTGTTGTAGTCATTGGCATTCATTCACCATTGTATGTTCAGTTGTAATTGAGATAATAGAACTATAGAATTCTGGATATTTACTTTAAGAACTGGTATCGTATTGTGTTGAGTGTCAATCTAAAGTTTAAAGTCCTATTGCAAATTTTCAGCAAACTCTGTTTACCTCGTGAAATTTAATAATTGGTATTAAATCGAGAGTAATAATTCCAGTGTTAGTATCTTAAGTATCATGTTTGTCTTCATGATTCTTGATTGTTTTAATATCAAGTTTATCTAGGAGCTGAAAGAATTGTTTCAGAAACCATCATGTGTGGTAGATATAACGATATCTGAAAAATGTTTTGGTGGCAATATGATAGAGTATAATATATGTTCTCATATTGGATGAGAATTTGCAAAGGTTGGAGATGCTAGACATCCTAATCATCCAAAAGGGTTTTGGAAAGTAATGTTATACTCACGATTCGCCTTTATAAGCTACATTATCTTGATCATGAAAGTCGTCATGATAAGGATGAATAGAAGATGTATGTAAAGTGTTTACTACACTATAATATTACTAAAGAATGGATTTTGAAAGAATGCCGATCATTTGATGATGGTGATCTACTTCAAAGTGCAAGTCCAAAGGTATTATTATTTGAATATACAATCTTTGGACTATGTGTCTTGTATATGGTGCCACTGTTGATGTTGATAGATTCTTTTAAAAAGGAAAAGGAAATGCTGAAAGAGAATCTATAAAATATATTTGGAAGAAAGGAAAAGACTGGAAATATCCAGATTAGGTATATAGATGATATACATGTTATGGTTGTATTCTTTGCTTGTTAAACAATGTGGTTGTTGGGTATTGGTACCGAATTGGTTGGTATGAAATTTCATACAGAACGACGCAATTCATGAACTACAATGGCCTAAGTAACTAGCAATAGAATATGTGATGATGATCATCGAAAACAAACAAGCCGTTGTTTGTATTTCTCATTGACATCAAATCTTGTCTTCAAGATTTGTTTTAATAATAGTTGTTTAAATTAGGTATTTTGAGAACAAAGATTGTACAAATAATTACCGTATTCCATATAATATGGATGATTTAAAAATCTAGTTGGAGAAATCACATCCATAAAACTAATGCTAAAATGTCGCAAGAAAAATGATTAGAAGTTCACTTACGAAGTGACATCGCCGTTTAAATTATATTGGAAAGAAAACATGAAGAATCTCCATATTCATGGATTTTTGGAGTCTTCAATTTGTTCAAGTGACGCTTGTGATACTTTCCTCGGGATAATTAAAACGCTGTTCAAAGTCCAAAGAAGAACGAACGACTAAAATATTGGATTTATACATATCGATGTATGTAGTCCATTATGTGTAGTCGTAAGCGATGGATTTCAACTTCATATACTTCCTTCGGAAATTTTAGTGAATATTCACTTAATGAGAAAGAAGTATGAAATATTTGAAAACATTCAAAGACTTTCAAGATGAAGTGGAAAATCATTGTAACAAGAAAATAAATGATTTATGATTTTATCATAAAGGGATTTATTTGAGTTGCAAGTGTAACAAGAAAATAAATGATTTATGATTTCATCATAAAGGGATTTATTTGAGTTGCAAGTTTAGAAAATCACCTAGATTTACATCTCCCGAAACACCATAGGAGTATGGAGTGTTTGAGATTTGTAATGAAACCTTGTTTGACATGGTTGGATCAAAGGTGTTATTTATAAAACTGCCATTATGTTTTAAACGATTAAAGCTTTAGAGACTACCACTTTTACACTGAAAAGAGATCCATCTTAAACCGTTGAAATGACACCTGGTTTGGGGTAAAACCCAAGTTGTCCTTTCTTAAAATTTTGGTATGCTAAGCATAAGTAAGATGTTTACAACCAAAGTCGGATGAGCATGTATTTATAGGTTATTTAGAATAACCATTGGGTATTCCTCCATAACACCGAGGACAAAAGGGTTTGTCACATGAAATGTGAAGTTTCTTGAAAAAGGAATTTTTCGCAAAAGTTAAGTGGGAGGACAATAGAACTTTGATAAGGTTAATGAACCTTAGCTATATATGCTGAGTTGTGCAGCACCGGAAAATGTTCCGGAGGCAGCCAGAATGCTCATGGCTCATGTGCCTCAAAAGTTGTGGTCACAAAGGTCTAAGTTCCTATTCAACCAAGTAGGTCGGATAAATAATCAAATATTGAGATTTGAGAATAAATCATTATTGTTTGACAATGATGAACCGAGTACATGCAAAGAAGCGATGGTGGGACCTGACTTCGTCAAATGGCTTGAAGCCATAAAATCCGTGATAGTTCCATAGACGAGAAATCAAGTTTTTTGAACTTGGAAGACCCTCCGGAAAGGTGTAAAAACCTATCGGTCATATTTGGATCTGTAAAGAAACAGACATGGATTTTTCACATCTATGAAATAGTCAACAAGTCGTAAAGTTTTTTTCGACAATGTTCAAGGAGTTGACTATGACAAGATTTTATCTTTCATAGCGATATTTAGTCTAGACGGATTAAAGTAGCAAACACTACATATAATTTAGTATATGGTAGATGAATAAACAAAACAAAGTTCTCCTAAAAGAATGGTTACCTAGGATGTGTGCATGACACGATCCAAAGGGTTTTGTTAATTCAAAGGATTCGAAAAAGGCCATGCAAACTTCAATGGTTGAAGTAAGCATCGCAGAGTTGGAATCTTCACCGTGATGAAACTGTTAAAGGAGTTTTCATCAGGAGATGATGAAGATGCTTGCATTTGCAAGAAATTAAGTGGGAGCGCTAAGACATATTTCTAATACATTATGTGGAGGACATCTTGCTGATTGGAAATGATGTATCTTTTATTGACAAAGGTTAAGAATTTAATTTCAATGAAAGACTTAGGCAAAACCTGAATATTTAGCTTGAATTTCTACATGGATACACTGTGACGCTAATATGGTTATGCCAAACATACATATATGAGATATTAAAGGGGTTCAATATAGAAATGATGAGAAAAGGATCTTGTTGCATGGAAAAGAATTGAATCAAGATTCAAGTGTATCAACACTTGATAAGTGAAACAAGATTCAAGTGCTTTGGCACTTGATGAGTGAAATCACAAGAATGTTTTGATCAATCATACCATGATATGTACACATCCAGATATGTCCTATGCTCTAAGTGTTATGAGCATATACCAGGATGAATCATAAAATGATCATTGGCGATAGTAAGGAAATTCTCATGGTCTTTTGGAAGAACTAAGAATATATTTGTGTAGAGGTGACAAATAATCACAAATAGCTCATTGTAAAGCGTTACATTGATACTAGTTTTTTCACAAGACACAAATTAAGTTATCTCAATTTAAACTATGGGGTGACACAATGAAATGGAAAGGAGTTTTGATACGTTGGGAACATATCTATAATTTTTGATGCTCCATGCTTGTTTAGTATCTAGTTTGATTAACTTTTCCACACTTTGAGGTGCTTTTTACATGTTTTCTGGTACTAACCTATTAACAAGTTGCAATAGTGCTAGATGCCTATTTTCTTCTGTTTTTGGTTTCAGAAAAGTTAGTAAAGAAATATTCTCGGAATTGGACGGGACAAAGGACAAAGTCAATTACTTTCCGTGGGGAACAAGAAGTCCAGAGGAGAGCCCGGGAGGATGGCCAGAGGGGCTATACCCACCCTAGGCGTGGGTGGGCCCCACCCCGCGCCTGGATAGGGTTTGGTCGCCCGGCCATCGCCTCGGTCTCCTCCTTCACATATAAGAAGCCCCCGATGCAGAAACCGTGAGTACCCGATCAGAAATCCATGAAACCGTCTGTAGCCGCCGCCACCATCGTCCCTAGATCGGGGGGGTGGGGTCTGAAGTTCTTCCAGGCACCCTTTCGAAAGGGAGATCATCCTAGACACCTTCTCTCCGGTATGATGCGTGAGTATTTCCACCTTGGAATATGGGTCCATGAGGTAGCTAGATGGTTGTATCTCCTCCTTTGTTCTTTCATGTATAGATCTTGTGAGCTCCGTTCATGATCAAGATTTAATCTATTTGTAATCATGCATGTTGTGTTTGCGGGGATCCTATGGATATTGAGATTATTATGTTGGTTTGATTAATGGTTTTGTCTTTATGATTCTATCATGTTTGTGTTGTTTGTGATCTTGCATGCTCTCCGTTTTTAGTAGTTATCTTGTCCAAGTAGTTGCCAACGGTCTCTTGTTCATGGAACATGTGGACTGTTTACCTTACACACTTTGCTTAAAGCAGTTATCTGTTGCTTGCAACTTAATACTGGAGGGGGTTCGGATGATAACCTGAAGGTGGACTTCTAGTCATAGATGCAGTTGTATGGCGGTCTATGTATCTTGTTGTATTGCCCAATCAACCTCATAGGATCTTTCTGACTAGTAATTGCATTGTTATGCCTTGCTCAGTTCATGTCAATTGCCCTACTGTAATTTGTTTACCCTTCATGCCATGTTGTTTATCTAAGGAGAGCACCTCTAGTGAACTATGGACCCCGGTACAATCATTACCATTGACACATCTTCCAGTGTTACTTGTTTACTTGCTGGAAACCATTACCTTCCGCACCATATGTTTAATCCTTTGTTACAGCAAACCGGTGAGCTTGACAACCTCACTGTTCGTTGGGGCAAAGTCTTGAGTTTGTGTTGTGCAGGTCTCCACGTTGCTTGCAACACCTGTGTGACGTTTCCTTCCTCCTTATGGTTCGATAACCTCGGTCTCAAATGAGGGAAAACTTGCTGCTTGCTCTTCACACCCTGCGCTTGGGGTTACCAACAAAGTGCCACGTCGAGCACCATCAAGTCTTTCTGGCGCTGTTGTCGGGGAGGCTAAGGACGTCTTCACTAGGGGAGTCCTTCACTTCCTTTCTCTTTACTTTGTTTTTAGTTTGTTTTATTTCTTTTGCTTGGTTTTGTTAGCCTCTTTTCAAAAAACCCCAAAAAATTAGTCTAGTTTGGTTTGCTTGCTTTATTCAAAAACACAAAAAAATAGTTCCTGCTCTAGCTGCTGCTGCTGTTTTTGGCTTGCCCACCTTTGCCAAAATGAACTCTGCTTAGAACACCAAGTTGTGTGACTTCACTAGCACCAACAACAATGATTTCCTAATCACTCCTATTGCTCCACCTGCTCCTGATGCTACCTTTTATGAAATTAAGCCTACTTTGTTGAATATTGTGATGAGAGAGCAATTTTCTGGTGCTGGTTCTGATGATCCTGCTGCCCATCTTAATAGATTTTTTGAACTTTGTGAGATGCAAAAGTATAAGGATGTAGATGGAGATATTATTAAGCTCAATCTTTTTCCTTTCTCCTTGAGGGGAAAAGCTAAAGAATGGTTGCTTTCTCTGCCTAAACATAGTATTGATTCTTGGACTAAGTGCAAAGATGCTTTTATTAGAAAGTACTATCCTCCTGGTAAGATTATATCTATGAGAAGTGACATTATGAAATTTAAGCAAATTGATAGTGAACATGTTGCTCCAGCTTGGGAAAGAATGAAATCTTTGGTTAAAAATTGCCCTACTCATGGACTCACTGCTTGGATGATTATCAAGACTTTTTATGCAGGTTTGAACTTCTCCTCCAGAAATTTGTTGGATTCAGCTGCTGGAGGTACTTTCATGGCCCTCACTTTGGGTGCTGCAACAAGGCTCGTCGATAATATGATGGTTAACTACTCAGAATGGCACGTTGAGAGAGCTCCAGATGGTAAGAAGGTAAATTCTGTTGAGGAAACCTCCTCTTTGAGTGAAAAGATTGATGTTATTATGGCTATGCTTGTTAATGGGAAAGCTCCTATAGATCCTAATAGTGTTCCCTTAGCCTTTTTGGTTGCTCAAGAAGAGCAAGTTGATGTGAACTTCATTAGAAACAACAATTTCAACAACAATGCCTATAGGAATAATTTTGGTAGCAACAACAATTATAGGCCTTATCCTCCTAATAATGGCAATTCCTATGGAAGCTCTTACAATAATGTTAGAAGTGCCCCCTCTGAACTTGAAGTCATGCTCAAGGACTTTAATAGTAAACAAACCACTTTCAATAAGACTATAGAGGAAAAGCTTTTAACTATTGAGAAAAAATATATCCTCTTTGTCTGAAGCTCAAACTTCCTTGTTTAATAAAATGGCTGCTAAACCTGAATCTATGGAAAACACCTTTGCTACTGCTCATGCCATACAGGTTACTATTGATGAAAATGTTAGGCTGTTAGCTCAACTTCATGCTAAGTGGGAAAGGGAAGCTGAAATTGATAGAAACAATAGTGTGTGCACTATCACCACTAAACCACAAGTCGTCCCTATTCCTACTCCTACTATGCCTAAGCCTATTGAGCCTACCACTAGTGATGCTAAGTTTGACTTTGATATTGATGGTTGCAATATTTGTGAAGTGATCATGTTCTTGCAAAAGTTTGCTAGAAGTCCTGATGCAAGTAATATGCATGTTGCTTTCACTAAACACATTACAGATGCTCTTGTTAAGATTAAGGAAGAGAAGCTAAAACACAAAGCTTCTATTCCTAGGAAATTAGAAGATAGTTGGGAACCCATTATTAATATGCAAGTGAATGACTTTGATCTCAAAGCTTCATGTGATCTTGGTTCTAGTGTCTCTATTATGCCTAGGAAGAATTATGAAATGCTTGATTTGCCACCATTAGAAGATTGTAATTTGGATGTCCCACTCAATGATAATGCTAAGAAGAAACTCATGGGGAGTATTAATGATGTTCTCATTAAGGTTAACAATGCTTATGTCTCTGTTGATTTCTATGTTTTGGATGTTGAATACAATGCTTCTTGTCCTATTACTTTGGGAAGACCTTTTGTTAGAACAGTTGGTGCCATCATTGATATGAAAGAAGGCACCATTAAATATCATTTTCCATTCAAGAAAGGTATTGAACACTTCCCTATGAGGAGAGAGAAGTTGCTTTTTGCTCCTCCTTTGAAAGCAAGATTTGATGTTAATGCTTCTTGTGCCTAACTTAAAGGCGTTAAAGAAAAGTACTTGTTGGGACATAACCCAAGAGTTTCCTTGAGTCTTGGAAGTTATTATTTCAGTAATGACCTCTCCTTATCCTTTTTGTTTGCTTTTTGTGCCAAGAATGACCTATATTGAGAGGGGAGTAAGATTTGGAGAGTTGTTGTCCCGAAACAGATTTCTGTCCTCCACTAAAAAAATTAGTGAGGAGGCTCTGTAACTCGGATTGAGCGCAAAGTTTACGAATAAATCCCACAGTATGTTAGCTAAGTTTAGTTAGTTCAACACTTTTTGATTTGAGAAATAGAAGATGTTCGAAAAAATCGGTTTCTACCTGTTGGTCTGTTTTGACAGATTTCTGCCATTATTTGCATTTGCTTCTTAATGATTCCTTTTTGAGTTCTCTTCCTGTAAATTGAGATTTTTGAAGGAGTTAATACAGTAGCTTGTGTTTTTAGTGAAAAGCCTTGCTGTTCCAAAGCTTTTCTAGTGGTCATCTTTTGAATAAACTAATGTTGCTAATGATGATTGTGTGAAGTTTTGTATGAATGGAAAATTTCAGGTGTAGAGAAATAATGATGCAATGAGATGAAGAATGGACAAAATCTCAATCTTGGGGATGACACAATGGTTTCACCCCAAGAAATATCCAAGAGGTACAAGCGCCAAAGCTTAGGGATGCCCAAGGCATCCCCTTCTTCGTCAATAAAAAGCTCAGGTCTGTCTAGACACTTCGTTTTTATTGTTTCATGCACAGTTGTGTTATTCTTGGAGAATCTTAGTTTTCATTTGCTTTGCTTAGTTTGTTTAGTTTGCTTGAATAAAGAAGTTTGCACCCCCATTCTCACTGTGTTTTGCAAATAAGTTTGCTTGGTGTTTGGAAAGGAGTAGTAAATTCTTGCGTGAAGTGCAAGAGGAGCTTGCATTGACTGTGACTTAGACTTTAGCATGACATGCTAGGTGTTATTTTAGCATTATGCTTAGTGATTATTGTTGTAGCATGTCTTGTTCCAAACAATTGGGATTGCTTAGTGTGCCTTGAAGAAATTATGCATTGTTTTAGCATGCAAAAGCATAGTATTGTGGTATTCTCCTTTGATGCTTTGCTTGGGTTGACATGGCACATGATCACACCATGTTATGAATATGACAAGTCACCATTAGACTCTATGATCATTTATTCCTTGACTTGTAGTACCACTCTTTGCTTTGGTTAGTATGCTTTGTTGCACTTCATGATTTTGGCCATTATTGCTCTCTTGGTTGCTTCCAGTCTTTTGCTAGCCTTCACTTGTATGAGTAAGTTCTACTCATGCCTCCAACTCCTAAGAAACCAAGTTATTCCAAAGTTTCCACTATCAACTCCTATGCATGGTGTGCTACATCATTCCAAGTATATTATTGTTTCAACTATCTTCCAATTAAAAACTATTTTGTTATGTGAAAACCTAGTGATTAAAGCCCTCGCGAACTTGATGGTACACTTTATTATTTGCCCCTAATAAACTTGAACCATTGTGACAACTTTTTTGTATATGCTTGCACTTATAAGTTGGAATTAGCAGAACCATGCTGTCACGGGGAATGTTTTCAACATTGCACTTGTATGTAGCGACCTCGGATCGGTAAGGATCCTAAGTCCCTGTGATTAACATGCTAGTCCCTGGATCAATAGCTAGCACTCACAGTCGATGAAATATCATGTAAAACACAAGTCTTTATTACATGAATCGAATAATCCAGAGTTTACATTATTACAACAAAAGCAAAAAATATACAACATGAGTCCCATCAATGCCACAGGCAGGTTGAGTGAAGACCCGTGATCCTAGCGCACCTTTCAACGATCTTCGAAATTCTGCACATGAAACGTGCAGCCAACAAGTTGGGTCAATACTTTGAATGTATTGGCAAATTACACCAAGGAAGGAAAGACTAACTCTACATGCAAGGCTAGTTTAGGCTTTGGAGTTCCTTTGCATAAAGCTAATTTTCACTAAGTATGGAGAAAAAAGAAGAGAGAGTTTTACCCTACTTTGTAAACATTTGCTTAGATAAAATAGGGTCGAATGGCACACGAGGATATTACTCACCAAGTGTCCAAACAACCAAACACTTGGATATTACGCACCAAGCGACACTTGGATATTACACACCAAGTTCCCAAATTCCCACCCATTGGCGATATTACTTACGCCATGGGGTTTTAAAAACTTCTGTTTAGAAAAGAGAGAGGAAGATCCTTCAGAGGCTCCATCCTTCAGATACTCAATGTTGTTCTTTTTCCGTGAACACAGCTAATCGATCAGATTGCAATACTCTCGAGAGTTTGTGCACTTTACCCACAATCCACGATCAAGTCCTTTTACAGACAAGACCATGGCGAGGCTTTCCCTTAGTAGCCCCTCTACCTTCTGGATCCAACCGTGCCAAGAACCTCCAAATGTTGGTACCCAGGTGAGGTTTCCCACTAAGTACTAGGCCAAGACAGAGCCCATATGTATTGTGGTTGCACTGGAAGCTTCTGAATTCTGAAACATGGCAGACTTCTTTAATTCCTGGGCGGCCATCCTCCACCAAAATCTCACTCATTGTCCCGACAACCATTCCGCCCAGAAGGAAACTTAGTTTTATTTTGAAGTGGATTTGAGAAGAAAAGTTTGCTCTAGAGAGCCTTTATACTTAGAAAAATTCTTTGTCTTTCGAACCCCCCCAACGGTACTTTGTATATATAGCATAGCAAGCAATACTTAGCAAAAACAGGGGAACCTATTAGGAGGTAAATCCTAAGTGTAGAGCTATTCATGGCATACTACAAAATCATCGCACTTGCAAAACAATACTAAGGAAAAATTCTACTAGAGCACCCTACACATGCATACTACAGAATTTTGAAGATCACATGCATAGAATCCAATCTGGGACAAAAATTATGAACAAGTGGTGTAACTTGCCTTATGTTGATAATATGGGTGTTGATTGTATTTCTCCGCAGCAATCGCACTCTCCGAACAATCTAATACGAGGACAAGGTAGTTCCAATCAAAACAATTGCAAGCATAGCAAACACAATAAGGATGATCAAAAACATGCATGACGGTTTAATATGTTATAATGCTTATATTTAGTTCTCTGAGCATTATTAGATCATATGGTGCATGTATGAGATCAATTAAAGCAATATGGTACTTGTTATTAATAATTACTTGCCAATATAAGGGTTTTGATAGATCTGTTGTAACGCCTGTTCTAACTGTCGAATTAAATTTGTTTCTCGGGTTTACTGGATAGAGGACGTTAATACGAACCAGTAGGCGTTGGATTCACCCTAATCGGAGTTATAGATCTTCTTGTATGATTTAAATGGTGTTTAATGGGTTTTAAATGATTCATATAGTTTCTGTTGTCTAAAAATGAAACTAAAATTATATCTTTAATCTCCACGGAACTGTGATTCCAGGGACATATTATTTGTAATTTTCTGAGCAGTAACTATTTTCTTACGAATTTATTACTCTAAATAAGCCATTAAACCATTTAAATCTTCACGGCAAAACCTTACAGTCAAAGGATGAACTAATTGCATATTGATGATCTACATGGAACCAGCTTTCCATCGATATATTATTTATATTTTTGTGATATGCAAATAATTTTCTATGAATTTAATGATTTCTAAAGCCATTAAAACCAATTAAATTGCTACGGGGTAAATAGTATGCAAAAGCTGGATCCAACCAGATATTATTAATCTACATTACAGTAGCTTCAATTTGATATATTTTTCATATTTTTCGGAGTTACAGATAATTTCCTATGAATTTATTAACCTTAAAGACCATTAAAACTAATTAAATTACTGCAGTAACCACGTACAGTAAAAGTTGGATCTATTCTTATAAGATGATTCTACGTAAAATTATTTTCAATTTGATATATTATATGCAATTTTTGGACTTTGTATGAATTTCTAATGAATTTTACAAGTTAGACCTATAATATGCAATTTTAAATTCGAACGGAATATTCCAGGGAATATTTCGCTGACTGGACAGGTTGACTTTGCATGCTGACTGGGACTAGATGTTGACCTGACGTTGATGTGACGTTGATGAGGAAGATGACCGAGATGACGACATGGCACGCACCGGTTTGATTGAATCTCGACCGTCTGGATAGGATCCGGTGGCTAGAAGAAGAGATTGACCCGATTTTGGCTCAGAATAGACAAGAAACAGATCTATGTTAAAGAGACAAATCCGTAGGTCAAATTGAAAAACTTAAAACATGAAAGTTGTGGGGAATCATTATTCCTACCTTCTCACCTAAGGAATTTGGATTTGAAGAAACTAGCGCGAGTACATCTTGGATTTACACCGTAAGATCTGAAATATTGCGATGCAAAATTCTCCGGCTGTGGTGGATAAAAAGAGGTGAGGTTTGTCGGGATTGAAAGATTTCGATGAGTTTTACAACTTTCGATTTTTGGCCAAAGGCAAAAAACGAAGTCTAGATGGGTCAAAAAGCGAAATAAGATTCGGGGATGTGTAGATTCCGGATTTCGAGAATAGAAACTCGTACAGCCGTGGCTCCACGAGTTTATATGGAGATTTAGGATGGTGTAGAGATAGATTTGAGAAAACAGGTTTTGCAGGGTTTTTAAAGCATGTAAGCCATCGATCAAGGCGGGTCTGGCTGCTGGCTGGTCTGGTTCGGCCTTGCTGGGCCGCCGGCTGGCTTGGCCGGCCCATTGGATTTTTTTTCTTTTTGTTTTTCTTTTTCTTTTTCTATTTACTTGTTTTCCTCGTATCTTTTGCATACGAACTCCAAATGACATGATTCTTGTTTCTAAATTTTTCTAAAATCGAATAGATCATTGTAGGATCATATTTGTAATCTTTTTACTAGTTTTCAAGTAGTGGGTTTATAAATCCTTATATATTCCACTTTATTTATATCTTTATTTGTTTGTATTTATACCATAACTTTTTCATAATAGCTCAAATGGGCTAAATTTTGTTTCTAAAATTTTGCAATATTAATTGGATCTCTTTAGGCTATAATTATCAATAATTTATGCCTTAGCAACTGTGGGTTTTATAAATTCAATTCAATTACCTTTAGGAACATTTGGCTGAATCAACTATAGGATTTGGATACCAGGATTTGGATTCAGTTTGTGAGAACTTTGCATGGATGTAATGAAATGCTTATGAATGCTTCATGATTTTCGTTTTGAAATCTTGCACACCAATTCTACAATCCATAATCAATCCATGCCCTTTTGCCTATATGGATACTTAGGTCATAACAAAAGAATATAAGATTTTGAATTCAAGGTTGAGAGGATCTTCTATTCAAAAAGTTTCTTCTCTTTGAGAATTTTCAACAAAGTCAAACAATCAATCAAGCTATTGATTTAATTTATAACATTCCAAAATAGGAAGAATTTTGGGATGTTACAGACTACCACCCTTAAAAGGAATCTCGTCCTCGAGATTCGAGAAAGCTAGCAAGAAATAGGTTTGGTTCACACTAGGGTAATACCACCCTTAAAATATTGTATTTGTTAGGTTCCTCTGATGGGTCCGGTGTGGATTGTTGATTTGTAAGATCCATTCACACTAACATAATTCGTCGTAGCTTGATGGACAGATTGGGCTTCTCTCCTTTGGCATTTCCTTTGCCACAACCATTCTTCCTTTTTGAGGACAATCTAACGCGTAATGCACTGTTTCACCATACTTATAGCATGTCACCTGGCTAGAATCTTTCTTGAGCTTCTTCACGCTACTGCCTCTATTACTATTACCATCGTCGTTTTTATCCTTTCCAGCTACATTCACAAGTTTTGGACAATTATCAGCATAATGTCCAGGA
The DNA here is from genome assembly GCA_023614405.1 of Avena insularis. Taxonomy (NCBI): domain Eukaryota; kingdom Viridiplantae; phylum Streptophyta; class Magnoliopsida; order Poales; family Poaceae; genus Avena; species Avena insularis. The sequence continues at coordinate 54,673,572 of CM042685.1, read as the reverse complement.
TTGTGACACTGGAAGCATAGGACTTTGCTTAGATCCTTCCTCCTTTTTGGCAAGGACATACCGTCTTGTGGTTCTTCATGCTCTACCTCAACATTTGGAAGCCTTGATCATTTCCTTGAGCCAGTTTGGGGAAAACGGGCATTCCTTTCATATGTCGAGTATTGCGAAGTGATGACTTTGGGTGCGGTGTCTAGAGTCTTGAATCCATCCCTTGTCTTTGTCGTGTCCTCGCAGAGCTTCATGAGGTATTAGCGCATTCCGTCTCTGACTTGCTGATTCGGTTGATGTACCACCGGGTAGAGGTGCATTGAGCGGGGTTGTGATTGGTCCCTTCGCACAGGAAGCATGTAACTTTGAGAGGTGGGACATTCTTATGATGCGTGCCTTCCTTCACAGTAGGGGCGTTGATCATGATGCTCCTTGGTGATATGTCCTATTTCTCCACAGATCGTGCAAGCTAAATGTTTTCGGGACTTCAACATCTTGGTTTTTTGGTATACAAGTGACGAGACGAGATTTTGGTAGAACCTATTTAAATTCTCCCCAGGATATCATCCCTTGATGATCATTAATGGCGTGTTGCATCTCCCACTAGGTTGCAGCCTCGTCTTTTAGGAATTGGGTGGCATAATGAACCATTCTGTTGACTTCAATGTTGGCATCCATCATTCTTTCTTCAACCTGGAGCATTCACTTCTATGCATCAGCGTGGCTCTTACGCTTGGTGGATTTGAGTTCCTTGTTCTCCTTATTGATATGGTCCATCCGTCGAGTTGACCAAGGTTTATAGTAGGAACGAATGGAGTATGGAAAGAAGAAGAATAACCCATACAAGAAATTTTATTTAGAAAATAGGTTTTCATTAGCTATGGTAATAAACCATACAAGATAGCAAACAATTTGTCGCATCTATATTAAGCGAAATCTTATTCGGGTTTGGTTCCTAATAGGACACTTGGAATCTTCGAGGCTTCGAGTCTCCAAAAGTCTTCGTGCTCTTGCTAGTCTTCATGTTCTTCATAATCTTCAATCTTTCGAGTTCTTTAGTTAATAACATTGACTCAAGGCCTTTGAAGTTTTTAATCTCGTAGCTTCAGTCTTGGAACATCTTTCATGGAGATCTTGAAGTCCCGACTTAATCGACACATTGAGATGATCTTCTTTGAAAAGGTAATCTTGAGAAAAGTTTCTTCTTGAAGTGTGTAGTGGTCATTTTATAATGTTGAAAAGAAGAGACTTAAGAAATTTTAAAACCCAAAGGTAGATGATGAGAAGTATGAGAGTTTTCTGAAATAACTTAGACAATATTTGTCCTAAGGTTTTTCCATGTCTAGGGTCACGATCTACAGTCAACTTATGCTCTGATACCATCTGTAGCGACCTCGGATCGGTAAGGATCCTAAGTCCTTGTGATTAACATGCTAGTCCCTGGATCAATAGCTAGCACTCACAGTCGATGAAATATCATGTAAAACATAAGTCTTTATTACATGAATCGAATAATCCAGAGTTTACATTATTACAACAAAAGCGAAAAATATACAACATGAGTCCCATCAATGCCACAGGCAGGTTGAGTGAAGACCCGCGATCCTAGCGCACCTTTCAACGATCTTCGAAATTCTGCACATGAAACATGCAGCCAACAAGTTGGGTCAATACTTTGAATGTATTGGCAAATTACACCAAGGAAGGAAAGACTAACTCTACATGCAAGGCTAGTTTAGGCTTTGGAGTTCATTTGCATAAAGCTAATTTCCACTAAGTATGGAGAAAAAAGAAGAGAGAGTTTTACCCTACTTTGTAAACATTTGCTTAGATAAAATAGGGTCGAATGGCACATGAGGATATTACTCACCAAGTTTCCAAACAACCAAACACTTGGATATTACGCACCAAGCGACACTTGGATATTACACACCAAGTTCCCAAATTCCCACCCATTGGCGATATTACTCACGCCATGGGGTTTTAAAAACTTTTGTTTAGAAAAGAGAGAGGAAGATCCTTCAGAGGATCCATCCTTCAGATGCTCAATGTTGTTCTTTTTCCGTGAACACGGCTAATCGATCAGATTGCAATACTCTCGAGAGTTTGTGCACTTTACCCATAATCCACGATCAAGTCCTTTTACAGACAAGACCATGGCGAGGCTTTCCCTTAGTAGCCCCTCTACCTTCTGGATCCAACCGTGCCAAGAACCTCCAAATGTTGGTACCCAGGTGAGGTTTCCCACTAAGTACTAGGCCAAGACAGAGCCCATATGTATTGTGGTTGCACTGGAAGCTTCTGAATTCTGAAACATGGCAGACTTCTTTAATTCCTGGGCGGCCATCCTCCACCAAAATCTCACTCGTTGTCCCGACAACCATTCCGCCCAGAAGAAGACTTAGTTTTATTTTGAAGTGGATTTGAGAAGAAAAGTTTGCTCTAGAGAGCCTTTATACTTAGAAAAAATCTTTGTCTTTCGAACCCCCCCAACGGTACTTTGTATATATAGCATAGCAAGCAATACTTAGCAAAAACAGGGGAACCTATTAGGAGGGTAAATCCTAAGTGTAGAGCTATTCATCACATACTACAAAATCATCGCACTTGCAAAACAATACTAAGGAAAAATTCTACTAGAGCACCCTACACATGCATACTACAGAATTTTGAAGATCACATGCATAGAATCAAATCTGGGACAAAAATTATGAACAAGTGGTGTAACTTGCCTTATGTTGATAATATGGGTGTTGATTGTATTTCTCCGCAGCAATCGCACTCTCCGAACAATCTAATACGAGGACAAGGTAGTTCCAATCAAAACAATTGCAAACATAGTAAACACAACAAGGATGATCAAAAACATGCATGACGGTTTAATATGTTACAATGCTTATATTTAGTTCTCTGAGCATTAATAGATCATATGATGCATGTATGAGATCAATTAAAGCAATATGGTACTTGTTATTAATAATTACTTGCCAATATAAGGGTTTTGATAGCTCTGTTGTAACGCCTGTTCTAACTGTCGAATTAAATTTGTTTCTTGGGTTTACTGGATAGAGGATGTTAATACGAACCAGTAGGCATTGGATTCACCCTAATCGGAGTTATAGATCTTCTTGTATGATTTAAATGGTGTTTAATGGGTTTTAAATGATTCATATAGGTTCTGTTGCCTAAAAATGAAACTAAAATTATATCTGAAATCTCCACGGAACTGTGATTCCAGGGACATATTATTTGTAATTTTCTGAGCAGAAATTATTTTCTTACGAATTTATTACTCTAAATAAGCCATTAAAACATTTAAATCTTCACGGCAAAACCTTACAGTCAAAGGCTGAACTAATTGCATATTGATGATCTACATGGTACCAGCTTTCCATCGGTATATTATTTATATTTTTGTGATATGCAAATAATTTTCTATGAATTTAATGATTTCTAAAGCCATTAAAACCAATTAAATTGCTACGGGTTAAATAGTCCGCAAAAGCTGGATCCAACCAGATATTATTAATCTACATTACAGTAGCTTCAATTTGATATATTTTTCATATTTTTTGGAGTTACAGATAATTTCCTATAAATTCATTAACCTAAAAGACCATTAAAACTAATTAAATTACTGCAGTAACCACGTACAGTAAAAGTTGGATCTATTCTATTAAGATGATTCTAAGTAAAATTATCTTCAATTTGATATATTATACGCAATTTTTGGACGTGGTATGAATTTCTAATGAATTTTACAAGTTAGACCTATAATATGCAATTTTAAATTCGAACGGAATATTCCAGGGAATATTTCGCTGACTGGACAGGTTGACTTTGCATGCTGACTGGGACTAGATGTTGACCTGACGTTGACGTGACGTTGATGAGGAAGATGACTGGGATGACGACATGGCACGCACCGGTTTGATTGAATCTCGACCGTCTGGATAGGATCCGGTGGCTAGAAGAAGAGATTGACCCGATTTTGGCTTAAAATAGACAAGAAACAGATCTGTGTTAGAGAGACAAATCCGTAGGTAAAATTGAAAAACTTAAAACATGAAAGTTGTGGGGAATCATTATTCCTACCTTCTCACCAAAGGAATTTGGATTTGAAGAAACGAGCGCGAGTACATCTTGGATTTACAACGTAAGATCTGAAATATTGTGATGCGAAATTCTCCGGCTGTGGTGGATAAAAATAGGTGAGGTTTGTCGGGATTGAAAGATTTCGATGAGTTTTACAACTTTTGTTTTTTGGCCGAAGGCAAAAAACGAAGTCTAGATGGGTCAAAAAGCGAAATAAGGTTCGGGGATGTGTAGATTCGGGATTTCGAGAATAGAAACTCGTACAGGCGTGGCTCCACGACTTTATATGGAGATTTAGGATGGTGTAGAGATAGGTTTGAGAAAACAGGTTTTGCACGGTTTTTAAAGCATGTAAGCCATCGATCAAGGAGGGTCTGGCTGCTGGCTGGTCCGGTTCGGCCTTGCTGGGCCGCCGGCTGGCTCGGCCGGCTTATTGGATTTTTTTTATTTTTGTTTTTCTTTTTCTTTTTCTATTTACTTGTTTTCCTCGTATCTTTTGCATACGAACTCCAAATGACATGATTCTTGTTTCTAAATTTTTCTAAAATCGAATAGATCATTGTAGGATCATATTTGTAATCTTTTTACTATTTTTCAAGTAGTGGGTTTATAAATCCTTATATATTCCACTTTATTTATATCTTTATTTGTTTGTATTTTTTCCATAACTTTTTCATAATAGCTCCAAATGAGCTCAATTTTGTTTCTAAAATTTTGCAATATTAATTGGATCTCTTTAGGCTATAATTTTCAATAATTTATGTCTTAGCAACAGTGGGTTTTATAAATTCAATTCAATTACCTTTAGGAACATTTGGCTGAATCAACTATAGGATTTGTATACGAGGATTTGGATTCAGTTTGTGGGAACTTTACATGGATGTAATGAAATGCTTATGAATGCTTCATAATTTTCATTTTGAAATCTTGCACACCAATTCTACAATCCATAATCAATCCATGCCCTTTTGCCTATATGGCTACTTAGGTCATAACAAAAGAATATAAGATTTTGAATTCAAGGTTGAGAGGATCTTCTATTCAAAAAGTTTCTTCTCTTTGAGAATTTTCAACAAAGTCAAACAATCAATCAAGCTATTGATTTAATTTATAACATTCCAAAATAGGAAGAATTTTGGGATGTTACATTGTACCTTGTTGTATTCAGTTGATATCATGTTCTTTTGTCTATGGATGTCACCGGTGTGAAATAAAGAGGGAACTTGTAAGTCCATGGAGTTTGTATTCTGTGTTAGAGAAACGCCTAGGCCACTAGCCCAAGCCATGCCTAATCATGGTGGAAACTTGCAGCATCACCACAATGAGCTATCTATGAAGCATCCTCAATAAAAAAGTTATGCATATGGTAAATAAAAAGATTGTTGAGATGCTCATTGTTTGCTTGCCTTGTCATTTTGGTTATGGGAAAGCTCCTGTACCATGTGCAAGGGGTACACCGTTGGTGGTTCTCAATGATATGCAAATATTTATAGTGACAAGAACTTACCTGGACCCAAAGTTGAGTATGCATGAGGTGTGGCCCTCGTATTCAAGGGGCATGAGATTGCCAACTTATACTTCGTCAAGCATATACTCCAGCTTTGCTACTTTAACCTTAACCACTTCAAGACGCTTACGATAGGGGCAATGAGGGCTGAAAGCTAACAAGTACCATAATTTTTGGAAGCTCTTTTTGAAACTTGTAATCTCTGCTTCTTTTACAAAAAGGCCTTTATTCCACCACTATTGAGTCTCCACCTTCTACCTTTAGGCACCATTAAGAGAGCAAAGTTGTCATTCTGTGCAGTGTTCTAAAGCTTATTAATTGATGCATATTGTGTTATTACTTGCTCTTGTGCTACTTGTTTCTAGTCACCCTTGTGAACTTTGCAGGTGTCCTATGCATTTTATTGATACTCTATGAGGGACAAGCTGATTGCCACTATGCTATGTTTTCTGCATGTGAAATAAATAAACGTTTTTCAATGCATGTTATTCATGATCTTTGTTTGTAGCTTGCCATGTTGCATGCATAGTTACTATGGCCTATTGTTAGAACATATTTCATGCACATGTTTAGAGTTCTTTGATCCCATCTTTCAATGCTTGCAAATGGTTGGAGCTTTATTGTGAGGGTGCATGTCACCTAAAAAATTATTCTATTTATCACTTACCTACTCGAGGACGAGCAGGAGTTAATCTTGGGGATGCTGATACGTTGGAAACGTATCTATAATTTTTGATGATCCATGCTTGTTTAGTATATACTTTGCTTTACTTGTCCACACTTTGAGGTGCTTTTTACATGTTTTCTGGTACTAACCTATTAACAAGTTGAAACAGTGCCAGATGCCTGTTTTCTACTGTTTTTGGTTTTAGAAAAGTTAGTAAAGAAATATTCTCAGAATTGGACGGGACAAAGGACAAAGTTAATTACTTTCCGTGGGGAACAAGAAGTCCAGAGGAGATCCCGGGAGGCCGTCCAGAGGGTCCAGACCCACCCCATGTGCGAGTGGGCCCCACCCCACACCTGGCTAGGGTTTGGTCACCTTGGCCGCCGCCTCGGTCTCCCCATTCGCCTATAAGAATCCCCCGATGCAGAAACCCTGAGTACCCGACCAGAAATCCAGGAAACCGTTTGTAGCCGCAGCCACCATCGTCCCTAGATCGAGGGGACCTGAAGTTCTTTCCGGCACCCTGCCCGAGGGGAGATCATCCCAGAGGGCTTATCTCCGGTATGATGCGTGAGTAGTTCCACCTGGGAGTATTGGTCCATGAAGTAGCTAGATGGTTGTATCTCCTCCTTTGTGCTTTCATATATAGATATTGTGAGCTCCGTTCATGATCAAGATCTAATCTATTTGTAATCATGCATGTTGTGTTTGTGGGGATCCGATGGATATTGAGATTATTATGTTGGTTTGATTAATGGTTTTGTCTTTATGATTCTATCATGTATGTGCTGTTTGTGATCTTGCATGCTCTCCATTGTTAGTAGCTATCTTCCACTGTTACTTGTTTACTTGCTGAAAACCATTACCTTCCACACCATACGTTTGATCCTTTGTTACAGCAAACCGGTGAGCTTGAAAACCTCAGTGTTCGTTGGGGCAAAGTCTTGAGTTTGTGTTGTCGAGGTCTCCATGTTGCTTGCAACACCTGTGTGACGTTTCCTTCCTCCTTCTGGTTCGATAACCTCGGTCTCAACTGAGGGAAAACTTGCTGCTTGCTCTTCACACCCTGCGCTTGGGGTTACCAACGAAGTGCCACGTCGAGAACCATCAAGTTTCCATGATGGATTTGGATGAATTCCAAAGTTAAGACATTGTGACGGATACTACAACAAAAAGGCTAAGTATATGAGTGCTACAGTAGCAGCAAAGGAGGGCATTTGTGTCAGGTAGTTTGTTATCAAACTAAGGTGTGGTTCGCAACAGGCTAACACTAAATATATATTGACAATTGTCGACGTGATTTAACCCCAAGGAACTAAAGGTCTCACCAAAAGACCAAATTTATACAATGCCATCCCATTGGAGAATGAGTAATGCGTGGAGACGCAAAGACATGCAAATACACACGGAGCTGAAAGCGTCAGATCCGTAGATTATGTTAACCACTTGCAATTGCGTATATGGAACACCAGAAAGCCATATGTATTCAATACGCAAAGTTACTAAACTAGATCAGTGTCTCTAGTGCAAGTGGGAGACTGAAGGGAATATGCCCGAGAGGCAATAATAAAGTGGTTATTATCATATTCCTTGTTTATGATAAATGTTTATTTTGCATGCTATAATTGTATTAATACGGAAACGTTAATACTTGTGTGTTTAATAAACAAAAAGTAAGTTACTAGTTATGCCTCTCCTATAAACTCGCTCGTTGATTAACAAGATGATCAAAGGTTTCCTGATCATGGAAATTGGATGTTGTTAATAACGAGGTCACAACATTATTGGAATGGTGTGATGAACATTCATCCGAAGTATATCATTAAGATCAAGGTCATTGTGTTTACATTGCTGTAACATCATACGAAGTAATCTTAGTCCTTAGACCATGAGATCATGTCAATCACTAACACCGGAAGAGTATCTTGATAACATCAAACGTCACACTATAACAGGGTGATTATAAAGATGGGTGCAGTGCTACGAAGGTTTTATGTTGAGGCTCCTGGATCAAGAGTGGAATTTTTCCATCCCGATGATGGAGAGATATACTCTGGGCCCACTTGGTGATATCACATTAGTTAGCTTGCAAGCAAGTGATTTGATCACTAGAATGTTATATCACGCGAACGAGAAAAGAGTACATGTCGGTAACAAGATCAAACTACGTATGTGGATAGCGATGATCGAATCTCGGACATGTAATATATCGCGATACAAAGGGATTGAGTTACATGCATATAAGGTTCACACGATCACAGTACGGATATGTGGGAGTCAGTACGGATCTCCAGGTCCCACTGCTGATTATTGATCGGAGAGGGGTCTCGATCATGTCTACATTATTCGTGAACCGTAGGGTGACACACTTAAGGGATACTGAAACCATTTGGAGCAAATAATATGCCAGAGAAATAAAAAGGAAAGCGCGGGAATTTATTTCACTAGACACCGAACTGTTTCGGTTGAAATTGCTGAAACTGGTTCTGCATGTGAAATTGAATACTAGCAAGGGTTTTTATGTGAATGTTTGAGTAATTAACAAAATTATGAATAAATAAATAAAAGAGTTTTATTTAAATGAGAGCTTCCATTAAATTTGGTGGAAATTTAATGCATGTGAGTGGATTTTTGAGTGGAGGCTTTTTTATGGGAGTGGAGGATTTTCATTTTGAGTGGGAGATCCTATGTAAGACCCCACCTTTATAAAGGTAAAGGCCCCTGTGATTGCAATGCTAGTCCCTGGATCAAATGCTAGCATCCACAGTTTATGATGAAGTACACAGATACAAAGGTCTTTATTACATCGTCATTCCAGAGATAAACATAGTCTTTTACAACTCCATAGCCAAAGGCTATTACAAGAGTTCAAAACATAAATAAGTAAAGTAAAGTCTTCATCTTCATGTGCCACAGGCAAGCATGTTGAGTGTAGACTCATAACCGTAATCCTCATTAGAGTAACCTGCAACATCATAAGTTACAACCATAGTGGGTCAATATATTTGGCATTGTATTGGCAAGTGATACCATAGTAGAATATTAGTATCTAACATCTATATGAGTTTGGATAGGTGTAGTTTTAGGCTTGCTTGCTCAAAATAGGGTTTTCCTATCAGTTGAAAACACTAAGTTTTTGTCTGACAAAAACTCGCAAGGAACCATCAATAGACATTGGTGAAACTTAAACCCTTGTTCAACCACAAGTTTTTAACTTAGAAATTGGGGTGAGGAGATACTTGATAGATTCAACGTCTTGATGCTTAAATTGTCCATTGTCTTGGACACAGCTAAGTACTTAGGTTTTCCTTCTCGAGAGGTGGTGCACTTTCCCCACAAGACTCGACATACATCAAGACAAGATCTTTCAGAAGCCTTCCCTTAGACAAAATGGACGCCTTCCAACCTATCACCTACCACCATCTGTCCATCTGGCTAAGGTATTGCAACCTATATGATCAAGGCAGAGGCCATATGCCATGTGGTTCAACTAGAAGCTTCTAAACACTACGTATCTCAAATCCATTTGTTCCTGGGTGGCTTTCCACAAGTGTGATACACAAGGTAGACCATAGATATGGGCCTTGTGTAACCACTCAACATAACCCATTCATACCATTCCACCCAGGTGATTCATTCAACAAAAACATAAGTCAAAGACTTAGCAATATTTCCATAGCATGTATATAATCCACCCTTGTTTGCTACTAGCTAGGCTAAGCATGATAATATAACAAGTATCTAACTTAGAGGAAAATTCTACCAAGACTACAACTACTAGGATTTCCCATGCCATAGCATATAGATACTTGGTAGTTGGGGGAGTAGCAACAATCTTCACAATCACAATCACCACTGGCACCAAAATCTACACATAAAATGATAGCACCAAAATCTCATTCAAAATATTCAAGCAAAATATATGAATGCATGCAAATGCAATGGAATGCATTTTTCTACAGCAAACCATTCAACCAAAAAGTACTGAACACAAAGCTAACTAAATATAGTCTAAATAAACTTAAAATTGCTTTAAAAATCATTTTCCCAATAAATTATATAGTCAAAATAAGCCTATATCTATCTCTGCACAAAAGCCACCTTTACAGAAATAAAATACAAAAATAATCCAACAGTAGTGTAGGATTTATTTTTGTGAATCGATTGATATCTTATTTGCATTTTTTCGATAAATAGAACTCAAGTTATGAATTTTCTAAGTATGAATCAAATTCTGGTTTTTTTAAATAAAAATTGAGCCACGTGGCAGCGTCTGATTGGACGATACCGCTTCGGGGTGGATCGCGCTTCCGCGCCGTTGGATATAATTAGATCCAACACACCAGACCTATGCGTACCCTTTCCCTACAGGTTCTAATATTGACCGTTGGATCTAGATCCAGCGGATCTCATCGCTTTGACCACACGTGGGCGGTGCAAATGGCCACCGCGGCGGCTGCGCGTCGGACGGTGATGCTCCGGCGAGGCCAGAGGGCAAGGGTGGGGTTACTAGTGCTTACCGAGGTCGTGGAGACGCGGTGAATCTCAATGTGCTCGTGGACGGGGCTGGGGCGCACGGACATGACGATGATTCCTCGTCGGAGCTGGCGTTGGCATCGGGTTCGCTCGAGAGTTGTCGTTGGTGACACTACAAGGCACGGAAAGACAAGCCAGAGGTGGCGTTAGACGTGCATAGACATGGCGAGTACATGCGTATCAACCAGAGGGAAGGGGGCTAGGGTTTACCGAATTTTTTCACCGGAGTTGTTCGAGACAATGGCGGCGCGAGCTTAATTGTGGACAGCCTAGCGGCGCTCAGAGGATGGTGAGTGAGGGGACATGAGCGGAGAGGGGAGGGGCTTAAGTAGAGGGGGTCTAGGCGCGGGATTACTACGATTTTAACGCAAATTGATTCGCGAATCAATCGGCTAGAAATGGGCGGTGACAGCGAGTCTGCGGCGTTGATTGGGGAAGAAGATGACATGCCTGCGAGGCCAGCTTGTCAGTGAGAGGGGGTGCGCGGGTGCGGGTGAGAAACAGAGGGGTGAGTGGGGGTGTTTTCCCGGGTGGGCTCGTTTTGGTCCATGGGGGTGGGCCGAGCCAATTGGCTGGTCTGCTCCTATTTTTTCTGTTCTTTTTCTTTTTCTGAAAATATTTTATAAATAAAATTTGAATTCTCAAAACAACTCCAAATCAATTCAAACGTCTTCCAAAAATTTATGTGGCCAAGATAGTGTCCAAGAGTGTGTAAAACACATAAATTTACTCAGAATCACTTTGGCCCATTGAAAAATAATTCAAAAGCATGCCTCATATGATAGATAAAATGGGCATTTGAAATGGTTCTGTTTGAATTCAAACTTTGAAATTTTTTATGCTAGTTACAAATTCTTTGAAAATACCAATGCAATGCATGCTTTACAAATCACGATTTTTGGGATGTTACAAATCTAAACCCCTTAAGATGAATCTCGCCCTCGAGATTTGGATTGGCTAGCAAATACGTGAGGGTGACCTTTCCGAAGGTCATGTTATCATTCCCAAGTTTCTTCTTCTTCGGAATAGTGGTTCCACTGAACTTTGCAGAATTTGATAGTCTTGGTACGAGTAACTCATTCTGCTATCTCAAGAATCTTGATAGGTTTCTCTTCATAGGTGAGATCACTTTCTAACTGAACCTCTTCCAAAGGTATAGTATCCTTCAAAGAAGTTTCTTCTATCTCTGGATGACATTTCTTCAACTGACACAGGTGAAACACATTGTGAACTGCAGACGGTGATTCAGGCAATTCTATTTCATAATCCACTTCTCCTTTGCGGCTTAAGATCTTGAATGGTCCAACATACCTTGGTGCCAGTTTCCCTTTGACTCCAAATATCTTCACACCACGATGTGGTGACACTCTAAGATAAGCTCTATCACCTACCTCATAGGTGACTTCTCTATGCTTTGGATCTGCGTAGCTCTTCTGTCGAGACTGTGCTATCCTCAATTTGTCCTTTACCAATTTGAATTTCTCTTCAACTTACTTGATCAATTCTGGTCCGAACAAGTTTCTTTCTCCAACACCACTCCATAGTAATGGCGTAGTACACTTTCTTCCATAAAGAAATTCAAACGGTGCCATCTCAATATTGTCTTGATAACTGTTCTTGTAAGAGAATTCTGCGTAAGGCAGACTTTCATCCCAACTAGCTCCATAGTCTAGGGCACATGCCCTCAACATATTCTCCAAAATTTGATTGGTCCTTTCTGTCTGTCCATCAGTCTGGGGGTGAAATGCTGTGTTGAACTCTAATCTCGTTCCCAATGATTCATGCAGTTGTCACCAAAAATCTGAGGTAAACTGTGTTCCTCTATCAGACATAATACTCTTGGGTACTCCGTGTAGACATACAATCCTATTCATGTAAATCTTGGCTAACTTGTATAGGTTGTCTTCACAGGTATGAAATGAGCCACTTTAGTTAGTCGATCAACAACAACCCAAATAGAATCGTATCCCGATCTTGTCCTTGGAAATCCGGTGATGAAATCCATACCAATCTTGTGCCACTTAAAATCAGGAATAGGTAGTGGTTGTAATAACCCTGCCGGTTTCTAATGTTCCGCCTTCACTCGACTACACACATCACACAAGGAAATATGCTCCGCAATATCTTTCTTGAGATTATTCCACCAGAATCTTTCCTTCACATCCATCTACATTTGTGTGTTACCCGGATGAATGGAATATGGTGAGTTGTGTGCTTCTTGCAGAATCAATTTCCGAAGCTCCGGATCTTGCGGAATACAGATACATTTCGCATACCATAAAGTACCATGTTCGTCTTCATGGAAACCTTTAGCTTTCCCTTTGCTAATTTTTCCTTTAATCTCTTCAACTTCCTTTTCCAAATTTTGAGCTTCTTTGAACTTGTCCAACAATGTGGGTTGAACATCCAATGTCATGAGATGTCCTTCAGGTACTATCTCCAATCTGAGATCTTTGAATTAGGCACACAGATCATCTAGCAATTCTCCTTTAGTAAGGCCATTCACATAAACCTTACGGCTTAAAGAATCCGCTACAACATTTGCTTTATCGGGATGGTATTGCAAACTCAAGTTATAGTACTTGATGAGTTCTATCCATCTTCTTTGTCTCATATTGATTTCCTTCTGAGTGAAGATATATTTCAGACTCTTGTGATCTATGAACACTTCACAACGCTTTCCCAAAAGATAATGTCTCCATGTTTTGAGTGCATGGACAACAGAGGCTAACTCTAAGTCATGAGTAGGGTAATTCACTTCATGAGTTTTGAGTTGTCTCGAGGCATAAGCCACAACTTTCCCTTCTTGCATCAAAACTCCACCTAATCCTTGGTGAGATGCATCACAATAAACTTGGAGATCCTTCTCCAAATCTGGCAGACATAAGACCGGTGCTGTCACTAGTCTCTTCTTCAATTCCTCGAAACTGAGTTCACAACCTTCGGTCCAGTAAAACTTCTTGTCTTTCTTAAGTAACTCCGTCATTGGCTTAGCTACCTTTGAGAAATTCTCAGTGAATCTTCTATAGTAACCATCCAAGCCGAGGAAACTGCGAACTTCTTTCACTGACTTGGGAGATTCCCACTCAGTTACAGCTGACACCTTTGCGGGATCGACAGCTATGCCGTCTCCTGAGACAATATGTCCGAGAAATCTGACTTCATTCAACCAGAAGTAACACTTACTGAACTTGGCATACATTTTGTGCTCCATGAGCTTCTCAAGTATCAAACGCAAATGCTCTTCATGCTCTTCTTTGCTCTTGGAATAGAGCAAAATGTCTTCGATGAATATGACAACTAACTTGTCTAGAAATTCCATGAACACCTTGTTCATCATATTCATGAAATAGGCTGGTGCATTTGTCAAACCAAACGGCATCACGATGTACTCATACAAACCATACCTAGTGGTGAAAGCAGTCTTAGGTATGTCTTGCTCTCTAATCTTAAGATGAAAATAGCTTGATCGGAGATCGATCTTCGAGAACACATGGGCTCCTTCTAGCTGATCAAACAGATCGTTGATTCTAGGCAAAGGATATTTGTTCTTGATATTCACTTCATTGAGTGAACGGTAGTCTATGCCTAACCTTTGGCTTCTATCCTTCTTCTCAACAAACAGAACTGGTGCACCCCAAGATGAAGAACTTGGTTAAATAAATCCCTTCTACAATTGATTTCCAAGCCGTTTCTTGAGTTCTTTCAACTCATCCACTGACATCTTGGAGGGTCTCTTTGCTATTGTTCCTAATCCTCGAAGTAAGTCAATCAGAAACTCTACATCTCTGTCTGGTGACATTCCAGGAAATTCCTCCGGAAACACATCTGGATACTCTCTCACAATTATCACACTGTGTATGCTAACCCCCTTAAGATAATTTAGCTTACTCCCTTTAGATTTAAAGTTAGACTTGAACCTAATTCGTTTCTTATCCGGGGTTGTGAATGTGACAGTACGATTGGAACAATCTAGTACTCCTTCATACTTAATCATCCAATCCATTCCCAAAATTACATCCAATCCTTGGGAATCTAGGATTATCAAAATAACCGGAAACTTATACTTTCCAATCTCTATTACTAGATCATCACATCCAAGGTTGACTATCATCTCTCCACCGGGAGAGCTTACTTTTACAGGACATCCAATAGTTTCGGTTGGAAGTCCATTTTTTATCAACAAATGCTCTTGATATGAATGAATGCGATGCGCCAGTATCAAAAAGAACAAGTGCTAGAAAAGTATTGAGCTTGAACTTACCAGCCATAGCATCAGACTCTTCATATATTTCTTCCACATTTATGTGGTTCACTTCTCCCTTCTGAGAAGGGTTGTGCTTGTTAGCTCCTTCAACTTTCTTTTCAGGGCATTCATTTGCATAATGCCCCATCTTCTTACACTTGAAACACTCAACCTGACTGGGATCCTTCTATGCGGGCTGACTCCCATTACCACTTCCACTGTGGTGGCTCTTGTGTCCACTCTTGTGGTTCTTATACTTGTCATTATCATGACTGCGATGATGCTTGTTGTCATGATGACGGTTGTGGTTGTGGTGGCTGTTGTACGTCCCATGCTTGTGGAATCCAGAACTTCCACTATCATCATTCTGGGAACGCTTGTGAGACGATCCCGAGCTGTGCTTATCAAAGTTATGCTTCCTCTTCCTGCCCTCAACCTGTTTCATCTTGTTTTCCAAGATGGTAGCCTTGTCACAAAGTGATTGATATGTTGGGACATAGGAAACAGATAGTTGCAGGTTTAACTCATCATTAAGTCCCTCAAGGAACTTCTCCTTCCTCTTGGCATCAGTATCAACCTCATCAGGTGCATAGCGCGCCAGATTGTTGAACTCTTCAATGTACTCAGCCACGTTGCGGTGACGCTGTTTCAGATTGTGGAACTCTTTCTTCTTTAAATTCATCACTTCTGATGAGATGTGGGTAGTGCATAAACCATCTTCAAAGATAGCCCATGTCACATCCTTAAGGGGAGCGGTGATCTGAAAGTTATCCCACTAGGTAGCTGCTAGTCCTTCGAGCAGATGTGCTGCAAATCTGACCTTTTCTTCATCAGTGCAGCCCACAGTTACTAAGTCCTTGTTCATGGAATGTAACCAGTCATTGGCTACCATTGGATCAGTTGTTCCTGAGAACTTGGCTGGCCTCAATCTCAAAAATCTGGTAAGCATGTCAAATGCTGGTGGATTTTTGGGATTGTTGTTGTTATTGTTGTTCTGATTCTGGTTCTGATTTTGCATGAACTAAGTCATCATATGCATTAGTTGAGCTTGACCGGTCATCAACTGCTGCATCTCGGGAGTGACGTTATTGTTGTTGTTTGGGTTGGGGTTGGCACGACGGGGAGGCATCTGTGGTTTCAGTAAGGATAAGGAATGAGATAACCCATAGATGCTTAACATGCACAGTATATCACAAAACAACCATCACAATAACCAAGCTCAAAATAACATAGAGATTGAACAAAGTAAACAACATGTTTTTGGAAAAAGTAAACACACCATAGCAAGCCATCCACATGTTAGATGGTCATTGCGACTCAATAATCAAGGTACAGATAGTCGAGTAGTCTACACTACTCCTCCATGTCGACCTCCACGTCAACAAGTGTAAGTCCGGCTGTCTCCATGGTTGTCTTGTACTCCTCGACACTAGTGGTGAAGGCCTCGACCTTCGCACAGAGAGCTCTCTTCTGTGAGTGTAGCCTCTCAATCACTCCCTGCTGGGTTTCGAACTCGAAGTCCTTGGCCTCTATCTCGGCCTTCATGTCCTTGATCGTCTTGTTTTTGTCTTGGACTCTCTTCTCCTGATTCTTGAACTTCTTTTCATGGCTCTCGAATCTGGCCTCCGTCTCCTTGACGATCTCGTCTTGCTCCGCGAAGAGCTTGTCCTTCTCCCTCAACTGAACCTGGAGCTCGTCATTGCTAAGCATGCCGTTGATCCTATCTGTGTCGAGGTGTCTAATAAGGCCCTTGAGGTCCTGGATATACAAACGAACTAGCTCAATCATCTCTCTAGTAGAACCCTCATACACCAATGCCTCTCCCTCCTCGTCACGTCTCCCGAACGGGTGGAAGTAGAGGCCTCTAAGCTCGGTGGAGTGGCATCCGCAGAGGCGCCCAAGTAGCTCCTGCATGACTACATCTAGACCCTTATCCTTGTCATCGTGCATCAGCTTGAAGGAAATCTCCTCTGTGAGTGGCTCCGTCTGTCGTCCCGGCTGCGAGACTCTAAAGCCCCAAAGTTCCTTCCTCTCAAACTTGGTGAGTTGAAGTGCCTTGATAATAGGAAGTGGGAGGTTGAGCACACTAGTAAACTACACGATGCGTGGACCAAAACGAGTTCCATTGAACTCCTAGGCAGTGCTGATCATAAAGCTAGGCATCTAATGTAAGATAGAGAAATATTATAACAACACAAGTAGGAGAAAAACAAGACAGTAGAATGAAAGCAAAAAAGCATACATCATCCATAAAACATACAAGTCATGGCATACAATGTCTATCACAACACTAAGGTTCAACCTAACTTAGACAAAAATTGTGAAAATACAAGTGTGGTGGTCCAACTAGCGGAGTACGTTACAATTTTCACTCATATACTACGTCTATGATATCCTCCCTTAGACGTTTTATGGCGGTCTCTAAGTCTTGGGTATGCTTCTTCTCCTCTTCAAGGTCATTTTTAGTGTTGAGCATTGTACATTTGAGTCTTTCACCAAGCTCTCTGATAACATTCAAAGCTGCATTCCTTGAAGAGTCAAAGAATGTTGTGTACATTTCTGAGTTGGTGCCCATGTAGAATCCCTACTCTTTGTGGTTGTCTCCCCTATTTTTATACAAGTGAAGTTTCACCCACCAATATTCTTCTCCTTCATCCATCACTGGAAATCCTTTGTACACGGCCTCACCATGTATTCCCAAGATAACCATAAGGGTTTTGAGTGCTTTGGGAAACTCCGTCTCACATTCTGAAGTCATGGTCATGAGTGGTCCCTTCTTGACGGCTTCGTTGATGGTGGCCATCTACAAATTGAGATGAGAAAGAAGATTAGAAAGGTTTACGAGAAGAAAAAGACAAGTGTGGAATTTGCAAAGAGTTGTATTTTTCCTTAGTGGTTTCCTTAGTCTAATCCAACCTAGTGTCATAATCCTACAGGCAACACAGTGCTCTGATACCATCTGTAAGACCCCACCTTCATAAAGGTAAAGGCCCCTATGATTGCAATGCTAGTCCCTGGATCAAATGCTAGCATCCATAGTTTAAGATGAAGTACACATATACAAAGGTCTTTATTACATCGTCATTCTAGAGATAAACATAGTCTTTTACAAATCCATAGCCAAAGGCTAGTACAAGAGTTCAAAACATAAATAAGTAAAGTAAAGTCTTCATCTTCATGTGCCACATGCAAGCATGTTGAGTGTAGACTCATAACCCTAATTGTTGGGGAGGTGACCCCGGATAGGGTCAAGACAGGGGAAAGATGAAATGAATCTCCCTTGTGATGAGCCGAGTTACTATTTGTATCGGCCGAGTCATGTAAGAGTCTGCCGAGATAGGCAAGGCCATAACAGCCACGGAATGAGTAACACCTTATCCGGCCGACATATGAGTTAAGTCGGTCGAGCGAGTCTGATTAACTTGAATGCAGGTGAAGGACGAGCCGAATTATGCGAGACAAGGCCGGGTAACACGAAGCTTGCAGGAGAAAGAGGTGCCTATAGTCAAACCCTAGTCGCTGGCTAGGAGGAATCTGAACAGAGCCAAGCACAAAGGACAAGGAGCAGAGCGGAAGAAGGGCAGAAGAAGGTCATGGAGGTGACAGTCAGGGAGCCCGAGGCGCGCATGTGAAGCTCTCTGGAACATTGCCGCCGATAAAAGGGGGACACGGAAAGGAGGCCGCCGGTTACCATGTTGGGACAAGCATATTCCTAGAATATGCTTGCCATGTCAGGCCTAGAAGGAACCAAGGCACCCCTTTATAAGGGAAGACGCGGGCTCCTCAGAGGGGATCGATTTATTCTACGCCGTCAGGCTCGGGTAGTAGCTCTCTTCTTCCTGGAAACAGCTCAAGGAGTATTTGTATTCCTTGAGAGGGGAAATATCTACATGTTAGTCATTTGAGTGTAGAAATCACTACATCTTCCCTCCCCGGACCCCTCTAGCATCCATCGGCCCCATACTTTATCCTACCCATGGCATCTGCCATGCCACCACCATGATAGTTGGCGCCCACCATGGGGCCAGCAGCGGTGCTAGCTGGAGTCAAGATGCGGACGGGAAACTTCATCCACACCGGCGAGCGCGTTGTCTCTAGCTTAGTCCAGAGATTCGATCTCTAGGACTATGTCAGCGATAACGCAGGCAGCTTCAGGAGGAAAGCACCTCCGCGCAACGGCGTCTTCATCAACTTGGGCACACACAAGGTCTACGTAAGCGTCGACACCTCCTGCGTTTATCCTCGCCGAGTTATTGATGCAGGAGAGCCTCCCCTTAGTGCCACCAACGGTCCGCGTGGAGCGCGCTCCGTCGGCAGCGTCGAGGTGATAGTCAAAGCCGCGGTACAGGCGGCAGGAGCAGGCGCCAGATCAAGCAAGGACCCGGTGGTAGGAGGACAGGTGACCACGAAGCAAGCAGCTCCACAGCCCACCGAGGTAGATCCGTCGGCAGCCAAGTCAGCCGAGGTGCAGGAGACAACCCCAAAGGCAGCAAGGGTAAGATGGCCACCTCTGGAAAGACCAGAGAATATTCTCCAGGCAACTATAGATAATCTAAACACGCATGTGGCGCCGATACTTGATCCGGCTAATGCTCAGGCGGAGTTAGAAGAGACGAGGCAGAAAGTACTGGTAGAGGCAAAAAAGGTGTCGGCCTTCCGGGTGTCCTTGAACAGGCCCCTGCGAGAATATGCTAAGGCAAACAAACTAGATGTTGCCCCCGAGCGGGTAGATGAGTTAAGATTGAGAGGAAAAACCTCATGAATGATATCAACAAAGAACATGAGACTCATCAGGCAGATTTAGTTGATCTAGGCTTGCCGAGGTATAGCACCCCCGGCAAAAAACCTAAGGGCGGCAAATGCGGCTGCACTGGAGTTAGAAGGATTAACCGGCGAAGCCCGGCAGAAACAACAAGAAATAGTGAATGAGCTGGTACGCATTGCGAACCAGCAGAATGAAGAAATGCTTAGGGCTTACCCAGCAAGACCGGGAGCCTCGCGTACGGTTCATTTGGCTGGAGCAGCGCCCGCACTATCAGCGGCAGCAACATCCTCACCTGGAAACAACACACGAAAAGATAGAGCAGTAACTTCAGGAAAGAGAAATAAGCAAATTGTTCCGTATGATCCAGCAGTAGCCGGAAAGGTCAATGAAGACAGAGGCAATGGAAGCCAAGGTAACAGTGGCGATAGAAACCCCGGCCGTGCCAACAAGGGCCACGGAAGCCGAGGTAACGGAGACCTCGGAAGAGGAAATCATGAGAACAATAACCCGGCAGAGGGAAGGAAAGACCCACTGCCCGATCATCAGCCGAGGTATGAGCCTCGGCAAGAGCGAGAAGTGAGACCAACTCACCATAATCAGGCAAACGAGACGTACAATGATGGTTACTCAGATATGGAGTATGCAGGACATGGTGGAAATAACCATTATGGAATGTAGGAGAGAATCATATATAGAAACTTGCCGTCAAATGATGCAAGGTTAAAGCTAGACAGGTTGTATCGGTCCGAGTTATTGGAGGAACAGGGTCCGCCGCCTGGTCCGGCGTGTTTCGGACCTTGGATCATGGGCGAACCACCGGTGCCAAACTTTCAACTGGCAATGGGCACGAAAACATACAATGGGAGCACAAAGCCACAAGATTGGTTGATTGACTATGCCACTGCAGTGAAAATAGCTAGTGGAAACTTACGATGGGCGGTGAGATACGTCCCGCAGATGCTGGAAGGACCAACCAGAGTATGGCTGAACAATCTGCCGGCAGGCAGTATCAACTACTGGCTAGATTTTGAAGAAATGTTTGTCAGCAATTTCACCAAATAGGCCTCAACAGCTCGCTATGTGCAAACATAGGCCAAATGAAATAGATAGGGAATTCTTGACTCGGTGGTGTAACCTTAGAAACTCATGTGAAGGGGTCATAAAATCTCAAGCGATAGCTTGGTTTGCTCAAGGCAGCCGATACGCCAGTGTATTGTGGCAGAGGATGCAAAGAGATATGCCGACCACATTGGCAGAGACCATCAGGATAGCAGATTCGTATGCATTAGGGGATCCGACGCAACCAGAACTAATGTCGGCAGAGCATCAGGAGAATCAAGATCAATATGCAAGAGATGCAGCCGGATCATCGAGGCGCAACGAGTTCCGAGGTAGAAGAAGAGAGGAAAGATCGGATTACAGATACGCTTCCAATCAGGTGGTAGCGGTAGTGCAAGATCAGCCGAGTCATGGAAACAGTCAGCGGCAGAAAAATGGTCCTCAGCAGTGGACACCGAGGAATGAAGGGAAGAGACAGTGGACACCAGAACAGAAGAAGCAGTGGCAGGAAAGGCTGAAATACACGTTTGAGTCCATGTTGGATCAAACGTGTAAGTTCCACACTCCAAAACCGGCCAAGACGGCTAATCATACAACTCGGCAAAGTGCCTGGATGAAAAATGCAATGGGGAACCCGGCGGGCATGCAAGCGCCTCCTCATCAAGCGCATCAGCAACAGCAGCCACAGTTAACTGGAGCAAATGCGCAGCAGTTAATGTTACCCCCACCTCCTCCGAGGTATGATAACTCGGACCGGAGAGATGCAGTGCATCAAGTGATGAATCAAGGTCAGGATGGAAGGGCAAACCCCAGAAACAACAAACACAATGATTATAGGGAGCATCATCAATCATACTGTGTATTCACAACAGAACATCAAGATAGGCTGAGTGTACAACGCCGACATATGGAAGTAAATGCTATTATGCCGGCGGTACCAAGATACGTGCCTTGGTCCGATGAAGAAATAACTTGGAGCATAAAAGACCACCCGAAGATAATGCCGAATCCAGGGTCGTATGCACTCGTACTAGATCCGAAATTTGTCGGGCCCAGCATTAATGTGAATTTTTCAAAAGTACTCATTGACAATGGGAGCAGTATCAACATCATGTACAAAGATACGATGCATAAACTCGGAATAACACAGAATATGCTGCAATCCACAAGAACCACATTCCATGGAATAGTGTCGGGACTTTCGTGTGAACCCATTGGGAAAGTACGAGTAGATGTATTATTCAACACAAGGGAGAATTGCATAGCGGAAAATTTGGATTTTGAAGTGGTGGACCTAGAAAGTTGCTATGATGCTTTACTCGGACGGACAGCATTGGCCAAATTCATGAGTAGCTACCACATTACTTATTTGAAAATGAAGTTACCTGGGCCACAAGGGGTGATAACAGTAGCCAGAGATTACAGAAATTCTATGGAGTGTGCTTCGTCTGGATCAAACCTAGCCGAGTCATTGGTGATTGCAAGAGAAAAAAGAAGGATTCAGGAGGTAGCGGCTCTCGCTCAGTCGGCACAGCTGAATATGCCGACATTAGCTAACGCCCATGGAAGTGTTTCTTTCCAGCAAACAAAAGAGACAAAAAAGATCCAGATAGATGAGCAATTTCCAGAGCGCACCATCACGATTGGTGTCGGCCTAGATGCCAAATAGGAAGGCGAGCTCACCAACTTCCTCCGTGAGAATCGGGATATCTTTGCATGGTCAACTCAAGACCTGCAAGGTGTGCCGAGGGAGTTGGCTGAGCACTCTTTGCATGTAAGGCCAGGAGAAAGGCCGGTGAAGCAACCTCTCTGCCGCTTCGCCGAAGACAGGAGAAAAATAATAGGGGATGAGATAGCTCGGCTCCTTGCGGCCAGGTTCATCATGGAAGTGCTTCATCCGGATTGGTTATCAAATATGGTCTTAGTGGAAAAGAAAAAGGATGACCCAAATGTAGCCGTCGTATGGCGAATGTGTATCGATTACACGAATCTAACCAAGGCGTGTCCCAAAGATCCTTTTCCTTTACCTAGAATAGACCAAGTCATTGATTCGACCACTGGTTGTGAGCTGTTGTTATTTGTAGACGCGTATTCTGGTTTCCACCAGATACCGTTAAATACGGACGATCAAATAAAGACTGTGTTTATTACCCCGTACGGGGCTTATTGCTATCGCACCATGCCATTCGGACTGCGTAATGCAGGAGCAACATACCAAATATGCATGCAAAAGTGTCTACATGAACAGATAGTAAAAAATGTACAATTATATGTAGACGATGTGGTCATAAAGACCAAAGAGAGCAAAATGCTCCTTGATGATATCCAGCAGACATTCGCAAACTTGAGAAGATTCAGAATTACCTTTGGTGTGCCGGCTGGAAAATTACTCGGTTTCCTCGTGTACAACCGAGGTATAGAGGCAAATCCAACTAAAATCTGAGTAGTTGAAAAAATGAAACTGCCAAGGTGTCTGAATGATGTACAAAAATTCACGGGCTGCCTGGCCTAGCTGAGTCGATTCGTATGTCAGTTGGGGGAAAAGGCATTACCTCTATATCAATTGATGAAAAAGTATGATAAATTCATCTGGACACCACAGGAAAATAATGCGTTCCATGAGTTAAAAAATATGTTGGTCACAGCGCCAGACTTGGCTTCTCCACTGTCAAAAGAACCTATGTTACTTGATGTAGTTGCCACTAATAGATTGGTAAGTGCGGTGGTTGTCGTGGAACGGAATGAAGAGGATAAGTTGATACAAAGGCCGGTATATTACCTGAGCGAGGTATTATCGGCCTCAAAACAGAACTACCCGCACTACCAGAAGATGGCTTATGGAGTATACATGTCGGCGAAAAAACTTAAACATTACTTCGAAGAGCATCCGATAAAAGTGATTTGTGAAGCGCCCATAGCTGAGATATTGATTAACAAAGATGCAAGTGGCCGAATAGCAAAATGGGCAATCGAGTTATCACCTTATGCTCCGCAATTCGATAGGAGAGATGCAATCAAATCTCAGGCAGTGGCCGACTTCTTTGTGGATTGGGCCGAGGTACAATATGAGCCACCATTACCAAATCCAAATTATTGGACAACGCATTTTGACGGATCCAAGCTGAGAAATGGCTTGGGGGCAGGGATAGTGTTAACTTCACCGAAAAAGATCAGCTGAAATATGTGCTGCAAATACATTTCGCCGCATCAAACAATGTAGCCGAGTATGAAGCACTCGTCCATGGGTTAAAGGTGGCAAAGGAGATTGGTATATGTCGGATCCTATGCTACGGCGATTCAGATCTAGTAGTACAGCATGTGTCAGGAAATTGGGACGCATTAGACGCGAATATGGCCCTATATAGATTCCATGTGCAAAAAATCAGTGGATACTTCGAGGGATGCGAGTTTCATCATATACCTTGGGCGGAAAATGATGCTACAGACGCACTGTCAAAACTCGGATCAACTAGGAAGTTAATTCCCCCAGGTATCGCCCTAGAGCACCTGAGAAAACCATCGATTACACCATCACCAGAGTCCGAGTCAATTCATACCTCGGCAGAATTGAAAGAAGGAAGTGTGCCAATGGAAATCGACAAAGAATGCAACCCGGACTTTCTGAAAGTGAACCCGGCCATCGCACGAGTGAATACAGAAAAATCCGAAGATGTTATGTCGGCAGAAAATATGGAAATCGACAGTGAAATTATCCCAGAGAAAATCACGCCGACATGGGCGCAACCCATATTCTCCTTCCTTAAGGACGCAATCTTGCCGAGTAATGAGGTACTGGCTAGACAGACAATAAGAAGAGCAAAAGCTTATACAATCATAAACAATGAGCTGTATAAGAGAAGCGTCACAAGCATGCTGCAAATATGTGTTGACTCGGCAGAAGGCCAGGAAATACTCTTGGATATACATCAGGGAGAATGTGGGCATCACGCCTCGTCCAGAGCTTTAGTGTCCAAAGCTTTCAGGCATGGATTTTATTGGCCGACGGTGTTGAAGGAGGCAGAAGAATTAGTAGAAAAATGTAACGGTTGCCAGAGATACGCCAGCAAGATACATATGCCCTCGTCCGAATTAAAGACAATACCAATTACTTGGACATTTTCTATATGGTTCTTGGATATGGTAGGTCCGTTCAAGCCAGCCCGGGGCGGAATGACTCACATTCTAGTAATGGTGGATAAATTCACAAAGTGGATCGAGGTAAAACCAATAAGAAAATGTGATGGACCAACAGCAGTAAAATTCCTCAAAGATATTATCTTGAGATATGGTTATCCACACAGTGTTGTTACAGACAATGGCACAAATTTTGCTGAAGGAGCCTTTGCTAGATTCTGCTAAGAGAAACACATAAGACTAGTTGTTGCCTCGGTGGCTCACCCAGCATCAAACGGGCAGGTAGAGAGATGAAATGGGCTGGTATTGTCCGGAATAAAACCCCGTCTTGTCGAACCTCTGCAAAGGTCGGCAGGATGCTGGATCAAGGAACTACCATAAGTACTGTGGAGCGTCGGAACTACCCCAAACAGGTCAACAGGGTATACCCCATTTTTTCTAGTATATGGGGCAGAAGCTGTGCTTCCGGCCGACATAACACATGATTCGCCAAGAGTGACCCAGTACACAACTGCCGAGGTAAATGAGATAGCTCGGCAAGACGATATCGATTTGCTAGAAGAGGCCAGGGAATTGGCATTATCAAGATCAACTATCTATCAGCAAGACCTCCGACGATATCACAGCAAGAAAGTCAATCCAAGAGTTTTTAAAGAAGGAGATTTGGTTCTTCGGCTAGTGCAGCGCACAGCCGGCATGCACAAACTTTCACCCCCATGGGAAGGACCATTCATTGTGAGTAAATCATTGCACAATGATGCATATTACCTAATCGATGCTCAGTCACTAGAAAAGAACAAGGCAAGCAAAGCCAGCGACGAATCAAAAAGACCGTGGAACATAGCTTTAGTTCGCCCATTCTATACTTAGGAGCCATATGTTGTACATCGTGATGTGACGCATCAAGTTGGAGTATCAAGCGTGTATTGAACCTCGGCACCTCGAGCAGTGACTCGGGGACTGCACCATGTTATTTCTTATTTTGAATTATGTGTTAAATTTCAGCACCCCGAGCAGTAACTCGGGGACTGCACCGTGTTATTTCTTATTTTGAATTATGTGTTAAATTTCAGCACCTCGAGCAGCCACTCGGGGACTGCACCGTATTATCCATTATTTCGGATTATGTATTAAACTTCGAAACCTCGAGCATTGACTCAGGGACTGCCCCATGATTGTTTCTTGTTCTATAAATATGTATTAAACTTCGGCACCTTGAGCGATGACTCGGGGACTACCCCGTAGTATTCTCTGCATTGAGCCATGAATTATATTTCGGCAACCCAGTTTGTTACTCGGGGACTGCTGCATGATCCTAAATATTCTTTGAGCACACGCAAGAACTCGATAACCCGAGTGATAACTCGGGGTCTGACTTGTATCACCCATTGTTTGTCGTCAGACACATAAAAGCTCCATAGCTCAGCTAAAGACTCGGGGACTCCCCAAAATTGTTGATCATAACTTGCAAGATATGATATAAACTTGTCTCAGTAATCAGAGGAATAGCAAAGCGGAAACAATCAAAAATCTCTAAGGATAATGCAAAAAAGGATAACAACCCTAGCAAATCGAAGTATGATAAGGGATGCAACTTACTGTATCACTTTACCAGATATGGGCTTCGGGCATTGTACTTCAGTTAGAAGTTGAAAACACATCAGCTACGCAATCGAGTCTACAAAGGGCAAGCAAGATAAATGTCGAACCAAGGTCAGCCACATGGAAAAATACAATCTGAACTTACGAAATCAAAGTTCGCCAAAGCAAAGATATAAAGCAATGAGATTTGTTTATATAGAGTAATAATAATTACCATCACCCATGCCTCAGCGGCGAAAGGCAAAAAGGTTCACACCACACCAAAAGCCGGAAAATTGTTTCACAAACATCATACGCCCAACATGCCGGGGACTTAAAAGCAAATTCAAGGTTTTCAAGCCTAAACACCAGAAGAGGCCAAACAACCCTTAAGGGGCAGTAGCATGGTCAGGAGCATTGGACATGGGTATCTCGGACGATGAAGGAGGGACCTCGGTCTCCTTCAGCAGGATATCTTCAGTAACCGGGCGCTCCTAAGTAGCTGGCGTATCAGCCGACGTTACCACAGCTTTGACGGAAGCCGTAGTAACCTCGGGCGCAAGCTCCGGCTGCTGAGGGACATTAGTTTGAGCTCGAGAGTTTTCCGTCCCTTTAGAGGACGATCGCGTGTCGCCATCTTCGGCCGAGTTGTCATTTGAATCACGGGAATTATCGGAATCACCCTTCGATTCATCCTGATCGGCCGAGTTATCACCTAATGCATCTTCAACTTCGACATCATCCACCGGATTGGGAAGAAAACTCGGCCCTTCAATCCAATTATGCACGTCAGCATACTCAATAAGTTGGAAGGCACGAGCTTGGCGGCGAGCGATGAACTCTGGATCCTCAACCCAGCGAGAGCCAGTGCGCAAATTCATCAATGTATCGAGTGAGATATCCTCGTACCAAGACAAAACGGCTATAAGTGCCATATCAGCACCAGCCCTCCCAGCAGATTCCCTCCAGAGATTTAACTAGGTCTGAGATGGCATTAACCTCCCCACAAGTATTTTGACTTCGTCAATATCAGGCGTTCCAGAGGTATTCGGCCAAAGAACATGGTAGGCCTGGATGGCTGCTTGCACCAGATCTCTTCCCGTAATCTTCATTGGTCTGATGGCAGCACCGACGGCAATCAGGAAGTCCTCCATTGAGTATTCTGGACTCGAGTCTACGGGGACACCTCGGCGCTGACGAGCAGAAATCACTGCCTTAGAGCTCACTGGCTTCGCTTCCGGAAAATGGTCTACACGAAAGGAAAACATATCAGGTACAAATAAGAAAGATAAGAAAAAAACTCAGCCACGGTCGGAAACTTACGATGAATGTAACTCAGCATTTTCTGGAGATCCTGAGTCTAGTCGGCCTTATTTTTCTCAAAGCGAGTGATTTCCTTGCTCATCGTTCGGTTTTTCAGCTCGGCAGCGTCGAGGAGTTCCTTATCTTTCTGCAACTGCAGGCTCAGTCGATTATTTTCTTCGGAAAATTCCTGATCAACCTTTTCCAATTCGGACTTCTGGGAAATCTTGAGAGACTCAACCTCGGTGCGTAACCGGGTTATCTCATCATCCTTCTCTTGGAGTTGCGTCGAATGAGCAACATCTTGTTCTAAAAAATGCAGCATCACATCAGGCATAGGTATGCATTCTTCATGCGATGCTGCAAGTGTTCATAGCTCGGCTATACCAAAGCCAGAAGGTTGTAAGAGATTCAATGTTTATCTCGGACAAAAATTAATAGGTCAAAGACCAAAGAGGAACCAACCTTCAAGAGCGGTAACCTTCTTGGTAAGACGTGTATTCAGATTGTTGATACTAGCTGCACACCAAAGAGGAGTAAATTAGCACAACAAGCCAAAAATATTATGAACTTAAGGAACAGTACACGGATTAGTTAAATTACCAGTCTTTTTCACCACAGGAACAACCTTCTCATATTTCTCTTGCAATTTCTTGTGTGCAAAGAGTAATCTTTCAAATTCGGCTGTCCGCCGATCGTGGGCAACCTAAGTACCAAAGTGAATTACACAGATGGATATTCAAAGCTAAAACAGATCCGAATCAAGTAAAACTTAACTCGAATCTAGGTAGCTGGATATTCAAAGCTAAAACAGATCCGAGTCAAGTGAAACTTAACTCGGATCTAGGTGGCTGGATATTCAAAGCTAAAACAGATCCAAACCAAGTAAAACTTAACTCGGATCTAGGTGGCTGGATGTTCAAAGCTAAAACAGATCCGAATCAAGTAAAACTTAACTCAGATCTAGGTGGCTGGATATTCAAAGCCAAAAAAGATCCGAGTCAAGTGAAACTTAACTTGGATCTAAGTGGCTAGATATTCAAAGCTGAAATAGATCCGAATTAAGCAAAACTTAATTCGGAATATGAATTGACTACAGTCAATCAAAGTCATGCAAGAAATTGACTTAGCAAATAATGCATTTGAAGCCTAACAAAGCTTCCAAACGAACAACAAATTATTCGGTTGCAAGCTTCGGGGACTAGTGTATATATACTATACTTTGAATAACAGACGAAGTATCAACAGAAGCGCTTACCTCGTTCATCTTATCACTCACAAGAACAATCTTAGCAGCCATATGCAAACGACTGCTGATGTCGGAAAGCTGAAATGGCTGGCTACTCGGATTGCCCTCAAGCTGATCGGAGGCGTTCCAGTTATTGTCATATTCCACCAAAGAGCCGAGGCTGTTCCCACTCTCAGACCCGTTACGTAACTACCACCGTTGCCGGACTCTTGTGAAGAGTAAGCTGAGTGTCGCCACAAGGGGAGACGCCAGGCGTAACAGAGGAAACTCCCTTGCGAAGTGTATCAGTTATGCCGGGCTGAGAAGAGCTAGCTGGCTCCTTATGAGATGCAGAAGGTTTAGTAACAACAACCTTCCTACTTTTAGTAGAGGCTTCGGCAGGGGCAATAACCTCAGCACTAGGAGTTACATCATTCGAGGCAGGAGGAACTATAGTTTCTGAAGGGGCCAGGATAGTGGTATCCTCGGCTGGAGTTGCAGTAGCAGCTAGAATTGTGGTGGTCAAAGGAATATCGGGGGAAACCTCGGTGGTCATAACAGGGGCAACAGGTTCAACAACATGATCTACTGGCGGAGTTATGTCGGCGTTAACGGTGGGAGCTGTGGGTACATCTCGCCGAGGCGATGTATGAGTCAGTGCAGGAGGAGAGTCAACACGAGAGGGACTGGGAGCCCGAGTATCCTCCAGGGGCAGAGGAGAAGGCTGCCGAGTTGTATGGCTTGTCATACTCAGACCGCTTGGCTTGGCAGAGAGAGGAGCTCTGCAAAGGACAAAGAGTCAAATCAAAAGACATAAAGAGAGAAACAAGAAGTACAAATGAAAATAAACTCACCCAGTAACCCCAGGCATGGTTTTAGGCCTCGGAATATGCTGAGCAGACTTCTTCGTTCGCTTCTTGGGAGCAGCATCGGAGGGATCTATCGGAGCGGTGCGCTTCTTCGAGGTAGCAGGAGCTTCACAAGCAAGAGGCTCAGTGTCGTGCACCTGACCGGCCGGATTAGCTGAGAAAGTAGAAGCTGGAAATGCATAAGAGATAGGCATCACGGCGGCTACCTCAAGAATTTGGACGTCATCCAAGTCACCTTCATCCCTGTGGGCTGAGGTCTTGCCACGGGCGTGAGCCGGAGCAACATCTGACTTAGGGACAAACTCTTCTGAGTCAGGTTCCCCGCTGTTCGGGGTATTCCGATCGGTAGTCCACGGAAGAGCCAGAACCTCGGCATCCTCGGTCTTTTGCTCCGCAAACCTCTGCGAGAAAAGGAAACAAAGTAGGATCAACAAAATAATGGTCACAAAGGCAATCCGGAAGCAAACGCAAATGCGTAAATTTACCTGAGGAGGGGGATGCCCGCGAGTAAATCGCTTCATTCCCCATTCCCACTCTTTTGGCATATCGGTTTTGAAGATAGCTCGGACATGCTTATAAATGAGATAGTCGTCGAGCTCAACCGTCGAGACTCGGTTGGGATCGAGAGGACCACTCATGTAACAAAGCTTGTGAGTGCGAAGCTGAAAAGGGCAGATCCGACTGCTGATGAATGCGGTCATCAGATCCTCATGATGGAGCCCGGTGCGGATCAGCTCCTTAAGCCGAATCTCAAATGCTTCGGCCAGACCATGGTTTTTCCTAGGATTGTAGTTCCAATTCTTCTTTCCCAGTGTTTTTGACATAGAAAAATGATCTATGCCATTTCTTGCAAGACTCAAGGCCGGCGACTTGTGGGAACTCGGAATTTCTCCGAGGTGTAATAGATGCGGCCCCGCATTGGGTAAGGGATTTCTCGGAAGGATGGAGAGAGGGGTCCAGCACAACATTAGATCGGATTTGGAAGAATTTGGACCAAACAGGCACGGAGGGCCAATGGCCAAAGTACCCTTCCGAAGCCGAGATAAAGGCTGACAAGGAGGCGATAACATTGGCCGGCAGATGATGCGGCTGGAGGGCGAAATAATCAAGGAACCCCCTAGCAAAATCGCTAAGGGGGAGGCCGAACCCAAGAGCGAAGTGGGACATGAAGACAATGTAATTGCCTTCTTTGAGTACATGAGAGGATTCTTTGCCGGGCAAGCAACAGCTTACCTCGGCAGGAATTCGACGTGTCCTAATCAACCACTCTATCTCACGATGAGTGACAGAGGATCCCTGCCAAGAGCCCCGTTCTGGACCGGACGCAGAGTCATAATCCTCGACGAGCGCTCCGCTGGCAGAACTAGACATGGGTTCGCCGGAGGAATCCACGGAGGAAAGACTAGCAGCGGGGAGAGGCTTAGAGGCGCAGGGGCCCATCACGATTCAAGCTAGCACCGCGGCGGAACGAAAAAGAACCGTCACGAGTAATCTGGAAAAGCAGAAGAGGTGCCTAGGGAAGAAACCTAGCGGCGAGACTATAGGAAAACTCACCGGCGAAGGCGTCGGAGCAAGCGCGCGGAGGAGAAGTCACTGGACCAGAAGCCCTGCAGCGTGACCGACGGGGAGGTCGATGATGGAGCAGCCGCTAGCACAGGAACAAAGGCGCTGTCGCGAGGAAGAAGAAGATGGATGAGTGAAGGCGGAAAGTAAATCCTCTAGCCCTGCACCCTCTTTATAACCGCACGGTATCAGCGGTTGTGGGATCGTGGCTGCGCATGATAACCGTGTTAATCACGCGTCCGGCGGAACCGTTTGCTACTAGTGGAGCCACACCGAAGACCACACGGCGCAGGAGGGGATCAGGCCTCCTGACCGATGCGGTACTCGAGGCATCACTGCGCCGACACGACGGGCGCAGCAATCACTGTAGCTTGTCAGTGGGCACTGTAGAGGAACAAAAAACTAGAAGAATAATGATGAGTGGTACACGTAGGACGAGGCGTGCTCAGGAAGCTGCACGGAAACCTCGAACATAAAGAAGTAACTCGGAAAGAAGGAGAGAAGTATGTTGGGAAACTGATGTGGCCCGGTCGAGGTTTCATGCAGGACCACAGCATCTTTGGGGACTAATGTTGGGGAGGTGACCCCGAATAGGGTCAAGACAGGGGAAAGACGAAAGGAATCTCCCTTGTCATGAGCCGAGTTACTATTTTTATCGGCCGAGTCATGTAAGAGTCGGCCGAGATAGGCAAGGTCATAACAGCCACGGAATGAGTAACACCTTATCCGGCCGACATATGAGTTAAGTTGGCCAAGCGAGTCTGATTAACTTGAATGCACATGAAGGACGAGCCGAATTATGCGAGACAAGGCCGAGTAACACGAAGCTTGCAGGAGAAAGAGGTGCCTATAGTCAAACCCTAGTAGCTGGCTAGGAGGAATCTGAATAGAGCCAAGCACAAAGGACAAGGAGCAGAGCGGCAGAAGGGCAGAAGAAGGTCACCGAGGTGACAGTCAGCTAGCCCGAGGCACGCATGTGAAGCTCTCTACAACATTGCCGCTGATAGAAGGGGGACACGGAAAGGAGGCCGCCGAGTTACCATATTGGGACAAGCAAATTCCCAGAATATGCTTGCCATGTCAGCCCTAGAAGGAACCAAGGCACCCCTTTATAAGGGGAGACGCGGGCTCCTGAGAGAGGATGGATTCATTCTACGTCGTAAGGCTCGGGTAGTAGCTCTCTTCTTACTGGAAACATCTCAAGGAGCATTTGTAGTCCTTGAGAGGAGAAATAAAGATCTACATGTTAGTCATTTGAGTGTAGAAATCACTACATCTTCCCTCCCCAAATCCCTCTAGCATCCATTGGCCCCATACTCTAGCCTACTCATGGCATCTTCCGTGCCACCACCACGACACTAATCCACATCAGAGTAACCTACAACATCATAAGTAACAACCATAGAGGGTAAATACATTTGGAATTGTATTCGCAAGTGATACCATAGTAGAATAGTAGTATCTAACATCTATATGAGTTTGGCTGGGTGTAGTTTTAGGCTTGCTTGCTCAAAATAGGTTTTTCCTATCAGTTGAAAACATTAAGTTTTTTTTGACAAAAACTCCCAAGGAACCACCAATAGACATTGCTGAACCTTAATCCCTTGTTCAACCACAAGTTTTTAACTTAGAAATTGGGGTGAGGAGATCCTTGATAGCTTCAATGTCTTGATGCTCAAATTGTTCGTTGTCGGGGACACAACTAAGTACTTAGGTTTTCCTTCTCGAGAGGTGGTGCACTTTCCCCATAAGACTCGACATGCATTGAGACGATATCTTTCAGAAGACTTCCCTTAGACCAAATGGACGCGTTCCAACCTATCACCCTACCCCATCTGTCCATCTGGCTAAGTTATTGCAACCTATATGATCAAGGAAGACGCCATATGCCATGTGGTTCAACTAGAAGCTTCTAAACACTAAGTATCTCAAATCCCTTTGTTCCTGGGTGGATTTCCACAAGTGTGATACGCAAGGTATACCATAGATATGGGCCTTGTGTAACCACTCAACATAACCCATTCATACCATTCCACCCAGGTGATTCATTCACTTAGTTGTTTTATTAAGAAAAAACATAAGTCAAAGACTTAGCAATATTTCCATAGCATGTATATAATCCACCCTAGTTTGCTACTAGCTAGGCTAAGCATGATAATATAACAAGTATCTTAACTTAGAGGAAAATTCTACCAAGACTACAAGTACTAGGATTTCCCATGGCATAGCATATAGATACTTAGCAAAAATTTCATGCAAGCCCTATACAAAATATCACTAGTGCATAGTCAAAATAATAGCGCAAATACATGAAGCACCACTTCCCTTGGTAGTTGGGGGAGTAGCAACAATCTTCACAATCACAATCACCAGTAGCACCAAAATCTACACATAAAATGATAGCACCAAAATCTCGTTCAAAATATTGAAGCAAAATATATGAATGCCTGCAAATGCAATTGAATGAAATTTTCTACACCAACCCATTCGACCAAACAATACTAAACAAAAATCTAACTAAATATAGTCTAAATAAACTTAAAATTACTTTAAAAATCATTTTCCTAATAAATTATATAGTCCAAATAAGACTATATTTTTCTCTACACAAAAACCCATATTTACAGAAACAAAATACACAAATAAGCCCACAGTAGTGTAGGTTATTTTTTTCAATCCATTGATATATTATTTGCATTTTGTGGATAAACAGAACTCAAGTTATGAATTTTCTAAGTTTGAATCAAATTCTGGTTTTTTTAAAATCGAGCCACGCGACAGCGTCTGATTGGACGATACCGCTTCGGGGTGGATCGCGCTTCCACGCTGTTCGATATAATCAGATCCAACACACCAGATCTATGCATACCCTTTCGCTACTGGCTCTAATCTTGACCGCTAGATCTAGATCCAGCGGATCTCATCACTTTGACCACACGCGGGCGGCGCAAATGGCCACCGCGGCGGCTGCGCATCGGACGGCGAAGCTCTGGCGAGGCCAGAGGGAAAGGGTGGCGGTACTGGTGCCTACCTAGGTAAGGGAGACACGGTGAAGCTCGGGAGTTGGCGTGCTCGTGGACGGGGCTGGGGCGCACGGACACGGCAATGATTCCTCATCAGAGTTGGCGTCGGTGTCGGGCTCGCTCGGGAGTTGTCATTGGCGACGCTACAAGGCACGGAAAGACGAGCCAGAGGTGGCGTTAGACGCGCATAGACAAGGTGAGTACATGCATATCAACCAAAGGGAAGGGTGCTAGGGTTTACCGAATTCGTTCGCCGGAGTTGTTCGGGACAGCGGCGGTGCGAGCTTAATTGTGGAAAGCTTAGAAGCGCTCAGAGGGTGATGAGTGAGGGGAAAGGAGCAGAGAGGGGAGGGGGTTCAGTAGAGGGGGTATGGGCGTGGGATTACTGTGAGTTTAACGCGAATTGATTCGTGAATCAACTGGCCAGAAACGGGCGGCGACGACGAGTCTGCGTCGTTGATTGAGGAAGAAGGTGACGTGGCTGCGGGGCCAGCGTGTCAGTGAGAGGGGGTGCGCGGGTGCGGGTGAGAAACAGAGGGGTGAGTGGGGGGGTTTTCCCGGGTGGGCTCGTGTTGGGCCGTGGGGTGGGCAGAGCCAATTGGCTGGTCTGCTCCTATTTTTTTCTGTTCTTTTTATTTTTATTTTTCTGAAAAGATTTTCTAAATAAAATTTGAATGCTCAAAACAACTCCAAATCAGTTCAAACTTCTTCCAAAAATTTATGTGGCCAAGCTAGTGTCCAAGAGTGTGTAAAACACATAAATTTACTCAGAATCACTTTGGCCCATTGAAAAATAATTCAAAAGCATGCCTCATATGATAGATGAAATGGGCATTTGAAATGGTTCTATTTGAATTCAAACTTTGATTTTTTTTGTGCTAGTTCTAAATTCTTTGAAAATACGAATGCAATGCATGCTTTACAAATCATGATTTTTGGGATGTTACAAATCTAACCCCCTTAAGATGAATCTCTCCCTCGAGATTTGGATTGGCTAGCAAATAGGTGAGGGTGATCTTTCCGAAGGTAATCTTATCTTTCCCAAGTTGCTTCTTCTTCGGAATAGTGGTTCCACTGAACTTTGCAGAATTTGATAGTCTTGATACGAGTAACTCTTTCTGCTGTCTCAAGAATCTTGATAGGTTTCTCTTCATAGGTGAGATCACTCTCTAACTAAACCTCTTCCAAAGGTATAGTATCCTTCAAAGAAGTTTCTTCTATCTCTGGATGACATTTCTTCAACTGAATCACGTGAAACACATTGTGAACTGCAGATAGCGATTCAAGCAATTCGATTTCATAAGCCACTTCTCCTTTGCGGCTTAAGATCTTGAATGGTCCAATGTACCTTGGTGCCAGTTTTCGTTTGACTCCAAATCTCTTTGCACCACAAAGTCGTGAGACTCTAAGATAAGCTCTATCACCTACCTCATAGGTGACTTCTCTATGCTTTGGATCTACGTAGCTCTTCTGTCGAGACTATGCTATCCTCAATATGTCCTTTACCAATTTGACGTTCTCTTCAGCTTCCTTGATCAATTCTGGTCCGAACAAGTTTCTTTCTCCAACACCACTCCATAGTAATGGCGTAGTACACTTTCTTCCATAAAGAAATTCAAATGGTTCCATCTCAATACTGTCTTGATAGCTGTTATTGTAAGAGAATTCTGCGTAAGGTAAACTTTCATCCCAACTAGATCCATAGTCTAGGGCACATGCCCTCAACATATCCTCCAAAATCGGATTGGTCCTTTCTGTCTGTCCATCAGTCTGGGGGTGAAATGTTGTGCTAAACTCTAATATCTTTCCCAATGATTCATGCAATTGTCTCCAAAAATACGAGGTGAACTGAGTTCCTCTATCAGACACAATACTCTTGGGTACTCCATGCAGAAATTCAATCCTATTCATGTAAATCTTGGCTAACTTAGCACTTGTATAGGTTGTCTTCACAGGTATGAAATGAGCCACTTTAGTTAGGAGATCAACAACAACCCAAATAGAATCGTATCCCGATCTTGTCCTTGGAAATCCGGTGATGAAATCCATACCAATCTTGGGGAAGAAGGTGACAACGAGTCTGCGGCGTTGATTGGGGAAGAAGGTGACATAGCTGTGGGGCCAGCGTGTCAGTGAGAGGGGGTGCGCGGCTGCGGTTGAGAAACAAAAGGGTGAGCGGGGGGTTCCCGGGTGGGCTCGTGTTGGGTCGTGGGGGTGGGCCGAGGCCATTGGCTGGTCTGCTCCTATTTTTTCTATTCTTTTTATTTTTCGTTTTCTGAAAAGATTTTCTAAATAAGATTTGAATGCTCAAAACAACTCCAAATCAATTCAAACTTCTTACAAAAATTTATGTGGCCAAGCTAGTGTCCAAGAGTGTGTAAAACACATAAATTTACTCAGAATCAGTTTGGCCCTTTGAAAAATAATTCAAAACCATGCCTCATATGATAGATAAAATGGGCATTTGAAATGGTTTTGTTTGAATTCAAACTTTGATATTTTTTGTGCTAGTTCTAAATGCTTTGATAATATGAATGCAATGCATGCTTTTACAAATCATGATTTTTGGGATGTTACATCCACCCACATTAATGTGGAAGAGGTGGGGGGAGCCCACCATGGCTGGGCGCATAGCCCCTTGGGTTCCCCCCTCTCCCTATAAAAGTACCCCCTCTCCTCCTCTCAAAGCACACCTCCTCGCAAAGGATCTCTCTCCCCCCTTTAGAATTTCCCCATGGTCTCGGATCAGTGAGATACATGTTCCCGGTGGCTTTTTCTGGAAGGATTTGTTGCTTCTGCTGCTTCGCTGGAGCGAGGGCATGGAGGTTATCGGGGTACCTGGACGTGTGTGCGATTACGGATGCACCACTTCTTTGCGGTGCTGGACGTGATGGTGCTAGACCGGCTGGACCAGATGGACTTCATCACGATCTTGAGATCGGCAAGCGTTTGACTACATCATCCATGAGTACAACCTCGTTAACGCTATACGGTCTTCGAGGGTATGTATTCTATGGATGTATATCCACCCGTTGCTTGTATCTAGTAGATAGATCTTGGTGCTTTGTTCCCATCTAGGAAATTTTTTGTTTTCTATGCTGCGAACCCTTCACAACTAGATATTGGTCGATATGATGTCTCCCCTATCTTGATGTACTGTATACACTTCACCACGGAACGGGATCATGCATCTCATCATCAAATCATCATCAGACGGCGGATAAATTCCATCTCCAAATACTCCATTCAAATCCCATGTCGGGGTGCTCTCATAGGCCCTAGCAATAACCACCAGATAACTTGAACAAACAAACACCATCATGGAAGACTTCGTGACGGCGACAAATGCCATAATATCTGATTATATCTACACATGAAACTCAGCGTTGGACTTATGGTGAGTGGGTTCAGAAGGCGAATCTTGTGCGGCTCTTCCCTCTGAGCAATAACAATGACGCCACAATAAACACCGACGAAGTAGAACCTTTTGATGAGGAGAATAATTATCCTAAGATATAAATGTACAATGAAAAATACCCCCTTTGTTCACTAATATACACATTCTAAATATTTCAAAATATACTAGATACATCCTAAAATGAGTGAACATACTCACTTAAACATGCATGCATATCTACATATGTGCGTGCATATGCATGTTTTAAAAAAGCTTAAATATGAACTGAGGGATGAATTGTGAACCTGTGTTGAACGTCCATTAGATTCATTGTGAAACAACGAACTTTGGCGAGGTTGAGGAACATGAAGTCGCCGATGTCTAGAAGTGTGTAATATATGAGGGTCCAATTGTTGAGATGGAACTCGGGCTCTTTTAAAGCGCGTCGCCAATCGCCGTAGGCTGCCCAACAAGAAGCGTAGGCGTCGGTGTACTCCTCCTCCTCCTCTAGGAAGGAGTCTCCGATCTTTGCAAGTGCTCCGTCGGTAGAGAGATCGGACCGGCTCACTGTTATTTGGCTGCTCACCATTCCTTCCTACTGAGGAAGAAAGACGACAAGGAGAAGAACATGGAGAGAAGGAGTGGAAGAGGAACTGCCCCTAGACAACTACGCACGCGGTCGAGGAACTGCCAATTTTAATTTTTGTAATTTACAAAGTACGTATAAGAATGTTGAAATACATTCTCTAACAAATAGATTTTGATGATCTGGCGGTTAGAGTTGTTCGCTACGTAATGCGATGTTGCGGGTTCGAGTATCTCTAACCGCTAGTTCACCAAACCAATTTTTATATCTTTTTGTTTTTTCTATCAAACAGACTGACACGTAGGACCGGCCAAAACCACCGTGAAATTTGACCTGGCAAACCATGTTGATAGGTGGGGTCAGTCTACAGATAGCGTGTTCGTTAAAAAAATAAACGCCC
Source organism: Avena insularis (assembly GCA_023614405.1). Taxonomy (NCBI): domain Eukaryota; kingdom Viridiplantae; phylum Streptophyta; class Magnoliopsida; order Poales; family Poaceae; genus Avena; species Avena insularis. Next base: position 54,634,626 of record CM042685.1, on the reverse strand, counting down.
TGACAAAATCCGTGACGATTATACACAATACGAAATAGGAGACATGTCTTACGGTTCAGGGAAGAAATCCATGACGAATTTGCCACGAAGAAATCGCGAAACGTCATGACACTAGTGCACAGGTAGGCCTCTAACACCGGTTCGTAGAGGCCTCTAATAGCGGTTAACAGCAGTTGATATACGAACCGCTATTAAAGGGTGGCGCACGTGGGGCTGCCGCAGTGCTCAGGCCCCCCCTTTAACACCAGTTCGTAACACGAACCAGTGTTAAAAGTTGCGTGGCAGGAAAACGGCATAAACCTTTGCCGTGGCAGAGTTATGTCGCCGCCCCGTTCTGGGCGTATTTCTGCGGCATGGAAGGGATGGGGAGGGGGGATATCTTGTGGTATTTCGATCGGGAGAGTTATACACATACATCGTCGGTACATACAAGTACATGAATAATTAAGCAACCATTATTATACAAAAACATTGTCATTGTGGTATTCTCCGTACACATTGAAGCATCAAGTACAAGACAAACACGTTCAAGCATATATACAATATAACATCTCCGTACACGTTCATTTTGGTGGATATCTAAAGAGTTCTCCGCCAGGCGTGACGACCCCATCAAGTATGAACCCCGCCAATTCCTCTTGAATGGCTCGTATGCGGTCAAATGGTAGAAGTTGGTCCCCAATCCATTCGATCTAAATATATATGAAGAATGGGGTCAACATATATATAAGAAAAAAACTCAACACAACTGATGGTAATAAAATAATGTTGTGTACTTTGTTTACTTACTCTAAGTTGTTCTAGTGCGGCTTGGCCTGTCGCACATATCGTGTTGCGAATGAACTCGCAAACATAGTATCCACATAAGTTATTTTCAGGTCCCTGATGCGCGCACTTTACGAGAATAGAGAGTTCAATCAAAATAATAATCAATAAAGCATGATATAATGGAATTGGAAGAAGAATCAAAGAGATACGCAGACCTAGCTAGCTAGTATTACTTACATTTTGGTCTATAAATTTTAGTTCTTCTGACCATTCACCCATGGCCCTGCCCGTGAACCTTTTCCAAACCTTGTTTGGCAAAGAAAATGGATAAACGAGTAATTAATTACTTGTTGTCACGAAAGTTGTCGATCTAGTGCGATAATATGATTAAAATTACCTTTGGAGCATATCTTTAAAGTCTGTACATATCTCTTGGTCTTTTTGTAACGAGTCCATGAAAAGGAATTTTCCTGAGTCAACTTGAATGACTAGCAGAATAAAGTGGAACCTATGCACACATAACTCATCATCAGTTACACTTTGTAACATCACTAAAATCATGATTTCAAAGATTGCATATCATTCATGCATGCATATAGAATTGAGATCAATTTCAAAACTCATTTCAGAAAAACAGAAGCACATAGTGCTATCATTTTATGTGAGCAAACTTAAATCAAATAACCATCCCCATTTGAGAGTTTGAATGTTTTAAACCTAGATTGTTTGTCTCCTTGTTGAATGGAATGAGTGTGGAATTTGAACCAAGCTTTACAAATGGAGATGGTTTCAAAAACCATTTCTCAAACATTTGCAAAAACAAGTGCAAGTCTCTGTTATTTTGTTTCCCCAAAAATGACCAAGCCTTTTCAAAGTGACCCCATGGTTTTATGCCTAGAATTGAGACTGTTGCACCCTGCAAAAATCCCAAATAGATTTGAATTCAAATGGAGTTTGAATTCATTTGAAAACCATTCCTGAAAATCAAACTGGAAAAAGAAAAAGAGAAGATAATTAGAAAAGGGCCGGCGCAAGGATTTTGGCCCAGCAACAGACACGGCCCAGCTATCCCACCCGGCCTCTCTCTCCCTCTCTCGTACGCGCAAATGCACTCACGCGGTCGCTGACATCCAGACCCCACTTTCTCTCTGCGCGTTTACCGACGAAGCGGCCTCTCCACGCCAGCGTCTTTCCCCAAATCCATGACGAACTCCGCCGTTCTGCTGCCTTGATTCCGTGAGGTAAATTGCATTGATTCAGTAAGCGTTTATTGTCGAGCCTCTGGCTATATAATCCCCACTCTCTCGCGACCATTTCCCCTCGAACAATTCCTCCTTCACGCCACCAGGCTGCCCACAACTCGCTCGACGCCGCCGCTGTTCCGATGACCGCGCCGACGAATTCCGGTGAGCTCTGTGTTCCCCTCTGTCCCTGACTCATACTATCAAGCTCAGCAAGTCCTTGCGCACCTACTGACACTCCCCATTTGTCCTCGCATGATCCCTAGCTTCGGCAACGACTTCGACAGAGCGCCACCGTTCTCTGAACGAACTTCGGCGACCTCTCCCCGTAAGTACCAGCCGCCCCTTGCCCTCTGCCTGATACGCCTAGAACCCCCGTCGTCTTGCGCATCTAACGGTGCCTTTCTTTTGACTTAGAGCGACGCGGAACCTCGCCAACATCGACAACTGACCGTACCTGACGCGTTCGCGAACTCCGGCGAGGAATCTTCCACGACCCCGTGCGCCCCTTCCCAAGCCATCGCCACCTTGAGCATCAGCAGCTTCCCGCGGTTCTGGTAAGCCTCTTCCCCCACTCCCGCGCGACCTAGAACGCCAGCGCTGCCGCTGACAGACACGCCGCCGCCAGTCGCCGCCGCCAGCGCCGCTCAGTTTTGGTCAAACGAATTGTAGCCATCAGATCCAGATCCAGCGCGTAGGATTAGTCCACTTATCGAATCGTTATGTTTAGATCTGAGCCATGCGCGATAGTTAGATCCTACGGCTCGCGAGCGTGATCCGGAGCGAAGCGGTACGCGCCAGTAAGAATATGACGCGTGGCTAGGGTTTGATTCAAAAACAGATTTGAAATAGATTTAGATCCAAAATTGAAATGGCTATAACTTTTGATTCCCACGTTAGATTTTTGCAAATTTTATACCGTTGGATTCAGGAAGACAAGCTCTTTCTGTTTATTCAATGTGTTTAAAGTTTATGTTCTGTTAAAATGACTTTTTATGCAGAAACTTGTTTAGGACTATTTTGAGTATAGAATTTGTTTAGTAATTTGTTTTAGTGCTAAATAAGTTTGGTTTAGCAAGTCTTTGACTTGGTTATGATTCAGTATCATGCACTTGCTTGGTTGGGTTTTAAAATCATCACTTAGCATTCTTTGCATGCATGCATATATTTATGTTTGTATATGAATTGTGTGTAAAATTTGTGCTACCATTTTTGTGTAGACTTTGGTGCTAGTGACTGTGATTGTGAGGAGTGCTACTCTCCCCATTACCAAGGCAAGTGGTACTTCATGAATATTTCCATCCCTATATATTTTGTACAAGCATTAGAAATATTTTGCTAAGTCTTGCATGTTACTATTTTGCCAAATGCTATGTTGGGAAATGCTAAGTAGTTGTAGAATTGCTAAGAAATTTCCTAAGTTAAGTTACTATGCTATGCTTAGCCTAGCTAGTAGCAAACAAGGGTTGGTAAAGTATATACATGCTATGATGAAAATATTTCTAAGTCTTTGGACTTATGTTTTTCTTAATAAAACAACTAAGTCAATGAATCTCCTGGGTGGAATGAGACTTGAATGGTGGTTTTTGGTTGAGTGGTTACACAAGGCCCATGGACATGGTTTACCTTGTGTATCTCACTTGTGGTATGCCACCCAGGCACAAAGGGATTTTAGAGGCCAAGTGTTGAGAAGCTTATAGTGCAGCCACTTGGCAATATGGGCTCTGCCTGGATCACATAAGTTGCTAGAACTTAGCCATTTGGACAGTTGGTGGTAGTGGGAATGATAGGTTGGAGCGCGTCCATTTGGTCTAATGAAAGGCTTCTGAAAGGTCCTGTCTTGGGAAACCAAGTCTGGTGGGGAAAGTGCACAACCTCTGCAGATGGAAAATCTAAGTACTTAGCCAAGTCCATGGCAATGGACAACTTGAGCATCAAGATATGGAAGCTATCAAGAATCTCATCACTCCAACTTCTAAGTAAAACTTGTGGGTGAACAAGGGTGAAGGACCTCAATGTCTATTGATGATTTCTTGGGAAATGTTTTAACAAAGAAAAACTTAGTGATTTCAACTAATAGGAAAAACCTATTTTGAGCAAAGCAAGCCAAGCTACACTTAGCCAAAATGCATATAGTAATATAGTCCACTTAAAAATTTACTAAGGTATCACTTGCCAATACTATTCCAAAGTATTGACCCACTGTGGCTGTAACTTGTGATGTTGCAGGTTACTCCGATGATGATTAGGTGTCATGAGTCTACACTCAACATGCTTGCCTGTGGCACATGAAGATGAAGACTTATGTTTATTTACTTATTCCAAACTCTTGTATTAGGCCTGTGGCCTTGAGTTGTAAAAGACTATGTTTTATCTCTGGAATGGATGTAATAAATGACCTTTGTATCTATGTACTTCATCTTAAACTGTGGATGCTAGCAATGATCCAGGGACTAGCATTGCAATCACAGGGATCCTTTTTCCTTTACAAAGGAGGGATCTTACAGATGGTATCAGAGCACTGTGTTGCCTGTAGGATTATGACCCTAGGATTGGAAACCACTAAGGAAAATTTTCAACTACTTCTACATTTGTCTATTCTTCTCGTAAACTTTTCTAATCTTCTCTTCTCATCTCTAATTGTAGATGAACTCCATCAACAAAGCCGTAAAGAAAGGACCACTCATGACCATGACCTTGGAGTGTGAGACTGAGTTTCCCAAAATTCTCAAGGATCTCATGGTGGCAATGGAAATACATGGTGCAGCTGTGTACAAAGGCTTTCCAGTGAAGGATGAAGGAGTTGAGTACTGGTGGGTGCAACTTCACTTGTATAAAAACAAGGAAGACAACCACAATGAAAAAGGATTCTGCATGTACACTAACACAGTGGTGCACACCACATTCTTTGAGTCAGCAAGAGAAGCAGCTTGGAGGACTATCAAAGAACTTAGTGCTAGAGTCAAGTGCAGAATGCTCAACCTCCAAAAAGACTTTGAGAAAGAGAAGGAACATACCCAAGAGTTGAAAGCTACCAACCAAACCTTAAGAGGAGATATTATAGACTTAGTGATGGAATCATGTGAGCAAGATAGGCTGATTGCTTCTAGGAACATTGTGTTAGCCAACAGATCCAGTGAGATAGGATTGTAAACGTACTTCGTTAGTTGGACCACCACCTATCACCTTATTTTCCAAATTGTTACCTTAAAATAGGATTGGACCTTGGCTGATGTAATGGATTCATGTATGCATGACTTGTGTGATTTTGCTTTCCAAGGATATGTATGTGTGTTATGACTTTGCTTATCTTAAATTGTGTTGTTCTAACTTTTCTATCTTATAAATAGATGCCTATTACCATCAGCACTGTTGAGGAGTTCCAGGTTACCCGCTTTGGTCCTCGTATCGTTGAGCTTACCACTTTGCTCAATCTCCCTCTTCCCACCATCATGGTGCATCCACTCACCAAGTTCGAGAGGAAGGACCTCTGGGGCTTCAAGGTGAACCAGCCCGGACACCAGACAGAGCCTACTACGGAGGCCATCGTCTTCAAGCTTATGCACGATGACAGGTAGAGAGGCATGGAGGTAGTTATGCAGGACCTGATAGGACGTCTGCTAGGACGACACTCCCGACAGGTTAGAGGCACCCACTTCCACGTCTTCGGAAGACGTGATGAGGATGGAGAGTCCATCGACTTCGAGGACGACTCGAGGGACGCAGCAGAGCCGATACGTCTGTATCTCCAGGACTTAGAGTCTCTCATTAGGCACGTGGACACGGACAGGACCAATGTCATGCTCAGCAATGACGAGCTCCAGGTGCAGCTACGCGAGAAGGACAAGCTCTTCGCGCAGCAGGACGAGATAGTCAAGGAAATGGAGGCGAAGTTCGAGACCCAGGACAGGAAGTTCAAGAGTCAGGAGAAGCGTGTCCAGGATAGGAACAAGAAGATCCGGGACATGACTGAAGAACTGCAGTCCAAGGACTTCGAGCTAGAGCAGCAGCAGATGGTGATAGAGAGGCTTTGTTCCCAGAAGAGGGCTCTCAAGGACAAGATTGAGTCCTTGACCACTACTATTGAGGAGAACAAGACCGCGATGGAGAACGCAAGTCTTACCTTTGTCGAGGAAGAGATTGATGCTGATGAGTAGACTTGACTACACTTTTGTCTTTTATTTTCATACTTGTTATGTGAGAACTTGTTATTGGACCATCCGACATGTGGATGGCTTGCTACTTGTGTGTTTTACTTTGTGAACTTGTTATATTGTTGTTGAAATTTTATCTTTGTGTTTGCTTATGTGATGTAATGTGCATGAAAACATCTATGGGTATCTCATTCTTATCTCTATTTGAACAAACCACAGATGCCTCCCCGTCGCGCAAACCCCAACCCCAACAACAACAACATCACACCAGAAATGCAACAAATGATGACTGCTCAAACGCAGCTGATGCAGATTATGACAACATTCATTCAGAACCAAAACAACAACAACAACAACAACAACCCCAATAACAACAACAATAACAACAACAACCCTCCGGGCTTTGATATGCTTACCAGATTTCTGAGATTGAGGCCAGCTAAGTTCTCGGGGACGACTGATCCCATGGTGGCCAACGATTGGCTACGTTCTGTAAACAAGGACTTAGTGACCGTGGGCTGCACGAACGCTGAAAAGGTCAGATTTGCAGCACATCTGCTAGAAGGGCCAGCCGCCACTTGGTGGGACAACTTCCAAATCACCACTCCTATAGATGAGGTGACTTGGGCTATCTTTGAGGATGGCTTTCGCACTGCTCATATCTCATCAGGAATAATGAGCCTGAAAAAGAAAGAGTTCCACAATCTGAAGCAGCGCCACCGCAGCGTGGCTGAATACATTGAAGAGTTCAACAATCTGGCGCGTTATGCACCAGATGAGGTTGACACAGATGCCAAGAGAAAGGAAAAATTTCTGGAAGGCTTGAATGATGAGCTGAATCTGCATCTGGTTGTGGCATATGTTCCCACTTATCAGTCGCTCTGTGACAAGGCTGCTATATTGGAGAACAAAATGAAGCAAGTCGAGATTAGAAAGAGAAAGCACTCCGACAAGCATAGCTCGGGATCGTCTCACAAACGATCTCACTATGATGATAGGGGAAGCTCAGGATCCCACAAGCATGGGAAATTCAACAAGCACCACAACCACAACCGTCATGACAACAAGCATCATCGCAGTCATGACAATGACAAGTACAAGAACCACAAGAGTGGACATAAGAGCCACCACAGTGGTAATGGAAGTGGAAGTGGAAGTCAGCCTGCTAAGAGAGACATCTGTCAGGTTGAATGCTTCAAATGCAAGAAGATGGGACACTATGCAAACGAGTGCCCCGAAAAGAAAGTTGAAGGACCTATCAAGCCCAATCCTTTCCAGAAAGGACAGGTGAACCACATCAGTGTGGAGGAGGTCTATGAGGAACCTGACGCTATTGCTGGTAAGTTCAGACTCAATTCTATTCCAGCATTTGTTCTTTTTGATACTGGAGCATCGCATTCATTCATATCAAAAGCATTTGTTGATAGAAATGGGTTTCCATCTGAAAACATTGGGTGTCCAATAAAAGTTAGTTCTCCGGGTGGAGAAATGATAGTAAGTCTTGGATGCCGGGATCTAGTAATAGAGTTTGGAAAACATAAGTTTCCAGTAGGCCTGATAATCCTAGATTCCCAAGGACTGGACGTAATATTGGGAATGGATTGGATGGCTAAGTATGAAGGAGTACTAGATTGTGCTAATCGTACTGTTGCACTCACAACCCCGGAAAGAAAAAGAATTAAGTTCAGGTCCAACTTTGAATCGAAAGGAAGTAAGCTAAATTCTCTTAAGGGGGTTAGCATGGACAGTGTGCCAATTGTGAGTGAGTATCCGGATGTGTTTCCGGAATAATTGTCGGGAATGCCACCAGATAGAGATGTGGAGTTTCTGATAGATTTGGTACCAGGGTCTAGACCAATAGCAAAGAGACCGTATAAAATGTCAGTTGATGAACTAAAAGAACTCAAGAAACAACTGGGAGAACAGTTGCAGAAAGGATTCATTCAACCAAGTTCTTCATCTTGGGGAGCCCCAGTTTTGTTTGTGGAGAAGAAAGACAGAAGTCAAAGGTTATGCATAGATTACCGTTCACTCAACGAGGTAACTATCAAAATATCCTTTGCCTAGAATCAATGATTTATTTGATCAGCTTGAAGGAGCATGTGTGTTCTCAAAGATTGATCTAAGGTCAGGCTATTTTCAACTCAAGATAAGAGAGCAAGACATACCTAAAACAGCATTCACCACAAGGTATGGATTGTATGAGTATACCGTAATGCCTTTTAGCTTGACAAATGCTCCAGCATACTTCATGAATATGATGAACAAAGTGTTCATGGAATTCCTTGACAAGTTTGTTGTCGTTTTCATCGATGACATCTTAGTCTACTCCAAGAGCAAGGAAGAACATGAAGGACACTTGCGTTTGATACTTGAGAAGTTGAGAGAGAATAAACTTTATGCCAAATTCAGCAAGTGTGAGTTCTGGTTAGAAGAAGTTGGTTTTCTTGGTCATGTTATGAGAAAGGATGGTGTAGCAGTTGATGCTGCTAAGGTCTTAGCTGTGACTGATGGGAATCTCCCAAGTCCGTGAAGGAAGTTCGTAGTTTCCTTGGCTTAGCAGGTTACTACAGGAGGTTTATTGAGAATTTCTCTAAGGTAGCTAAGCCCGTGACGGAATTGTTAAAGAAAGACATGAAGTTTGCTTGGTCTGAAGGTTGTGAACTCAGCTTTCAGGAGTTGAAGAAGAGACTTGTGACAGCACCAGTTTTATGTCTGCCAGATTTGGAAAAGGATTTCCAGGTATATTGTGATGCGTCTCATCAAGGTTTGGGTGTCGTACTTATGCAAGACGGTAAATTTGTAGCTTATGCCTCGAGACAACTCAAAACTCATGAAGTGAATTATCCTACACATGATTTAGAGTTAGCCTCTGTCGTCCATGCACTCAAAACATGGAGACACTACCTTTTGGGAAAGCGTTGTGAAGTGTTCACAGATCACAAAAGTTTGAAGTATATCTTCACCCAAAAGGAAATCAATATGAGACAAAGAAGATGGTTAGAGCTTATCAAGGACTATGACTTATGTTTGCAATACCACCCCGGAAAAGCAAATGTTGTAGCAGATGCTCTAAGTCGTAAGGTATTTGTGAATGGCCTTACCAAAGGAGAATTGCCAGATGATTTGTGCACCCAATTCAGAAAACTCAGATTGGAGATTGTGCCCGAAGGACATCTCATGTCTTTGGATGTTCAACCCACTTTGTTGGACAAGATCCGAGAAGCTCAGAAGACTGATAAGGAAATTGAAGAGATTAAGGAAAAGATTGGCCAAGGGAAAGCTAAAAATTTCCATGTAGACGAACAAGGTACTTTATGGCATGGGAAACGTATATGTGTTCCACAAGATCCGGAGTTGCGGAAACTGATTTTGCAGGAAGCACACAACTCTCCGTATTCTATTCACCCGAGTAATACCAAAATGTACATGTACATGAAAGAAAGATTTTGGTGGAATAATCTCAAGAGGGACATCGCCGAACATATTGCTTTGTGTGATGTGTGTAGCAGAGTAAAAGCGGAGCATCAGAAACTAGCAGGTTTGCTCCAACCACTACCTATTCCTGATTGGAAGTGGGACAAGATTGGTATGGATTTCATTACCGGATTACCAAGGACCAGGTCAGGGTATGATTCCATATGGGTAGTAGTAGATCACCTAACTAAAGTGGCTCATTTCATACCCGTGAAGACAACTTATACAAGTGCTAAGTTAGCTAAAATCTAGATGAGTAGAATTGTATGTCTACATGGAGTGCCCAAGAGTATTGTATCTGATAGGGGAACTCAATTCACTTCCCATTTTTGGAGACAGCTACATGAGTCATTGGGAACGAGGTTGGAATTCAGTACTGCTTTCATCCTCAAACCGATGGACAAACAGAAAGGACTAATCAAATTCTGGAAGACATGTTGAGGGCATGTGCCCTAGACTATGGAGCAAGTTGGGATGAAAGTCTGCCTTACGCAGAATTTTCTTATAATAACAGCTATCAAGCCAGCATTGAGATGAAACCGTTTGAGTTTCTCTATGGAAGAAAGTGTACCACCCCATTATTATGGAATGGTGTGGGAGAAAGAAGTTTATTCGGGCCAGATCTTATCAAAGAAGCCGAAGAGAAGGTCAAGTTGGTTAAGGAGAGGTTGAAGATAGCACAGTCCCGACAGAAAAGCTACGCAGATCCTAAGCGTAGAGAAGTCACCTACGAAGTTGGTGATAGAGCTTATCTTAGAGTATCACCACTTCGTGGAGTGAAGAGATTCGGAGTCAAAGGAAAGTTGGCACCAAGATATATTGGGCCATTCAAGATCCTAAGTCGCAAAGGAGAAGTTGCCTATGAAATTGAATTGCCAGAATCTCTGTCAGCTGTCCATAATGTGTTTCATGTGAGTCAGCTTAAGAAATGTCACCCAGAAATGGAAGAAAATTCTTTGAAGGATACTATACCTTTGGAGGAGGTTCAACTAGAAAGTGATCTCACTTATGAAGATAAACCTATCAAAATTCTTGAGACTGCAGAAAGAGTTACAAGGACAAAGACTACCAGGTTTTGCAAAGTACAGTGGAATCATCATTCCGAAGAGGAAGCAACTTGGGAAAGAGAAGATGATCTTCGGAAAGACCACCCTCCCCTATTTGCTAGCCAATCCGAGTCTCGAGGGCGAGATTCACCTTAAGGGGGTTAGATTGTAACATCCCTAAAATCATGATTTCAAAGATTGCATATCATTCATGCATGCATATAGAATTGAGATCAATTTCAAAACTCATTTCAGAAAAACAGAAGCACATAGCGCTATCATTTTATGTGAGCAAACTTAAATCAAATGGCCATCCCCATTTGAGAGTTTGAATGTTTTAAACCTAGACTGTTTGTCTCCTTGTTGAATGGAATGAGTGTGGAATTTGAACCAAGCTTTACAATGGAGATGGTTTCAAAAACCATTTCTCAAACATTTGCAAAAACAAGTGCAAGTCTCTGTTATTTTGTTTCCCCAAAAATGACCAAGCCTTTTCGAAGTGACCCCATGGTTTTATGCCTAGAATTGAGACTGTTGCACCCTGCAAAAATCCCAAATAGATTTGAATTCAAATGGAGTTTGAATTCATTTGAAAACCATTCCTGAAAATCAAATTGGAAAAAGAAAAAGAGAAGAGAATTAGAAAAGGGCCGGCGCCAGGATTTTGGCCCAGCAACAGACACGGCCCAGCTAGCCCACCCGGCCTCTCTCTCCCTCTCTCGCACGCGCAAATGCACCCACGCGGTCGCTAACATCCAGACCCCACTTTCTCTCCGCGCGTTTCGCTGACGAGCGGGCCCTCTCCACGTCAGCGTCATCTTCCCCAAATCCCGCGCACGAACTCCGCCGCTGCCTGTTGCTGCCTTGATTCTGCGAGGTAAATTCCATTGATTCTGTGAGCGTTTCTTGTCGAGCCTCTGGCTATATAATCCCCACTCTCTCGCGACCATTTCCCCTCAAACAATTCCTCCTTCACGCCACCAGGCTGCCCATTAACCGCCGACGCCGCTGTTCCGACGATCATGGCCGATTTAATTCCGTGAGCTCTGTTCCTCCGTCTCGACTCATACTATCAAGCTCAGCAAGTCCTTGTGCACCTACTGACACTCCCCATTTGTCCTCGCATGATCCCTAGCTTCGGCAACAACTTCGATAGAGCGCCACCGTTCTCTGCACGAACTCCGGCGACCTCTCCCCGTAAGTACCAGCCGCCCCTTGCCCTCTGCCTGATACGTCTAGAACCCCTGTCGTCTTGCGCATCTAACGGTGCCTTTCTTTTGACTTAGCGTGACACAGAACCTCGCCAACATCGACAACTGACCGTACCTGACGCGTTCGCGAACTCCAGCGAGGAATCTCCGACGACCCCGTGCACCCCTTCCCAAGCCATCGCCACCTTGAGAATCAGCACCTTCCTGCGGTTCTGGTAAGCCTCTTCCCCCACTCCCGCGTGACCTAGAACGCCAGCGCCGCCGCTGACAAACGCGCCGCCGCCACTCGCCGCCGCCAGCGCCGCTCAGTTTTGGTCAAACGAATTGTAGCCGTCTGATCCAGATCCAGCGCGTAGGATTAGTCCACTTATCGAATCGTTATGTTTAGATCTGAGCCGTGCGCGTTAGTTAGATCCTACGGCTCGCGAGCGTGATCCGGAGCGAAGCGGTACGCGCCAGTAAGAATATGACGCGTGGCTAGGGTTTGATTCAAAAACAGATTTGAAATCAGATTTAGATCCAAAATTGAAATGGCTATAACTTTTGATTCCCACGTTAGATTTTTGCAAATTTTATACCATTGGATTCAGGAAGACAAGCTCTTTCTGTTTATGCAATGTGTTTAAAGTTTATGTTCTGTTAAAATGACTTTTTCATGCAGAAACTTGTTTAGGACTATTTTGAGTATAGAATTTGTTTAGTAATTTGTTTTAGTGCTAAATAAGTTTGGTTTAGCAAGTCTTTGACTTGGTTATGATTCAGTATCATGCACTTGCTTGGTTGGGTTTTAAAATCATCACTTAGCATTCTTTGCATGCATGCATATATTTATGTTTGTATATGAATTGTGTGTAAAATTTGTGCTACCATTTTTGTGTATACTTTGGTGCTAGTGACTGTGATTGTGAGGAGTGCTACTCTCCCCATTACCAAGGCAAGTGGTACTTCATGAATATTTCCATCCCTATATATTTTGTACAAGCATTAGAAATATTTCTCTAAGTCTTGCATGTTACTATTTTGCCAAATGCTATGTTGGGAAATCCTAAGTAGTTGTAGAATTGCTAAGAATTTTCCTAAGTTAAGTTACTATGCCATGGTTAGCCTAGCTAGTAGCAAACAAGGGTTGGTAAAGTATATACATGCTATGATGAAAATATTTCTAAGTCTTTGGACTTATGTTTTTCTTAATAAAACAACTAAGTAAATGAATCTCCTGGGTGGAATGGGACTTGAATGGTGGTTTTTGGTTGAGTGGTTACACAAGGCCCATGGACATGGTTTACCTTGTGTATCTCACTTGTGGTATGCCACCCAGGCACAAAGGGATTTTGGAGGCCAAGTGTTGAGAAGCTTATAGTGCAGCCACTTGGCAATATGGGCTCTGCCTGGATCACATAAGTTTCTAGAACTTAGACATTTGGACAGTTGGTGGTAGTGGGAATGATAGGTTGGCGCGCGTCCATTTGGTCTAAGGAAAGGCTTCTGAAAGGTCCTGTCTTGGGAAACCAAGTCTGGTGGGGAAAGTGCACAACCTCTGAAGATGGAAAATCTAAGTACTTAGCCAAGTCCATGGCAATGGACAACTTGAGCATCAAGACATGGAAGCTATCAAGAATCTCATCACTCCAACTTCTAAGTAAAACTTGTGGGTGAACAAGGGTGAAGGACCTCAATGTCTATTGATGGTTTCTTGGGAAATGTTTTAACAAAGAAAAACTTAGTGATTTCAACTAAGAGGAAAAACCTATTTTGAGCAAAGCAAGCCAAGCTACACTTAGCCAAAATGCATATAGTAATATAGTCCACTTAAAAATTTACTAAGGTATCACTTGCCAATACTATTCCAAAGTATTGACCCATTGTGGCTGTAACTTGTGATGTTGCAGGTTACTCGGATGATGATTAGGTGTCATGAGTCTACACTCAACATGCTTGCCTGTGGCACATGAAGATGAAGACTTATGTTTATTTACTTATTCCAAACTCTTGTATTAGGCCTGTGGCCTTGAGTTGTAAAAGAGTATGTTTTATCTCTGGAATGGATGTAATAAATGACCTTTGTATCTGTGTACTTCATCTTAAACTGTGGATGCTAGCAATGATCCAGGGACTAGCATTGCAATCACAGGGATCCTTTCCTTTACAAAGGAGGGATCTTACACACTTAACTTCGAGTAAGCCGAAACAAAATGTGTACAAGAGAGGATAACACTCACGAGCATTTGTAAGGAAATAGTATTTCCCTTTCGGTTTGTTGTCTCAGTAAAGACGTTAGCAAGAAATCTTCTGTTTGCCTGGGTTTGTGTTTTACCACTTCTTCATGAACTCTATTTGGGTCAACGAACCAAATGTCAAAAGGGCCTCCTTTCATGCATTCCATAACCTTTTTCCTGCATAATAGTATATACATATATGGTGAGCATATATATACATGCAATTAATGAATTTAATGAGATGAGATAGAAATTACAGAAATAGTACTTACACACAATAAAGGCTGATGGAAGCTTTGTCGAGTTCCTTCTGATTGAATAGAAAATGCAAGTCTTGAATGTTGAAGTTGATCTCGTCGTCTCCGCACAAGAAAATCTGATCTTTTATATGCAATGTGATCCATTCTTCCTTTATCGTCTTGCAGAAATCAAGGTACCACTTATGAAATCTTTGCATCTTTGTTGGTAGATTCTTGAGCTCCTCTTTCTTGACGAGATTCTTCCCATACTTCCATGGTTGTATGGGGTTGGCATCGCCTTTGGGAAAGTTGTCTCCCATGATGTTCAAGTATGCAATGTAAGTCATCCCCATCTCATTGGCCTTTCTTTGTAGCTCTGCCTCGTAATCATTTACAGGATGAGCGATCCGTGTGTCGAACAGTTGGAGTAGGGCGCACGATTGTTTTATTTGCTCTCCGAGCATGGGAACTGTTTTCTGGGGTGCCACAGGACTGCTACTTTAAGACTCCCTCCGCCTTGCACCCCCCTTCATAATCTGGCGCTCGTAGTCCAGCACAAGTGGGGTTTCAGGTTTCAAAAGTTTATTGTAAAACTTCTCCACCACCACTGAATCTAGTTTATCCTTTGGCTCGGCCCGTCTAGGTGCAAAGAATTTCTTGACCTCTTCTTTCGAGATCCTCTTGGTCTCCTCGCCGCTGCGATTCCACGGTAATACAGGCAATGGCTTGGCGGAAGGCTGCGGGACGTAGTTTCTTGAACTCTTTGGCGTACGGTTTCCAGTGGATTTCTTTGTGGCAGTGCTCTTCCTCTTACGCTGACGTGCAGGATATGGATGAAGCGATGGAGATGGCTGATGCGCAGGAGATGGCTGGCGCGCCGAAGATGGCTGACCTGCAGGAGATGGCTGGTGCGCCGGAGATGGCTGCCGCGCAGGAGATGGCTGAAGCGCCAAAGACGACAGGGGAGTATTCTGATGACTTGGAGACGGCTGAGGCGGCTGAGACTACTGACGCTGTGGAGACGGCGGGGGTGCCAGTGGCCTCCAATTTGGAAGCACGATGTGTTCCTTCTTCCAAAGAATGATTGTTTTCACTACAAATTTGAGTTGAGTTTCCCCTTCACCTGTAGCATGGTAAAGTTGTGCTTCCTCATATTCCTTCACAACCTCCTTCAAGCCATCTTCTTTAGAGTCCACTCTTTGACCTTTTCCTTTATAACCGTTTTATTTTCATCCTCCTCTGGCGGTAGGGTGAAATTTACCAATAGCAAATTCCAAAGCGTTTCTTTGGATCTTTCATCGACAAAGGTATCATCACCCTTCTTTGCCTTATTCCAATATTCAATTATGATTGGGATTTGGTCCCTAACAAGAACTCTAGCCTGACGTATAAATTTTTCTGCAGCCTTCTTGGGCTCCATTGGCCTTCCATCAACACGGACTTCTTCGATCGTTAACTTTTCACGATCTTTCAACCGATGGCTCGCGCTTCGCTTGCTCTTTTTCATAGAAGAAGATTCTTGCTGGCTGGTCGATCCGGAGGGCTAAAAGAAGAAAGAAGCATTAATTAATACATGTACATATATATACAAATAAATCGGTGCAAGTCTGTACTTAGACCAAACCTTAAGTTCCTTGCGTCACGTGCGAAGTCCGGGTACTCTCGCTCGACTTTTCTCCACTGTGACCCATCAGCGGGGTGTCTCAACATCGCGTCTTTCTTGCGGTATTCCATATGCCATCGCAACAAATTAGCATGCTCTTTATTTCTGAAGAGACGTTTTAACCATGGTATTATAGGAGCATACAACATAACCTTGGGAGGAAACTTCTTTCTAGGGGCCTCGCCCTCAACATCGCCAGGGTCATCTCATCTGATCTTATACCGCAATGCAGTGCATACTGGGCATGCATCCAAATTCTCGTACTTATCACCGCGGTAGAGGATGCAGTCATTAATGCAGGCATATATCTTCTTCACGTCTAATCCTAGAGGGCAAACAACCTTCTTTGCTTGGTATGTACTGTCAGGCAATTCATTATTTCTTGGAAGCTGATTCTTCATTTTTACCAACAACTTTGAAAATGCGCTGTCAGTCACACCGTTCTCTGCCTTCCATTGCAGCAAATCCAGTGATGTACCTAGATTTTTGTGGCCATCTTTGCAAGTTGGGTACAAGAATGTTTTGTGATCCTTTAACATGTTCTCCAGCTTCTCCTTCTCCTTTTTAGTTTTACATTCTTCCTTTGCATTAGTAATGGACCGACCAAGATCGTCATCAGCGGGCCCATCTACTGCCTCTTGATCTTCATTATCTACCCCCGTTGCAGTATCATCGTATTCTGGATACATATTATGATAGTTGTCATCATCCTCTTCTTCTTCGTTGTCTTCCATCACAACCCCTTTTTCTCCGTGCTTGGTCCAACAATTATATATGTGCATGAAACCGGATCGAAGCAGGTGGGCGTGAATGGTTCTGGTATTTGAGTAGTCTTTCTTGTTCTGATAGTGAACACACGGACAACACATAAAACCATTGTGACCACGGTTTGCATTAGCCACAACGATGAAATTTTGGAGGCCCGTAATGTACTCGGGTACATCCATTGCCGGTTCATCTGCATTATATAGTACTATATCAAAAATTAATAGGGAGATGACCACTTATACAGTACATCAATGACACATGAAAGGATAAAGTTGCCAACCTCGACCGAGAAGGAAAGAGCAACGAGAAAACTTAATTCGAGCTCTCGGGCATTTCACCGAACACCTCTTGTGCATAGGAAAAAACACAAACTAGCACACCTCTCACCCTCTTGCTAAGCTCCAAAATGAGAGAGTGAATAAATGAGAGAGAGGGGTGTGGGCTGCGGTCTGTTATATAGGCGCACCCCCTTTAACACCGGTTCAAGCCATGAACCGGTGTTAAAGGGGGGATACGTGGGCCACTGGTGCAGGGAATTTAACACCTGTTCGTTGCTCGACCGGTGTTAAAGGGGGTGCTCCTTTTTGCTCTCTGGACCACACTGGTATGGGCGCCCCCTTTAACACCGGTTTGTAGAAGAACCGGTGTTAAAGACTATTTCTGACCTCAACCAAAGGCCTCGTTTCCACTAGTGTGAATAACCGGGCCGGAGGACCTCTGACCGCCTCCTAACGAAATTAACTAGAACGTAGGGATACACGATATTTTTATGGAGCGTCATAAAAAACATCATGGACTGTCCAAATTCTTGTAGTGAAGAGAAGATCAGGATGTCGGTCTCCGTCGCTCCCGGCGCCTCAGAGGCCCTCTAAATGCGAGTAGCGCCATGCTCATTGGAGTGGTCAGCTACCGCCTCCCGGACCAGAGACAACAGGTCATCATCTTCGATGCCTAGTGAGAAGAAGGCCTCCACACACCAGCGCATAGCTAATCTCTCGACCTACGCTCGAGCATGCGCATCGAGATCATCTTTGCACCGTTGCGGCTGCTCAATGTGGGCCACCGAGGGGGTGATCGGCTTGGTAGAGCCTAGCAATGTCAAGTCTATGACACCCCCGGGATCAGGGCTAAACAAATTACAGGTCTCGGTCTGAAATAACATTAACCTTGAGCTCGAGAATATCCAGTGAAGAATCGGTAACACAATAGTGACCCTAGGACACAAAATTTATTACAGCAAGATCATAACTGAGCAGAGAACCAAATTATTACAAACAGAGGTCACTGACCACAAACATGAAACAACGGAAGGAAATTTATGCTATTAAGTATACCAAACCTAACAAATGGCCTAAGAGGCATGAAGCATAACGATGACGTCCCAACCCATAGATTCCAGGTTGCCGGCCGGGAACCCCAAGCTACTCGTCGATGTAGATGTAGTACAGAACTCGTCTTCAGGGAACACTTACTCTGCCAAAAGTATCAACAAAGCAAGGGTGAGTACAGGGTGTACTCCGCAAGACTTATGGCTGGTGGAGTTGTTTTGCATAAATCCATCTTTTGTTTATAAAACAAGAGGGAGAAGAAGCTCGTCTATTCAGAGAATTTTAAAAGGGGATAAGAGAGCGACATCTCTGAAATATTGATCATCATCTGTTGATATCCACCAAATCATCATCATCTGAACTAGGATCACCCCTCGTACCCATGAGGAAGCATCCAACAAACATTAGTTGCCAAGTTTTACGATTAGGTTCATGTTCTCTATGAACATCTGGTCACTAAGCGTTCATAACCATGAACACGGCTTTTCGAAAAGATAAATACCCTGCAGGGGTGTACAACTTTACCCACACGTACCAACAGACTCTTAATGCCAGATCATTAGCCCTCTTCCTTGGAAGGCCGGCAGAGGGTGTGGTTGGACACGACCTTTACCTTGCTTTCGCCGAGACCATGAGTCACGCAATAAGTATGGTTCCGCCGTAATGGGTCAAATCCCGAAGTCGGTACTTAAAGATGTGAGGCGAGGTTGGTTTACCAGGGGAGCCATCTACCCCAAGCAACCTCGGCCACGCTTACCTACCTGTTATGAATGCACCAACTTCACCCGGCAAATCTTTCAAAATATTTTCTATGCATATGTCGAATGGAACACCCAAACTATGTTACTCATGGAATCTACTAGGCAAGTTAATCAGGCGAGGGGTTCCCAATCCCCATCTCGGTTCCAAAGGCAAGAACTCAGTTCCTAGTGGTGGAGAGCATGGGACTAGAAAAACCACATCCCACCGTGGCCTCCCATACAAGCCTTAGCATGTTTAACTTATATCACCTCTGATATCATCTCATCACGTTCTCCTGTCATACTAGATTCTCTACATTTGATACATCATCTGGATGGACCAGAACTGACAACTATGCATGGCTAAGCAAGACACAGATAAAAGCTCTAGCATTGCACATAAGCCAAACCTAGTTATGCGAGGAGCAGTGGATCAGGTAATATAAGCTCAAAGGGAGTATGCAATAGATAGGATTCTCTATCTATAGATAAAATACCAAAGTAGAATTGTATGCATCATGGAAGAATTGAAATGCTTTCGAAATCATAAGATTATATCATGGTGGGGCTATGCTTGCCTTTGCCATTTGATGACAGATAATCAGATCTTCGGGAGCCTTGAACTTCACTTGGTTACAGTTGGTCAAGTATTGTTCGTCGATCTTCGATCTTCGACGGTGTGGTCCTCGGTCTTTGATCTCGATCTCGATCTTGTATTCTACCGGTAAGAACTAAACACCGGAAAATAAAGGGGAAACAATCAACACATGGCATCGATGCAATGCTCAAGCAAGTATGATGATATGACAAGTTAATTTGCATTGGAATGTAACCCTACAACATGCTTGACAAATTAATCAGGGTTCCGAGGGGTACAAACCCTAATTCGGAGAAACTCTGGAACATATGAGAGGGGTGCATTTGTTCTTCTAATTAAACTTGCCATTTTAGTTGTTGAACATTGCATGATTATAGATTAAAGAGATATCTCTCATTTTTCTGAACATTTTGATATATTATACATATTTTTCTGACTTATAAATTAAAAGTTATTGAATTTACAATATTCAAACAATTTCTGAAATTATTTAAGTTTTTCTTAATTTAAATAAGTCTGGAATTACTTTTTACACCTAGTCACGGTCTACCCTCAGAGACTGGCTGGTGGGGCCGAGGCCACATTGGCATCCACGCAAGCAAAGTGACGTCAGGACGTTTTTCACTACGGCTGAGTCTAGCCACTATTGCTGACATGTTGGCCACTAGGCCACGTCAGACCCATGGACAAGTCATGGCCACGCCAAAGACGACCCGGCGCCGATGGTGGTCGCCGGCGGCGGCTAGAGGGGAGCGCGAGGCGAGTGCTCATGCGTTGAACCAGCGTCAGGCTAGACCGAATAGGGGCGGCGCCGATAGCGGAAGGTCGCCGGAGGCGTAGCTTCGATGGTGCCTGACGCGGCGGCACGCGGCAGCGCGCGGCGTGGGAGAGCTACAGGCCAAGCCAGGAAGCACGGGAGATACGGGGGGACTCGGAATCTCACCATGAATCTAACGGAGGCGACGGCGGGGCCAGAGGAGGTCGGTAGCATCGGCTATGTCGACGACGGCGAGCGTCGGGCTCGGAGAAGACGGAGTCGATCTGAGCGATTAGGCTCGGGCTTGAAGAGGCAGGGGAAGACGGCGGTGCTCGTTGCGATCTCAGATGCGCGAATGGAGTCCAGGAGCGACCTCGAGCTCGAGGCCATGGCGGGCTAGGGTTCGGTATAGAGGGGAGAATGCGAGAGGAGGCGAGAGAGGATAAGACTGGTACGGGGTGAGAGAGGAGAGCTTGGCCGTTCTTATCCTCGGCTCGGCGGTCGGTGGTCATCGCAGCGGCATCGGGTGGCCGGGGAATATCCACCGAGCTGCTTCCCGTCAGTGGAGAAGATGACAGGAAAGACCGAAGTGGTATCGGGCCTGAGGTGGGCTGCTGCTGGGCCGTAGAGGACTGCGCTGGGCGACAGGGAGAGAAGGGGAGAGGAAGATAGGCAAGCTGGGCCGGCCTAGTTGTCTACTGCTCCATTTTTTTCCAGAAACTTTTTTCCCTTTTTCTGTTTTAGATTTCTCTCTTTTGTAAATGATTTGAAATATGTTTTGGCATATTTCAAAAATACCAGAGGCCTTTATAAAATATTAAAAATACTGAGGGACCCCTTTAATCAATTTGGGCTCCTTTAATTTTATGATTTCATATACAAAACCATTTTAGAAGGTTTTAAAGAGATAAGGGAAACTAGGGTTTAGGGTTTTGAATTTGTTTCTTATTGCATGCACAATTTAAGAAGATGATGCTCATGAGTGCACAATCAAAAACCCTAATATTGATTAAGTAAAACTGGGGTGTTACATCTCTATCCCCCTTACGAGAATCTCAACCCGAGATTCCAAAGGTCGGAAGAGAGACAGAGAGAGAAAGCAATAGGGCCACTCTAAAGATAAGAGGGAAAAACTCTAAGCAACACATAGAGTATATCATGGTCAGCTCATGGATGGATTGTTCAAAACAACTCTGACATGACATCATGAAACACATCAAGGTAACGGAGGAAACAAGAGGAGAAAGTTTCAAGTTGTTAGATAGATGGCCGTCATAAGGATGGAGACCATGGAGCTTGTAGGAGGTTTTGAAGCTTCTGAAAAAGAAAGCTTCCAACAGAAAGAACATGACCACAGACTTCGATACGGAACCTCTACTAAACGACTTAAGTAGAGATTTCAGGTTGCAGAGATAAGGATCAACAAAACCAAGCTGTTGAAGTACTTTTGAAACAGAAGGGTCACTCTTTCATCCAACAGAAGGTCAAGACATAAAGGTATTTTGGTGGAGAGGACTCGTATGAGCCACAAATAACATGTACCAAGAGAAGCTTCAGATTACCAAAATCATAGCCACTCTGAAAACATGGCTGAGAAAACGAAGGAAACTCTTTATTCATCCAGGTTTATCAAAATCTTTGCCGAAGATCATGATATCACTTTACACCACTAGGATGAATATTTAAGAAGATTCCTGATGACACGAGAAGAAAGAAACTTCATTCTCAGACTTCAATTACATGGCACAACAAGACGATTGCCAACATAATGGTCTAGAGGATTGACCGAGGGACATTTAGCAACACTACTTTAAATGTTCTCCTTGATGTTCGAGAAATCAGACACCAAGTAAAGATCAGACTTCGGATACAAATGAATCATAAGCACCACTCCTATAATAACATATACAAGAAGTCTCATGAAGAGTGGTTGTTATTGCTGAATCAAGAGAATATGACAAGAGATCTTTCCAGCTAAGTGTGTCAACCATTACATCAATTTTGCTAGACTTACAAATAGACCTATGTCAAAACCTTGAGCAACACCAACCATCATTGCTGCTTGAGATTCATATCTGGTTAGGTGGTATGATATTTCAGACTCAGCATGTATGAATAGAAAGTTTGAAACATTTACCACAAAGGTAAAGTCACTAGATTCTCAAGACACGAACTATAGTGTCAAGCTCCAAAGTATGAGCTAGATTGCTGGACCCATGTATTTAGCAATTTGTCGGAAAACAACTGCACACACTTAAGGTACTGACAATCAACCACACATGTGTCCTTAAGGAATAGAGTTAACTTTACTCTAATTCACGGCAATATCTTTCAACAATTGCACATGAATCTAAGAAGGACACTTCTAACATCCAGAACACATACTTCGAGATAGCACGAAGATGGTTCTCGAAATTTTCCAACATTAATGCCAATTGTTCCATATGAATACAATCTAACATGGAGAAAATAAGAATGTCATTGGGCTCAACAACAAACTTACCATGACACTCCAAGAAGATGAACTCGTATGTTGCATGAACAATGCATAATTGTTGGTCAGACCAAATACATGAGGATGTACTAAAGTGAAACATCACAAGTATCAATATCATCAAAATAGTCCTTGGAACTGAGTTTCATTTGACAATAACCCAAATCAAATCAAAGATGGGAGAATATAACATATCCATGAAGGGAATACTATCTTTCTTCAAAACGAACAAAACTAGACAACCCTTTAAGAAGGAACAAAGTCGGATATAACTTTTGTCTTACAACTCTCCAAGTTGTTGTTTAAGCTCAACTAACTAGTTCAGGGGTATCCAGTATGGATCCTTCGAGAAAGGTGTAGTTCAAAGAACTGACTTGCTCAAGAACTTGACAACACGGTCATGTGGCAACAAGGCCATACTTCTAGAAAGATATCTAGAATATCATGAACCACCGATGTGTCACTTAGTTCGAGAGGAAACTTGCTTTGTAAGGCAAGCAGACATAGTAGCAGAGCTTCGGCACAAGCCTACCTCTTTGGCTGAGGAGGGTGCACCAGAATAGCGGACTTGGTAGCACAATCAAACTTCGCTTAGTGATAGGTTTAACCAATCACACTAAGAATGATGAAAATGTCCTTAGAGTTCAAACCAATAATAATTGCTAAGAACTTCAGATAGCCACGTTACTACGCACACGCATCATTCACGAGCACAAAAGCTCGAGTAAGGGTGGGTAAATATGTGCAAGAGCATCACTTCATTAAGGGGTCATAAAACTCAGCACGACCTCTTAGTACAAAAGAGTGTGATACTTTAAGGTAGAACAGACAGAAGCTTATCAACGCCTCTTAATCTGCGGATTATAACACTTTGACCTGTTCCTAGATAGGACAAGGTACTGGAGTTTTTTTCCTGACATCTCGAAATGGTTTGTCATGACGGACCACAAGAGTATCTTGCTTCGGAAGACACTGATGCACGTTACTACTTGGCTACCAACTGGTAAACAAAGGTCAGAAAACAACGAGGGAAGAGGAACATGCTTAGGATAGAATCCCAAGATGTGGATGCATAAGTCAACAATCTTCCGAGAACCAATGTAGAGAAGGTAAAGGTGTGGCAGAGTCACGAATATAGATGCGAGACTCACAAGGAGTACTCTTGTCGTGATCTATTTGGTTCCATTAAAGAACATTTGCCATAGCATGTGGTAGGGGAGTCCTTAGCTGTCACAATTTAATCGCGACAATAACCACAAGCTTGAAGGTTAGAATTGTAGTACCAGCCATCCTGAGGTAATGTGTGAACATTAAGAACATGGATCAAAGGAATGGATCTTGGTTTAAAGATTAGCTTCATGTACAAGATTCAGGACACCAGAATCCAGCACAATCGGGAATCTTAGGTTGAAGTCCAAGGGTTAAAACCCAAAGAAAGGAGCAACCACTACTTGAGTGACATAACGTACACTGCAAGATAGAGATCACGAGGTAGCTTCCGAAAGAAGAAACAACTTCTGAAGTACTCAAAAAACAAGTATAAAGGAGGCACACGAGGCGAAAGGAAACCTCGAAGCCTAGAACAAAACACTGTGGAACCAATAATATAATATTGTGGGTCCAAAGCATAGAGAGATCATGATCGGCAGGAATCTCTCAGAAGAAACAGAGCAAGGGAACAATGAATTCACAACACACACAACTCTAGAGAACTCAACACTAGGTCAACTGGTTGAGAAACGACATGCCCAGAAGGCACCTAAGTTTTGAAAGACTAGAAGAGATATCAAAACTTTTCCAAAGTCAACACAAGATAAGACGATCTAGAGTTAGAGCAAAATTGGATAGGAGAAAAAGAAGCATACTAGAGTTTTTCGCAAATACTTTTTGTAACATCCCAGCATTAGAGCTTAGAAATAAGCTCAACACAGGTGTGTGCATTGCATTCATGCATAGAAAATCTGAATAATTTTCGCGCTTTTAAATAAAAACTTGTCAAAGTGATTGAAGCTTCTCTTAACTTGATGGAATTGAAGTAGATCATAAAGTTGACTGCGATAAGTTTCAATATGACCTTTGCTAAAACCTTATTTTTGGAAAACATGATTTGATCTAAGGGTAGATAAAATTGAATAAAACTAAACCCTAATACATTACTTAATGATTTATATTTGATCCTTATGTGATCATATCATGGTATTCATGATAATCACACATGAATACCAACTTATAAATATAACCCAAATAATAAGAATGTAACAACTATAGTTTAATCTCATCTACTTATACCATGAGTATCATGGAAATACCTAACCCTATTTCTTTAGTGAGATTGAGTAGGAAAGAAACCAAGTTCATATCATTCACCATATATATTTCTCTCCATATCAATCTTTATCATCTCATATGGACCCTATCTCAATATCTATTGTTCATCAATTTTGAGTAATCAACTATTGATTCACCCATTCTTAAGCTATCAATTCTTGATTTATCAACTCTTTCCTTTATCATAACAATCACTCTAAGTCCTTAGAGAATGAAGTAAGTACAGGTAGATGGTAATTCTAGTTTTAAATATCATTTATAGGATGGAAGAGTTTGGAGAGAATGAAATAATTATGATAATTGATGGAGTTAACTCACTCTTAAATGGATAGAAGAGCTATCTGGAAGACATAAATTATATGTGGTAACAAAGAAGATTACAAGGATGAAGTCTAAAGATAGTTACCAGGAGTAGTCCTATTGGATCAAGTAGGTATAGTCAATAAATTATATCTCTTAATCCAATAGAGCTAAATAGAAGGTAATTAGAATACAACTGTAGTGTTGTATTGAAGAAGCCTTGTTTAGTTAACTGGAAACGTAAGCCATAAATTATCAAAGGATTACAATGATCATGTTTAAGTCACCAAGATTGAATGCTTATATCATGTATGAGTGACATTGGAGGATAGAACATGATTCAACCCTAGTATAGAACATGATTGAACCCTAGAACATGATTGAACATTGGAGGATAGAACATGATTAAGCCATGACAAGTTATATTAATATAATGTGTGGTTGGAGTATTAGATACTGGAATCAAGTAGAGTTATGATAGTATGATTAAGATGATGCTAGATCACATTGAATTAGAGAAGTAGTATCTTTCTCTTGGGGAAATACTAAACACTAGAGGTGAAGTGAAGTTTGATATATACAATTACTTGAGTAATATTAGTGGTGGATGTTTAAGTAAGAGTATGAATGCAGTTAAAAGTAACCACTTGTTGGATTGGAAGTTATCATCAGTAGTGTAGTTGATATAACCAAGTATGTTTATGAGAAGATTATGAAAAGCTTTAGTGTCAAGCTTATTGATTTACAAGTGGATTTAAAAGAATAAAGATGGATAAGAATATTATGGTGAAGTAAAGGTCAGCAGGTTAACACATGATGATGTATATAAAGAAGTAGTATATCTAGGAAAGGAATTCCTTAATTAGAAGTCCAGGTTTATGAACTATGGAAGGTAGGAAATGCTTGGTAAACACAAAACCCTAAATCTATAATCAAGCTTAACATTCATCCCATCTATTGGATCAATCATTTTGTTTCCACAATGGTTGATAGGAACAATTTCCTACATCAAATCACTTAAGCACATCTTTGTGATTTTCAATCATCATTATCATAAGTGCTTATGAAACTATAGTTATCAATTCTATCTCATAATTCATTTCAAATAATAACTATTTATTTTAAAAAGGGGATATCCATATTAACC
This sequence comes from Avena insularis, assembly GCA_023614405.1. Taxonomy (NCBI): domain Eukaryota; kingdom Viridiplantae; phylum Streptophyta; class Magnoliopsida; order Poales; family Poaceae; genus Avena; species Avena insularis. The sequence goes on along the minus strand of CM042685.1, from coordinate 54,608,151 downwards.
ACAAACATAAATACTATATGTTTAGCTATTCATCTTTATTCACATTAAACAAAGTCTTTAATTCATCTCTCTAACCATCTATCCACAGGAGTATGGAATAAGCAGGAATACCATAATTATAAATCACTCTATATTTTACTATGGGATCAAATATATAAAAATAAGCCCTATGACTATTATTAAACATTTTAAAACTTCATTCTTCAAATAAAAGTGAAAATAATGTTATAGTAAATTTTTTTAAACTCTTAAATAAATCCTAAAGCCCTAAACTTACTTACTCTATTTAATAAAAGAATGTCTCAATAATCATAAAGTTAGAAAATAGTAAATAAAGTATGATATCCAAATCCTAAATTCATACCAGAATTTAAAATATATTTTTTATACTGCAAGTATTCAGCAACTAAAATTCTATAAAAATGTTTCAAACCAAATATAAAAATATAAATATGGAAATAAAACAAAAACGGGAAAAAACAAAGGAAGAGAGGTATCAGTCAAATCTAACCCATGGCTCAACTTTCTGTTTCCTTTCCTGTCGCTCATGTGCATCACACCCCGGCCCAACTGGCCCAGCACCAGCCTGCCAGTAGCCCATACCCCTTCAGGCTCTAACCTTCATCGTCTTCCTCGCCAGCGAAGCTGCTGCCTGGCGTTCTGACCACCGTTGATCCCCCAGAGCATCAAGATGCACGCCGTCAACGTCTGGGAGGATAAGGAGGCCATGGCGATGTTTCCCCTCGGTCTCATCCTAATTTTCCCCTTCTCAACAACCCTCCTATTTGATTTCTCTTCGTAGCCGAAACCCTAACCGCCATGGCTCAAGCCCGAGCTCGCTCCCGGCCTCCCCTTGCCATTCTAAGGCCACCATGATGACCGCGGTGCTCGACTGCGTTGTTTTCCCCGAAGCACGCTGGTCAGGGAGGTCCATAACTACAGGATTTGATCCATCTTCTCCAACCCTGACGCTGTTTGTCGACGTCAATCGCCGCCGTCTCCAATAGCACCTTGCTTCCTCGACCACTTCTCTACATTCCCGGTGAGCTGATGGTCCTCTAGGACCCTTCCTTTCTTCCCATGCCTCTCTGAGTAGCCGCTGGCCGCGTCTTGTCTCGCTTGGTCACCGGGCCGAGGTTCCAGCCACCCTAGACTCTACACCACCCTAGATAGGTTGCCCAGATTCATGCGCTTCTGATTCACTAACACTCGCATCCACTCGCATGTCGTAGCGCCGCCACTAGATGGTCACCGGCGACAGCCACCGTCCATCGTGTCCACCAGACTAAGTCAACCCTAGTGTGGGTCTCGTTGCTGATGTGGATTGCCAACGTGGCCCGGACCCACAAGTTCACCTCTGTGGCTAGGTTTGCTCTGAGTGTAAAAGGTTTAGAGTATGTTTAGAAAATAAATAAAAACAAATAGAAATGACCTGGCAATGGTCCCGCTAGTTAGTGACTGGGGTAGATTAGGCCCTGGTGAGAAAAACCCTTCATTACTTGCTGACATCAGCATTACCTAATAAACACATTTAGTTATTTAATTAAGAAATTCATAAAATGATTAAATCTTGTAAAATTGATATCTTTTGTTTTATAAATCAGAAAAATACATATAATATATTAAAATGTTTAGAAAAATAAAATATATAACTAAATATTATTATGATCATTATTTAAATAAAAATTATTTAATAAAAACATTATAAAGTTTGAATACTTTGATAATTAATATTTTAATAATGGTAAATGTTAAAAATCTAAATAAAATACCAAAATTCTTAGAAAAATAAGAATTAGAGTTAAACTATAATCATGCATTACTATTTCTCTTAATTAAATATTTATTATTTATTAAATATTTTTAAAGTTATAAACCTTATTAAAATCATATCTTATTATCTTTAAATCACAAAAATAAATGTAATATACCAAAATGAGCACAAAAATAATACCTACATGTTTAAAATGTAATATTATATTTTTGAGCTAAATAAAAAGTTAAACCTATCTCCTTAATTAATAATTCATATTAAGGTAAATAAAACTTATAAGAAGTTCAAAAAATTAATCAGTGGAGTCTAATAAATAGTATTAATCCTAAATATGGATAGTGTGCATTCAAAATGAATTAACCACTTTGAATACAATTTTATTAAATTAATTCTCAACCATCAATGTAGATTATTTGATAAAGGGATCCTTATCCAATCTAAAAATACCAAGAATAATTATAATAAGATAAAACCTATTCTTTATATTAACCACAAGTTTATAAACAAATCAAAACACTACAAGTGAGTTCATAAGTAGTAAATAATATTGTTTACTTATTCATAAACCTTAACCACTATCAAATCAATATAATATCATACTTAAGTAACTCTAAAGTAACATTATAAAGTAAACAAGACATAAGTATAACAAGCATTACACCTAAATTCCATCTATGTTTTAAAGTTAACTTTAATCTACCAAAACTTTAAGTATAATACTAAAAGACTTTATTATATGCTTTATAGTTAACTTTAGTATGTTGTAATTAAATTAGAAGGCATCATAATAACAAACTAAACCAGTTAAAAACCAAGATAGATAAGTCTCAAATACAAATGCTGTCATTATTCAAATGGGTAATTCTTTCTAAACTTAAGGATTATAACTAGAAAGAACACCTCGTAAGGTTAACTTAAAAGCTTAAATGCTTTTGCTTAGTTGAGTAATATTTTCTTCAAAAGTTATTCATTTTGCCACTTCCATCAACATATGACAATTAATAGTAAACACCTTACTTTATACTTTCTTGTATCATAAGATTATTACTACTTAAATTCCTTATAAGGGACATTACTTGTAAAATAAAACTTGAAGATAAAACAATTAAGACGTAATCAACCTTGAGTAGCATTTCATACTATGTATTTTATTGTTGTATAAAGACATGTTGTATTCCACACACTCACAAGCCTTAATAAGAAGCACATGTGTGAAACCTAATCTAAAAGGGGCAACACATTCCAAGGAAACCAATTCTAGAATCCAAACCCTAGACCAACGTTATTCTCGGGATTCGCGTTTCTCAACTTGCATTACATTACATATGCATAAAAGCATCTTACTTCTTTAAACATTAGTCCTTACCGGACCAATGATGCAGATTTCCGCTATTGGATTTTATATTGTCTTGAAGACCGTGAGTGCATAATCTTGCAATCACAAAAGGCAAGTTCACACTTGCTCATGTCCTTTAATTATTTTCTGTAAAGTATTTTACAAATTCAGTGTTTTCATCACCTGCATTTGAAAAAGGTCCGAAAACACTATTTTCATAATAAGATGAGTATAGGTTTATTACCATGAGGTAATAACCTAATATAAAAGTTCCGGTGGTAAAGGAACATATTATCTAGTACTTAACAACAAATGTCTCCAGTGATTCTTGCGCCGTATATCATGCGTTAACCATGAGATTTGGAATGGGACGGAGAAGTGAGTTGTATCTTCTTCCTCTCGCATGAAGCCGGATGTGCAGGTCATGGCTGTTATCCTCCTAGCGTGCATATTGATTGGTAATTCGTAGAGGATATGCAGCATATGGGTGGGAACCCTCAACGTCCCACGATAGTTCTGGCATCTAACGGTATGTTCAAACCATTGCCGTAATTCAATGTGTGGGCATGGTGTACACCAAGGAGGCATGCGGGGTCGCGAAGGGGGCAGTGATTGGCTTGGATCTTAGACTGGGCCCCATACAAAGGAAGTATGGACAAGGTTATGACTTGGTTGTGCAATAAGGCTAAGGTCTCTCATGGGTAAAGTAACACACCTCTGCAGAGTGTAAAAACTGTAACTTGTTACTCCCTGTTCCGGGAAGGAGCTACGAACGCGGCGGGAAAGGAACCCCATGAAGGTTCTAGTAAACCCGTGAAGGATGACGGACATAGCTTTTCAGAATAAAAGCAACCTTTGAAGAAATGTTTATGAAAACTTGCATTGCCTATGACCTACGGTCTGTGGCTGTAGATATAGTGCATCAAAAACTCCTTTTCTAGTGGACTTGCTGAGTACGCTCGTACTCAAAGTATCTTCTTAACCCTTACTAGGTTCTAAAGCTAGTACAGACGACGTCCACATCAAGATATGCTCCAGGAATCATCATCAATAGATAAAGCTCCTCAAGGAAGACAAGAAAGTCAACATATACATCAACTCAAGTGAAGACGAAATTGTTGATTAGATAAGAATAGAATTTCTAACCATAGAACCTACTTCTGTAGAGTATTGCAATAGCAGCAATGCAAGCCAGTAGTTCAGCTACTAGTTTTATAAGTATGGTAGCTATGAGTTATTTATTCTTGATTCTTCTTCATAAGAAGTTTATTTTTATCTCTTTAACCTAGAGTGTTCTCTGGATATTGTGGAAAGAGTTGAGTTGTAACCTATAGTCATGTCTTGGACCTGCTATGTTTCTGTTGTACTACTCTGAGGGATGTAATACTAGTGAACGGTGTTTCATTGGTGTTATGTCAACCACTATAGTGTACTACATCATGTAGTGGTATGCTGGGTCACCGCACTTTTCATCTTTAAAATAGTTTTCACAACCACTAGACTCAACATCGACCAATAGCAAGGTTTTCCTACGGTCGGTACTACTCTGATACCAAGAACTGTGACACCCCCGGGATCAGGGCTAAACAAATTATAGATCTCGGTCTGAAATAAGCTTAACCTTGAGCTCGAGAATATCTAGTGAAGAATCGGTAACACAATAGTGACCCTACGACACAAAATTTATTATAGCAAGCTCATAACTGAGCAGAGAACCAAATTATTACAAACAGAGGTCACTAACCACAAACATCAAACAACGGAAGGCAAATTATGCTATTAAGTATAGAAAACCTAACAAATGGCCTAAGAGGCCTGAAGCATAACGATGATGTCCCAGCCCATAGATTCCAGGTTTCCGGCCGGGAACCCCAAGCTACTCGTCGATGTTGATGTAGTACAGAACTCGTCTTCAGGGAACACTTACTCTGCCAAAAGTATCAACAAAGCAAGGGTGAGTACAGGGTGTACTCCACAAGACTTGTGGCTAGTGGAGTTGTTTTGCATAAAGCCATCTTTTGTTTATAAAAAAAGAGGGAGAAGAAGCTCATCTATTCAGAGTATTTTAAAAGGGGATAAGAGAGCGACATCGATGAAATATTGATCATCATCTTTTGATATCCACCGAATCATCATCATCTGAACTAGGATCACCCCTCGTACCCATGAGGAAGCATCCAACAAACATTAGTTGCCAAGTTTTACGATTAGGTTCATGTTCTCTATGATCTTAGAATCTGGTCACCAAGCGTTCATAATCATGAACACGGCTTTTTGAAAAGATTAATACCCTGCAGGGGTGTACAACTTTACCCACACGTACCAACCGACTCTTAATGCCAGATCATTATCCCTCTTCCTTGGAAGGCCGACAGAGGGTGTGGTTGGACACGACCTTTACCTTGCTTTCACCGAGACCATGAGTCACGCAATAAGTATGGTTCCGCCGTAAAGGTTCAAATCCCGAAGTCGGTACTTAAAGATGTGAGGCGAAGTTGGTTTACCAGGGGCGCCATCTACCCCAAGAAACCTCGGCCACGCTTACCTACCTGTTAAGAATGCACCAACTTCACCCGGCAAAAATTTCAAAAGATTTTCTATGCATATGTCGAATGGAACCCCCGAACTATGTGACTCATGGAATCTACTAGGCAAGTTAATCAGGCGAGGGGTTTCCAAGCCCCGTGTGGTTGTACGCTCATCTCGGTTCCAAAGGCAAGAACTCAGTTCCTAGGTGGCGAGTATGGGACTAGAAAAACCACATCCCATCGTGGCCTCCCATACAAGCCTTAGCATGTTTAACTTATATCACCTCTGATATCATCTCATCACGTTCTCCTGTCATACTAGATTCTCTGCATCTGATACATCATCTGGATGGACCAGAACTGACAGCTATGCATGGCTAAGCAAGACACAAATAAAAGCTCTAGCATTGCACACAAGCCAAACATAGTTATGCGAGGAGCAGTGGATCATGTCATATAAGCTTAAAATGAGTATGCAATAGATAGGATTCTCTATCTAACAATAAAAGACCACAATAGAATCGTATGCATCATGGCAGAATTGAAATGCTTTTGAAATCATAGGATTATATCATGGTGGGGCTATGCTTGCCTTTGCCAGTTGATGACAGATAAGTAGATATTAGGGAGCCTTGAACTTGACTTGGTTACAGTTGGTCAAGTATTGTTCGTCGATATTCGATCTTAGATGGTGTGGTCCTCGGTCTTCGATATCGATCTCGATCTCGTATTCTACCGGGAAGAACCAAACACCGGAAAATAAAGGGGAAACAATCAACACATGGCATCGATGCAATGCTCAAGCAAGTATGATGATATGACAAGTTAATTTTCATTGGAATGTAACCCTAAAGCACGCTCGACAAATTAATCGGGGTTCCAAGGGGTACAAACCCTAATTCAGAGAAACTCCGGAACATATGAGAGGGGTGCATTTGTTCTTCTAATTAAACTTGTCATTTTAGTTGTTGAACATTGCATGATTATAACCTAAAGATATAGCTCTCATTTTTCTGAATATTTTGATATATTATACATATTTTTCTGACTTATAAATTAAAAGTTATTGAATTTACAATATTCAAACAATTTCTGAAATTATTTAACTTTTTCTTAATTTAAATAAGTCTGGAATTACTTTTTACACCCAGTCACAGTCTACCCTAAGAGACTGACCGGTGGGGCCCAGGCCACATTGGCATCCACGCAAGCAAAGTGAGGTCAGGGCGTTTTTCACTGTGGCTGAGTCTAGCCACTATGGCTGACATGTGGGCCACAGGGCCACGTCAGACCCACGGACACGTCATGGCCACGCCAGCACGACGTCATCATGACGGCCCGCGTCAGATGGTCGTCCGCGGCGGCGCTAGGGGGCGAGCGGGGAAGAGCGAGTGCCTGCGTTCAAACTAGCACTTCGCGCTGGACCGAATAGGAGCAGCACCGCTAGCGGAAGGTTGCCGAAGGCGTATCTTCAACGGTGCCCGACGGCGGCGCGTGGCATGGGAGCACTACAGGCCAAGCAGAGGAAGCACAGGAGGTACGGGGGGACTCGGAATCTCACCATGAATCTAACGGAGGCGACGGCGGGGCCGGAGGAGGTCGGTAGCGTCGGCTATGTCGACGACGGCGAGCGTCGGGCTTGGAGAAGACGGAGGCGATGCGGGCGATTCGAGGCTCCCGGGCTTGATTCCTTCGACGGGAAGAGGCAGGGGAACACGGCGGTGCTCGTGGCGATCTCATATGCGCGAAGGGAGGTCAGGAGCAAGCTCGAGCTCGAGGCCATGGCGGGATAGGGTTCGGTATAGAGGGGAGAACGCGAGAGGAGGCAAGAGAGGATAAGACTGGTACGAGGTTAGAGAGGAGAGCTCGGCCGTTCTTATCCTCGGCTCGGCGGTCGGCGGTCATCGCAGCGGCATTGGGCGGCCGGGGATGCTCCACCGAGCTGCTTCCCGTCGGTGGAGAAGACGACAGGAAAGACCGAAGCGGTATCGGGCCTGAGGTGGGCCGCTGCTGGGCCGCAGAGGACTGCGCTGGGCGACAGGGAGAGAAGGGGAGAGGAAGAGAGGCAAGCTGAGCCGGCCTAGTTGGCTGCTGCTCCATTTTTTTCCAGAAACTTTTTCCCTTTTTCTGTTTTAGATTTCTCTCTTTTGTAAATGATTTGAAATCTGTTTTGGCATATTTCAAAAATACCATAGGCCTTTATAAAATATTCAAAATACTGAGGGACCCCTTTAATCAATTTGGGCTCCTTTAATTTTATGATTTCATATACAAAACAATTTTAGAAGGTTTTAAAGAGAGAAGGGAAACTAGGGTTTAGGGTTTTGAATTTGTTTCTTATTGCATGCACAATTTAAGAAGATGATGCTCATGAGTGCACAATCAAAAACCCTAATATTGATTAAGTAAAACTGGGGTGTTACAATGTCCAAGGAATCCTGGGAGATCCTCCACTACAATATCGAGGCGGGGAACACTGGGTTGAAGAAGCAGTCCGGAGAAGATTATGTAACCGCCAGCGATGGACCATTCTTATGAAGGGAACTACACAGTCTGGCCCTGCTGCCAAATCCTCCGGGCTGTTAGACAAGATTGCATGGACGAGATCGCCGACAACACAACAACAAAGGTAAGATGGCACTTCATGAATGATGGAGATCGCGTCGGCAGGTGGGACCTAGTCATGGGGTCGTGTAGGTTTTTTTTGTGGGAGAGGAGACGGTCCTGTAGGGTATGAGTACATAGGGATACAATAGGTTATGCATGGCTTTGATGGGCTAGGGCGGCCCAGAGAAAAAACCTAGCGGGGGGGCAGGATACCCCTTCTAATTCGACTTAGGGGTGAGCACTGAAGTATGCCTCACTGTTGCTTCCTTGGTGTCAACACCCGGATTTTTAAATCCTAGATGCCTATTATGCCATACATCACAATCCCAGGATTACCATTTTTGCGAGACATAACAGAATTGGATACCATAGTACTTCATCCATTACAACGATACATAAGTTCTTACACAAATAGGGATCTCATGATCCAGTTCTTAATACAACATCAAGCAGCGGAATACGTAGTAATAACGGTAGCGTAGGCGAAGCTCCATCTTCGGGGTCACAGGCAATGCTGACGATGGGAGATGATCCTAGTTGTCGTAACCTTCCTGGAGTCCATCTTCCAGGTACTCCTCTTCATAGTCTGGCCATGGGAATAGCCAGGGACAAAGCCATGAGTACTCTTTAAGTACTCGCAAACTAATACTAACAAGTAAGGGGGTTTTGGATAATAGGACACTAGGCTCTAGGGTTGTTTTGCAAAAAGCCAGGTTTATCTTTAATAAGTTCCGAAGCTAGTCACAGTTTTATAACTCCTAAGTGGGATCTTGTAATCCAGGTCACAACTCTGTTGTGGTCAAGTCAAAGTCTCAATTCATTTCACAAGTCATTTTGAAAAGTCTGACGGGGGAACAGTATGGCCACTCCAACTGTCCATAATCATGACGCGGCTATTCGAATAGTTTGACACTCTGCAGAGATTGTACACTTTCACCACAACATTCGATACATCCGTCAGGAACAAATCCTGAATTCACCATACTCAGTATGCGGATAATCAATCCTAACCTTTCGATTACACGCCCTAGTATAAGCACCTCTCCTGTGAGTTTGGCCTCCCAACCATGACTAACTGTCATCTTGGGTACTGCACAGGTGGACAATCTTCACAAGGTAGCCTCAGCTCAGACCTTGGCCGTGAGGGAACTAATACTAAGGTATATAAGTTTCCAGTCAAGCCCTACCCAATATTCGGTTATTGTGGTTGTACGATAAAATTGGAATGGTATCGCATCCAGACAACCATCAGTTTTATAAAGGGCTAAGGCTCATGCCTCAACATTTTCATCACCAAAATCATTAAGTGTTTGGAAACACATGTCCAAAACATTTCAATAGAATGATCCATCATTCCAAGGTTTTCATAACCATTTTTCCACCAAGTATTCCCATCTAAAGTTGATCAAGTTTTATGCTTAGCACTAGCATCTACAGTTGGAGGTGGTACCAATGAGGGTGGTAACTAGTGGAGTTTCACTAAGTCCAACATTATATCTTAGGCTGAGATCAAGGTTTCTAACTTAGGCCAAATTTTATGCTCTGTAGGCAAACTTGAGCACAACTGTCTAATATCTACCAAACTCTTAGGTGGACTCTAAGTAAGCTTTGATAAAGAAATAAAGTAAGAAGCTTGCCATAAAACTAGGATTGGTTTAGCAAGTAGGTATGATCACATATGCTTAAGGCATATAGTATTCATATCACAAGTATGGGTTTGTGGCAACAATAGGGTATCTTGCAAGTGTTAGCTTGCATTGGTATAGTATCAGCTTGCATCAGTGTCAATATAAGCTAGCATAGTTACTAGCTTGCCTTGTGCAGAGCAGTGGTTGAAGTTCTCCTTGGCTTCCTCTTCGTAGTATCCTCCTTCCTCCTCGTAGTATCCTTGGTCGGTACTAGCGTCTATGAATAAATACGAGGTACACAATCACCAAACAATACTTAACTACTTGCAATCATCACACACAAGGGTCCTATAGATGATCTAGCATCATCTCTAACATTACAAGGTTAAGGATTGGTTTAAATCTTTTTATTTTAGAAAAGTAATTTCTACTCGTTGAAAAACTACTTAAGATTTAATATTCTCTAAACTAAACATGGGATCATGTTGACACATGTCATCACCACATATTGTAGTCCATGGGAATGTGATTTAAAGTGGTGTCACAATTTAATAAGGTTTTACCCTTTTATTTTAATTGACTAAAGTGGCTAGAAATGCTTATGTAGCATTCTTTTATTCCTTGAACATTATTTCTGCAAGTAAACCTATATATTTTTATATATTCTGAAAGGTATGGTTAAATGTGATTTTTGAGAGTTGGAATCAACTCAAAAGCTTTTATGGTTTAAATTTGAAAAATGTTTGAATGTAGAAAAGCTTCTGCCTTGTTATTTTTACTAAGAGTGATCTACAGATCCAAATGACTTGAATCCAATGGGCTTGGATTAAGCATTCACAGACCTTTCGAACACAATTGGTTTCATCCAAATTGGTGCACTGAATCGATCTGGATTGATTTTTGAAGTTGGGTACAGAAGTATGTTTGAAAAAAAAAGGTTTAATTTGAATTGCTGGGCTGCGCGGGAAATTCTAACAGGCCGGCCTGCTAAGCGCAGTGCTCCCGCGGGCTGCGTAAGTGGGTGTCCCCACTCGTCAGTGACACGGGGCTGGGCAAAGCGGTATGGGGCAACGTGGATCGTCCGATCTAGTTCTAATCCAACGGCTGAGGGTCATCGTCGACGCGAGACAGCTCCGGCGAGAACGAAACCTAGCGCGGCCAGTGGGGGGTGCTGGGGGCTCACCGGGGTACGGGCGAGGGTCGGGGAGGCGGGTGAACTACGAAGTCGACGACGGCGAACCTCCTGGTACCAGCGGCTTCTCCTGGGGCGGCTCCAATCGCTGGCTCCCTTCTTCTCCAGAGGCGGCGGGCACCGGTGAAATTCCGGCGAGGTGGTGCTCGCCTTGTTCTGAGAATGGTGTGGCACGGTCAGTGGGGAGAGGGGAGTGAGATGGTGTGAAGAAATCGTGCGGGGGTGGCCTCTATTTATAGTCGAGCGAGGGGACCGTCGGGGCGCAAGGTGAGCTCGTCGGGGGCGACGTTACAGGCAGCTAATGGCATGGGCAAGGGTAGGGGACGGTGCTGTGTCTCCTGGTGATGCTCAACGACATGATCGCGAGGCATGGGGCAGTGTGGTTTTGTCTGGAACGGGCGGTGCTCTGCGTGGCAGAGGCGGCGTCTTTGACGGCGGGCGGTGGCTGTATGGCACGGGGCGGCAAACGGGGGTGTCTGGCGGTGTCCCGGGTCGGTGGTGATCGTGTGTGCGCGCGGTCTGTGGACGCTGGTCGCGGGTGGCGCTCTGGCGCACGCTCGGCATGGTCTGGGCGTGTCTCGTGCGCGTGGTCCAGGGCTTGGCAACGCTCGCGGCTGGGACAGGCAGTGGCGGTGGACGGTGGGCTGCCTCCCAGACATGCTGGCTAGGCTTGCTGCTGCTCCTAGCTTGCTGTCCATAATGGGGTGACATGGGGGAGCTCGGCTGTTCACCATTAATGGCAATGGCAAGCTCACAGGGTGCTAGTGTTGGGCTAATCTTTCTAGATGATCTACTGGTTTGTGTGTGAGCTAACTAGGGAACAAGTTAGGCTCAAAACACTGCACACTATAGTTTTTGTGGTTTTGTTTGATTTGTGTCTGCAACCTGTTTGATGAAATCGCCGCATGAACTCATGTTTTGAATTTTGAAATAAATTTTGGTGAGTTTGCTAGATTGGTTCTGGTGAGTCTGCAGATGCTTGGGTTTTGAAAGTTGAGCTTGTTTGAGTGGGTTTTGAAAAAGTGGGATCTTCCCATATGAAGAAGATTTAATTTTAAATTGTCATTTAAACTATGCATTTGAAAGTTTCTGTATGATCACAAAGTGGGCCTTGATACTCTGTTATGAGTACATTCAAGGGGTGCAAAGATCCAGAAAAGTTTCTGTTAGGTTTTGAAAGTTTGAGACAGTCAAAGTAGGCATGTGAGTTAAATTGGCCAAAATGACCATTCACTTAATATATTTGTTTTGATTTACTTGTCTTTAGGAAAAGTGTGGGAAATGTTTTAGATGATGTTATTTTCACCTAAGAAACATTTTACAAGCAAGGTGGTTTTTAAAGAAATTCAAAATTCATGCATACCATATACATGCATTCATGAATTCATTTAGAAAAGTTTTTGTTAACCCTAAACTTGATGATTAGTGTTTTGATGATCTAAGTTTGATATTTTTGGGATGTTACACTTGGATGCGCCACGAATACTTGATGGTGAATGACCAGTTTTACTTTCAAACTGCATGTCAAGCTAATTCTGATGGGTTTTCTACATACTACAATACTTTCATCTCTTAACTTCAGACATGGCCTGAGATGATTCTTTGGTGTTGTTCATTTCCGCAGATTCATTTGCACAAGATGATGTCAAACTTTGTGGATGATTTTTCCTTCATGATTCCATGTTATATACTCCATCCGTCTCAAAATAAGTGATTTGAATTTTTCTAGATTCGCATGTATCTATACACTAAAACACGTGCATATATGTGCAAATCTAACAAATTCAAATCACTTATTTTGGAACAGAGGGAGTAGTAGGTTGTGGTAGGGCTAGGCATGCCCGAGATGATTAAAAAACTCGTTTAGAATAATTCTCCACACAATTTAACCTATAAAAATAATTTACATTGTGTTTGGATGTATGAATTTTCGCTCGAAATTGAATTGGTCTGAGAATTCCAAATCCAAAATAGAAAGAAAATGGACTGCAATTTCATTTCTATTGTTTGGATGTGCATTAAATTTGTTGTTGGCAATGAATGATAGCACCCAATTCTAATTGTTGTTTCGATGTACAAACCAAAGAATTTTTGATTTTGGACAATATAAAGTTGTCTACAAAATAGTAAGTGTATATTTCATTTTCTATATTGTTTTCACACATAATAGCATTAAATATTACGAATAAAGGCATATCTCATCATATTGGATATTCATAGGGAATATGAATTTCAAATCACAATTTTGTATACACACATCACCCTACAATAGAGAATATACTTCAACTAGACTAAGGTGCTACAAATTCTTGTAGGATTCTGCATAACAAAAAGATCAAATGCTATGAATTGGGTGTGGTTCCAATGGTAAATAGTTGTAGAAAATCAAATGCTATGAAGGGGAAGAGGTGGATAAGGGACAGGGCGGCTTGACAAGGAACAGGGATCCACCGCCATTCAGCTCCCTCCGGCGCTCGAGCTCCCACCGGCGTTTGGAGTTAGGGAGGCCTCATGGCGTCAGACGATTAGGGTTATAGCGGGCTCCCCCAACCGTTCGAAGATGGAGAGGGGAAGAGGTGAGGAGAGGAGGCTAGGAAGGGGAAGACAGCGGGAAACCCACCGGTGGTAGCGCTGGGGCAGCTGGTGCGCGGCCCTGTCTTCTCCCTAGCGCTAGCCTCTAGCTCCGCTCGCTCGATTGTGTCGCGGGCTAAGCGAAGCATTACACACAGACACGATTCCATGCCTTTTCGAGCGGGTGAGATCGGAAAGATTCGAGTCCGGACGGACACTAGGGGCGTCGTTGCTCGGTGTTAGAGTATTAGACATATATGGTTGTTATGGTAGTTTAGATAGAGTTAGGATTTCTTTACATACAATCCTAACTTGACTTGTACTCCAGGATGATCCCATGTACTTCTATATATACTCGCCCATGAGGCTCAATAATAGATCCATCCGTAATTGCCTCTCCTTTCCACAACGTAATTCCAAGACCACTCCAAACAATCGTTTTCAGCCGAACAGTTCCAAATAGAAGAGTCTAGGCCTCAATTTTTACATCCAAACACAACGTTATATTTCTGCCTAAAAGAAATATACCTCTTTCTGATGCATCAATGGTTTTGATTGCATAAACATGGCATCCGTCTAGCTGGTAGACTTAAAAGGGAAAAGTACGATCTTCATATACAGAATACATTTAAACTCCTTGCAAATACTTGTATTTAACTCCTTGCAAGTACTTGTATTTATACTATCAAAACCCTAAAAATATGCTTCTTGTAGTAACGACGCAGGCATATAGCAAAATGTGCCGAGACTAAAACGTGAGGTAAAACTTATGGCTTAAATTTTGGCCCGATTCCCCCACCTACGCCCATGGATAAAAATGCATGCGACTAAATATGGAATTGTCCAAAATGATAAAACTTAGAGGGGTGCTATGCTTCTTTGGGAATTTTAATATGCGGACCGAAAGTTCAAGATAACACGGGTCCGAGTTGCGTGTAATCTTGCGAAGGGGCTATAGTAGCTTCGCCAATTGTTGAGAGGGGCCACACGATCGTTTGAACCCGTCAAAAAATGGTTGAACTCAAATACCGCTGTTAGGTCAACTCTTCTTGCCCCGTCATGTCAGTATTTCCGTTATCCTTTGCGGTCGTGGACTGATTTACCCCTACGAGGACTAGATCTTCATCTCTGCTCTTCTCTTCTTCCTTATTATTCCCCTCTCCATTACCTTGCTTAGCTCTGGCTACTTGTCTCCAGATCGGAGCTCGCTGTTGCTCTCCTTGCGTCCCCGTCATGGCCGGTCAACCTTCTATGCCCTTAATCGAAGCTCGCCGCCGTCATCCTCCCCTCGTTTTTCCTAGTCGGCGTGTCAGAGCTTCGCATCCCTAGCCTAGCCTCTCGCCGCTGCCTAGACCTTCTCGCACGGCGGACCGCATCCTGCCAGGCAATCCGGACCGACGACCGGTCTCGGGCGGTTGCATGCTGTCGCGCACCCTAGGAATGGTAGCCCTGGCAGAGGAGTTTGACGACGATGCTCTCATAGCCACCATGCTGGGCACGCGTCCCGCCGTGTCGCCGGCAGACTTGTTGTTGGCTTTCAGGTCTTGTTTTGGGATCAGACGAAAAGTGGTCAATATTGAGGTATGTGCGCCGCCATTCGATTACTTCGTCAGTTTCGCCCACAGATCAGACAACGAGTGCTTTCTGGATTCTTCCCGTTCTTTCGAGTGTTGTGGGGAGAAAATGAGCTTCATGCGTTGGCATCGCTCCTGTGGGTGGGACGATTGCTTGGGATAGCTTCGTTTCTTCTCTAAACTCAGCTTTGATGGCCTCCCTTTGGATGCTTGGGAACCGGAGGCCCTTAAGCAGGTCGTCAGTAGCCTTGGCAGCGAGCTGGTAGAGATTGTGCCACCGAGCGACAGATGGATCGTCGAGGTAAAGGCGTGGCTGAAAGATGTAGACACCGTTCCTAAGATGTACGAGGTGGAGAATCCAAGCACGGCAAAATGACAGCTTTGTTGGAAGCACCCAGTGATCATCCACCTGCAGGAGGTTCTGGATCGGGTACATGGCATTCAGGACCCCGACGAGGCGGCCAGAATGCATCCTCATCGCCTGAAGTGTTTGCCTGGAAGGATCGATGGCACATGACCACCACCATTCCGCGACGGAGCGCACGGTTTCGGTGGAGGGACCGGGCGTGGATAGGCTGGTGGTTCTGATTTCCCTCGAGTCAATTTAGAGGTTTAGTGAATCTGAAAGATTTCTGACTTAAGAGTCGAGCACGTAGTACACCTTATATAATAGTTTGAACTGCTGTAGTACATGTGGCTACTGAATTTATAATGTCTGGCTACTGAATTCCTAGTATGTGTGGCTAATGAATTATAGTTTGTGTGGCTACTAAATTTGTAGTATGTGTGGCTAATGATTTGGTGTTTGTGTGGCTAATGAATTTTTAGTATGTGTGGCTGATGAATTTGTGTGAATAACCAAGGTTAGCCTCCTGAAAATAGGGTGGGCTAGCAATGATCAATGTCACCATTGTCGGAAAAATGCTGTTAGTGAGCGATCCGAAAGGCACGAAATGCTGCTGGTTTGTATGCCTCGAACAATTTTTACATAGATTTGTTCGAGCTGGAACGTGATTCTGTATGGAACTTGCATGAATGAACCACCAAAGATTATTTCATAAAATGTTGTCTGAATCTTTTCTGCCTCGGATAAGTATGACAGTAAAATAAATTCAACCGTCAGTAGTAATTGAATAAATAGATACATCTTGATAGTATTTGGTTACTTTCAAACTAATTCCATACTACAGTATGAGATAGCTGTGAAAAAGGGGTATATTGCCTCTACAAAAAGGCATTCTATAGAGTTAGTCTGAACTTAACTATTCTATATTGAAGAAACTGCAGATCTCCAGCATAAAAGTTTGCTAGCCAATTACCTAGAGAGGATGTAAGTTCAGGGATCTGCAATGTTCATGCACTAGTTGATGCGCTTGAACCAATCCTGGTTCAGTACGAACAGCCACGCCGCCGCAACGATTTCTTCAAACGAGAACTTCTGCTTCTCGTGGCAGGGATCGTAGGTCCCTGTGAATCTGAACATGAATTCTGGTGCTGAGATGTTGCCCATCGTCGGCTCCAGCAATCGAACAGTCCAACAAGCTAAGTGTAAATGGATGCACTCCACCGCGGTGTGGCCGCTGACGGTGCGTAGGATGGATCGTCTTTGCCGCTGACGGCGTGTGCCCAGATTGCCCCACGGTAAGGTCGCCCACGCCGAGGCATGGAGGAGAGTGTTTGTTGACCTTGGCGCTGCCCTGTTCGGGGGTTTGTTTCTTCGGCGGCAGGCTCGCATGAACTCTTTGGAACGTACCTTATTTCTCGTGCACAGTGCACACAAAAATTCCACCTCGCATATTCTCCACGACGCTCGGTTGGCCCTTCTCGACGCCGCCGCAGATGCAGCACATTCTGTGAAATCAACCGTCTCCGATGACAATGGAAGATCGACCTTGTAGTACAGCCGCATGGCCTGCCTCAGAGGGGCCAAATAACCATGCTTCGGCGGCGGCCGCCAAGGCAGCGGATTCCACTTAGGTAGGGCCATAGCTAAGCTTCCTAAGAGTGTATATTATTTATTCGAAACTAGTTCGACTAACTGCTGAATCTTTATATCCCTTCTCAGCATAAGAGTGCTAAGATATTAAAAATACAAGTCGTGGCTAGCAACCAGATCAGGCAATATACCAGGTTAGGCTTGCATTTTAACTATATTTGCGAGTGTGTCCTTAGTTGTGTACATAAATTTTGCCTGCGCCACTATGATTGTAGAATTGCAGCAACACCATCAGAAACAGGGGAAGAGGACGTGGCATTTGACTGACTGGTGGGCCCCACAACCTCAACCATAGACGGCGAGCATCCCAGGTTCGAGGATTAGTGCTCCCCATTATTCTCTGATTTTCCATATCCTATCACTCACTCGCGGCTCCACTCCGCTCCACTTCTCTGGTCTTGCACACCACTCTGTCCCGTTCGACAACACTCTCATCCTCCCCTTAGACTATCATCCTCCCGTCATCTACTACCCTCCCTACCCACCATGCGTTGCCCCCTTGCCTATCTCCGTCCCTGCCCAGGCGCGTGTGGGTACAAAAATCGTTAGGTGGGAACTAGTTCTCGTGCAACGACGGTGGCATTGATCTGGATCCCGCACGGAAATGGATCCTACGTGGCCGGAGAACATGAAGATGGGTCCTTCCTGGATGGAGAGCAAGGAGATGGACCCTTCAAGGCCGGAGAACATGGAGGATGACGAAACAGGGGAAGACGACACGGGGTGCAAAGCTTTGGTTCTCTAGAGCCCATTGAACATGTCGTACATCCTTCCTTAAGGGTAAGAACTACAATTCCATCCCTGCATCTTCCATTAGTGTTTCTAGTCCCGTGTTGATGGAGAGGATCTGTGTTGGTGACTGTAGGACGTCTGCTTCATCCAGATTTCTTTTGAAGATTCGGCATGGGTGTCGGACTGAAACCTTGTCCAACGGTAGAATCGTAGTAACCATTGGATTTGATTATCGGCTGACAGTAGACGTGGAGCACATAACTCTAAGTGACTTGCACATGCAATTTGGCAAGTTTCCCATTGGCCAGCATGATGAATTCATAATCAGGTACTATGACACAAATTCACATACTTTCTATGACGTTAGAACTGAGGAGTCTCTAGCAATGATGTGGGGTGAGGACCTCGGCACGAGGACTGTGCTGATATTTGTGCACATCCTTAACATAGATACTGGGGAAGAGACTATCCTGAATGATACCGGCCCGTGTGGAACGCGAACAGAGCAGCCTCTATTTTTGATACCGAGTGCGACCGACCAGCCTGTCGTTGAGCATGAAGACATCGAAATGTGTGGCAGTGATGGTGATTTTGTCCTCGAAGATGATGATGATGATGATGAGAAAGCATATCCAGATGTGGCAGCAGACCCTGATACGATGGAGAGTAGGGAATATTTTGTTGATTCAAACTATGAGCCTGACTATGGGACTGATGAGAAGAGTAATGTGACAAAGACGAGGACAGGCCAGTGATACACTTTAACAGGGACAACCCTGCAATTGATGACGGGACTGTCTTTTATACTACGGAGGAATGCAGGTATGTTGTTGCTACCTATGCAATAAGAGTTGGGTTCGAATTTATCGTAGAAAATAGCAACCAAAAGAGATTTAGGTTCCATTGTAGTGAAAGTAAGCTGTGTCAATGGAGATTGCATGCATCTCCAATGCGGGGTCGACACCCATTTCAGGTTGCAATAGGTACATTTAGTTTTAGTATTTCTCATATTTGTACTACTGATAAGTCCTCTGATTTATTTTTTTCCCATTGAATGCAGATCAAGGTTAACATGAAGAAACACAACTGCCCTAATACTTCTTTAAGTGATAAAATTAGACCATCGACAACCAAGTGAATTGCTGCTAAGGTACTTGACTGGGTGAGGCAGGATCGTAGCATTGGACCTATTGAACTCAAAACTAAGCTTAGCGAAAAGTTTAGCGTTTTGATTCCTTACCATATAGTCTTTGATGGGAAGGAGATGGCTCTAGACTTCATTCAGGGCAAGTGGACTGATAGTTGCATTGTATAGTTTCAAAGCTAACGAAGAGAAGACATCACCTGGTAGTGTTGTTGACATTGATTACGAGGTTGTGAAAGGAAGAGAAAAAGTCTCAAGGGAGGTCAAGTATAAGCAGGCAGATAAGAAATGCTTTAGGAGATGTTTTATCTACCTGAAGGCATGCTCGAAGGGGTTCCTAGACGGTTGCAGGCCATAGTTGGCAATAGAGGAAACTTCTTTAATAGGGAAGTTCAGGGAACAGCATGCTACCACTTGTTCTGTGGACACGCATAATTGGATTTTCCCGTAGACTATGTTGTTCTTGAGGGTGAATTGACTGAAAGCTGGACATGGTTCATGCAGAGACTATGTGCAGTAATTGGTCACCCTAAAGGCTTGGTGATACACACTAGTGCATGCAAGGGGCTTTAGAATGCTGTTGATACCATGTTTCCTCGGATTGAGCATAGGGATTGCATGTGGCACCTCGCTACTAGCTTCACGAAGAATTTCAAAGGAAAGACCCTTGAAGACAACTTGTGGCGAAAAGCATAAACGTACACCCCAAGAACGCATGCTACTTACATACATAATTTGTATACCGTGCCGAAGCTGAAAGAATACCTTGAAGAACATCATAGAATGTTATGGGCCAGGAGCAAGTTTGGTGAGTAGCAAAGTGGATTTAGTTTACAATAATTTGATAGAAAGGTTCAATGCTAAGATTATGAGCATGAAGTCACTTGCAATTGGTATTTGGTTAGATGCAATAAGACAGTGTATAATGGTGAAGAAAGATTTTAGGCAGAGCATTTGCGCGAGAAAATTTGTAGGCCATAAAATAGTTCCAAAGGTGATTTTATTACTGAATGAGAATGATAAATACGGTGATGGTCAGAAGTTCAAATACATTGGCTAAGGTTTATGCACAAGACAAGCATGGAACTGAACGAAGGTTTACTGTAGACATTAGTAACAAGACTTGTTCATGCAAGTTACTGGTCTGCCATGCCACCATGCACTACACTTCATCTTAACGCTGAGAGGTAGAGGTGCTGAAATAGAGAACTATGTTCATAACTATTTCTCTGTGGACAAGTTTGCTGCAACTTATGCAGAAAATGTACCACCTATTGTTGATGAAAATTATTGGGAGATAGTCGATCCAGGGTTCAAACTCTAACCACCAGTTCTTAGGTGGCCACCTGGGAAGCCTAGAAAGAAAAGGACCAAAGCCTTCACCACAAAAGGTTCGAGATTAGGAGCAAGGAAGCATAAGTGCAATAGGTGTGGATGGTTGGGCCATATAAATAGGCTATGCAAAAACCCAGTTCTACGTGATTTCGCATATGCTAACCTTGACCCCATTCATATCACAGAGGCACAAGATGAGGCTTCTCAGGCACAACTGGAGGAAGTGCAGTGAGATGACGTAGAGGAAGTGTTGGATGTGAAGGAAAACAGTGATGCGCATGTGGAGGGAAACATTGGTAAGCAGCAATTGGTTGAGGACGTGGACGTGCTGGCGGGGATAGGGGAGAAAACAAACAAAAGGGTAAACGGGAGCGGAAGGGAAACGATAATAATGGAGTTGAGTTTGAATATGAAGAAGCTGCTAGGATGATTGAGGATGTTCTAGAGGATCTTTAGGCTAACTGCAGGAGAAATAATATATCCCTGCCAATTTTGTCTTTGTACGATTCTCCGGACGAAAGGTAGGCTTGAAACTAATTTTACTTGGAATTTTGATCTTTTTGTTTTAGTCCTCATCAACTGTTGTTTAGTGCAGCGTGGGATTGAACAGTAATAAGAGGAGCAGAGAGAAGGTGGCACAGTAACACTGTTTTTTGAATTTTCATTGGAATTTATTTATATCTTGTACTTGTAACGGGTACGTGATGTGTGGTGTCGACCATATCCAGGTCATTAGATAGTACATTAATTTTTAAACTGATCATCCATAAGCAATAATCATGGATATTTAACAATTCAACAACCAAAATTATGGTCGTGCCATGGAGTTGGTGAGGCTCGCCTCCCTTGTATTCCCATCTCAAACAACAGGACACGCGCGTCTCCTTCTCCTCTAGCGCACTCCAAAATTATGACTATGTCATCAAGTGCTGGGAGCAGAGACAACGTACCGTCCCATCAGTCTTGCCTCGTCTTTGTCAGCGATGTCTGATGCTCGCATTAGCTACCTCAGGGGCTTTGATGCTCTAAGAGGAAAAAAGCTTTGGCAAGAAAAAGAGGATAAAAAGAGTCTTCATAAATAGGTTTTTAATTCTAGTAGATGGGCCTACTAGTGTATATAAACACTGGAGTATACTTGGTTTTTCTAGACTCGTGTCTAAGATTTTCTTTAGACTCAACTGACGTTGTACAAGAAAAGAGCTTTGACAAGAAGAAAAGAATAGGAAAAGAAACCTTTTAAATAAGTTTTTTATTTAAACAGTGGGGCCAATCAGTGTGTCTAAACGCTGGAGCATATTTCCCTCTGCTAGACTCGTGTCTATCATTTTTCCTAGAATCAAACAATGTTATACACTCTCTTACAACTTGGTCATTCTATCCGAAGAGGTCATTAAGCTACCGTACATAGAATAAATCTAGGCCCAAGTGACCCTAATCGACTATGCCTCTCCTGCTGTCTTCGTCATGTCGGATGTCCTCCGCATCGCCGTCTACCTCTTCTAAGTCTGAATCGATGAGGATGATCCCGGTGGCGTTCCTCTTCACGAGTTCTGCACGGCGTGCAACATCGATAACGTTGGAGGGCGTACACCCAGGCACTACCCAGAAGCGCTGCCTCCCTTGGGGGTTGCGCAAATTCGGGTGGATCTCCGGACTATGAGCTCTGCAAAGCCAAAGCAACGCCTCCTTCTCCTTCTTGAAGAGCCTTGGCCAGTACGCGCTAGTGCATGCTTATTGGTTCATTGCCCTTTTCCACTATGAAAGCTGGCGGAAGTGCTCCTCAATCTGCCTCGATAGCGCGATGCCGTGCAAGAGCGGCGCCACGGGCACCCTGGCATAGCTGAGCTCATAGCCCGATGGTAGCCTCGCTAGCAGCGGCGCGAGTATATCATAGTGGGCGACCAACTCGGCCTTGTGCAAGCTGAGATGGGGCCTCTCCATGGCGAGGCTCCGTATCTTCAGGTAGGATTCGATGCTTGTGATGACGCGAGTTGCAGGGAACGAACGGGGTTTGAGCTTCGGCCACACAGTCGCATTTATAAAGTCAAGGAGGTAGGCCCACTGGTGGTTGCTAGGGCCAATAGGGATGCATAAATGCCTACTCACGGATCGCTCTTGCAAAGGACGATCCTTATCGTCCATTCTCCCCAATTCAACGATGCCTAACAATTGGGACGTAGAATAAACCTGGCCCCGTGGGGGGGGGCTTCTAGAAGACCCTAACAATAGGCATAGTTTCTATGAGGTTAACGAGCTAGTTAACATGGTTTATCCTGGGTTTGACCAGATTTCAAAAAATCCTAAGACTTTCACAAGCATGCATGGAAATTTCCTCGGGCCCATGGGTGCGCCCTAATCTTGCACCTCCTTTGGGAAAACACCGGTTTTTCATGTTCAGAAAATGGAAAGTAAATATTTCTACAAATGACCACGAAATCTCTAGTTGGAGAAGTCGCTTACGATGCTGAGGGGGAGCTAGGTGTCAGGTTTGGGCTTAATCCATGTATTGGTTCCATGTTTTGGGTGCAAGGGGGGAATCTAGTGTTGGAAGCCATGTTAACTCACACTCGATAGACATCCTAGTGGTGCTTTGGGTTCCAAAGGACCTGGTATTCCGTGCTTATGATTTAATGTGGGCAGTGGATCACATGCAAGGGCTCCAGGAGCTGTTTCACATTTTTTTTATTTTATATTTTGTTTGGTGCTACCCGAAAAAACTGCGAAACCCGCCAGCGGCCGCGGCAACACGACGGTCAGCGCAATCTTGGATCCATGCATGCATCCAGCCTAGGTACCCCATGGGGCACGCCAAACCATTTTTCCCTGAAAATTGAGAGTGTCTTATAGGGTACATACAGTTATAAACCGCATTTATCGGGCCGTAACTAAAAAAATACAGTATATGCTTGCACCACGAGATAAATACCCACCTCACGGGAATATCCGTGCACCATGGTGTAGCATGCGTGGAAATTTCCTCAGGCCCATGGGCGTGCCCTAATCTTGCACCTCCTTTGCAAAAACATCAGTTTTTCGGGTTCAGAAAATGGAAAGTCACGATGTCTCCAAATCACCACGAAATCTCTAGTTGGAGAAGTCTCTTGCGATGCCGACGGGGATCTAGGTGTCGGGCTTGGACTCAATCCATGGAGTGGTTTCATGTTCTGGGCAGCAGACGGGCAATCTAGGGTTGGAAGCCATATTAACTCACACTCGATAGACATCCTAGTGGTGCCTTGGGTGCCAAAGGACCTAGTATGCCTTTCTTATGATTTTATGAGGGCAGTGTGTCACATGCAAGGGCTCCAGGAGCTGTTTTCACATTTTTTTTATATTTTGTTTGGTGCAGCCCAAAAAAACGGCGAAACCCGCTGGCAGCCGCGGCAACATGACGGTCGATGCAATCTTAGACCCAGCCATGCATCCAGCCTAGGTAACCCATGGGGCACCCCAAACCATTTTCCCAAAAAATGAGAGTGTCTTATTGGGTACGTATAATTATAAACCGCATTACAGAGCCGTAACTCAAAAAAATACAGTATATGCTTGCACCACGAGATAAATACACACCTCTCGGGAATGGTCGTGCACCTTGGTGTAGCATGCATGGAAATTGCCTCGGGCCCATGGGCGCGTCCTATTCTTGCACCTCCTTTGTGAAAACACCGGTTTTTCGGGTTCAGAAAATGGAAAGTCAAGATTTATCCAAATGACCATGAAATATCTAGTTGGAGAAGTAGCTAGGTGCCTGGTTTGGGCTCAATCCACCATGTTATGGGCAGCGAGGGGGAAATCTAGGGTTGGAAGCCATGTTAACTTACACTCGATAGACATCCTGGTGGTGCCTTGGGTGCCAAAGGACCTGGTATAACTTGCTTATGATTTTATGAGGGAAGTGGTTCACATGCAAGGGATCCAAGAGCGGTTTTCACTTTTTTAGATTTTGTTTGGTGCTGCCCCAAAAACGGCGAAACCCGCCGGCGGTAGCGGCAACCGATGATCGGTGCAATGTTGGACTCAGGCATGCATCCAGCCTAGGTACCCCATGGGCCACCCCAAACCATTTTCCCTAAAAATTGAGAGTGTCTTATAGGATACATGTAGTTAGAAACCGCATTTACCGGGCCGTAACTAAAAAAATACAATATATGCTTGCACCACTAGATAAATACCCACCTCCAGGGAATGGCCGTGCACCATGGTGTAGCATGCGTGGAAATTGCCTCGGGCCCATGGGCGCGCTCTAATATTGCACCTCCTTTGGGAAAACACCGGTTTTTCGGGTTGAGAAATTGGAAAGTCAAGATTTCTCCAAATGACCAAGAAATCTCTAGTTGGAAAAGTCACTCGCGATGCCGAGGGGGAGCTAGGTTCCGAGTTTCGGCTCAATCCATGTTGTGGGCAGCGAGGGGGGAATCTAGGGTTGGAAGCCATATTAACTCACACTCGATAGACATCCTGGTGGTTCCTTGGGTGACAAAGGACCTGGTATGCCTTGCTTATGATTTTATGAGGGCAGTGAGTCACATGCAAGGGCTCCAGGACCTATTTTCACATTTTTTTTAGATTTTGTTTGGTGCTTCGCAAAAAAATAGAGAAACCCGCTGGCGGCCGCGGCAAGGCGACGGTCGGTGCAATCTTGGACCCAGGAATGCATCCAGCCTAGGTACCCCATGGGGCACCCCAAACCATTTTACCTAAAATTTGAGAGTGTCTTATAGGGTACATACAGTATATTCTTAAAATCATAAGCAAGGCATCATGCCCACCAAACTGGGCAGCGAGGGGGGGAATCTAGTGTTGGAAGCCATGTTAACTCAGTTTTGCCCTCTATGCTAGTCACGAATACTCGAAAAAGCCCTTACTATAGCTGATCCAGAAACTAGCATGCCCTGATTGGTTAGACAGTTGTCACACGGATCATGCCTGCCAATCGTTGATCCTCTTTGATCTAACGGCCACACGAAATTATTATAGTAGCAACATCCCAATATTATTACACACGACATGGTAGTTACAAGAATCACAATGCAGGACGTGGCAGTTAAATATATAATAACAATACTAACAACAGAACATTACTCATCATTGTCGTCCTCATGTCATTGTCGGTGGCGGCGGCGGTGTCTTCCGATGAATCGTCGGCAACTGCCTCCTTGTATATACGCGCCTTCTCCTTGTTGGAGTCCTCCTCCTCCTCGTAGTCCCACAGGTTGACATCACTCTCCTCCGCTTCTGCCTCCAACTGCTCCATGAACGCCTCCTTGTTTCCCGAGTCAGAGTCGTCCTCGTCGCTGGCTCCTCTAATCATCATGGCCTGCTTCATGGTGGTCTCACATGCCTTCCTATGCCTCTCCTCTGGCTTGGCTGCTGCTTGGTGCTCCTCCATCTCTACCAGTGCAATGCGCTTCTCGGGTGCGGAGGGTATGACAAGGTTCGTCATCGTGGTCTCCTCGAGCACCGATGTTGATTGATCAAGGAGCGTTTGGACATGTCGTGGTGCCTCAGGTTGCTGCTGGCAGGCACGGACGATGCCGCGACAAGCAGGTGACGCAGGA
Source organism: Avena insularis (assembly GCA_023614405.1). NCBI lineage: Eukaryota > Viridiplantae > Streptophyta > Magnoliopsida > Poales > Poaceae > Avena > Avena insularis. The sequence continues at coordinate 54,582,176 of CM042685.1, read as the reverse complement.
CGGTCAGCCACCAACATGTATCTTCCACTGCCACTATCGTTGGATTTCTGACAAGTATGCCATAGGGGGTCCTAGTGGCGTTGGAAGGATGGGGTGTGAGACGTCGGATGTTCCAGGAGCGGTGAGCACAAGTTACCCAGGTTCAGATCCGACTGCGGTGATCGGATCCTACTCCTACTAGCAACCCAGTAATATATCGGCGTAAGCCTAATGTTACAATGGATTACAAGAGAGGTTCACCTGTGCGAGTTGGTTGTGGTTGTCTATCGAGTTGTGTTGCCCTAAAGGCTCCCATAGTGCCGGTTTATATAGTCACCGGGGCCTGGGGTTACAGGGAGAGATATATCCGGCTACGTTACAGAGTCGGTAACTATGTATAGCTTGGCCTACAAGTAATACTATAGGCCTAAGTCGATAACTCTTCTGGGCCTTGTCCTAGCCGGAACTGGCTCCTCTTCTTTCTCTGACTAGGACGCCCGTGAAGCAAAGCTCTAACCCGTTGTTGGGCCACCCTGGTCAGCGAGTCTTGTGGGTATACCCGGAAAGTATATCCCCAACAGTAGCCCCCGGAAGTCTCCAAGATCTGAAGTCGGCTAAATCATCTAGCTTGATGTTTTCTTCGCCTTGAGAATCTTTAAGGGTTCCTGAAAAACTTCTTTCACTGATGTAGGATTCCGAGTCAGTTGAGTCAGATATATTCTGCTCTAACCTTGATATTTCTATTGCTTGATTTGAAACATAAGTCGGATTTTATGGCGGCGTGCTGACTGACAACTTTACAGGCCGAGTCCCATTAGTGACAGGAATTCCATCAGCCCGACCGTTGGTGGGTCCATTCCTTACGGAATAGAACGCCATTTCAATGCCTGCACGAAAATTGAGGGGGCAGAAATGTCGCGAGGAAGCTAACTCCCCCTCTCCTATACGCGTGGCGATAATCGTGCGTCTAACCGCATGAACCTTGATGTAGAGGCAAATAAGAGGAGAGAGAACCCTTCTTCTCAGATTCACTTCTCCGTCCATTCATTCATTGCTTCCTCGTACACCTCGAGCTCTCCGCACCAGTTCCCATCTGCCCTCCTTGAGAAAAAATCTCTCCTTCCTCCACCAGCCCATCTTCCTTCAAAAACTATGGTGTCTGCCTCGTCCTCTGGAGCGGCGGCGGCGGGTTTGTCGGCGGCGGACGAGAAAAAATGCGGGGTCTATGGATCCCCAATGCTATGGATACTTCGGAGCTCCAAGTCATGGAGGATGAGGGGTTCATCGCTGCCGGCGCATGGCAGAGCGCTACTGGACATGCCATCCCCGCACCAAAAGACGGCGAGAGGGTGTTGTTCAGCACTCACATAGACCGTGGCCTCAGTCTGCCACCATCGGACTTCTTCGTCGAGGTCCTCAACCATTACGGTGTGCAACTCCACAATCTTCCTCCCAACTCTCTACTTGAGCTTAGTGATCACGCAGCTTTGTGCGTGGGGTTTCTTTGCATTAGGCCAAGTCTAACCCTTTTCCAGTACTACTATGGTACTCAGAAGAATTCCATCAGTGCCGGTGTGCCTTATGTCACCAGCACTCTTAGCTTAGTCCTTAGGAGGAATTAGATCTATCCTAGGATTAATGCTAGTGAGTCTGTCAAACGCTGGGCTAGAAATTTCTTCTACCATAAGGATATTCCGGCTCCGGGTAATGCGGAAGGTCTTCTGGCGTTCGCCATTGGCGCCGCTCCCCACCAAGATTCATGGGATGCGGAGGCGCCGAAGCTGTCAGACATTTTGATCCTTGCTAAGAGGCGGATCGAATTTTTGATGAAGCATGAGGGGCTTCGTGGATCCGACTTGATCTACTGCTGGCTGGAGCGTCGGATTTAGCCTCTCTAGCACCACAGAGACCGCCTCATGCACCAAATCACCGGTGACAAGAAGGAGAGCATGAAGGTCAGCCCGAATCGGATTTCGCGGAAGGACTACAAGACCCTTATGAAATATTTGGTCAAGGAAAGAGTGGAACAAAAAGTTTCGGAAGTTTTCATGAAGATGTATACATCTAGCCGTCCTCTGACGCCAGTAAATATTTCGACTCTACTTTCGCGTTTCGTCATTTTCTTTGGTTCTTTCTCCTTCTCTATATTCATCGATGCTTTTCCGATTCTGTCAGCTCGACAAACTCTTTGAGTCTGAGCTAGCTCCACTAGAGGGCTATGCTTCAGACGGCCCGGAGGTGGCGGAGGATGATGAGGTGCAAGAAGTTGCCGCCTCCGCCTCCAAGAAGAATAAGGAGAAGGAAGTTGTCGCTGCTGGTAGCCAAGTGCTGCCAGTAGTTAAAAAGTAAACATCTCACCTTTCATTTTTAGTACTCATGTACCTTTGTTATCTTTCCAGAGCACACCTAATATTCATGATTTCTTTGTTCTAGAGTTAAATCATCGTGAAGAGCAAGATTAAGCCGGAAATCAAGCCAGGCAAGCAGATGCGTCAGCAGAAGCTTGTCATTTCTCCAGTTGTGCCGCCCTCGACCCCATCCAGTGCTCCGTCAGTGCAGGGAGCTTCTGCATCCCCTGACGCTAGCAAGATCTCAAAAGCCCTGGTCACCGTTGATGCCCAGCAACTGATAAGGGTGAACTCGTAAAGGGTAATGATCCCATGTTTATGACCACATGTACCGTGGATAAGGTGATTGACTCAGCTGTCCCTGTCATCAAGAGGAAAGAGAAGGAAGAGATCCTCAGACTGGCTCAAACCAGTCTTGAGAAGCAGACCTTGACTCCAGAGGCAGCAAGCCAAGAGCAGGAATACGTCAAGCTAGTTAGCCTCCTGGACCAGATTATGGTCCGGGATGCGAAAGTTGCATCTGGCGAAATTCCAGCGACGGATGTTCCTTCCCTCACCCTTACCGAGAAGGTGTTTCACAACACCAAGCTCTTATTTGCATTTATTATCATATCCTCTAGCCCCCAAGCATAAAGTCGGATAGACATCATTGGATTCAAGTTGATGCTTTTAGGTTGCAAAAGAATGATGTAGTGTAGCCCCAAGGATCGTGCCGTAATTTTACTTAGTTAATTTTGCAGCCCGAGTCTTAGTAGCCGTCTGATGGTATTCCGTCTCTAAACTTACAGAAAATTGCATCTTCCAACCAGGAATTGCTCAAGAATATTTCCAACAAGCGCAAAGAAGTCAAAGCTTTGCGCTTTGAAAATTCAAAGTTAAAAGTTGAAAAGATGAAGCAGAAGGTAAACTTTTCCGTCTTCCTCTTTGTTAGTTAAATGTTTTGTCATAGTCGGATGTGCTTTATCTGACTGATATTTTTGCCTTTGCAGAATTGTTGTGCTAATCCAGCATGATGGTGGAGCAGGCCGAAAACTTCAAGGTCTTGGAGGCAGAGAACACTGAACTCCAGGAAAAGCTTGAGACCCTAATTGTGGAGTCGGAGAAATCCGTAGCTGCAGTCTTGGAATCAAGCAACCACGACACCGTGAGGCTCGAGAATCTCCTAGCCCTCTGAGATAAAGAACTTGCTGATCTCAAGAAGGAGTTTGATATCTAGAAGGATCTTGCCCAGGCCTTAGCAAGTGAACTAGACAGCCTCCGCAAGGAGTATGCTGAATGGAATCACACTGTGCTTAGTAAGATTTCCGAATATTTTTACTTTGTGTTGTTCATTTTCCGACTTTCGTTTTAGCCGGAATTTGACTTTTGGTTACTTCCCAGCCCTCCTGATTCTTTCCGACTCTTCCACTTCTGAACCCCGCCTCAAGCGCATTAAGCTCGTTAAAGATGTCTTGTTTGACTTCCTCCAAATTCTAGAAGAGGCTGGCGAAGCCGTCAAGCTTTCTGAGTTGCACAAAATATCAGTGCACGAGGTGAGGGACAAAGTGAAGGAGATTCTGAAGTTGATTGAGGACTGGAAGATCTCCTACGCTCGGACTGCTACGCAAACAGCTTTGACCATGGTGATGATTCACCACAACAAGATGGAAATCTGGCAAGCCACCAAGGGAATTGCCGAGGAGGATGATGAGGGTAACCCTCAAGATATCAAGGCCATCGAAGAATCTTGTGCAGGTTGTTCTTGTCGGGTGGCAGAGATGACCAACTACACGATGCCATTCTTCGAATCCTTCTCCGCGCCTCCTTCGCCTCAAGAGCCATAAATCAACAATGCTTTCGAGTCTGAGAACAAGGGCGACACTAATGTTGATTCTATTGTTCCACCTGCTTCATCACCACCGCATGTAGCATAAACAATTTCTATGCATTATCTTAAACTTATGGCAAGGTAATGATGGCTAAAATATTTATTTTGTGCTGGTCTGTAAAAGCTGAAGGGAATATGCCCTGAGAGGCAATAATAAAATGTTTATTATGTGTATTCCAAGTATATGATAGATGTTTATTTTGCATGCTATAATTGTATTAATACGGAAACGTTAATACATGTGTGTTAAATAAACAAACAAAAAGTTCCTAGTTATGCCTCTCTCATAAACTAGTTCGTTGATTAACAAGATGATCACGGTTTCCTGATCATAGACATTGGACGTTGTTAATAACGAGATCACAACATTAGTGTAATGGTGTGATGAACATTCATCCGAAGTATAGCATTACGATCAAAGTCATTGAGTTTATATTGCTATAAACAAACTACGATTAATCCTAATCCTTAGACCATGAGATCATGCCAATCACTAACACCGGAAGAGTTTCTTGTTGACATCAAACGTCACTCCGTAACTGGGTGATTATAAAGATGGCTTCATAGCTTCTAAAGTGTTATGTTGAGAATCATGGATCAAGAGTGGAATTTGTTCATCCCGATGACGGATAGATATGCTCTAGGCCCTCTCGGTGATATCACATTGGTTAGCTTGCAAGTAAGTGATTTGATCACTAGAATGTTATATCACGGGAACGAGAAAAGAGTGCATGTCAGTAACGATATCAAACTAGGTATGGAGATACCGATGATCGAATCTCGGACATGTAATATATCGTGAAACAAAGGGATTAAGATTCAAGCGTAAAAGGTTCCGACGATCACAGGAAAAGTCATCGTTGAATGTGGGGAGTCAAGATGGATCTGTGTCCCGCATCGATTATTTATCGGAGAAGGGTCTCGATCATGTACGCATTATTCGCGAACCGTAGGATGACACACTTAAGGGACACTGGCATCCAGTTGGAGCAAATGTTTCATGCCGAAAGAATAAACAAGCGTAGGAATTTATTTCACTAGATACCGAAACAGGTTTTCGGGTGAAATTGCATAAAGTGGTTATGCATGTGAAATGGAATTCTAGCAAGGGGTTATTTGTGAATGTTTGTGATTAAATTAATTGAAAAAATTCTGAATAAAATAAAAGAGTTTCATTTAATGAGAGTTTGCATTAAATTTGGTGGAAATTTAATGGGAATTTGAGTGGACTTTTGAGTGGAGGGAATTTAAAGGAATTTTGTGAGTGGAGTGTCCACCCACATGAAGAGGGGAGGGCAAGGGGGCAGCCCCCATGCGCCGGCCACCCCCTTGGGGTTCCCCCCTCCTCCTATAAAAGGAGCCCCCCTCCTCACTTGTCTCACACACCTCCTCATGAAGGATCTCTCTCCCCCTCTATAATTTATTCCCCATGGTCTCGGACTAGCGAGTTACATGTTCCCGGTGGCTATTCGGCAAGAAAGGGTTGTGCTTCCGCTGCATCGCTGGAGCGAGGAGGCGGAGGTTGCTCGGTGTCTTGTACGTGTGTGCGAGCACGGATGCGCTGCTTTGCGCTTAGGACTTCCTCTCGATCTTGAGATCGGCAAGAGATCGTCTACATCAACCACGAGTTGAACTCGTTAAGCTTTGTCGGTCTTCAATGGTATGTTCTCTATGGATATACATCCTCCTATTGTTTGTATCTAGTAGATAGATCTTGGTACTTAGTTCCCATCGTAGGAAATTTTTTGTTTTCTATGGTGCGAACCCTACAGTGGTATCAAAGCCGGATCTATGCGTAGATACTTTACACGGGTACTACACATATGAGTATGTGGGCGATGATGATCATGTTGTTGCTCCTTTGTTTTAATTTTGGATATTGGTGGCATAGTGGGATGAAGCGGCCCGGACAAACTTTACATGTCCTCGCACATGAGACCTGTTCCACGCTTGACATGCAACTAGTTTGCATAAGTGGCTAGCGGGTGTTTGTCTCTCCTACTATAGTCAATATCTATTTTGCAAGCGAGTTGTCAACAATTTGGTTATCCTCGTTGTGGTTCATGTTCGTAGGTAAGAACGGTTCTATCTCGAAAGCCCTAAGCCACGTAAAATTTGCAATGGATAAATTAGAGGCGTCTAGTTTAGAATGTTGATGGGCTAGTGTTATGGTATGGTGATGTTGTAAGTAGAAGTATGAGATGATACTCTTACAACATACATAACGTGTAATCTCCATAGACCTTGGACTTACACATATAGGTATGATAATGATCATACCACGGTGCACATGATAGAGATCATATGCGGGAACCATATTATTTCACTAATAAACATATGATGTTTGATTGCATCTTATATTGCTTGTTTAGCGCTTTGTTAGCATAATAAGATGATCCCTCTTTTAAATATCAAGATAAGAATGCGTTCATCCTTTAGTATGCATCGATTATGTTTCGTCGCTCCAAGAAATCACGTGATGATCGGGTGTTCTTGGATCCACGACCATATTTCGGGTGTAAAACAGTTACACATGCGAATACTAAGGTTCTAACTTGGCGAGCCTAGCATGTACAGACATGGCCTCGGAACACGGACCGAAAGGTTAAGCATGAGTCATATAGTTGATATGATGCCCATTTGATGCTCGCCTTTGAAGCTACACCGACTCACGTGATGATCGGACTTGGTGTAGTGGATTTGGTTCATGTAATCACCAAAAAGGCACGAGGGATGTCGTTTTTGAGTGGGAGTTCATTCATAATATGGATTAGTTGAACTCAATCTATCATACACTTAGTCTAAACTTTACAAATTCTGTTGTAGATGGCACCACCTGCTTTTAATTTCAATGTGTTCATGGAGAAAGAGAAACTAGCAACGAACGGTAGCAACTTTACCGAATGGGCCATGAATTTGAGGATTCTCCTCTCTGCTGCACAAAAGCAATATGTGCTAGAAGCGCCGTTAGGCCCCCACCTTTAGATGATGCCTGACAAGGAGAAGAATGTCTATCAGACTCGTCAGGAGGACCACAACTTAGTTCATTGCGGCATATTGTATGGGCTAGAGCCGGAACTTCGAAAGCGTTTCGAAAATGACAATGCATTTGATACAATGGATGAGTTGAAAATGATTTTCGACACACATGCTACTGTAGAGAGCTACAATGCTTCAGAAAAGTTCTTTAGCTGCATGATGGAAGAGCACAGCTCCGTTAGTGAGCATGTACTCAAGATGTCGGGTTACGCCGATAAGCTTGTGTCCTTAGGAATATCGATTCCCATTGACTTAGGCATCCATCGTGTTCGCACCGCCACCTAGCTATAAGAGCTTCGTGATGAACTATAATATGCAAGGCATGAAGAAGTCTCTCCCCGAGCTTCTGTCAATGCTTAAAACTGTAGAAGTGGAGATCAAAAAGGAACATCAAGTGTTGATGATCAGTAGGAACACTGGTCTCAAGAAAGACAAGAAGGAAAAACGGAAGGTAAGTAAGGGCGGCAAGCCGGTTGCCACGCCTGAAAAGAAACCCCGAGTTGGACCTAAGTCTGATACCGAGTGTTACTATTGTAAGGGATCGCCATCGAAGCATAATCGCCCCAAGTATCTGGCGATAAGAAGGCGGCAAGGCAAACAAAGGTATATATGATATACATGTTATTGATGTGTACTTGACTAGTGATCGCAGTAGCACTTGGGTATTTGATCTGTTCGGTTGCTAATATTTGTAACTCGAATCGGGGCTGCGGAACATCGACCGCTAGCAAGGGGTGAGGTCAAGATGCGTGTCGGCAATGGATCAAGCGTTGATGTGATCGCCGCCGAACGCTACCTCTCCACTTGTCGGGATTAGTTATAAACTTGAATAATTGTTATCTGGTGCCTGCACTAAGCATGAACATTGTATCTGGATCGTGTTTGATGCGAAGTGGTTATTCATTTAAATCCGAGAACAATGGTTGTTCCATTTATATGAATGAAATCTTTTATGGTCATGCATCGATGATGAATGGTTTATTTCTTTTAGATCTCGATAATAATGTTACACATATTCATAATGTTGATGCTAAAAGGATTAAACTAAATGATGATATATCCGCATATATGTGGCACTGCCGTCTAGGTCATATTGGCGTTAAACGCATGAAGAAGCTCCATTCGGATGGACTTTTGGAATCACTTGATTATGAATCATTTGATACATGTGAGCCATGCCTTATGGGCAAGATGACTAGAACGCCGTTTTCCGGTTCAATGGAACGGGCGACAGATTTATTGGAAATCATACATTCTGATGTATGTGGTCCAATGAGTGTGTCGACGCGAGGTGGATATCGTTATTTTGTTACTTTCACGGATGATTTGAGTAGATACGGTTATATCTACTTGATGAAACACAAGTATGAAACCTTTGAAAAGTTCAAGGAATTTCAGAATGAAGTGGAAAATCATCGTAATAGAAAGATCAAATTTCTACGGTCCGACCGTGGAGGTGAGTATCGAAGTTACGAGTTTAGAACTCACCTGAAAGAGTGTAGAATTGTTTCACAACTCACACCTGCCGGAACACCACAGCGAAATGGTGTGTAGGAACGTCGTAATCGTACTTTATTAGATATGGTTCGATCTATGATGTCTCTGACGGACTTGCCGTTGTCATTTTGGGGTTATGCACTAGAAACTGCTGCATTCACTTTAAATCGGGCACCATCTAAATCCGTTGAAAAGACACCGTATAAATTATGGTTTGGAAACAAACCTAAGCTGTCATTTCTTAATGTTTGGGGATGCGATGTTCATGTGAAGAAACTTCAACCGGATAAACTCGAACCCAAAGCGGAAAAATGCGTCTTCATAGGATACCCTAAGGAAACTATTGGGTATTCCTTCTATCACAGATCCGAGGGCAAGGTTTTTGTTGCCAAGAATGGATCCTTTCTAGAGAAAGAGTTTCTCGCGAAAGGTGTGAGTAGTCGGAAGGTAGAACTCGAAGAGGTTATTCAACCTTCTCTTCAAAGTATGGCGAGTAGCGCAGCGCCGGAAGTTGTTCCGGAGTTGGCTCCACCTGTTGAAGAGGGAACTAATGATAGTGATCATGAAACTCCGAAAGAGAGTACTACCGAACCTCGCAGGTCTAGCAGACGCTGCAGACTCCGAGCTGTACGGAAATCCTGTCATGAATTTCATGGTTGATGAAAATGATGACCCTGCGACATATGAAGAAGCGATGATGAGCCCGGATTCCAACAAATGGTTAGAAGCCATCAAATCCGAGATGGAATCCATGTATGAAAATCAAGTTTGGAACTTGGTGGACTTACCTCACGACCGAAAGGCCGTGGAGAACAAATGGATTTTCAAAAGGAAAACTGATGCTGATGGTAATGTGACCGTCTATAAAGCTCTACTTGTCGCAAAGGGGTTTCGACAAATTCAAGGAGTTGACTACGATGAGACATTCTCTCCCGTAGCGATGCTAAAGTCAGTTAGGATTATGTTAGCAATTGCTGCATATTTCGATTATGAGGTATGGCAGATGGATGTAAAAACCGCGTTTCTCAATGGTAATATTGAGGAAGAGTTGTATATGATACAACCAAAGGGTTTTGTCAATCCTAAGGATGCTAACAAGGTGTGCAAGCTTCAGCGATCCATCTATGGATTGAAGCAAGCATCACGAAGTTGGAATCTCTGCTTTGATGAGGTGATCAAAGAGTTTGGATTTGTCCAAACTTATGGAGAAGCTTGTATTTACAAGAAAGTGAGTGGGAGCAATGTGGCATTTCTGATATTATATGTGGATGACATATTATTGATCGGAAATGATATAGATCTTTTAAACAGTGTTAAAAGTTATCTAAACAACAAATTTTCAATGAAGGACCTAGGTGAAGCGTCATACATATTAGGCATAAAGATCTATAGAGATAGATCTAGGCGCCTAATAGGGCTATCGCAAAGTACATACCTTGATAAGATTTTAAAGAAATTTAAAATGGAAAATAGTAAGAAGGGGTTCTTACCTATGACACAAGGAACGACATTGAGTAAGACTCAAAGTCCGGCTTTGGCGGAAGAAAGAGAGATAATGGACAAGGTCCCCTATGCTTTAGCCATAGGCTCTATAATGTACGCCATGCTATGTACAAGACAGGATGTGGCACATGCTATTAGTTTGACTAGTAGGTACCAATCGGATCCAGGTTCAGAACACTGGAAAGCGGTCAAGAATATCCTTAAGTACTTGCGAAGAACTAAGGATATGTTTCTTATATATAGAGGTGAAGAAGAGCTCGTCGCTAAGTGTTATGTCGACGCTAGCTTTGACACCGATCCGGATGACTCTAAGTCTCAATCCGGATACGTATTTCTCATGAATGGCGGAGCGGTTAGTTGGAGGAGATCCAAACAACCTGTGGTGGCGGGATCAACAACGGAGGCCGAATATGTTGCTGCTTCAGAAGCGGCTCAGGAAGCATTTTGGATGAAGGAGTTCACATCCAAACTAGGTGTGGTTGCAAACGCGTTGGACCCAATGGTGATCTATTGTGACAACAATGGTGCCATTTCCAATGCCAAAGAGCCAAGGTCTCACAAGCATTCCAAGCATATTAAGCGCCGGTTTCACTCCATCCGTGAGCATGTCAAGGATGGAGATATAAAGATTTGTAAAGTACATACGGATCTCAATGTAGCAGATCCGTTGACTAAAACTCTCCCTAGAGCAAAACATGATCTACACCAGAACTCCATGGGTGTTAGATACATCACAATGTAACTAGATTATTGTCTCTAGTGCAAGTGGGAGACTGAACGGAATATGCCATGAGAGGCAATAATAAAATGTTTATTATGTGTATTCCAAGTATATGATAGATGTTTATTTTGCATGCTATAATTGTATTAATACGGAAAAGTTAATACATGTGTGTTTAATAAACAAACAGAAAGTTCCTAGTTATGCCTCTCTCATAAACTAGTTTGTTGATTAACAAGATGATCACGGTTTCCTAATCATAGACATTGGATGTTGTTAATAACGAGATCAAAACATTAGTGTAATGGTGTGATGAACATTCATCCAAAGTATAGCATTACGATCAAAGTCATTGAGTTTATATTGCTATAAACAAACTACGAAGTAATCCTAATCCTTAGACCATGAGATGATGCCAATCACTAACACCGGAAGAGTTTCTTGTTGACATCAAACGTCACTCCGTAACTGGGTGATTATAAAGATGTCTTCAAAGATTCTAAAGTGTTATGTTGAGAATCATGGATCAAGAGTGGAATTTGTTCATCCCGATGACGGATAGATATGCTCTGGGCCCTCTCGGTGATATCACATTGGTTAGCTTGCAAGCAAGTGATTTGATCACTAGAATGTTATATCACTGGAACAAGAAAAGAGTGCATGTCAGTAATGAGATCAAACTAGGTATGGAGATACCGATGATCGAATCTCGGACATGTAATATATCGTGAAACAAAGGGATTAAGATTCAAGAGTAAAAGGTTCCGATGATCACAGGAAAAGTCATCGTTGAATGTGTGGGAGTCAGTATGGATCTCCAGGTCCCGCTACTGATTATTGATCGGAGAAGGGTCTCGATCATGTCCGCATTATTCGCGAGCCGTAGGGTGACACACTTAAGGGACACTGGCATCCAGTGGGAGCAAATGTTTCATGCCGAAAGAATAAACAAGCGCATGAATTTATTTCACTAGATACCGAAATAGGTTTTCGGGTGAAATTGCATAAAGTGGTTATGCATGTGAAATGGAATTCTAGCAAGGGGTTATTTGTGAATGTTTGTCATTAAAGTAATTGACAAAATTCTGAATAAAATAAAAGAGTTTTATTTAATGAGAGTTTGCATTAAATTTGGTGGAAATTTAATGGGAATTTGAGTGGACTTTTGAGTAGAGGGAATTTAAAGGAATTTTGTGAGTGGAGTGTCCACCCACATGAAGAGGGGAGGGCAAGGGGGCAGCCCCCATGCGCCGGCCACCCCCTTGGGGTTCCCCCCTCCTCCTATAAAAGGAGCCCCCCTCCTCACTTGTCTCACACACCTCCTCGTGAAGAATCTCTCTCCCCCTCTAGAATTTATTCCCCATGGTCTCGGACTAGCGAGATACATGTTCCCGGTGGCTATTCGGCAAGAAAGGGTTGTGCTTCCGCTGCATTGCTCGAGCGAGGAGGCGGAGGTTGCCCGGTGTCTTGTACGTGTGTGCGAGCACGGATGCGCATCGCTTATGGTGCTAGGACTTCCTCTCGATCTTGAGATCGGCAAGAGATCGTCTACATCAACCACGAGTTGAACTCGTTAAGCTTTGTCGGTCTTCAAGGGTATGTTCTCTACGGATATACATCCGCCCATTGTTTGTATCTAGTAGATAGATCTTGGTACTTAGTTCCCATCGTAGGAAATTTTTTGTTTTCTATGCTGCGAACCCTACAAAAACTAATGCTTTTACTATCTTAGCATGTTTATTTATATATTTTTATGCTTTGTTCTTGAAAGTTTTTGAAGAACTCTCTTTTTTTATGCCTATACTTATCGCTTTATCTGGCTCTCTGCCTCGTCCCTTTCATGGGTCGGCCAACCTTTAGCACGGAAACTTTGTCGAGCAACGGAGCACAATTGCTAAACCAGTTTAAACTCGGAAACAAAGTCGGCTTCCAGTACCAACAAGTTATTACTCGGAAAATGCCCGCGTCTAAGCAATCAGATAAAGAATCAAAGTATAGACAATAATTTATACTTTGTACCCTAAGGTAACATTTTTTAGATTGTTCAAAAATCGTAACCAGAATAAACATGAGCATAAAGTACTTTCAAGTATTATGGGATTTTTGGAAAAATTACATGCTCTTTTGGAAATAAGATGGCAAAAATATCTCAAAAATAACAATATGAGGAAACCAATACTTCATTTCACTTTGAACATGTACATATATGATTAAAAGGAAATAGAACTAAGAATAGAAGGGCGTAGCTGTGCAATATTCCATCGACGGTCTATTTCATCCGGGTCTGGGCTGCCACCAGCTCTCTTTATTTTCTGAGTATCAGGTCTTTCCTTGACAGGTCTCATGTTGGTTAAATAATATGACCCATTATGCAGAACTCTGCTAACCATAAAAGGTCCTTCCCAAATTGGGGAAAGTTTGTGCTTTCCCTTCTTCACAAGTCGGAGAACCAAATCGCCTTTTCTGAAAGAACGATTTTGCACTTTTTGACTATGATAGTTGCGTAACTTCTGCTGATTGCCTGTAGATCTCTGTTTAGTAACGATGCGTACTTATTCGATTATATCAATATCATCTTGCCGATAAACTTCATCGATATACACTTTGAGTTGTGGAGCTTGATGGATCAGATAACTCGGAAGAACTGCTTCTGCACCATAGACCAAGAAGAAAGGAGTATAGCGGGTTGACCTGTTAGGAGTTGTACGTATGCTCCATATGACAGACAATAATTCTTCCTTCCAAGACCCCGCAGCCCAACGAAGCGGTGCCTCGAGCCGAGGTAGGATTCCTTGTAGAATAAGGCCATTAGTTCTTTCGACTTGTCCATTGGCTTGTGGATGTGCGACTGATACAATATCAAGTCGGATACCTTGATCTTCATAGAATTCGGCAAGTTCCCCCATGAAAAAGTTGCTCTCGTTATCAGTAATTATACTATGCGGATATCCGAATATGATGATTATGTCCTCGACGAATCTTCGGGCTGTGGCTCCATCGCAACTTGTTATGGGTTTAGCCTCAATCCATTTTGTGAATTTATCCACCATCACTAGTAGGTGAGTGAATGCACATTTTGACGTGCGAAACGGCCCTACCATATCAATCCCCTAGACCGCAAATGGCCATATAATGGGGATTGTTCATAGCTGTTCAGCCAGAACGTGTGCCTGATGAGTGTAGTTTTGGCAGCCTTTGTATGTTTTGACCAGTTTATCGGCATCTGCCTTAGCTATAAGCCAAAATAATACGTGTCGAAAAGCTTTTAGTACTAAGGATCTGGATGCAGCATGGTGACCACACTCACCTTTGTGGATTTCTCTTAGGATTTTCACTCCTTCTTCCGAAGTAATACATCTCTGAAACACGCTAGAAAGACTCCGCTTATAGATCTCACCATTTAGTATAGTGTATGGTTTTGCTCGTCGGACAATATGTCGGCTCAAAACTTCGTCTTCGGGAAGTTTTCCGTCTATCAGGAAATCCAGATAGGTTTTTGTCTAGCTAGGAATTACAGCCTGGTCTGCTATTAAAGGTGAGTCGGATTTCGTCGGATAGTCCTCATTAACTCCGAGTATGGAGGAGACCCTTAAATGCTCTAGAAAACATCCATCCGGTACTTGTTTTCCGTGTAGAACCTATCCTTGATAGGGCATCTGCTTTCTCATTTTCTGCTCGAGTGATGTGTTGAACCTCAAAACCCTCAAATGATTTGGATAATTCATCCACAACAGCTTTGTATGCTGCCATGTGCCTGTTTGCGTTGCAGATGTCGGATACTTGTTGAGCAACTAAACCTGAGTCTCCATAACACATGAGTCTTGATATGCCAATGTTTTTGGCCATGCGTATTCCATGCAGCAGTGCTTCGTACTCGGCAATATTATTGGTTGCCATGAATTGTATTTGCAACACATAGAACAACTTATCTCCTTGGGGTGATTTGAGCACCACGCCATCCCCCAAGCCTCCTCGTTCTTTTGATCCGTCAAAGTGAAGGGTCCAAAATTCCGAGTCTGGAGGGCCTGTGTTTTCTGCCGTTTCTGTCCAATCAACGACAAAGTCGATGAGAATTTGGGATTTGATTGATGTACGTGGTTTGTACTCAATGTCGAAATCTACAAGCTCTATTCTCCACTTTGCGACATGTCCTGTGGCGTCACGGTTGTTGATTATATCTCGCAGAGGAGCCGTGGTCACTACTGTGATCTTGTGCTCTTGAAAATAGTGACATAGCTTTCTGGATGCAAAGAACACTCCATAGGCTAGCTTTTGATGATGTGGATACCATTGATTTGATTCTGTCAGGACCTCATTTAGATAATAAGATAGCCTCTGCACCTTATGCTCGTGGCCTTCTTCCTTGCACTCAACTATTGTTACCACGCTTATGACCTTGTTGGTCGCTGCAATGTAGAGTAACATAGGTTCCTGAGGTTCTGGCGCTACGAGAACTGGCATATTTAAAAGCAGATCTTTCAAACTTTGCAGGACGGTTTCGGCTTCTAGAGTCCAGACAAATTTTTTGGTTTTCTTCAAGAGTTTGTATAAAGGTGCGGATCTTTCACCGAGCTGGCTAACGAACCGACTCACCGTTGCAATGCAACCAGTGAGGCGTTGTACGTCCTTCAGGCGAGTCGGACTGGTAATGTTTAAGATAGCCTTGATTCTGTCCCGGTTCACCTCGATGCCTCGCTCAGAGACGATGAAACCTAATAATTTTCCGGCTAGAATTCCAAAGAAACACTTCTTCGGATCTAGCATCATGTTGAATTTTCATAGACTAGCAAACATTTCGTCCAAGTCGGAAATTAAAGTTTCCTTCTTTTTGGGCATAACTGCTATGTCGTCTACGTATACGTGGATGTTGTGCCCGATTTGGTCATTGAGACAACGTTGCATGGTACGTTGATATGTTGCTCCTGCGTTCTTTAAGCCAAAAGGCATAGTTTTGTAGCAGAAGGTTATGAAAGGATTGACGAAATACGTCTTAATTTGATCCGACTTTTTTGTTGGTATTTGGTGATATCCGGAATATGCGTCGAGAAAACAGAGTAATTCTGACCCTGCCGTTGAGTCGATAACTTGATCGATTCTTGGCAAAGGAAACGGATCTTTTGGGCATGCCTTGTTCAAAGAGGTATAATCAACACACATCCTTATATAATGGTGTCCTTTTTAGGGATAAGTACATGATTTGCCGCCCAATCTGTATGGATGACCTCTATTATGAAATCCGCTAACTCTAAGCGGGATAATTCCTTGGCTATTGCTTTATGCTTTTCATCACCAAACCGTCCTAAGGACTGTTTGACGGGTTTAGCGTCCAGGTACACATTAAGAGAGTGCTCGGCAAGTTCCCGAGGTACTTCGGTCATGTCAGATGGCTGCCATGCAAAGATATCACTATTAGCTTTGAGGAACTCGACGAGCACGCTTTCCTATGTGTGGCCTAAGCCTACCCCTATGTTCGTCATCTTGGAGGGATCGTCTTCCTTCAGCGATGTCTTCTTCGTCTCTTCTGACGCCTTGAACTGCAAACTTGGCTTCAGCACCTCGTTCTTCGTAGCGGGCATCTCGGATGGATTGATGGTCTTCTTGATCTCCTGGTACTACTGGGCGTGTAGCACGGCTTCAGCGAAAGCAGCAGATCCTTCGTTGCACTCTTGCGCCTTCCTCAGATTTCCTCCTACGGTGATTACGCCCTTTGGACCTGAAACTTTAATCATGTTGTAGATGTAACACGGACGGGCCATGAACGCCCAGTAATCCGGACGCCCGAATATGGCGTGGTAAGCACTTTTGAATGTTACCACCTCGAAGGAGAGTGGCTCGGTCCGGTAATTATCTCGGGTTTCGAATGTCACGTCTAGAGTAATCTCACCCGCCCAGAGAATTTTCCTGCCTTCCTGGTACAATGCCATGGAAATTTACAATGTTGTAACTCAATTGGCTCTCGTGTAGCTTCATGCGGTGGAGTGTCTTGATGTAGAGGATATTGATACTACTCCCACCATCCTTGAGTGTTTTTGAGAAATCTTTGCCATCAATAAGAGGATTGACGACCAGAGGGTACTTTCCCCGACGATGTGTTTTCCTCGGGTGATCTGAATGATCAAAGGTGATAGTCACCATTGACCAATCCAGGAATTGGGGGATAGCCGGAACCATGGCATTGAGCTCACGAATAACCGCCTTCTTGTCCTTAGCTTGTTGGGATCCAAGGAAGAAGACGTATGCGTCTTTCTTAGTCGAAAAAGTCTTTTTTCCATCCGTCTTGGGTTCTGCGCTAGCTTCCGCCTCTTCCATGTCGGAATCTTCCTTGGGCTCCTTTCCTTTCTCTGAATTTTTCTTTCCTTTTTGTCGCTTGGCTATGTAGCCAGCGGATTTGTATTTCTTGATGTCGTCATTGAAACGACACTCGGCATTTGTATGGGTAAATCCTCCGTTACTATCCAAGTGGTGGACACAGGGATTATTGGCTATGTGAGCCTAGGTATGGGTTCTTCCGGGTTGTTGGTCTCCTTTGCCCTGGATTCAGGAAGTTCCTCGGCCTCTACCACGGTCGCCTCCGCACCCTCCTCGTCCTCTAGATCCGAACGTTGCATTGACAGCTGCGTTGTTTGGAGCTGGCTTTTCGTCTGAGGCGTTTTTGCGCTTTTGAGTTTGCTTTTGCTCTTTGGCCGCATCGGGATTGGCCAGAATATTTAGCAGCTCTTATGAATCATCATCGGCGTCAGCATACTTGCTTGCCGTCTCTATCATTTCTCCCAAATCCGTGACATGGTCATGCTTCAGCCTGTGACATAAAATTCCGATTGGAAGTCCAGCAATAAAAGCTTCTATCGCAGTTTGCTCATTTACTCCTTCGCAGGAGTTCTTTGGATCGATCCATCGTCCGAGGTAATCCCAACAAGTTTCTCCAGGTCTTTGGGTGCAACGCTGCAAGTCTCTGATTGTGGAGGGCCTCCTATATGTTCCCTCGAAGTTTGAAAAGAATGCACTTTGCATATCATACGAGTTATGAATTGAATTCTATGGCAGTTCATTGAGCCATGATCGAGCCTTCTTCGTCAACATCAGTGGGAGATATCGGACTACAACCAGGCTGTTTCCTCCTTTGGCGATGCAGCAAGCCTGGAAAAAATCATGGAGCCAAGTATTTGGCCGAGTTGCACCGTCATAGGGCTGAATGTGCTTGGCGATGCCAAAGTAAACCAGAAATCTTGTCTGACGTATTCGTGGACCAAAGCACTTTGGTCCCACATACACATCTTCTTCCTCGTACCGCTGCGCTTCTATATTTGATTCGATGTGATGACGAGTGTCGTTTGGCGAGAGAGATCTACGCCTTGGAGGCTCATGGCTTCTTCACAGTGGAGTCGGATTTCCGCTTCTTCTCTCACCGTTGCTGCCCCCACCCCTACGGCTTCCGTGGCTACGGCGTGATCCTTCATGTTCGCCGCTGGGAGGCGTTGGTTGCCTTGGTGGATTATTTCCGGCTGGGTTTCTTGGTGGTGGCGGTGGAGCCTCATTATGCTGACTCTGATGCCTATTTCTTCGGGCATCATCCCTACTAAATTCAGGACGATCCGGATCATCTCTTCATCCGGCATTGCCATCCGGATGGCTTGGTGGTGGCATCCTTAGAGGATCTTGCTCCTCTCGCCGGCGGCGTATTTTCGAGTCTTCTCTATAGCGATTATTTTGCCGGTGATGGTCCTGATGAGGAACCATTGCCCTGATGGCGTCTTTGGTCGCAGCCGTAATAACTCTTGCCCATTCATGCGCCGGCCGGCGAGAGTGGTTGTTGGAGCCAGTCCTAGAATTTTCTTCGTCTCCACGGGGATGATAGCGCTGAGCCGTATCCCTGCGGAGCCTTACATCAGCGTTTTGGTCAGCGCCAGTGTGGAAAAACTCGTATTTTGAGGCCGGCTTGCCACTGAATGATGTGGCCGTCTTCTGCTGCTTTAATACTTTGTCCAGCAATGCAACGCATTTCTGGACCTGCTGTGGAGACGGATTGTTGGCGAGGATGGCTCGAGCTGCAAAAGTGTTTTCCACCAGCGTGCTGTAGACTCAGATCTTCTCTCCATATTTTCTGTCAAATATATCTTTGTGGATATCAGCATTCTTGTTTGCAAGAAACGGACCTCGCCTTGTGTTGTTTGGATGTCGCTTGAAATCTGACTGATATCTGGCAGGATCACTATCTAACTGATGTGTCATCTCAACGAGGCGTGCGGCCTCTTCAAGCAGAAACAAGCGGTGCTTTTCCAGGTCTTCAGCCCTTTTCTCCAGCGCCTCCAGCGTAAGATCCGAATCCATTGGGATTGGAATTGTGAGAGCATCTCCATAGATTTCGCATGCACCCTTGCTGACGACGTGTCCATCCACAGTAGGATCGATCAGGGTGGGATTAATCGGATCTCCGTCCTAATTCTCCATCTCGATCTCTTCATCAACTTTTTCTTCGTTGGTTTCCTTGACGTCCGGCTCTGTCTGAGTCGGATTCTTCTTCTTCTTCTTCTTTGACCGCCCAGTAGCTTTAACGTGCGTACCAGTGGCAAAGACGGATTTTGGTCCGGTACCGGGAGATAAGCTTCCGTCGGTACTTTCCATCATGGTTGGCTTGTAGACCTTGGAGGAATCTCCGGTGTCCATGTCATCCTGCGAGGTGTAGCTTTCATACATGCTATCATATGGACTAGCAGGAGTTTCCGGCTCACCTGGCGTTTGTCTAGAGATGTGTTGTTGCTCGTACTCCTCTATCTCCTTGTCAAAGTATCGAAGTTCCTGTGATGTGATTGACTCCTTTGGGGAGCCAGGTAAGTCAGCGTTTTCTTCGATTGCATCTAGGACAGAGTCGCTACCAGCTCCAGCATCGACAAAATCGGATCCAGTGCTTATGTGGTATACGAAATAGTGCCTCATCTTGTTCATGTTTTTGAGGTACTTGTATAACTTGGTTTCCGCTTCGATGTCAACAAAGCTGGATCCGAAGCAGATGTACTCCTTGTCTGTGTATCCTATCTCGCTGTAGAGATCGGATCTGAGTTCTTCTTCCACCTCTTCTTCCACTAATGGAGTGGGTTGGGTGGGTTTGATTTTCTCCGAGACCCTGAACTCTTCCGCCTCTATGGAGAAAGTAGATCCGGATTTTTCTTCTGCCATGGTCATCACCTATAGGGTGGGTTGGGCGGTTTAAGTGAAACCAGGATAAATATCGATCTCGCCAATTGACATGATTGTGTAGGTCGTCACGGGTTTTGAAGCCGGAATCCAAGTCTCATCGAGGAGGATGAGAGGGACATCACTTGGGTAGACCACGCGACCCATGGCGATTGTTTTGCCGATTCCTGCACGCGCAAATTCCGCCTGGAACGATGCTCCAAAGGTCACCTGCCCCACGGTGGGCGCCAACTACCGTCGGATTGTCGACAAGTACACCATAAGTGGTCCTAGTGGCATTGAAGGATGGGGTGTGAGACGTCGGATGTTCCAGGAGCCGTGAGCACAAGTTTACCCAGGTTCAGATCTGACTGCGGTGATCGGATCCTACTCCTTCTAGCAACCAGTAATATATCGGTGTAAGACGGTTGTTATAATGGATTACAAGAGAGGTTCGCCTATGCGAGTTGGTTGTGGTTGTCTATCGAGTTGTGTTGCCCTAAAGGCTCCCATAGGGCCGGTTTATATTGTCACCAGGGCCTAGGGTTACAGGGGGAGATATATCCGGCTACGTTATAGAGTCGGTAACTATGTACAACTTGGACTACAAGTAATACTACAGGCCTAAGTCGGTAACTCTTCTTTCTCTGACTGAGCCGCCTGTGAAGCAAAGCTCTAACCTGTTGGTGGGCGACCCTTGTCGGCGAGTCCTGTGGGTATATCCTGAAAGTATATCCCCAACAGCCATAGCACGGTTCCATCGTGTGTGAGGAAGTTGTTCAGAAATATGCGATGGCGGGTACGTAGAGTTGGGTGCGGATCCTATCAGGGGCGCCAGGAGCATATCATAGTCTAGTGACATAAAAATTGTGCTACATCGTAAAATATCTCTGTACTGGGAGTGTTGTCACGTAACAAATCACAAAATGCGCCCTATGGCAGCATCAGGAAGTGTCGAATGCATGTCTGTCGACATTGAGTTCAACGTTTCAGCCTATTGTGTCCGTGCAACAGTTGCGCGCGTGTTGTGTCGAATGCAACTGTTGTGTCCCCTTGAACACGCGAGGAGTATATCATAGTTATAAGCACGCACGCACGCTGGACGTGCAGCCCGCAATTAGTTCCTCCCTCGTAGTCCCACCCCGGCCCCTTTATCCAAGGAATACTAGGCGGCATGCACCGAAGCCCCCGCTGAACCATCCATCTCATTAAAGCCAGTCCAATCGAGTCCCATCGTGTGGACTGTGGTGTTTTATTCCCTGGTTCTTTGAGTCACGCTTCTTTGAGAAGGAAGCAACATAGGCCATCAATTAACAAATGAATGGTGGATGTAGGTTGAGATACCACCGGAGTAAACGGTGGCCTTGTATAAGACTGTACTACAGACTGGACTCTTTGGCTATTCTCCCCCACCCATCACTTTCTTCTTCCTCCTGCCCCCACCTTCCTCCATATGCATTAGCCATGGCTCCCCCGGAGGAGAGGCAGATCGAACATGCGCGCGGCGAGAAAGGAGAGAGCTCGCCACCTTTGACTTCCTACTAAACCAGCTGCTCATTCCCCCTCCTTGAACAGAGGCCCAATCTCTCCTGGCAATGGCGCTGAATGTTCTAGCAGGCTGGGACTCCTCATGCTCCCTGTTCATTCTTCTTCTTATTCTTCTTCTTATTCGTCTTCTCTGTTTCTTCTTATTCTATGTATACTTCTTATTCTTCTTCTTATTACTATGCTACATATTCCATGGTGGCCATGGACCCTGAAACCAGCACTATGGCGGCGGAGGCGCTCAATGTGCCATTTGGCTAGGGCTCCTCCCGGTACAATATTCTTCTTCTCTTTCTTCTTCTCTTCTTCTTCTTTTATGTCTACTTCTTATTCTTCTTCTCTGTTTTCTTCTTATTCTATGTCTACTTCTTATTCTTCTTCTTATTACTATGCTTCATATTCCAGGGCGGTCATGGACCCTGAAACCAGCATGATGGCGGTGGCAGCGCTCAATGTTCCAGCCGGCCAGGGCTCCTCCCAGTATAGTCTTCTTCTTCTCTTCCTTATTATTCTTCTTCTATGTCTACTTCTTATTATTCTTCTTGTTACTCCGCTACATATTCCAGGGCGGTCGTGGACCCTGAAACTAGTACGATGGTGGTGGCGGCGCTGAGTGTTCCATTAGGCCAAAGCTCCTCCCGGTATTGTCTTCTTCTTTTTCTTCTCTGTTTTCTTCTTCTTCCATGTCTACTTCTTATTATTCTTCTTCTTACTCTGCTACATATTCCATGGAGTTTGTGGACCCTGAAACAAGAACGATGGCGGCGGCGTTGCAAGACCTGTTCGGCCATGTTCCCCGGCTCAGCGAGGTAGGAAATCCCAACACTTTTTACCACTAATAATGCCGCTCAAATGAATTTCGTTTTATTTTTGAGATCTTAAATGTCGAAATATTAGATCATATCTGCCTGAAAGTAGCCTCCAAGTAGGGACCACACTCAATCTTCATAGACACATTGGTTTTTTTTACTTGAATATTGTGCTTCCCTGGAACATGGAGTACAATTATAGAGTACCTATTTTAAATAACATGAACGATGCAACAAGGGAAGGCCGATTTCTATGACAAGGTGGTCACGATCAATGACAAGATAGACAATCAACTGTAGGGTGCACGATCCGTAACCTAGGATAATGATACCCTTCGAAGGCATTTGTCTCTGTAGAAGGAGATCACGCTTGACTTTTCACTTAACATCAAGAGGCTCGAAGCAGAGCGCGACGAGATGTAGAGGTTGATCGATGAGCTGAAGAAGTTGATCGCACACAGCTTTTCCAAACAAGACATGGCCATCAAGAAAATTATGAAGCTCATGTGTGACAAGAAGAATATCCAGAATATATGCATCCTCCCGCTAGACGAAGCCACCGAGACACGTAGAGAATGCATCATCAAAGAAAAGTCTATCATCGAAGCCTACAATGACAGAGACTATTGCCTTGATTCATTCAGACAGATGAAGGAGGACATGGTCTGAGGTCTCACCATGCCCAATATTTCAAACTTGGAGAACGAGGAGCTAACGACATGCCCAAGTCAGATTCTGAGTAGAGGGGGGGCAGGTATCTCAGTTCATGGTCCGCTGCTTTTGTAATTTATATATGTCGTGCAATTAAGGAATCTTAGAGAAACTCCTTATTTCTCTATTTATCTTACATGCCTGTCAACTGAAATATGGGTTTGTATTCTCATGAATGTTCATCATCCTTTCTTTCCATTATGTATTTGAGCTTGGAATTAGATTATGACTATTCCACTACTATTTGGTTACATTGGAAAAACCCACAACACCCTTTGTTGGATATAGTCTCACGTTGCTTTGAAATTGAAATTAGGACTGTGCCACTGTTGGGGATATGCTAAATGGGTACCACCATTGCATGTCTCTAATCCGGATAACCCGGGTGGACCATAGTCAGTAGAAAGGCCCATGGCCTAATGGGAGGCCCATTTAGATGGATCCAAAAGGGAGGCCCATGCCGGATAAAGAAAGGCTACGGAGGAGTCACCAGCATACCCGTAGCCTTGAAGTGCAAGACATGTTAGACTAGTTGTATACCGTGTAGGACTTTGTAACCTGTCCGGCTAGGACTTTTCCTATAACCCTAGGATCTAGCGACTATATAAGCCGGACCTAGAGGATCCTTTAGGGAACGATACAACTCATACCTCGCACAGTGAACCAGTCCCTGTAACTCGGAGTATTGCCATTATAGTGATATATAGCAGGAGTAGGATTCCACCATCATCGTGGGATCTGAACCTGGGTAAGCTTTGTTACCTCGTACCCGCCAACCTTCCGCCTTACCCCACGTCTCAAAACACGCACTGTGAGGACCCCTCCATCAAGTACTCATCGGCAATACCACGACAATTGGCGCCCACCATGGGGCAAGAGGCGCTTCAGGATCTACAATGGGCGAGGTCAAAGCTCTTCGCGGGAATCGGCAAAACTATAGCCATCAGCCGTGTTCTCTTCTCTGGCAACGTTCTGATCGTCCCTCCCAACGAGTTCTGGATCCTGGCAAAGACGAACCCCACCTTCTGCTCGATCGTTCCAATCAGGGACATCCACCTCTTCATCGGCGAAATCGACTCGGGCACTAGTTCCCTGGAAGTCGGAGGATCGTCAAGGCCCACACAGACCGCCTACGGGCAGGATACGTTCGCGGAAGGATCGAAGTGGGATATCTCTTTGGATTTTGCCGGCTTAGATCGGAAAAATTCAAGGCCCACCCAATCCTAGTTCGTTGGCGTGGTCACTATCTTCGATCTGGCGTGATGCGTTCAGAGAGAGGGTGAGAACCCCCGCGATTACCTTGCCAGGTGGCTCCGTATACGGGCCGATCTGGAACATTACCCCAATGATCATCCTATTTATCACTTTGTGGAAGGGTTGGACCGTGGTACACTTCTCCGGCCTACGCTAACACGGCAACAGGCCTCGGGACGCCTCACTTACGAGGGCATGGTTGACACCATCAATAACTATGCGGCTGCTGAAGCAGAAGCTCAGACAGGGCTCACAGCCGTATCCGGCACTCTGCCGCCTCAGCCACCGCCGCCACCGCCTCCAATCAATGTCCCTGTAGCTTCAGCATCTTCTTCCGTCGTCGAGGAAGCCCCCGCACCCTCCGACTCCGTTTTGGACACGCTCTACGCCGACATTAGCATGGACTCAGAGGAGATGGATATCAACCCGGAGGAAATCGACTCTGCTATGCAGGTGATGGAGAAGGACATCAAGCAAGAGGAGAAGGCCGACAAGGCCATCACATCCCGAGATGTGTTCATCGCCATTGGGAGCGTGATGGAAGAAGAGCAACCCGGAAAAGCTCCGCCTAAGGCGCTGGAAAAGAGGAAGGGATCTGCGGATGCTGCAGACAATGATCACACAAAGGCCATGCCTCCTCTGCCTAACCCAGTGCAGCAGCCACAGGAACTCAACACCGGTCCGAGTAATCCCAACACCGCAAATCTTCCGCCTCCAGCATCTACATCTGCGGCTGCCCAAATCACTCTAGCCCATGACTGTGGCTCATATATGGAACGTAGTCCAACTTGACGAGAAATGTCAGTTGCTACTAGAGGAAGCGCAGGCCACCGTAGAACAAGGCGCATAGCTACATCAAGATCAGGCCAAGGCTCAAAAGTTAATCGAGAAAGCTAGAGCCATGGAGACCAAGTACAAGACTTTGCTCAAGTAGCAGAAGGCTAAGAAAGCTCCATCTCGCGTCATCAACGATCCTGGTGTATGGCACAACCTAGGATGGGCTCCCCTGAAGGCTCCACAAGCCAAACCATACATTGACAGCGAAGGCAGGAAGGTCATGCCCACTTCTATCCTCCACTTATCTATCGCCAAGAACTTACTGGAGAAGGATAGGTCACCCGCAACTGTGGAATAGGTCTATGACCTTGTAGAGAAGGCGGTCAAACAGTAGGAAAAGGACAACTCTCAGAGGCTCGAGTCTGACCCAGCATATTGCCATCAAGGGAGAGGTCTCCTCATGATGTCGGGTCCCAGGCGGGTTCATCAGAGCAAAGACGGAGGTATGCACGCAGCAAGAAGGATGCTATCCCCATATCCTCCAACCACGGAGGCAAAGCTCATCCTCGTTGGCCATCTCCAACGCCTCGATCTCCCCTGGTCGCAAACACCCAAAGGGTCAACACCGTACGAGCATGCCTCCGCCAAGGCGCCCTTAGGGCGCCACCATTATTCGCGACAATGCAGAGCATCCCTGTCATGATGGAGAGCACAACCAATGACACAAGATCAGGTCACGAAACGACCCTCCGTGTTCGACAAGCAACTGTTAAAGACGCGAGGCGTCGCAGGAGGGTAATAGCAATAAGGCTAACCCACCGCCACCTCTGCCTCTATCACCACCTATCAACCACCATGGCAGAGGAGGCCCGCGTCGTTCACGCAGCCCATCCCCTGGCGGCAAGAAGGAAAGAGCAAGGGCGGATCCATACTATGCACGCTCATGCCTGGACAAGATTCACGAGGCCCGGGAAGGACAATACCTAGGACCACGTTGCTTTGGACCTATAATATGGACCACGACTTACCCCAAGGGTTTCTGGATTGACAAGACGATCAAGCCCTATGACGGCACCACCAAACCAGCTACGTGGTTGCAGGATTACGACAACGTGGTGGAGATCGCTGGGGGAAACCCCAATGTTGCCATCAAGTACCTCCAACTGATGTTGACGGGCACGACCCGCCAATGGATTAGTTACTTGCCGGAAAAGTCCATCTGCAATTGGTTGGAAATGCAAGAAGCGTTCACCAAAAACTTCGAGGGTACGTACAAGCTTTGCTGCACTGTTGGCGATCTACAGTGCTGCGTGCAAGAGAAAGACGAGACATCTTGAGCCTACCTCTCACGCTGGCTGGATATGAAGAATTCCTGCGCAGGAGTGCACGATCAGACCGCTATGTCCGCCTACATTGACGGTTTGGAAAAGGGTACATTGCTCCGACATAAGTTGAAGCGTCTGTAGGACAATCACAAACTAGATCTCAATCAGATGATCTCTCTCGCTAGTGAGTTCGTGGCTGCCGATGACGATGCTCGTGGATCCTTGCTGGCAATGTCCTTCCCAACCCAAGCCAAGAGTAATAACAACACCAAGCGGAAGAGTCCGCCAAAGAAAAGCCAGCCTCCGACATGGTCGTGATGATTTTTGCAGGACGAGCTGATGGCGGACAGTGTGGCCGAGTACAGGGGCTGGTAGTGGGAAGCAGCGAGGTAGTTAAACTATACCGGCAGAACCCCGTGTTCCCCTAAACGTACGAGGAGTACCATGACATGCCATGCCATGCCGTGTACACCTCGATGCCAATGGCAAATCCACTCAAACCAATCGCCATTGCAAGTTTGTCAACGACCTCAAGGAAGACCCGGAGTCCATCTACAAACGAAGCTGGAAGAAAAGACTACAAGGCAAGGGCAAAGGGAAAAAGAAGGAAGAGGAGTCCAAGGATTCAAGTGACATGGACGAGGACGTTGACCCCAAGAACACCGACAAGGGCGATGGCAAAGCAAGAACCCCTTTGAGAATAAGGCCGCCGTATACCACACATTCCTTGGCACCCCAACTGTCCGGGCACAGAAAACCTTGATGAGGATATTGATGGCCACCCTACCCCCAGTTCCCCAGTACCTGCGCTGGTCAGAAGTTCCAATCACTTTGGACAGGAAGGATTACCTAGACCTCATCCCAACGGAGAACCAATAAGCCATGGTCATCAACCCTTTGATTGACGGCAGCGAGTTCACCAAATGCATGGTCGACAGTGGAAGCAGCATCAACATCATGTACCTAGATACACTACACAAGATGAACTTGATGGAGACCAACCTAAGGCGGACCAGCAGCATGTTCCATGGCATAGTTTTTTGGTCAGGAGGCTCGGTCCCTTGGGTGTATCACTCTTCCGGTCGCTTTTGGTGATGTTAACAATTACCACCAAGATCACATGACCTTTGAAGTGGTCCCCTTCAAGAGCGTGTACCACGTCATATTCAGACGCGACATCTTCCATGCCTTCATGGACAAGCCATGCTTCGTCTACAACAAGCTCAAGATACCTAGACCAAACAGTGTCATCACCCTATCTGGAAGCTTTACAAAGACAAGGGACTACGAGATTGGAGAAGCAGACTTTGCAGAAGCTGTCCTCTACAGCAAAGAGTTCAAGGAAATCCAGAGCAAGGTCAATGCCTCGGAGATGCCGGCATCGAAGAAGCATATTTCTGAATCTGATCCTGCCTTCAGGGCCGCCATCTAGACCAGGTCGGTGGAACTTGTGGTAGGCGATGCCTCCAAGACCATCGCCATTGGGAAGAACCTGGACCCTAAAGAGGAAAGCGCGCTCGTCGAGTTCCTCCGTGAGAATAGGGACATCTTTGCCTGGCAACCTGTCGACATTACATGTGTACCTAGGGAACTTTCGGAGCACAACTTGAATATTTATCCAAAATGCAAACCGGTGAAACAACATCTATGACGCTTCGGAGACAAGAAGAGACGCGCCATAGGCAAAGAGATAGCTAGGTTACTTAAGGCTAGTTTTATCCGAGAAGTCTTTCACACCCGATGGGTGGCCAATCATGTACTTGTCCTCAAAAAGGGAACCAAAGAATTAAGTATATGCATTGATTACACCGGCTTTAACAAAGAGTGTTCGAAAGATCCGTTTGCTTTGCCTCGCATTAACCAAGTCATTGACTCGACAGATGGGTCAGAACTTCTGTGTTTTCTAGATGCATACTCAGGATACCACCAGATAAACATGAGGAAGTCAGACCAATTGGCAACTTCGTTCACCACACCTTACGACACGTTTTGCTATGTCACGATGCCCTTTCGGCTGAAAAATGCAGGTGCTACGTACCGGCGGACTATGCAGCATTGCCTACACGATCAAATTGGTCGAAACGTTCACGCCTATGTGGATGATATAGCACTAATGTCTAAAAAGTCAAACAACTTAATCTCTGACTTAAAAGAAACCTTTGATAATCTCCGGAAATATAACATGATGCTTAACCCAAAGAAGTGCGTCTTCGGGGTTCCAGCTGGCAAATTGTTGGGCTTCATCGTTTCCCAGCTTGGAATCGAGGTAAACCTAGACAAGGCCATCCTAAACATAAACCGTCCGACATGCTAGACGGACATCCAATGGCTCATAGGCTGCGTTGCAGCAGTAAGCCGGTTCATCAGCCGACTTGGAGAGAAGTCTCTGCTACTATACAAGTTGCTGAGGAGGGCGGACAAATTTACATGGACGAACGAAGCAGATGCTGCTCTTAAGAAGCTAAAGGACATACTTTCTTTCGCACCTGTACTCATAGTATCCGAGCCTATGGAGCCTATGTTGATATACATGGTGGCCACCAACCGGATAATCAACATCGTTGTCGAGGTGGAGCGGAAAGAACCAACGCATGAGTATGGAGTGCGACGACCATTTTACTATGTAAGCGAGGTCTTGACAGAGTCCAAGCAGCATTACCCGCACTACCAGAAGCTAGCTTATGGAGTGTTCCTTGCTTCTCGAAAGCTAAGGCACTATTTCCAGGAGCACCCTATCAGAGTTGTGAGCAAAGCTCCACTGTCCGACATCATCAATAACAACGAGGCTACATAAAGGGTTGCGAAGTGGGGCATTGAGCTATCAAGTCATCGGTCCTGGCGGATTTTATTGCAGATTGAACAAAGATGCCGGATGCTACCCCTGTGCCAGAGCCAGAATACTGGGTGATGCACTTTGACGGATCAAAGATCCTCAACGGCTCGAGGGCTGGTGTACTGCTACAGTCACCAACAGGGGAAAATCTGCATTACATTCTACCGATCCACTTTGAGGCTACAAATAACATGGCAGAATATGAAGCACTCATTCACGGACTTTGCCTAGCCAAGGATTTTGGCAACAAGCGCATAGTTTGTTGTGGAGATGTCGACTTGGTTGCCTAGCAGGTGGCTGGCACTGGAATGCGCGGAACCCTATGATGGCGGCATATCGAGACGAAGTAGACGAGATAGCCAAGTGATTCGGGGGCTACGAAGTCAAGTATGTCAAGAGGGAGGAAAATGAGGCGGCTGATTTCTATCAAAGCTTGGATCAGGCGCAAACCAATTCTACTTGGCGTTTATCTAGAGCATCTACGGACACCATCCGTGAAGGGAGTGGACCCCGAGAACCCGGATAGAGTTGACTCTTTTGTTCATATAGTAACAAAGGTCCCTCCGGCTTGGACAAAACCGTTCATGGAATATCTCGTACACCGGAACTTTGCCCATTTACAAGGTCGAAAGAAGGAAAATAGTACGTCGAGCAAAGGGCTATACCATAATCAATGGATAGCTCTATAAAAGAAGCACCACTGGTGTATACTTAAAGTATGTTTCCCAGCAAGAAGGTATTGAAATCCTTCGTGAGATCCATCTCGGAGATTGCTGGTATCACGCTGATCCTCGATCATTGGTCTCCAAAGCCTTCTGGCAAGGATTCTACTGGCTGACCGCGAAGGCGGACGCCGACAAGCTGGTTGAGACATGTATGGGATGCCAGTACTATGCCCGACAACCACATGTACCATCTCAAGAATTGCGAATAATACCAATAACTTGGCCATTTGTAGTCTGGGGGCTAGACATGGTTGGTCCATTACAGACGGCACCTTGTGGGTTTACCCATCTGCTAGTAGCAGTTGATAAATTCACCAAATGGATAGAAGCTAAACCCATTATATAGCTTGATGGGGCAACTTCCCTTAGATTGTCCGAGAACTAGTGGTGAGATTTGGTCTCCCACATAGCATTATCACCAACAATGGTAGCAACTTGTCACTCGGAGAAGTGGAAGCCTATTGTTGTGAGAAGGGCATCCGACTTGACTTGGCATCTATGGCATGATGACCCACAAGTGTAGGGGATCGCAACAGTCTTCGCGGGTAGTATTATCCAATTTATTGATTCGACACAAGGGGGGACAAAGAATACTTGCAAGCCTTAACAACTAAGTTGCCAGTTCAGCTGCAACTGGAAATAGTTCTTGCTCACAGAAGTTTATCAGTAGCAACAGTTTGTAGTAGCAAAAGCAAAGCAACAACAACAGTAATAGCAACAGTGAACAGTAGACAAAGTAATAGTAATGGTAATAGTAGGATTTGTGTGCGGTAGGCATAGGGATGGATGGAGGGTGTTGCACGGACGAGTCTAACCATGTAACTTCAAAGAACTAGGGAATTGCAGATAAATAATAGTAAGCATCCAATTACTAACAAAATCCTAGGCATGTGCTCCAAATATAGTCATACGGGCTCGCAATGAGAACTTGCACAACATCTTCTGTCCAGCCAGCCCGTGGCAGCGGGGCCTCTAGGGAACTACTGGCAATTAAGGTTCTCCTTTTAATAGAGCACCGGAGAAAAGCATTAACACTCTGTGAACACATGTGATCCTCACTCCACAGTCATCCCCTCCGGTTGTCCCAATTATTGTCACTTTGGGGCCTTTGGATCCAGACAACGATATGTGTACACTACTTGCAGATAAGATCATAAACAATACTATCATAATGATTCAATAATAAGTTTAGATCTGAGATCATGGCACTCGGGCCCTAGTGACAAGCATTAAGCACAACAAGTTGCAACAAAGTCAAATAGCACTAATAGAGATACTAGCACTATGCCCCTGACAGATCTTATTCGATTACATGATAGAACTCATCAAATCCCTACCATCCCCAAGCCTACAGCGGGGGATTACTCACTCATGGATGAGGGAAACATCGGTGGTTGATGGAGATGCGTTGGTGATGACGACGACGATGATTCTATCCA
Source organism: Avena insularis (assembly GCA_023614405.1). NCBI lineage: Eukaryota > Viridiplantae > Streptophyta > Magnoliopsida > Poales > Poaceae > Avena > Avena insularis. The sequence goes on along the minus strand of CM042685.1, from coordinate 54,550,633 downwards.
AATTCCCCGTCCCGGCAGGGTGCCAGAACGGAGTTTCTGGATCCGAATCTTAGTTTCTGGTGGCGGCAGCGAAGCAGAACTCTTTCTGGAAAACTGTCGAACCCCCCTCGGTTTTTAGGTTGAAGGGAAACTTATAGACGCGGAGGGAGGCAGAGAAGCTGCCTGGGGTGTCCAAACCTCCCCTAGGCGCGGGGTTAGTGGGCCCGCGCCTGGGTGGGTCTAGGCCCCCCAGGCCTCCCCTCTGTCACCCCTTCTGGCTCCGTGGATCTTCTGGTGAAATATAATTTTTGGCATATTTTCCGGGATTTTTCCTGATAGTTCATTTTCTGCACAAAAACAAGACACCAAGGTAATTCTGCTGAAAATAGCGTCATTCCGTGTTAGTTGTATCCAAATCACACAAGTATAGAGGGAAAACAATAGCAAAGTAGATACGTTTTGGACGTATCAACTCCCCTCAAGCTTAGCTTATTGCTTGTCCTCAAGCAATTCAGTTGAAAACTGAGTGCGATTAAAGAATTTTCACGAACAATTTGCTTCATATGATGTAAATATTCCTAGCACAGGCGTAGATTCTTAGACAATTCATAATAAGAAGTATGCAACTAAGACTACTCAATAGTCATTGCAAGCTACGAAGAGAAACCAACTCAATAACAATAAGTAGCATGAAACATAAACATAAGAAACATTGCAACGCTCATAATAAGGTATGATAGAGTGGTATCTCACTTGCCTTTGTTTGAAGAGCACAATATAAATGTTGAGGCACCTCTAAAGTTCACATGAAGACTAGAGATAAAGATATCAGAGATACAAGCATCAAATTCATGACATATTTAACCAAGTTTTGGAACAAACACAAGAATGACAACTATGCTCTCAAGAAGGTGCTCATATAATAAGTGGTGACTCAACAAAGTTGTGAAAACAGTTTTGTGAAGGTTTCAAAGGCTTCCCAATGCTGAAAGGAAGGTAGTCATTAGCTTTGGGCTCTCATTGCCCTATCATAGGCATCTTCATGTGATTAAGGTGAAAGTGAGGTCCACTCTGAATCATATGCTTGACAGACCATAGAATGGAAATCCCAAGTCCCTTGAGTACGAGGGTCGCTCCGCATGCTACTCAACTTTGGTCACCTGAAAGTTCTTGTCATTATAAATACATGCATATCATCGAGAACCGCCAACGGGGTACCCCTTGCACATGGTACAGGAGCTTTACCATAACCAAAATGACAAGGCAAGCAGACAATGAGCATCTCAACAATCTTTTTATTTACCATATGCATAACTTTTTATTGAGGACGCTTCATAGATGCTCACTATAGTGATGCTGCAAGTTTCCACCATGATTAGGCATGGCTTAGGCTAGTGGCCCAGGCGTTTCTCTAGCACAATGTATAAACTCCATGAGAACTAACAACTTCCCCTTTTATTTCACATCGTTGACACCCATAAACAAAAGATCAAAGTATCAACTGGATAGAATTATCCAAAAAGTGTTGAAAGCATTCCCCGTGACAGCACGGTTCTGATGACTCCCAGTATATAATAAGCAAGCATATAAATTTCATGGACTAGTCACAATGATTCAGGATCATTAAGCGCAAGGAATAAAGTGTGCCATCAAGTTTGTGAGAGCTTTACTAACTAACTTTCTCAAAACAGACAAACATTTTATTTTGAAAGAAAACACGACATATAGAATATGCACTGAAGTAGCAAATGATGCTAATAGGTAGATATGGTGGACACAGCTGGCAATACTGGTTTTGGGGAGTTGGAAGAACAGGTAGAGCACATACTCGGTGCAAGTGAAGGCTAGCAATAGAGAGGGAGCGACAAACGAGAGAGCAATACCTGTCATAATCATGCTTGCAACAAAACATGACTAATTATGGCATGAAAGTGATACAAGAACTCTGGGGCAAAATAAATCATCGAGGCTTACTGACTATTGATTATTCATATGCATGCATGAGCATGTCCCAAGTCGATTCACATGAACAGTCAGAGGAGGGTTCCACAATATCATACCAAAGTATGAATAAAACAATGCAAGCAAACATTCATATGACATGCTACAAACTATTAGCAAGCTGGAGCTAATCATAGACAAGCAAGAACTACTAAGCATCCATAATGACATACACCTTACACAAACAGTCTAAGCATGCTCACAATAATGAGTATATGTACAAAAATGAAACAAATAGATTTCGTTATCAGCCTCTTACCACACCTCAAGTTGTCTTAATCTTCATTATTGCCCTTCACGTGTGTGACTTGAATAATTAACATGAAAACCAATATCACTGAGGACGGCTGAACCCTGCGAAGAACTCACAAAACAAAATAAGAACAACAAATATTTTTGGTGTTTTCAATTTTTTAGAAACAAGCAAACAAAGAAAAACCAAACAAAAAGAAAGCAAAGCAAATAAAGCAAAATCTTTTTGGATTTTTCTTTTAAGGCAAACCAAAGCAAAGAAACAAGCTAAGAGAAACAACGAAAATATTTTTGGTATTTTTTGGTTTTTATAAAGAAGCAACAAAAACCAAAAAAAAAAGAAAGCGAAACAATGAATATACAAAGAACCGACCGAACATGATATATAGATGAGTGTGATGCCGGTGTAACTCCCCCCAAGCATAGGCTTTTGGCCTAAGCAGGGCTCAATAACGCAAATAGTAACCCCATGCTGGTGGGTCATCATAAGAATTATCATAGTCAGGAACCTGTGATGAAGAAAAAAACGTGCCCAATCAAATGAGGGATGCTGGTATGAAGACTCTCCCAAGTTGGAGGGCTGAACCGAATTGTCTTCCGCATCCTCTTCAACATTCTCTTCTTGCTGGCAGAGTTCCCCAACTATGTGTCAACCTCCTCCTCCGTAAGTGACCATCCTTGCCTGTTATCAATGTTAAACAAAGCAGGTGTAGGCAAATAAACTATTTTATCACTCCTACCTTTTCTCCGACCTTGCTGGACAAAAGATAGTTCATAAGGCAAACTTCTCACATTAGACCCCAAAGAAACAAAACCATGCTGAATCATGGATTCAATATCAAGCCTCTCTATGGAAAACTGAAAATCTGAATAATGAGTCTCTAAACCATGGAAAGCTAGCAACCTAGAAGCAATGAGACCTCCACACATTCCACCCTTCTCACGGTTGGTGGTGAGACGGTGAGCTATCAAAGAACCCAAACTATAGGAATTATTCCTATTCAGAGCAGCAGCAATAAAAGCTAGATCAAAAAAAGACAATGTTCTAGCAGTCTTTATAGCAATAACACACAATGAAATAGGAAAAGTATCTAATAGCTGGGATCTGGATGTTCCGAATTTTACCACTTTCCTTTGAGAAGTCAAAACCTTGGCAAATCTCAGCATATAAATCAACAAGTGACTTGGTCCTCTCCTTGATCTTCTCACAAGATCCCCACTGAGGTACTCTAATTGTTGCACAGAAATCAGCGAAAGGCAGGTTGATAGGCATATTATATATTTTGAAATGGACCATGGGATTAGAAGTAGACCAAGTGAACCGGAAGTCCTGCACAAAATCCATGGTTAAATTAACATATTTGATTGGTTCACCTTCAACAAAGTGCTCCAACCCTGCATTTGTAACCAAAGTTTGAAAATCTTGGAGAATCCCCGCAGCTCTCATAAATTCATAGCATGGATATATGGAAGGAAAAACTGCCTCCTGACGATGAACCTTCATTGGCTCATGCACCATCAAGTCATATTGATTCAGTTAATAAGAACTCATCTTCTTTGCTGAAATTTTTAGACAACCATCAAACCAAGTGATTTCTAAGTTGATAAATGATGAGTAACTACTATAGGAACTTGCTAGAGGACTACACATGCATCAAAACAAAGTTTCTAAGCATAGAACAATCATGTAAGATCAAACAACATGTCACCTATAGTAGCAAAATACTCAAGATATAATCTACCAATCACAAATCTAATTGGACAAGTGGAGGAGGCACATACCAAGGAACAATCCCTCCAAAAATCAGCAGTTGAGATGGGATGAACAAGGAGATCGAAAATCGTGAGCAACAACAGCAAGAACTCGAGGTTGAGCAAGTTTTCCATTGTTTTTCATGAGAGAGAAAGAAGGTGGCTTTGAGGAGGCAGCCTGGAGGGGCCCAAGTGGGCCAGACCCCCCTAGGCGCCACCAGTGGTGGGCCCACGCCTACCACAGGTTTGGGGCCTAGGGGTGGCCCCCTGGGTCACCTCTGGTACCTCTCTACCCCTTTTTTAAGGAAAAATATATTTTGAATTTTCTGGGATTTTTCGGGAAACTTTATTTTTTGCCAATTTTCAGGGTATGAAAATTGATTTTCTCGCAGAAACAGTTTTCAGAAGAATCAAAATCAAACCAAAAGCCAAACTACAGGAACTCTAAGAAACTCAAATAAGCAAACAACTAGCAAAACTAAATCTAAAGCAAAGACTAGGAAGGAGAACGGAAAAAAAGCAAGTATAACCATAGTGGAAACATTATTTTATTCATTAAAATCCTTTTGTTAACAAGGTTGATCAAGTCTTGTTACCAAAACAATCTTAAATGAGACAAAACTTTATATTCCACAAGGTGATTATGTTATATCATACTTGATAGCAATGGTCCCAATCATAATAGTTTAAAATTTTTCTTCTGGAATGGGACAATATATTTCTCCAACCTTGATGCCTTCAATATTTTCAATAGAATTCAGGCAATAGCTTCTGACAACCTTCTTGGGGAAATATATAGTGTTCTCTTTGTCATTAATATTGAATATTACTTTTCCTTGATTACAATTGATGACAGCACCTGCAGTATTAAGAAAAGGTCTCCTAAGAATAATAGACATATTATCATCTTCGGGCATTTCAAGCACCATAAAATCAATTAAAACCATGCAATTATGAGCAACTTGAACAGGAACATCCTCATATATACCAATAGGAACAGTAGTCGACTTATCTGCCATTTGCAAAGATATATCAGTTGGTATCAACTTTTCTAGCTGGAGTCTCTTATAGAGAGAAAAAGGCATAACACTAACTCTAGCTCCCAAATCACATAAAGCAGTTCTAACATAATTATTCTTAATGGAGCAAGGAATAGTTGGTATACCTGGATCACCAAGTTTCTTTGGAACTTTACCATTGAAGGAGTAATTAGCAAGCAAAGTAGAAATCACTTCATTAGGAATCTTCCTTTTATTAGAGACAGTATCCTTCACATACTTTGAATAAGGAGGCAATTTAATAGCATCAGTCAAAGGAATTTGCAGAAATAAAGGTTTCATCCACTCACAAAACTTGTTGTAGTGTTCTTCCTCATTTGACTTATGTTTCTTAACTGGAAAAGGCATAGGTTTCTGCACCCAAGGTTCTCTCTCTTTGCCATGTTTATTAGCAATAAAATCTTCCTTTGTGTACCATGTGTTCTTAGTGTGTTTCTCAGGTTCTTCCTCAACTTCCTCCTTATCAAGAGACTCGTCATTATTACCACTCTCAGTTTCAGCATTAGAGACAGATATACTATTAGGATCTACAGCAGGTTCAAGTGGTTCCTCAACTTTCTTATGTTTCTTTTTCTTCCTCTTATGAGGACTACCACTATCCTCACCTTGTTTGGAATCTTGTGCTATTCTTTTATGGTCTCCTTCAGGATATAAAGGATCTTGAGTAGCTGCACCACTCCTAGTTTTAATTCCATAAGCATGTTTATTTCCTAAAGCATTAACTAGCATGTCCTTTTGTTCTTTAGCAAGTTGATCTAGTTGAGTTTGAACCATTTGAAAGTGTTTACAAAGCATTTTAATATCATTAGAAGTTATTCCCACAATATCTTTCAACTCATGGATAGCTAGAGAGTTTTCCAATAAATGATTCTGAACTTGTTTATTAAAATTACCTTGTTTAACAATAAAAATGTCAAGTTCCTCTAAGCATTGATTAGGAGGCTTACCATAAGGAATATCACCTTCATCAAAGTGTTGGAGAGAGTGTACCTCGATAGTAGATGAGTGGGGAATTTGCTTACATAATTCTTCTATAGGAGGTAGATTCTTCACATCTTCAGCTCTAATACCTTTCTCCTTTAGACACTTTTTATTCCTTCATCACTTCATCATTTAATGTAATTACTCCCCTCTTATTTGTTGTTGGGGTTGGTACTGGTTCAGGAACAGTTGGTTCAGGAGTAATAGGCTCAGGTGTATTCAGCTCAGTTGAAGTCCAATCATTATAATTCTTGCTTATCTCATTCATTAATTCTTCAGCATCTGTATGAGTCCTTTTCCTGAAAACACAATCAGCAAAGCTATCTAGGTAGGTTCTAGAATCATCAGGTAGTCCATTATAATAAATATCAAGCAACTCATTCTTAGGTAATGGACATCTAGGATATGCATGAATCAAGGAACATAATCTTTTCCATGACTTAGGTAATTTCTCTTCTTCTTCCTGTTTAAAATCAAAAAGTATCTGCAAAGCAGCATGTCTAGCATTCGGAGGAAAATATTTATGGAAGAAAGAAGCAATCAAGCAATCAGGGCTATCAATGGAACCAGGAGGTAATCTATTAAACCAAGCCCTAGCTTCTCCTTTTAGTGAAAAAGGGAAGATCTTAGCAGCAAAGTACTTGTGCATTTTAAAATAATCAGGGAACAAATCACTCATAGTAGAAAGCTCATTCATATGAGCCACATCACTCTCATTTTCAGTACCACATAAAGGTTATTTCTCAACAATATCTAAATAAGCTAAATCAGGAGAGAAATCATAATATTTATATTTAATATCTATGGGAGAGGTGGGAAACTTAGGATCATAGGATTTCTTGGGTATAATAGTATGTCTAGAAAGGAGACTGTTAATAGCACTAGCACCATGTGTATTTCGGCACTCTTCAACAAATTCATCAGTGAGCTCTATGTAACCATCATTAATATCAAAACTCTCACTAGATTCAGGTAAGCTAACAGGTGTAACAGTGTCTTCACTAGGAGTTTCAGTATTTCCTAGACTAGCCATAGTAGCATCTAGAAAAGGACCTAATAAACCACTCGCATCAAGCACAGTAGAAGTACCATCATGAGTATTGTCACATCCCAAGATTTTCCAAATCTTGTAATGTGAAAAATAAATAAACAAAATAAATAATTGTTGAAATTTAGGGTGAAAAGAAACTTTTGTTTCTAAATGGAAACTTAAAATCCCATCTTGAACAAACTTTGGTTAACATTTGAATCCAACTAAATTCAAATCAAGTGAAATGCATTCTTCATAAATGCATCTGGAAACTTAAACACTTGAGAAATAAACCAAAACCCTAAAACCCTAATGGAAGAAAATCATTTTCAAGTTATCTCTAAGACTATGGATTTGATCCATATAAAAATTGATCATACAAACATTTCAAAATGATTAAGAATGACAAATAGAAATATTATAAAACCATAGAAATTGGTTTCACTTAATTTGTAGCCAGGAATAAAAGTAATTTCCAAAGCTAATATAGCACTTATCTAAAATCCATACCAAATGGTGAGCAAATAATCCTAAAAGGATTTTAAAAGATAAACAAATAATAAATAAAGTTATAATAGTTGGAATCACTATTTTTGGGTCCTTAAATAAAAATATATGGTTTTCATAAGAAAAGGTAGAAATATAAATGAGGATTATTTTATAGAACCAAATTAAATCTTGGCCAAGCTTTTGAAATAAAATATTACTATTTGATAAAAAGAGTAAAGGTTTATCTAAATAAAATAATGAGGATTTATTAATATCCATTTTTATTAAAGTAAAGGCTTTTCCATTTTAAATAAACACTAAAACTTGTTAATTTATTTTAAATAATATTTCCAAGTGTTTTAGTTTTTCAAATGAAACCTACTGAAAAGATTTTGATATTATTTAGATTTCAAAAAGAGTTTTAAAATAAATTAAAACCTATTTGAATTAAAGACTATGGTGTATTTATTTAATTATTACTAGGTCCTAAAAGAATTATTTTATTTTGAACCTTGAAACATGTTGACAAACAGAATTAAAAATTCACAAAAGTTTGGTGATGATTTGAATTCAATGGGGATTGAAAAATATTATTAAATCTTATTTAATTAATACTAGAGCCTATTTTAAATAATTAAAAGGCACTAAAAAGGATAAATATATTATTCTAAATTTGACTTTGGAATGTGCTATTAAACATTATATGAATCTACACAAATTTTGGTTGAGTTTTGAAATCAAATTGATGTTTGAATTAATTAAACAAAACCAAAACAGATTAATAGAAATGGAAAAAGGAAAAACAAGCAGATAAAAAAAATGGAATAAGACTCAGCCCAGCCAGCAGGCCCAACTGGCCCAGCATCAGCCCACCCCCTCCTTGCCCGCGGAAAACGTTTCACACTAGAATACTTAACCGCACAGTCGCTGACGACCAAGCCCGACTCCTCCTCTCTCTCACTCGCTGCCAAATGGACCCCACTCGGCCGCGTCATCATCTTCCTCGCCCCGCTGACCCCACCCCTCACCTTGTCGACCGTTGCAGACGATTAAGGCCCGAGTAAATTCGCGTTAACGCCGCAGTAAACCCACCCCGCGACCATGCCATCTTAAGCGCCTCGACGCCCTCTCTCTTTCCCCTCCGTCGCCACACCCTCATCGCCACCAGGCTGCTCGGAACCATCTCTGAAGCTCCACTGCCTCCGACGCCCTCTCGCGACAATTCCAGCCAGTCGACGTTGCCCCTCGCCTCCTCGAGCACACGAGCGTGACCCCTAGTCCCTGGCGCTTCTCTTTGCACCCTCTTCTTGCTCGTGCGTGCCCTCCTGTGTCGGGAACGAGGACGACCAGTAGCACCGCCGTCTGCCTTTTCTCCGACGAAGCCTCCAAGTAGAAACTGACCACCCCCATACCTCTCGTTGATGCATACATGATCGTAGACCCCGTACGCATCTAACTCTACCATTATTTTTCCTTCCCGTGGCATGTAGCCTCACCCCCGTCGACAACTGAGCGAGCCCGACGCTGTCACTGACTCCGGCGAGCAATCGTTGTCGCTTCTGTGCGCACCTTGACAGAAGGAAACCGCCTCGAGCTTCACCACGACCCCGCAATTCTGGGGAGCATCTCCCTTCTCTATCTCTCTTCCTGTAGCATTGGCACCGCCACCGTCTGACCGTGCGCCACCACACGCTGCCGCCAGCGCCACCTGTTTCTAGTCAAAGCGCTGAGAACCGTCAGATCTAGATCGTAGCGTCGCGATAGAATTTAACCGAAGGGGTACGAGAGCCCCTGAGCCGTGCGATGTCACTTAGATCCAATGGCTCGCATCCGTCGATCCGCACGAAGCGGTACCGACCAATAGCAATACGACGCGTGGCCTATGATTGTTTTAAAAACCAGAAACTTGTCTATTAGATGTTCCAATTTGAAAAATTCATAACTTTCAAACCACATGTCCAAAGTTTGCAAATTTTAGATCAATGGAATCAACAAGACAAGTACTTTCTGACCATGCACTTTTTTTAGTAAAATGTTTCTGTTAAATTGATTGTTTTTGTAGAAACTTGTGTATGCATGTTTAGAATATAAAAATTCTTTTAAAATGATTTTTGAGATAAAATCTTTGGAAAATGGATTGTTTTGAATCTACTAACCTTAGAAACCAACTCATGGATTTGAAAATGTATTTGGTAAATCTAAAGAGCAAATCTTTGATTTAAAGCACTTCTAGTCAAATAAAAATAATGTTTATTTACAAAAAATGCTTTTGAAGGAAAATCTTTGGGAAATGTTTTGATTTAAACTCTCTAACCCCAAGCACCAAGTTTTATGATTTAAAAATGTATTTGGTGAACCCTATAAAGATTGTTACTTTGATAAAGGCATTTTCCACCACATAAAATAATGATTTGGTTTAAAAATGGTTTATAGGTAAAATATTTTGCAAATAGTTTTGCCACTTTATAAAATGACCAATAAGTGTTTTAGAATGTTTATAACCTATTATAAACCACTTTTGTAAATAAAACAAAGTTTGGCATGCTTGCATGCATTTTTTTGATTCTATTAATTTATATGATGTTGCTTGAATGGTAGATTGAAATTGTGCCCTTGCTTGATTGAATTGTAGTGATTTGAAGAGTGTGATCATTGCAAAGACAAGGAGTGAACTTATATTCTCTACCAAAAAGGCAAGTGATGCTTCACACTTTTCTCCGATTAATTTCACTATGCATTAGTGATATTTCTAAGTAGGACTTGCATGGAATTTTGCTAAGTGTAAACTATGCCATGGGAAATCCTAGTAGATGAAACCTTAGTATAATTTCCTAAGTTAAGATTACTACTACTATCATGCTTAGATTAGCTAGTAGAAAACAAGGGTGGATTATATTTCATGCTATGAAATGTTTCTAAGTCAAGGACTTGTGTTTTTTTAATAAAACAACTAAGCGAATGAATCACCTGGGTGGAATGGAAAGAATGGTTTGTGTTGAGTGGTTATGCAAGTCCAGTATGCTGGGGAAAACTTGGGCATCACCAAGTCCAATATACTGGGGAAAACTTGGTATCTCACTTGTGGATGGCCACCCAGGAACAAAGTGATTTGAGATGTCAAATGTTGAGAAGCTTCAAGTGCAGCCACTTGGCATTATGGGCTCTGCCTGGATCATATAGGTTGCAATAACTTAGCCAAATGGACAGTTGGTGGTAGGGGAATGATAGGTTGGAACGTGTCCATTCTGGTCTAAGGGAAGGCTTCTGAAAGATCTTGTCTTGGTGAAACCATGTCTTGTGGGGAAAGTGCACCACCTCTGTAGAGTGTAAAATCTAAGTACTTAGCCATGTCCATGGTAATGGACAACATGAGAATCAAGACATGGAAGCTATCAAGAATCTCCTCATCCCAATTTCTAAATTAAAATCTTGTGGTTGAAACAAGGGTTGAAGGATCACCAATTTCTATTGGGAGATGCCTTGGGTGATTTTTGTCAAGCAAAAACTTAGTGCTTTCAAATGATAAGGAAAATCTATTTTGAGCAAAGCAAGCCTAAGCTCCACTTAGCCAAATGCATATAGATGATAGACTCCACTATACTACCATAGTATCACTTGTCAATACAAATCAAATGTATTGATCCTTGTGGTTGTAACTTGTTATGTTGCAGGTTTGTTTGATGTTAGTGAAGTTTAATGATTAGGATTACAAGTCTACAACCAACATGTCTGCCTGTGGCACTTTGAAGATGAAGGACCCCATGCTATTGTTATATTCTGCTGCATTGTAATGAGATAGACAAATGAGCTATGTAAGATGTAATAAATTATTTTGTACCTGGTTATAAAGTTGTATTATGACCTTTGTTTCTTGATATTACATCTTAACTGTGGATGCTAGCTATTGAGCCAGGGACTAGCATTGTAAACACAGGGATCTCTACCTTATTAAAGGTTGGGAACCTTACAAGTATCAAAAGCAGTTTTAGATTCAGTAGTAGTAGTAGTGTGTGTAGCATGAGTATGTGGTGGTGGTGTGACAAGCTTACTTATAACAGACGGTGAATCAAGAGCAACAGAGGTGTTTAGGACTGTACCTCTTCTTGTAGTGGACGGTAAAATAGGGAACTTTCCATCACGAGACTTCCCCATGATGAAAGGAGTAGCAGTGAACAATAATAGATCCAAGTGAACTTACAAATAAAGCTATGCTGCCTGGCAACGGCGCCAGAAAATAGTCCTGATGACCCACAAGTGTAGGGGATCGCAACAGTCTTCGCGGGTAGTATTACCCAATTTATTGATTCGACACAAGGGGAGACAAAGAATACTTGCAAGCCTTAACAACTGAGTTGTCAATTCAGTTGCACCTGGAAATAGTTCTTGCTAACAGAAGTTTATCAGTAGCAATAGTTTGTAGTAGCAACAGTGAACAGTAGCAAAAGTAACAGTAACGATAACAGTAGGATTCGAGTGCGGTAGGCATAGGGATGGATGGACGAGTTTAAACATGTAACTTCAAAGAACTAGGGCATGCAGATAAATAATAATAAGCATCCAAGTACTAAACAATCCTAGGCATGTGCTCCAAATATAGTCATACGTGCTCGCAATGAGAACTTGCACAACATCTTCTGTCCAGCCAGCCCGTGGCAGCGGGGCCTCTTAGGAACTACTGGAAATTAAGGTGCTCCTTTTAATAGAGCATCGGGGCAAAGCATTAACACTCCTTGAACACATGTGATCCTCACACCACAGCCAACCCCTCCGGTTGTCCCAATTATTGTCACTTTGGGGCCTTTCGATCTAGATGATGGTATGTGTACATGTCACATCCCAAGATTTTCCAAATCTTGTAATGTGAAAATAAATGAATAAAAATAAAACTTTATGTGATTTTCAGATCCAGAAGAAACTTTTTGAATTCAATTGGAACTTCAAACCAATTTGGATCAAATAAATTCCTAAAGAGATTTGAAAAGATAAACATTTAAATAGAGGAAAATAAAATATTTTGGAATTACTATTTTGAATCATTTAGATAAAAGGATTTAGTTTCCAAAAGAAAAGGAAGGATTTTAAAATAAGAAATTATTTTATAGAGCCAAATTAAACCTTGGCCAAGCTTTTGAAATAAAACATTTTGTTTTGATAAAAATAGTAAAGGTTTAATTAAAATAAATTAATAAGGATTTAATATCCAAGTTTTGTTAATAAAAGGTTTTACTATTTCCAAAACATCAAAACTTGTTTATTTATTTAAAATAAGTTTTCCCAAGTATTTAGTGTTGTCAAATAAAACCTACTGAATTGGTTGTGAAAATAATTGGATTTCAAATAGTAATTTTATTAAATAAAATCAAACCCTATTTGAATAGTAAACCATGGTCCATTTTATTTAATAAATAAATGGAACCTAAAATGATTTAAATATTAGTTTGGTTGGAATTTGTTTTATACTACTGAACAGAACCAAATTCAAAGTCACAAAGCTTGGTAATTGTTTGAACCAATTTGAATGTTGTTTGGTTGTTTGAATTTCAAAACAGGAAATAGTTATATAAAAAGAAAAGCCAGCAGATAGAAAAAAAATATAGAGTCTGGACCAGCCCAGCCGGCCAAGCCCACAAGGCCCAGAACCAGCCCAGCTCCCTTCCCCGAAAGAAAACGGTTCACACCAACTAGCAAACCCATAAAGAGACTGACCGATGGACCCTCCCCTCCTTTCTTTTTCCACTGCCAGGTAGAACCCACTCCTCCTGTTCTTCCTTCTCACCCGCGCGACTCCTTCTCCCTCCCCTCGACACCGTTCCTGCCGATGATTTCGCAGCCTTAATTCGCCTTAACGCGACCATCGTTACCTGCTTTGATCACGCAGGCTTAAACGCTCATGTCTCCTCCCCATTTCCCCTCTGTCACCCCATCTCAACGCGCTCCCAGACGCCCCAATTCTTCCCCAAGCTCCTCTGTCTCCGACGAACTTTCTCGTCGAATTCCAGCCGAACTTCGCCGCCCCTTGCCTCCCTGAGCACGCTAGCAGATTCCCTACTCCCAGACACATCTCCCTGTGCTCTTCGTTCAACCGCGGGCGCCCCAGAGCATCACCTTCGTCAAGCTCCGACCTCGCCGCCGTCTGTCTCGTCTCCGTCGAGCCCCCCGGTAAACCTCGACCGCCCCTCTGCTTCTCAATCATGCGAGCAACTTCGCCTTGGTCTTACGCACCTAACCATACCCTCGGTTGGCCTTCTCATGACCTGTAGCGATGACCCCGACCACGACCAGGACCACCTGACGTTGTTCTCTACTCCGGCGAGCAATCGTAGCTGTACCAGAGCACCCCCTGCCACGACAAGCACACGTCGAGCATCACCACGTCCTCACGAATCTAGTGAGCATCCTCCCCTCTCTTCTAGCGTCCTATTTTCGCCAGCGCCGCCACTGTCTGACCGTCGCCGCGCTAGCCACCGTCGGCGCCGCTCACTTTTGGTCAAGCGAATCTGTACCGTAGGATCAAGATTGAGCGAGCAGGATTAGATCATTTAACCGCGAAACGGTACGCTCTCTGGACCACACGATCTAATTAGATCCAACGCACCGCAGAGCCGATCCGGCCGAACCGGTACCGTCCAATGAGATTGCGACGCGTGGCCAGGTCTGTTTAAAACAGAATTTGGAAAACAGATTTGTTTGTGATTTTCAAACCTTTGTAACTTTCGATCCACACGTCCAAAAATTGCAAATTTGGTATCATTGGAATCAGTGGAACAAACCCTAGCCAACCCTTCCCTTGGTTTAGCAAATAGTATCCATTAGAATGTATGTTTTTGCAGATACTTTTGAATGATTGTTTAGATTAGAAAAATGATTCAAAAATGTTTTTAGGGTTAAAACCTTTGCAAAATGATTTGTTGTGAACTCACTGACCCTAGGAACCAACCCATGGATTTTAAAATGGTTTTTGTGAAAGTTTGGGAATAAAAACTTGATTTGGTCATTTCTAGCCATTTAAAAATAATGGTTTTGTTATGGAAATGGTTTTGGAGTAAAAACTTTGGGAAAATGATTTTGGATCAAAACTACTGACCATAAACACCAAGTTTTGGGAAACAACAACTTATTTGGTGAAACCACTTAGGATTGTGGCATTGAGAAAAATGTTTTTCACCACATAAAATGATGAAAGGTTTTGAAAATGGTTTATGGATAAAACCCATTTGCAAATGACTTTGCCATTTTGGTAAATGACCAATTTGGAACTTACAAAGTTTAGAAGCCTAGTAGAGACCATCTTTACAATTGAACCATCTCTTGCATGCCTACATGTATGAATTAGAAATCCATTGTTTTATGTGTGTGAAATTGTTTGATTGACTTTGGATTGGAATGCTAGTTGATATTGTGTATGCTTGATTGATTGTAGTGAAGTGTGAGACTAGCAAGATCAAGGAGTGAACCACCATTCCCTACCAAAAAGGCAAGTTACACTATCATCTAAAAGTCCTACTATTTTCATTATACTTAGTGGATTTTGAAACATGCATGAAAACAAATTTTATACTTATGCTATGCTAAATCCTAATAGGATACCCTATATATTCCTCAGAGAAAACAATGTAGTTGTTACATGCTTAGCCATGCTATAATTTGAAAAGAGATACATGTTGAGATTTTACAAAGGTTGAGAAAAGGACTTGTGTTTTACATAATAAAACAAGGACTCAATGAACCACCTAGGTGGAGGATACTTTAAATTTTGGAGAAGGTGGCAAAAAAAGGAACCATGTCTATGGGAATCACTTTGTGTTGTGCTCCAAAAGAAAACCACCTAGGAAACTTAGAGATTGAACATGTTTCTCCAATTGTGACTTTCGTGTGCAACCACATGCTATTATGCCTCTGGCTTAGTCAACTACATTGGGAAGACCCATACATTGTCTTCAGTTCTTGGACATGGGGATCTGGAATGCTTCATGGGTGTCAAGACAAGCTAGCAATGGTGTATGGGAGGACCCTTTGGAAAGACTTCGTCACATTCTCAATCTGCCAAAGACTCCATCTTGGTGAGTGCTAATCCAGGGCCACTTGTGGCAAAAGGATGGGATTGTGACATGTGGGTAAACTGTACTCTTCTGCAGAAGATAATAAAATCTAAGTACTTAGCCGTGTCCCTGTTAAGGACAATACTGAGCAACTAAAGTTTGAACTATGGGAGATCTCGACATTCTAATTTTTAAAAGAAAACTTTTAAGGACTTGATGCACTTGGGGTTACCAAGGAGCTCAAGAGACTTTGACAAAACTTGATGTACTTGGGGGTACCAAGGAACTCAAGGGATTTTGTTGAAAACATGAACACTTGGGGTTACCAAGATGCTCAAGGGATTTTGACAAGGACTTGAACACTTGAGTTTCTACCAAGGAGTTCAAGCGACTTGGAAAAAGAGATTTGACAAAGGACCAAAACCATTTTGAAAAGATAGGATAAATTATTGCTTTATGCAAATGAGCCTAAAACTCTACTTAGCCATATATGCATGTAATAATAGGATCCACTCATATTCAACAAAGTAGTGAAACTTGCCAATACAATTCAAATGTATTGACCCTTGTGGTTGTAACTTGTAATGTTGCAGGTTTGATTGATTTAGTGAAGTGTGTTGATTAGGATTACAAAGTCTACAACCAACATGTCTGCCTATGGCACTTTTGAAGATGAAGGACCCATGACTATAGTTATTCCGCTGCAATGTAATGTAATAGCCAAATGAGCTATGTATTGATGTAATAAAATTATGTTATTCCGTTATAAAGTTATATTATGACCTTTGTTTCTTGATATTACATCTAAACTGTGGATGCTAGCTATTGATCCAGGGACTAGCATTGTAAACACATGGGACACCACCTTATGTTATTTAAAGGTTGGGCCACTCCCTCTACAGTACACAACTTGCAGATAATATCATAAACAATACTATCATAATGATTCAATAATAAGTTGAGATCATGGCACTCGGGCCCTAGTGACAAGCATTAAGCACAACAAGTTGCAACAAAGTCAAATAACACTAATAGAGATACTAGGCATTATGCCCCTAACAGATCTTATTCGATTACATGATAGAATTCATCCAATCCCTACCATCCCCAAGACTAGAGTGGGGGATTACTCACTCATTGATGAGGGAAACATCGGTGGTTGATGGAGATGCGTTGGTGATGACGATGGAGATGATCCTCTCCAAATTTCCCATCCCAGCATACATACAGAATGGGCAAGTCCGTGTTAGTTGTATCCAAATCACATAGAATGGGCAAGTCGAGCGAGCCAATGGATTAATTCTGCAGGGAATCAAGCATGGGAGGAGGAATTACCATCTGTTCTGTGGAGTTTACAAACTACACCCAACAGATCCACCGGCTACACCCCTTATTTCATGGTATATGGAGCAGAAGCCATCCTGCCTTCCGACATCCTCCACGACTCACCAAGAGTTGCGCCTACGACGAAGATGACGCTAAAGAAGCTAGACGCCTAGATGTGGACCTTCTCGAGGAAGAGTGCGTTTTGGCATGCCAAAGATCTGCAATCTACCAGTAGAAGCTACGCAGCTACCATAGTAGCCGCGTTCGGCATCGCTCGTTTAAAGAGGGGGATTTGGTGCTCCGACTTAAGCAGAAGAAGTCACAAAAATTATCCCCGCCATTGGAAGGACCATTCATCATTAGCAAGGCGCTACTCAATGGGTCTTACTATCTCGTTGACAATCGTGAACTAGAGGATAGACCAAACGAGGATCATAAGCGTAAGAGATGTGACTCGGATGATGACTACCCAGAGCTTGATCGGCCATGGAACATAGCACAACTAGGTTCTTTTTACACTTAGCATATTTTTATCTACTATGTACCTCTTATATGATCAATGAGATAAAGCTCTTTGGTTCACTTATATCCTTGAGTCTTTTACCTCCTTTTTGGATCGTATAAAACCTTTATGCACAAGTTTTGCATTTGCACTTGTGAAAATTCCTCCTACGGGCGTTAGCTTAAGTTTTCAGGTCTACACGTTCTTTGTTGTTTTTATGTGGATTCTGGAGTAGTGACTTTCGGCACTCGAAGTCAGCAATTTTGTGCTTAGGTTATTCACGGTGCCATTGGGCATCATCGCCTGAGCGCATAGTTCCGACTACGGGTCTTCCGACTCACAAAAAGTCAAGCATAAAAACCAGACTAATGGATAAGCCAACACTTGCTTAAAAAAATATATACATGCTGGAACTAGTACATAAGTAGCAGGAAACATATAGCTATTGTTTTCCACCTTAAGAATAACCTATAGTTTTTACGCATACATACACCTAGAGGAAACAAATATTACATAGGTGTTTTTCATTCCTCTGGCGCAGGAGATTTCGAAGTAATGTCATCAGCATGAGAGTTCTCTTGGTCATCAACAAAGTCGGTAGACTTGAGGGACTCGGAGGAGCTAGACTGGTTGGCGTCAATGACCTCAAGAGGTACAAAGGTGTTTGCGTCCACCAACTTGGCAATCCTGGTGTCATAGCCGACGAGCGATGACCAGATAGCTTCGTGATCGATCTTCTGGCTGTCATCGTATATGTCAGGCAAGCCAGAGGTTACCGTGTTGATGTCGGCATCATCATAATGAGCCTTGAACATTGCCAGTGACATCCTTGCACCATCACGTGTACATGAAGCTTTCCATCTTACAATCCGCTCGGGGGCTTAACGCATGATCTCCGAGTACTTCATGATGGAGTCCACCACTTTGATGTTGATGTTCAAGGTCTTAGCAATTTCCTTTTCTTGGGTGATGGCGGTGCTGATGAAGTTGCCAACAAGAACGATACATTCCTTTGGCGGAGGAGGATTATTGGTTAAACCAATAGGAGCTGCATTTCCTGCCAAGCAATGGAGTACATGAGTTCAACAATACAACAAAAAGTTCAGAGTACCTGTCCTACAGAAGTACAAGATGGAGATAGCTTACCAAAGATGCTATTATCAACTTGCTGGAGAATCTCCGCCATGGAGTCCCGTTCTTGTCGAAGGACCTTGTAAGCGTCAAGGTTGCGCCTATTCTGCTCGGCGGCAGCTTTGTTCTGCTCCTTGAGGATTGCAATTTCCTCCTTTAGGCGGTTGAACTCCGTGTTGGTGGACTCCTGCATGGATTTCATAGCATCCTCGTGCATCTTTAAAGATTCAGCCCTCTCCTACTTAAGGATTTTGTTCTCGCTATCCAGCAGTTGTATGTGCTTGGATTGCTCGACAATATCTTTCGCCTTGGCAATATCTTCCACGTGTCAGAGAAATGAAAGAGCACAAGACCAAGATTTAGTGCGAAATTGAAAAGAAAAACAGACTCTTGCTCTTGGTGATTTCATCCTTCAAGAAGGAAGTTTTACCCTTTTCAGTTTCGAGATCAGCATGCATCCTGTGCAACTTGTCGTTGGCGACACCCCTCCGAAAAAGATCAATGTTACTTAGTCTACTTGGAGCATTGATGACCCACAAGTATAGGGGATCGCAACAGTCTTCGAGGGTAGTATTACCGAATTTATTGATTCGACACAAGGTGAGCCAAAGAATAATTGCAAGCCTTAACAAATGAGTTGTCAATTCAGTTGCACCTGGAAATAGTTCTTTCTCAAAGAAGTTTATCGGTAGCAACAGTTTGATAGTAGCAATAGCAGATTAACAGCAGCATTAGAACAAGAGCAATAGTAACAATAGCAACAAATAGTAGGATATGAGCGCGCTAGGCATAGGGATGGATGGACGGGAGTTGCATGGACGAGTCTAAACATGTAACTCCAAGATCTAGGGAAATTGCAGATAAATAATAATAAGCATCCAAGTACTAAAAAATCATAGGCATGTGCTCCATATATAGTCATGCGTGCTCGCAATGAGAACTTGCACAACATCTTTTGTCCTGCCAGCCCATTGCAGCGGGGCCTCAAGGGAGCTACTGGCAATTAAGGTGCTCCTTTTTATAGAGCACCGAAGCAAAGCATTAACACTTTGTGAACAATTTGATCCTCACATCAGAGCCATCCCCTCAGGTTGTCCCAATTTCTTTCACTTCGGGGCCTTTGGATCCAGACAATGATATGTGTACATAACTTGCAGATAAGATCGCAAACAATACTATCATAATGATTCAATAATAAGTTCAGATCTGAGATCATGGCACTCGGGCCCTAGTGACAAGAATTAAGAATAACAAGTTGCAACAAAGTCAAATAGCACTAATAGAGATACTAGGCACCACGCATTTCCCGGGGATAATATCATGGGATCCCACATTTTCCTAAAACTTATAGCTACAGTATTATCTTGCTTTCGTAATTTGCGTTAGTGGTGCAACAGGTCTTGTTCCTCAAAGAGTTAAGTGGGCGAGTATTTCGTTGGACTTGTTCAAGGGACCAAAGCCTCCCTCTCTTCTATTGGTACTGGCGAGTAATGAAGTGCATAAAACCATCGCCTTTGGTATTTCATTGCCTCAAGACCACTACTTTTCTCGGGGTATTACTAAGTTGATTCTAGTGGAAGTATCATACTCCCTCTGTCCGGAAATACCCTGCATTCTGGGTTTAGTCAAGGTCAAACTTTGTGAAGTTTGATCAAACATATAGAAAAAATTATATACATCTATAATACAACATAAGTATCATTATAATTGTCATAACATATACTTTTATATTATATAAATTCTGTGTTATAGATGTTTATAGTTTTTTATATGTTCTATCATACTTTACAAAGTTTAACTTTGACTAAACCTAGAATGCCGCAGGGTAATTATTGATAGAAGGAGTAGCTAGCATCATGCATGCCATATTGACAAAAATCTGATGTAGCATAACAATTAATAAAGAAAAAGATAGTTATAGTATCATAGGTAGATACCGGGTCATATCACGTAAAATTAGAAAATCATCATACAAATAAATCTTGTATACAATTTTGTATTTAGATTCTACAAATCATTAAATATAGCACTAGTATGATACTACCATATGATATCATGAACTATGAAGATAGTATCATATAATAGTATCTTATGCATGATACTATTAGTATGATACTACCACTATGACCATCCTAAGGCTAGTCCTAGTGGGAGTATTATAGCTAGTATCATGCATGCCATATTGACAAAAATCTGATGTGGCACAACAATTAATAAAGAAAGAGATGGTTAGAGTATCATAGGTAGATACCGTATCATAGCACGTAAAACTAGAAAACACTCATACAAATAAATCTTGTACATAATTTTGTATTGAGATTCTACAAATCATTAAATATAGTATTAGTATGATACTATCATATGATACCATGCAATATGAAGATATTATCATAAACTAGTATCATACGCATGATACTAATAATATGATAATACCACTACGACTAGCCTAAGACTAGCTCCAACAGTGTATCATAAGGAGTATCATGCACTATCACTAGTAAAAGACTAACCAATGGATTTGACCTTTAGTACCGGTTTCCTTCAGAACCGGTACTAAATGATGCATTAGTTCTGGTTTAACTGCCCAGGTCGCTGACAAACTTTACTACCGGTTCGTCTAGGATCTATAGTACCTGTTCATGTTATGAACCGGTACGAAAGGATTTCACGCCAAATTTGAGGCGGAGGTGGGGCCAGCGCTGCACCTTTAGTATTGGTTCATATAAAGAACTGATACTAAAGGGTCTTCAGACCTATTCCTTCACCCCAGACACCCGAGCCAGCTCCATTTTTGCTTCTCCTCTCACATTTCCAAATATTTCCCTCCTCTCACACTCCAACAAATCTCCATTTTTCTCCACCATTTTGTCAAGATTGACGGCACCCATCTATCCAAGGGTTAGCAATATCATCCTAATTTAGCTCATTTCTTTGCTAGTATAACTCGTATCATTTTTCTAGTGCTAGCAAGGTGTTCGATGAAAAGCCTAAGTTAGGGATTTCATTCTTTTTATATGCAATTTGAGCTCTAATTGAAGTATGATTTGTTGGTTTTAGTATCATCCCCGTCCTCATCGCCGTCGATCACCAGCATCGTCCCCTAGCCGGCACCACCTCTGTGAGCCTCTTTTTTATATAAAAAAACTTAGTTTTATGTGATGATAAACTTGAATATTAATTAATTTGGTCACTCATATATTTATGATGTTGTGTAATTAATGATTTTTGATATACTTATATAATGTAGATGAATCGACAATGGATGTACGGTGACCGATGCCATCCCGAGTTCATTACTGGCATGTATTATTTTCTCAACGTGGCTAAGGCAAACAGGCGGTCGAATGGTTTCATTTGTTGTCCATGTAGTTCCTATAAGAATACGAAGGATTACTCTACCTCAAAAACCCTTCACGTCCACCTGCTTGAGAATGGTTTCATGCCTGACTATAATTGTTGGACCAAGCACGGAGAAAGAGGGGTTATAATGGAAGACAACGAAGAAGAAGAGGATAATGACAACTATCCTATGTTCACTAAAGATGGTGATAGTAGAATGGGGGAGACGAAGATGAAGAAGAGCCCATTTTTGATGAGCCCGATGACGATTTGGATCGGGCCATTCTTGATGCGAAGATAAACTTCGGAAGTGAAAAGGAGAGGTTGAAGTTGGAGAAAATTTTAGAGGATCACAACAAAATATTGTACCCAAATTGTGAAGATGGCCAGAAAAAGCTGGATACCACACTGGAATTGCTGCAATGGAAGGAAGAGAATGGTACTTCTGACAAGGGATTTGAAAAGTTGCTGAAAATAATAAAGAAGATGCTTCCAGGAAAGAACATATTGCCCTCTTGTACGTACAAAGCAAAGAAGGTTGTCTCCTCTCTAGGATTATAGGTGGAGAAGATACATGCATGCATCAATGACTGCATCCTCTACCACGGTGAGGAGTACGAAAATTTGAATGCATGCCTAGTATATGGTGCATTGTGGTATAAGATCAGGCGAGATGATCCTGGTGATGTTGAGGACGAGTCGTGCCCCAGGAAGAGGGTTCCTGCCAAGGTGATGTGGTATGCTCCTACAATACCATGGTTGAAACGTTTGTTCCTAAACAAAGAGTATGCCAAGTTATTGCGATGACACAAAGAGGACCATAAGAAAGATGTGATGATGCGACACCCCGCTGACGGGTCGCAGTGGAGAAAAATCAACAGAGAGTTCAAGTAATTTTCAGATGACGCAAGGAACTTAAGATTTGGTCTAAGTATAGATGGCTTTAATTCTTTCGGGGAGCAGAGCTCCAGTCATAGCACCTGGCCAGTGACTCTATGTATCTATAACCTTCCTCCTTGGTTGTTCATGAAGCGGAAGTTCATTATGATGCCAGTGCTCATCCAAGGCTCGAGGCAACCTGGCAACTACATTGATGTGTACCTGAGGCAATTGGTTGAAGAACTTTTACCATTGTGGCATGAAGAAGGTGTACCTGTGTGGGATGAGAATGAACAAAAGGAATTTAACCTAAGATCGATGTTGTTTATAACCATCAATGATTGGCCTGCTCTTAGTAACATTTCAGGATAGTCAAACAAGGGATACAATGCATGCACACATTTTTTAGGTGAGATTGACAGTATATATTTGGGAAACAAGAATCTGTACCTGGGGCATCGTCGATTTCTTCCAAAACAACATCACGTAAGAAAGAGAGGAAAGCATTTCAGAGATGAGGCAGACAACCGAATGAAGCCTACCCGCCCTACTTGGGATGTTATATATGATATGGTCAAGGATTTAAATGTGATCTTTGGAAAGGGTCCTAGCGGAAAATCTGTTCCGAATGATGTTGACGGACACGTACTGATGTGGAAGAAGATGTCTATATTTTGGGAGCTACCCTATTGGAAAATCCTAGAGGTTCACTCTGCAATCGACGTGATGCACGTGATGAAAAATCTTTGCATGAACCTGCTAAACTTCTTGGGCGTGTATGGGAAGACAAAATATACACCGGATGCACGGCAGGACCAGCAATGTATCCACGAAGGAAATAACCTGAATCCAGAGAAGTGTCAAGGTACTGGCAGCTACACTCTTACCAAAGAAGAGAAGGAGATCTTTTTTGAAGTCCTGAGTAGCATCAAGGTCCCGTATGGCTTCTCGTCGAATATAAAGGGAATAATAAACATGTCAGAGAAAAAGTTTCAAAACCTAAAGTCTCATGACTGCCACGTGATTATGACACAATTACTTCCGGTTGCATTGAGGGGGCTTCTACCGGGGAATGTTCGAGTACCCATTGTGAAGCTAGGTGCGTTCCTCAATGCAATTTCTCAGAAGGTGATCAATCCACTAACTCTACAAAATTTACAGAAGGATGTGGTGCAATGTCTAGTCAGCTTCGAGTTGGTGTTCCCACCATCCTTCTTCAATATTAGGACACATCTCCTCGTTCACCTGGTCGAAGAGATTGGCGTTCTTGGTCCTGTATTTCTACACAACATGTTCCCCTTTGAGAGATTAATGGGAGTCTTCAAGAAATACGTTCATAACCGTGCTAGGCCAGAAGGAAGCATATCCAGGGGCTATGGAACAGAGAGGTCTTCAAGAAATAATTTCATAACCGTTCATAACTGTTGTGTCTCGATCAGTCACAAATACGAAAAATACTGCAAAGAAGAAATATTTCCATAAATTGGGGTCAGGTGGCTACAAGACTGCCATTCCAAAGTGGATAGCATTTGAAGCTAAACAGATGGATGAAAAGATCGTTCCACAGACAAGGGACTGGCCTAACCGGTCCAAGTTCTGGTTGTTCGCGCATGGGGCAGGGTTGGACCCAAAGACAGGGCGGATCATTGCAAAGGGAAAATGGAAGGAAAAATTGCAAAAGTCATGACGCTGCTTGTAGACGCAATAGAAAAAGTTAGAAGGGGAGAGTACATTCCCGATAGAGAGAATAACGAGCTGACACTCGCTCTAGGGAATCCTAAACACTTTGGACGAATACGAGCCCTCCTAGGTGTCACCATGAAGGAAGCGTGGCCAGAGTGTGCTAACAGTTATAGAAGCCATTCAAGAAAGAAGAAGCAGGACTTAGACCGGTTATCGGAATGGGAACATAAGGTGCATGCAACTGCTTGAGAAAAATCAAATAGACTCAACTAGTCCGCAGAGGGCACCTGATCAGCAACTGTTTCTACATGATCCTCAAGCCGATGTCTCCCCATTCAGCCAAGAAGCAGCGTGGATTCCTCGCATCTTGAAGGATGTGGAGCAAGCTACCCCGTGGATTATGTCACGGAGAGGACAGATTGCGAGCTACATGTGCCAATGAGGAACATGTCCATTAAGGTGGCGGTCGGCTATGTTTACCCAAATGAATATGGAGCAACGCACCATCATGTGCCCATTCTAGATGGCTATGCTCGTGTCGGGGTGGATGACGTTGTGATAGGTTATGTGATGTCTATGCACTTCTATTGTTGTAGTCAGTTGTTGGGATTCCAAGTAAAGAGGTTTGTAGAACAGCAGCAAGTTTCCCTTAAGTGGATTCCCAAGGTTTATTGAACTCAGGGAGGAAGTGGTCAAAGGTATTCCCTCTCAACCAATCCGGCAATCAAGATACAAGAAGTCTCTTATGTCCCCAACACACCCAATACACTTTTCAGGTGTATAGGTGCACTAGTTCGGCGAAGAGATAGTGAAATACAAGTGGTAACGGTGCCAGAAAAGAGCTTGAGGGTGAGGTAAAGACTAAAGGCAACAAGAAGGAAGCAAGCAAACATGCAACAGATCTAGTAGCAAATAGTGTTTCAATGTTTAGAAACAAGGCCTAGGGATCATACTTTCACTAGTGAACACTCTCTCATATAAATATCCTCTCTTCATGATACTACTCTTAACTACTCTCCGGTTGGACACTCTAATCCATGGTAGGGCTATAACAGCACACCTCAAAGTCCGCCTTCCCCAATCTAGATAACCCCACACTATCACCTTGAGCGCTAGATGGTTCTAACAAACACCACAATTTCATAGAGACATCCAACTCCAAATATAACTCATAACAAATATTCAATCTAGCCAAAGTGCCACACACGGTATGCACGCTGTCACTTTCACACACGTGGGGAAAATCATAGATCTATTAAAGCACAAAGAGTATTTATGTAGACTCAAACCTAAGTGCCACCATGGCGTGCATGCTGTCACTTTCACACACATGGGGAGAGCAGAGATCTATTGAAACACTTGAGTATCAAGGTAGATCTACTTGGTTACAAAGCTCATGACCACAACAATATCATGCATAGAGAGAGAGATGAACACATAGATACCGGTAGAGCCCTTAGCCTCAAGGAAGAACTACTCCCTCCTCATCATGGGAATCAGCAACGGTGATGGAGATGGCGATGGAGATCGATGGAGGTGGCTCCGGGGGCATTTTCTCGTCCCGGCAGGGTGCCGGAACAGAGAACTTTTGTCCCCCAAGTCTCCCCTTACGTGGCGGCGGCGCTAAAGAGGTTTTCGTGGATTTCTTCTGGATTCCCTAGGGTTTTTGGGTCGGAGGCTTCTTATAGGCGCAGGAATCAAGGTCCGTGGGGGTCCAGGGGGCCCACACCCCCCCCCCTTGGGCGCCTCCAGGGCTTGCCCGCGGCTGGGGCGGTTTAGCCACCCTGTGGCCCCCCTCCGGCTCTGCTTCGTGGTTTCGGGTTGCTCCATGAAAAATAATAACTTTCTCTTTTGTCCCGTCCAATTCCGAGAATATTGATTTTCTGCCTTTCTGGAACCAAAAACAGTAGAAAACAGGCAACTGGCACTGTGGCAACTTGTTAATAGGTAAGTTCCATAAAAGATCTAAAAACACCTCAAAGTATAACAAATCAAAGCAAAGTAGATACAAAACAAGCATGGAGCACCAAAAATTATAGATATGTTTCAAACGTATCAAGCATCCCGAAGCTTAACTCCTGCTCGACCTCGAGTAGGTATGTGATAAAAGAATAATTTTTGAGGTGGCATGCACCATCAAAACCAAGATCAAACCATTTGCAAGCATTAAAAGCTGGGATCAAAGAACTCTAAACATGTGCATGAAAGATGGAGTTCTAATATTAGGACATAGTAACTATGCATGCAACATGAAAGGCCACAAACAAAGATCATGAATAACATGCATTGAAAAACATTTGTTTGTTTAACATACAGAAAACATAGCATAGAGACAATCAGCTTGTCCCTCATAGAGTAGCAAATAAATGCATAGGACACATTCAAAGTTCACAAGGGTGACTCGAAACAAATAGCACAAGAAAAAGTAATATCACAATATGCATCAATCAATAAGTTTTGGGACACTGCACACAGAATGACAACTATGCTCTCTTAATGCTGCCTAAAGGTAGAAGGTGGAGACTCAATAGTGGTGGAAGAAATGCCTTTTTGTAAAGGAAGCAGGGATTACAAGTTTCAAAAAGATCTTCCAAAAATTATGGTACTTGTTAGCTTTCAGCCCTCATTGCCCCTATCATAAGAATCTTGAAGTGGTTAAGGTTAAAGTGGCAAAGATGGAGTATATGCTTGACGAAGTATAAGTTGGCAATCTCAAGTCCCTTGAATACGACGGCCACACCTCATGCATACTCAACTTTGGGCCCAGGTAAGTTCTTGTCATTGTAAGTATTTGCATATCATTGAGAAACGCCAACGGGGTACCCCTTGCACATGGTACAGGAGCTTTGCCATAACCAAAATGACAAGGCAAGTAGACAATGAGGATCTCAACAATCTTTTTATTTACCATATGCATAGCTTTTTATTGAGGATGCTACATAGATAGCTCATTATGGTGATGCTGCAAGTTTCCACCATGATTAGGCATGGCTTAGGCTAGTGGTCCAGGCATTTCTCTAAGGAAGGATACAAAATCCATGGACTTACAAGCACCCTTTTTATTTCACACTAGTGACATCCATAGACAAAATATCATGATATCAACTGAGTACAAAGTACAAGTGCAATGTTGAAAATGTTCCCCGTGACAGCACGACTCTGCTAATTCCAACATATAAGTGCAAGCATATACAACATAGATGACACAATGGTTCAAGTTTATTAGGGGCAAAGAATATAAAGTGTGCCATCAAGTTCGTGAGGGCTTTAATCACTAAGTTTTCACATAACAAATTAGTTTTTAATTAGAAGATAGCTGAAAACAAGAATATACTTGGAATGGTGTAACACACCATGCATAGGAATTTATAGTGGACACTTTGGAATAACTTAGTTTCTTGGGAGTTGGAAGCATGAGTAGAGTTTACTCACACAAGTGGAGGCTAGCAAAGACTGGGAGCAACCAACTAAGAGAGCAATAATGGCCATAATCATGCAGTGCAACAAAGCATTACTAATCAAAGCATAGAGTGGTACTACAATTCAAGGACTAAATGATCATAGAGGCTAATGGTGACTTGTGAGACTCATAACGTGGTGTGAGCATGTGCCAAGTCAACCCAAACAAAGCATCAAAGGAGAATACCACAATACTATGCTTTTGCATGCTAAAACAACGCATAATTTCTTCAAGGCACACTAAGTAATCCCAATTGTTTGGAAAAAGACATACTGCAGCAATAATCACTAAGCATAAGGTCAAAACAACATCTAGCATGACATGATAAAGTCTAAGTCACAGTCAAAAGAAGCTCCCTTTTGTACCACTTAAGCATGAAGGTTTCTACTCTTTCCAACACCAAATAACTTATTTGAAACAAATCACAAAGATAATAAGAAACAAAGATCAGTGAGCTTGTCTCACAAATCCACAAAGAAGAACTAAAAAGTTCTAATCTGAAATCATAAGAAAACTAAGGCTAAACGTCGTGCTAGCAAAAGTGAACACTCACAAAACAATAAGAGTGAAAACTAAAGTGTTCTATGTAATGAAAACAAAGTGTGTCTCTCTCCAAAAGAAGCGTGTTGTGATCTAAAAAACTTACTCTAGCAATCTAAGAAAACAAAAACCAATACGAAACTAAGACGCTCCAAGAACAACACAACTGTGCATGAAACAATAAAAACGAAGTGTCTAGAAAGACCTGAGCTTTTTATTGATGAAGAAGGGGATGCCTTGGGAATCCCCAAGCTTTGACCCTTGTACCTCTTGAATATTTCTTGGCATGACATGGGGTGGCATCCCCAAGCTTTAGATTTTTTCCATTCTTCATCTCATTACATCGTTCTTTCTCTACACCTGAAAGTTTTCCTTCATACAAAACTTCACACAATCTTCATTAGCAACATTAGTGTATTCAAAAGATAATAGAACTTTGGGTAAAGCTTTGGAACAAAAAGACTTTTCACTAAAAATACATTCTACTATAGAAACTCCTTAACAAGCTCAATTTCCCTAAAGAGAACTCAAAAAGGAATCAATAAGAAGCAAATGCAAATAATGGCAGAAATCTGTCAAAACAGACCAGCATGTAGAAACCAATTTTTTCGAAGAACTTATGTTGCTCACATAAAAAAGTGTTGAACTAACAAAAGTTAGATAACATACTGGGGGATTTATTCGTCAATTTTCATCTCAATCTGACTTACATAGACTCCTCAAGAATGTTTTTGGTGGAGGACATAAATCTGTTTCGGAACAGCAACTCCCCAAATCTTACTTCCCTCTCATTAGAGGTCATTCTTGGCACAAAAAGCAAAAAAAAAGGATAAGGAGAGGTCATTACTGAAGTAATAACTTCCAAGACTCAAGAAAACTCTTGGTTTATCTCCCAACAAGTACTTTTCTTTAACGCCTATAAGTTAGGCTTGGTAGTTTGAAAAGATGCTCACAAAAGAAATATGAATTGAAGTAAAAGAGAGCATCAAGAAGCAAATTCAAAACACATTTAAGTCTAAACCACTTCCTATGCATAGGAATCTTGTAAATAAACAAGTCTTGAAAGCACAAAGCAACAAGCATAGGAAAGCAAAACAAGTGCAACATCAAGACTTTCAATATAAAGAGGGGAAACTTAATATTATTGAGATGCATAAAACCATGTTTCCCTGTCTCATAATAACTTTCAGTAGCAACATGAACAAAATTAACAATATAACTATCACATAAAACATTCTTATCATGAGCCACATGCATAAAATAATTATTACTCTCCACATAAGCATAGTCATTCTTATTAGTTATAGTGGGAGAAAATTCAACAAAATAGCTATCATTATCATTCTCATCACCATAATCATCAAATATAGGAGGCATATTGTAATCACAATAAATTTTCTCCTCAATAGTAGGTGGACTGGATATTGGAGGTATTTGGAGGTATATTATCATCAGATATTGGAGGTATAGTATCATCATAAGCAATAGAATAACTATCTTCCCAAGTGTGTTCATTTGTAAACATATCATCATTGGAAGGAACATGGATAGAACTAATAGCACAACAAATATTAATATCATCATTTTCAGAATTGGTACCAAAGAGATTTTCAATATCAAAAGTGGTGTGGTTTTCCCAATCGTGATCACTACTATATGTAACAGGCATAGGAACATCATCTAGTTTAGACTCATTAGCAAAAACTCTGATAGGAGCAACATGATTAGAGTAAAATACCGTTTCCTCTCGCCTTTTACTCAGCCAGGAACCCATCATACCCCAAAGTATCGCCCCAACCTATCTCTAGGATTTGCCCCGAGAACCAACAAACCCCCGATGAACCATCCGACCTATCCCAACCATGGAAATCACAACAACCCCAGCAACTCTGGCAATTTCAACCATGCACCACCCAAGTTTAACAACAACAATGCTACCACCAACAATGTTGTGCCTGTTGCAGCAAAGGACAAGTCGCAAGTGACTTGTTATGACTGTGGAAATAAGGGTCACTACTCCAATGAGTGCCCTAAGTAGAATGCTGCAGTCCCCAATGCAAATGCCCCAGCTCAGTAATAGCGTCGTGTTCAGCCTGGAAAAAGGTTTGCCCCAGGGAATTCGCTCAACCGCAACGACCGTGTTTTTCTCATGCATGCTGAAGAATCCTAGGAAGCGCCAGATGTCGTGCTGGGTATGTTTTCTGTTAATTCAGTACTTGCTAGAGTGTTGTTTGATTCTAGTGCGTCGCACTCATTTGTCACCGAAGAATTTGCATGCACGAGTAAGATTCAACCAACCAAACTGAAGCATGTTATGATTGTTCAAATCCCCGGTTCAACCACCAAAGATAGGCAAATTTGCAAAGCCATCCCTATCTGAATCCATGGCATAGATTTTTATGCTAATCTGATAGTACTCGGAACTAAAGGTTTGGAAGTAGTACTAAGAATGGATTGGATGTCCAAACATAAAGGATTAATTGACTGTGCCAAGAAATCCATAACCATGACCAGTACAGCTGGAGTATCAGTCGAGCATGTATCTGAAACCTTACCTCGTCAATTCAAGTGCAACAAGAGTATAGCCTAACCTACCCTTGACCAATTCCGAATAGTCTGTGAATACCCCGATGTATTTCCAGATGTTTTGCCCGGTATGCCCCCAGATCAGGATATCGAGTTTATCATTGAACTAATCCCTGGAACAGGACCCATAGCCCAGAGACAATATAGTATGAACCCGTCTGAACTAGCAGAACTGAAGAAGCAACTGGATGCCATGCTGGAAATTGGATTGATTCAACCAAGTGCGTCACCATGGAGATCACCTGTCTTGTTTGTGGACAAGAAGGATGGAGGTAACCGTTTGTGTACGGATTATTGGAAGTTGAATGATGTCACTATCAAGAACAAATACCCGTTGCCCAAGATAGAAGATTTGTTTGATCAATTGACTGGTGCCAAGGTGTTTTCTAAGATTGATCTTAGAACTGGTTATCATCAACTCAAGATTCGCGCAGAGGATATTCCCAAGACTGCCTTTACCACCAGATATGGATTATACGAGTATACTGTCATGTCTTTTGGATTAACCAATGCCCCCGCTTATTTCATGAATCTCATGAATAAGATTTTTATGGACTTCCTGGATAAGTTTGTCGTTGTTTTCATCGATGACATTCTAATTTATTCGAAATTAGAAGAAGAACATGAGCTACACCTAAGGATCATCCTTGGAACCCATAGAGAGCATCAGCTGTATGCCAAGTTTAGCAAATGTGAATTCTGGTTACAGGAGGTAGGATTCCTCGGCCACATTGTATCAGCCGGAGGAATTTCCGTTGACCCTGCAAAGGTGAAAGATGTCGAAGATTGGCAAGCCCCAACCACCCAAACCCAAGTTCGCACATTTCTCGGATTGGCGGGATACTACCGCAAGTTCGTAGAAGGATTCTCGAGTATCGCCAGACCCATGACCCAATTGCGGAAGAAGGACAAGAAGTTTGAATGGACGGACGAATAAATGTGAAGCGAGTTTTCAAGAACTCAAGAGAAGATTGATTTCAGCCCCAATCTTAATCATGTTAGATATCACGAAGCCCTTTGACGTGTATTGTGACGCATCCAAGATCGGTCTCGGATGTGTGCTAATGCAAGAAAGGCAAAGTTATATACTATCTATCTCGACAACTGAAACCGCATGAGAAAAACTACCCAACCCATGACCTCGTGCTCGCAGCCGTAGTTCTAGCCCTGAAGACATGGAGGCATTACCTGATGGGAAATCGTTGTGAGATTTATTCGGGTCACAAGAGCCTGAAGTATATATTCACTTTGAAGGATCTGAATATGAGGCAGAGGAAGATGGATTGAGCTAACCAAGGATTACGATCTAGACATTCACTATCACCCCGGTAAAGCCAACGTGGTAGAATATGCCCTTAGAAGATTGCTGTGCCGCTTGAACTCCATGATTTTGAAGGAGTAACCAAGTTTGCACAAGGAGATGGAAGGTTTCCGAATGGAATTAGTGAGTGAAGGATTTTTGGCTAGCATGGAACTTCAACCCACTTTGATCAGCCAGATCAAAGAGGCGCGGAAAGGAAATGCTAGTATTGATGGAATCAAGCGTCGTATCGGTACAATCAAGGTACCCGGATTCACCGAAGACGAAGGAGTTCTGTGGTACAAAGGACGCCTTTGTGTACTAGCAGATTCTGAGTTGAAAGAAGTTATTCTAAAGGAAGCTCATGATACTCTTTATTCTATCCACCGCGGAGGAACGAAGATGTCTCAAGATTTGAAGGAACAATTTTGGTGGCATAAGATTAAGAGAGAAATCGGAAGCTATACCGCCAAGTGTGATATATGTTAGAGAGTCAAGGCGGGAAATCAAAGACCCGCTGGATTGTTGCAACCATTGCAGATTCCGGAATGGAAATGGGATTCTGTTGGAATGGACTTTATCACTGGATTGCCTACCTGTAGTAGGGGAAACTACTCTATCTGGGTCATAGTGGACAGATTGTCCAAAGTCGCCCATTTCTTACCAGTCAAGACCACATATCAGAGTTCGAAGCTAGCGGAGTTATACATCGCTAGAATCGTCAGTTTGCATGGAGTCCCCAAGAACACCGTATCTGATCGAGGAACTCATTTTACCTCAAGATTCTGGAAGAAAGTCCAAGAAGGTTTAGGAACCCGACTAGATTTCAGCACAGCTTATCACCCTCAGACCGACGGACAAACGGAGCGAGTAAATCAAATACTTGAAGATATGTTGAGAGAATGTGTGATAGAGTGTGGATCTAAATGGGAAGACTGTCTGCCGTTCGCAGAATTTTCTTACAACAACAGTTATCAAGCTAGTTTGCAAATGGGCCCATTTGAATTCATGTATGGAAGGAAGTGTCCCACCCCGTTGAATTGGTTGGAAGTAGGAGAGAGTCATATTTTCGGACCCGACATCCTACGAGAAGCAGAAGAAAAAGTTCACAAGATTCGTGAGCACCTCAAGACAGCCCAGTCAATACAGAAGATTTACGCCGACAAGAGACGTCGAGACTTCGCCTTCAACGTCGGAGAGTTTGTGTATCTCAAAGTGTCGCCTTTGAAGGGAATGCAGCATTTCCAACTCAAAGGAAAGTTAGCCCCTAGATATATCATACCCTTCAAGATTCTGAATCGTCGAGGATAAGTATCATATCAATTGGAACTGCCAGAAGAAATGTTAGCCGTGCACAATGTGTTCTATATCTCATTACTTCGCAAGTGCCTCAAAGTTCTGGAGAAGACTGAAGTGTTCAAGAACATTGATCATCGGACCATAGAGATCAACGATGACCTGACCTATCCCGAAGTACCCATCTGTATTCTGGAAGAAGCTTTCAGAACTACCAGAACCTGAAGCATCAAGTTTCTCAAGATTCAGTGGAGCAACCACACAGAAGAAGAAGCTACCTGGGAGCGTGAAGATCACCTTAGGACGGAGTTTCCCAATTTCTTCAAATCCTAGGTAATCTTTTGCCTCCTCTTTCAAATCTCGGGACGAGATTTTGTTTAAGGGGGGAAGGTTTGTAACATCCCAAAAATATTAAACATGGATCATAAAATGCTAATCATCAAAATTAGGGTTAACAAACACTTTCCTATCTAAAAATATGAAAGCATTCATATGTATGTGTATTTAAAATTAGGATTCTTTTGAATTTCCATGGTTCTGTGTTTCTTTGCTTGTAAAATGATTCTTATGTGAAATAAACATCATCTAAATCATTCCCAAACTTTTCCCAAAGACAAACAACTCAAAATGAACAAAGGAAGTGAATGGTCACTTTGGCCAAATTAACTCTCATGCCTACTTTGGCTATTCCTTGCACTAAAAACCTAACATAAAAATTTGTGGATCTTTGCACCCCTTGTTAGTACACATAATGAGGTACCAAGGCCCACTTTGTGATCTTCCAAAAACATGCAAATTCTAAGTTTAAATGACAATTTAAAATTGAATCTATATCATATGGGAAGATCCCACTATTTCAAAAACCACTCAAACAAGCTCAAATTTCAAAACCCAAGCAACCACAGAGTCTACATCACATGCGTAGCACACCCACCAAAAATATTTTCAAAATATAAAATTCAAGTTCTTGCAGCCATTTCATCAAACACCTTGCAGATTCAAATCAAACAAACAACAAACACTATTTTGAGCAGTGATTTGGCCAACCTTGTCCCGTCTCTAGCTCATAGCAAACCTTTAGTAGATAATCTAGCTTAGTTAGTAACCTCTAGCACCACTGTGAGCTTGCCATTGCCATCAATGGTGAGAAGGATGAGCCTCACCATGTCACCCCAGTGTGGACAACAAGCTAGAGGAAGAACTAGCTGCGCCCACCTTGTCTAGCATGCTTCCCATGCCTCATCGCCCTCTCTTGACCAGCCCTAGCTCAAAACGGAGACCCAAGCAGGAATGGGAATAGTGCCACGCCTTTGGAACACAATCAAATTCCGTGCCACTTTCTTTATCGACCATGCCAACACGCACCATCGTGCATGCGCCCTTCCCACTCAACCCGACCACCTCGAGCCCTTGCCGCCCGCCAGCATGAACCCCACCGTCCCAGGAGACCACTAGACGTGATCGTTTCCTCGCCCGTACCCCGTAGACACCGCACGCCATGGAGTTCGCCGTCGGTACCGTGCAGAGCACCACACGTTCCCGACCGATTGCCACCGCCCCTAAGAGCGCATTCAAGTCCTAGAGCATCGCCAGGAGACCGCACGTCGATCGCCAAACTAAGCCATGCCGCTAGCCGCCCATAGCCATGTCGCCACCGTCGCCTGCCCATCCCTCTTGGTCTCGTCGTCGCGCCTATAAAAGGAGGCCACCCCCAGCCGTTGGAATCACACCATTCCACTCCCCTCACCTCACTGATCGTTCCACCCTCTAGCCGGAGCACGAGGAGCAGCAGCTCGCTGGAATTGCACCGGAGCAGGACACCTCTGGAGGAGAAGGGGGCCGTTGATTTTGACCACCCCTGGAGGTGCCTCGACCGTCCCTGAGCTCGCCGTCGACCACTCGTTCGTTTTCCCGCCTCGCCGTCATCGCTGGAGCCCTTGTATGCCCCCTATGCACCCCCACTGAGCCGCTAGGGTTCGAGCTCACTGGTGACATGTTCATCGTCAACGACGATCCCCAGCCGTCAATCTCCCTTCTAATCCAACGACCCACATAGCCCCGTATCGCTTCGCGTGTTATGAGCTGCTGACTGGTAGACCCCGCCTATCAGCTGAGCCCCGCGCTGCGGAGTAACACTGGGCCGGCGCATTAACCTCTCCCGCGCAACCCAACCGTTTGAATTTAGATTTTTTTATTTTAATTCAAACTCAGTTCTGTACATAGATTCAAAAATCAACCCAGCTCGATCCAATGAACCAAATTGCATTAAACCAATTTTGTTAGAAAGGTACTGGAATTCTTAATCCAAGCCCGTTGGATTCAAATCATTTGGATCTGCAGATCAACCTTGGTAAAAATAACAAGTTAGAAGCTTTTCTGCATTCAAACATTTTTCAAAATTCAACCATAAGAGCTTTTGAGTTGATTCCAACTCTCAAAAATCACATTTTATCATACCTTTAAGAATATATAAAAACATTTGGATTTACTTATAGAAATAATGTTCAAGTAACAAAAGAATGCCACATAGGAATTTCTAGTCCCTTTATTTATTTAAAATAAAAGGGTTAAACCTTATTAAATTGTGACACCACTTTAAATCACATTCCCATGTAATGAAATATGTAGTGATGACATGTGTCAACATGATCCCATGTTTGAGTTGGAGAATATTAAATCCTAAGTAGTTTTTCAATGAGTAGAAATTACTTTTCTCAAATTAAAATAAACAAGACAAATGCTTTAATCTTATAATGATAGGTGATGATGCTAGATCATCTATAGTACATTGTTGTGTGATGAGTGAAAATAGTTAGGTATTGTTTTGTGATTTTGTATCTCGTATTTATTTATAGACGCTAGTACCGACCAAGAATACGACGAGGAAGGAGGATACTACGAGGAAGAAGCCGAGGAGAACTTCAACCACTGCTCTGCACAAGGCAAGCTTATACTGATACCTATGCAAGCAAATACTTGCTTGTTACCATGCCAACTATATGCCTTAAGCATATGTGATCATACCCACTTGATAACCCAATCCTAGTTTTATTTGCAAGCTTTATACTTTATTTCTTTATCAAAGCTTTCTCTTAGAGTTTACATAGTGAACTATAGATACTAGAAAGATAATGGAAGGTTTCATAAAGAGCATTGAATTTGGCCTAAGATAGATACTTTTGATGTCATCCTAAGGCATGATATTGAACTTAGTTAACGTCCACTTGTTTACCACCCCTCATTAGTACTTACCCCCAATTGTAGATGCTAGTGCTAAGCATAAAACGTGATCAACTTTAGATGGGAATACTTGGTGAAAATGGTTATGAAAACCTTGGAATGATGAGTCATTCTACTTAAATGTTTTGACATGTGTTTCCGAACACCAAATGATTTTGATGATGAAAATGTTGAGGCATGAGCCTTAGCCCTTTATAAAACTGATGGTTGTCTAGATGCGATACCATTCCAATTTTACCGTACAACCACAATACCCAAAAATTGGGTAGGGCTTGACTGGAAACTTATATACCTTAGTATGGGTTCCCTCACGGCCAAGGTCTGAGCTGAGGCTACCTTGTGAAGATTGTCCACCTGTGTAGTACCCAAGATGACGGTTGGTCATGGTTGGGAGGCCAAACTCACAGGAGAGGTGCCTATACTAGGGCGTGTAATTGAATGGTTAGGATTGATAATCCGCATACTGAGTATGGTGAATTCAGGATTTGTTCCTGACGGATGTATCGAATGTTGTGGTGAAAGTATACAACCTCT
Organism: Avena insularis; assembly: GCA_023614405.1. Classification (NCBI taxonomy): domain Eukaryota; kingdom Viridiplantae; phylum Streptophyta; class Magnoliopsida; order Poales; family Poaceae; genus Avena; species Avena insularis. Next base: position 54,513,236 of record CM042685.1, on the reverse strand, counting down.
GCAGAGTGTCAAACTATTCGAATAGCCGCGTCCGCGGTTATGGACAGTTGGAGTGGCCATACCGTTTCCCCATCAGATGTTTTCAAAATGACTTGTGAAATGAATTATGACTTTGACTTGACCACAACAAGGTTGTGATATGAAATTCAAGTTCCCACTTAGGTGCTATAAAACTTTCAACTAGCTTTCTTTGCTTCTGAACTTAGTAGAGGTAAATCTGGCTTTTTGTAATACAACCCTAGAGCTTAGTGTCCTACTACAAAACCCCCTTAACTTGTTTGTGTTAGTTTGCGAGTACTTAAAGATTACTCATGGCTTTGTCCCTGGCTATTCCCGTGGCCAGACTATGAAGAGAAGTACCAGGATGACGGACCGCAGGAAGGTTACAACAACTAGGATCATCTCCCATCGTCAGCATTGCCTGTTACCCTGAAGATGGAGCTTCGCCTACGCTATCTTTACTATTACGTTATTTCGCTGCTTGAGTTGTATTAAGAACTGGTGACATGGTTATACCCTACAGGTACACTACCTTAGCATACCTGGTCGAGCCCAAGGAAGGCCCATGAGAATATGCGCCAGCCCATGAAGACTTTCGGGTGGCCAGGGCCCATGACACCTTCAGATCCTTGGAGAACAAGACTAGAGTAGATATAATATTCAAAGGGGCAAACCCTAAAACCTGTAACCGACTCGATCTGTGCCTGGGACCTGCCTACCTCTATATAAAGGTCAGGAGGACACGACGAGGAGGAGCTCTCTCACATACCACCACATACACACCTCCACGCCAGATTGCATCTACGCACCCCTGTAACTTTCGGTTCTGCCGTAATCAAGATCAGACAAGCAGGAGTAGGGTTTTCCCTCCGGGGGCCTGAACCTGGGTAAACCTCGTGTCCCCGTGTTGCTTGTTTTCTAACCGTGCCGCGATCTCCAGCATCCCCATCTTATCCAAAACCCAAGTCCATAACAATGGGCATTGACGAGATTAAACCTCATCAATTGGCTTTCTCAGGAATTGGGGTGCTGATGTCTGTCGTGTGGTCCCAACCAAAGCGATCTACAACTCTGCGGCGACGGAGAGTCATCTCCTCTTCGGCGCCTTCAACTTCACCGCCCACTCACCAGCCACCCTGAAGGACTTCGAGCCCGTTGGCGACGGACTCGAGATCCTGTTCGGGAGCTTCTGCTTCTAGGTGGGGCAGACCGACACTCTCCGCCTCCCAGAGAGGGTGCCCCTACCGACGATCAGGCCTGCTTCGTGGGCTCCACACCCCTTGCTACGCACATCACCATCGATAGATGAGTTCTATGACAGCAGCAGCTACAACTCAGATATGTGCGATCCACCATCGGATGAAGGGACCTACGGTTCCGGATCCGAAAGCTGCGGTAGCAGCAATCCAATCTACAAGCGCTACCAGTGCGCTGCAATCATCCAGAGTGACGTGGATTAGGAGCACACCCTCCACCCAACCCGCAGGGTAGAAACGGCGGGAACAGAAGAAGAAGGCAAGCCACATGCTCAAGGACTACCGCGAGTTCCAGAAGCTCAGCGAGAGCATGGCCCAAATGAGGCAGCAAGCCCCGAACCCTGGATACGGGAATGCACCTGCACCAGGTGATATCGCACATGGAGCTCCTCCACCACCACCTGCGGGACCTTCGAACCACCCAATCGCACCCGCGCAGAATAACGGTGGGCACGAGTAACCCGCGCCGAAAGGATCACTAATGATGCAAAAAGGGCGCCCAACGAACAGGGTGTAGAAGAAAATCACGCGCCAACTTAACCTGGCCGTGACCGCTCCGCCCGCCATCCCTGAGTACCTCAGCGGATCAGAGTCCTACATCACGTTCAGCCATTCGGATCACCCTTGCTAGGTCCCTCGCCCAGGTCATGCTGCCCTGGTGCTCGAGGCGCACATCAGAGGGTTCAACATGAGCCGCGTCTTCATGGATGGTGGCAGCGGCATCAATCTGATACAACGTTCCACAACATCGTCCCAGGGAAGGGTGTATTCCCCCTGGGAAAGATATGGCTCGACGTCATCTTCGGCAAGCCGGATAATTTCTGATGCGAGCGACTCGAGTACGAAGTGGTGGACTAGACATCACAATACCATGCCATCCTCGGGCGCGTGGCATTCGCACGATTCCTGGCAGTACCGCACTATGCGTACCTGCTACTCAAGATGCCAGGACCCAGGGGCGTCATCACGGTCCATGGGAGCTTCACCCGATCGGACCACTGTAAACAGAATCTCCCAGTCATTCAGCATGCAGGAGGAGCTTGTAAGGCTCCGCGAGGTGACGGACAACGGGGCACCCCCAGTCTCAAGACAGAACACACCAGAGATGTCCTTCGACTCCACCGTCAACACAAAGAAGGTGCAGGTCCATCCGACGGATGCCTCCAAGACGGCACTAATCGCCAACGACCTCAGCTCCGCATAGGAAAGCACGCTCGTCGAATTCCTCCATGAGCGCTGGGAAATCTTCGCCTGGTGTCCTGCGGACATGCCAGGAGTTCCCAGGGAATTCGCCGAGCACGCACTCAATGTCTTTCCAGACTCCAAGCCCGTCAAACAGTCCATCCGATGACTGTCCGAACCATGGGCCGAAGCAATCGGAGTCGAAGTTAACAGACTACTCGACGCAAACTTCATCAGGGAGATCAAGGAGAGTGAATGGCTTGACAACACCGTGATGGTCCCCAAAAAGGACACGGACATCCTGCGGATGTGCGTGGACTTCACATCGCTGAACAAGCACTGCCCGAAGGATCACTTCCCTCTCCCTCGGATCGATCAGATCATCGATTCGACTGCAGGATGCAAAAAACTCTCCTTCCTCGATACCTACTCAGGCTACAACCAGATCCGACTAAAGGTCGAAGATCAGGAGAAAACGGCGTTCATCACGCCGTTCGGAGTGTTTTGCTATAACACAATGCTCTTCGGGCTGAAGAACGCAGGTGCCACGTACCAACGGTGCATGAAGGCATGCCTGAAGGACCAGATCGGCCGCAACATCCAAGTCCATGTCGACAACATAGTCATCAAAACAAGGGAGGCCAAGACGCTCATCGACGATCTCCGCGAGACGTTCGATAACCTCGATTGATACAAGATCAAGCTAAACCCAGAAAAATGCGCCTTCAGCGTCCCATCTGGTCAGCTGCTAGGCTACTTCATCTCCCAGCGAGGGATCGAGGCGAACCGGAAGAAAATCCGGGCCATAATGGCCATGGAGAAGACGAAGAACCTCAAGGGCGTCCAGCAGCTTGCCAGGCAAATCGCGGCATTGAGCAGGTTCATTAGCCGCATGGGCGAAAAAGCTTTGCCGTTCTACCAGATGCTACGCAAGGCAGACAAATTCGAGTGGACGCCCGAGGCGGATGACGCATTCGAAGATCTAAAGCGGCTGCTATCTACCTCGCCCGTCTTGGTCACACCAAAGGAGCGCGAGCCTTTACTGCTATACATAGCAGCCACACACCAGGTGGTAAGCATCGAACTGGTGGTCGAGCGACCCGAAGAAGGCAAGACCCATGGGGTCCAACATCCAATCTACTACCTCAACGAGGTACTGACGCCGACAAAACAGAGGTACCTTCACTACCAGAAACTCGCCTACAGCATGTTCATGACGGCTCGTCAGCTGAGCCACTACTTCCAGGAACATCAGATGATGGTCGTCAATGAGGCACCCCTGAACAACATACTGAACAACCCGGAGGCCACATGACGTGTGTCCCTGTGGGGCATCGAGCTGTCAGCTCTAGACATCATCTACGAGAAGCACCACGCGATCATGTGTCAGGTCCTTCCAGACTTCCTCGTCCACTGGATGGAACTGCGGCTGCCAGACACGCCGGACATGACACAGTCATGGACGATGCATTTCGACGGCTCCAAGCGTGAAGCCGGAGCAGGAGTCGGGGTCATACTGACCTCCCCGCAGGGTGACAAGATGAAGTACGTTCTCCGGATGAAATTTCGATCTTCCAACAACAAGGACGAATACGAAGCCCTCATCCACGGAATGAGGATGGCCAAGATTTGCGGCGTGACGCGCCTGGTCATCTACGGAGACTCGAACCTCGTCGTCTAGCAGACGATGAACGAGTGTGATGCACATGCCGCCAACATGATTGCGTACCATGCACTCTGCAACGCACTCGAAGAAGACTTCGACGGCTACGAGCTTCGGCACGCTGGGAGAGAAAGCAACAAAGCAGCCGACAGAATCGCCAACATCGGCTCCAACTGCGTACGGGTGCCACCAGGTGTGTTCCTCGAACAGATCTGCGTGCCATCCATCAAACGGAAATTCCCAAAGGGATCACCCAAAGAAGCAGAGCACCCGAGGGCTGCGCTACCCGATGGTCAGGAAGGACCCAAAAAACTCGACACATAGGTCGCAGTGGTCAACCTGATGCAGGTCATGGCAGTCGAAGAAACTTGGACATGGCCATACCTCAGGTACCTGATAGACCGAGAACTGCCATCATCAATGGTGAAGGCCGGTCCAAGGCCTTCACCATCATTAATGGCGAGTTGTACAAGCGCAGCATTTTGGGTGAACTCCAAAGGTGCATCACCATCGGTGACGGCAAAACCATCCTGCAAGACATCCACAAGGGCATCTGCGGCCATCATGCGAGCAGCCGCGCCCTTTTCGCCAAAGCTCTACAAGCCAGATTTTACTGTCCAACGGCCATGAACGATGCCAAGGACATCGTCCGAAGATGCAATGTGTGCCAGAGGTTCGCCGACAAACTGCACGTACCCGGATCAGAGCTTAGGCCCATACCTCTGGCCTAGCCTTTCGCCCAACGGGGGCTCGATATGATTGGCAAACTGCCAAGGTCCTCGAAAGGAGGTCACGTCTACCTCCTGGTCGCAGTAGACAAATTCACCAAGTGGATTGAGGCCATGCCCGTCACTAACCAAAAGGGCAAACTACCATCAAGTTCTTCGAATCCATTGTCTACAGGTTCGGCGTGCCACACAACATCATCACCGACAACAGGTCAAACTTCATCTCCAAAGAATTACAGGATTTTTGCAAAGACCTCGGAATCAACATCACATATGCCTCCGTGGCGCACCTGCAAACGGACGGGCAGGTCGAAAAGGCCAACGACCTAGTCGGTGCTGGCATCAAGAAGCGCCTAATGAGCCCACTTGAGTTCCTCGCAGGAGCCTGGATATAGGAGCTACCCTCGGTCCTCTGGACCTTGCGCACGACACCGAATAGCTCAACTGGCTACACGACCTTCTTCATGGTGCACAGAGCCGAAGCTGTGCTATTAGCAGAGGTATGCGATAAGGCCCCACGGGTCGTCGCCTACAGCGAAGCCGAATCAACGGCCGCACTCGAATACGTCGTCGACACACTCGATGAAGCGCGTGACATAGCAGCAGCTCGATCAGCGGTGTATCAACAGAGCCTCCGCAACTACCACAGCCGACGGCTGCGTCCAAGGTCCTTCGTCGAAGGAGACCTAGTCTTGCGACTCAAGCAAGAGCGACCGAAGAAATTCGAGTCACCATGGGAAGGACACTACATAGTCACTGAAGTCATCCCAGGTGGCGCCTATCGCCTCAAGCCAGGGAATGTTGCACAATTGCGACGCTTATACCCCTAGCTACCTCCCTCTTTTACTTTTAATAAGGCTATTCAGCCAAGGCTACTCAGCCGAACAATGTACCTCCTCCTTACGATATGAATAAAGCTAAGTGTCTCGCCCCAAAAAATTCCGTCTATTATTCGCTTTTTTATTCATGTTACAACACACTCGGGGGCTCCCCTCACCTCACGACTTCGTCGACTAAGAAAAATGCGTGTACACCTGAGTAGCTGACCATGTCAGGCTAACGAAAAGGACGCGCACACAAAAAAAACACAACGTGCTAACAACAACAAAGCTTTACAACAAAGGGCATGACACGCCCAGTCGAATAAATACAAATTTTACATCTATCATTTTACAGGACCTACCTAGTCCGAAGAATCACCTGCGCACGCTGCTCAAAGAGGTCTACAATTTGTTCGGCATACTTCCTTACAGCCGCATAATGTGGACGCATATCCCACACACCGCCATCCGGCCGAAGAGGCGGCCGAGCTGCCACAACATTAAGGCCCACATCAGGATGATGTAGCCGCATGAGGGAAAGCGCAGCCTTTACCCCTGCAACTAGCTGATGCCGCACCAGCTCCCTAACATGATGCACATCCCGAACATTGCCAGCAGGCCCCATAGAGTCCAGGGGAAACATCACGTGAAGAATCGATGCAAACGAAGCCTTCGCTTGACGCAGCACCCGCGACACCTGGTGAACATGATCCTGCATAGTCGCAAGGACCATGGCACGATCGCGGTCCTTTCAGAAAAAACTGCCGGCCTCCATGTCCTGCTGGGTCAGCAAGTTGATCCGAATAGCAACACACTCCTTTTCCTCCTTAGGAACAAGGTTAGCACCTGCAACAATGGCAAAGTAAGATGACCGGCCAGCAGCCGCATCCGAAACAAGGAGCAGCAGCTTGAAAAACTTACATTGAAGTTGTTCGGCCAGACGACGCAACTCCCCCATCAAATACTCCTCTCTGGCAGCACACCTCTCTGCCTTCGACTTCCAAACGTCGGCGTGGCCGCGCACTCCACGAAATTCTTTCTCAAGACTATGGATGCGGTCATGAAGAAACAAAAGCTGCAACGCACCATCCAAAGATGGCCGCAGCTGCGGCGCGGGCGAAGTACTAACGGGATCATCACCCGAAGGTCCCTAGGGGAAAAGAAGGCAATGATATGAACAAACACTCAAATGGACAAGGAACTCGAAGATTCATTATATTCAACAAAAAGCCACTACGTGGCACAAGGATTGTTCATAGACATAATTACAACAAAAGAAACAAAAGCTATCCTACAACTACAAGACCTAAAGGCCGCATCCTGGGTAGCCTCGGAACCAGACTGCCTACTCTTGGCCTCCCCCTGATGCCTCAGCGCGTACTCAGCCAGCAAGTCAATCAACTTCGGCCCATAACGTTTACAACAGGTAGCATAGAGGGCGAAGGCTACCTCAGATCCGTCAGCAGCCGTCGGCATCTGGGAGGTGACCCGATGAAGATCCAGCTCCGCTCTAGACGCCAGGGCCATCGCCAGCCCGATGGATGCACCGATGCCTTTCTTCTTGCGCTTGTACGCTACAGGCGTGTCGGCTGACAGCACATTCGCCAGTGAGTCGACATCATCGAGGGCGACGCCCTTGGGGACGAGCTCCTTGTAGAAGCGCCCAAGAACCTCCTTGGCCTTGGCGAGTGAGCCGACCACGGTACTACAGCGGTCTTCGACCGCCATAGTGGCATCATCCAGAGCACTTCCGTGATCCAGCAACTGGAAAAACTTATGAGTCGAAATCGCTCAAGTCGAAGACAGGCGGGGTCCTCCTGCCCTTCTTCTCTTCCTTCTTCCGCTTCGCTGGCGGGTGCGGCGCTACAGCCCGCATGGGAACGGCAGGAATAGGAGAGGAAGAGCCCCATGATCCCCACTATGACGCTCAAGCCACAACGGGTCCCTAGGCGTCGGCGGATTCGAAGCATCTTACATTTCACTCAAGCTCCGCGTCCGCTTCTGAGTCTTCTCCTCACTAGACTCAAAAGCCTCCTCAGCCGGCGACCGCGCCGAAGGAAGCTCGGACATGGAGTCCACTACCTCATTGTCTGGTGCATCCGGAAACAGTTCGGGTAGTGGCGGAGACATCCCGACACTTTGAACTCCTGCGCAAAAGGAAAAGCAAATTTGTAAGAACACAAGCAAATACAAGGAAAACACAGTCGAAAAAAGCGCTACGCGCACATCCTAGATCTACACCTGCGGAACCAGATGAGAAGCAGCGAATGGAGGAGTCCGCGACTTCCCCGGAATATCCTCTACAGCCTTGTACTTCAGGAGCGGACGAACAATCCCGTCGAGATCCCCCTTGGAAAACTCCTCAGCTGAAACCCTAGTCGGATCAGGACGACCAGAATAAAGTAACATCGGGTGCGCCCTAGCATGGAGCGGCTGCACCCGACGTTTAAGGAAGGTGCGGATGATATCCACACTGTTTACCTCTTTATCCGGAATCAACTGGAGATCCTCCACCCGACGATAGAGCGCCTCTATCTCCGCCACCTCGCCATCCAAGATCTAGTTCCAGGACCTCTTCGGCTCGATTTTCTGGGAGGGGTCGAAAGGATCAAGACCAAATTTCTGTCCGGCCACTATGGAGTCACGGATGTAAAACCATCTCCTCCGCCAGTACTGGACAGACTCGGACATAGAAAAAGAGAAGAAAATCAAGTTGGATTTAAGGGAAATGATGCAACCCCCAATGGTATAAACACCATCAGGGCCAGATTGCCTCTTCACGGGATAGAGCTTCTGGAAGAGGCCAAAGTGTGGCTCGATACCGAGCCAGCACTCGCAGAATGTGATGAAGCAGGCGACATGAAGAAGAGAGTTTGGGGAAAGATGATGAAGCTGGATTCCATAAAGAAAAAGAAATCCACGGAGAAAATCGTGGATTGGGAAAGAAAGGCCCCGAAGGACGAACACGATGAACATGACACGAAACCCAGCGGGAGGACGAGGAATTACCTCATCGTCGGGGACTCTGACGGCCTCCCTATCCTGCGGGGTAAGACCCCGCTCACGGAGCTTGCGGAGGTCACCCTCGCGCGTCTCCGATCGCCGCCAGCCACCATCGGTGACGCGAGTGGTGGCGGAACCCTTTTTGCCGCCGGTGGCCGCAATAGTGCCAACTACAGTGGAGGACTTCTTGGGCTTCCCCATCGCAGTGCGGCGGCGACGACGATGAGCACGCAGAATCAAAGATGGAAAAGTGCGAGGAAATTCTAGAGCGCAACAAGGAAAACTCAAGAAGATGAAAGTAGTGAAATAGGAATGGCTGCGGTGAAAACAAATTCACCTTTCCCCAATGATTATAAGGACGAAGACGATGCACAACGACCGTCAATCGGGAAGACCTAGAGCCAACATTCAGATCTAACCATCCACGTGTCAGCACAACAGCGAAACGTCGCTCACACGCTGTCCACTACGCATGGAAATCGAGGCGACGCCATAATTATCTCCACACCGCGCGTGACCAGTCAACTCAAAGTCAGAAGGTGGGACCCATGTTCGTTCAATCACGTCATCTCTGGCGACGCAGACACTTGAGGTCACGGATCGTCAACACTGACGACATCAAAAGCTATACTAGCAACGGTTAAAAAATTTCGGCTTCACAGCTAAGAGTACTCAGTTGAATCTACGATTCGATCAACTACTCGGGGGCTACTCCTATCAGGAGCGCTGGCCGCGCACCCGAAAAATAATCAAAGCAATATACCATGGAACTATTCTTCGAGTCCCATGTCGACTCTACGACTCCACTACGGACTCGGGGGCTACTCCCATAGGGAGGGCGGATTCGAGCATCCGAAAAATTTGTGACCTACGGACCTATAAGTCAAAATTAAAGTCTCTGCTCGAGTCTACGACTCGAACAGACACTGGGGGGCTACTCCCATAGGGAGCGCTGGTCGCGCACCCTATGAATTCTTCGACTGCGATCCTTTGGACCAGCACGCAAAAACATTTCGGCAACTCTGCCCCAATTAAATGCTAAGCAAGTAACATCCTCCTTGGCCACCCGAAACACCTCCGCGGTGATAAATATTTGGATGATGTGTCTGCGACACAAAGATAAGACCTACAAATATCATTTGATGGCCTGGCAACGCACACGACTGCGCTCTGCTAGTGAGAATCCGTGCCAGTAGGCGCGATGAAAAATCCCGACGGACGCGTTGGGTACATCATTTAAAATTCACTTGAATTCCACTCCTGTAAGTCCTCCACGACCTGAGTAGAATTACGCCATCATATGTTCCGGGTTCGAGTCGAGGGACTCGAATCTGAAGAAGATCGTGTTGTTTTGTCCTAAGATAGTTAATTGACCCTGATCCATCGGGAGAGTCGGGCACACGCATCAACAATCCCTACACGCTCAAATCATTCTCTAGCAAACAGAGATAGCTGCACCCGAAAGATTGAAGAGTCCTCAGCCGAATCTACAATTCGACTGAACACTGGGGGGCTACTGACATGGTTATACCCTACGGGTACACTACCTTAGCATACCTGGTCCAGCCCAAGGAAGGCCCACGAGAATATGCGCCAGCCCATGAGGACTTTCGGGTGGCCAGGGCCCATGACGCCTTCGGATCCTTGGAGAACAAGACTAGAGTAGATAGAATATTTAAAGGGGCAAACCCTAAAACCTATAACCGACTCGATCTGTGCCTGGGACCTGCATACCTCAATATAAAGGTCAAGAGGGCATGACGAGGAGGAGCTATCTCGCATACCAACGCATACATACCTCCACGCCAGATTGCATCTGCGCACCCCTGTAACTTTCCGCCGTAATCAAGAGCAGACAAGCAGGAGTAGGGTTTTCCCTCCAGGGGCCTGAACCTGGGTAAACCTCGTGTCCCCGTGTTCCTTGTTTGCTAACCGTTCAATGATCTTCAGCATCCCCATCTTCTCTAAAACCCAAGTCCATAACAATGGGCATTGACGAGATTAAACCTCGTCAACTGGATCATGAGATCCTTATTTATGTAAGACCTTATGTATGGTTTGTAATGGATGATGTACTGTGATATCCAAATTGTTATGTCTCGCAAAAATGGTAATCCTGTGATTGCGATGTATGGCATAATAGGCATCTGGGATTAAAAATCCGGGTGTTAACAAGTATCATCTTTTATAAGATTTTGTATGTAAGTATTTGTGTGGCATATTTCAACACAATAAAGATGACAACCATGTAGGACACTATTCATATCAAAAGTACTTATGTCTATCAAAGAATTTTTTCTTGATAACTCTTCACACCCCGAAAATAATGTAAGTTCATCATATTGATTATCAGTGATCACGTTATCACAATAAAAACTTGCAAAATTATTATGGCCAGAGCATTGAAAATTTAAATGACCCACTTCAAAGCAAAGTTCTCAAATATAAGGATAGAGGGCACAAACTTTTTTACCAAGATCATCTAGAGCCTTATATCACTTTCTAGTTTTTTCATTCCAGTGGGTGATACAATATTCTTCTTCTGTTTGATTATTCTCACAAAGTCTATGCATACCACAAAAATTAACATGCTTATAAGAAATAGCACTTTCAGAAGTTTGAGCATGTTTAGTGCAATCATTAATAACATTTTCATTTTCCATGCAAGTGTCTTTAAAAAGTTCATAATACATGTCCCATTTTTCTTTAGGAGCATTAATATGAGAAGCAAAGGCTCTATAGTATCTAAAAAGAATTTGAGGATCAAGACCATATTTAGCACTAAGCTCTTGAAAATTAGTAGTTTCAGCGAAAGACTTAATGCAATCATACTCATAGTTTATACCTGGTTCTTTACCTTTGTCGTTATCCCAATCTTCAGTATTGGTTTGAATTGTTTCAAGAAAATCCCACTTATCTTTGACCTTCTTACTTGTGAAGGATCCCTCTAAACAGGTATCCAGATAGTCCTTGTAGTGTCCTGAAAGCCTTGCATAAAAATTATTGATAACAACATTACTGGGGAGCTCATGAATGGGACATTTGTGCATTAGTGACTTCAATCTCCCCCAAGCTTGGGAAATACTTTCTCCCTCCCGAGGATGAAAATTATAAATATAATTCCTATCTTTATGAATTTCATGAGGAGGATAAAATTTAGAATAAAAGAGAGATTCAAGTTCCTTCCACTCCAAATGATGAGGATCATCTAGTAGCTCATACCACTCCCTTGCTTTTCCCCTAAGTGAGAAAGGGAATAGCTTCCTCTTAGCTTGGTCCAGTGAAATACCTGCACACTTGAACAACTCGCATAATTAATGTATAAAGACTAAATGATCACTAGGATGGACAGTTCCATCTCCAAAATAGCAGTTGTTCATAACACGTTCGACAACTTCAATAGGTATTTTAAATGGGACACTTTCCGTATGTGGATCACAAGTATCATTAGAATTACCACATATGGGAGATAAATTATCATCAGAGCATATTTTATTCCCTAAAGCTGGGGAACTAAAAAGATCTTTCTCATAAAAACTAGCTTCTCCAAACTTAGACGTTTCCATACCATTAGTAACAATGGTGTTCAAAAAAATCATACTAATAACATTGCTATTAGCATGCAAATAAAGTTAATTTTTTTTCGATCGCGATATTTTTTGTTGAAAATAAATAAAGTGAAAGCTTAGAAAAGGAGGATCGTTGGATGGATGCAGGTGCATCGATCGTCACACAATTCTCTTGCTTCAAGTTCTAGCTCCCCATGCCTAATTCTTGGTAATATTGCCGGACAATATTATGATTGGAGGCTAACAGTTTTTTATTGCTTCAAGACAATATTGTGGGACGATTTTATTGCTTCAAGTTGCTACTTTTTAATTTTTCTGTTGTAATCTGGCATTGTTTTTATGGACATACGAGACTAAGAATGTATGGTTGGAGGCTAAACTTCAATATTTTGCAAAAACAGACACATATATGTCTAAATATTTATATGCGCGTACATATATATTTTCCGGCAAAACTGTTCGATGTTTTACTGCATAGAGATGCTGTTGCCAAAAGTAGAATATTTCTTCACTCAAACTTCAATACTATATCTAGAAAACTATAAAACAAATTTCAAATTTGATCAGATTTTGTTCAAAAAACAACTTGCAGGGTTTTATGTGGAGGACATTGCAATCATGTGTAGGAGATTCAATACTATGTTCTTGCTTGTTATCCATCTAGCAATCTATTATGATCATCACATGATGAATCAAATAATAGCACTTCATTTTTACTTATGTTACCAGCAAGGAGATGTTAAACTGGTCTTTTGTCTATCCAGATTTAATTTACACTTGGTAGTCATCATGTCTATTAGTATGTTGACATTGAGTTTTGGAGCACGACCCCTTCATCTGAAATGAGGAGCAAGAAGACATTGTGCAAAAAATTATATATGAGATTGCCCGTGGACTAGAACCCGATGGAGATGACGATGATTTTGGCTCACAATTTCTGAACGATGTCGGTTAGGGACTTGAGTCTGAAGAAAGAAGAGACAACGAAGTGTCCTTAACAAACTCCGGCGAGGTGTATTTATATATTGATGCTATGTTCATCATTAGATGCATTGATTTATTTGTATTGCACTTATTAACGAATCATTTTTCTTTTAGCCTTCTGGATCATCGAGCAAATGTGATAAAAGGCAACGAGGCCCGACGCAACTTCTATCGGGCGAGGCTAGGTTATCCCTCACCACATTTAAGGATAGTGGTGAACCGGTGGAACCCAAATACTACTACCATAAATTTATAAATCAAGCTAGAGTTCTTGTTAGGGACCATGTACTGATTAGCATTGTAGAGTGGCATAAGCCGAAGAACGCGAAGGGTGAAGCTAGTTATGTCAACGATACCCTAATTTTTTTTTCTTTGGGACAGTCTACTGACACACTTTAACCTATCAGAAAACTTGACGGAAGGGCAGAAGACGAAAGTCAAGAAATGGACTCTTAAGAAGATGGCCACATAAGACCTGGAAGAAAAAATTATAGTCGAAATATGAAGATGAAGAGCCAGTATTCACTGGAAGTCTAGTGAAGATAGAAGCGCACAGGCCCGCATTTAAGGCGTATAAGGAATCGTCTACTGCTGTGTCCCGATCAGTCACAAATACGAAAAATACTGCAAAGAAGAATTATTTCCATAAATTGGGGTCAGGTGGCTACAAGACTGCCATTCCAAAGTGGATAGCATTTGAAGCTAAACTAATGGATGCAAAGATCGTTCCATAGACAAGGGACTGGCCCAACCGATCCAAGTTCTGGTTGTTCGCGCATGGGGCAGGGTTGGACCCAAAGACAGGGCGAATTGTTGCAAAAGGAAAATGGAAGGAAAAAATTGCAAAAATCACGACGCTGCTTGTAGATGCAATAGAAAAGGTTAGAAAGGGAGAGTACATTCCCGATAGAGAGAATGACGAGTTGACACTCTCTATGGGGAATCCTGAACACTTTGGACGAATACGGTCCCTCCTAGGTGTCACCATGAAGGAAGCGTGGCCAGAGTGCGCTGACAGTTATAGAAGCCGTTCAAGAAAGAAGAAGCAGGACTTAGACCGGTTTTCGGAATTGGAACGTAAGGTGCAGCTGCTTGAGAAAAATCAAAAAGACTCAACTAGTCGGCAGAGGGCACCTGATCAGCAATTGTTTCTACAAGATCCTCAAGACGATGTCGCCCCATCTCAGCTAAGAAGCAGCATGGGTTCCTCGCATTTTGAAGGATGTGGAGCAAGCTACCCCGTGGATTATGTCACTGAGAAGACAGATTGCGAGCTACATGTGCCAATGAGGATCATGTCCATTAAGGTGGCTGTGGGCTATGTTTACCCACATGAAGATGGACCAACGCACCATCATATGCCCATTCCAGCTGGCTATGCTCGTGTCAGGGTGGATGACGTTGTGACGGGTTAAGTGATGTCTATGCACTTCTATTCTTGTATACAGTTGTTGGGCCTCCAAGTGTAGAGGTTTGTAGAACAGCAGCAAGTTTCCCTTAAGTGGATTACGCAAGGTTTATCGAACTCAGGGAGGAAGTGGTCAAAGGTAATCCCTCTCAAGAAATCCTGCGATCAAGATACAAGAAGTCTCTTGTGTCCCCATCACACCCAATACACCTGTCAGGTGTATAGGTGCACTAGTTCGGCGAAGAGATAGTGAAATACAAGTGGTAACGGTGACATAAAAGATCTTGACGGTGAGGTAAAGACTAAAGGCAACAAGAAGGAAGCAAGCAAACATGCAACAGATCTAGTAGCAAACGGTCTTTCAATGTTTAGAAATAGGGCCTAGGGATCATACTTTCACTAGTGCCTCATATAAATATCCTCTCTTCATGATACTACTCTCCGGTTGGACACTCTAATCCATGGTAGGGCTATAACAGCACACCTCAAAGTTTGCCTTCCCCAATCTAGATAACCCCACACTATCACCTTGAGTGCTAGATGGTTCTAACAAACACCACAATTTCATACAGACATCCAACTCCAAATATAACTCATAACAAATATTCAATCTAGCCTAAGTGTCACACACAGTATGCACGCTGTCACTTTCACACACGTGGGGAAAAGCATAGATCTATTAAAGCACAAAGAGTATTTATGTAGACTCAAACCTAAGTGTCACCATGGCGTGCACGCTGTCACTTTCACACACATGGGGTGAGGAGAGATCTATTGAAGTACTTGAGTAGCAAGGTAGAACTACTTGATTACAAAGCTCATGACCACAACAAGATCATGCATAGAGAGAGATGAACACATAGCTACCGGTAGAGCCCTTAGCCTCGAGGAAGAACAACTCCCTCCTCATCATGGGAATCAGCAACGGTGATGGAGATGGAGATCGATGGAGGTGGCTCCGGGGGCACTTCCCCATCCCGGCAGGGTGCCGAAACAGAGACTTTCTGTCCCATGAATCTCCCCTTCGGAGGCGGCGGCGCTACAGAGGTTTTGTGGATTTCTTCTAGATTCCCTAGGGTTTTTGGGTCAGAGGCTTCTTATAGGCGCAGGAATCAAGGTCGGTGGGGGTCTAGGGGGCCCACACCCCTCTTGGGCGCCTCCAGGGCTTGCCCGCGCCTAGGGGGGTTGTCCACCCTGTGGCCCCCCTCCGGCTCTGCTTCGTGGTTCCGTGTTGCTCCGTGAAAAATAATAACTTTGGATTTTGTCCCGTCCAATTCCGAGAATATTGATTTTACGCCTACGGAACCAAAATGAAGAAAACAGGCAAGCGGCCTTTGTGGAAACTTGTTAATAGGTTAGTTCCAGAAAAGATATAGAAACACCTTAAAGTATAGACAAAGCAAAATAAAGTAGATACAAAACAAATATGGAGCAACAAAAATTATAAATACGTTTCCGACGTATCATTATGAAACAATGGATCTTGATTTTCCTGGAGATGACGATGAGAAGACAATGGGCGATGTCAAGCGCAGTTTCGCCCTATGAAACAAGAAATACATTGTCTTTTCTCCAAGGCCACCAACTCCTCCTTGTAGCAGTCCACATGAGCAGCAAAGTCCAACATGAGTAGCAAAGGCCATCGACTCCTCCTGGTAGCAGTCCACATGAGCAGCAAAGTCCACACCTACCTGAGAGGGACCCCAGCGCGAGTCCACCATCTCGATATCCTCCGAGTAAGAAAGCGCCCGTTAAGCGGAACAGTTAGCCGACTAGGAAGAGACCTAGAAAGGAGAAAACACAGCCGCCTATTCAGAAGTTACCTTTGGAAAGAACTATCGAGGAATGCACCGTAATCTCTAAGTCCGAGGTGGAATCCCATTTTGCTAAAAAAAAGTGCCAGAGATACCTTTTGAGAAGACGCTAGATCCGGTGAAAGTTGTACGTACCGTTGAGAATATATATGACCCTGTACCATCGCCACCATCTGACTATAGGCGTTCTATTGAAAGGTCATATGACGAGATGGTTCTGGCTAAAAAAACCGATCAATCGGTGGTCCAGGCGAAAAAAGGGAAACAAGTGCACCAGCTCAGAGAACAACCCGTTCAATCGGCCCCCTCTTAAGGTGTTTGACAAGAAGCTCATTCAAAGTTCTCGAGAAAACACAACCGATTACCCCATCGCTGAAGTAGCATATAAATTTGTTTAAGGGAAAGATTTGGTCGAGAATGTTAGGTTGCTACCACCAAGTATGCGTAATTTGCATATATGGTACACTAATGCCACAAAGAGAGGGATCGAGGCTATCATGGTGCGAGTTAAGGATGAGCACTACTTATAAGAATACACTGTGAGTTTTGACTTCTGCGAACTTTTTTAGTTATACAATCTCCGGGCCTTCGACAAATCTATCATCAGTTGCTATTGTCTGTAAGTGAATTATTTATGTAATTTGAGAAGTCTTTAGCTCAACTCGTTCATTGTGTGCAATTATACTCAATTTAATCTTTTGTGCGCTATATTATGCAGATCGAAGAAGCTCGAATGCAAAAGGGATGAAATCATGGACATTGGATTCATTGACCCGGATACAATGCATTTAAAAACCATAAAAGAACCCATGTATTAGAAGGATACACCGGAGACTTTGCTAAGGTTTTTGAAGCGACAACGTGACAAAAAAATAATACTTTGTCCTTACAACTTCAAGTGAGTGTTACTGTCTTCTAACACATTATATTTTGCTCACCAGATGTTAAAATTTTAACTAATGACTTATATCTATGATACTGCATATTTAATGCACAGGTTCCACTTTATTCTTATCGTCATTAAAATGTACGATGGAGAAGTTGAAGTCTTTGACTCACTAAGCAAAGAGCCTATACTATACAAGACGGCTTTTGATATGCTCAAAAAGTAATTTTAATTCTTATCAGTTTTTTGGTTAATTTCCTGATATCAACAAATTGATAACTCTTTTATGCATTTTCTTTGTCGAGCAGCGTATGGCAAACGTTCATCCAGGAAGATCCGGCCGGTGGATGGAAACCGAAGCTTATATGGCGTGCGAACAAAGTAAGTATTACTACCTAGGTCTATACACCTTTATCATACTTGATTATTATTTGATTGAATTATATTCTTATATAGAAATGCGCAAAACAACCATTGGGAACTAATCTATGTGGATACTACGTTTTCGAGTATATTCACGAGATTGTTAGCGAGAGAATGAATATTCACAAATTTATTTTGTTACCATTAGTTGTGCTGAGTTTCAGTCATAATTGTTTGATTATGATTTGATATATATATACACATAGCTCATGTATTCATTTGTATCTCATTCTTTTACGGTTGGCAAGAAAGCGGGACACGCTCTCAATCGATCACCGCTTCAAAGCAATTGGCGAGGAATTGGCGGGATTTTTCCTTCGGGACGTCATAGCTAATTTCGGAGAGTACCACTATGCATGAAGATCGATCTTCATGCATGTATTACATATAATATATAGTTTGCATCGGAGAGTACAACTATGCTACATGTAATATATAGTATGCCTCGGAGATTACCACTATGCATGTACTACTTAATTTGCGATCTTATGCAATTACATGTTTTATATACATGCACCAAGTTGATATGCATCACCTTGATCTTCATGTACTACCTAAATCCAAACACGTAACTGGCGCATCGACGCAATCCTCGTACGATGAAACGGTCTGATACCCCTAAACCCTAAACCCTGAATTCTCTGCCAAATCTCTACCACGTCCCCACCTTTGATACCAGTTCGTGTTACAAACCGGTACCAAAGGACTCCAGCCCCGCTGGCTCCTCCGTGCCCACGTGGAGGCACTTTTAATACCGGTTCGTAAGAAACCGGTACCAAAGGGGGGCATGATTTAGTCCCGATTAATTCGTACCGGTTGCCAAACCGGTACCAAAGCCCTTCTGGAACCGGTACCAAAGATCATTTTCCTACTAGTGTATATACATGCAAAATGCTTATGTGTCACTGCAATTAATGATGAAAGATTTATGTTGGTATCATAGGTAGATACAGTATCATAGCACATAAAACTAAAAAAACTAATCTCAAATAAATCTTGTCCACAAATTTACATTGAGATTTAAAACAATAAATACACTAAAACTATGGTACAGTACATGATACTATGCATTATAAAGATGGTATCGTAAAGTAGTATCGTATACATGATACTACTATATACTTCTCATTGTGACTAGTCTAAATCAACACCATATACGACATTGCAAATAACTTGTAAGTGGTACAGCAAAATCCTCAGAGTGATGTTCTGTTTTTCAGATTTTTTTAGAGCGGTGTCATCTCGGAACAGTAGGCTGTAAGGCTTGGTGCCGGCCTAAAAGGCTTAGTGCGCATGGCGCGTTCAGAATGTTTATGGCAGAGCCACGGTGTAAGTGCTGTCCTAGGCAGAAGCCCACTGGCTAATCAACGTATCCTTCACTATCCAAAGTGGAGAAACCATTTGCACAGCCACAATGCGATAAGAGAGTCCTAAGTGCTTCCTCCATGAAGAGCTGCTTGCCACAATGACAGTGCTATATAAGAAACACCTCCCATGTCAGAGTAGGCAGAAGCTAGCGAGTGATCTGCACTAGTGCAAGAACAACAGGTGTTTAACAGAGCAAAGAAAGACAGGGAGATGGCAATGAGGCCACTCATCTTTCTTGCCATGGCCCTCGTGCTCGCCGGTATCGCGCTGGAAGGGGGTGCTGATGGTGCCGGCCAGTGTGGGAAGTCCTCCGCCGACCGGATGGCCCTGCGAATGGCTCCGTGCATCTCGGCGGCAGACGACCCGGAGTCCACGCCGACGGGCAGCTGCTGCTCGGCGGTGCACACCATCGGCAAGAGCCCCAGCTGCCTATGTGCCGTCATGCTGTCCGGCAACGCCAAGATGGCCGGGATCAAGCCTGAGGTCGCAATCACCATCCCCAAGCGCTGCAACATGGCCGACCGCCCCGTGGGCTACAAGTGCGGAGGTACGTTACATATGTGCTTCTTTTTACTTGTACATTGTTCTCGATATTGTACCAATTCTCAGTCCAGCATATGATTTGACAGATTACACGCTGCCTTGATGGGACAGCTTCACTACCTATCAAAATGAATGCCCCAAGGCATTGTGTGTGGGAATAAGCGAGGCATGTGTGCTCCACTTAATTACGTGGGGCTCTAGTAACATCGTTGTGCCTATACGTGTGCTTGTGGAAACTATGTTGCCAATCATCTAATGTTTCGTCTATGTTAAACATATATGAATGAACGTCTCCCTTTGATTGTCATGCGTACTTAAATATCCTCCCTAGAACGTCACATACTCAGAAACAGTCAATGATATATCCGTCTGGAAAAAACCGAACCAGAGACAGATTAATCCAACCATGTAATTTGCACTCTTAAGCCCTCTCCAAGGCGCGGGCACTTCCCCCACCCCGCGCCTCTGCCATCGACAAAACACGCCTATGGAGATGGGAGATGAAGAGAAAAGAAGGAAGTGAGATGGGTGGCAAAGCCCTTCCGAAACCCCTTAAATAGACGGTGCGAAACTACCCAGCCCAGCCTAAGCGCACTTTAACTGGGCTTATAGCTCCCAGACGACGTCTTTACGTGGAATTGGAATGAACTTTACATCGTTGCAAAGAATAGCTCGCATGCGACACTTCTGAAACGGCAAATAGCTCTCATACGACACTTCCACTTAACCTCACGAGACCGTCAACGAATTCGAATCAGCTGAGCACAGTAGGACTCACAACCTCTCCACGTCACGGCGGAACTCACTTGATGTCCACCTCATAACGTGGGACCCTCGCTGTGGTTGAAGAGAGCCGTTGGCCCCGATCCGTCCCCGCACCCGAGCACTCCCGCCACCGTTCCATTATCTCATCCCCTTCCGTTTTCTTCTCCAGCGAGCAAGTGCGGCAACGCCGGCGAGGGATGTCGAGCTCTGCTTCAGCCTCCTTCCGCTCATGGCCTCGGTATGGTGCGGTGCCGATGAGGAGGTGCCCCGATTGCCCCCGTATTGCGCCCCTGAAGCGGCTTGTCACATCCACCGAGAAGAACGGCAACATTGGTTGGGAATTTGTGAAGTGTGAGAGCAAGCCCGAGCCGGGAAAGGTGAGATCTGAGTGTTCCGAGCGCCAATTTCTCGCTTTTCTTTCGAAATTTCATGAATTTCATCGAATTTAGGATTAAGGGTTCATCTCTGTGATTTCAGGAACTGCCAAAATGTGGGCATTTTGAGTGGCTTGATGAGTACATCGAGCGAATTGGGGTGGAGGTAGCATCCCGAGAGCCCAAAAACCCGTACGTGGTGGAGCAATTGGGATGTGGCAACCCCATTTCCGCTGGTACTACGGTGGATACGGAAGTGAAGGCTGAGCTGAAGAAGATGAACAAGCAGCTAAGGCAAATCATCGAATTGAAGAAGCAGGACAATCTGATGGCCGGTTTTTTTATTTTTGTGTAATTTCTCTCGGATTAGTTTATCTCCTGATCATTAGTCATTAGACAGCGCAATCAGTGTTCGAGTGATGCTTTGTAATGGATGTAATGGTCTATGTCTTTGGCTTGAATAAAATGCAACACAAATTCGGGCTAATTTTGAGATGCTTTGTTTTTGAAATCAGTGTTCCTTCAGTTTCGTCAGTGTTCCTTCAGTTTTATCAGTGTACAGGGAAGGGGGGGTTAAAAAGTAAAAAAACAATTGACGAGGAGTGATTGAAAAAGGCCAGGCCCAAATAGAACTTAGCCAGGCCAAAATGGTCGTATCCAGGCCCAATAGTAACTACTTGTAGATTGGGTAAAAAAAATGGTACTCACGTTACAATCTAACTAGGGACGTGTGCATCTGCAGATACTCGTGCTCAGGTCGCAATCTTTTATTTTTTGCGAAAGTAAATATATAAATGAAGGCCAAGGGCATCCATTTAACTAACATAACTTAGGCGCCCCTTTAACTTATGTAAATGTGTTGTTTGAAAGTGAACCATGTGTTGTTTGAAAATAATCAACCATCATAATGTTAAATTATTCTTCCTTTTCAGCTTTTCTAATTTCATTCATTTTATAAATATTGCACGAGTATTATATGAGAACTTGTTTTTGTGTCTTTTGTTTTATGCACTTGTTGTTTTGAGTGTTTTGACAAATGACAATACAATAAAACACAAGTCGAGTGATAACGGATTATAAATATTGCGGGCACGAGTAAAACACGGGATAGATAATATATTAGATAACATTTCATATATTAGATAGCCCGATAACATTACAATAAAAGAAAAGGGGTACAATATAGAAGGGAAGGGCAACTAGGCTCCTAAACCCTGGGCTAAACCCTAACCCTAGCTACTACGTGGGTTTAGCCCGGCTACCGGTCAACCTCGCCGCCCTACTCCATCGGCGGTGGGGGCGGTGCCGGTGTCGCCACCCTCCAAGCCGCCGCCGCAGCATTCCAAGCCGCCGCCCTCTCCCATTTCTCCCGCCGTCGCTGCTCCTCCTGGAAGGCCCGGCGATTGGCCTCCCGTCGGTCCTCCTCCTCCCGTTTCCGCCTTTTCTTCAAGGCGCACGCGGCCTGCTTCTCCTTCCACTTGCCGTAAGAAGCCAGTTCCTCCTCCTCCTCCTTCTCTGCCGCCTTCCAATACTCTTCGGAGGGGCCGACGTCGGGGAGGTTGTCGCCGACGTTGGGGAGGGGGTTGTGGACGATGTGGCCCTGGGACCAGGGGCAGGGCGGGGCTTTGCGTCGCCCCCCCTTTTTGCCACGCCTCGGGCGCGTGGGCGCCTCCTGCTCCCAGACCTGCTTGTGGTCCGAGTGGTTCTCCTCGTCGCTGACTTCGAATTCCGAAGGGAAGCGGGGGGGTCGCCATGGTCGTCGGAGTGTTTTTTGGGGTTTGGGGCTGGGAGGAGGCAAAGGGACGGGCGCGAGGTTGAAGATGAGGGGCAAGATGAGATGAGGAGGCAAAGGCGTTTGCCTATTTATTGATGGCTCAGCGTAAAGGGCGGCGTGGGAATCTAGCGTTGGCGCGGCCGCGTGCGCTTCGTTGCGTGTAGGCAGCGGGCGTAGCCGCATGTGTGATCAATGCGGTCAGTGCAAAAAAATTGCTAGGATGCAACGTGACCCCTGCACCATCGCCTCCGCCCCTGCATGCATGCATGCATTAATGGGAAAGAGAGCAAAAACGTCCAAGGTAGTTATTCATTGGGAGTGAAAAATAAAAGAGAAAATAGAATTTGGCCTTGTTTTACTCGGTAATAAATACAGGAATCTAGGACCAAGGTAGTTGTCACACGACATGCAGCAAACTCGTTCGTTTTTACACACCGCATGCAACAAACTCACACATAGAAACTCAACGGGTGAGAAGAAAAATCGGTGAGAGTAATCAGAGGGATGTCAATTGGAGGGAATAGAGGAAGTATGAAACTAAGTTTATAATATCAATTTTATATAATATAAAAGTATGTGTTATGGTGAATCTAATTATATTTATTACATATTTTAGATTTTGATATTTTTTTTATATCTCGTAGTCAAAGTTTATAAATATTGACTTTTTCTACGGCGCATGAACCGGAGGGGGGTAAGTTTGACTGAAGAAAGTTGTTAGACGTACACTTATTTAATGCGATGGAGGGAGTAAATACGTTGCAGCGCTGTTGCACGCAAAATAGCTAGACTGCAACGCGAGAGGAAGCTGCATAGCATGCATGCATGGTGCAGCCCGCCCCGCCCAGCACCCTCGCATGCCACGCTCGGTCCAACGGTCAATGGAGTGTGCCATGCTGTACCTTATATTTATTACATATTTTAGATTTTGATATTTTTTCTTATATACGTAGTCGAAGTTTATAAATATTGACTTTTTCTATTGCGCATGAACCGGAGGGGAGTAAGTTTGACTGAAGAAAGTTGTTAGGCGTACACTTATTTAATGCGACGGAGGGAGTAAATATACGCTGCAGAGCTACTGCGTCAGTTGGCTGCACGCAAAATAGCTAGACTGCGACGCGAGAAGCAGCTACATGCATGGTGCAGCCCGCCCCGTCCAGCGCCCTCGCATGCCACGCTCGGTCCAACGGTCAATGGAGTGTGCCATGCCGTACCTTATCTATTCATGAAAAACGATGCGAGCCAATCAGATTCCAGAATCATCTATCCCACGAATCGCCAAGAGCTAGCCGCAAAATCCTTCTAAGAGAAGCCAACCAATCAGGTTGCAGAACAATCCCTTCCACGGATCGCCCAGAGCCACCCGTGGAATCCTTCTAGAAGACGCGATCGGACGGCCACAGTGCCGCGCTAGGGTTAGATCTACGTTCCTCATTCGGCCTTAGGGTTAGCTGGGTTTAGGATGCAGTCAACGGAGTTCCACAAGTTTGACCAGACATTCAAATGTGCATAACTAATTAAAAAAATCAAAAAAATACAAAACCTTCACATGGTGTCATGTTATGTGACATATTTGTGAGAAAAAAATATCAAACTTGGTTTTAGAAATGGTCGAAAAAAACTTGCTTAGAAATGTGGTGGTTTACCCTAGCTTTGGAGCCCATTTCTACCATATTTTGGGTGAGGGTGAGTTGTACTTCACAAAAGGGATCAGGGTGAGGATGAGTTGTACTGTACATATGAGAAAAACGTTGGAAGCTCATACAAACATAGAAAAGTACACATAGCTACATTTGTTAAAATTCAAGTTTACCATCATATTTGAATTTTATCCAAATTATTATAATAACAAATGTTTACAACAACAACTACCAAATTATTACAATAACAAATGTTTACAACAACAACAAGTGCCAAATTCAAAGTCTATTTCTTTTGGCTCTTCTTACCCCTTGTTTTCTTCTCCTTCACAAGTTTCACACCACACAACAGGTTTATGCTCTTCTTTTTCTTACCATTACCATCTAGCCTCCCAACAACACGTCCAAGAGTCTCCTTCACCTCCTGCACCTCCTAAACAACACAATCTGGCACCAGAGCCGCATCAACATGGTCAGTTTGCACCAGAGCCTCAACAACGGGCTCATTTTGCACCAGAGCCTCAACAAAATGCTCATTTTGCACCAGAACCTCAACAACAGGCTCATTTTGCACTAGAGCCTCAACAACATGCTCATGTTGCCCCTCATTTTTCACCAGAGCTTCCAAATCAGAAACGGTGTGCCCTAAAGCCTCAACAGTTTGCACATCATCCTCCAAAACAAGTTCAGATCATACCTCAGCAGCACCAAACATGATCTGGTTAGTTCTCTTCTTTCTTTGGCCATTGATTCTTACCCTTTTCACTAGCCAGCATTTGTCAACAACAAGAGGTGGGCCTTTTTCTCCATGCTTCCTCCTGAAAACAAGCAAGTTAGCTGGGGGAGAAAAATCATGAACAAGAAATGGGATAGATTTTGGATGAACGTACTTTGGCTTTTCAGCAGTGTATCTGCACTTGGTAGAGCCAGCTCGGTGTCCAAGTTCTTCACAGAGTTTGCATCTATTCTTGTTACCTTTTTGGGCCCTTTTTGGCTTGGCATCTTTCTTTTCATCTTTATTTCCCTTCTTGCTGCTCCCACCTTTCTCAAACCAAGCCTTGAATCTACTTTGCTTGGGCCTGCCAGCCTTTCTTTTCATGAAAGGAGGACACAAGGAGAACTGAATGTCCACTTCAGGCCACTAAAACTGATCTGTAAGTGCTAGAATTGGTGTTCCATATGCAGCCTTGAATTTTGCTATAGAATAATACTCATGCAAATATGGGTGAATATTTAGCTTGTGTTTGGAGGCCAAGAAAAGATATCAAGAAAGGCTTCTTGCCCATGTTGCCCAATACGACCTTGAGTAAAACTCAAAGTCCAGCAATGGCAGAAGATAGAGAAAGGATGAGTAAAACTCCCTATGCCTCATCCATAGGATCTCTAATGTATGTCGTGCTATGTACTAGACCCGACATTGCATATGCTGTTAGTTTGACTAGCAGATATCAAAGTGATCCAGGAGTGGATCATTGGTCAGCAGTTAAAAACATCCTTAAGTACTTGAGAAGAACTAAGGATATGGTTCTTTCTTATGGAGGTGATGAACAACTCGTTGTTAATGGTTACACCGATGCTAGTTGGAACACTGATCTGGATGATTCTAAATCTCAATCTGGATACGTATTTACTTTGAATGGTGCCGCAGTTAGCTGGACGAGTGTAAAGCAAAGCGTTATGGTGAGATCTTCAACTGAATCGGAATACATAGCTGCTTCGGAGGCTTCACAAGAAGCGATATGGATGAAGGAGTTCATTACAGAGCTCGGTGTGGTTCCAAGTGCGCTGGACCCAATGTCTATCTACTGTGATAACATGGGCGCCATAGCCAATGCGCAAGAATGAAGGTCACACAAGAAGCTGAAGCACATCAAGCTACATTTTCACGCTATTCGAGAACATGTCCAAGCTGATGACATAAAGATTTGCAAAGTACACACATATCTGAATGTGGCGGATCCGTTGACTAAACCTCTCCCGAGGGCAAAACATGACCAACACCAAACTGCCATGGGTGTTCGGTATATTACCATGTAATCTAGATTAGCTGACTCTAGTGCAAGTGGGAGACTGTTGGAGATATGCCCTAGAGGCAATAATAAATGTAGTTATTATTATATCTTTGTCTTTATGATAAATGTTGACATTCATGCTATAACAGTATTAACAAGAAACATTAATACTTGTGTGATTTGTAAACTAAATTAGAGTCCCTAGTAAAGCCTCTTCAAAATACATGATCATGGTTTCTTGATCATGAACATTTGAGATGTTGTTAATAACAAGGTCATATCATTAGGAGAATGGTATGATGGACATACTCCTATAGATAAGCGTAGCATAAAGATCAAGTCATTTTAATAGTTCAATTGCTATAAGCTTTCTGATACATAGTAACCTAATTCCTTCGACCATGAGATCTTGCTTATCACCATCACCGGAAGGATGCTTTGATGACATCAAACACCACACCGTAACTGGGTGGCTATAAAGGTGGCATTGAGTGTTCGGAAAGTATGGGTTGAGACACATGAATCAAGAGTGGGATTTGTCCATCCATATGACGGATAGATATACTCTGGGCCCTCTCGGTGGAATGTCATCTAATTAGCTTGCAAGCATGTGACTGGTTCACAAGGGATAACATATCACGGGAATGAGAAAAGAGTACTTATCAGTAACAAGGTTGATCTAGGTATGCAGAGATATCGACGATCAAAACCTTAGATAAGTAAACTATCGTGAGACAAAGGGAAATTGGTATCGTATGTAAGTGGTTCATTCGATCGCAAAGTAATCGTAGAAATATGTGGGAGCCTATGAATTTCCAGATTCCTCTTTTGGTTATTGCTCGAAGAAGTGTCTCGATCATGTCCGCATAATTCACGAACCGTAGGGAGACACACTTAAGGATTCGATGTTGTTGAGTAGTTATGGAATGATGAGTAAGAGACCGAATGTTGTTCGGAGTCTCGTATGGGATCCGGGATATCACGAGGAGATCCAGAATGGTCCGGTGAATAAGATTCATATAAGGAAAGTCATGTTTCGGAGTTGGGGAATGATTCCGGTGTTTTCACCGGGAATGTTCTAGAAGGGTCCGGAAGGTCTGGCACTCCGGAGGGGAAGGGTACATGAATGTGTCATGACAATGTGGAATGGTTGCATGATGTACTAGGTATCATGGCTGAGCAAAATAAAGGGAGAAATAAAATCCTAGTTTGAAAGTCAAACGACAGTTTTGCTTGGTGGAGGGAGAGTAGGAAACCTACTTGGGGAGGAAGTACTCCTCCCTCCACCCGCCGGCCAAGGAGGCCGACTTGGGGGAGGACTCCCTCCTCCCAACCGGCGCCCTCCCACCTATAAAAGAAGGGGCAGGGGCTGCCCCTCTTCCACACACCCAATACCACTCAAACCCTAGCCCTAGCCGCCAGCAACCACAAGTCGCCGCCGCCCTAGGGTTTCCTCCTATCCACCTAGTTGGGGCTCTCCCCAAGCCCTAGCCGCCGGCCAAGCTTCCTCCCTTGGTGCCTCTAAACCCTAGATCGCCAGGGCCTCTCACATAGTCCACCATACTTGCTCCGGCTTAAGGGGAAGCCCTGCGAGATCTCCCCTCTACTTCCGGTACGACGCCGTCGTGCTGCCGGAATCGCGAGGAGAGTGCTACAACCTCTGCTGCCTGCTGGAACAAGGGAGAGGAAGGTCTTCATCGAGTACCGAATGTGTGACCGACTGCGGAAGCGCTGCCGGAACGCAGCGCCGGAAGGATCGTCTACGCGATCTTGAGATCGGCAAGAGTACGACTACATCACCCACGAGAATCTGCTCTCGTTGACCGCTTTGGAATCTTTGAGGGTGAGTTCCTCCATCAACTCGTTGCTACAATCTAGTAGATAGATCTTGGCTTGTTTGTTTGCATGCGGTAGAAATTTTTTGTTTTCCATGCTACGAACCCCTACAGCATGTCTTTTAACTCCTTCACTTTGTTGTTGAAACTTTCTGCCAAATTATTGTTGATATGATCACATTTGATGGGAGTGCTAAAACCTGACCTGTACCATAAAAGAGAATGGTAGGTTTCCAACCATGTACAAAACTTGACCCTATCCTCCCCAGAGCATGCTGCCTTAATCTTCTCAAGGGGATATGAATGTGTCTGTCTGGTGTAAGATCTTGCTGCTGGCCACATGCATCCAAAATCATCTCCTCTGAATTTTTTGATCAAATTCATCCACATATGGCCGAAGCACTCCCTCTGCTCAGCATGAGGGAAAACAATCTTCACTGCATTTTCTAAACCTTTACATGCATCTGTGTGCACTGCCAATGGAGAGACTGGCCCTATGCATCTTTTCAACTTCATCATGAACCATGTCCATGATGCCTCTGTCTCTGACTAAAACATGCCAATAGCAACAGGGAACATCTAATTGTGTCCATCTAAAGCATTGCATGCTTCTAGTTGACCGTTCCACTTTCCAGTGAAGAAAGATGAGTCTATACTCAAATATGGACGACACCCTGCTTTGAAGCCATCGATGCAAGGCTTTAAAGCCATGAAGAACTTAGAGAAGAAGACTTTCCCATCAGCTGTTACCTCAGTATATCTATCTCCACAACACTGCCAGGGGACCTCTTCTCTACTTCTGCTTTGAAGTTAGAAATCACTCGAAAGGTATTTTCCCAATCACCATATTGCTCTTTCATTGCCCTTTGCTTTGCCTTCCACAATTTAGTATAATTAAGCTTAATGGGGTACTGCTTTTCCAAGTCTATTTTTAGTCTCTTTTTAGTGTTGTTTGGTGTTGTGGCTAAAATGGGCTTGATCTTTTCTGCAACCCATAATTGTGATGTCATCTTTGTAACTGTTTGAGAACTTGTAATGCAAGTATGAGGTTTTGGAATTTGATTCACTCTTATTGTCCTTCCATCAGGTTGGCATCTAATAGATATATATCACTTGCAAGGCTTGGCACCACCATCATAACCTATGGATTTTGCATAGAACTTATTTTTATCAGCCCACATAGTCTTGGTAGCAAACTCACGTTTGACTGCATATGTCCTGAAACACATCCTGAATTCATCCATGCTTGGAAACAATCTCCCAACTTCAATAGCTGGGTCCTCTTTGTCATAAACTATTACTAGCTCATCATCATGTGCATCATCTACATGAACCGCAGCATTTTCCAACAACTCTAGATCTATATCTGCCTCTTCATCTCTTAAATGGTTGTCACCATCATTTGGAGTTTCATCCCTCTTCTTCTCCTTGTCTCTGTCATCTATAGGAATGCCAAAAAGCTTTGCCATTTCAATGTCATCTATTGGAGCAATGACCAAATCAGTCCGGGCATGTATCTCAACTGAATTCCAATCAACAGTTAGAATCCTTTGTGCATTAGCATCTGCAGCCTCCCCTTGTGCATTAGCATCATCCTCCACTGTTAAAACTTCCAAATCAGTAAGTATAGGCATTACTTGCCTTTGTGCAGCCCAATCATCCTCGACCATCTGAGCAGCCAGCTTCGAGGCCACATATCCAACCCTCGAATCAGGTTTCAGATCAATGAGCTCTGCTAAAAACAGAACAGTTTTGCTTGTCCAACCGTTTCGCTAATCGATTTCATCAACTATATGGTCCCCTGTCTCAACCCTAACATAGTCACATTTGCAATCATCAAATCGTAACAAATAAACTTCTTGCTCTGGCCCCCAAACCACACTATCCCCAATTTTTTCCACCATTTTCCTCACCGCCTCCTCTTCCATGTTTATCAGCTCTTGGGGATCAACATGTTCTAATTCCACCTCCCATTTAACAACCGTGTCTCTCTCAATGAGTTGCGTGCTGCCATCAACTAAAACAACCCTAGAGGGAAATAAATTGACAAAGGTTTGGCGTGCAACGTCGTCTCCCCTATTTTTGGCAGGCACTATGAGATAGTGGAAGTGAACAAAGAGCTCAACATTATAGAAATTAAGTGCAGAGATATGGGATATACTGATTAGAAGTCCCCTCTCCATGCTCCATCTCGTTCCCCCTCGCCCCGTTCACCACACCCTCGCCTCCATAATCTAGCATAAATGGGCACGCTCAGATCTCGAATTGAGATGAATGGGAGAGGAATTAGCTTTCAAATGGCACTCACCACCTTCGCCGTTGAACGAAAGCGCCACCGCCTAAATGAATTTCCCTGCCGCCGCCACCGACGCCGAGAACGATGGGTGAGGTTCGCCGCCGCCTTCGGGGAAGCTACAGTCAGTGTGACGCGCGCTCTCGGTCGGAAGCGGTTGGTTTGACTGGCTTGACTAGCTGTCCCAACCGACCGGTTTTGGCTTAACCCTAATCTTGGAACAAAGTTAAATGTGTCCTTAATGATCGTTTTATGGCCCGTGTGGCCCTGGGATATTAGCTGCCTCACAACCGTCGCATGCGAGCTATTGTTTTCAACGATGTCATGTTCCTTCCAATTCCGCGTAAAGACGTCGCATTGGAGCTATAAGCCCCACTTTAACTACTGCGCCCTTCCAAAAAATTGGCTATAGTGACCTCGGATCGAGTAAAGATCCTAAATCCCTGTGATTAACATGCTAGTCCCTAGATCATTAGCTAGCACTCACAGTCGATGAAATATCATGTAAAACACAAGTATTTATTACATGAATCGAATAATCCAGAGTTTATGTTATTATAATAGAAGAAAAATATATAGAACTTGGAGTCCCATCAATGCCACAGGTTGGCTGAGTGAAGACCGACGATCCTAACGCACCTTTCAACGATGATCTCCAAATTCTGCACATGAAACATGCTGCCAAAAGAGTTGGTCAATACTTTGAATGTATTGGTAAATTACAACATGAAGGAAAAGACTTTTATAGTTCTACATGCATGGGCTAACAAAAGGATGAAGGTTTATTTGCATAAAGCCAATTTTCTTAAGTCAAGAAGAAGAAAGAAAATCTTTTATCCTACTTTATAAACATTTGATAAATAATATATGGTCAAGTGGCTCGCACTGGATTCCACCAGGCTCCATCCCTCAACCTAACACATGGAGTACACGCATCCCAAAATCCCATCTATGGATGATTCCACGACCATAGAGTTTTTAGAATAGTTATTTTAGAAAAGAGAGAGGAAATCCTTTAGAGGGTCCATCCTTCAGACACTCAAAGTTGTTCTTTTTCGTGAACATGGCTAATCGATCAGGTTGATACTCTCGAGAGTTTGTACACCTTCCCCACAATCCATGATCAAGTACTTTTACAAACAAGACCTTGGCGAAGCTTTCCCTTAGTAGCCCCTCTAACCGGTTCCACGGGAGCCAAAATTGTGGTACTCAGGTGAGGTTTCCCACTAAGTACTAGGCCAAGACAGAGCCCATATGTATTATGGTTGCACTGGACGCTTCTGAATTCTGAATCATGGCAGACTTCTTTGATCCTGGGTGGTGGAGGGCACAAGCACAGCCAATCCAGGTTACTCCCCCTTCTAGTAGATCCAGACATATCACTTTGCCTAGAGAAAAAAATAGTTTTATTTTGAAGTAGATTTGAGGAGAAAAACTTGTGCTCATACACAACGCTCTTACACTAAGAAAAAATTATGTCTTTTGAAACCCCATTGGTATTTGTATATATATATAGCATAGCACAAGCATAATACTTAGAAAATTCAGGAGAACCTATTAGGAGTGGAAATATTCCTAAGTATAAAGCTACTCATGGATTACTACAAAACAACATAGCTCTTGTAAAATATTTACTTTCTACTAAAACATCCTACACATGCATACTACTTTTTTGAAGATCAAAACATGCATAGTAACAAAATCTAGGACAAAGATATGAACAAAGGTGTAAGTTTCCTTATGTTAATGATATGTGTGACGATTGAATTCCTTCGTAGCAATCACATTTTCCGAACAATCTAACGCCGGACAAAGTAGCTCCAATCAAACAATTGCAGACATAGGAAACACAACAATGATGATCACAAACATGCATGATGATTTAATATGACACTATGGTTACATTTAGTTCTCCGGACAATATTAGATCATATGATGCATGTAGGAGATCATTTAATGCAATAGGGTATTTTAATAGTTCTATTGCAACTTCTATCCTAATTGTCAAATTTAAGTATGAACCTGAAGAAAATAGACAGAGGGCATCAATACAGAGCAATAGAAATTGGATTGACCTTAATCAGAGTTGTAGATCTTTTTCTATGATTTAATTACTATTTAATAGAGTTTAAATCTCTTAAAATAATTACTTCATCAAAATTTATATAGAAGACAATATTTGTATTCTAACGAAATTCTGAATCCAGGACATATTATTCATAATTTTATGATCTATAAATAATTTACTATGAAATTATTACTCAAAAATTATATTAAAACTATTTAAATTATTTCCAGAAAACTATACCGCGAAAGTTTGATCTAATCTGATAAGACCTACCTACGTAAAATTATCTTCAATTTCATATATTATATGTAATTTTTGGATATAGTATGAATTTATAATGAATTTTACAAGTTAGTTATAAAATCTACAATTTTAATTTCGAACGGGGAATATTCCACTGACTAGGCAGGTTGACTTTGCATGTTGACTAGGCCTAGACACTGGCCTGCTGACGTGGCGCTCATGAGATAGCTGACCATGATGATGACATGGTATGCGCTGAGTGGATCTCGACCGTTGGGATATGATCCGGTGGCTAGGAGAGAAAGTTGGCTCCAGATGGGCTTGATTTTGAATGATAAGAAAGAGATATGTGTTAGAGAGACAAATCCGTAAAAAAATCTAAAAACTTACAACATAGAAGTTGTGGGAAATCATTATATCTACCTGCTCACCAAAGGAGTTTGGATTTGAAGAAACGAGTGCGAGTAGATCTTGGAATTATACCGTCATATCTAAAATATTGTGATGCGAAATTCTCCGGCTATGATGGATGAAAAGAGGTGAGGTTTGTTGGGATTGAAAGATTTCAACTATATCTACAACTTTTGTGTTTTAGCCAAAGCCAAATGATGAAGTTGAAATAGGGTAAGAAGCGAAATAAGATTCAAGGAGGTATAGATTCGGGATTTTGAGAAGGAAAAATGATATGAACGTGGTTCGCCGGGTTTATATGGAGGTTTATAACGGTGTGGAGATAGATCTTGCAGTAGGGAACACGTAGAAATAAACAGAACTCAATTCGAAATTATATATTAAAAGATATAGGTGTTTGAATATAGATAGGTTTAGAATACAATTTTAGCATGCGTTTTAAAGAAACTGAGGCATCGATAAGTTGATCTGTGCGTGCCTGGTTTGGTCGTCTTACCGGGTCAGCCCGTTAGCTTTTTTCCTTTTTCTTTTCCTATTTTGGTATTGTAGGGGTTCATAGCATGGAAAACCAAAAAATTCTATCCCATGAACACACAAAAGCCAAGATCTAATCTATGAGATCGGTGCAACGAGTTCATAGAGTACTAACCCTCGAAATTCCAAAGCGTTTAATGAGATAGGATTCTCGTGGTTGATGTAGTCGTTCACTTGCCGA
Organism: Avena insularis; assembly: GCA_023614405.1. Lineage (NCBI taxonomy): Eukaryota > Viridiplantae > Streptophyta > Magnoliopsida > Poales > Poaceae > Avena > Avena insularis. Next base: position 54,479,455 of record CM042685.1, on the reverse strand, counting down.
TCTCAAGATCGCAAAGACGATTCTTCGGCGTCGTGTTCCGGCAGCCTTTCCGTAGTCGGTCACTCGTTCGGTACTCGATGAAGACCTTCCTCTCCCTTGTTCCAGCAGGCAATAGAGGTTGTAGATCTCCTCCCGATTCCAGCAGCACGACGGTGTGGTGGTGGAGGTGGAGGAGTAGATCCTACATGACTTCGCCTAAGACGGAGTAGGTATGGTGGAGTAGAGAGGGCCTAAGTGGCTAGGATTTAGACAACGAGGGGAGGCAGTACCGACGGCTAGGAGGACTAGGCGGCGGCTTGGAGCTAGGGCTAGGGAGCCGGCGGCTAGGGGCAGGAGGCGGCCTAGGGTTTTTGGGGTGAGGGCCAAGGGGCACCCCACCCCGTCCTTTTATGGGTGGGAGAGGCTGAAAGGGGCAACCCACTCGCTCTTGGTGGCCAGTGGCTTAGGGAGGGAGAGGGAAACCAGTCTAGGTTTCCTCTCCTTCCTTAACTAGGATTTAGACTCTCAAAATTTGGGATTTGACTTTTCAAACTAGACTTTGACTATTCAAACTAGAGTTTGATTCCCACTTCCTAGCCTTAGCCTACTTGACCTAGGGCACCATGCCGCATTCCCCACTAGGGCATGGCACATCCATGTGCCCCCTCCGTGGTGGTGGACCTTCTAGAACCTTCTAGAAGCTTCCAGTGAAAACACCAAAAACATTTCCGAATCCCGAAATTGGACTTTCCTTATATGAATCTTATTCTCCGGACCATTTCAGATCTCCTTGTGATTTCCTGGATCCAACACGAGACTCTGAACAGCATTCGGTCTCCAACTCACGTTCCATATCTACTAAACAACAACGAATCCTTAAGTGTGTCTCCCTACAGGTCGTGAACTATGCAGACATGATCGAGACACTTTTCCGATCAATAACCAATAGAGGCATCTGGAAATTCATATGGTTCCCATATATTTCTATGATTACTTCATGATCGAATGAACCATTTACATACAATATCGATTCCTTTTGTCACGTGATACTTTACTTATTCGAGGTTTGATCGTCGGTATCTCTATAACTAGTTCAACCTCGTTACCGATAAGTACTCTTTACTCGTTTCGTCGTGACCTAGTCACATTCTTGCAAGCCAATTGGATGACATTCCACCGAGAGGGCCTAGAGTATATCTATTCGTCATATGGATGGACAACTCCCACTCTTGATCCATGTGCCTCAACACATACTTTCAGAATACCTAATGCCACCTTTATAACCACCCAGTTACGGAAGTGGTGTTTGATGTCATCAAAGCATTCATCTGGTGATGGTGATTAACATCATCTCATGGTCGAAGGATTTGCTTACTATGTATTTGAAAGCTTGTAGAAAACAAACTCTAAATGACTTGATCTTAGAATATGCTTACTATAGGAGTGTGTACATCATATCATTCTCCTAATGACATGATCTTGTTATTAATAACATCTAATTTCCATGATCAAGAAACCATGATCATATATTAATCAACAAGCTAGTTTCAACAAGAGGCTTACTAGGGACTACTTTTATATTTACAAAACACACAAGTATCAATGTATCCGGTTAATACAATTATAACATGGGATGTAAACATTTATCATAAACACAAATATATGATAATAACCATTTTATTATTGCCTCTTGGGCATATCTCCAACATTCTCCCACTTGCACTAGAGTCAATAATCTAGATTACATTGTGATGTACCTAACACCCATGGCACTCTGGTGTTGGTCATGTTTTGCCCTAGGGAGAGGTTTAGTCAACGGATCTGCCACATTCAGATCTGTGTGTACTTTGCAAATCTGTAACACCCCAAAAATATTAATGAGGATCATTCCCTAATTAATCAAGATTAGGGTTAACAAATATTTTATTAATCAAATTCAAATCTTTTTGTTTGAGTGTATGAATGCTTGCAATGCTATGTTTGATGGTTGTAAATGATAAGAAATGGTTTATAGATCAAAACCGTATCATATAGGTCACTACCAAATCAAATCAAAACAAAATAAAATGAAAATATGAGGCATAATACCTAATGGTCATTTCTTCCCAAGTTAACCACTAGCTCACTTTGAGCATCTCTAGAAACTAATCTTAAACAGAAACTTTACCATTTCTTCTCACCCCTTGCTAGACCTAGTGACACTGAACCAAATGAAACTCACCAACTTTGCATAAACATTTTCAAACTTTTTTGAGAGGCAATTCAAATTTGAATCTATCTTATGTATAAAGATAGCCATTTTGGAAAACCACTCAAACAAACACCCCTTGGCAAACCATTGCACCCAGAGAATACCAAGATTAGTATCAGACCACTCACCAAAAATCAATGAATTTGGTGATGATTATGTTCATCCAGTCAATTGATCGAACACTTGGTGATCACAATACAATTACGAACTATCTATTGTTTGTGATCAATCAATTGCTCATCCATTGTACCCCAAATCTTTACTCTATCTCACCCACGATCACCCGTAGTACCCAACCGTGCAATTGAGCCAGTGTTGTAGGGGTTCATAGCATGGACAACAAAAAAATTCTACCGCATGCACACAAACAAGCCAAGATCTATCTACTAGATTGTGGCAACGAGTCGATAGAAGCACTCACCCTCGAAGATTCCAAAGCGGTTAACGAGAACAGATTCTCTTGGGTGATGTAGTCGTACACTTGACGATCTCAAGATCGTGTAGACGATCCCTCTGGCGCTGCATTCCGGCAGTGCTTCCGCAGTCGGTCACACTTCGGTACTCGATGAAGACCTTCCCCTCCCTTGTTCCAGCAGGCAACGGAGGTTGTAGTTCTCCCCTCGCGATTCCGGCAGCACAACGGCGTGGTGTCGGAAGTAGTGGGAAGATCACACAGGGTTTTGCCTAAGCCGGATGCGAGTGATGGTGGATTTAGGGTTTCTCAGAGATCTAGGAGGAGGTGTCGGCGGCGGCTAGGGCGGAGCGAGGCGGCGGCGGCGACGCAGTGGTGGTGGCGCGGGTGTGTGGGGAGGGCTTGGCTCTTGTGGTGTTGGGGCAGCCCTCCCCCTCTATTTATGAGAGGGAGGGGCATCCTTGGTAGGGGTGGGTTTGAATCCAAACCCAAATCCAAGTTGGATTGAGAGAAGGACTTGTTTCTTCACCCACTAGGAAACCATTGTTTCAGTTTGACTTTTCAAACTTCCCGTTTGACTTTCACTTTAGAGCTTTATTTCTCTCTTGCAAATGTCAACACCAAGTGACCTAGGATATGATCCAATCATTCCACATATCCATGACACATTCATCGACCATTCCCCTTCCGGACCGGTGAACCTTCTAGACCCTTCTAGAACCTCTCCGATGAAATCATCGAAACTTTCCCGAACTCCGAAATTGGACTTTCCTTATATGGATCTTATTCTTCGGACCATTCCGGATCTCCTCGTGATATCCCGGATCCCATCCGAGACTCCAAACAACATTCGGTATCCCTACTAACATTCCATATCTACTAAACAACATCGAATCCTTAAGTGTGTCTCCCTACGGTTCGTTAATTATGCGGACATGACCAAGACACTTCTTCGATCAATAACCAATAGAGGAATCTGGAAATTCATATGGCTCCCACATATTTCTACGATTACTTTGCGATCGAATGAACCACTTACATACGATACCAATTTCCATTTTTCTCATGATAGTTTACTTATCCGAGGTTTTGATCGTCGGTTTCTCTGAATACCTAGTTCAACCTCGTTACCGATAAGTACTCTTTTCTCGTTCCTGTGATATGTGATCCCTTGTGAGTCAGTCACATGCTTGCAAGATAATTGGATGAAATTACACCGAGAGGGCCTAGAGTATATCTATTCGTCATATGGATGGAGAAATCCCACTCTTGATCCATGTGCCTCAACCCATACTTTCCAAACACTCAATGCCACCTTTATAGCCACCCAGTTACGGTGTGGTGTTTGATGTCATCAAAGCATCCTTCCGGTGATGGTGATCAACATGATCTCATGGTAGAAGGAATTAGGTTACTATGTATCAGAAAGCTTATAGCAAACGAACTATTGAAATGACTTGATCTTAATGCTACGCTTATCTATAGGAGTATGTCCATCATACCATTCTCCTAATGATATGATCTTGTTATTAATAACATCTCAATGTTCATGATCGAGAAACCACGATCATCTATTAATCAACAAGCTAGTATTATAAAGAGGGTTTACTTTAATAGTATTAATCAACCAGGGACTCTAATTTAGTTTACAGATCACACAAGTATTAATGTTTCCGGTTAATACTATTATAGCATGAATGTAAACATTTATCATAAACACAAAGATATAATAATAACCACTTTTATTATTGCCTCTAGGGCATATCTCCAATAGTCTCCCACTTGCACTAGTGTCAACAAATCTAGATTACATGGTAATATACCGAACACCCATGGAGGTTTGGTGCTGGTCATGTTTTGCCCTCGGGAGAGGTTTAGTCAACGGATCCGCCACATTTAGATCTGTGTGTACTTTGCAAATCTTTATGTCACCATCTTGGACATGCTCTCGAATAGCGTGAAAATGTAGCTTGATGTGCTTCAGCTTTTTGTGTGACCTTGGTTCTTGCGCATTGGCTATGGCGCCCATGTTATCACAGTAGATAGACATTGGGTCTAGCGCACTTGGAACCACACAAAGCTCTATAATGAACTCCTTCTTCCATATCTCCTCTTGTGAAGCCTCCGAAGCATCTATGTATTCTGATTCAGTTGAAGATCTCACCACAACGCTTTGCTTTGCACTCCTCCAGCTAACTGCTGCACCATTCAAAGTAAATACGTATCCAGATTGAGATTTAGAATCATCCGGATCGGTGTTCCAACTAGCATCGGTGTAACCATTAACAACGAGCTGTTCATCACCTCCATAAGAAAGAACCATATCCTTAGTTCTTCTTAAGTACTTAAGGATGTTTTTGACCGCTGTCCAATGATCCACTCCTGGATCACTTTGATATCTACTAGTCAAACTAACAACATATGCAATGTTGGGTCTAGTACATAGCATGGCATACATAAGAGATCCTATGGCTGAGGCATAGGGAGTCTTACTCATCCTTTCTCTATCTTCTGGCATTGCTGGACTTTGAGTTTTACTCAAGGTCGTATTGGGCAACATGGGCATGAACCCTTTATTTCTATCTTCCATTCCAAACCTCTTTAGAACTATGTCCGAATATGTACTCTGTGACAATATATTAGGCGTCTCGATCTATCTCTATAAATCTTTATTCCTAATATGTAAGCTGCTTCGCCAAGGTCTTTCATTGAAAAACTATTATTCAAATAATCCCTGACACTATTAAGAAGGTCTACATCATTCCCAATCAACAATATGTCATCTACATATAGTATTAATAATGCTACAGAGCTCCCACTCACTTTCTTATAAATACAAGCTTCTCCATAAGTTTGTATAAAACCAAAACTTTTGATTACCTTATCAAAACGTTGATTCCAACTTCGGGAAGCTTGCTTCAATCCACATATGGACCATTGAAGTTTGCATACCTTGTTAGCATCTTTAGGATCGACAAAACCTTTGGGTTGCATCATATACAACTCTTCATCAATGTCTCCATTGAGGAAAGCCGTTTTGACATCCATCTGCCATATCTCATAATCATAATATGCAGCGATTGCTAACATAATCCTCAAAGACTTTAGCTTTGCTACTGGTGAGAAAGTCTCATCGTAGTCAACTCCTTGAATTTGTCGAAACTCTTTTGCGACAAGTCAAGCTTTATAGACAGTAACATTACCATCAGCATTTGTTTTCTTCTTGAAAATCCATTTGTTCTCGACAGCCTTCCGGCCATCCGGTAAGTCCACGAAAGTTCATACTTGGTTTTCGTACATGGATCCAATCTCGTATTTCATGGCTTCTTGCCATTTATTGGAATTTGGGATCATCATCGCTTCCTCATATGTCGCAGGGTCATCGGTGTTGTCCACCAACATGACACTCATAACGGGATCATACCAATCAGGAGTGGTACGAGTTCTCGTTGACCTGCGAGGTTCCATAGTAGCTTCAACCGAAGTTTCATGATCAACATCATTAGCTTCCTCTCTTATTGGTGTAGGCACCACATGAACCACTTCCGGTGTTGCGCTACTCGCAAGTTCGAGAGAAGGTTCAACAACCTCGTCGAGTTCTACTTTCCTTCCATTCACTTCTTTCGAGAGAAACTCCTTCTCTAGAAAGGATCCATTCTTGGAAACGAAGATTTTTTCCCTTGGATCTATGATAGAAGGTATACCCAATAGTTTCCTTCGGGTATCCTATGAAGACGCATTTTTCCGCTTTGGGTTCAAGCTTGTCTGGCTATAACTTCTTTACATAAGCTTTGCAACTCCAAACTTTAAGGAACGACAATTTAGGTTTATTTCCAAACCATAATTCATACGGTGTCGTTTCAACGGATTTAGATGGTGCCCTATTTAAAGTGAATGCGGCTGTTTCTAATGCATAACCCCAAAATGATAGCGGTAAATCTGTAAGTGACATCATAGAGCGAACCATATCTAAGAGAGTTCGATTACGACGTTCGGACACACCATTACGCTGTGGTGTTCCCGGCGGTGTTAATTGTGAAATTATTCCGCATTTCTTCAAATGCTCACTGAACTCGTAACTTAGATATTCACCTCCACGATCAGATCGTAGAAATTTAATCTTCTTGTTACGCTGATTCTCTACCTCACTTTGAAATTCCTTAAACTTCTCGAAAGTTTCGGACTTATGTTTCATGAAATATACCCATATCTACTCAAGTCATCCGTGAAGGTAAGAACATAACGATAACCACCGCGCGATGCTACACTCATTGGGCCACAGACATCGGTATGTATGATTTCCAATAAGTCCGTAGCTCGCTCCATCATACCAGAAAATCTAGTCTTAGTCATTTTACCCATCAGACATGCTTCGCATCTTTCAAGTGATTCGAAATCAAGTGATTCAAGAAGTCCATCGGAATGGAGTTTCTTCATACGCTTCACTCCAATATGACCAAGACGACAGTACCACATATAGGTCGAGTTATATCTCAATTTCAAACGTTTAGCTTCAATGTTATTAATGTGTGTATTTCCACAATCGAGATTCAATAAGAATAGACCATCTATCAAAGGTGCATGTGCATAAAACATATTACTCATATAAATCGAACAACCATTATTCTCGGACTTAAACAAGTAATCGTCTCGCAATAAACATGATCCAGATATAATGTTCATGCTCAACGCAGGCACCAAATAACAATTATTTAAGTATAAAACTATTCTCGATGGTAGATGAAGAGGTAGCGAGCCGACCGCGATCACATCAACCTTTGATCCATTTCCAACGCGTATCGTCACCTCGTTCTTCGCTAGCTTCCGTTTATTCTGCAGTACCTGTTTCAAGTTACAAATATGAGCAACCGAACCAATATCAAATACCTAGGGACTTCTACGAGTACTAGTGAGATACACATCAATAACATGTATATCGGATATACCTTTCTTCTTGATGTTGCCGTTCTTCAAATCCGCCAAGTACTTTGGGCAATTCCGCTTCCAGTGACCTTCTCCCTTGCAATAAAAGCATGCACTATCAGGCTTAGGCCCAGCCTTGGTCTTCTTCACCGGCGCGGTAAATTTCTTACCGCCCTTCTTGAAGTTTCCTTTTTTCTTAGACTTGCCTTGCATCTTGAATTTGGTGGTCTTATTGACCAACAACACTTGGTGCTCTTTCTTGATCTCCACTTATGTAGACTTTAACATGGAGAAGAGTTTTGGCAACGACTTGTCCATGTTTTGCATATTGTAGTTCATCACAAAGTTCTTGTAACTTGGTGGTAGTGATTGGAGGACACAGTGAATCCCCAAAGCATTAGGAATCACTATACCCACGCTTTGGAGTTTACTTACGTGCCCAGACATCTTAAGCACGTGCTCACTGACGGAGCTTCCTTCTTCCATCTTGCAGTTAAAGAACTTTTCAGAAGCCTCATAACTCTCAACTTCCGCGTGAGCCTCAAATATCATTTTGAGTTCACGGACAATATCATGTGGGTCATGGTTCTCAAACCTTTTCTGAAGCTTCGATTCCAAACCATACAATATAGCACACTGAACTGTGGAGTACTAATTCTTCCGAGCGAGGAAAACATTCTTTACCTCATCGGTAGCATCAGTTGCAGGCGGGTCACCCAGCGGTGCATCCAGCACATAGGTCAAATTACCAGCATTGAGGACAATCCTCAAATTGCGAAACCAATCCGCGAAGTTCCTTCCATTGTTTTTCAACTTTTATTTCTCTAGGAACGCATTAGAATTGATGGTAGCGGCCCCCATTGATCTAAAACATATTTGCAATAGTTTAGACTAAGTTTATGACAAATTGAGTTCTAATTAATAGTTAAATTAATCTAGGTGAACTCCCACTCAAAACAATATCCCTCAAATTATTTTAGTGATCACACGAACCAAATCCACCACATCAAAACCGATCATCACGAGATTTGATGTAGCTTCAATGGCGAACAATCAACATGTTCATCATATCTACTATATGACTCATGCTTTACCTTTCAGTGATCCGTGTTCCGAGACCATGTCTGTACATGCTAGGCTCGTCAAGATCAGACCTTAGCTTCTGCATGAGCAAATCTGGCTTGCTCACGTTGTATACACTCGCAGAATCTAACACACCCGATCATCACCTGGTGCTTTGAAACAACGAGCTTTAGCAACGGTGCTTACTAAGGATGAACACTTTAAAACTTGAAATTTTGTGCTTGAGGGATCATCTTATAATGCTACCGTCGCAAACTAAGCAATACAAGATGCATAAAAGGATTAACATCACATGCAATTCATAATATGTGATATGATATGGCCTTTCTTCTTGTGCTTCCGATCTCCATCATCACCGGTATGGCGTCAAGGTCAATGGTGCCGTTTCATGGTTGTCGTCCACCAGTTCAACTATTACAACTACTTTGAATAGACACGCAGGTCTTTACGGAATTTAAAAGACAACCATATGTCTCTTGCCAGTTGCCAACTTACAACAAGGAACATTGCATACATCATATATAATCACAATCATGGCCATATCACATCACAGCACACCCCTGCAAAACAAAGTTAGACGCCTCTAATTTTCTTTGCATATTTTACGTGGGTTGGGGCTTTCAATAAGTGTCGTTCTAACATACAAACAAGAACCACAACGTTGATGCTTGAACTATCAAGTGCCTGTTGTAAATTGAATCTATACTATGATGGGAGAGACAGACACCCGCAAAGACACTTATGCAATACAAGTTGCATGTTGAGCGTGGAGCAAGTCACATGAACGATGTCATGTAAGGTTAGCCCGGGCCGCTTCATCCCATCATACCGCAAGTTGCAAAGTACACAAAAAGCAATTGATAATAAAAGCACCACCGCCCACAATGACCATTGTGTTCTACTCGTGCAACAGATCTACATATAGACACGGCTCTGATACCACTATAGGGGTTCGTAGCATGGAAAACAAAAAAATTCTACCGCATGCACACAAACAAGACAAGATCTATCTACTAGATTGTAGCAACGAGTCGATAGAAGCACTCACCCTCGAAGATTCCAAAGCAGATTCTCGTGGGTTATGTTGTCGTACACTCGCCAAACTCAAGATTGCGTAGACGATCCATCCGGCGCTGCGTTCTGGCAGCGCTTCCGCAGTCGGTCACACGTTCGGTACTCGATGAAGACTTCCTCTTCCTTGTTCCAGCAGGTAGCAGAGGTTGTAGTTCTCCCCTCGCAATTCCGGCAGCACGACGGCATGGTGTCAGAAGTAGAAGGAAGATCCCGCAGGACTTTGCCTAAGCCGGATGCGAGTTATGGTGGATTTAGGGTTTCCCGGAGATCTAGGGTTTAGATGACCGGGAGGAGCAGTTTCAAGGCATCACGGGCGGCGGCTTGAGGCGGCTGACTATGGCTGGGTGTGGCTGGTGTGTGAGGAGGGCTTGGCTCTTGTGGTGTTGGGGCAGCCCTCCCCCTATATTTATGAGAGGGAGTGGCAGCCTTGGGAGGGGTGGGTTTGAAACCAAACCCAAACCCAAGTCGGATTGAGAGAAGGACTTGTTTCTTCTCCCACTAGGAAACCATTGTTTCAGTTTGACTTTTCAAACTTCTCGTTTGACTTTCAATTTAGAGCTTTATTTCTCTCTTGCAAATGTCAACACGAAGTGACCTAGGATATGATCCAATCATTCCACATATCCATGACACATTCATGGACCATTCCCCTTCTGGACCGGTGAACCTTCTAGACCCTTCTAGAACCTCTCCGATGAAATCATCAAAACTTTCCTGAACTTCGAAATAGGACTTTCCTTATATGAATCTTATTCTCCGGACCATTCCGGATATCCTCGTGATATCCTGGATCCCATCCGAGACTCCGAACAACATTCGGTATCCCTACTAACATTCCATATCTACTAAACAACATCGAATCCTTAAGTGTGTCTCCCCATGGTTCGTGAATTATGCGGACATGACCAAGACACTTCTTTGATCAATAACCAATAGAGGAATCTAGAAATTCATATGGCTCCCACATATTTCTACGATTACTTGCGATCGAATGAACCACTTACATACGATACCAATTTCCCTTTGTCTCACGGTAGTTTACTTATCCGAGGTTTTGATCGTCGGTATCTCTGCATACCTAGTTCAACCTCGTTACCGATAAGTACTCTTTTCTCGTTCCCGTGATATGTGATCCCTTGTGAGCCAGTCATATGCTTGCAAGCTAATTGGATGACATTCCACCGAGAGGGCCCAGAGTATATCTATCCGTCATATGGATGGACAAATCCCACTCTTGATCCATGTGCCTCAACCCATACTTTCCGAACACTCAATGTCACCTTTATAGCCACCCGATTCTGATTGTGGTGTTTGATGTCATCAAAGCATCCTTCCGGTGATGGTGATCAACATGATCTCATGGTCGAAGGAATTAGGTTACTATGTATCAGAAAGCAAACAAACTATTGAAATGACTTGATCTTAATGCTACGCTTATCTATAGGAGTATGTCCATCATACCATTCTCCTAATGATATGATCTTGTTATTAATAACATCTCAATGTTCATGATCAAGAAACCACGATCGTCTATTAATCAACAAGCTAGTATTATAAAGAGGGTTTACTTTAATAGTATTAATCAACCAGGGACTCTAATTTAGTTTACAGATCACACAAGTATTAATGTTTCCGGTTAATACTATTATAGCATGAATGTAAACATTTATCATAAACACAAAGATATAATAATAACCACTTTTATTATTGCCTCTAGGGTATATCTCCAATGGCCATGACCTCACCGCCCCTCTCTGTCCACCCCTCGACCAACGGCGAGACATGGATACCCCAGAACAGCCTCTCCCATTTAAGACACGGACATGCCGAGAGCACGACGGAGGGCCATAGCCGCCTCGCGCATAAACACCGTGACTCGACCTCTCTGCCCGTACTCGGGAACGCGACGTCAGCAACCACCGCCCAAACATGCCCATTGGTCACCGCACGACCCCTTGACCAACACTGTTGTACCCGTACAGAGCGCCGACGTCGCCCGACCAACTGAGACTGCTCCTTGTCGAGACACCACTCGCATGACGATCGCCACACCCAACAGCGTCGACCCATGCCTTTATCCATACCTAGCTCAACCTGTAGCAACGTCGCCGAAGAGCCCTTGCCATGCCGCACTGCCTCACCCTTGAGGGTATAAATAGAGACCACCCCCATCCTCAATCTTCACACCATTCTACTGCTCTCTCACTCAGAAACACCCCTGACCTATTCTCGGAGCAAGGCGAGCACCCTGTCGCCGGAAATTGATTGGAGTCCGATGATGCCATGAGGTAAAGGCGCCGTCGATTGGAGCCACCCATGGAGCTGCCATGACCACCATTCGACTCACCGTCATCAATAAGCTCATTCCCCGCACCGCCGACCCTAGCTGGAGCCCTGGAAAACCCACAGCCACCCCCGACGTGCCGCTAGGTCAGAATCTCTCCAGAGTGCCGCGATGTAGACAATGAACCTAGACCGTAGATCGGGTTGTAATCATAGGGATAATATTCATCGATACCGCTTCGCGTTATATGACCCGCTAACGCATGGGACCATCCTGAGTGAGCCCGCTTCGCGCGCGCTGTGTAGTTGGGCCACCCTAGTAACGTTTCCCGCGCGAGCCCAGTAATTCGAATCTAGTCTTTTTCTTTTTGTTCAAAAACCTTTTCTATAGTGAACTTTAAAAATCAATTCAAAGAGATTCACTACACCAAATTGAATGAATCCAATTTTATTAAATGAAAATCTCTAATCACTCCCGTTGGATTCAAAAAATTTGAAACTATGGATCACCCTCAGTAAAAATAACAAGCCAGAAGCTTTTGCAACTTCAAACATTTTTCTAAAATCAACCATAAGTTATTTTGAGTTGAATCCAACTCTCAAAAATCACATTTGACAAGACCTTTCTGAATATTTGAAAATCTACATACTTACACACAGTAGTCATGGACCAAAATTAAAGAATGACTTTCTAGTCATTTTTAGCCACTTAAATAATATTGAAAATAGTGTTAAACTTTATAAATAAGGTCGACCAATTTAAATCACATTCTCAAGTATTAGAATATGTGGTGATGACATGTGTCCATATGATCCCATATTTTTAATTTGGAGAATATTAAATCTTAAGCAACTTTTCAATGGGAAGAAATTACTTTCCTAAAAATAAGATAAATAAAATATTATCACCCTTTATTTTAATAATAGAGATGATGCTGGATCATCTAGTGTGACCCTTGTGTGATAAATAGAAGTAGTTAAGTATTTTTTGGTGATTGTGTACCTCGTATTTCTTTATAGACGCTAGTATCAATCCGGGCTACGACGAGGAGGAATTCTATGAAGAAGAAGAGAACTTCGACCACTTTACCAACCAAGGAAAGCTAAGCTAAACCATGCAAGTCTCACTTGCAAACTATACTAAGCATGCTAGACTATGCAAGCCTTATTATCCATACCTTTGTGATACCCCTTTTTACTGTACCAAATCTTAGTTGTACTTGCAAGCTTTACCTTTCGCAAGCTGTTCAAGTAGTTAATTAATTGGATGATGAGTGGATGGTGAGGAAAGTGTCATCAAGAGTTTGGAACTTGATGAAGATAGATACACCAGCTTAGTACCCTACCACTAGTTACACCCCCATTTGATAGATGCTCGTGCTAAATTAAACTTCATCGTTAGATGGGGACAAATGATTATGAAAACCTTGGAATGATGTTGAAAACTGATAGTTGAGTCATTCTATTGAAATGCTTTGACATGTGTTATGGACACAATGACTTTGAAGATGATGGTGAATGAAGGATGTGACTTGACTTTGATAAAAACTGATAGTTGGGTTCAGATGCAATACCATTCCAACGTTTACCATACAACCACAATACCCGAATTTGGGTAGGGCTTGAATGGAAGTTTATATGACTTAGTATGGGTTCTCTCGCAGAACGAGGTGAGATGAGGCTACCTTGTGAATGTGACTGTACACCTATGCAGTGCCCAAGATGACATATGGTCATGGTTGGGAGGCCAAACTCATAGGGGGTTCCTATACTAGGTTGTGTAATTGAAAGGTTAGGATTAATTATCCGCATACTAAGTATGATCATCCAGGATTGTTCCTGACGGTTGTATCGAATGTCCTGGCGAAAGTGTACCACCTCCGTAGAGTGTTAAACTATTTGAATAGCCGCGTCTTCGGTTATGGACAGTTGGATGGCCATACTGTTCCGTTGTGAGATGTTTTTCAAAGTGACCCGTGACTTGAAAGATGACTTTGATTTGATGCCAAAAGTGTTCGAAATGAAGCTAGGTTCCCACCGAAGTAACTTAGCCAACTAAATTTAGGTTTTACTACTAGACACTGGTTGAAATAAAATTGGATTATGGCAAACAAACCTAGAGCTTAAGAATCCTATCAGAAGGCGTTACTGCTTTAGTGAAAGTTTGCGAGTACTTCGAAGTACTCATGGCTTTGTCCCTGGCTATTCCCATGGCCAGACTATGAAGGATACTACGAGGAAGAAGGACAGCAGGACGCTTACGATAACTAGGATCATCTCCCATCGTCAGCATTGCCCGTGACCCTGAAAATGGACCCTTGACTATTCTACCCTTCTTATTATTCCACTTTTTTGATTGTAATGAGACTTGATCATAAGATCAACTATTCGTAAGACTATTATGGTTTGTAATGGATGATGAACTATGGTACCAATCTGTTATGTCTAGCAAAAATGGTAATCCTGGGATTGCGATGTACAGCATAACATGCATCTGGGATTAAAAATCCGGGTGTTGACAAGTTGGTATCAGAGCCATCCTGACCATAGGAGACCCTCGTTAGGATGGACGTCAAAAACCAAAACCAAGAAAGTGAGTATCTTTGAAAACCTATTCTCATTCTTACCCTTGAAATTCTTTCCAAAAAGAGAGTCATAAGTTCCTTAAAATTTTTGCAACCTTACACAAAAATTTGCACAATTGATCACTTCTCTAACTTTCTCCTCTCAAATTTCTTATAGATGGACTATGTGAAGGGATACGGGTAGGCTACACTAGCGCAAATCAAAAAAAATCTACCGCGTATACCAGGATTACTGTTGTCATAGATCACGGGATTAACACTAGACGCGTAGTTGCGGAATTGATGAAGCGCGTCGAGGCAGTGCAGACGTTCCACGTCTCCTCCTTGTCCTCGTCCCACGAGAAACTCCCCTTGCGCGGCTCGTCCAAGCGCTACAGATCTGATGCCTCGAGGTATCCACGCACAGGTGGAAGCGTTAGACAGACTGCTAGGTCTCACATGACACGTGAGGAGTGGCAGCTGGGTGGAATTATCTGAGGTCTAACCCTGGCCATCTCGCCCCACCCTCTCTTATATAGGCATCCCTAGTGGGCTTCTACATTAGCAGCCCATTAGTAGCCTAAGCCTGGTCTAATTCGGATCCAATCCTCATTAGGCTTCCAGCCCCTTAAGTGTGTGACCCTATAGGTTCATATGCGTATAGACATGACACGAATACACTTATTCTGTCAATAGTTGGTAGCGGCCTCTAACAAGACGTGCCAACTCCTAAACGCATACAAAGATTATATCAGACGAACCATCAAAAGCTTTAGTACATGTCTTTCTGCCTCACGATATTTGGTCTAGCTCCAAGCTGACCTTCCTTTCTCGATAAGTGATTCGGAATCCCTTTACTAGGTTAACTCTTAACCATATGTAGCACGGCCATGCATTTCTGGATCCGATCACTCGAGGGTCACAAAGATATCTCTCTCAAGTAGAGAGGGGAAAATCCCATCTTGGTTGACCATGCCTTGCAGCATGCTTCTGGACAAACCCGAAAACTACCTTTATAACTACCCTGTTACGGTGCAGTGTTTGATAGCCCCAAAGCAGGTCGATCCACATCTCAAGTACATGCGACAATCTCAGGTCTAAGCATAAAACATAGACGATGGGTAAAGAGAGCGCTGTAACTAATTGCCAGTCTCAAGTTGGGTCAGTCCAACCCCATGTTCATAACATGTGTCCACATCATTGGTTTGACATCTCCATGTCTATGACTTGCGAAACATAGTCATCAACCAATCGATGTGCTAGTCTAATATTCACATGTTTCCTCACATGTACTCCGACTAGGGACAACTATTAAATAACCATACAAGTAAAGAGTTTCACAAACAATTCACATAATTTCCAATCAATACAAGTTGCCTGATATGGATATTCAAGGAACATTATAATAACTCATGGATACATATGAAATATAATCATCTCTATGGTTGCCTCTAGGGCATATTTCCTTCAGTCTACCACTTGCACTAGAGTCAATTTAAAATGTATCTAATACCAATTGCTCTTGTGTGCGCTTCATGCGCAAGCTGTGGGAGAGGCTTAGTCATGGGATCCGCAACATTTGAGTCCGTATGTATTTTGCATATCATGACACTACCATCCTCAACGAACTCTCGAATCTGATGGTAACTCATGCGAATATGTTTGTTCTTCTGGTGCTATCTAGGTTCCTTGGCCTGTGCAATAGCACCATTGTTGTCACAATAAACGTCCCAGGGATTGGACGCGCCCTGAACCACACCGAGAGCGATCAGGAAATTCCTAATCCAAACAGCTTCCTTTACTGCCTCCGAGGCATCAATATATTCAGCTTCTGTTGAAGAGGAGGTCACCGTATCTTTCTTGGAACTTTTCCAGCTCACAGCACCACCATTCAGGATAAACACATAACCTGATTGCGATTTTGAATCATCTGAGTCGTTAAGGTAACTCACATCTTTGTGACCCTTTACACTAAGTTCATCCTCACCTCCATAAACTAGGAACACATCCTTAGTCCTTTTCAAGTACTTAAGGATGTTCTTTACCGCTGTCCAGTGAACTTCACCTGGATCAGCCAGGTATCTGCTCGTAACACTTAGAGCATAGGAAACATCTGGGCGAGTACATATCATTGCATACATGATGGATCCAATAGCTGAAGCATATGGAACTCTGCTCATGCGCTCACGCTCATCATTAGTCGAAGGACACTGAGTCTTGCGGAGTTTAATGCCGTGAGACATGGGAAAGAACCCCTTCTTAGCCTCTTCCATGCTGAACCGTTTCAACACTTTGTCAATGTATGTACTCTGGCTTAATCCAATTAGCCTCCTTGATCTATCTCTATAGATCTTGATGCCCAGAATATATGCCGCTTATCCCAAGTCCTTCATCGAAAAACTATTTTTTCAATGAGGTCTTAACATACTCGAGCATAGGAATGTCATTTCCAATTAGCAATATGTCATCTGCATATAAGATTAGAAATACCAGCGCTCTCCCACTTTCCTTCTTATAAACACAAGGTTCTTGTTCGTTTTTGATGAAGACGAACTCCTTTACAACTTCATCAAATCGAATATTCCAACTCCGAGATGCTTGCTTCAGCCCATAAATGGACTTTAGAAGTTTGCATACCTTTCCAGCATTGTTTGGATCGACAAAACCTTCGGGCTGCATCATATACATGTCCTCAGTTAGGATTCCATTTAGGAAACCCGTCTTGACATCCATCTGCCATATTTCATAGTCGAAATGTGCAGCAATGGCTAGAATTATCCGTATAGATTTAAGCATCACTACGGGGGAGAAAGTCTTGTCGTAGTCAACTCCTTGAACTTGTCGAAAACCTTTTGCAACAAGTCGAGCTTTATGGATGTGAACATTTCCATCCATATCAATCTTCTTCTTATAGATCCATTTGCACTCGATGGGTTTAAAACCATCAGGCAGGTCAACCAATTTCCAAACTTGATTGTCTCCCATGGACTCTATCTCGGATCTCATGGCGATCAGCCATTTCTCAGAGTCTGGGTCCACCATCGCTTCTACATAGGTCGCAGGCTCATCATTGTCTAACAATAATATTTCTCGCCCTTCGCGGAGCCTCGCCGACTTTCGTGGTTGTGGTTCTTCTATTTCCACAGGTTCCTCAACTTGTTCTGCTACAATAGCATCACTCGTAGAAGCATCCCCAACTGGCTCATCTTGAACTTCTTCAAGTCGCAGCGACCTTCCACTTGTTCCCTTTGTGAGAAACTCTTTCTCTAGGAAAACACCACTACGAGCGACAAACACTTTGCCCTCTTCTTGGTTGTAGAATTAATATCCTAAGGTTTCCCTCGGATATCCCACGAAAATACATTTATCCGATTTGGGTGTTAGCTTGTCTGACTGAAGTCGCTTGACAAGTGCATCACAACCCCAAATCTTTAGAAAAGACAAACTGGGATTCTTTCCAGTCCACATCTCATATGATGTCTTAACTACGGATTTAGGTGGTACCCTATTAAGTGTGAAAGCTGCCATTTCTAGAGCATAACCCCAAAATGGTAATGGTAAATCCGACTAGCTCATCATAGATCGAACCATGTCCAACAAAGTTCGATTACGCCGTTCGGAGACCCCGTTTCTTTGAGGTGTTCCGGGCGGCGTAAGTTGTGGAACAATTCCGCAACTCTTAAGAAGATAGCTAAATTCGTGACTCAAATATTCACCTCCACGATCAGATCGCAAGGCCTTTATTTTCTTGCCCCACGTTGATTCTCTACTTCACTATGAAACTCCTTGAACTTTTCAAAAGTTTTAGACTTATGCCTCATCAAGTAGACATAACCATATCTACTGAAATCATCAGTGAAAGTAATGAAGTAGTGATATCCTCCTCTGGCCGTCGTGCTCATTGGCCCACATACATCAATATGTATGAGTTCCAACAAGTCTGTTGCTCTCTCGGGTAAACCAGAAAAAGGTGACTTGGTCATCTTTCCAAGTAAACAAGCCTGATATGTCTCGTATGATTCAAAATCAAACAAAGTTAGAAGACCATCACCATGGAGCTTCCTCATGTGGTTTTCACTTATATGCCCCAAACGACAATGCCATAAATAGGTAGGACTCAAATCATTAGGCCGAAGCCTTTTAGCACTAACATTGTAAACAGATGGATCATCAAGATTTAAAATAAATAACCCATTCACAATTGGAGCATTAGCCATAAACATATCATTCTTAGAGATTACACAACCATTGTTTTCACTTGCGAATGAATAACCATCCCTCATCAAACATGAAGGTGATAAAATGTTTCGACCCATACTAGGAATGTAATAACAATTATTTAACTCCATAATAATTCCTGACGGAAGGTGAAGTTGCATGACGCTGACAAACAATGCATCAACCCTTGCTTTATTTCCGACGCAAAAATCCACTTCGCCTTTCTGCACTTCTCTAGTCCTTATTAGCCCCTGCATCGAATTGCAAATATGTGCAACCGATCCGGTATCAAATACCCAAGAGTTAACATAGGAATCAGCGAGAAGAATGTCCACAATATTTACAACAAGCGTACCTGAGTGGGAAGTATTCTTACTTCCACTCTTCTTCAAAGAAGCCTGGTACTTGCTGCCGTTTCTTTTCTAGTGGCCATGTTCATGACAAAAGAAACACTCAGTGTCTTCTACAGGTCCAGCCTTTTGCTTGGGTGCAGGCTTAGGGATCGTATCCTTAGCCTTGCCCTTCTTCTTCTTCCAAGAAGTACCCTTTTTCTTGAAGCTAGGCTTGTTCTGCACAGCCATCACATGGCTATGCCCTGCACACTTCCTCATGTCACTTTCTGCTGTTTTAAGCATCCCACATAATTCATTAAGGCCCTTCTCCACCCCATGCATATGGTAGTTCGAAATGAACTGCCCATAGCTGGATGGAAGAGACGCCAAAATGAAGTCAGTGGCCAACCCTTGGCCTAGTGGAAAACCAAGCTTTTCCAAAGTCTGACTATAACCAACCATTTTGATCACATGGGGGCCTACAGCTGCTCCCTCCGCTAGCTTGCATTCGACAAAGGCCTTGGCAACATTATACCTCTCAGTCCTTGCCTCATCTTGGAACATGTCCTTAAGCGCCACGATCATATCATACGCATCCTGATCCTCAAACTTCTTTTGGAGTTTAGGTTCCATGCATGCAAGCATAAGGCATCTAACCTCAAGAGAATCATCACATGCTCTCTTGTAGGCATTCTTTACGGCAGCGGATGCATTATCAGCAGGTTCATCAGGGATTGGGGTATCCAGAACCGTTTCCTTTTTATCAGACTTGAGAACAATTCTCAGGTTACGGACCCAGTCCGTATAGTTTGTTCCATTTAGTTTATCTTTGTCAAGAATCGAACGCAAAGAAAATGTGATGTAGTGTTCGGTGCCATTGATCTACAACAGAAAACACGCAAAATACTAAGCCATGTAACCATGAAAGAGTAAAACATATTAAACAATTTAATATCATATACTCCCACTTAAATCAATATCCCTCTATTGATACTAAGTGATTCAAGATCCACAATTAACAAGTCGACTAGTGAGATTTAGCATCACTACTAGAAGACAAGGTAAATCGGTAAGCAACACTTGCTAATCATATCACATATGACTCTTGTTGTTGGGTGACATCTCTATGTCAAAACTAGGCGCCCAACCTTTATGCCCCAAGGTCCTTAACTATTAATATGACCTTGTCAAGCTCACCAACCCTTATACGCGTAGGTATCCGATACAAACCCATACAGCCAAGGAAAACCGCGGCACCCTAATTTCATAGGCCCACCAACGATTGTACAGGGTATAGGATGGTGCAAGGTTTGGTTGGGAGGGCATGGTTTAACTTAAACTTTGTGAGGGATCGTTCGACTTCTATCATCTAAGCATGCATAGTAGTAAAACACATAAGAATAGCATTCACATAGATGTGACACAGTATGGCCCATTTTCTCATGGTGATCTCCATCGCCATAGAACCTGTCCACCATGATGATCTCCATCTTCATGTTCCATGTGAGCCATCTTCCAAGTAATGAGTCCTCCAAGAACTAATACAAGCTATTACTCCTAACAGCTAGTAATCTAAATTACATAGTATTGGGATCATCACAAGCTGGCACGCAGGCCATTACAATAAATGACAACACATATGGCTCCAGTCGTGTTGCCCTACTCATGACACGCAGGTCATGAAAAAATTTATACATGCAGCACATACATATATGGGCCATACTGATCACATACATCCTACAAAAACAAGTTATGCATAGAATCACATTCTACCGGATCATGTGACATCGCAGCACCTAGTTACCTTAACGAGATACAAAAGGGGCTATGATTAAGGGGGGTCTAGGGGGTCTCCCCTGCAGGGTTCGAAGGGGCAGCGCCCCTCGCGGTATCAAATTTACCATAAACCGACTCCTGTCCCGATTCAATCAAACTCCTTTGATCACGGTACATCAATTTTAAATCTAGGTTCCGATTCGATTAATCATATTGATCTTCGCGTGATTCAACGGTATTTATGTGTCACTGTCTACCCCGATGGTGGAAACCGACCGGTAGGGGTAAGTCGTTCGACAACCTCATAATTACGATCACGGAAAGCAAGATCATAGATCAATCCTGAACCACCGCCATATAATGAAGGGAATATGCCCTGAGAGGCAATAATAAAGTGTTTATTATGTGTATTCCAAGTATATGATAGATGTTTATTTTGCATGCTATAATTGTATTAATACGGAAACATTAATACATGTGTGTTTAATAAACAAACAGAAAGTTCCTAGTTATGCCTCTCTCATAAACTACCTTGTTGATTAACAAGATGATCAAGGTTTCCTGATCATGGACATTGGATGTTGTTAATAACGGGATCACAACATTAGTGTAATGGTGTGATGAACATTCATCCGAAGTATAGCATTACGATCAAAGTCATTGAGTTTATATTGCTATAACAACTTACGAAGTGATCCTAATCCTTAGACCATGAGATCATGTCAATCACTAACACCGGAAGAGTTTCTTGATAACATCAAACGTCACACCGTAACAGGGTGATTATAAAGATGGATTCAGAACTAATAAAGTGTTATGTTGAGGCTCATGGATCGAGAGTGGAATTTGTTCATCCCGATGACGGATAGATATACTCTGGGCCCTCTCGGTGATATCACATTGATTAGCTTGCAAGCAAGTGATTTGATCACTAGAATGTTATATCACGGGAACGAGAAAAGAGAGCATGTCAGTAACGATATCAAACTAGGTATGGAGATACCAATGATCAAATCTCGGACATGTAATATATCGTGAAACAAAGGGATTAAGATACTAGCGTAAAAGGTTTCGACGATCACAAGTGTCATCGTTGAATGTGTGGGAGTCAGTATGGGTCTCCAGATCCCACTTCTGATTATTGATCCGAGAGGGGTCTGGATCATGTCCGCATTATTCACGAACCGTAGGGTGACACACTTAAGAGACACCGACATCCGATTGGAGCAAAAGTTTCATGCCGAAAGAATGAACAAGCGCAGGAATTTATTTCACTAGATACCGAAACAGGTTTTCGGGTGAAATTGCAAGGGGTTATTTGTGAATGTTTGTCATTAAAGTAATTGAAAAAATTCTGAATAAAATAAAAGATTTTTATTTAATGAGAGTTTGCATTAAATTTGGTGGAAATTTAATGGCAAGTTTGAGTGGGATTTTGAGTGGAGGCATATGAATGGATTTTTGTGAGTGGAGTGTCCACCCACATGAAGAGGGGAGGACAAGGGGGCAGCCCCCATGCACCAGCCACCCCCTTGGGGTTCCCCCCTCCTCCTATAAAAGGAGCCCCTCCTCTTACTTCTCACTTACACCTCCTCGTGAAGGATCTCTCTCCCTCTCTAGAATTTATCCCCCATGGTCTCGGACTAGCGAGCTACATGTTCCCGGTGGCTATTCGGCAAGAAAGAGTTGTGCTTCCGCTGCATCACTGGAGCGAGGAGGCGGAGGTTGCTCGGTGCCTCGAACGTGTGTGCGAGCACGGATGCGCTGCTGATTTGCGGTGCTAGGACTTCCTCTCGATCTTGAGATCAGCAAGAGATCGTCTACATCAACCACGAGTTGAACTCGTTAAGCTTTGTCGGTCTTCAAGGGTATGTTCTCTATGGATATACATCCGCCCGTTGTTTGTATCTAATATATAGATCTTGGTACATAGTTCACATCGTAGGAAATTTTTTGTTTTCTATGTTGCGAACCCTACATATAAACGATCACATCATTCATATCAATCTGCATATGACCATATGCAAACATCCCGAACCTATAACTGAACAGCATCGGCTCTGATACCACTGAAGGGTTACGGGTAGGCTACACTAGCGCAAATCAAAAAATTTCTACCGTGTATACAAGGATTACTGTTGTCATAGATCACGAGATTACCACTAGACGCGCAGTTGCGGAATTGATGAAGCGCGTCGAGGCAGTGCAGACGTTCCACGTCTCCTCCTTGTCATCGTCCCATGAGAAGCTACCCTAGCGCGGCTCGTCCAAGCGCTACAGATGCAGCGCCTCCGAGGTATCCACATGTACAGGGTGGAAGCGTCAGACGCCGGACTGCTAGGTCCGCGTGCACGACACAGGCGTGAGGAGTGGCGGCTAGGTGGAATGATCTGAGGTCTAACACTAGCCAGCTCGCCCCACCCTCTCTTATATAGGCATCCCTAGTGGGCTTCTACATTAGTAGCCCATTAGTAGCCTAAGCCTGGTCTAATTCGGATCCAATCCTCATTAGGCTTCCAGCCCCTTAAGTGTGTGACCCTATAGGTTCATATGCGTATAGACATGACACGAATACACTTAGTCTGTCAATAGTTGGTAGCGGCCTCTAGCAATACGTGCCAACTCCTAAAGGCAGACAAAGATCGTATCGGACGAACCATCACAAGGTTTAGTACATGTCTTTCCTTTTGCCTCACAATATTTGGTCTAGCTCCAAGATGACCTTCCTTTCTCGATAGCGTGATTCGGAATCCCTTTACTAGGTTAAATATTAACCATATGTAGCACGTCCATGCATTTCTGGATCCGATCACTCGAGGGGCCCACAGATATCTCTCTCAAGTAGAGAGGGGCAAATCCCATCTTGGTTGTCCATGCCTTGCAGCATGCTTTAGGACAAACCCGAAAACTACCTTTATAACTACCCTATTACGGTGCAACGTTTGATAGCCCCAAAGTAGGTAGATCCACATCTCAAGTACATGCGACAATCTCAGGTCTAAGGACAAAACGTACACGATGTGTAGAGAGAGAGCTGCAACTAATTGCTAGTCTCAAGTTGGGTCAGTCCAACCCCATGTTCATAACATGTGTCCACATCATTGGTTTGACATCCCCATGTCCATGACTTGCGAAATATAGTCATCAACCAATCGATGTGCTAGTCTAATATTCACATGTGTCCTCACATGAACTCTAACTAGGGACAACTATTAAATAACCATACAAGTAAAGAGTTTCACAAATAATTCACATAATTGCCAATCAATACAATAACTCATGGATACATCTGACATATAATCATATCTATGATTGCCTCTAGGGCATATTTCCTTCACTATGCCTATAGAAAGTTCCACCAGCTAGTACATGGACGGAATATCATCTTTGAGAATGACCTGAGCGAGCTGACAGAATTTCTGGAGCACCCGCATCCGGAGTTCTATGGAACTCAACTCCATGATCACCCTGGAGGGGAGCTACAGTGGTTGATAGTTTCCGATCTTCGTGGAAAGATGGAGCCCCCTACCTCGAAGAACATTCATTTCACCATTAGAGAGAACAACTGGATAAATGGACTGGGTAGAGCTATGCAGGAAGCACTTGCCGACTATGTGGGCAGAATATCAACAAGATCATTGGTACCAGCTTTGCTCACTACGCCAGAAGTGACTCCAATGGACAACCCCTGGATCTGCCAGCCCACCCTGACTTGAGGAACCATGTGGACCATCTTCCCTTCATGCTTAGTGAGAGTCAGAAGGAACTGGACGACGCTCATGCTAACGCCAATGTGAAGAAACTTGCTGCCTCCAAGAAGGAATAGACCTTCGCCATTCTCATGAAGGAGCGCAAGTCACTTCGCAAACTGCATGATAAGAAGGACCACATCATTGCTCGCCTTCGTCACAAAGTGTCAGACTTTGAGGATACCATCCATGATCGGGACATGCAGCTTGAGGAGAGGGATAACGAAGGGGAAGATATTCGTGGAGATCCCTACTCGTATCTCAGTGATGATGATGACTACCTTGAGGACATGGATCAGGAGTACCACACTGATGATGAGGACCACGCCTTCATTGATGATGAAGAAGAAACTGGTTCTGATAAGTAGTAGAACTTGAGCACTAACGTAGGTGTGAGTTGTATCCGGTCCCACTGTATCGTAGCTTTCCAGAATGGTTCTTAAAACCATCTGTTTGTGGTGATGTGTTATTTGGAATCTGTTGCTTGTATGGTGTGACTTTGAAATGAATGGGAATGAGTTGTTGGCTTTCAAACCTTAGCATTACTCAAAAGTTTAAAAGCTTTAAAAACCAAACCAATAAACCTTAGAAAAATTTCCCTCTTGTCTCATGATCACTCTCAATCTTCAGATGCCTCGTGGAGGGAGAAGCTCATCACAAGACCCGATCGAGAAGCCGGTAGGACCGAGCGTCAAGCCAATCTAGCCACTCTTCAACAAATCTCTCAGCTAACCCATGACAACCAAGGCCCTGGAAATCAGGATCATCATGGATCCAAACTTAAGAACTTTCAGAATACCAATCCCCTATCTTTAGTAAGTCGAAAGAGCCCTTAGATGCGAATGATTGGCTGCAGACTATGGAAAACAATTTGGAAGTAGCCGGAGTAGAGGAGGACGAGAAAGTACTGTTTACCACCCACTATCTGGCTAGATCTACAAGAGCACGGTGGAATAGCACCTGTACCATGAACGGAGGATGAATGATGACTTGGGATGAATTCAAACTCAAGTTCAGCCGAACCCATGTGCCACCGGGTTTGATTCTACGAACGAGTGATGAATTCAAGGAGCTGAAGCAGGGAAGGATGACTATGGTAGAGTACCGTGATAGATTTCTATCTTTGTCTAGGTACGCCCCTGATGACATTGGAACTAAGGCCAAGAAAAAGGAGAAATTTTTGAATGGTTTGCATGATGAGATGCAGACGGTGTTAGTCAATATCCCGTTTGCTGATCTAGAAGCTTTAGTGGATTCAGAAATCAAAGGAAAGATCAACCAAGCTACTGAAAACTGTAAGCGTCGTATGATGCATCAACTAGGACCCCAGCATACCCCAAATTATCGCCCCAATTCGTCTGCTGGGTTTGCACCAAGGAACCCTAGGTCACCTTTGTCTTGCCCAAACTTTCCCAATCGTAGTGGAGGAAACCCAAGACCTGGAGGCAATAACCACTACAACCATGGCAACTCCAATAGCTTCAATCGTGCACCATCGGGGCCCACCAACCCCAATAATAATACTGCCCCAAGGACTGTAAGTAATGTCGTACCTATTGCTGGAAAGGACAGGTCAACAATCACCTGCTTTGAGTGTGGAGTGACGGGTCACTACTACAATGAGTGCCCCAAGAAGACTGCTGCCGCACCCAATGTTACCGCACCTGCCCAGCAGAAGCGTCGTGTCCAACCTGGAAAGAGATTCGCTCCAGGAAACCCGAACAACCGTGCTGGCCGTCTGTACCTCATGAATGTTGAAGAAGCCCAGGAAGTGCTAAATGTCGTTCTAGGTATGTTTTCTGTTAATTCAGTACTTGCAAGACTGTTGTTCGATTCTGGAGCATCGCACTCATTTGTTATCGAAGAATTTGCATGCACTAGTAAGATTCAACCAACAAATTTGAATCATGTTATGATAGTTCAAATACCTGGTTCAACTACCAAAGCTAGGAAAATTTGCAAGGCCATTCCTATCAGAATTCATGGAATATATTTCTATGCCAATCTAATAGTACTCGGAACAAAAGGTTTGGAAGTAGTACTAGGAATGGATTGGATGTCGAAACATCAAGGACTCATAGATTGTACCAAGAAAGCCATAACCATGAACAGTAGTAACGGAGTATTAGTTGAGCATGTGTCGGAGACCTTGCCTCGTCAATTCAAGTGCAACAAGAGTTTAGCCCAACCAACCCTTGACCAAGTTAGAGTAGTCTGTGAATACCCTGATGTGTTCCCAGATGAATTACCCAGTATGCCCCCAGATCGAGATATCGAGTTTATCATTGATCTAATCCCTGGAACTGGACGCATATCTCAGAGACCCTATAATATGAACCCATCTGAGTTAGTGGAGCTCAAGAAGCAACTTGACGACATTATTAGCAAAGATCTGATTCAACCCAGTGCATCACCATGGAGATCACCTGTTCTGTTTGTGGATAAGAAGGATGGTGACACCCATTTATGTACGGATTATCAGAAGTTGAATGATGTAACCATCAAGAACAAGTACCCTTTGCCAAAGATAGAAGACTTGTTTGACCAGTTCACCGGTGCAAGAGTATTCTCTAAGATTGATACTAGAACTGGTTATCATCAACTAAAGATTCGTGCAACGGATATTCCAAAGAATGCTTTCACGACTCGATGATACGTCGGAAACGTATCTATAATTTTTGATGTTTCATGCTTGTTTACTATCTACTTTGCTTTGCTTTGTCCACACTTTGAGGTGTTTTTATATGTTTCCTTGTACTAACATATTAACAAGTTGCCACAGTGCCAGTTGCCTGTTTTCTTCTGTTTTTGGTTCGAGAAAGGCAGAAAATCAATATTCTCGGAATTGGACGGGACAAAAGCCAAAGTCAATATTTTGCTGTGGGGAACACGATGCCAGAGTACGAGACGGAGGAGACCGACCAGTGGGCCACACCCCTGGCGCACGCGCGCCTGGTGGGGGTGAAGCCGTCCTGGTGGCCCTCCAGCCTCGCCTCTTCGCCTATAAGAAGCACCCGATGCCTAAACCCTAAGTACCCTATCAATATTCCACAAAACCGTCTGTAGCCGCCGCCACCATATGTAGAGGTCCCAACTTTTAATAAGGTAGAGATCCCTGTGTTTACAAAGCTAGTCCCTGGATCAATAGCTAGCATCCACAGTTAAGATGTAATATCAAGAAACAAAGGTCATATTATAACTTTATAACCAGGAATAACATAATTTTATTACATCTTACATAGCTCATTTGGCCATTACATTACATTGCAGCAGAAAATCTATAAGCATGGGGTCCTTCATCTTCAAAGTGCCACAGGCAAACATGTTGGTTGTAGACTTGTAATCCTAATCAATCAACTTCACTAATAATCAAACAAACCTGCAACATAACAAGTTACAGCCACAAGGGTCAATGCATTTGAATTGTATTGGCAAGTTTCACTACTATGTAGAATATAAGTGGATCCTATCAATACATGCAGGTTTGGCTAAGTGGGGTTTTAGGCTCATTTGCAGAAAGCAATAATTTATCCTATCTTTTAAAAATGGTTTTGTTCCTTTTGTCAAATCTTTCTGAACTCCTTGGTAAATCCCCAAGTGTTTCAAGTCTTTGTCAAAATCTCTTGAGCTCCTTGGTAAATCCCCAAGTGCTTCAAGTTTTTATCCAAATCTCTTGAGCTCCTTGGTACCCCCAAGTGCTGCAAGTCTTTTGTTATCACTTTAAAGGTTTTCTTATAGAAATTGGAATGTCGAGATTTCCCATAGCTTCAAGCTTTAGTTGCTCAGTATTGTCCATAACCGGGGACACGGCTAAGTACTTAGATTTTTATCTTCTGCAGAAGTTGTACACTTTACCCACATGACACAATCTCATCTTGTTGCCACCAGTGGCCGCTGGATAAGTACTCACCAAGATGGAGTACTGGCAGATTGAGAATGTGACGAAGTCTTTCCAGAGGGTCCTCCAATACACCATTGCTAGCTTGTCTTCAGGAACCCATGTAGGGTTTCGAGTTCCCTCATTTTCAGTAACCTAAAGACAATGCATGGGTCTTCCCAATGTAGTTGACTAAGCCAGAGCCATATGTAGCATGTGGCTGTACACGAAAGCCACAGTTGGAGAAACATGTTCAATCTCTAAGTCCCTGGGTGGTTTTCTTTTGGTGCACAACACAAAGAGATTGCCATCGACATGGTTCCTTTTGTTGCCACCTTGTCCAAAACTTGAGTATCCTTGTCCACCCAGGTGGTTCATTGAGTACTTCTTTTATTATATAAAACACAAGTCTTTTCTCTTCTTTATAAAATCTCAACATGTATCTCTTCTACAAATATGTTGCATGGCTAAGCATCTTACAACTACATTGTTTCCACTAAGGAATGTATAAGGTATCCTATTAGGATTTAGCATAGCATAAGTATAGAAATTCTTTTCATGCATGTTTCAAAATCCACTAAGTATAATGAAAATAGTAGGACTTTAGATGATAGTGTCACTTGCCTTTTTGGTAGGGAATGTTGGTTCACTTCTTGATCTTGCTAGTTTCACACTTTTCTTACATCACTACAAATCAATCAAGCAAACACAAAATCAACTAGCATTCCAACCAATACTTAAACAATTCAACACACATAAAATAATAGAAACTAAGTCATGCATGCAAGCATGCAAAAGATAGTTTTATTTGCCAAGGTGGTCTCTACTAGGCTCTACACATTGAAAGGTTCAAAGTGGTCATTTCCCAAAGTGGCAAAGTCATTTGCAAAAGGGTTTTGTCCATAAACCATTTTTAAAATCCAATCAATATTTTATGTGGTGAAAAATGTTTTTAGCAAGGCAACAATTTTGTGTTGTTCACCAAATAAGTTGTTAATCTCAAAAACTTGGTGTTTAGGGTCAGTAGGTTTGAATCAAAACATTTTTCCAAAGGTTTTTCTCAAAACTCTTTTCCATATCAGAACCACTATTTTTATTTGACTAGAAATGAGATAATTCAAGTTTTTATTCCTAATCTTCACAAAATCCATTTTTAAAACCATGGGTTGGTTCCTAGGGTCAGTAAGTTCACAACAAACCAATTTGCAAATATTTCATCCTCAAAATCATTTTGGAATAATTTTTATAACTTAAACAAGCATGCAAATGTTTCTGCAAAAACAAACATTTTACCAGAAGCTTTTTACTAAACAAAAGTCATGGTTGGCTAGGGCTTGTTCCACTGATTCCATTGATATAAAGTTTGCAAATTTTGGACGTGTGGATCAAAAGTTACAAGGTTTACAAGTTTGCATCTAAATCTGATTCAAACTTTGTTTTTAAACAGAACTGGTGCCACGCGGCGCAATACTATTGGGCGGTACCGGTTCGCACGGATCGGCCTCTGCGGGGCGTTGGATCTAAATAGTTCTCGCAGCTCAGACTAGCCCGTACCTTTTCGTTAAATGAATCTATTGTGGCCGCCAGATGGAAATCTAACAGTGCTGGTTGACTTGACCAAACACGAGCGGCGCTGACGGCGGTGAGCGGCGGCGCACGATCGGACGATGAGCTAACGGCGGTTACAGGAAGCAAAGAAGGCAGAGGAAGGTCTCACCGTGCTCACAGGGTCGTGGTGAAGCTTGAAGTGGTGCTGGTCTGGCGAGGGGCGCACTGGGGCGGGATTAATCGCTTGCCGGAGTTTGCAGCGGCGTCGGGTTCGCCTGGTGGTCGTCGAGGGCGGCGCTGCGGTTCGCCCCGAGGGAAAAAAAGGCATGGTTAGATGCGGCCGAGTGTGGCGAGTGCAGGAGCATGAACGAGAGGGCGTTGGGCGGTCTGTCTTACCAGGGGAACTCGTCGGAGAAAGAAGCAGACGCGGCGGCGCTCAGGTCGTCGTCGTTGTCGAGGCTTTGGGGCGCCCGCGGGTGAACAGAAAGCACAGGGAGGTGCGCCTAGATCTGGGGAATGTGTGATCTTGGGCGAGGGGCGGTGGGCGGTGTCTACTGGGCAGAATTTGCTGGAAAGGTTCGCCGGAGCAGCGGCGGTGCAACTTCGATTCAGGGCAGCCTGGTGGCTCCGGAGGTGTGGGGTCTGGGGGAAAGAGAGGTAAGACGTGTGCGGTTAAATGGGCGTGGTCGCGGGGTGGAGGAATGCGTCCATTAACGCGAATTGATTGCCGGCGTTACTGGCTGCAACGGCAGGGAGTAATCGGCGCGGGCTCGAAGACGATGAACAGGAGAGTTGGGACCTTGCTGTCAGCGAGGGAGTGAAAGGGAAAGAGGGGTCCACCTGTCTGTCGCTCTGCGGGTGCGAGAAACAGTGAAAAACGATTCGCAAAGAGGGAGTGGGGTGGGCTTGCTGTTGGGCTTGTTGGGCTGGCCGGCTGGGCTGTGTCCTTTGTATATTTTTTTGTTCTGAATCTTTTCTCTTTTTCTGTTTGAATTTCCTGATTGAATTTCAAACATACAAATCAAACATTCAAAACAATCCAAACTTCCACCACACTTTGCAATTGAATTCGGTTCTGTTTAACAACATAAACCAAAGTTCAAAAGCCAAAAATAATATTTTTATTTTAGGGTCCATTTATAATTAAACAAAATGGACCTTAGTTATTAAATCAAATGGGTTTTAATTTATTTAAAATCTCCATTAAAATCTAAATATTTCCAAAACCAAATCAGTAGGTTTTATTTGAAAATAAAGAATACTTGGAAAACTTGTTTAAAATAAATAAATAAGTTTTGATGTTTAATTAAATTAGTAAAACCTTTATTTTTATTAAACTTGGATATTAAATCCTTATTATTTTATTTTAAATAAACCTTTGCTATTTTTATCAAAAAGAAATATTTTATTTCAAAGGCTTGGCCAAGTTTTAATTTGGCTTATAAAATAATCCTTATTTAAATTTCTTCCTTTTCATTTGAAAACCAAATCTTTTTATTAAAAGATTCAAAATAGTAATTCCAAATATTTTTAACTTTATTGTTTAATTATCTTTTTAAATCCCTTTAGAATTTTATTTGATCCAAATGGGTTTTGAAAGTTTCCAATTGGATTCAAAAGTTTCTTCTCGCCCTGAAAAACAACAAAGTTTTATTTTATTCATTTATTTTTCACATTACAAGATTTGGAAAATCTTGGGATGTGACAGGCTACCACCCTTAAAATAAATCTTGTCCCGAGATTTGGGAAGGCTAGGGTTACAAGTAGGCTCAAAACATCTAGGGTACTACCACCCTTAAAAAATTTCAAACTAAATTACATATTGGTTTGCTTGGGATCTTGGGGAAACTTCTCTGGGCAAACATCTGCATAGTATTCTTTGTTTCCACACTTGACTCATGGGCCAAGGCTGAGATCCTTCATAGGCTTGTTTATCTTGTTCTTCATCTTTTTTGGACAATTGCTTGCATAATGTCCTGGGTTTTTGCAATTGAAACATATGATAAGTTTGAGTTCTTCACGTGTCTCTTGTGGACAAGTTGTTGCATAATGGCCTAGCTCTTTGCAGTTGTTGCACCATACTTGGCCAATCTCTTTATACTTCTGTTTCTCTGTACATTCACTGGAATAGTGTCCCATCTCTTTACAATGATGACATTGCACATGGCATTTGTCCTTCTTTTTCTGTTTGGGCTTCTCCAAAGCTAGGAGTGCATCTAGTTCATGTTTTTCATATGTTATCTGGTAGGTAGGAATGTCTACATGTTTCTTGGACCTTCTATTGCTCTTTGGAAAATTCATATGCCTCTTCTTTGGTCCTTTAAACTGGGTTGTATTGCATGGAGGTATAAGTGGAGCTTTTCCTTTGTCCTCATTCTTCTTGGTAGACTTGGATCCTTCTTGATAGTTTGCAATCATTTGTTGCACTCCACCTTGTTTCCTTTGTTCAACAATGGAATAGATGGGGCATTGGATAGGGACATGATTGTTTCCTTCACATAGGTAGCAAGCAGCTTGAGAGGTGGGACATTGGCCAACAGGATGTTTCTCTTCACAGTTATGGCATTGATCTCCATGCTCCATAGAAGTGTGATCCTTGTCTCCACAAATATTGCAAGCTTTGGTTCCTTTTAGAATAACATCTTTGTTGTCACAAGCTCCTTTGGAAAAGTTGCTTTCCATGTTGAGCATTTGGTCTGTCACCTTATGCAACATTTGGGCTTGGTTTTCTAAAAAATCCTTGTAGGGTTGGATCTTCCCCACTGGTGTTGGCTATGAACTAAGCTGTCATTTGGTTCAACTGGTTTTGGGTTGATATGAGTTCTCTCATGTTGTCTTCTTGGTTGTTGTTGGTGTCATCAACCTTGATGTTGGAGTCTCTTGGAGTAGTCATCTGTTTGGGTTAGATGGAGATTAGAATAGGCAAGATATTTCTAAGGAAATAATCCTAATCACACACATTACAATTCACACAAGCAATGTGCAAGCATTCACAAACAACTTTTCACTCAAACAACAAAGTTCAAGCACATTTTTAGGCAACAAAATATTTTTGTTACACCACGTAAGTTGGTGGGTTTGACTTAACTAAAATATGGTAGTCCATCTATATGGTTCACTTGTGATCTTTCCATCTTTCTTGGTTGATTCTTCTTACTTGAGATCATGGTTTCCTTGGGAAAACTTTTGGTCACCAAACTTCAAGTGATGTGGGCTCCTTCTAATTTGTGCTTCCTTAGTCTCCAAATCTTGAGCAAGATATCCTTGTCTCACTTGTCCTTAGTGATATCCAAGGTTAAAGTCCTTGGTGAATATGCTGAAGATGTTGAAGTCATTAGAGTTGAAGATGTTGAAGTCATTAGAGTTGAAGATGTTGAAGTCATTAGAGTTGAATATGTTGAAGTCATTAGAGTTAAAGGAGTCCTTTTCACATGATGAAGTCTTTGGCCATGGGGTAGGTTTTTCCCTCAAGTTGAAATAGAAGAGATGTAGAGTTGAAACCAAAATGGTTGAGGAAAGAGTTTACAAGATTGTTTGTAAATAAGTTTTGGAACAAATACAACTCCTATTTTTCTAAGGGTTTTTGTCCAATCCTAGGGTTACAAATCCTACAGGCAACACAATGCTCTGATACCATCTTTAGAGGTCCCAACCTTTAATAAGGTAGAGATCCTTGTGTTTACAATGCTAGTCCCTGGATCAATAGCTAGCATCCACAGTTAAGATGTAATATCAAGAAACAAAGGTCATATTATAACTTTATAACCAGGAATAACATAATTTTATTACATCTTACATAGCTCATTTGGCCATTACATTGCATTGCAGCAGAAAATCTATAAGCATGGGGTCCTTCATCTTCAAAGTGCCACAGGCAAACATGTTGGTTGTAGACTTGTAATCCTAATCAATCAACTTCACTAATAATCAAACAAACCTGCAACATAACAAGTTACAGCCACAAGGGTCAATACATTTGAATTGTATTGGCAAGTTTCACTACTATGTAGAATATAAGTGAATCCTATCAATACATGCAGGTTTGGCTAAGTGGGGTTTTAGGCTCATTTGCAGAAAGCAATAATTTATCCTATCTTTTAAAAATGGGTTTGTTCCTTTTGTCAAATCTTTCTGAACTCCTTGGTAAATCCCCAAGTGTTTCAAGTCTTTGTCAAAATCTCTTGAGCTCCTTGGTAAATCCCCAAGTGCTTCAAGTTTTTATCCAAATCTCTTGAGCTCCTTGGTACCCCCAAGTGCTGCAAGTCTTTTGTTATCACTTTAAAGTTTTTCTTTTAGAAATTGGAATGTCGAGATTTCCCATAGCTTCAAGCTTTAGTTGCTCAGTATTGTCCATAACCGGGGACACGGCTAAGTACTTAGATTTTTATCTTCTTCAGAAGTTGTACACTTTACCCACATGACACAATATCATCTTGTTGCCACTAGTGGCCACTGGATAAGTACTCACCAAGATGGAGTACTGGCAGATTGAGAATGTGACGAAGTCTTTCCAGAGGGTCCTCCCATACACCATTGCTATCTTGTCTTCAGGCACCCATGTAGGGTTTCGAGTTCCCTCATTTTCAGTAACCTGAAGACAATCCATGGGTCTTCCCAATGTAGTTGACTAAGCCAGAGCCATATGTAGCATGTGGCTGTACACGAAAGCCACAGTTGGAGAAACATGTTCAATCTCTAAGTCCCTGGGTGGTTTTCTTTTGGTGCACAACACAAAGAGATTGCCATCGACATGGTTCCTTTTGTTGCCACCTTGTCCAGAACTTGAGTATCCTTGTCCACCCAGGTGGTTCATTGAGTACTTGTTTTATTATATAAAACACAACATGTATCTCATCTCAAAATATGTTGCATGGCTAAGCATCTTACAACTACATTGTTTCCACTAAGGAATGTATAAGGTATCCTATTAGGATTTAGCATAACATAAGTATAGAAATTCTTTTCATGCATGTTTCCAAATCCACTAAGTATAATGAAAATAGTAGGACTTTAGATGATAGTGTCACTTGCCTTTTTGGTAGGGAATGTTGGTTCACTTCTTGATCTTCCTAGTTTCACACTTTTCTAACTTCACTACAAATCAATCAAGCAAACACAAAATCAACTAGCATTCCAACCAATACTCAAACAATTCAACACACATAAAATAATAGAAACTAAGTCATGCATGCAAGAATGCAAAAGGTAGTTTTATTTGCCAAGGTGGTCTCTACTAGGATCTACACATTGTAAGGTTCAAAGTGGTCATTTCCCAAAGTGGCAAAGTCATTTGCAAAAGGGTTTTGTCCATAAACCATTTTTAAAATCCAATCAATATTTTATGTGGTGAAAAATGTTTTTAGCAAGGCAACAATTTTGTGTTGTTCACGAAATAAGTTGTTAATCTCAAAAACTTGATGTTTAGGGTCAGTAGGTTTGAATCAAAACATTTTTCCAAAGGTTTTTCTCAAAACTCTTTTCCATATCAAAATCACTATTTTTATTTGACTAGAAATGAGCTAATTCAAGTTTTTATTCCTAATATTCACAAAATCCATTTTTAAAACCATGGGTTGGTTCCTAGGGTCAGTAAGTTCACAACAAACCAATTTGCAAAGATTTCATCCTCAAAATCATTTTGGAATAATTTTTATAACTTAAACAAGCATACAAATGTTTCTGCAAAAACAAACATTTTACCAGAAGCTTTTTACTAATCAAAATGCATGGTTGGCTAGGGCTTGTTCCACTTATTCCATTGATATAAAGTTTGCAAATTTTGGACGTGTGGATCAAAAGTTACAAGGTTTACAAGTTTGCATCTAAATCTGATTCAAACTTTGTTTTTAAACAGAACTGGTGCCACGCGGCGCAATACTATTGGGCGGTACCGGTTCACCACGGATCGGCCTCTGCGGGGCATTGGATCTAAATAGATCGCGCGGCTCAGACTAGCCCGTACCTTTTTGTTCAATGAATCTATCGTGGCCGCCAGATGGAAATCTAACGGTGCTGGTTGACTTGACCAAACACGAGCGGCGCTGACGGCGGTGAGCGGCGGCGCACGGTCGAACGATGAGCTAACAGCGGTTACAGGAAGCAAAGAAGGCAGAGGAAGGTCTCACCGTGCTCACAGGGTCGTGGTGAAGCTCGAGGTGGTGCTGGTCTGGCGAGGGGCGCACTGGGCGGGATTAATCGCTCGCCGGAGTTTGCAGCGGCGTCGGGTTCGCCTGGTGGTCGTTGAGGGCGGCGCTGCGGTTCGCCCCGAGGGAAAACAAGGGCATGGTTAGATGCGGCCGAGTGTGGCGAGTGCAGGAGCATGAACGAGAGGGCGTGGGGCGGTCTCTCTTACCAGGGGAACTCGTCGGAGAAAGAAGCAGACGCGGCGGCGCTCAGGTCGACGTCGTTGTCGAGGCTTAGGGGCGCCCGCGGGTGAACAGAAAGCGCAGGGAGGTGCGCCTAGGTCTAGGGAATGTGTGAGCTTGGGCGAGGAGGCGAGGGGCGGTGTCTACTGGGCGGAATTTGCTAGAAAGGTTCGCTGGAGCAGCGGCGGTGCAACTTCGATTCAGGGCAGCCTGGTGGCTCCGGAGGTGCGGGGTCTAGGGGAAAGATAGGTAAGACGCGTGCGGTTAAATGGGCGTGGTCGCGGGGTGGAGTAATGCGGCCATTAACGCGAATTGATCGTCGGCGTTACTGGCTGCAACGGCAGGGAGTAATCGGCGCGGGCTCGAAGACGATGAACAGGAGAGGTGGGACCTTGCTGTCAGCGAGGGAGTGAAAGGGAAAGAGGGGTCCACCTGTCTGTCGCTCTGCGGGTGCGAGAAAGAGTGAAAAATGATTCGTAGAGAGGGAGTGGGGTGGGCTTGCTGTTGGGCTGGCCGGCTGGGCTGTGTCCTTTGTATATTTTTTTGTTCTGAATCTTTTCTCTTTTTCTGTTTGAATTTCCTGATTGAATTTCAAACATACAAATCAAACATTCAAAACAATCCAAACATCCACCACACTTTGCAATTGAATTTGGTTCTGTTTAACAACATAAACCAAAGTTCAAAAGCCAAAAATAATATTTTTATTTTAGGGTCCATTTATAATTAAACAAAATGGACCTTAGTTATTAAATCAAATGGGTTTTAATTTATTTAAAATCTCCATTAAAATCTAATTGTTTCCAAAACCAAATCAGTAGGTTTTATTTGAAACTAAAGAATACTTGGAAAACTTGTTTAAAATAAATAAATAAGTTTTGATGTTTAATTAAAATAGTAAAACCTTTATTTTTATTAAACTTGGATATTAAATCCTTATTATTTTATTTTAAATATACCTTTGCTATTTTTATCAAATAGAAATATTTTATTTCAACGGCTTGGCCAAGTTTTGATTTGGCTTATAAAATAATCCTTATTTAAATTTCTTCCTTTTCATTTGAAAACCAAATCTTTTTATTAAAAGATTCAAAATAGTAATTCCAAATATTTTTAACTTTATTGTTTGATTATCTTTTTAAATCCCTTTATAATTTTATTTGATCCAAATGGGTTTTGAAAGTTTCCAATTGGATTCAAAAGTTTCTTCTCACCCTGAAAAACAACAAAGTTTTATTTTATTCATTTATTTTTCACATTACAAGATTGGGAAAATCTTGGGATGTGACACCATAGTACCTAGATCGGGGGGATCTGAAGCTCTTCCCGGCACCCTGCCGAAGGGTAGATCGTCCCGGAGGCCTTCTTTTTCACCATGCCAGCCTCTGGTATGAAGCGTGAGTAGTTCCACCTTGGACTACGGGTCCATGTATTAGCTAGATGGTTGTATCTCCTCCTTGTGCTTTCATGTCTAGATTTTGTGAGCTCCGTGCATGATCAAGATCTCATATATTTGTAATCATGCATGTTGTGTTTGCGAGGATCTGATGGATATTGAGATTACTATGTCAGATTGATTAATGGTTTTGTCTTATTGATTTTATCATGTCTATGTTGTTTGTGATCTTGCATGCTCCCAGTTGTTTGTAGCTATACTGGCCAAGTAGTTGCTAGTGACTCCAAGAGGGGGTATTTATATTTGATTATGGGTTCATGTCTCTACATAATCATGGAAATGACAGAAACATCTACGGTTGTAGATGTGTTGTTGCCAATAGGGATAAAACAACGGTCTCTTGTTCATGGAACAAGTGAATTGCTTACCTTACACACTTCTCTTAAAGAAGTTGTCTGTTCCTTGCAACTTAATAATGGAGGGGGGTCGGATGATAACCCAAAGGTGGACTTCTAGTCATAGATGCAGTTGGATGGAAGTCTATGTATATTTTTGTATTGCCTAACCGAATCTCATAGGATCTTTTTGCCTAGTATTGCATTGTTGTACCTTGCTCAGTCCTGTCAATTGACTTGCTGTAATTTGTTTACCCAGCATGTCATGTTTGTTTATCTAAGGAGAACACCTCTAGTGAACTATGGACCCCGGTCCAATCTTTACCATTGATACATCTTCCACTGTTACTGTTTATTTGCTGCAAACCATCATCACCTTCCACACCATACAATTAATCCATTGTTACAGCAACCGGTGAGATTGACAACCTCACTGTTAGTTGGGGAAAGTCTTGAGTTTGTGTTGTGCAGGTTTCAATGTTGCTTGCAACACCTTTGAGACGTTTCCTTCCTCCTACTGGTTCGATAACCTCGGTTTCTTACTGAGGGAAACTTGTTGTTGTGCTGCATCATGCCTTGCTCTTAGGGTTTCCAACGACGCGTCAACACGCATCAAGACTTCTCTGGCGCCGTTGCTGGGGAGGCTAATGACGTCTTCACAAGCGGAGTCCTCCACAACCTTTCTCTTTACTTTGTTTTTGGTTTGCTTAGTTTATTTTTCTTGTTTTTGTTTGCCTCTT
Source organism: Avena insularis (assembly GCA_023614405.1). NCBI lineage: Eukaryota > Viridiplantae > Streptophyta > Magnoliopsida > Poales > Poaceae > Avena > Avena insularis. The sequence continues at coordinate 54,440,490 of CM042685.1, read as the reverse complement.
TTTATCAAAAACTCCAAAAAATTAGTTCAGTTTGGTTTATTTTTTCTTATAAAAAAACACAAAAAAATTAGTTCCTACTCTAGTTGGTGGTCTGCTATTGCCTTGCTTGGGCATGCTTTTTATCAATGGATGGTTTCTTTGAAACTATTTCTTATTGGAAAGGTGGGTTCACGAAAGAAGAAAATAATTATTATAAGGAACACCGTTTGTCACAAAAAGGGAAACATGTCATGACCCGGGATCAGGGATAGACAAATACCAGATCCTCATATGATATAAGCCTAACCTAAATTCCGAAACACGCAGGGAAAGATTGGTAACAATACAGAACATACAAACCATACATTAATAAGGTAAACTATTAAGAGAGTTACAAACCAGTCATACAAGCCAGGGGTCACAGACCCATCATTACATCAAACAACGGAAGCAAACAAGTTGTTCTAAACAACAAACTTATCAAAGGGCCTAAGAGGCCATAAACATAAGTTGCGACCCTTCCATAGATCCTAGGCTGCTGCCCGGGAACCCCAACTACTCGTCGACTTTGACGTAGAAACCACCTTCAGTTGGAGTAGCATCATCTGTAGAAAAACATCAACAAAGCAAGGATGAGTACAGGGTGTACTCCGCAAGACTTATGGCTAGTGGAGTTATTTTGCATAAAGCCATCTTTTGTTTTCAAAACAAGAGGGAGAAGAAACTCATCTAGTCAGATCATTTTCAAAAGGGGATAAGAAGACTACAACTCTAGATCTTCGGACTCATCTTTGATATCCACCAAGAACCATCATTAACTGAACCACTCTTCCCGGAATACTCCCTCAAACAACCCCGAGGAAGTACTCTGGATCTCACATTAGTTGACAAGTTTTAGCATTCGGTTATAATTCTCTATGATCTTCACGTTCGTTCCCAAGTAGTCCATAACTGTGGACACGACTTTTCGAAAAGATTAGTAACCCTGCAGGGGTGCACAACTTTACCCACATGTACCAACTGATTCTTAATGCCAAATTATTAGCCCTCTTCCTTGGAAGGCCGGCAGAGAGTGGTTAACCACGACCTTTACCCTGCTTTCGCTGAGACCATGAGTCACGCACAAAGGAGATGCCGACGTAATGGGTCGAGTCCCGAAGTCGGTCCCTAGCAATGTGAACAGGGTTTGAGATTACGGATGCCGGGCATCTCCCATTCCCTGCCACGCTTACCTACCTGTATGAATGCACCTCCTTCACCTCCATTCAAGAACAACCAAGATGCGTATGTCGAATGGAAAGCCTGAACTATGTGACTCATGGAATCTACTAGGCAAGTTAGTCGGTCGAGGGGGTTTCCAGGCCCCCGTGTGGTTGTATGCTCGTCTTGGTTCAATAGGCAAGAACATAGGGTCCTAGGGGTGGCTAGTATGGGACTACAAAAACCACATCCCATGTGGCCTCCCATACAAGCCTTAGCATGTTTATCATCCATCTCTGATCACATCACCACATCCTACCATACTAGATTCATTCGCATCTCCGGTGCATCACATGAATGATCAACATCGGACCACTAAGCATGGCTAAGCTTGACTGAACTGTGGAACTAGCGATGCTCATAAGCCGAACCCTAGTTATGCAAGGAGCGGTGGATCAGGTAAAACAATTCACAAGGAGAAACATGCATCAGATAGGATTACTCTATCTACTGATAAACGACTGTTGAACCGAATGCATATGACGAGAATGAAATACTTTGTGAACATAGGATTCATATGTATGAGTGGGGCTTTTCTTGCCTTGTCCGTTGTTGAACTGGTACTACTCTTCGGTGGCGTTGACTTCAGCCTCGGGTTCGGTTCCTATTCACGAGAACCAATCACCGGAAAAGAGAAAGCAACACTAAACACATGGCATGTGCAATGCTCATACAATATGGATGATATGACAAGTTAAATAGTGTTGAAATAAACCCTAGAACATGCTTGGTCACTTTAAAGGGGGTTCGAGATGTCCAAACCCTAGAACAGGGGAATCCTCGAAATCACCTATGGGGTTCAATTGGTTCTTATTATTAAACTTTCCATCAAAGTTGGTTAACAATATATGATTATAGCTTAGATGGCTAGGTTTCATTTTTTCTGAACATTTTGGTATATTATTTGTATTTTTCTGATTTAAAATTAATTAGTTCTAAATTTCTCAAATTTTAATTCATTTCACTTTTGGAATATTTAAAATAATTTCCAACTTGGGCCCACATGTAAGACTTTTAATCATTTCAGAAAATATTTACAGAAAATAATAAAATCCTGATAGGCAGGGCCCACCTATCATATATATATTAATTACAGAAATCATTTAAATAAAACAAAAACAGTTATTGCATCATGCTGATGTCACGATGACATCAGCAATGGAGATGCCCACTGCTGGGGATCAAATCCGCTAATTCCGAGCACGCCTACTCGCGCGGAGGGGTGCATTAAAGAGGCGAGTGAGGTGAGCATATTAGAGGTGGCGCCGCCCTCAAATGGTCGCCGAAGATGGCGTCGCAACGACGGGAAGCGGCAGCATCGGGCTCTCGCGGGGGTGACGATACAGAGAGGGGGAGAGCAAACGGGGAGCACTGGGAGATGCAGGAGCTCACCTGTAACGAGATGGACGGGTCAGCGAGGCAAGGCGTGCACGGAGGGCGCCGGGATCGATTAAATATGCAGCGGCCGGAGCTCGGGGAGGTGAGGTCGATGGCGATGATTCCTAGCGTCTCTGGTCGATTTCTTTGGCAGGGATGATCAGCGTGGAGAGGCGAAGCCGACAGTGGTCTCAAATGGCGAGGGGGTGGTCGGGAATGGCGGGGCATGGCGGAGCCCGAGGCTAGGGTTCCGTTGAGTTTGGGGAAATCTATAGAGGCCACGAGAGAGAGTGAGATGGGTATGGGGAGGAAGAGCTCGATGCGGCGGTCCTTATGCTCATCCTCGCAGGCGGCGGCACGCATCGCAGCATCGACGAGATCGACGGCAAGGGTGCTGCCAGGCAGCTGCTTCGCCGGCAGCTCGGGGAAGAAGAAAAGAGGAGGACGGCGAAGGGGTACGGGCCAGATGGGCTGAGGTGGGCCGGCTGCTGGGCTGCAGCTCGCGCACTGAGCGGCGGGAAGGAGGAGAAGGATAGATGGTCTCGGCCAAGAGGGAGTTAGGATTAAGTTTTTATTTGCAGATTTCTTTTTCTATTTCTTTTTTCTAAATTTCATTTGTAATTCTGTTTTGAATATTTTCAGAATACTAGGTTTTTTTGTAAAATGTATCAAAAGCACTCAGGCGCCCTTGGTACTGATTGGGCTCCATACATTATGTGTTTTCCAAATATTTTCAAAACCAAATGAAGGTTTCAAATAGAGAGGGGAGTTAGGGTTTAGGGTTTTGTTTGTTCTTTCTTGATTAAACCAAAGTGCAAGTGTTATGCATGCATGCAATTCTCAAACATATCCTTGTAAATATTACAAAAAAGGGTGGTGTGTTACAGCTCTACCCCACTTACAAGAATCTCGACCCGAGATTCCTAAGTTTTAGAAAAGAAGGCAGGGTACTTAGATCCGAGACGATCTTTGCGTTCCCAGGTTGCTTCTGACTCAGAGTGATGAGACCATTGAACTTTCAGGAACTTGATGGTTTGATGATGAGTCTTGTGCTCGGTTTCACCAAGAATACGAACAGGGTATTCTCGGTAGGTTAGATCATCTTGGAGATCCAAAGTTTCATGGTCCACACCACGAATAGGATCTTTGAAGCAACGCTTGATTTGAGACACATGAAAAACATCATGAACCTATGGAAAAGATGAAGGTAGATCCAATTTGTAGGCAAGCTCACCCCTCTTGGAGAGAATGCGAAAGGGACCAACGTAGCGAGGAGCCAATTTGCCTTTGATACCGAATCGATGGACACCCTTCAGAGGAGTGACCCGGAGATAAACTTGATCACCGACTTCATAATGCACATCAAGATGATGACGATCATAGTTGGTCTTCTGACGAGATTGAGTGGACTTCAAACGCTCTCGAATTATGCGAACTTGATCTTGTTCTTCTTTGATCATGTCCGGACCAAATAATTGTCTTTCACTGGTTTCTGTCCAGTTCAGCGGTGTTCGACATGTTCTCCCATACTGGAATTGGAAAGGTGCCATGCCCAAACTGGATTGAAAACTGTTGTTATAGGAGAACTCCGCAAAAGCAAGACATTTCTCCCAGTTCTTTCCAAAGGATATGACACACGCTCTGAGCATGTCTTCAAGAATTTGATTCACTCTTTTAGCTTGACCACCGGTTTTAGGATGATAGGCTGTGCTGAAGGAGACATGAGTTCCCATTGCTTCTTGCAAACTTTGCCAGAATTTGGAAATAAACAAACTTCCATGATCAGAGATGGTCTTCTTGGGAACACCATGAAGAACGACAATCCGAGAGATGTATAGCTTAGCCATTTGAATCGCACGGATAGTTTCTCGAACCGGAAGGAAATGAGAAACTTTGGATAACCGATCAACTATTACCGATATGGCATCATTTCCTGCTTGTGTCCTTGGGACTCCAGTGATAAAATCCATACCAATTTCATCCCATTTCCACTCAGGAATTTTCAACGGCTGCAGAAGTCCAGCAGGTCTTTGGTGTTCAGCCTTCACACGACGGCAAACATCGCACTCGGCAACAAAACGAGCGATTTCTGGTTTCATTCCACTCCACCAGAATCTTTGACGAAGATCTTGGTACATCTTGGTACCACCAGGATGGATAGATAGGGGAGATTCATGAGCTTCTAGTAGGATTATATCTTTGATTTTCCGACTGTTTGGAACCACTATCCGGTTACCAAAATAGAGAGTACCTTGATCACTTATGGAGAAACATTTAGCTTCACCACCTACAACATGTTCTTTGATCTCGGTGATCTGACCATCTTGTTTTTGAGCTTCCTTGATTTGGTCCTCGCGAGAAGATTTTATCTCAAGGTTAGCAAGAAATCCACAAGGAACTACTTCAAGGTTAAGACGCTTGATTTCCTTGTAGAGAGTAGGTTCGGCTTGTGAAATCATCAGATTGTTGCAATAAGACTTCCGACTTAGCGCATTAGCAACGACATTGGCTTTGACGGGTTGATAGTTGAGACCCAAATCATAATATTTGATGAGTTCCAACCATCGTATTTGCCTGAGATTCAGATCTGGCTGGGTAAAGAGGTACTTCAGACTTTGATGATCCGAGTAAAGTTCGCAACGGTTACCGATGAGGTAATGTCGCCATTGCTTAAGAGCATGAACAACAGCGACGAGTTCGAGATCATGGGTTGGATAATTGTTCTCATGTGGCTTCAACTGCCGAGAAGCATAGGCCACTACATGACCATCTTGCATCAACACACAACCGAGCCCTTGGAGAGAAGCATCACAATAGATGACGAAATCCTTGCTTGTGTCCGGGAGGACAAGCACAGGGGTAGTGGTTAGCTTAGTTTTCAAAGCTTGGAAGCTTTCTTCTGCCTTTTCTGCCAATTCGAACTTCTTATCGTTCTTAAGAACATCAGTCATAGTCTTGGCTATCTTGGAGAAGTTCTCGATGAATCGGCGGTAATATCCAGCCATTCCAAGAAAACTTCAGACTTCCTTGACTGAAGTAGGCGACTTCCATTCCAGAATGGTCTGAACCTTATCCGGTATGACAGCAGCACCACTTGCAGACACAACATGTCCAAGGAACATGAGCTCTTGTAACCAGAACTCACATTTGGAAAACTTGGCGTCGAGGCGATGTTCATGAAGTTTAGTTAATACCAAACGTCAATGTTCGGCATGCTCTTCTTCGGTCTTGGAGTAGATTAGAATGTCATCAATGTATACCACGATGAACTTGTCGAGATACTCCATGAAGAAGGAGTTCATGAGCCTCATAAATGTGGCAGGGGCATTGGTTAACCCGAAGGACATCACTGTACACACGTAAAGACCATAACGAGTTGTGAATGCTGTCTTTGGGATATCTTCCTTTCTGATATTGATTTGATGATACCCTGATGTTAAGTCCATTTTGGAGAAGACAGTGGCACCACTTAATTTATCAAATAGGTCATTTATTCGGGGAAGTGGGTACTTATTCTTGATTTTCACCGCGTTGAGTGGACGGTAATCAACCACCAATCTTGGAATATTTGTATTCCGCTTCTTGACAAATATGGTAGGGAAACCCCAAGAGGATGTGCTAGGTTGGATGTATCCTAGACCCTCTAACTCTTCAAGTTGCTTCTTCAACTCAACCAACTCATGAGGAGGCATGCGATAAGGTCTTTTGGAGATAGGAGTAGTTCCAGGAACTAGCTCTATGACAAACTCCACACTTCGATCAGGTGGCATGCGAGGCAACTCTTCAGGAAAGACATCCGAGAAATCATAGACTACAAGGACATCTTGGACCTCGAGAATAGGTAGAACATCCATGGCATACAACTCCGAGAACGGTTTAAGAACTGCTGATGGAGACTTTCAACCATCAGTCCAATACTTGACAGTTATGCCAGCATGAGAGGTCATAGAAACTGGTCTGAGTGCACAGTCAATGACGGCTTGATACTTGGTTAACCAGTCCATGACCAGAATGACATCAATGTCACATGATTTGAGTGCAGTGAAAGAAGTGGGAAACTTCTGGTAGGCTATGTCAATCTCATTCCCGTGACTAACCATAGTGGTGAACCAGCTAGAACCCGTGGAATGGATGGTCAAAGGGGTGGACAAGGGTTCAAAATTTATCCCATGCTCTTGAGAAAACAAATTTGACATGAATGTATGCGATGCTCCAGAATCAAACAATATTGTTGCGAGAATTGAATTGACACGGAGCGTACCCAGAATGACGCGTGGATCTTCCTGAGCTTCCTCAACAGTGACATGGGTCAGACGACCACATCCATGTAGTGACCTCGGATCGATAAGGATCCTAAGTCCCTATGATTAACATGCTAGTCCCTGGATCAACAACTAGCACTCACAGTCGATGAAATATCATGTAAAACACAAAGTCTTTATTACACGGATAATCCAGAGTATGAATTTATTACAAAATTGCTTAGCATTAAGCTAGCTCAAATAACAGCGGAAACATAAAAGCAGCTTGAGTCCATCAACGTCCCAGGCTTGTCGAGTGTAGACTCGCGATCCCTATGCACCTTTCAATCTTCGGATTCTGCACATAAAACGTGTAGCCAACAAGTTGGGTCAATACTTTGAATGTATTGGCAAATTACACCAAGGAGAGAAAAGTCTATCTCTACATGCAAGGCTAGTTTAGGCTGCAGAGTTCATTTGCTCAAAGCTAGTTTTCTTAAGCAGAGAAGGAGAAGAGAAGATTTTCCCTACTTTGTAAACATTTGCTTAGGTAAAATATGGTCGAATGGCACACGAGGATATTACTCACCAAGTGTCCAAACAACCAAACACTTGGATATTACGCACCAAGTGTCACTTGGATATTACACACCAAGTTCCCAAATTTCCACCCATTGGCGATATTACTCACGCCATGGAGTTTTAAAACTTTGTTTAGAAAAGAGAGAGGAAGATCCTTCAGAGGCTCCATCCTTCAGACGCTCATTGTTGTTACATTACGTGAACACGGCTGATCGATCAGATTGCAATACTCTCGAGAGTTTGTGCACTTTACCCACAATCCACGATCAAGTCCTTTTACAGACAAGACCATGGCGAGGCTTTCCCTTAGTAGCCCCTCTACCTTCTGGATCCAACCGTGCCAAGAACCTCCAAATGTTGGTACCCAGGTGAGGTTTCCCACTAAGTACTAGGACAAGACAGAGCCCATAATGTATTGTGGTTGCACTGGAAGCTTCTGAATTCTGAAACATGGCAGACTTCTTTGATTCCTGGGCGGCTGTCCTCCACCAAAATCTCACTCGTTGTCCCGACAACCATTCCGCCCAGAAGAAAACTTAGTTTTATTTTGAAGTGGATTTGAGAAGAAAAGTTTGCTCTAGAGAGCCTTTATACTTACAAAATTCTTTGCCTTTCGAAATCCCCAACGGTACTTTGTATATACAGCATAGCAAGCAATACTTAGCAAAAACAGGGAACCTATTAGGAGGGAAAATCCTAAGTATATAGCTACTCATGGCATACTACAAAATCATCGCACTTGCAAAATAATACTAAGGAAAAATTCTACTAGAATATCCTACACATGCATACTACAGAATTTTGAAGATCACATGCATAGAACCAAAACTAGGACAAAATTATGAACAAATGGTGTAACTTTCCTTGATCCGAGCAGCACTCTACACAATAGCACTCCTTAGCGCACTCCGAACAATCTAACGAATCACAAACATAGATCTGATCACCACTTGTTCAAAACATATCTTAGAGGTAATCATGCATGCATGCACATGGTATTTTATGCAAGGTTGGTTCTTCTAAATTGACCAAGGTAGCAAGATTGTGTTGTAATAGTGTAAGGGTGTCACTAGGATTGATTTCCCAAAGGTTTAGATCTAATTGAGTCACTAAAACAATTCCTAGGGTTATAAGGAGATCAAACCATCTAATTAGCCCCAAACTAGATCTAATGATCTTAAGCAAGGTTTTATAATTTTGTTCAGTAGGCATTGTGGAAACACAGTTATTGCAACAAGAATCAATTAAAACAGAATTTTAATTATTTTTCTATAGAATAAACACTCTAATCTAATGCTTAAAATCTACACCTAAAACATTACTGTAAACCTGGAATATTATTGCAGATCTGGATTCTAGATAAAATTATGAATCCAACGGTATATTATAAGCTAAAATTGGCCAAATATTAAATTTTATATGATTTTCGCAATGTTTAGACCAAATCTGCAAAGTTGATCTAGCCCTAACTCAAACGCGCCAGATGGCGGCTCCTGATTGGCCCAGCTGGCAAGGTGGGGAGGGTGACGCTTGGCTGGCGCCCGCCGACGCTTTGCCACGCGGCGCAGCGTGGTTGGCCGATACCCCTTCGCCCCCCCTTCCAATCAGGCCCGCACGATTAAAATCGGACGGCCGAGGCGGCTCTACTGCCCTGCGGTGGTGGCGGCGATGGAGACGACAACGGTGGTGGCGGAGTCGACGGTGGTCGGAGTTCCTGGCGGCTCCGGTGATCATGGAAGACGGCCCCTGATGCGCACGGTGATGGGGAATCCCCCAACGGTCTCAGCGCGGTCACTCCCCTCCTCAATCACCCAGCGTTGGCCGTTCCTCCTCTCGGACGCGACGGCTCTGGCGAGCAATTGCCGGCGGCCTCCTGCGATTCCGAAGAAACGTATTAGGTGGGCGGGTAGGGTAGGTTAGGGCGAGAAGGATGGAAGGTGTAGCAGGGTTCGAGGTGCCCTGGAGAGTTGCCAACCTCGAGCTCCGACGGCGGTTGCTCTGGCGAGATCGGAAGGTTGCGAAACGGCTATGGTTTGAGAAAAAACACAAAGGGGTGGTGGGGGCGATGCAGCTGTATAAAAGGGGTGGATTTCTTGGAGTAGGGGGTTCGGATTCGAATGCAGAACGGATAGACGCGCGGATTTTTGAATCGGCAACGAGTTCTCCAGGGACTCTGGCTGGAGGTGGGGGATGACAACATGGCCTCACCTGTCGGTGGTGGCAGCGGGATTGGCAGAGCGGGCCGGTGCTGGGCTGCGGCGGCAAGGCATGCTGATGGTAAGCTTGTCATATGCTGCCCAGTTAGGTAGGTTGCCCACTTTTTTTTCTTTTAACATTTCTCAATTTCTGTTTTGGTAAAACCTATATATCTTTTGCATACTAAGTCCAAACTTGATGAAATTTGTATCTAATTTTTTATAAAAGTAAGGTGGTCGACATAGGACCATGCCTTATTTTTTTACATAGTTTTTATAAGGGGTCAACTACTACAACAGTAGTGCTTACATATGAAAATAATTAATAGGGTTTTGATAGGTTTAGGTGTTTAGGATTTTGTTGAAAAAAATTTCCTTCATAGAATGCAATGGTGCAAGGATGATGCATGGTACTAATAACATCCTAATATAAAATCTGGGATGTTACAAACCTACCCCCCTTAAGAGGAATCTCGTCCCCGAGATTCGGGTTGGCTAGCAAATAGGTGTGGATGTTCTTCCCTCAAGTCTTCTTCGCGCTCCCATGTAGCTTCTTCCTCGGAGTGGTGGTTCCATTGTACTTTGTAGAATCTTATAGTCTTGGTGCGTGTAATACTTTCAGCTGTTTCCAGTATTTTGAGGGGTTTTTCCTCATAGGTAAGGTCATTCTCCAATTGAACCTCATCTAGGGGAACGGTGTCTCTTAGCGGTGTTTCGGCAATCTCCGGGTGACACTTCTTTAGTTGCGACACATGAAACACATCATGAACAGTCAGTCCTTCCGGCAACTCCAACTGGTAAGCAACCTCCCCTCTACGGGCCAGAACCTTATATGGTCCTATGAATCGTGGGGCTAACTTGCCCTTGATACCGAACCTCTTAACTCCTCGTAGGGGTGAAATTCGGAGATACGCACGATCCCCTATTTCATATGCCACATCTCTGCGCTTGGAATCAGCGTATCTCTTCTGTCGGGATTGGGCTAACTTTAGCCTATCCTGAATCTGCCGTACCTTTTCTTCGGCATCCTTTATCAATTCAGGTCCAAAAAGACTGCGTTCACCAACTCCATTCCATAGCAGTGGAGTCCTACACTTCCTGCCATATACAACTTCAAACGGAGCCATCTTGATACTTGTCTGGTAGCTGTTGTATGAAAACTCGGCATACGGCAGGTTATCGTCCCAACTAGACCCATAGTCTAGTGCGCAATCTCTCAACATATCTTCCAAAATTTGATTCACCCTTTCTGTTTGGCCATCCGTTTGCGGGTGGAAGGCAGTACTGAATTCTAGTCGGGTTCCAAGAGACTCATGTAGCTGTCGCCAAAACTTTGAAGTGAACTGGGTGCCTCTATCTGACACAATTCCCTTGGGAACACCATGCAGACTTACAATTCTTCACACGTATATCTTAGCAAGCTTAGCACTTGTATACGTGGTCTTTACGGGGATGAAGTGAGCCACCTTGGTGAAGTGGTCCACCACTACACAGATAGAATCAAATCAAGAACGAGTCCAGGGCAATCCCGTGATGAAATCCATGCCTACCTTGTCCCACTTCCAGTCAGGTATTGGTAGTGGTTGAAGTAGTCCTGCCGGTTTCTGATGCTCGGCTTTAACTCTATTGCATACATCACACAGAGAAATATACTCTGCAATATCTCTCTTTAGGTTATTCCACCATAATCTATCCTTCACATCCATGTACATCTTCGTGTTACCTGTATGAATGGAGTATGGCGAATCATGAGCTTCTTGTAAAATCATCTTCCTAATATCGGGGTCATTGGGAACGCACAAACGCTTCCCATACCAGAGGGTTCCTTGTTCGTCCAGACGAAATTCCTTTGTTTTTCCTTCGCTTATCCTGACTCTTATTTCTTCCAACACTTTATCCCCCTTTTGTGCTTCTTGGAACCTTTCTTGGAAGGTGGACACTATTTCCATAGTCGCTACGTTTCCTTTCGGAACTATCTCTAGCCTAAGATCCCTGAATTGTTTGCATAAATCCTCTGGATGTTCCCCTGCGGTAAGTCCATTCACATACACTTTACGACTTAAGGCATCAGCCACCACGTTTGCCTTTTCGGGATGGTATTGTAAGTCGAAGTCATAATCCTTAATTAGTTCAAGTCATCTTCTTTGTCTCATATTCAACTCCTTTTGGGTGAAGATGTACTTCAAACTTTTATGATTTGTGAATACATCACAATGTTTGCCCATGAGGTAGTGTCTCCATACCTTGAGTTCATGAACCACAGACGCTAGTTCCAAATCATGTGTGGGGTAGTTGTGTTCGTGGTTCTTAAGTTGTCGGGAGGCATAGGATACCACTTTCCCATCCTGCATCAATACACTTCCCAGTCCTTGTCGAGAAGCGTCACAATAGACTTGAAAATCCTTTTGGATATCAGGCAGACACAGAACTGGCGCCGTTACAAGGCGTTTATTCAACTCTAGAAAACTTGCTTCACATGCCTCGGTCCATAGGAATTTATTTTCCTTCTTCAATAGTTTCGTCATGGGTTTTGCTATGTTGGAAAAGTTTTCAATGAACCTCCGGTAATATCCTGCGAGGCCCAGGAAACTCCTAATATCTCCCACATTCTTGGGTGACTCCCATTCCGTCACAGAAGCTACCTTACTAGGATCTACGGCAACTCCTTTTGCCGACACAACATGACCAAGGAATCCCACTTCCTTTAACCATAATTCGCATTTGCTGAATTTGGCATAGAACTTGTGTTCTCTAAGTTTCTCCATAATAAGGCGCAGATGTTTCTCATGTTCCTTCTCATCCTTAGAGTATATGAGTATGTCATCTATGAATACCACAATAAACTTGTCCAAATATTCCATGAACACTTTGTTCATCATGGTCATGAAGTATGCTGGGGCATTGGTTAGACCAAAGGACATCACGGTGTACTCATACAATCCGTATCTTGTGGTGAAAGCTATTTTGGGCACATCCTGTTCTCGAATCTTTAGCTAAAAGTAGCCTGATCGCAGATCGATCTTTGAGAACACACTGGCTCCCTTTAACTGGTCAAATAAGTCATTTATGTTGGGTAGAGGATACTTATTCTTGATCATCACCTCGTTCAACGAGCGGTAGTCCACAACCAGCCTCTTGGTTTTATCCTTCTTTTCCACAAATAGGACAGGCGCTCCCCAAGATGACGCGCTGGGTTGGATGAATCCCTTGTACAATTGTTCCCTAAGCTGTTTCTTGAGTTCCTTTAACTCGTCCACATCCATCTTGTATGGTCTCTTAGCTATCGGCCCCGTGCCTAGCATCAAGTCAATGAGGAACTCGATATCACGGTCGGGAGGCATTCCTGGAAGTTCCTCCGGAAAGACATCTGGGTATTCCTTTACATTAGGTACCTCCTCCAAGCTAACCCCCTTAAGAGAGTTCACCATGACTTCCTTAAGTGCGAAATTCGACTTGATGCGAATCCTTTTCCCTTCCGGTGTTGTGAGCGTGACAGTCCTTTTTGCACAATCTATGACTCCTTCATATTGGTCATCCAATTCATGCCCAAGATTATGTCTAATCCTTGTGATTCTAGAACTACTAGACTTGTGGGAAAGATGTGTGTCCCAATCCTTAGTTCTAATTCCCGGCAACCGGAGTTTGCCACTATTTCTCCCCCAGGAGAACTTACCCCTGAGAGGAAAGTTTATAATTTCTGTTGGTATCTTGCCTCTATCCACAAATACCCTTGATATGAATGAATGCGATGCACCAGTATCAAAAAGAACAACTACGGGAATAGAATTGAGTTTGAACTTACCAATCACAGAGTCTGGCGCATCACAAGCATCCTCCATAGAAACATGATTTACCGTGGCTTTGACAAACGAATTTAGCTTCTTCCCGTTTCCATTTCCATGGTTGTGTCCATTTCCATTCCCATTGCCATTTCCATTCTTCTTCTCGGGGCAAGAGGTTGCATAATGCCCTGTCCTGTTTCACTTAAAGCATGTCACCTCACTGAGATCCTTTCCATTGCTGCCATTCCCGTTGCAGTTTTTATGCCCATTGTGTTTATGGCCACCATGGTTATGACCGTTATGGTTGTGGCCATTATTGTTATAAGGTGGAGGTGAGGAATTGCGCTGCTTCTGATACGGAACAGAGTGCTTGTGAGGGTTAGACTTCCTCTTGCGGTTTTCTATGCTCTTCCTCTTTGATTCAACCACAATGGCTCTGTCCAGGAGTTCCTGAAAGTTGTCAAATTTATGAGCCACAAGCTGAATGGATATCCCGTCATTGAGTCCCCTTAAGAATTCCTCCTGTCTCTTGGCATCAGTGGAAACATCATCGGGTGCATAACGGGCTAGCTTGTTGAAAAGCTCACCATACTCGGTGACAGAACGGTGCAGCTGGTGTAGGTCGCGAAATTCGCGCCTTTTAAGAGTCATGATACCAGCAGCCACATGTTGGGTGCGAAATGCTAACTCAAACTGATCCCAAGTGATAGCATCAATATCTGGGTGGGTGACTTGGTAGTTATCCCACCATTCTACAGCAGGTCCTTCAAGGTGGTGTGTGGCGTAACGTACCCTGTCGGCTTCGATAGCTTCAACGGTATCTAGCTTCTTGTTGATCGTACGCAGCCAGTCATCAGCGATGATTGCTTCAGTGCTGCTAGTGAAGGTAGGTGGGTTCAGCCTCAAAAACCGAGTCAAGCGATCCTATTGAGGAGGTGGCGGAGGTGGTGGTGGTGGGTTGTTGTTGTTGTTTTGCATGTTCTGAGTGAGCAGTTGGATCAGCTGGTTCTGAGTGGCCAAAAGTTGTGCTATTTCTGGAGGGATTTCGGAGTTCGCACGTCTGGGCGGCATCTGTGGGGTTTAAGAGATTAGTTAAGAAATAGACAGAAAGACTAAGTAGTAACTCCTACCCTTATGAAAACACACCAAGCACACAAGGCACACAAGACATAACAACAAAGCTCAAGACAGAAAACAACCATGTTTAACTAAACCAGATTTGTCTTGGTATTTATTACAATCGCGAATAATGTTCTAGAATTAAAGGTGGTCCAACTATTACACATCTTCCACGCCTTCCTCTTCCTCGTCTTCGAACGAGTAGCCTTCCTGCTCTAGAGTTGTCTTGTACAACTCCATCTCCTTTGTGGTGGCTTCAAGCTTCTCTTGGAGGTTCTTAATCTCATCTTGCAGCTTCTTGGTGGTGGCTTCCAGCTGCTCCTGAAGTCCCTCCTTCTCGCTTTGTAGCTCCTCCACTAAACTTGACTTCTTTGCTGTTTCAAGTTGCTTTGCCAAGTCCCTCTTGGAAGCATGCACGTCATTGATTATCTTGCAAAGGCCTTCAGTTTGCACTTCAGCTCCATCGATCTGCTATTTGAGTTCTCTAATTCTCTTGTTTTTATTTATCACCCTCTTCTCTTGGTTATCGAACTTCTTCTCTTGGTCCTGGAATTTTATCTCTTGGAGCCTCATTGCCTCCTCCTGCTGCTTGATCATTTCTTCCTTCTCCTTGATGAAGGCGCATAGCTCGTCGTTCTTCAACATCTCGAGGAAGGTACCTTTTTCAAGGTCATGGATGTGGCACTCCAAATCTTGATATTGGGTCCTTCGGCGCTTGGTAGAAGTTCTTTCCTCAAAGGTTAACTCCATGGGAATTCCTTCCTCATCTCGTCTCCCAAAGAGGCCGCCGCAGTGTCTTTGGAGAGCTTCATGATGACGTCCACATAGGCGACCAATGAGTTGCTGCAAGCTGATGCTAAGGGCCTTCTCCTTGGAATCTCTAACAATGTGGATTGCTATGTCTTCCTCCGGGTTCTTGCCTTGCTCTTTTCCTGGCTGGATGACCTTGACTCCCCAACAGCCGTCCTTGTGGAGTTTCTTCATTGTGCTCCCCTGGATTGTTGGGAGAGGAAGGTCCAAACGTGTGAGTAGGTCCATGAGGCATCCACCAAAACGAAGGGGCTCGATGTCCGCGACGGTGTCGTAGAGGAAGCTTGTCATCTTTTAAGTTAGAAGAATGAAAGTTAGATACTTAAACAAGAGGAAAGCAGATATTAGAAGTGCGGAAAATAACTTAGTAGAAAAGCATGTAAGGCACAAGTTAGAGGTGGTTCCAATCCTAGGGTCACGTCCTACAGGAAACAATGTGCTCTGATACCATCTGTAGTGACCTCGGATTGATAAGGATCCTAAGTCCCTGTGATTAACATGCTAGTCCCTGGATCAACAGCTAGCACTCACAGTCGATGAAATATCATGTAAAACACAAAGTCTTTATTACACGGAGAATCCAGAGTATGAATTTATTACAAAATTGCTTAGCATTAAGCTATCTCAAATAACAGCGGAAACATAAAAGCAGCTTGAGTCCATCAACGCCCCAGGCTTGTCGAGTGTAGACTCGCGATCCCTACGCACCTTTCAATCTTCGGATTCTGCACATAAAACGTGCAGCCAACAAGTTGGGTCAATACTTTGAATGTATTGGCAAATTACACTAAGGAGAGAAAAGTCTATCTCTACATGCAAGGCTAGTTTAGGCTGTAGAGTTCATTTGCTCAAAGCTAGTTTTCTTAAGCAGAGAAGGAAACGAGAAGATTTTCCCTACTTTGTAAACATTTGCTTAGGTAAAATATGGTCGAATGGCACACGAGGATATTACTCACCAAGTGTCCAAACAACCAAACACTTGGATATTACGCACCGAGTGTCACTTGGATATTACACACCAAGTTCCCAAATTCCCACCCATTGGCGATATTACTCACGCCATGGAGTTTTAAAACTTTGTTTAGAAAAGAGAGAGGAAGATCCTTCAGAGGCTCCATCCTTCAGACGCTCATTGTTGTTCTGTTACCGTGAACACGGCTGATCGACCAGATTGCAATACTCTCGAGAGTTTGTGCACTTTACCCACAATCCACGATCAAGTCCTTTTACAGACAAGACCATGGCGAGGCTTTCCCTTAGTAGCCCCTCTACCTTCTGGATCCAACCGTGCCAAGAACCTCCAAATGTTGGTACCCAGGTGAGGTTTCCCACTAAGTACTAGGCCAAGATAGAGCCCATAATGTATTGTGGTTGCACTGGAAGCTTCTGAATTCTGAAACATGCCAGACTTCTTTTATTCCTGGGCGGTCGTCCTCCACCAAAATCTCACTCATTGTCCCGACAACCATTCCGCCCAGAAGAAAACTTAGTTTTATTTTGAAGTGGATTTGAGAAGAAAAGTTTGCTCTAGAGAGCCGTTATACTTAGAAAATTCTTTGCCTTTCGAACCCCCCAAAGGTACTTTGTATATACAACATAGCAAGCAATACTTAGCAAAAACAGGGAACCTATTAGGAGGGAAAATCCTAAGTATAGAGCTACTCATGGCATACTACAAAATCATCGCACTTGCAAAATAATACTAAGGAAAAATTCTACTAGAATATCCTATACATGCATACTACAGAATTTTGAAGATTACATGCATAGAACCAAAACTAGGACAAAATTATGAACAAATGGTGTAACTTGCCTTGATCCGAGCAGCACTTTACACAATAGCACTCCTTAGCGCACTCCGAACAATCTAACGAATCACAAACATAGATCTGGTCACCACTTGTTCAAAACATATCAGAGAGGTAATCATGCATGCATGCACATGGTATTTTATGCAAGGTTGGTTCTTCTAAATTGACCAAGGTAGCAAGATTGTGTTGTAATAGTGTAAGGGTGTCACTAGGATTGATTTCCCAAATGTTTAGATCTAATTGAGTCACTAAAACAATTCGTAGGGTTATAAGGAGATCAAACCATCTAATTAGCCCCAAACTAGATCTAATGATCTTAAGCAAGGTTTTATAATTTTGTCCAGTAGGCATTATGGAAACACAGTTATTGCAAAAAGAATCAATTAAAACAGAATTTTAATTATTTTTTATAGAATAAACACTCTAATCTAATGATTAAAATCTACACCTAAAACATTACTGTAAACCTGGAATATTATTGCAGATCTGGATTCTACATAAAATTATGAATCCAACGGTATATTATAAGCTAAAATTGGCCAAATATTAAATTTTTTATATGATTTTCGCAATGTTTAGACCAAATCTGCAAAGTTGATCTAGCCCTAACTCAAACGCGCCAGATGGCGGCTCCTGATTGGCCCAGCTGGCAAGGTGGGGAAGGTGACGCGGCACGGGCGCTGGCGCCGACGCGCTTTGCCATGCGGCGCAGGGTGGTTGGCCGATACCCCTTCGCCCCCCCTTCTAATCTGGCCCGCACGATTAATGTCGGACGGCCGAGGCGTCTCTACTGACCTGCGGTGGTGGCGGCGATGGAGAAGACGGCGGCGGTGGCGGAGTCGATGGTGGTCGGAGTTCCTGGCGGCTCCGGTGATCGTGGAAGACGGCCCCTGATGCGCACGGCGATGGCGAATCCCCCAACGGTCTCAGCACGGTCACTCCCCTCCTCAATCACCCAGCGTCGGCCGTTCCTCCTCTCGGACCCGACGGCTGGCCTCCTGCGATTCCGAAGAAACGGATTAGGTGGGCGGGTAGGGTAGGTCGGGGCGAGAAGGATGGAAGGTGTAGCAGGGTTCGAGGTGCCCTGGAGAGTCGCCAACCTCGAGCTCCAACGGCGGTTGCTCCGGCGAGATCGGAAGGTTGCGAAACGGCGCTAGGGTTTGAGAAAAAACACAAAGGGGCGGTGGGGGCGATGCAGCGGTATAAAAGGGGTGGATTTCTTGGAGTAGGGGGTTCGGATTCAAACGCAGAACGGATAGACGCGCGGATTTTTGAATCGGCAACGTGTTCTCCAGGGACTCTGGCTGGAGGTGGGGGATGACAGCATGGCCTCACCCGTCGGTGGTGGCAGCGGGATTGGCAGAGCGGGCCGGTGCTGGGGGCTACGGCGGCTGGTGCGGGCTAGCTGGCTGTCGCGTGGGCGCGGGTGGGCTTGCGCTGCGGCCCAGTTAGTTAGGTTGCCCACTTTTTTTTCTTTTAACATTTTTCAATTTCTGTTTTGGTAAAACCTATATATCTTTTGCATACTAAGTCCAAACTTGATGAAATTTGTATCTAAATTTTTATAAAAGGAAGGTGGTCAACATAGTACCATGACTTAATGTTTTTACATAGTTTTTATAAGGGGTCAACTACTACAACAGTAGTGCTTACATATGAAAATAATTAATAGGGTTTTGATAGGTTTAGGTGTTTAGGATTTTGTTGAAAAAAAATTCCTTCGTAGAATGCAATGGTGCAAGGATGATGCATGGTACTAATAACATCCTAATATAAAATCTGGGATGTTACAGTCCAGCACCTTGAGCCTTATCATTCTTCTTTGCCTGCTGATCATTGCGTCCGACAGCCATTTGAGAACACTCCATTGAGTAGTGACCAGGCTGACCATAGGAGTAACATGGAACTCCAGTGTGAGAACCAGTAGGAGGATGATAGTTTGCTCCACCAGTATTTGACTGTGGCTGACGAGAATTATTGCCAGAAGACTTGGGTGCATAAGGAGCACAAGGCATAGCACTGTATGGAACAAAGACATGACGCTTCTTGTTACCAGAGGAAGAAGAACGAGAGTTTACTTCTTCACGCTTCTGAGACACTTCATGTCCTTCCTTCCATGCTCCAGAGTAGGAGCCTGATTGTGCAAGTCCTGGAAAGACTGGAACTTGAAGGGCAGCAACTCATAGCGAAGTGCAGGGTTAAGTCCCTTACAGAACAACTCTTGCTTATCTTCATCATTGGTCAGATCCCTGGTTGCATAACGAGCCAAGCGAGTAAACTCACTCCCATAGGTTTCAATATCCTTGCGCCCCTGAGTCAGATCCAGAAACTCCCTCCTTTTGAGATCCATGACTTGCTTAGGGATATAAGGGGCACGAAATGATGCAACAAACTCCTCTCAAGTAACAACATGTCCCTGAGCTTGCAGATTCAGAAAACCTTCCCACCAAACACCAGCCTCACCTTCCAGTTGATAGGTGGCGAAGTTGACATGGTCAGTGGGACGGACACAGAGAGCACTGAACTTGCGATCTATGGTGCGGAGCCAATCATCAGCTTCAAGGGGCTCCATGGAATGGGTGAAGATTGGAGGAAAAGAGCGGATGAAATCTCCATGTGTGACACAGTCGTCAGGACGACGTTCAGTGTTTTGCACCACACGCTCCAGAAGGCGTTCATTCCTCAGACGGTTGGTCTCAATGTTGTTGAGAACCTCGGCCATAGTGGGAGGTGGCGGAGGTTCCTGATCAGCATTGTTGTTTGCTTGACAGCCAACAAAATCACGAGTACCAGACGACATCCTGAGGAGAAAACAGAAACCATGAGAATGGATTCACCAAAAAGGGTAAAACAGAGGATGGCAAAAACCATATCAAAATATCATGGTAGAGGTGAACATGTGGATGAAAATTATATAAATGCATTAAGTATGGAAGTAGAACAAGCATACGAAAGGTATACACTACCAACTTAGATACAAACCATAACAATGGAATTCAACCATGATATGATACCAACAAGTCACAAAAGAATTGAGAGCAGGATTATAGGCATCCTTAGCAAAGTTGAAAAACAATGCTTTAGTTGCACAAATATATGTTGGAAACTCCGAGCCTTGCAAACAAGTACGAAGTACTAGGGAAAAACAACCCAAACCCGTGTATCCTAAAGGTTTGAAATAATAGACGAGAAGTGAAAACTTTGCAAAGCAAACGAGGTAAGATAACTCAGCAATAGAACAACCTTGGATAAGGAGTAAAAAGGGTCATATTCAGAGTTTTGCAAATAATTTTAGCTTTCAAATAGTTTTCTCAAACTCTAGACTCAACATCGACCAGCTAGAAGGGTTTCCTACAGGCACTCCTGCTCTGATACCAAAATTTGTCATGACCCGGGATCAGGGCTAGACAAATACCAGATCCTCATCTGATATAAGCCTAACCTAAATTCCAAAACACGCAGGGAAAGATCGGTAACATTATAGAAAATACAAACCATACATTAATAAGGTAAACTCTTGTCAGGGGGATAACCCCCGGTAGGGTCATGAGAGGGAAAACATAGCGTAGCCGGGTTGGCTCCGAGTAAAGAAAGAACCAGGATAGGTAAGAACGGCCGGGTAAGATAAGCATGAGAGCCGAGATACAAACTATCTCGGCCCCTATAAGACAAAGTTGTAACCCTTGCAGGTACCGATGAGCCGAGTCAACTGAGGAAGGGCCGAGTCAAGATGGACACGTGGCACCTTTTCGAGTAAGGTTCAGGAGGGACCATGGTAAAGCATGTTCAAAAGAGAAGGGAACGCCGGGTGACACAAAAGGAGTTGGGTGACGCCCAAAGCGTGCGCTGACGTACAAAGTAACAGCGTGACGCCAAAAAGAACAAGAAGTAGCGTACCAGAAGACCGTTAGTTGTCAAGCTTTATGGAGTGGGCCTTTGGGCTTAGGGAAAGCCCATGACCCAGCCCATAATGTAGGGACCAAGATCCAAACAGTAAACCCTAGAAGCCAAAGGGGTATAAGCTAGCTAGCACTGCCTATATAAGGGAGGGCATAGCAGTAGCACAGAGAGGTTGGACCAAGTAGGGAACTAGTGCTGCGAACTTATGTAACATCCCTAAAATCATGTTTCAAACTCATGCATATCATCCATGCATCCATGATCATATGAATTTCATCTCAAAAAAATCATTTTAAAACAGAAGCATATATGCTTATTATTTCATGTAAGTTTGCTCTAGCCTTAGTGCTAACTTCCAATGAGAAGAGTACTTTGTTTTGTTCGGTAAGGTTTGAATTCAAACTTAGGCACTTTCCAAAGCTTGAGCAAAGTTTTTAAAACAAAATGAGTAAATAAAACCAATATTATGCCTATAGTATATATCACATAAAGGCTTGGTTTTATTTTTATTTTCAATTGATCAAAGTGTTTTGAGTAAACAGTGGTGTTTGACACACATTTGAGTGCAAGGTTTGCAGTATAAAAACCTAGAGAAGATTTGAATTCAAACTCATTTGATTTGGAGTTAAAAATCATTTCAGAAAATCAAAATAGAAAAAGAAAAGGAGAAAAGAAATAGAAAAGGGCCGGTGCCACCTATCTAGCCCAACGATGGATTCAACCCACTAAGCCCACCCGGGTTCCCCCTCTCTCTTTCTCACTCACAGACGAACCCACCAAGTCACTGACCACACGACCCCACCTCCTCTCTGTTTCACTCGCTGACAAGTGGACCCTGCGACCACGTCGTCGTTGTCGTCAATCACGCGCGGCCGCGACGCTCGCTCCGCCGTTACCTCGCCGTAGTCACTGCGGGCTTAATTGCCATTGATTCTGCGCTTAATCGCCGCTCCCCTTCTGCCTACATAACCCCCTCTGCACCGCGGCCATTTCCCCTCACCTAGCACCACCTCTCCGCCACCAGGCTGCCTAATCGCCTTGCACCGCCAAGCAGATGCAGACGGCCGACCAATCTCGGTAATCTTGCGCCCCCCCTTTCTCTGGTTCAAACCATCGTGACCAGCATGTCCTTGTGCGTTCACTGATGCCATCTGTTTGCTTTCTCATGACCTAGAGCGACGTCTTCGCTCTCACCCGCGAACACCTGAGCCGCCACTCGACTCCGACGTGTGATTCAGGTAAAACGAGACCGCCCCTTGCCTCCCCTTTGATACTGTCTTGATCACCAGGCCTTTGCGCATCTCCTAAACCATCTAGCTCATGCTAGGTCGATGCAGAGCCTCGGCAACATCTTCGACAGCAAGCATCTGACGCCGCCAACAACTCCGACGAGCTCCCTCGGCCACTACAGCGTGCCCCTTGACCAGCCATCGCCACCTTGAGCATCAGCATCGCATGGCGAGCTTGGTAAGCCCCTTCCCCCTCTCCCGTGCGACCTAGAACGCCGGTAGCAGTTTTGACAGAGCCGTCGCCGCCTGTCGCCGCCGCCAGCGCTGCCACTGGATGGTTGAGTGCTGAGCGCCGTTAGATCTAGATCCTGCGGATACGATAGAACCTAGACGAAGCGGTACGATTCAATCTGAGCCGCGTGATTAAGTTAGATCCAGCGGCTCAGAAGCGTGATCCGACGCGAACCGGTACGC
This sequence comes from Avena insularis, assembly GCA_023614405.1. Taxonomy (NCBI): domain Eukaryota; kingdom Viridiplantae; phylum Streptophyta; class Magnoliopsida; order Poales; family Poaceae; genus Avena; species Avena insularis. The sequence goes on along the minus strand of CM042685.1, from coordinate 54,417,731 downwards.
GCCAATCAGAAAGTGACGCGTGGCCAGGAATTAGATTTAGAAACAGAATTGGAATCTATTAGTTGTTTGATTTTGTTTTAGCCATACCTTTTGATTCCCACGTCCAAATTTGATGAATTTTATATCAATGGAATCAGGAGAGCAAGGCCTTTCTAAATATGCAATGTTTTTAATGTTTTGCTTCTGTTAAAATGGTTTTATTTACAGAAACACGTGTAGGGCTATTTTTTAGTATATGAAATATTTGAGAAATGTTTTAGTGTTTAAATAAATGTTGTTTGGCAAGTTTTGAACTTGTTTGTAAACCAGTACTATGCACTTGCTTTGTTGAGTTTAGAAAATCATCACATATCATGTTGCATGCATTCATATATTTTTGCTTGTATTTTATTTGTATGTGATTTGTGGTTATGATTTTATGTGTATATTTTGGTGCCAATAGTGATTGTGATTGTGAGGAGTGTAGCTATTCTCCAAACTACCAAGGCAAGTGGTGCTTCATAATATTTTACCCCTATGTTTTCTACTAAGCATTAGAAATATTTTTGCTAGACTTGCATGTTATATTTTGCTTATATGCCATGTTGGGAAATCCTAGTAGTTGTAGAATTTATAGGAAATTTCTAAGTTAAGATGCTTATCTATGCCATGCTTAGCCTAGCTAGTAGCAACCAAGGGTGGTGAAATATACATGCTATGATAAAAATATTTCTAAGTCTTTGGACTTGTGTTTTGCGTAATAAAACAACTAAGTAAATGAAACACCTAGGTAGAATGGAAGGAATGGTTTATTTTGAGTGGTTACACAAGGCCCATTTCTATGGTTTACCTTGTGTATCTCACTTGTGGAAAGCCACCCAGGAACAAAGAGATTTTAGAGGCCAAATGTTAAGAAGCTTCTAGTGCAGCCACTTGGCAATATGGGCTCTGCCTAGATCCCATAGGTTGCTAGAACTTAGCCATTTCGACAGTTGGTGGTAGTGGGATGATAGGTTGGAACGCGTCCATTTGGTCTAAGGGAAGGCTTCTGAAAGGTCCTGTCTTGGTGATGGAAGAATCTAAGTACTTAGACATGTCCCTGGAAAAGGACAATTTGAGCATCAAGACATGGAAGCTATCAAGAATATCCTCATCCCAATTTCTAAGTAAAACTTGTGGTTTAACAAGGGTGAAGGACCTCAATGTCTATTGGTGGTTCCTTGGGAAAAGTTTTGACAAAGAAAAACTTAGTGTTTTCAACTAATAGGCAAAACCTATTTTGAGCAAAGCAACCCTAAGCTACACTTAGCCAAATTTCATATAGTATCTAGTCCACCAAAAATTATACTAAGGTATCACTTGACAATACTATTCCAATGTATTGACCCACTGTGGGTGTAACTTGTGATGTTACAGGTTATTCTGATGAGGATTAGGAGTCATGAGTCTACACTTAACATGTTTGCCTGTGGCACATGAACATGAAGACTTTTATCTATTTATTTATATAAACTCTTGTATTAGGCCTGTGGCCATGGAGTTGTAAAGACTATGTTGTCTCTGGAATGACTGTAATAATGACCTTTGTTTCTGTGTACTTCATCTTAAACTGTGGATGCTAGCATTGATCCAGGGACTAGCATTGCAATCACAGGGATCCTTTTCCTTTATAAAGGAGGGATCTTACAGATGGTATCAGAGCACTGTGTTTCCTGTAGGATTATGACCCTAGGATTGGAAACCACTAAGGAAAAAATTTCAACAACTTCTACACTTGTCTATTCTTCTCGTAAACTTTTCTAATCTTCTTTCTCATCTCTATTTGTAGATGAACTCAATCAACGAAGCCATAAGGAAAGGACCACTCATGACAATGACCTTGGAGTGTGAGACAGAATTTCCCAAGGCTCTCAAGGACCTCATGGTTGCAATCGAAATACATGGTGCAGCTGTGGACAAAGGTTTTCCTATGATGGATGAAGGAGTTGAGTACTGGTGGGTGCAACTTCACTTGTATAAAAACAAGGAAGACAACCACAAGGAATCAGGATTCTGCATGTTCACCAATTCAGTGGTGCACACTACATTCTTTGATTCAGCAAGGGATGCAGCTTGGAGGACCATCAAAGAACTTGGTGATAGAGTCAAGTGCAGAATGCTCAACATCCAAAATGACCTAAAGGAAGAGAAGAAACATACCCAAGAGTTGGAGGCTACCAACCAAACCTTAAGAGGAGACATTATAGACTTAGTAATGGAGTCATGTGATCAAGATAGACTGATTGCTTCTAGAAACATTGTGTTAGCCAACAGATCCACTGAGATAGGATTGTAAGCGTACTTCGTTAGTTGGACCACCACTTATCACCTTATTTTCCAAATGTTGCTTAAAATAAGTTGAACCCTGGATGTTGTAATGGATTCATGTATGCCATGACTTGTGTGTTTTGATTTCCAAAGATATGCATGTGATGCCTTGCCTTGTGTTTTATCTTAATTGTGTTGTTTCTAATTTTTTCTATCTTATAAATAGATGCCTAATGTTACCTTCAGCACTGTTGAGGAGTTCCAGGGAACTCACTTTGGCCCTCGTATTATTGAGCTTACTAGTTTGCTCAATCTCCCTCTTCCTACCATCATGGTGCTTCCCCTCACCAAGTTTGAGAGGAAAGACCTTTGGGGTTTCAAGTTCAATTAGCCCGGACGCTAGACTGAGCCTACCATGGAGGCTATCATCTTCAAGCTCATGCACGATGACAAGGAGAGAGGCCTAGAGGTAGTCATGCAGGACTTGATTGGACGTCTGTTAGGGAGACACTCTCGACAGGTTAGAGGTACTCACTTCCACGTCTTCGGTAGACGTGATGAGGATGGAGAGGCCATCGACTTCGAGGACACTTCGAGGGAGACAGCAGAGCCGATTCGTCTATACCTCCAGGACTTAGAGGTTCTTCTTAGGCACGTGGACACTGATAGGACCAATGTCATGCTTAACAATGACGAACTCCAGGTGCAGCTTCGTGATAAGGACAAGCTCTTCGTGGAGCAAGATGAGATAGTCAAGGAGATGGAGGCAAAGTTCGAGAGCCAGGACAGAAAGTTCAAGAGTCAAGAGAAGCGAGTCCAGGATAGGACAGGGTATTCACGGTAGGTTAGATCATCTTGGAGATCCAAAATTTCATGGTCCACACCACGAATAGGATCTTTGAAGCAACGCTTGAGTTGAGACACATGAAAAACATCATGAACCTCTAGAAAATATGAAGGTAGATCCAATTTGTACGCAAGCTCACCCCACTTGGAGAGAATGCGAAAGGGACCAATGTAGCGAGGAGCCAATTTGCCTTTGATACCAAATCGATGGACACCCTTCAGAGGAGTGACCCGGAGATAAACTTGATCACCGACTTCATAATGAACATCAAGATGATGACGATCATAGTTGGTCTTCTGACGAGATTGAGCAGCCTTCAAACGCTCTCGAATTATGCGAACTTGATCTTCTGCTTCTTGGATCATGTTCTTGATTAAACCAAAGTGCAAGTCTTATTCATGCATGCAATGCTCAAACATGTCCTTGTAAATATTATAGAAAAGGGTGGTATGTTACAAAACACCTATGGGAACAAATTGATAAAGCTTGTTTCTGTAGGAGGTGTGCTCTACTTATAATGTTACTTATTGCTTTGATAAAGCTTGTTACTATAGGAGGTATAAACACCTCCCTTTTCAATGTGAGTATAATGATAATGTTACCATATCCTCTTATGTTAAAGGAAATTATGACTTTTATGATGTGGAACAAATTGAAGAATTTATTACCTTCAAGGGTGCATTTGAACTTGCTAGTTTGCTTGAAAATACTGATGATGCACCTTATGAATTTGAGGTTGATGAGATACTTAAATTTTGCTTTGATAATTACAAGGAAGAAAATGGCTATATTCTGGAATATTTTCGTAGATGATTTCCACTAATGGAAGAGACTAATGCCTTGCAGGAGCATATGGAAGAAAAAATTGTTGAAACTGGAAGCTCATTAGATGAAAAAGAGGAGAGTGATGAACAAAAGGAGGAAGAATGGATTATCTACCCATGCCTACCTTCTAATGACAGTAACTCTTTATCCCTTACATTATTTGATTGTCCCCCATGCTTACCAAAGGAGGATGAATGTTATGTTCATGTGGATCCTTTTGAAATATCTACTTTGGATAAAACTTCTAAAGGTTTTAATCCCACTATTTTTGATCTTGATAGAAATTTTGTGTTTGTAGATCATGAAAAGCAGGATTTATGTGATAGCTATATTGTTGAGTTTATTCATGAGGCTACTGAAAATTATTATGAGAGAGGAAAATATGGTTGTAGAAGTTTTCATGGTACTGAAATACCTCTCTATGTGCTGAAAGTTTTGAAGTTACTATTGTTTCATCTTCCTATGCCTATCACTTCGTTCTTTGTGAATTTTTTTCATACAAGATTCCTATGCATAGGAAGAGGGTTAGACTTAAATGTGTTTTGAATTTGCTTCTTGACGCTCTCTTTTATTTCAATTCATATTTCTTATGTGAGCATCTTCTGAAACTTTCATGCCTAACTTAAAGGTGTTAAAGAAAAGTACTTGTTGGGAGATAACCCATGAGTTTTCTTGAGTCTTGGAAGTTATTACTTCTATAATGAACTCTCCATATCCTTTTTGTTTTATTTTTGTGCCAATAATGACCTCTAATTAGAGGGAAGTAAGATTTGGGGAGTTGCTGTTGCGAAACAGATTTTTGTCCTCCACCATAAAAATTCATGAGGAGTCTCCCTAAGTCGGATTGAGCTGAAAATTTACTAATAAATCCCCCAGTATGTTATATAACTTTCGTTAGTTCAACACGTTTTGATTTGAGCAACAGGAGGTCTTCGAAGATATCGGTTTCTACCTACTGGTCTGTTTTGACAGATTTCTGCCATTATTTGCATTTGCTACTTATTGATTCCTTTTTGGTTCTTTTTGGGAAATTGAGCTTCTTAAAAGAGTTTCTACAGTATATTGTGTTTTGTAACATCCCTAAAATCATGTTTTCAAAGATTGCATATCATTCATGCATGCATATCATTTAGGGATCAATTTCAAACCCATTTTAAGAAAATAGAAACTTTGGGTGCTATTATTTCATGTGGACAAAATTTGATCCAATGCTACTCTCTAGTGAGAGATTAATTGTTTTAAAAACATTGTTGTGTGTTCATAGGATTGTTTGATGAGTTCCAAGCTTGAACAAAAATTCCAAAAACAAAATATGGTTTTTAAACCATTTATTTATCCTCATTAAAACTTGTGCTAAGGCACTATTTATTTTGAATTTTCAAAAGAACCAAACAAGTCCAGCAAGACAGCTTGGTTTTATACTCAAAAATATGCATGTTTCACTTTATAAAAGTCCAGAAAGATTTGGAATTCAAATGCTTTTGAAATTATTTGAAAAGGATTCCTGAAAATCAATTTAGAAAAAGAAAAGGAATTAGAAAACAGAACTGGGCTCGGCGCCAGCTTTTCATCCCAATAGCAAACTCAGCCCAACAAGCCCACCCGGGGTTTCCCACTCTCTCTCTCACGCGGCGCAGACCTACCCCACGCTCACTAACTGGTGGACCGAAATGCCACGCGTGCATCGTCCCCAAGCCACGCACCGCCATGACCCCGTCGACGCCGCCATTACCTCCATCACTGCCGCGAATGAATCAGGCTTAATTGTCGGCGTTTCCTCGCGCGATCCTCGCCCCTGCTCCGGCTATAAAGCCCTCTCCTCCGCCCGCATCTTTCCCCTCACTCAGCACACTCACCTCGCCACCAGTCGCCAAGATTCGAATCTGCACCGCCACAGACGAAAGCTCCGACAGCGATCACGGTGAGCTCCGACCGCCCCTTTGCTTCTGGTTCAAACGAGCGTGACCCTCGTGTCCTTGCACAACTACTAACACCACTGGATTGTGCTAGGGAGATCCCGTACGTCGTCAACGTCGCCGTCTGCACGAACCCGACGCCGCCAGCAACTCCGACGAGGTCCTGCCGCTGCGTCCGTGTGCCCCTTGACAAACTACTGCCCTTGACCCTGCGCGTCTGGTAAGACACGCCACACACCCCAGCCCCTCCTGTATTCGCCGGAGCATCACGACTTGGCGTTGCGCGCACTTGCCGCCAAATACCGCCAATCCTTGGTCGTTTGATCGGCAGCCATTAGATCTAGATCTAACGCGTGAGATAGAATCACTTAACGAAGCGGTATGTTTAGATCTGGACCATGCGCAGTCACTTTAATCCAACGACTCTTTTCGATCGATCCGTCCGAACCGGTACGGGCCAATCAGAAGCTGCCGCGTGTCCTGTGATTAGATTTAAAAACAGAATTTAGATCTATTAGTGATTCAAACTTGCAAAATTCATAACTTTTGATCCCCACGTTCAAATTTTGCAAATTTTATATCATTGGAATCAGGAGAGAAAATCCTATCTGTTTAGGCAATGTGTTTAATGTTTTACCTTTGTAAAAATGGTTGTTTTTGCAGAAACATTTGTAGGCTCAATTTGAGTGTGGTTATAACTTGAAAAATGTTTTAAAGATCAAATAAAGTTTGTTTTGAGTATTTTGGTCTTGTTTATGATTCAGTACTGTACACTTGTCTTGTTTGGTGTAGAAAAATCATCACATGGCATTTGCATGCATTCATATATTTTTGTATGTATAATTTGTTATGTGATTTTGGTGCCATTATTTTATGTGTAGATTTTGTTGCTAATAGTGATTGTGGTTGTGAAGATTGTTGCTACTCCCCAAACTACCAAGGCAAGTGGTGCTTCATGATTTTATTCCTATATTTTCCACCTATTCACTAGAAATATTTTTGTATAGGACTTGCATGAATATTTTCATAAGTATCTATATGCTATGCTTGGGAAATCCTAGTAGTTGTAGAATTGTTAGAAATTTCTCTAAGTTAAGATGCTTACCATTGCATGCTTAGTCTAGCTAGTAGCAACCAAGGGTGGTTATATATTCATGCTATGTGAAATATTTCTAAGTCTTTGACTTGTGTTTTTGCTTAATAAAACAACTAAGTGAATAAAACACCTGGGTGGAATGGAAAGAATGGTTTGTGTTGAGTGGTTACACAAGGCCCATTTCTATGCTTTACCTTGTGTATCTCACTTGTGTTAAGCCACCCAGGAAAAAAGGGATTTGAGATGCCAAATGTTAAGAAGCTTCTAGTGCAGCCACAAGGCAATATGGGCTCTGCCTGGATCACATAGGTTGTAATAACTTAGCCATTTGGACAGTTGGTGGTAGTGGGATGATAGGTTGGAACGCGTCCATTTGGTCTAAGGGAAGGCTTCTGAAAGGTCCTGTCTTGGTGAAAATCCAGTCTTGTGGGGAAAGTGCACAACCTCTGCAGATGGAAGAATCTAAGTACTTAGACATGTCCCTGGTATTGGAAAATTTGAGCATCAAGACATGGAAGCTATCAAGAATCTCCTCATCCCAATTTCTAAGTTAAAACTTGTGGTTGAACAAGGGTGAAGGATCACCAATTTCTATTGGTGATTCCTTGGGAAGGTTTTGTCAAAGAAAAACTTAGTGTTTTCAACTAATAGGTAAAACCTATTTTGAGCAAAGCAAGCCTAAGCTACACTTAGCCAAATTCATATAGTATTTAGATGTTAATATTCTACTAAGGTATCACTTGCCAATACTATTCCAATGTATTGACCCACTATGGCTGTAACTTGTGATGTTGCAGGTTATTCTGATGATGATTAGGGGTTATGAGTCTACACTCAACATGCTTGCCTGTGGCACATGAAGATGAAGCCTTATTTATCTTATTCTATATTTGAACTCTTGTATTAGGCCTATGGCCATGGAGTTTGTAAAAGACTATGTTTGTCTCTGGAATGATATGTAATAATGACCTTTGTTTCTGTGTACTTCATCTTAAACTGTGGATGCTAGCATTGATCCAGGGACTAGCATTGCAATCATAGGGATCCTTACCTTTATAAAGGGAGGGATCTTACAGATGGTATCAGATCACTGTGTTTCCTGTAGGATTATGACCCTAGGAATGGATTAGAAACCACTAAGGAAAATTTTTCAACAACTTCCACAGTTGTCTTTTTCTTCTCGTAAGCTTTACTAATCTTCTTTCTCATCTCTATTTGTAGATGAACTCTATCAACGAAGCCATGAGGAAGGGACCACTCATGACTATGACTTTGGAGTGTGAGACAGAATTCCCCAAGGCTCTCAAGGACCTCATGGTTGCCATGGGAATAAATGGTGCAACTGTGTACAACGGTTTCCCCGTGATGGATGAAGGAGTGGAGTACTGGTGGGTGCAACTTCACTTGTATAAAAACAAGGAAGACAACCACAAGGAATCAGGATTCTGCATGCTCACCAACTCAGTGATGCACACCACATTCTTTGACTCTGCAAGAGATGCAGCTTGGAATGCCATCAAGGAGCTTGGTGATAGACTCAAGTGCAGAATGCTTAACACCCAAAATGACCTTAGAGAAGAAAAGAAGCATACCCATGAGTTAGAGGCTACCAACCAACGTTTAAGAGAGGACATCATAGACTTAGCAATGGAGTCATGTGATCAGGATCGACATATTTCCTCTAGGGATGCCCTATTAGCTAACTTGGCAAATGAGATGGGATTGTAACATACTTCGTTAGTTGGACCACCAGACTTATCATTTCCTTTCCAAAAAAAATTCTAAGTTATGTTGAACCTTGGATGCTTGTAATGGATTTATGTATGCCTTTACTTGTGTGTTTGATTTCCAAAAATATGCTAGTGATGCTTTGTCTTATGATTTTATCTATCTATGTTGATTCTAACATTTTCTATCTTATAAAATAGATGCCTAATGTTACTATCAGCACGGCTGAAGAGTTCAAGGGAACTCGTTTCGGCACTCGTCTTATTGAGCTCACTAGTGTGCTCAATCTTGCGCTTCCTAGCATCATGATGCTTCCCCTCACCAAATTCGAGAGGAAGGACCTTTGGGGCTTCAAGGTTACTCAGCCAGGACGCCAGACTGAGCTAGCCACGGAGACCATCACTTTCAAGCTCATGCATGATGACAAGGAGAGAGGCCTAGAGGTAGTCATGTAGGATTTACTTATGTGTTTTCTAGGGAGACACTCTCGGGATATTAGAGGTACTCACTTCCACGCCTTCGGTAGACTCGACGAGGATGGTGAGGCCATTAACTTTGAGGATGCTGCTAGAGAGATGGCAGAGCCGATTCGTCTGTACCTCCAGGACCTATAGGTTCTTCTTAGGCACCTAGATACTGATAGGACCAACGTCATGTTTAGCAATGACGAACTCTAGGTGCAGCTTCGTGAGGAGGACAAGATCTTCGTGGAGCAAGATGAGATAGTCAAGGAAATGGATGCCAAGTTTGAGAATCATGATAGAAAGTTCAAGAGTCAAGAGAAAAGAGTCCAAGATAGGAACAAGAAGATTCGAGAGATGATTGCAGAACTAGAGGCCAAGGACTTCGAGCTCGAGCATCAGCAGGTGGTGATTGAGAGACTTCGTTCACAAAAGAGGGCTCTCAAAGCCAAAGTAGAGGCCTTGACTACCAATGTCGAGGAATACAAGACCGCTATGGAGAATGCAGGTCTTACACTTGTTGATGAGGAGGTTGATGCAGAGGAGTAGTGATGACTACTCATTTATCTTATATTTACCATGCTTTTGATTATTGAGTCGCAATGATCATCCAACATGTGGATGGCTTGCTATTGGTGTGGTTGCTTTTCAAACTTGTTGTTTATGTTGTTGAACTTTTGTTATTTTTATGCATGTTTGGTGATTGTTTATGTGATGTATTGTGCATGTTAAACATCTATGGGTATCTCATTCTTATCCTTATGAAAACCACAGATGCCTCCTCGACGTGCCAACCCCAACCTGAACAACAACAATGTCACCCAGAGATGCAACAACTGATGACAGCTCAGATACAGCTGATGCAGATGATGACTACCTTTATGCAGAATCAGAACAATAACAATAACAACAACAACAACAATCAGAACAATCCACCAGGTTTTGACATGCTTACCAGATTCTTAAGACTGAGGCCTGCTAAGTTCTTAGGAACTACTGATCGCATGGTGGCCAATGATTGGCTACACTCAGTGAACAAGGATTTGGTAACCGTCGGCTGTACCGACAAGGAGAAAGTCAGGTTTGCAGCTCACTTGTTGGAAGGACCAACAACTACTTGGTGGGATAACTTCCAGATCACCACTCCCATTGAGGATGTGACATGGGCTATCTTTGAAGATGGTTTCTGTATTGCTCACATCTCATCCGGAGTGATGAGTTTGAAGAAGAAGGAATTTCATAACTTGAAGCAGCGCCACCGCAGCGTGGCTGAATATATTGAGGATTGAACGATGAACTGAACCTGCAGCTATCTGTGGCCTATGTCCCCACTTATCAGTCTCTTTGTGACAAGGCTGCCATCTTGGAGAGCAAGATGAAACAGGTTGAAAGCAGGAAGAGGAAGCACTCTGACAAGCACAGCTCGGGATCATCTCACAAGCGTTCCCATTATGATGATGGTGGGAGTTCTGGATCCCACAAGCATGGAAAATACAACATCCACCACAACCACAACCGTCATCATGACAACAAGCATCACCGTGGTCATGACAATGACAAGTACAAAAATCACAAGAGTGGACACAAGAGCCTGTTGGGCCACGCAGAGATAAAACAAAACTTTTTCCTCTAACGTGGTGATCCCAAGATCTAGTTGAGGTAGAAGGACACGAGGTTTACCACTAGACGGGCAGTTGCAGATTATTGATGTAGCGCATCAGTTGATGCAGTGCAGTCCTCACGATCTGATCGTCCTGGTGCTGAACGTATAACACCTCTGCTGGTATCCACACGTACAAGGAGGAGCACCGGCGTCGAACTGCTAGGTTCGTTTCGACGGTAGGACTGTTGTGGAGCTAGGGTTTCCAACACATGGAATGACCTAACCGAACAACGATTAACCTTTCTGGGTTACGATGCTCCACTATATATAGGGAGTGAACATGGGATCTGCTCGCGCGTCCCATTCACTAAAGCCCATATAACACTAGTCACTGTGAGTCCAACTCACTAACTCAGTCCTAATCCGGTTTAGGTCCAACCAACCAGATTACAGGTTCAGATCCAATCCGAACTTGCTCCCGCTCTTAAGTTTGCGACCCCGCAGGCTCATGGCTACTTGGATATGATTGGAGTCCGACTCTCAATCGATCAGTCGGTAGCGGCTCCTAGAAGAACGTGCCGACTCCCAAATACCAAAGAGTCATGACGACTTGCCTTTCCAATGCTACTTGCGTCCGAGTCCCTTTTGCCTCACGATATACCTTGTCAGACTATAGGCAAATATTTGTCATCCCTTAAATAGTCCGACTCTCTTCTCGATCCGAGATAAGTGATTCACCCGACTAACTCTTATTCGATCGCCTAGATTAACACTTAACCGAGTCGTGCATGGCCATGCTTTCCGAATCATATCTCACGAGAGTGCCCAGAGAATCTCTCTCCAAGTGGAGGGGCAAAATCCTGTCTGGGTTATTCACATCACACATCTTGATTCTCAGTCGACCCGAACTCTGCCTTTATAACTGCCCAGTTACGGATCAGCGTTTGATAGAACCTAAGTCGGTGATCCTCAACTCGGACTATGCAATAACCTCAAGTCTAAGGATTACATTGATTGAGATATACAAATGACAACTTGTTCGTTGTACCTCAATATGGGTCAATCTGACTCGCTAAACTCTTTAGCCGAATCTGTGTAAGTTGGAATAGCATCTCCATGCCCATGACAAGTGGAACCGAGTCATCAAGCCAACTTTCACATTGGTCTAAGTTGTGTATCCAGCACAACCTCAATGACCAAGGATATTTAGTACAAACAACATGAATGCATAGTTCCACAACCGAATCACATATTCAATGATACACATCAGATGTTTATACAAGGACTACTTAATATCTTTATGAATACAATGGGAAATATCATCATACATGATTGCCTCTAGGGCATATTCCCAACAGAGCCACCACAATGGAAGTTGAAGTGGTAGTGGAAGCCAGCCTGTCAAGAAGGATCTTAGTCAGGTTGAATGTTTCAAGTGCAAGAATATGGGGCATTATGCGAATGAATGCCCAGAAAAGAAAGTTGAAGGACCCAACAAGCCCAACCCTTTCCAGAAGGGACAGGTGAACCACATCAATGTGGAAGAGATCTATGAGGAACCTAATGCTGTTGCTGGTAAGTTCAAACTCAATTCTGTTCCAGCATTTGTTCTCTTTGATACTGGTGCATCTCATTCATTCATATCAAGAGCATTTGTTGAAATAAATGAACTACCAGTAGAAACTATTGGATGTCCTATAAAAGTAAGTTCTCCTGGCGGAGAAATGATAGTGAACTCAGGATGTCATGATCTAGTCATAGAGTTTGGGAAATATAAGTTTCCTGTTAATCTGATAATCCTAAATTCCCAAGGATTGGATGTCATTTTGGGAATGGACTAGATGACCAAGCACAAGGGAGTGCTAGATTGTGCCAACCGTACTGTCACACTCACAACTCCAGAAAACAAAAGGATTAGATTCAAGACTAACTTTGAACCAAAAGGGAGTAAGCTAAATTCTCTTAAGGGGGTTAGCATGGACAGTGTGCCAATTGTGATTGAATATCTGGATGTGTTTCCGGAAGAATTGCCGGGAATGCCACCAGATAGAGATGTGGAATTTTTGATTGATTTGCTACCAGGATCTGGACCAATAGCAAAGAGACCGGATAAGATGTCAGTTGATGAGTTGAAAGAACTCAAGAAACAACTTGGAGAACAGTTGCAGAAAGGATTTATTCAACCAAGTTCTTCATCTTGGGGAGCACCAGTTTTGTTTGTGGAAAATAAAGATAGAAGTCAAAGGTTATGCATAGACTACCATTCACTTAATTAGGTAACTATTAAGAACAAATACCCTTTGCCTAGAATCAATGACTTGTTTGATCAGCTAGAAGGAGCCTGTGTGTTCTCCAAGATTGATCTCCGATCGGGATATTTTCAGATTAAGATAAGAGAACAAGACATACCTAAGACAACTTTCACCACTAGGTATGGATTGTATGAGTACACCGTGATGCCATTTGGTTTGATCAATGCACCAGCTTACTTCATGAATATGATGAACAAGGTGTTCATGGAGTTCCTTGACAAGTTTGTTGTCGTTTTTATCGATGAAATTTTGATCTACTCCAAGAGCAAAGAAGAGCTTAGAGAGCATAAGTTGTATGCCAAATTCAGCAAGTGTGAATTCTGGTTGAATGAAGTTGGATTTCTTGGACACATTTTGTCAGGAGATGGTGTAGTAGTTGATCCCGCAAAAGTGTCAGCTGTAACTGAGTGGGAATCTCCTAAGTCAGTGAAAGAGGTTCGTAGTTTCCTTGGCTTGGCAGGATACTACAGAAGGTTCATTGAAAATTTCTCCAAGGTAGCTAAAGCAATGACGGAGTTATTAAAGAAAGATAAGAAATTTGCTTGGAATGATGGATGTGAACTCAGTTTCCATGAGTTGAAGAGGAGACTAGTGACAGCACCAGTCTTATGCCTGCCAGATTTGGAGAAGGATTTCCAAGTGTATTGTGATGAATCTCATCATGGATTAGGTGCAGTTCTAATGCAAGAAGGGAAAGTTGTGGCTTATGCCTCGAGACAACTCAAAACTCATGAGGTAAATTACCCAACTCATGATTTGGAGTTAGCCTCTGTTGTCCATGCACTCAAAACATGGAGACACTATCTTTTGGGAAAGCGATGTGAAGTGTTCACAGATCACAAAAGTTTGAAGTATATCTTCACCCAGAAAGAAATTAACATGAGACAAAGAAGATGGCTAGAACTCATCAAGGACTATGACTTGAGTTTGCAATACCACCCCGGTAAAGCAAATGTTGTAGCAGATGCTCTAAGCCGTAAGGTTTTCGTGAATGGCCTTACTAAAGGAGAGTTGCTAGATGATCTGTGTGCCCAATTTAGAGATCTCAGATTAGAAATTGTGCCTGAGGGACATCTCATGTCATTGGATGTTCAACCCACTTTGTCGGACAATATCAAAGAAGCCCAAAAGACAGATAAGGAAATTTAAGAGATCAAAGAAAAGATTGGCAAAGGAAAAGCCAAAGGATTCCATGAAGACGAACATGGTACTTTATGGTATGGAAAACGTATCTGTGTTCCACAAGATCCGGAGCTTCATAAACTGATCTTACAAGAAGCACACAACTCACCATATTCCATTCATCCGGGTAACACCAAAATGTACATGGATATGAAAGAAAGATTTTGGTGGAATAATCTCAAGAAAGACATCGCCGAACATATTGCTTTGTGTGATGTATGTAGTAGAGTGAAAGCGGAACATCAGAAACCAGCAGGATTACTACACCCACTACCTATTCCAGATTGGAGGTGGGACAAGATTGGCATGGATTTCATCACTGGACTGCCAAGGACCAGGTCAGGATATGATTCTATTTGGGTAGTAGTGGATCGCCTAACTAAAGTGGCTCATTTCATACCCGTGAAGACAACCTATACAAGTGATAAGTTAGCCAAGATATACATGAGTAGGATTGTATGTCTGCATGGAGTACCCAAGAGTATTGTGTCTGATAGGGGAACTCAATTCACTTCTCATTTTTGGAGGCAACTACATGAGTCATTGGGAACGAGGTTGGAATTCAACACTGCTTTTCATCCTCAGACTGATGGTCAGACAGAAAGAACCAACCAGATTCTTGAAGACATGTTGAGAGCATATGCTCTCGATTATGGAGCTAGTTGGGATGAAAGTCTGCCTTACACAGAATTCTCTTACAATAACAGCTATCAAGCCAGTATTGAGATGCAACCATTTGAGTTTCTCTATGGGAGAAAGTGTACCACCCCATTACTATGGAATGGTGTGGGACAAAGAAGTTTGTTCGGACCAGAACTAATCAAAGAGGCTGAAGAGAAAGTAAAACTAGTTAAGGACAGATTGAAGATAGCACAGTCTCGACAGAAAAGCTACGCAGATCCTAAGCGTAGAGAAGTCACCTATGAAGTAGGTGATAGAGCTTATCTTGGAGTGTCACCACTTCGTGGAGTGAAGAGATTTGGAGTCAAAGGAAAATTGGCCCCAAGATATGTTGGACCATTCAAGATTCTGAGTCGTAAAGGAGAAGTAGCTTATGAGATTGAATTGCCAGAATCATTGTCTGCCGTTCACAATGTGTTTCATGTGAGTCAGCTTAAGAAATGCCATCCAGAGATGGAAGAGATTTCTTTGAAGGATACTATACCATTGGAGTATGTTCAATTGGAAAGTGACCTCACTTATGAGGAAAAACCTATCAAGATTCTTGAGACTGCAGAAAGAGTTACTCGGACTAAGACTATCATGTTCTCCAAAGTTCAATGGAACCATCATTCCGAAGAAGAAGCAACATGGGAAAGAGAAGATGATCTCCGGAAAGACCACCCTCACCTATTTGCTAGCCAATCCGAATCTCGAGGGCGAGATTCACCTAAGGGGGTTAGATTTGTAAGATCCCTAAAATCATGTTTTCAAAGATTGCATATCATTCATGCATGCATATCATTCAGGGATCAATTTCAAACTCATTTCAAGAAAACAGAAACTTTGGGTGCTATTATTTCATGTGGACAAACTTTGATCCAATGCTACTCTCTAGTGAGAGATTAATTGTTTTAAAAACATTGTTTTGTGTTCATAGGATTGTTTGATGAGTTCCAAGCTTGAACAAAATTTCAAAAAACAAAATATGGTTTTTAAACCATTTATTTATCTTCATTAAAACTTGTGCTAAGGCACTGTTTATTTTGAATTTTCAAAAGGAACCAAACAAGTCCAGCAAGACAACTTGGTTTTATACTCAAAAATATGCAGGTTTCACTTTATAAAAGTCTAGAAAGATTTGGAATTCAAATGCTTTTGAAATTATTTGAAAAGGATTCCTGAAAATCAATTTAGAGAAAGAAAGGAATTAGAAAATAGAATTGGGATCGGCGCCAGCTTTTCAGCCCAATAGCAAACTCAGCCCAGCAAGCCCACCCGGGGTTTCCCTCTCTCTCTCTCATGCGGCACAGACCTACCCCGCGCTCGCTGACTGGTGGACCCAAATGCCACGCGTGCATCATCCCCAAGCCACGCACCCCCACGACCCCGTCGACACCGCCGTTACCTCCATCACTGCCGCGAATGAAGCAGGCTTAATTGCCGGCGTTTCCTCGCGCGATCCTTGCCCCTGCTCCGGCTATAAAACCCTCTCCTCACCCTGCATCTTTCCCCTCGCTCAGCACACTCACCTCGCCACCAGGCTGCCAGTATTTTGAACTGCACCGCCGCTGCCCAATGAGCTCTAGCAAGCGATTACGGTGAGCTCCGACCGCCCCTTTGCTTCTGGTTCAAATGAGCGTGACCTTCGTGTCCTTGCGCAACTACTAACACCACTGGATTGTGCTAGGGCGTTCCCGTACGTCATCAACGTCGCCGTCTGCACGAATCCGACACCGCCAGCAACTCCGACGAGGTCCTGCCGCTGCGTCCGTGCACCCCTTGACAAACTACTGCCACATTGAGCTTCCTCATGACCATGCGAGTCCGGTAAGCCACGCCACACACCCCAGCCCCTCCTGTATTCGCCGGAGTGTCGCTGACAGAGCGCCGCTGCCGCACCACCGTTGCCAGCGCCGCCAATCCTTGGTCGTTTGATCGGCAGCCGTTAGATCTAGATCTAACGCGTGAGATAGAATCACTTAACGAAGCGGTATATTTAGATCTGGACCATGCGCAGTCACTTTAATCCAACGGCTCTTATCGATCGATCCGTGCAAACCGGTACGGGCCAATCAGAAGCTGCCGCGTGTCCTGTGATTAGATTTAAAAATAGAATTTAGATCTATTAGTGATTCAAACTTGCAAAATTCATAACTTTTGATCCCCACGTTCAAATTTTGCAAATTTTATATCATTGGAATCAGGAGAGAAAATGCAATCTGTTTATGCAAGGTTGTTTTTGCAGAAACATTTGTAGGCTTAATTTGGGTGTGGTTATTATTTGAAGAATGTTTTAAAGATCAAATAAAGTTTGTTTTGAGTATTTTGGTCTTGTTTATGATTCAGTACTGTACACTTGTCTTGTTTGGTGTACAAAAATCATCACATGGAATTTGCATGCATTCATATATTTTTGTATGTATAATTTGTTATGTGATTTTGGTGCCATTATTTTATGTGTTGATTTTGGTGCTAATAGTGATTGTGGTTGTGAATATTGCTGCTACTCCCCAAACTACCAAGGAAAGTGGTGCTTCGTGATTTTATTCCTATATTTTCCACCTATGCACTAGAAATATTTTTGTATAGGACTTGCATGAATATTTTGATAAGTATCTATATGCTATGCTTGGGAAATCCTAGTAGTTGTAAAATTGTTAGAAATTTCTCTAAGTTAAGATGCTTACCATTTCCATGCTTAGTCTAGCTAGTAGCAACCAAGGGTGGTTATATATTCATGCTATGTGAAATATTTCTAAGTCTTTGACTTTTGTTTTTGCTTAATAAAATAACTAAGTGAATGAAACACCTGGGTGGAATGGAAAGAATGGTTTGTGTTGAGTGGTTACACAAGGCCCATTTCTATGGTTTACCTTGTGTATCTCACTTGTGGAAAGCCACCCAGGAAAAAAGGGATTTGAGATGCCAAATGTTAAGAAGCTTCTAGTGCAGCCACATGGCAATATGGGCTCTGCCTGGATCACATAGGTTGCAATAACTTAGCCATTTGGACAGTTGGTGGTAGTGGGATGATAGGTTGGAACCCGTCCATTTGGTCTAAGGGAAGGCTTTTGAAAGGTCCTGTCTTGGTGAAAATCAAGTCTTGTGGGAAAAGTGCACAACCTCTGTAGATGGAAGAATCTAAGTACTTAGCCATGTCCCTGGTATTGGACAATTTGAGCATCAAGACATGGAAGCTATCAAGAATCTCCTCATCCCAATTTCTAAGTTAAAACTTGTCGTTGAACAAGGGTGAAGGATCACCAATTTCTATTGGTGATTCCTTGTGAAAGTTTTGTCAAAGAAAAACTTAGTGTTTTCAACTAATAGGTAAAACCTATTTTGAGCAAAGCAAGCCTAAGCTACACTTAGCCAAATTCATATAGTATTTAGATGTTAATATTCTACTAAGGTATCACTTTCCAATACTATTCCAATGTATTGACCCATTGTGGCTATAACTTGTGATGTTGCAGGTTATTCTGATGATGATCAGGGGTTATGAGTCTACACTCAACATGCTTGCCTGTGGCACAAGAAGATGAAGACTTATTTATCTTATTATATATTTGAACTCTTGTATTAGGCCTATGGCGATGGAGTTTGTAAAATACTATGTTTGTCTCTGGAATGATACGTAATAATGACCTTTGTTTCTCTGTACTTCATCTTAAACTGTGGATGCTAGCATTGATCCAGGGACTAGCATTGCAATCACAGGGATCCTTAACTTTATAAAGGGAGGGATCTTACAGATGGTATCAGAGCACTGTGTTGCCTGTAGGATTATGACCCTAGGAAAAAATTTCAACAACTTCCACACTTGTATTTTTCTTCTCATAAGCTTTACTAATCTTCTTTCTCATCACTATTTGTAGATGAACTCAATCAACGAGGCCATGAGGAAGGGACCACTCATGACTATGACTTTGGAGTGTGAGACAGAATTCCCCAAGGCTCTCAAGGACCTCATGGTTGCCATGGGAATACATGGTGCAGCTGTGTACAAAGGTTTCCCCGTGATGTATGAAGGAGTGGAGTACTGGTGGGTGCAACTTCACTTGTATAAAAACAAGGAAGACAACCACAAGGAATCAAGATTCTGCATGGTCACCAACTCAGTGATGCACACCACATTCTTTGACTCTGCAAGAGATGCAGCTTGGAAGGCCATCAAGGAGCTTGGTGATAGACTCAAGTGCAGAATGCTTAACACCCAAAATGACCTTAGAGAAGAAAAGAAGCATACCCAAGAGTTAGAGGCTACCAACCAACGTTTAAGAGAGGACATCATAGACTTAGCAATGGAGTCATGTGATCAGGGTCGACAGATTTCCTCTAGGGAAGCCCTGTTAGCTAACTTGGCAAGTGAGATGGGATTGTAATGTACTTCGTTAGTTGGACCACTACACTTATCATTTCCTTTCCAAATTTTTTGTCTAAGTTATGTTCAACCTTGGATGCTTGTAATGGATTTATGTATGCCATGACTTGTGTGTTTGATTTCCAAAAATATGCTTGTGGTGCTTTGTCTTATGATTTTCTCTATCTATGTTGATTCTAACTTTTCTATCTTATAAAATAGATGCCTAATGTTACTATCAGCACGGCTGAAGAGTTCAAGGGAACTAGTTTCCTCACTCGTCTTATTGATCTCAATAGTGTGCTCAATCTTCCGCTTCCTAGCATCATGATGCTTCCCCTCACCAAGTTCGAGAGGAAGGACCTTTGGGGCTTCAAGGTTACTCAGCCAGGACGCCAGACTGAGCCAGCCACGGAGACCATCACTTTCAAGCTCATGCATGATGACAAGGAGAGAGGCCTAGAGGTAGTCATGCAGGATTTACTTGTGTGTGTCACATCCCAAAATTTTCCAAAATTTTGAAATGTGAAAAATAAATAAACAAAATAAATAATTTTTGAAACTTAGGGTGAGAAGAAACTTTTTGATTCCAATTGGAAACATCAAAACCTATTTTGATCAAATAAAATCCTAAAGGGATTTAAAAAGATAAACAAATAAAATAAAGTTATAATAGTTGGAATCACTATTTTTGGATCTTTAAACAAAAATATATGGTTTTGATAAGCAAAGTTGGAATTATAAATAAGGATTATTTTTAAAAGAGCCAAATTAATCTTGGCTAAAGAAAAATGAAATAAAATATTTTGTTTGATAAAAAGAGTAAAGGTTTATTTAAATAAAATAATAAGGATTTATTCATATCCAATTTTTATTTGAGTAAAGGATTTTCCCATTTTAAATAAACACTAAAACTTGTTAAAGTATTTTAAATAAAAATTCCAAGTGTTTTATATTTTCAAAGAAAACCTACTGAAAAGGTTTCGGTATTATTTAGATTTCAAATAGAGTTTTAAAAATAAATTAAATACTATTTGAAATAAAGACTAAGGTCTATTCATTTAATTGTTAATAGATACTAAAAGAATAAAAAAATTATTTTGTTTTGGACTTTGGAATATGTTATTAAACAGAATTAAAATCAACACAAAGTTTGGTGGTGGTTTGATTTGATTTGGAGTTTGAATTGTTTGAAATAACATCAAAAGAGAAATTCCAAAAATAAAAATAAAAATCCTTCAGTATAAAAAAATGAAACAAAGCAGACCCAACCCATCTGGCCCAACTAAGCCCAGTCCAGCCCAACTAACTCACCCCGCAGTGAACCGTTGTTCACTGAGTAACGCACCCGCTGAGTCTCCCCACTCCCTCTCTCGCTGACCGTTGGACCCACTGCCTCGTCATCATCGTCTCCACCGCGTCGACCGTTCCCCCTCTCCGTTTAATGTCGTGATTACTCTCCTTGAATTCGCGTTGATGGTCGGATTTAACCCGCCAGTGACCATGCACACTTAAGCGTCGTGCCCTCCTCTCTCTTTCCCCTCACTTGCCAGCGCCTCTCTGCCCCAGGGCTGTTCTAATTTTGAACCACACCACCTCTGTCTCCGACAACGTTTCCGGCCAATTCCGGCACCGACCAGCCGCCCCTCGCCTCCCATTGCACGTAGCCTTGCTCCCCATCGTCAGGCGCATATCCCAATGCCAGCTGCTTGACCGCGCCCGCTCCAGAACATCGGCAACCTCAAAGTTTCTCCGGCGAGCTCCCCTGGTAAGCACCGACCGCCCCGAGCCTTCCCGTTGATGCTCCCATGATCCCTGATGTCGTATGCCTCTAACCATGCCTTTATCTTACCTTAGAGTGACCTGTAGCCTCGCCCCCGTCGACAACCGTGCGAGCCCGAGCCAGAGAGCAACTCCAACGAGCAATTACGTCCGACCTCGTGTGCCCCTTGCCTCCTCGCGAATGCGTTGAGATTCAGCATCGCCCTGTGAACACTATGAGCATTTCCTCTCCCTCCTTTCCTTCCTGCTTCGCCAGAACCACCGCGAGTAGAGCCCGCGCCGCCAGTCGCCGCCAGCACCGCCAACTGATGGTCAAACACCTGTGAGCCGTTAGATCGTCATCCAATGGCTATGATATAACTACTTAACGAAGGCTTATCACTCGATCTGCACCGTGCGATTTAAATGAGATCCTGTGTTCTGTAACAGCTGATCCAACCAAATAGTTTTCAACCAATAGGAAGCAGCCACGTAACCAGACTCAAAATTTAAAAACAGAACTAGATCTATTAGTGGATTGATTTTGTAAAATTCATAACTTTAGTTCTACACGTCCAAATTTTGCAAATTTTATATCAATGGAATCAGCAGAGCAAGTACTTTGCAACCATGCACTTTGTTTAATGTTTTGCTTCTGGAAATTTGGTTGAATTTGCAGAAACATGTGTAGGCATATTGTGAATATAAAAATTGTTCTAGATATAATTTTATGGTGAAATCTTTGCAAAATGATTTGTTTTGAACCTACTGACCATAGGAACCAACTTAATGATTTTAAAAAAATTATTTTGTGAAGTTAGGGAATAAATATTTGAGTTAGCTCATTTGTAGTCAAATAAAAATATTCTCTATGTTTTAGAAATGATTTTTGAGTAAAATCTTTGGGAAATGATTTTAATTAAACTCTCTGACCCTAAGCACCAAGTTTTGAGATTAAGAACATATTTGATGAACCATATAAAGTTATTGCTTTACTAAAAGATATTTTCAACAACATAAAATATCACCTTAGCATAATATTTGGTTTATGAGATGAAACCTTTTGCAAATGGTTTTACCACTTTTTTAAATGACCACCTTGAACTTTATAATGTTTAGAGCCTAGTAGTTCAAATAGAACTATCTTTTGCATGCTTGCATGCATGACCTTGTTTTTGTTATTTTATGTGTGACAAATTGTTTGAATGTTAGTTGAATTTGTGTTTGCTTGATTGAATTGTAGTGAAGTTAGAAGAGTGTGATATTTGCAAGATCAAGAAGTGAACCAACATTCTCTACTAAAAGGCAAGTGACACTATCATCCATGTCCTAATATTTTCATTACACTTAGTGGATTTTTGTAAAATGCATGATAAGGATTACTATATTTTATGCTATGCTAAATCCTAATAGGATACCCTAATATATTCCTTAGTGAAAACATTGTAGTTGTAGTATGCTTAGCCCTGCTATATATTTGGGATGGGATACATGATATGATTATATGAAGTGTTGGAAAGATATATATTTTATATAATAAAACAAGTACTCAATGAACCACCTGGGTGGACAAGGATACTCAAGTTTTGAACAAGGTGGCAACAAAGTAAACCATGTTTATATGGCTATCTTTTTGTGTGTGCACTAGAAGAAAACTACCCAGGGACTTAGAGACTGAACATGTTTCTTGTACAGTGGCTTCCGTGTATAGCCACGTGCTAAATGGGCTCTGGCTTAGTCAAGTACATAGTGGAAGACTGTAAGATCCCTCCTTTATAAAGGAAAAGGGTCCCTGTGATTGCAATGCTAGTCCCTGGATCAATGCTAGCATCCACAGTTTAAGATGAAGTACACAGAAACAAAGGTCATTATTACAGTCATTCCAGAGACAAACATAGTCTTTAGAACTCCAAGGCCACATGCCTAGTACAAGAGTTTGAGTAAGTAAATAAAATAAAGTCTTCATCTTCATGTGCCACAGGCAAACATGTTGAGTGTAGACTCATGACTCCTAATCCTCATCAGAGTAACCTGCAACATCACAAGTTACAGCCACAGTGGGTCAATACATTGGAATAGTATTGGCAAGTGATACCTTAGTATAATTTAGGTGGACTAGATTCTATATGCAATTTGGCTAAGTGTAGCTTGGCTTGCTTTGCTAAAAATAGGTTTTGCCTATTAGTTGAAATCACTAAGTTTTTTTTGTCAAAACTTTTCCCAAGGAACCACCAATAGACATTGAGGTCCTTCAACCTTGTTCACCCACATGTTTTTACTTAGAAAATTGGGATGAGGAGATTCTTGATAGCTTCCATGTCTTGATGCTCAAGTTGTCCTTTTCCAAGGACATGGCTAAATACTTAGATTCTTCCATCTGAAGAGGTTGTGCACTTTCCCCACAAGCCTTGATTTTCACCAAGACAGGACCTTTCAGAAGCCTTCCCTTAGACCAAATGGACGCGCTCCAACCTATCATTCCCACTACCACCAACTGTCCAAATGGCTAAGTTCTAGCAACCTATGTGATCCAGGCAGAGCCCATATTGCCAAGTGGCTGCACTAGAAGCTTCTTAACACTTGGCCTCTAAAATCTCTTTGTTCCTGGGTGGCTTTCCACAAGTGAGATACACAAGGTAAACCATAGGAATGGGCCTTGTGTAACCACTCAACATAAACCATTCCTTCCATTCCACCCAGGTGTTTCATTTACTTAGTTGTTTTATTAGGCAAAACACAAGTCCAAAGACTTAGAAATATTTTCATCATAGCATGTATATTTCACCAACCCTTGGTTGCTACTAGCTAGGCTAAGCATGGCATAGATAAGCATCTTAACTTAGAAATTTCCTAGCAATTCTACAACTACTAGGATTTCCCAACATGGCATATAAGCAAAATATAGCATGCAAGACTAGCAAAATATTTCTAATGCTTAGTAGAAAACATAGGGATGAAAATATTCATGAAGCACCACTTGCCTTGTTAGTTTGGAGAGTAGCTACAATCCTCACAATCACAATCACTAGCACCAAAATCTACACAAAGAATCATAGCCACAAATCACATACAAACCATATACAAACAAAAATATATGAATGCATGCAATATGATATGTGATGATTTTTAAAACTCAACAAAGCAAGTGTATAGTACTGGTTCATGAACAAGTTAAAAAAACTTGCCACACAACATTTATTTAAACCTTAAAACATTTCTTAAACAATTCATATACTCAAAATAGTCCTACACAAGTTTCTGCAAATAAAGCCATTTTAACAGAAGCAAAACATTAAACACATTGCATATTTAGAAAGGTCTTGTTCTCCTGATTCCATTGATATAAAATTTGTCAAATTCTAACATGGGGATCAAAAGTTATAGCCAAAACAAATTCAAACATCTAATAGATTTAAATCCTGTTTTTAAACCTAAACTGCTGCCACGCGTCTTAATCTGATTGGCCCGTTCCGCTTCGTTAAGTGATCTAATATCACGCGCTGGATCCAGATCCAACGGTCCTAGATCAAACGACCATAGCTGGGCGGCGCTGGCGGTGGCTACTGGCGGCGGCGAGCTTTGTCTACGGCGGCGCGACGCTACAGGGGGTTCTAGGGTCGTTGGAGGCGCTTACCAGAACCGTGGCGATGCACTGATGCTCAACCTGGCGACGGCTTGGCAAGGGGCGCACGGACACGGCTGCACGGGCTCGTCGGAGTTGCTGACGGCGTCGGGCTTGGGTGGACGACGACGTTGGCGACGCTCCTGGTCACCCTAGCATGAACAAATGGCATCAGGAGACGCACAAGACTACGGCGAATGTGTTCGTGTGAAGCAGAGGCGAAGGGGAACAAAGGGCTCACCGAGTTTGATCGCCGGAGTTGAGGATGCCGTCGGGAGCTTGCAGCGTTTGACGAAGTCGACGACCTGGTGCAGTACAGGACGAACCAGTGGGGTCAGAAGGTGCACAAGGAAGTGGTGAAGCAGATCGTATGAACAAGAGGGAGAGGGGCGCACGGGGCTCACCGGAATCGGTCGCTAGAGTGAGCTCTGTCTGCAGCGGTGCGAGGATGATTGCGGGCAGCCTGGGGACGTTTCTGTCTGGCTTTGTTGGGGGAAATGGCCGCGAGGGGGAGGTGGTCTTATAGCCAGAGAGGGGGCAAGGATCGCGCGCGGAATCAAGGGAATTTAAGTGAGGAATCAACGTGGCAATGATGGGCGGAGGAAACGGCCGGCGACGTGGTCGTGGGCGCGATTTGGGGACGAAGGGTGACACGGCAGTGTGGCCCAGTTGTCAGCGAGGGAAACAGAGATGGGGTGGGGTCGTGTGGTCAGTGACCTGGTGGGTGTGTCTACGAGTGAGAGAGAGAGGGGGGGATCCCGGGTGGGCTTACTGGGCTAGATTCTTAGTTGGGCCAGATAGGTGGCGCTGGCCTTTTTCTATTTCTTTTCTCCTTTTCTTTTTCTATTTTGATTTTATGAAATGATTTTCAAATCCAAATCAAATGAGTTTGAATTCAAATCTTCTCTAGGTTTTTATACTGCAAACCTTGCACTCAAATGTGTGTCAAACACTACTGTTTATTCAAAACACTTTGATCAAGAGAAAATAAAAATAAAACCAAGCCTTTATGATATATATAATAGGCATAATATTGGTTTTATTAATTCATTTTGTTTTGAAACTTTGTTCAAACTTTTGATGGTGCCTAAGTTTGAATTTCAAACCTTACTAAATCAAAACAAGTACTCTTCTCATTGGAAGATAGCACTAAGGCTAGAGCAAACTTACATGAAATAATAAGCATATATGCTTCTGTTTTGAAATGATTTGTTTGAAATGAAACCCATATGATCATGGATGCAT
Source organism: Avena insularis (assembly GCA_023614405.1). Lineage (NCBI taxonomy): Eukaryota > Viridiplantae > Streptophyta > Magnoliopsida > Poales > Poaceae > Avena > Avena insularis. Next base: position 54,391,821 of record CM042685.1, on the reverse strand, counting down.
GGATGATATGCATGAGTTTAAAACATGATTTTTGGGATGTTACAAATCTAACACCCTTAAGATGAGTCTCGCCCTCGAGATTCAGATTGGCTAGCAAATAGGTGAGGGTGGTCTTTCCAAAGAACATCTTCTCTTTCCCATGTTGCTTCCTCTTCGGAATGATGGTTCCACTGCACTTTGCAACACTTGATAGTCTTAGTCCGTGTGACTCTTTCTGTAGTCTCAAGAATCTTGATAGGCTTCTCCTCATAAGTAAGATCACTTTCCAATTGTACCTCCTCCAAAGGTATAGTATCCTTCAAAGAAGTTTCTTCCATTTCTGGATGACATTTCTTAAGCTGACTCACATGAAACACATTATGGACAGCTGACAAAGACTCTGGCAGTTCGATTTCATAAGCAACTTCTCCTTTATGACTCAAAATCTTGAATGGTCCAACATATCTTGGGGCCAACTTTCCTTTGACTCCAAACCTCTTCACTCCACAAAGTGGTGACACTCTAAGATAAGCTCTATCACCAACTACATAGGTGACTTCTCTACGCTTAGGATCTGCGTAGCTTTTCTGTCGGGACTGTGCTATCTTCAATTTGTCCTTAACCGGCTTGACCTTCTCTTCGGCTTCTTTGATAAGTTCTGGTCCGAACAAACTTCTTTCTCCCACACCATTCCATAATAATGGGGTGGTACATTTTCTCCCGTAGAGAAACTCAAATGGTGCCATCCCAATGCTGGTTTGATAGCTGTTGTTGTAAGAAAATTCTGTGTAAAGCAGACTTTCATCCCAACTGGCTCCATAGTCTAGGGCACATGCCCTCAACATGTCTTCAAGAATCTGATTAGTCCTTTCTGTTTGGCCATCAGTTTGAGGATGAAAAGCAGTGCTGAATTCCAACCTCGTTCCCAATGACTCATGTAGCTGTCTCCAAAAATGGGAAGTGAATTGAGTTCCCCTATCAGACAAAATACTCTTGGGCACTCCATGTACATACAATTCTACTTATATAGATTTTGGCCAACTTAGCACTTGTATAGGTTGTCTTCACGGGTATGAAATGTGCCACTTTAGTTAGGCGATCCACTACTACCCAAATAGAATCATATCCTGACCAGGTCCTTGGTAATCCGGTAATGAAATCCATACCAATCTTGTCCCACTTCCAATCAGGAATAGGTAGTGGTTGAAGCAAACCTGCTGGTTTCTTATGTTCTGCTTTCACTCTACTACACACATCACACAAAGCAATATGTTCGGCGATGTCCTTCTTGAGATTATTCCACCAAAATCTTTCCTTCATGTCCATGTACATTTTGGTGTTACCCCGATGAATGGAATACGGTGACTTGTGTGCTTCTTGCAAAATCAGTTTCCAAAGCTCCGGATCTTGTGGAACACAGATACGTTTCCCATGCCATAAAGTACCCTGTTCGTCTTCTTGGAATCCTTTGGCTTTTCCTTTGCCAATCTTTTCCTTAATTTCTTCAATCTCCTTATCAGTCTTCTGGGCTTCTTTTTGATCTTGTCCAACAAAGTAGGTTGAACATCCAAAGACATGAGATGCCCTTCAGGCACAATCTCCAATCTGAGATCTCTAAATTGGGCACACAAATCATCGAGTAATTCTCCCTTGGTGAGTACATTCACAAAAACTTTGCGTCTTAGAGCATCCACTACAACATTCGCTTTACCAGGGTGGTATTGCAAACTCAAGTCATAGTCCTTGATGAGTTCTAGCCATCTTCTTTGTCTCATATTAATTTCCTTCTAGGTGAAGATATACTTCAAACTCTTGTGATCTGTGAACACTTCACAACGCTTTCCCAAAAGATAGTGTCTCCATGTTTTGAGTGCATGGACAACAGAGGCTAACTCCAAATCATGAGTAGGATAGTTCACTTCATGATTTTTGAGTTGTCTCGAGGCATAAGCCACAACTTTTCCTTCTTGCATAAGAACTGCACCCAAACCATGATGAGATGCATCACAATATACTTGGAAATCTTTCTCTAAATCTGGCAGACACAAGACTGGTGCTGTCACAAGTCTCTTCTTCAATTCTTGGAAGCTGAGTTCACATCCTTCAGACCAAGCAAATTTCTTGTCTTTCTTTAGCAATTCTGTCATAGGCTTAGCAACCTTGGAGAAATTCTCAATGAACCTTCTATAGTAACCTGCTAAGCCAAGGAAACTATGAATTTCTTTCACTACCTTAGGAGATTCCCATTCAGTTACAACTGAAACTTTAGCAGGATCAACTGCTACACCATCTCCTGACACAACGTGTCCAAGAAATCCAACTTCATTCAACCAGAATTCACACTTGCTGAATTTGGCATAAATTTTATGCTCTCTAAGCTTATCAAGTATCAAACGCAAATTCCCTTCATGCTCTTCTTTGCTCTTGGAGTAGACTAAAATGTCATCGATGAAAACGACAACAAACTTATCAAGAAATTCCATGAACACCTTGTTCATAATATTCATAAAGTATGCTGGTGCATTGGTCAAACCAAATGGCATCACGGTATACTAATACAATCCATACCTTGTGGTGAAAGCTGTCTTAGGTATGTCTTGTTCTCTTATCTTGAGTTGGAAATAACCTGACCGAAGATCAATCTTTGAGAACACACAGGTTCCTTCTAGCTGATCAAACAAGTCATTGATTCTAGGCAAAGGGTATTTTTTCTTGATAGTCACCTCATTGAGTGAACGGTAATCTAAACATAACCTTTGACTTCTATCCTTCTTTTCCACAAACAACACTGGGGATCCCCAAGATGAAGAACTTGGTTGAATAAATCCTTTCTGCAACTGCTCTCCGAGTTGTTTCTTGAGTTCTTTCAGTTCATCAACTGACATCTTGTAAGGTCTCTTTGCTATTGGTCCAGATCCTGGTAGCAAATCTATAAGAAACTCCACATCTCTATCTGGTGGCATTCCCAACAATTCTTCCGGAAACACATCCGGATATTCACTCACAATTGGCACACTATCTATGCTAACCCCCTTAAGAGAATTTAGCTTACTCCCTTTTTATTCAAAGTTAGACTAGAATTTAATCCGTTTTCTTTACGGGGTTGTGAGTGCAACAGTACGATTAGCACAATCTAGTACTCCTTCATACTTAGCCATCCAATCCATTCCCAAAATTACATCCAGTCCTTGGGAATCTAGGATTATCAGACTCACTGGAAACCTATGCTTTCCAAACTCTATTACTAGATCCCGGCATCCAAGACTTACTATCATATCTCCACCTGGAGAACTAACTTTTATTGGACACCCAATGTTTTCAGTTGGAAGCCCATTTCTATCAACAAATGCTTTTGATATGAATGAATGCGATGCTCCAGTATCAAAAAGAACAAATGCTGGAATAGAATTGAGTCTGAACTTACCAGCAAGAGCATCAGGCTCCTCATAGATCTCTTCCACATTGATGTGGTTCACTTGTCCCTTGTGAAAAGGGTTGGGCTTGTTGGGTCCTTCAACTTTCTTTTCTGGGCATTCATTTGCATAATGCCCCATTTTCTTGCACTTGAAGCACTCAACCTGACTAATGTCCTTCTTGATAGGCGGGCTTCCACTTCCACTACCACTGTGGTGGCTCTTATATCCACCCTTGTGGTTCTTGTACTTGTGATTGTCATGACGACGGCGATGCTTGTTGTCATGACGGTTGTGGTTGTGGTGCTTGTTGAATTTCCCATGCTTGTGGGATCCTGAGCTTCCACTATCATCATAATGGGAACGTTTGTGAGACGATCCCGAGCTGTGCTTGTCGGAGTGCTTTCCCTTCCTGCTTTCAACTTGCTTCATTTTGTTCTCCAAAATAGCAGCCTTGTCACAGAGAGACTGGTAAGTGGGAACATAGGCCACATCTAACTGCAGGTTCAGTTCATCATTCAAGCCTTCCAGAAATTTTTCCTTTCTCTTAGCATCGGTGTCAACTTCATCCGGTGCATAACGCGCCAGATTGTTGAACTCCTCAATATATTCAGCCACGCTGAAGTGGCGCTACTTCAGATTATGAAACTCTTTCTTTTTCAGACTCATCACTCCAGATGAGATATGAGGAGTACGAAAGCCATCCTCAAAGATAGCCCATGTCACATCTTCTATGTGAGTGGTGATCTGGAAGTTATCCCACCAAGTGGCGGCTGATCCTTCCAGCAAATGTGCTGAAAATCTGACATTTTCTGCATCAGTACAGCCCACAGTTACAAAGTACTTGTTCACAGAGCGTAGGCAGTCATTGGCCACCATGGGATCAGTTGTTCCTGAGAACTTTGCTGGCCTCAATCTCAAGAACCTGGTAAGCATGTCAAAACCCGGTGGGTTGTTGTTGCTGTTATTGTTGTTATTGTTGTTGTTGTTGTTTTGGTTCTGGATGAACGTCGTCATCATTTGCATCAGCTGAGTCTGAGCTGTCATCATTTGCTGCATTTCTAGAGTGATGTTGTTGTTGTTGGGGTTGGGGTTGGCACGACGGGGAGGCATCTGTGGTTGTTCAATAGAGATAAGAATAAGATACCCATAGATGCTTTCATGCACAATACATCACATAAACAATCACAAAACATGCATTATAGCAATAATAGTTCAACAACAAAATGACAAGTTCCCAAAGTAAACACACCAATAACAAGCCATCCACATGTTGGATGGTCATTGTGACACAAATAAAGTATGATAAATAAATGATAAATGAGTAGTCATCGCTACTCCTCGGCATCAACCTCCTCCTCAACAAAGGTAAGACCTGCATTCTCCATTGCGGTCTTGTATTCCTCGACATTGGCGGTCAAGGTCTCTACTTTGGCTTTGAGAGCCCTCTTCTGGGAACGAAGCCTCTCAATCACCGTCTGCTGATGCTCGAGCTCGAAGTCCTTGGCCTGTAGTTCTTCAGTCATGTCCCGAATCCTCTTGTTCCTATCCTGGACTCGCTTCTCCTGACTCTTGAACTTTCTGTCCTGGCTCTCGAACTTTGCCTCCATCTCCTTAACTATCTCATCTTGCTCATGAAGAGCTTGTCCTTCTCATGAAGCTGCACTGAGTTCGTCATTGTTGAGCATGACGTTGGTCCTATCAGTGTCCACGTGCCTAATGAGAGCCTCTAAGTCCTGGAGGTATAGACGAATCGGCTCCGCTGTGTCCCTCGAATCGTCCTCGAAGTCGATGGCCTCTCCATCCTCATCACGTCTTCCGAAGACGTGGAAGTGAGTACCTCTAACCTGTCGAGAGTGTCTCCCTAGCAGACGTCCTATCAGATCCTGCATGACTACCTCAAAGGCCTCTCTCCTTGTCATCGTGCATGAGCTTGAAGATGATAGCCTCCGTGGTAGGCTCAGTCTGGCATCCGGGCTGATTGACCTTGAAACCCCAAAGGTCTTTCCTCTCAAACTTGGTGAGGGGAAGCACCATGATGGTAGGAAGAGGGAGATTGAGCAAAGTAGTGAGCTCAACAATACGAGGACCAAAGCGAGTTCCCTGGAACTCCTCAACAGTGATGATGGTAACATTAGGCATCTATTTATAAGATAGAAAAAGTTAGAACAACACAATTTAAGATAAAAACAAGGCAAAGCATCACATACATATCCTTGGAAATCAAACACACAAGTCATGGCATACATGGATCCATTAAAAGAACCAAGGTTCAACTTATTTTAAACAACTTTTGGAAAATAAGGTGATAAGTGGTGGTCCAACTAACGAAGTACGCTTACAATCCTATCTCACTGGATATGTTGGCTAACACAATGTTTCTAGAAGTAATCCTCTATCTTGATCACATGACTCCATCACTAAGTGTATAATGTCTCCTATTAAGGTTTGGTTGGTAGCTTCCAACTCTTGGGTATATTTCCTCTCTTCCTTTAGGCTATTTTGGATGCTGAACATTCTGCACTTGACTCTTTCACCAAGTTCTTTGATGGTCTTCCAAGCTGCATCACTTGCTGAGTCAAAGAATGTAGGGTGCATCACTGAATTGGTGAACATGCAGAATCCTGATTCCTTGTGGTTGTCTTCCTTGTTTTTATACAAGTGAAGTTGCACCCACCAGTACTCAACTCCTTCATCTATCACAGGAAAGCCTTTGTACATAGCTGCACCATGTATTTCCATTGCAACCATGAGGTCCTTGAGAGCCTTGGGGAATTCTGTCTCACACTCCAAAGTCATTGTCATGAGTGGTCCTTTCCTTACGGCTTCGTTGATGGAGTTCATCTACAAATAGAGATGAGAAAGAAGATTAGAAAAGTTTACGAGAAGAATAGAGAAGTGTAGAAGTTGTTGAATTTTTTTTCCTTAGTGGTTTCCAATCCTAGGGTCATAATCCTATAGGCAACACAGTGCTCTGATACCATCTGTAAGATCCCTCCTTTATAAAGGAAAAGGATCCCTATGATTGCAATGCTAGTCCTTGGATCAATGCTAGCATCCACAATTTAAGATGAAGTACACAGAAACAAAGGTCATTATTATAGTCATTCTAGAGACAAACATAGTCTTTACAACTCCAAGGCCACATGCCTAGTACAAGAGTTTGAATAATTAAATAAAATAAAGTCTTCATCTTCATGTGCCATAGGCAAACATGTTGAGTGTAGACTCATGACTCCTAATCCTCATCAGAATAACCTGCAACATCACAAGTTATAGCCACAGTGGGTCAATACATTGGAATAGTATTGGCAAGTGATACCTTAGTATAATTTAGGTGGACTAGATTCTATATGCAATTTGGCTAAGTGTAGCTTGGCTTGCTTTGCTCAAAATAGGTTTTGCCTATTAGTTGAAATCACTAAGTTTTTCTTTGTCAAAACTTTTCCCAAGAAACCACCAATAGACATTGAGGTCCTTCACCCTTGTTCACCCACAAGTTTTTACTTAGAAAATTGGGATGAGGCGATTCTTGATAGCTTCCATGTCTTGATGCTCAAGTTGTCCTTTTCCAGGGACATGGTAAGTACTTAGATTCTTCCATCTGCAGAGGTTGTGCAGTTTCCCCACAAGGCTTGATTTTCACCAAGACAAGACCTTTCAGAAGCCTTCCCTTAGACCAAATGGACGCGCTCCAACCTATCATTCCCACTACCACCAACTGTCCAAATGGATAAGTTCTAGCAACCTATGTGATCCAGGCAGAGCCCATATTGCCAAGTGGCTGCACTAGAAGCTTCTTAACACTTGGCCTCTAAAATCTCTTTGTTCCTGGGTGGCTTTCCACAAGTGAGATACACAAGGTAAACCATAGGAATGGGCCTTGTGTAACCACTCAACATAAACCATTCCTTCCATTCCACCCAGGTGTTTCATTTACTTAGTTGTTTTATTAGGCAAAACACAAGTCCAAAGAATTAGAAATATTTTCATCATAGCATGTATATTTCACGAACCCTTGGTTGCTACTAGCTAGGCTAAGCATGGCATAGATAAGCATCTTAACTTAGAAATTTCCTAGCAATTCTACAACTACTAGGATTTCCCAACATGGCATATAAGCAAAATATAGCATGCAAGACTAGCAAAATATTTCTAATGCTTAGTAGAAAACATAGGGATGAAAATATTCATGAAGCACCACTTGCCTTGGTAGTTTGGAGAGTAGCTACACTCCTCACAATCACAATCACTAGCACCAAAATCTACACAAAGAATCATAGACACAAATCACATACAAAACATTTACAAACAAAAATATATGAATGCATGCAATATGATATGTGATGATTTTTAAAACTCAACAAAGAAAGTGTACAGTACTGGTTCATGAACAAGTTAAAAAAACTTGCCACACAAGATTTATTTAAACCTTAAAACATTTCTCAAACAATTCATATACTCAAAATAATCCTACACAAGTTTCTGCAAATAAAGCCATTTTAACAGAAGCAAAACATTAAACACGTTGCATATTTAGAAAGGGCTTGTTCTCCTGATTCCATTGATATAAAATTTGTCAAATTCTAACATGGGGATCAAAAGTTATAGCCAGAACAAATTCAAACATCTAATAGATTTAAATCCAGTTTTTAAACCTAAACTTCTGCCACGCGTCTTAATCTGATTGGCCCGTACCGCTTCGCGTTGGATCACGCTTCTGAGCCGTTAGATCTACTTAATCTGCATGGCCCAGATCTACCTATACCACTTCGTTAAGTGATCTAATATCACGCGCTAGATCCAGATCCAACGGTCCTAGATCAAACGACCATAGCTGGGCGGCGCTGGCGGTGGCTACTGGCGGTGGAGAGCTCTGTCTATGGCGGAGCGGCGCTACAGGGGGTTCTAGGGTCATTGGAGACGCTTACCAGAACCGTGGCGATGCACTGATGCTCAACCTGGCGACGGCTTGGCAAGGGGCGCACGGACACGGCTGCACGGGCTCGTCAGAGTTGCTGGTGGCGTCGGGCTTGGGTGGACGACGACGTTGGCGATGCTCCTTGTCACCCTAGCACGAATAAATGGCATCAGGAGACGCACAAGACTACGGCGAATGTGTTCGTGGGAAGCAGAGGCGAAGGGGAATAAAGGGCTCACCAAATTTGATCGCCGGAGTTGAGGATGCTGTCGGGAGATTGCAGCGTTTGATGAAGTCGACGACCTGGGGCAGTACAGGACAAACCAGTGGGGTCAGAAGGTGCACAAGCAAGTGGTGAAGCGGCTCGTATGAACCCGAGGGAGAGGGGCGCACGGGGCTCACCGGAATCGGTCGCCGGAGTGAGCTCTGTCTGCGGCGGTGCGAGGATAATTGCGGGCAACCTGGGGGCGTTTCTGTCTGGCTTTGTTGGGGGAAATGGCCGCGAGGGGGGAGGTGGTCTTATAGCCAGAGCGGGCGAGGATCGCGCACGGAATCAAGGGAATTTAAGCAAGGAATCAACGCGGCAGTGATGGGCGGAGGAAACGGCCGGCGACGTGGTCGTGGGCGCGATTTGGGGACGAAGGGTGACGCGGAAGTGTGGCTCAATTGTCAGCGAGGGAAACATGGAGGGGGTGGGGTCGTGTGGTCAGTGACCTGGTGGGTGTGTCTACGAGTGAGAGAGAGAGAGGGGGATCCCGGGTGGGCTTACTGGGCTAGATTCTTAGTTGGGCCAGATAGGTGGCGCTGGCCTTTTTCTATTTCTTTTCTCCTTTTCTTTTTCTGTTTTGATTTTCTGAAATGATTTTCAAATCCAAATCAAATGAGTTTGAATTCAAATCTTCTCTAGGTTTTTATACTGCAAACCTTGCACTCAAATGTGTGTCAAACACTACTGTTTATTCAAAACACTTTGATCAAAAGAAAATAAAAATAAAACCAAGCCTTTATGATATATATAATAGGCATAATATTGGTTTTATTAATTCATTTTGTTTTAAAACTTTGTTCAAACTTTTGATGGTGCCTAAGTTTGAATTTCAAACCTTACTGAATCAAAACAAGTACTCTTCTAATTGGAAGATAGCACTAAGGCTAGAGCAAACTTACATGAAATAATAAGCATATATGCTTCTGTTTGAAATGATTTGTTTGAAATGAAACCCATATGATCATGGATGCATGGATGATATGCATGAGTTTAAAACATGATTTTTGGGATGTTACAAAGACCCATGCACTGGCATCTTCAGATTAACTAGAATTGTGTAAGGGAAATTTATCCCTACATTGGTGCCTGGTTGACAAGCTAGCATTGTGTATTGGGAGGACTTCTATGGAAAGACTTTGTCACATTCTCGATCTGCCAGTACTCCATCTTGGTGAGTACTTATCCAGCGGCCACTGGTGGCAACAAGACGAGATTGTGTCATGTGGATAAAGTGTACAACTTCTGCAGAAGATCAAAATTCTAAGTACTTAGCCGTGTCCCCGGTTATGGACAACTCTGAGCAACTAAGGCCTGAAGCTATGAAAGATCTCGACATTCCAACTTCTCAAAGTAAAACTTGATGGTCACAACAAGGGATTAGAAGCACTTGGAGTTGTCCAAGTAGTTCAGAAAGATTTGACAGAAGATCAAAACTATTTTGAAAAGATAGGATAAAACTATATTGCTTTCTGCAAAAGAGCCTAAACCCTACTGAGCCAAATATGCATGTAATGATAGGATCCACTTATTTCTACATAGTAGTGAAACTTGCCAATACAATTCAAATGTATTGACCCTTGTGGCTTCAACTTATTATGTTGCAGGTTTGTTTGATGTTAGTGAAGTGTGTTGAATAGGAATACAAGTCTGCAAACAACATGATTGCATGTGGCACTTTGAAGATGAAGGACCCCATGATATTGTTATATTCTGCTGCATTGAAATGAGATAGCCAAATGAGCTATGTAAGATGTAGTAGTTTATTTTATTCCTGGTTATAAATTTGTATTATGACCTTTGTTTCTTGATATTACATCTTAACTGGGGATGCTAGCTATTGATCCAGGGACTAGCATTGTAAACACAGGGATCTCTACCTTATTAAAGTTGGGAACCTTACAGATGGTATCAGAGCACTGTGTTGCCTGTAGGATTGTAACCCTAGGATTGGACAAAACCCCTTAGAAAAATAGGAGTTGTATTTGTTCCAAAAACTTATCTACAAACAATCTTGTAAACTCTTTCCTCAACCTTTTGGTTTTGAATTCTACACCTCTTCCTTTTCAATTTGATGGACAAAGCCTTCACCATGACCAATGATTTCAACTTTAGTTCCACCAAAGATTTCAACTTAGACATCACTAAGGATTACAAGTGAAAAACCAAGAGACATTAGCTACCTACCACAGACATTGATATCAAGTTAGAGTATGGATCATATTGACCTATGAGGTATGACTATACTAAGTGGATTATTTCAAGAAAAACTTGTTGTTTCCTTCAACTCATGAGTTAAGCTCATAAGTTGTTAAGTGGATAGTTGCTTGTTGATTGATTGATTGTTTGATTGATTGAACTTGGATGTTTGAGTTGTGTGTTAGAACTTCTTAAAAACCTATCCATCATTACTTATCCCTATCAAACCAACAGATGCCTCCCCAACCAAAACAACAACAATATCACCCCTGAGATGCAGCAGATGATGACAACTCAGACACAGCTGATGCAGGAGATGACCATGTTCATACAGAATCATAATAATAACAACAACAACAATCAGAATAATCCTCCAGCTCATGACATGCTCACCAGGTTTCTGAAACTAAGGTCTGCAAGGTTCTCTGGAACAACTGATCCAATGGAAGCCAATGACTGGTTATGTTCGGTGAATAAGGACTTAGTGACTGTTGGCTGCACCGATGAAGAAAAAGTTAGGTTTGCATCACACTTGCTTGAAGGACCAGTAGCAACATGGTGGGACAACTTTCAGATCACCACTCCCCTTGAAGATGTAACTTGGGCTATTTTTGAGGATGGTTTCCGTATAGCTCACATCTCATCTGGAGTGATGCACTTGAAGAAAAAGGAGTTTCACAATCTGAAATAGTGTCACCACAGTGTGGCTGAGTACATTGAAGAATTCAACAATCGGGCACGCTATGCACCAGATGAAGTTGATACAGATGCTAAGAGAAAGGAGACATTTCTTGAAGGACTTAATGATGAGTTGAACCTGCAGCTAGCTGTTGCCTATGTCCCAACTTATCAATCACTCTGTGACAAAGCCACCATTTTGGAAAACAAGATGAATCAAGTTGAGAACAGGAAGAGGAAGCATAAACTCAAGTATCACTCAGGATCATCAAAAAAGAAGCATTCATTCAAAAAGAGCAATGAAGATTCTGAACCACATTAGTATCACCACAACAACAATGGAAGTGATAATAATGGAAATGATATTGACAATGGAGATGACCTTGGTCAGAGCCAACATGACACTTTCAAGAAGAAAGACATTAGCCAGTTGTAGTGCTATAATTGTAAGGAACTTGGACACTATGCATCATACTGTCTTGAGAAGAAAAAGAAAAAGGATGCTAAAAGATCCAATGGAAATGACTCCAATGTCACCCAGAAGGGACATGTGAACCACATTGACATGGATGGAAACTTTGAAGAGATAGAAGAAGTGGATGTCAGAAACTAATTAACTCAGAAGAGTTAAATAAGGATTCCTTGTCTAGATATCAAGTGTTGAACCCATAGTCAAGTGAACCATCAATGTAACCCTATGAGACTTTCTTTTAAGGGTGGTACTACCCTAGTTGTCTTCAAGCCAACTTGTAACCCTAGCCTTCCCAAATCTCGGGACGAGATTTCTTTTAAGGGTGGTAGCCTGTCACATCCCAAAATTTTCCAAATTTTGACATATGAAAAATAAATAATTGTTGAAATTTAGGGTGAGAAGAAACTTTTTGATTCCAATTGGAAACATCAAAAACTATTTTGATCAAATAAAATCCTAAAGGGATTTAAAAACATAAACAAATAAAAAAAATAAAGTGATAATAGTTGGAATCACTATTTTTGGATCTTTAAATGAAAAGATATGGTTTTGATAAGCAAAGTTGGAATTATAAATAAGGATTATTTTTAAAAGAGCCAAATTAATCTTGGCTATAGCAAAATGAAATAAAATATTTTGTTTGATAAAAAGAGTAAAGGTTTATTTAAATAAAATATAAGGATTTATTAATATCCAATTTTTATTTTCCCTCTTCAGGTTAACTAGAATTGTGTAAGGGAAATTTATCCCTACATTGGTGCCTGGTTGACATGGTAGCATTGTGTATTGGGAGGACTTCTATGGAAAGACTTTGTCACATTCTCGATCTGCCAGTACTCCATCTTGGTGAGTACTTATCCAGCGGCCACTAGTGGCAACAAGACGAGATTGTGTCATGTGGGTAAAGTGTACAGCATCTGCAGAAGATCAAAATTCTAAGTACTTAGCCGTGTCCCCGGTTATGGACAACTCTGAGCAACTAAGGCCTGAAGCTATGAAAGATCTCGACATTCCAACTTCTCAAAGTAAAACTTGATGGTCACAACAAGGGATTAGAAGCACTTGGAGTTTTCCAAGTAGTTCAGAAAGATTTGACAAAAGATCAAAACTATTTTGAAAAGATAGGATAAAACTATGTTGCTTTCTGCAAAATATCCTAAACCCTACTGAGCCAAATATGCATGTAATGATAGGATCCACTTATTTCTACATAGTAGTGAAACTTGCCAATACAATTCAAATGTATTGACCCTTGTGGCTGCAACTTATTATGTTGCAGGTTTGTTTGATGTTAGTGAAGTGTGTTGAATAGATTATAAGTCTACAAACAACATGATTGCATGTGGCACTTTGAAGATGAAGGACCCCATGCTATTGTTATATTCTGCTGCATTGAAATGAGATAGCCAAATGAGCTATGTAAGATGTAATAGTTTATTTTATTCCTGGTTATAAAGTTGTATTATGACCTTTGTTTCTTGATATTAGATCTTAACTGTGGATGCTAGCTATTGATCCAGGGACTAGCATTGTAAACACAGGGATCTCTACCTTATTAATGGTTGGGAACCTTACAATGTGTTTTCTAGGGAGACACTCTCGGGAGATTAGAGGTACTCACTTCCACGCCTTCGGTAGACGCGACGAGGATGGTGAGGCCATTGACTTCGAGGATGCTACTAGAGAGACGGCAGAGCCGATTCGTCTGTACCTCCAGGACCTAGAGGTTCTTCTTATGCACCTAGATACTGAAAGGACCAACGTCATGCTTAGCAATGACGAACTCCAGGTGCAGCTTCGTGAGAAGGACAAGATCTTCGTGGAGCAAGATGAGATAGTCAAGGAAATGGAGGCCAAGTTTGAGAGTCAGGATAGAAAGTTGAAGAGTCAAGAGAAAAGAGTCCAGGATAGGAACAAGAGGATTCGAGAGATGACTGCAGAACTAGAGGCCAAGGACTTCGAGCTCGAGCATCAGCAGGTGGTGATTGAGAGACTTCGTTCACAAAAGAGGGCTCTCAAAGCCAAAGTAGAGGCCTTGACTACCAATGTCGAGGAATATAAGACCGCTATGGAGAATGCAGGTCTTACACTTGTTGATGAGGAGGTTGATGCAGAGGAGTAGTGATGACTACTCATTTATCTTATATTTACCATGCTTTTGATTATTGAGTCGCAATGATCATCCAACATGTGGATGGCTTGCTATTGGTGTGGTTGCTTTTCAAACTTGTTGTTTATGTTGTTGAACTTTTGTTATTTTGATGCATCTTTGGTGATTGTTTATGTGATGTATTGTGCATGTTAAACATTTATGGGTATCTCATTCTTATCCTTATGAAAACCACAGATGCCTCCTCGACGTGCCAACCCCAACCCGAACAACAACAATGTCACCCCAGAGATGCAACAGCTGATGACAGATCAGACACAGCTGATGCAGATGATCACTACCTTTATGCAGAATCAGAACAATAACAATAACAACAACAACAATAACAACAACAACAACAATCAGAACAATCCACCAGGTTTTGACATGCTTACCAGATTCTTAAGACTGAGGCCTGCTAAGTTCTCAGGAACTACTGATCCCATGGTGGCCAATGATTGGCTACGCTCAGTGAACAAGGATTTGGTAACCGTCGGCTATACCGACGAGGAGAAAGTCAGGTTTGCAGCGCACTTGTTGGAAGGACCAGCAGCTAGATGGTGGGATAACTTCCAGATCACCACTCCCATTGAGGATGTGACATGGGCTATCTTTTAAGATGGTTTCCGTACTGCTCACATCTCATCCGGAGTGATGAGTTTGAATAAGAAGGAATTTGATAACTTGAAGCAGCGCCACCACAGCGTGGCTGAATATATTAAGGAGTTCAACAATTTGGTGCGTTATGCACTGGATGAAGTTGACACTGATGCTAAGAGGAAAGAGAAGTTCCTCGAAGGATTGAATGATGAACTGAACCTGCAGCTATATGTGGCCTTTGTCCCCACTTATCAGTCTCTTTGTGACAAGGCTGCCATCTTGGAGAGCAAGATGAAACAGGTTGAAAGCAGGAAGAGGAAGCACTCTGACAAGCACAACTCGGGATCGTCTCACAAGCGTTCCCATTATGATGATGGTGGGAGTTCTGGATCCCACAAGCATGTAAAATACAACAGCCACCACAACCACAACCGTCATCATGACAACAAGCATCACCGTGGTCATGACAATGACAAGTACAAAAATCACAAGAGTGGACACAAGAGCATGTTGGGCCACGCAGAGATAAAACAAAACTTTTTCCTCTAATGTGGTGATCCCAAGATCTAGCTGAGGTAGAAGGCCACGAGGTTTACCACTAGAAGCGCAGTTGTGGATTATTGATGTAGCGCGTCAGTTGATGCAGTGCAGTCCTCACGATCCGATCGTCCTGGTGCTGAACGTACAACAACTCTGTTGGTATCCAAACGTACAAGGAGGAGCACTGGCGGCGAACTGCTAGGTTCGTATGGACGGTAGGACTGTTGTGGAGCTAGGGTTTCCAACACATGGAATGACCTAACCGAACAACGATTAACCTTTCTGGGTTACGGTTCTCCACTATATATAGGGAGTGAACATGGGATCTGCTCGCGCGGCCCATTCACTAAAGCCCATATAACACTAGTCACTGTGAGTCCAACTCACTAACTCAGTCCTAATCTGGTTTAGGTCCAACCCAACCAGATTACAGGTTCAGATCCAATCCGAACTTGCTCCCGCTCTTAAGTGTGTGACCCCGCAGGCTCATGGCTACTTGGATATGATTGGAGTCCGACTCTCAATCGATTAGTCGGTAGCGGCTCCTAGCAGAACGTGCCGACTCCCAAATACCAAAGAATCATGACGACTTGCCTTTCCAATGCTACTTGCGTCCGAGTCCCTTTTGCCTCACGATGTACCTTGTCAGACTATAGGAAAATATTTGTCATCCCTTAAATAGTCCGACTCTCTTATCGATCCAAGATAAGTGATTCACCCGACTAGGTCTTATTCGATCGCCTAGGTTAACACTTAACCGAGTCGTGCATGGCCATGCTTTCCGAATCATATCTCATGAGAGGGCCCAGAGAATATCTCTCCAAGTGGAGGGGCAAAATCTTGTCTTGGTTATTCACATCACACATCTCGATTCTCAGTCGACCCGAACTTTGCCTTTAGAACTGCCCAGTTACGGATCAGCGTTTGATAGAACCTAAGTCGGTGATCCTCAACTCGGACTATGCAATAACCTCAAGTCTAAGGATTACATTGATTGAGATATACAAATGACAACTTGTTCGTTGTACCTCAATATGGGTCAATCCGACTCGCTAAACTCTTTAGCCGAATCTGTGTAAGTTGGAATAGCATCTCCATGCCCATGACAAGTGGAACCGAGTCATCAAGCCAACTTTCACATTGGTCTAAGTTGTGTATCCAGCACAACCTCAATGACCAAGGATATTTAGTACAAACAACATGAATGCATAGTTCCACAACCGAATCACATATTCAATGATACACATCAGATGTTTATAGAAGGACTACTTAATATCTTTATGAATACAATGGGAAATATCATCATACATGATTGCCTCTAGGGCATATTCCCAACGGTCTCCCACTTGCACTAGAGTCAATCTTCCGACATCACATGTCTAAGCATCTAATGCACATGGCTCTCAGGTGCGCCTCATGCTTCGGCTGTGGTAATGGCTTTGTCAACGGATCCGCAATATTTGCATCCGTGTGTACCTTGCATAACTTGAAATCACCCTGATCCACGAACTGACGAATCAGATGGTACCGCATGAGTATGTTCTTGTTCTTCAGGTGTTGTCTAGGTTCCTTGGCTTGTGCAATAGCACCGTTGTTGTCACAATACACGTCCAACGGATTGGATGAGCCCTGAAGCACACCAAGATCCATGAGGAAATTCCTCATCCAAACAGCTTCCTTTGCTGCCTCCGAGGCGGCAATATACTCAGCCTCTGTTATAGACGCAGACACAGTCTCTTGCTTGGAACTCTTCCAACTCACAGCACCTCCGTTTATAATAAACACGTATCCGGATTGCTAACGAGAATCATCAGAGTCGGTAAGATAACTCGCATCCCCGTAACCCTTTACACTGAGTTCATCTTCACCACCATAAACCAAGAACATATCCTTAGTCCTTCTCAAGTACTTTAGGATATTTTTAGCCGCTGTCCAGTGGATCATTCCAGGATCAGCCTGGTATCTTCTCACAACACTTAGAGCATAGGAAACATTAGGCCTAGTACAAATCATGGCATGCATGATGGATCCGACTATAGAAGCATATGGAATCGCACTCATCCGACTTTGCTCATCAGTTGTCGAAGGACACTGAGTCTTGCTAAGTTTTACACCATGGGACATCAGTAAGAACCCCTTTTTAGACGATTCCATGTTGAACTTCTTCAACACTTTGTCCAAATAAGTACTCTGACTCAATCCAATGAGCCTTCTTGATTTATCTCTATAGATCCGGATTCCAAGGATATATGTTGCCTCACCCAAGTCTTTCATTGAGAAACTCCTTTCCAATGATTGCTTGGTTTCTTGCAACATCTGGACATCATTTCCAATCAGTAATATGTCATCCACATATAATATTAGAAAGTTTACTTTGCTCCCACTAAACTTCTTGTATAAACAAGAATCATGATCACTCTTGATGAAGCCAAACGATTTGACTACCTCATCAAAGCGAATATTCCAACTCCGAGATGCTTGCTTCAACCCATAAATGGATTTCTGAAGTTTGCACACCTTCTCAGCATTAGCCGGATCGACAAAACCCTCGAGCTGTATCATATACACGTCCTCGGGTAAATTTCCGTTAAGGAAAGCCATTTTGACATTTTGACATTTATCTGCCATATCTCATAGTCGAAATAGGCTGCTATAGCTAACATGATCCGAACTGATTTAAGCATCGCTACGGGCAAGAAGGTCTCGTCTTAATCAACTCCTTGAACTTGTCGGAACCCCTTCGCGACAAGACGTGCTTTATAGATTGAAACATTTCCATCCATATCAGTTTTCTTCTTAAAGACCCATTTGCACTCGACGGGTCTTGCACCGTCTGGCAGATCAACCAAGTGCCAAACTTGATTTCATCCATGGACTTTAACTCGGATCTCATGGCTCCAAGCCATGACTCGGAATCAGATTCCACCATCGCTTCCGAATAATTTGCTGGCTCATCATTGTCTAACAGTAACACATCACGAACACTTCGTAATCTCGCCGATCTTCGTAGTACAGGTGCTGCTGCCGGCTCAGCTACCATGACCGGCTCAACCTCCAAGGTTTTTTCCAACTCGCCACTAGACGGTTCCTCTCGAATTTCTTTGAGCTGCACCGTGCTCCCACTTACTCCCCGATAGAGAAACTCTTTCTCAAGGAAGACACCGTTTCGAGCGACAAACACTTTGCCCTCTTCTTGGTTGTAGAAGTAGTAACCCAAGGTTTACCTCGAATACCCCACGAAAATACACTTATCCGACTTGGCTGTAAGCTTTTCCGACTGAAGTCGCTTGACAAATGCTTCACAACGCCAAATATTAAGAAAAGACAAACTCGGCTTTTTGTCTGTCCACATCTCATGCGGTGTCTTCTCTACCGATTTTGATGGTACTCTGTTTAGTGTGAACGCCGCTGTTTCTAGACAATAACACCAAAATGATAGAGGTAGATATGTCCAACTCATCATTGATCGTACCATGTCCAACAAGGTTCGATTCCGCCTTTCCGAAACACCATTACTTTGCGGCGTTCCTGCCAGAGTAAGTTGGGGAACTATTCCACAACTTTTCAGATGGTCATCAAAGTCATGGCTCATGTACTCGCCTCCTCGGTCCGGCCGAAGAAACTTTATTTTCTTGCCGAGTTGATTCTGTGCTTCATTCTGAAATTTTTTAAACTTTTCAAAGGCTTCCGACTTATGTTTCATCAAGTAGATATATCCATACCTACTCAAATCATCAGTGAAGGTAATGAAGTACTCATAACCACCCCTGGCTGTCGTGCTGATTGGTCAACATACATCACTATGTACTAGTCCCAACAAGTCGGACGCCCTTTCGCAACTCTTTGCAAAAGGTGTCTTGGTCATTTTGCCGAGTAGGCAAGATTCGCATGTCTCGAATGACTCCAAGTCGAACGAAGTTAGGACTCCAAGCTGACAGTGCCAAAAGTAAGTCATATTCAGATCATTTGGTTTCAACCTTTTAACATTTATGTTATAAACCGACTCACCATCAAGATTCAAAATAAATAAATCATCCTGGACGGGTGCAAAGCCGTGAAACATATCATTCAAATACAAAGAAAAACCATTATTCTTGATATTCGACTCATAGCCTTGCCTCATAAAACATGAAGCAGAAATAATGTTTCGACTGAGCACTGGAACATAATAACAATTATTCAGTTCCATAATGAATCCGGAAGGTAAATGAAGTTGCATCGTGCCGAATTCCAACGCAGCAACTCTTGCTTTGTTGCCGACTCAAATAACAACCTCGCCTCTTGCTACGCTCCTAGTTCTTACCAGTCCCTGCAATGAGTTGCAAATGTGAATAACTGATACCGTATCATATACCCAAGAACTATTAGGTGCATCAGCAAGATATATGTCTATAACATTGCAAACAAGTGTGCCCGAGTCGGAATTCATACCTCCACTCTTGGCTTTGTAGGCCAAGTACTTGTTGCAGTTCCTCTTCCAGTGGCCATCTGTCACATCCCAAGATTTTCCAAATCTTATAATGTGAAAAATAAATGAATAAAATAAAACTTTGTTGTTTTTCAGGGTGAGAAGAAACTTTTGAATCCAATTGGAAACTTTCAAAACCCATTTGGATCAAATAAAATTAAACAATAAAGTTAAAAATATTTGGAATTACTATTTTGAATCTTTTAATAAAAAGATTTGGTTTTCAAATGAAAAGGAAGAAATTTAAATAAGGATTATTTTATAAGCCAAATTAAAACTTGGCCAAGCCTTTGAAATAAAATATTTCTATTTGATAAAAATAGCAAAGGTTTATTTAAAATAAAATAATAAGGATTTAATATCCAAGTTTAATAAAAATAAAGGTTTTACTATTTTAATTAAACATCAAAACTTATTTATTTATTTTAAACAAGTTTTCCAAGTATTCTTTATTTTCAAATAAAACCTACTGATTTGGTTTTGGAAATATTTAGATTTTAATGGAGATTTTAAATAAATTAAAACCCATTTGATTTAATAACTAAGGTCCATTTTGTTTAATTATAAATGGACCCTAAAATAAAAATATTATTTTGGCTTTTGAACTTTGGTTTATGTTGTTAAACAGAACCAAATTCAATTGCAAAGTGTGGTGGAAGTTTGGATTGTTTTGAATGTTTGATTTGTATGTTTGAAATTCAATCAGAAAATTCAAATAGAAAAAGAGAAAAGATTCAGAACAAAAAAATATACAAAGGACACAGCCCAGCTGGCCAGCCCAACAAGCCCAACAGCAAGCCCACGCCACTCCCTCTCTGCGAATCGTTTTTCACTCTTTGTCGCACCCGTAGAGCGACAGACTAGTGGACCCCTCTTTCCCTTTCACTCCCTCGCTGACAGCAAGGTCCCACCTCTCATGTTCATCGTCTTCGAGCCCGCGCCGATTACTCCCTGCCGTTGCAGCCAGTAACGCCGGCGATCAATTCGCATTAATGGCCACATTACTCCACCCCGCGACCACGCCCATTTAATCTCACGCGTCTTACCTCTCTTTCCCCCCAGACCTCGCACCTCCGGAGCCACCAGGCTGCCCTGAATCGAAGTTGCACCGCCGCTGCTCCGGTGAACCTTTCCAGCAAATTCTGGCCAGTAGACACCGCCCCTCGCCTCCTCGCCCAAGATCACACATTCCCCAGACCTAGGCACATCTCCCTGCGCTTTCTGTTCACCCGCGGGCGCCCCTAAGCCTCAACAACGACGACGACCTGAGCGCCGCCGCGTCTGCTTCTTTCTCCGATGAGTTCCCCTGGTAAGACAGATCGCCCCACGCCCTCTCGTTCATGCTCCTGCACTCTCCACACTCGGCCGCATCTAACCATTCCCTTGTTTTCCCTCGGGGCGAACCGCAGCGCCGCCCTCGACGACCACCACGCGAACCCGACGCCGCTGCAAACTCCGGCGAGCGATTAATCCCACCCCAGTGCTCCCCTCGCCAGACCAGCACCACCTCAAGCTTCACCACGACCCTGTGAGCACGGTGAGACCTTCCTCTGCCTTCTTTGCTTCCTGTAACCGCCGTTAGCTCATCATCCAAACGTGCACCGCCGCTCACCGCCGTCAGCATCGCTCGTGTTTGGTCAAGTCAACCAGCACCGTTAGATTTCCATCTGGCGGCCATGATAGATTCATTTAACAAAAAGGTACGGGCTAGTCTGAGCCGCACGATCTACTTAGATCCAACGCCCCGTAGAGGCCGATCCGTGCGAACCGGTATCGCCCAATAGTATTGCGCCGCGTGGCACCAGTTCTGTTTAAAAACAAAGTTTGAATCAGATTTAGATGCAAACTTGTAAACCTTGTAACTTTTGATCCACACGTCCAAAATTTGCAAACTTTATATCAATGGAATCAGTGGAACAAGACCTAGCCAACCATGCCTTTTGTTTAGTAAAAAGCTTCTAGTAAAATGTTTGTTTTTGCAGAAACATTTGTATGCTTGTTTAAGTTATAAAAATTATTCCAAAATGATTTTGCGGATGAAATATTTGCAAATTGGTTTGTTGTGAACTTACTGACCCTAGGAACCAACCCATGGTTTTAAAAATGGATTTTGTGAAGATTAGGAATAAAAACTTGAATTAGCTCATTTCTAGTCAAATAAAAATAGTAATTTTGATATGGAAAAGAGTTTTGAGAAAAACCTTTGGAAAAATGTTTTGATTCAAACCTACTGACCCTGAACACCAAGTTTTTGAGATTAACAACTTATTTGGTGAACAACACAAAATTGTTGCCTTGCTAAAAACATTTTTCACCACATAAAATATTGATTGGATTACAATGTGTAGAGCCTAGTAGAGACCACCTTGGCAAATAAAACTATCTTTTGCATGCTTGCATGCATGACTTAGTTTCTATTATTTTATGTGTGTTGAATCGTTTGAGTATTGGTTGGAATGCTAGTTGATTTTGTGTTTGCTTGATTGATTTGTAGTGAAGTTAGAAAAGTGTGAAACTAGCAAGATCAAGAAGTGAACCAACATTCCCTACCAAAAAGGCAAGTGACACTATCGTCTAAAGTCCTACTATTTTCATTATACTTAGTGGATTTTGAAACATGCATGAAAAGAATTTCTATACTTATGTTATGCTAAATCCTAATAGGATACCTTATACATTCCTTAGTGGAAACAATGTAGTTGTAAGATGCTTAGCCATGCAACATATTTTGAGAAGAGATACATGTTGAGATTTTATAAAGAAGAGAAAAGACTTGTGTTTTATATAATAAAACAAGTACTCAATGAACCACCTGGGTGGACAAGGATACTCAAGTTTTGGACAAGGTGGCAACAAAAGGAACCATGTCGATGGAAATCTCTTTGTGTTATGCACCAAAAGAAAACCACCCAGGGACTTAGAGATTGAACATGTTTCTCCAACTGTGGCTTTCGTGTACAGCCACATGCTACATATGGCTCTGGCTTAGTCAACTACATTGGGAAGACCCATGCATTGTCTTCAAGTTACTGAAAATGAGGGAAATCGAAACCCTACATGGGTGCCTGAAGACAAGCTAGCAATGGTGTATGGGAGGACCCTCTGGAAAGACTTCGTCACATTCTCAATCTGCCAGAACTCCATCTTGGTGAGTACTTATCCAGCGGCCACTGGTGGCAACAAGATGAGATTGTGTCATGTGGCTAAAGTGTACAACTTCTGCAGAAGATAAAAATCTAAGTACTTAGGCGTGTCCCCGGTTATGGACAATACTGAGCAACTAAAGCTTGAAGCTATGGGAAATCTCGACATTCCAATTTCTAAAAGAAAAACTTTAAAGTGATAACAAAAGACTTGCAGCACTTGGGGGTACCAAGGAGCTCAAGAGATTTGGACAAAAACTTGAAGCACTTGAGGATTTACCAAGGAGCTCAAGAGATTTTGACAAAGACTTGAAACACTTGGGGATTTACCAAGGAGTTCAGAAAGATTTGACAAAAGGAACAAAACCATTTTTAAAAGATAGGATAAATTATTGCTTTCTGCAAATCAGCCTAAAACCCCACTTAGCCAAACCTGCATGTATTGATAGGATCCACTTATATTCTACATAGTAGTGAAACTTGCTAATACAATTATAATGTATTGACCCTTGTGGCTGTAACTTTTTATGTTGCAGGTTTGTTTGATTATTAGTGAAGTTGATTGATTAGGATTACAAGTCTACAACCAACATGATTGCCTATGGCACTTTGAAGATGAAGGACCACATGCTTATAGATTTTCTGCTGCAATGTAATGTAATGGACAAATGAGCTATGTAAGATGTAATAAAATTATGTTATTCCTGGTTATAAAGTTATAATATGACCTTTGTTTCTTGATATTACATCTTAACTGTGGATGCTAGCTATTGATCCAGGGACTAGCATGGTAAACACAGGGATCTCTACCTTATTAAAGGTTGGGACCTCTACAGATGGTATCAGAGCATTGTGTTGCCTGTAGGATTTGTAACCCTAGGATTGGACAAAAACCCTTAGAAAAATAGGAGTTGTATTTGTTCCAAAACTTATTTACAAACAATCTTGTAAACTCTTTCCTCAACCATTTTGGTTTCAACTCTACATCTCTTCTATTTCAAATTGAGGGAAAAACCTACCCCATGGCCAAAGACTTCATCATGTGCAAAGGACTCCTTCAACTCTAATGACTTCAACATCTTCAACTCTAATGACTTCAACATCTTCAACTCTAATGACTTCAACATCTTCAACTCTAATGACTTCAACATCTTCAGCATATTCACCAAGGACTTCAACCTTGGATATCACTAAGGACAAGTGAGACAAGGAAATCTTGCTCAAGATTTGGAGAGTAAGGAAGCACAAATTAGAAGGAGCCCACATCACTTGAAGTTTGGTGACCAAAAGTTTTCCCAAGGAAACCATGATCTCAAGTAAGAAGAATCAACCAAGAAAGATGGAAAGATCACAAGTGAACCATATAGAGGGACTACCATATTTTAGTTAAGTCAAACACACCAACTTACGTGGTGTAACAAAAATATTTTGTTGCCTAAAAATGTGCTTGAACTTTGTTGTTTGAGTGAAAAGTTGTTTGTGAATGCTTTCACATTGCTTGTGTGAATTGTAATGTGTGTGGTTAGGATTATTTCCTTAGAAATATCTTGCCTATTCTAATCTCCATCTAACCAAAACAGATGACTACTCCAAGAGACTCCAACATCAAGGTTGATGACACCAACAACAACCAAGAAGACAACATGAGAGAACTCATATCAACCCAAAACCAGTTGAACCAAATGACAGCTCAGTTCATAGCCAACACCAGTGGGAAAGATCCAACCCTACAAGGATTTTTGGAAAACCAAGCCCAAATGTTGCATAAGGTGACAGACCAAATGCTCAACATGGAAAGCAACTTTTCCAAAGGAGCTTGTGACAACAAAGATGTTATTCTAAAATGAACCAAAGCTTGCAATTTTTGTGGAGACAAGGATCACACTTCTAAGGAGCATGGAGATCAATGCCCTAACTGTGAAGAGAAACATCCTGTTGGCCAATGTCCCACCTCTCAAGCTGCTTGCTACCTATGTGAAGGAAACAATCATGTCCCTGTCCAATGCCCCATCTATTCCATTGTTGAACAAAGGAAACAAGGTGGAGTGCAACAAATGATTGCAAACTATCAAGAAGGATCCAAGTCTACCAAGAAGAATGAGGACAAAGGAAAAGCTCCACTTATACCTCCATGCAATACAACCCAGTTTAAAGGACCAAAGAAGAGGCATATAAATTTTCTAAAGAGCAATAGAAGGTCCAAGAAACATGTAGACATTCCTACCTACCAGATAACATATGAACAACATGAACTAGATGCACTCCTAGCTTTGGAGAAGCCCAAAAAGAAAAAGAAGGATAAAAGCCATGTGCAATGTCATCATTGTAAAGAAATGGGACACTATTCCAGTGAATGTCCAGAGAAATAGAAGTATAAAGAGATTGGCCAAGTATGGTGCAACAACTGCAAAGAGCTAGGCCATTATGCAGCAACTTGTCCACAAGAGACACGTGAAGAACTCAAACTTATCATATGTTTCAATTGCAAAAACCCAGGACATTATGCAAGCAATTGTCCAGAAAAGATGAAGAACAAGATAAACAAGCCTATGAAGGATCTCAGCCTTGGCCCATGAGTCAAGTGTGGAAACAAAGGACACTATGCAGATGTTTGCCCAGAGAAGTTTCCCCAAGATCCCAAGCAAACCAATATGTAATTTAGTTTGAAAATTTTTATGGGTGGCAGTACCCTAGATGTTTTGAGCCTACTTGTAACACTAGCCTTCCCAAATCTCGGGACGAGATTTATTTTAAGGGTGGTAGCCTGTCACATCCCAAGATTTTCCAAATCTTGTAATGTGAAAAATAAATGAATAAAATAAAACTTTGTTGTTTTTCAGGGTGAGAAGAAACTTTTGAATCCAATTGGAAACTTTCAAAACCCATTTGGATCAAATAAAATTCTAAAGGGATTTAAAAATATAATTAAACAATAAAGTTAAAAATATTTGGAATTACTATTTTGAATATAAAAAGATTTGGTTTTCAAATGAAAAGGAAGAAATTTAAATAAGGATTATTTTATAAGCCAAATTAAAACTTGGCCAAGCCTTTGAAATAAAATATTTCTATTTGATAAAAATAGCAAAGGTTTATTTAAAATAAAATAATAAGGATTTAATATCCAAGTTTAATAAAAATAAAGGTTTTACTATTTTAATTAAACATCAAAACTTATTTATTTATTTTAAACAAGTTTTCCAAGTATTCTTTATTTTCAAATAAAACCTACTGATTTGGTTTTGGAAATATTTAGATTTTAATGGAAATTTTAAATAAATTAAAACCCATTTAATTTAATAACTAAGGTCCATTTTGTTTAATTATAAATGGACCCTAAAATAAAAATATTATTTTTGGCTTTTGAACTTTGGTTTATGTTGTTAAACAGAACCAAATTCAATTAGAAAGTGTGGTGGAAGTTTGGATTGTTTTGAATGTTTGATTTGTATGTTTGAAATTCAATCAGGAAATTCAAACAGAAAAAGAGAAAAGATTCAGAACAAAAAAATATACAAAGGACATAGCCCAGAAGGCCAGCCCAACAAGCCCAACAGCAAGCCCACCCCACTCCCTCTCTGCGAATCGTTTTTCACTCTTTCTCGCACCCGCAGAGCGACAGACAGGTGGACCCCTCTTTCCCTTTCACTCCCTCACTGACAGCAAGGTCCCACCTCTCCTGTTCATCGTCTTCGAGCCCGCGCTGATTACTCCCTGCCGTTGCAGCCAGTAATGCCGGCGATCAATTCGCGTTAATGGCCGCATTACTCCACCCCGCGACCACGCCCATTTAACCGCACGCGTCTTACCTCTCTTTCCCCCCAGACCCCGCACCTCCGGAGCCACCAGGATGCCCTGAATCTAAGTTGCACCGCCGCTGCTCCGGCGAACCTTTCCAGCAAATTCCGGCCAGTAGACACCGCCCCTCGCCTCCTCGCCCAAGATCACACATTCCCTAGACCTAGGCGCACCTCCCTGCGCTTTCTGTTCACCCGCGGGCGCCCCTAAGCCTCGACAACATCGACGACCTGAGCGCCGCCGCGTCTGCTTCTTTCTTCGACGAGTTCCGATGGTAAGATAGACCGCCCCACGTCCTCTCGTTCATGCTCCTGCACTCGCCACACTCGGCCGCATCTAACCATGCCCTTGTTTTCCCTCGCGGCGAACCGCAGCGCCGCCCTCGACGACCACTAGGCGAACCCGACACCGCTGCAAACTCCGGCGAGCGATTAATCCTGCCCCAGTGCGCCCCTCGCCAGACCAGCACCACCTCGAGCTTCACCACGACCCTGTGAGCACGGTGAGACCTTCCTCTGCCTTCTATGCTTCCTGTAACCGCCGTTAGCTCATCGTCCGACCGTGCTCCGCCGCTCACCGCCGTCAGCGCCGCTCGTGTTTGGTCAAGTCAACCAGCACCGTTAGATTTCCATCTGGCGGCCACGATAGATTCATTTAACAAAAAATTACGGGCTAGTCTGAGCCGCGCGATCTATTTAGATCCAACGCCCCGCAGAGGCCGATCCGTGCGAACCAGTACCGCCCAATAGTATTGCGCCGCGTGGCACCAGTTCTGTTTAAAAACAAAGTTTGAATCAGATTTAGATGCAAACTTGTAAACCTTGTAACTTTTGATCCACACATCCAAAATTTGCAAACTTTATATCAATGGAATCAGTCGAACAAGCCCTATCCAACCATGCCTTTTGTTTAGTAAAAAGCTTCTGGTAAAGTGTTTGTTTTTGCAGAATCATTTGTATGCTTGTTTAAGTTATAAAAATTATTCCAAAATGATTTTGAGGATGAAATCTTTGCAAATTGGTTTGTTGTGAACTTACTGACCCTAGGAACCAACCCATGGTTTTAAAAATGGATTTTGTGAAGATTAGGAATAAAAACTTGAATTAGCTCATTTCTAGTCGAATAAAAATAGTGATTTTGATATGGAAAAGAGTTTTGAGAAAAACCTTTGGAAAAATGTTTTGATTCAAACTTACTGACCCTAAAAACCAAGTTTTTGATATTAACAACTTATTTGGTGAACAACACGAAATTGTTGCCTTGCTAAAAACATTTTTCACCACATAAAATATTGATTGGATTTTAAAAATGGTTTATGGACAAAACCCTTTTGCAAATGACTTTGCCACTTTAGGAAATGACCACTTTGAACCTTAAAATGTGTAGAGCGTAGTAGAGACCACCTTGGAAAATAAAACTATCTTTTGCATGCTTGCATGCATGACTTAGTTTCTATTATTTTATGTGTGTTGAATTGTTTGAGTATTGGTTGGAATGCTAGTTGATTTTGTGTTTGCTTGATTGATTTGTAGTGAAGTTAGAAAAGTGTGAAACTAGCAAGATCAAGAAGTGAACCAACATTCCCTACCAAAAAGGCAAGTGACACTGTCATCTAAAGTCCTACTATTTTCATTATACTTAGTGGATTTTGAAACATGGATGAAAAGAATTTCTATACTTATGCTATGCTAAATCCTAATAGGATACCTTATACATTCCTTAGTGGAAACAATGTAGTTGTAAGATGCTTAGCCATGCAACATATTTTGAGAAGAGATACATGTTGAGATTTTATAAAGAAGAGAAAAGACTTGTGTTTTATATAATAAAACAAGTACTCAATGAACCACCTGGGTGGACAAGGATAGTCAAGTTTTGGACAAGGTGGCAACAAAAGGAACCATGTCTATGGCAATCTCTTTGTGTTGTGCACCAAAAGAAAACCACCCAGGGACTTAGAGATTGAACATGTTTCTCCAACTATGGCTTTCGTGTACAGCCACATGCTACATATGGCTCTGGCTTAGTCAACTACATTGGGAAGACCCATGCATTGTCTTCAGGTTACTGAAAATGAGGGAACTCGAAACCCTACATGGGTGCCTGAAGACAAGCTAGCAATGGTGTATGGGAGGACCCTCTAGAAAGACTTCGTCACATTCTCAATCTGCCAGTACTCCATCTTGGTGAGTACTTATCCAGCGGCCACTGGTGGCAACAAGATGAGATTGTGTCATGTGGGTAAAGTGTACAACTTCTGCAGAAGATAAAAATCTAAGTACTTAGCCGTGTCCCCGGTTATGGACAATACTGAGCAACTAAAGCTTGAAGCTATGGGAAATCTCGACATTCCAATTTCTAAAAGAAAAACTTTAAATTGATAACAAAAGACTTGCAGCACTTGGGGGTACCAAGGAGCTCAAGATATTTGGATAAAAACTTGAAGCACTTGGGGATTTACCAGGGAGCTCAAGAGATTTTGACAAAGACTTGAAACACTTGGGGATTTACCAAGGAGTTCAGAAAGATTTGACAAAAGGAACAAAACCATTTTTAAAAGATAGGATAAATTATTGCTTTCTGCAAATCAGCCTAAAACCCCACTTAGCCAAACCTGCATGTATTGATAGGATCCACTTATATTCTACATAGTAGTGAAACTTGCCAATACAATTCAAATGTATTGACCCTTGTGGCTGTAACTTGTTATGTTGCAGGTTTGTTTGATTATTAGTGAAGTTGATTGATTAGGATTACAAGTCTACAACCAACATGTTTGCCTGTGGCACTTTGAAGATGAAGGACCCCATTTTTATAGACTTTCTGCTGCAATTAATGTAATGGCCAAATGAGCTATGTAAGATGTAATAAAATTATGTTATTCCTGGTTATAAAGTTATAATATGACCTTTGTTTCTTGATATTACATCTTAACTGTGGATGCTAGCTATTGATCTAGGGACTAGCATTGTAAACATAGGGATCTCTACCTTATTAAAGGTTGGGACCTCTACACCATCCGCCTTGTAGTAGAAGCAAGTGGATCCGGATGAAGGAGATGGCTTAGTCCCTGAGGAAGCGCTTGGGACCGGGTCCTGAGCCTGCTTTCCTCCTGACTTAGTCGTCTTCTTAGTCCAAGAACTCTTCATGAACTTAGCCTTATTCTGCACCATCAACACTTGACTGGTGCCCTTCTTGAGATCCGCCTCTGCCTGCTTGAGCATCCCATGTAATTCAGTGAGCTTCTTATCCATACCATGCATGTGGTAGTTTGAAATGAACTCCCCATATGCACTAGGAAGAGAATTCAGAATTATATTCGTAGCGAACTCTTCGCTTATGGTGTAGCCCAACCTCTCCAGAGACTGCACGTCACCAACCATTTTGATCACATGTGGGCTCAGTGGATCATCATCCTTAAGCTTGCAACTCAGCAAAGCCTGAGAGACTTGATACCTCTCAGTCTTTGCCTGAGCCTGGAACATACTTTTGAGGCTTTAGATCGTATCGTAGGCCTCAACATGCTTGAACTGCTTTTGCAAGTCCGGTTCCATGTGAGCAAGCATAAGACAGCTAATATCCGTGGACTCATCCTTAGCCCGACGGTAGGCATTGGTGGCAGCGACAGTCGCATCCTCATTCGGCTCATCTGGAAGTGGGTTGTCTAGGACATGGTCCTTCTTTTCTTGTTTGAGAACAATTCTCAGATTTCGATACCAGTTGATAAAATTAGTGTCGTTCAGTTTATCTTTCTCAAGAATAGTTCTCAATGCAAAAACGGATATCTGAGAGTGACTGCTACTTGGTGCCATGATCTACAATAGAAAATATGCAAAACACATAAGACATGTATTCATAAAAGAGCAAGCATATTAAATACTTTAATATTTTATGCTCCCACTAGAACCAACACCCCTTTGATGGTTACTTAGTGATTCAGGATCCTAAATAAGCAAGTCTGCTAGTGAGCTTTAGCATCACCGCTAGCCGCCAAATGATCTAGGTAGACAACTCCTTGTCAATCGTATCTCATACGACTCCTGTTGGACGGGTGGCATCACATGCCCCGGCTCCCATCCGACTTTTCCCCGAGTCCCACAACCGTTGTGATAGACCCGTCTAGCTTACCGAGTGTTTCTGCAGTAAGAGTCCGACTCAAACCCACCTAGTCGGAAAGAATTGGCAGCACCTCAATTTTATGAGCCCACTACCAAAAATGTCCGACTTGTGATGGTGCAAACACTGGCGGAAAACCGACTAGACCTTCTTTGAGGGATTGGATTTTACCGACTATCTAATAGAGGTAAAACAGAGACATAACAATAACACAAAAATAAAGCAATTATAATGTGAAATGGTATGGCTCTCTTCATGGCAATCTCCATCTCCATAAAGCCCGTAATCCGACTCATGCCAACTCTTGTCACTTGTCGTCTTACTCCATGTCGCCGACATGTACAACGCCTTGCATGCCTTCCGGGTTCTCCAAACAGCTACACTATCTTAGTAAAGTAAATTACATAGAGAATCCGACACGCAGGTCGTTATACAATAAAATGACAGCACCTAGGCTCCAGCCGGCTAACAAAAACCGTGATTTGCAGATCACATATGGATTACACACATACATCACATGCAAATGAACCATACCATTCACAACTTCCTGAAAAACAAGTTATGCGTAGATACAATATCCAGCGGCGTTGTGAAACTCGCAACGGCATCTAAGGCGCTACGATAGGGCGAAGCCGACGGTCCCGAATAGGGATTCCGACCATCGTTCTAATTCGATCAAACTCTTTGATCTTCGATCACCGCTTCTGGATTTACGTGTCATAGTCTACCCTGATGGCGGAAGCCGACCGGTAGGGGTATGTCGTTCCACGACCTCAGCAGTATGATCACGGAAATCAGATCTACCACTCCCCGAGTACAGTTGATCCAATCAACCTCGTACAAAACTGATCTCTTTCATAGATCGACCACCGAACAGCACATAGATCTCATCTACTGCCAACTACATATCACATATGCGAGATCTCGAGCCTAAAACCAGAAGCTATCACTCTGATACCACTGTTGGGCCACGCAGAGATAAAACAAAACTTTTTCCTCTAACGTGGTGATCCCAAGATCTAGCTGAGGTAGAAGGCCACGAGGTTTACCACTATACGCGCAGTTGCGGATTATTGATGTAGCGCGTCAGTTGATGCAGTGCAGTCCTCACGATCCGATCGTCCTGGTGCTGAACGTACAACACCTCTGCTGGTATCCACACGTACAAGGAGGAGCACCGGCGGCGAACTGCTAGGTTCGTATCGACGGTAGGACTATTGTGGAGCTAGGGTTTCCAACACATGGAATGACTTAACTGAACAACGGTTAACCTTTCTGGGTTACGATGCTCAACTATATATAGGGAGTGAACATGGGATCTGCTCGCGTGGCCCATTCAATAAAGCCCATATAACACTAGTCACTATGAGTCCAACTCACTAAATCAGTCCTAATCCGGTTTAGGTCCAACCCAACCAGATTACAGGTTCATATCCAATCTGAACTTGCTCCCGCTCTTAAGTGTGTGACCCCGCTGGCTCATGGCTACTTGGATACGATTGGAGTCCGACTCTCAATCAATCAGTCGATAGCGGCTCCTAGCAGAACGTGCCGACTCCCAAATACTAAAGAGTCATGACGACTTGCCTTTCCAATGCTACTTGCGTCCGAGTCCCTTTTGCCTCACGATATACCTTGTCAGACTATAGGCGAATATTTGTCATCCTTTAAATAGTCCGACTCTCTTCTCGACCTGCGATAACTGATTCACCCGACTAACTCTTAGTCGGTCGCCTCGGTTAACACTTAACCGAGTCGTGCATGGCCATGCTTTCCGAATCATATCTCACGAGAGGGCCCAGAGAATATCTCTCCAAGTGGAGGGGCAAAATCCGGTCTTGGTTATTCACATCTCTCCAACTCGACCCGAAATCTGCCTTTATAGCTGCCCAGTTACGGATCAGCGTTTGAGAGAACCTAAGTCAGTGATCCTCAACTCGTACTATGCAATAACCTCAGGTCTAAGGATTACATTGATTGAAATATACAAATGACAACTTGTTCGTTGTACCTCAATATGGGTCAATCCGACTCACTAAACTCTTTAGCCGAATCTGTGTAAGTTGGAATAGCATCTCCATGCCCATGACAAGTGGAACCGAGTCATCAAGCCAACTTTCACATTGGTCTAAGTTGTGTATCCATCACAACCTCAATGACCAAGGATATTTAGTACAAACAACATGAATGGATAGTTCCACAACCGAATCACATATTCAATGATACACATCAGATGTTTAGACAAGGACTACTTAATATCTTTATGAATACAATGGGAAATATCATCATACAAGATTGCCTCTAGGGCATATTTCCAACAGAGCCACCACAATGGAAGTGGAAGTGGTAGTGGAAGGCATCCTGTTAAGAAGGATCTTAGCCAGGTTGAATGTTTCAAGTGCAAGAAGATGGGGCATTATGCGAATGAATGCCCAAAAAAGAAAGTTGAAGGACCCAACAAGCCCAACCGTTTCCAGAAGGGACAGGTGAACCACATCAATGTGGAAGAGATCTATGAGGAACCTGATGCTGTTGCTGGTAAGTTCAAACTCAATTCTGTTCTACCATTTGTTCTCTTTGATACTGGTGCATCTCATTCATTCATATCAAGAGAATTTGTTGAAATAAATGAACTATCGGTAGAAACTATTGGGTGTCCTATAAAAGTAAGTTCTCCTGGCGGAGAAATGATAGTGAACTGAGGATGTCATGATATAGTCATAGAGTTTGGGAAATATAAGTTTCCTGTTAATCTCATAATCCTAAATTCCCAAGGATTGGATGTCATTTTGGGAATGGACTAGATGACCAAGCACAAGGGAGTGCTAGATTGTGCCAACCGTACTGTCACACTCACAACTCCAGAAAACAAAATGATTAGATTCAAGACTAACTTTGAACCAAAAGGGAGTAAGCTAAATTCTCTTAAGGGGGTTAGCATGGACAGTGTGCCAATTGTGAGTGAATATCTGGATGTGTTTCCGG
Organism: Avena insularis; assembly: GCA_023614405.1. NCBI lineage: Eukaryota > Viridiplantae > Streptophyta > Magnoliopsida > Poales > Poaceae > Avena > Avena insularis. The sequence continues at coordinate 54,358,095 of CM042685.1, read as the reverse complement.
AAGAATTGCCGGGAATGCCACCAGATAGAGATGTGGAATTTCTGATTGATTTGCTACCAGGATCTGGACAAATAGCAAAGAGACCGTATAAGATGTCAGTTGATGAGTTGAAAGAACTCAAGAAACAACTTGGAGAATAGTTGCAGAAAGGATTTATTCAACCAAGTTCTTCATCTTGGGGATCACCAATTTTGTTTGTGGAAAAGAAAGATAGAAGTCAAAGGTTATGCATAGACTACCGTTCACTTAATGAGGTAACTATTAAGAACAAATACCCTTTGCCTAGAATCAATGACTTGTTTGATCAGCTAGAAGGAGCCTGTGTGTTCTCCAAGATTGATCTCCGATTGCGATATTTTTAGATTAAGATAAGAGAACAAGACATACCTAAGACAACTTTCACCACTAGGTATGGATTGTATGAGTACACCGTGATGCCATTTGGTTTGACCAATGCACCAGCTTACTTCATGAATATGAAGAACAAGGTGTTCATGGAGTTCCTTGACAAGTTTGTTGTCGTTTTTATCGATGACATTTTGATCTACTCCAAGAGCAAAGAAGATCATGAAGGACATTTGCGTTTGATACTTGAGAAGCTTAGAGAGCATAAGCTGTATGCCAAATTCAGCAAGTGTGAATTCTGGTTGAATGAAGTTGGATTTCTTGGACACGTTGTGTCAGGAGATGGCGTAGTAGTTGATCCCGCAAAAGTGTCAGCTGTAACTGAGTGGGAATCTCCTAAGTCAGTGAAAGAGGTTCGTAGTTTCCTTGGCTTGGCAGGATACTACAGAAGGTTCATTGAAAATTTCTCCAAGGTAGCTAAACCAATGACGGAGTTATTAAAGAAAGATAAGAAATTTGCTTGAACTGATGGATGTGAACTCAGTTTCCAAGAGGTTAAGAAGAGACTAGTGACAGCACCAGTCTTATGCCTGCCAGATTTGGAGAAGGATTTCCAAGTGTATTGTGATGCATCTCATCATGGATTAGGTGCAGTTCTAATGCAGGAAGGGAAAGTTGTGGCTTATGCCTCGAGACAACTCAAAACTCATGAGATAAATTACCCAACTCATGATTTGGAGTTAGCCTCTGTTGTCCATGCACTCAAAACATGGAGACACTATCTTTTGGGAAAGCGATGTGAAGTGTTCACAGATCACAAAAGTTTGAAGTATATCTTCACCCAGAAAGAAATTAACATGAGACAAAGAAGATGGCTAGAACTCATCAAGGACTATGACTTGAGTTCGCAATACCACCCTGGTAAAGCAAATGTTGTAGCAGATGCTCTAAGTCGTAAGGTTTTCGTGAATGGCCTTACTAAAGGAGAGTTGCCAGATGATCTGTGTGCCCAATTTAAAGATCTCAAATTAGAAATTGTGCCTGAGGGACATCTCATGTCATTGGATGTTCAACCCACTTTGTTGGACAAAATCAAAGAAGACCAAAAGACAGATAAGGAAATTGAAGAGATCAAAGAAAACATTGGCAAAGGAAAAGCCAAAGGATTCCATGAAGACGAACCAGGTACTTTATGGAATGGAAAACGTATCTGTGTTCCACAAGATCCGGAGCTTCGGAAACTGATCTTACAAGAAGCACACAACTCACCATATGCCATTCATCCGGGTAACACCAAAATGTACATGGATATGAAAGAAAGATTTTGGTGGAATAATCTCAAGAAAGACATCGCCGAACATATTGCTTTGTGTGATGTATGTAGTAGAGTGAAAGCCGAACATCAGAAACCAGCAGGATTACTACAACCACTACCTATTCCAAATTGGAAGTGGGACAAGATTGGCATGGATTTCATCACTGGACTGCCAAGGACCAGGTCAGGATATGATTCTATTTGGGTAGTAGTGGATCGCCTTACTAAAGTGGCTCATTTCATACCCGTGAAGACAACCTATACAAGTGCTAAGTTAGCCAAGATATACATGAGTAGGATTGTATGTTTGCATGGAGTACCCAAGAGTATTGTGCCTGATAGGGGAACTCAATTCACTTCTCATTTTTGGAGGCAACTACATGAGTCATTGGGAACGAGGTTGGAATTCAACACTGCTTTTCATACTTAGACTGATGGTCAGACAGAAAGAACCAACCAGATTCTTGAAGACATGTTGAGAGCATATGCTCTAGATTATGGAGCTAGTTAGGATGAAAGTCTGCCTTATGCAGAATTCTCTTACAATAACAGCTATCAAGCCAGTATTGAGATGGCACCATTTGAGTTTCTCTATGGGAGAAAGTGTACCACCCCATTACTATGGAATCGTGTGGGAGAAAGAAGGTTGTTCGGACCAGAACTAATCAAAGAGGCTGAAGAGAAAGTCAAAGTAGTTAAGGAAAAATTGAAGATAGCACAGTCTCGACAGAAAAGCTACGCAGATCCTAAGCATAGAGAAGTCACCTATGAAGTAGGTGATAGAGCTTATCTTGGAGTGTCACCACTTCGTGGAGTGAAGAGATTTGGAGTCAAAGGAAAATTGGCCCCAAGATATGTTGGACCATTCAAGATTCTGAGTCGTAAAGGAGAAGTAGCTTATGAGATTGAATTGCCAGAATCATTGTCTGCCATTCACAATGTGTTTCATGTGAGTCAGCTTAAGAAATGCCATCTAGAGATGGAAGAGATTTCTTTGAAGGATACTATACCATTGGAGGATGTTCAATTGGAAAGTGACCTCACTTATGAGGAAAAACCTATCAAGATTCTTGAGACTGCAGAAAGAGTTACTTGGACTAAGACTATCAAGTTCTGCAAAGTTCAATGGAACCATCATTCCGAAGAAGAAGCAACATGGGAAAGAGAAGATGATCTCTGGAAAGACCACCCTCACCTATTTGCTAGCCAATCCGAATCTCGAGGGCGAGATTCACCTTAAGGGGGTTAGATTTGTAACATCCCTAAAATCATGTTTTCAAAGATTGCATATCATTCATGCATGCATATCATTTAGGGATCAATTTCAAACTCATTTCAAGAAAACAGAAACTTTGGGTGCTATTATTTCATGTGGACAAACTTTGATCCAATGCTACTCTCTAGTGAGAGATTAATTGTTTTAAAAACATTGTTGTGTGTTCATAGTATTGTTTGATGAGTTCCAAGCTTGAAAAAATTTACAAAAACAAAATATGGTTTTTAAACCATTTATTTATCTTCATTAAAACTTGTGCTAAGGCACTGTTTATTTTGAATTTTCAAAAGGAACCAAACAAGTCCGGCAAGACAGCTTGGTTTTATACTCAAAAATATGCAGGTTTCACTTTATAAAAGTCCAGAAAGATTTGGAATTCAAATGCTTTTGAAATTATTTGAAAAGGATTCCTGAAAATCAATTTAGAGAAAGAAAGGAATTAGAAAATAGAATTGGGATCGGCGCCAGCTTTTCAGCCCAATAGCAAACTCAGCCCAGCAAGCCCACCCTGGGTTTCCCTTTCTCTCTCCCATGCGACGCAGACCTACCCCGCGCTCGCTGACTGGTGGACCCAAATGCCACGCGTGCATCGTCCCCAAGCCAAGCACCCCCATGACCCCGTCGACGCCGCCGTTACCTCCATCACTGCCGCGAATGAAGCAGGCTTAATTTCTGGCGTTTCCTCGCGCGATCCTCGCCCCTGCTCCGGCTATAAAACCCTCTCCTCACCCTGCATCTTTCCCCTTGCTCAGCACACTCCCCTCGGCACCAGGCTGCCAGTATTTCGAACTGCACCGCCGCTGCCCGATGAGCTCCGGCAAGCGATTACGGTGAGCTCCGACCACCCCTTTGCTTCTGGTTCAAACGAGTGTGACCCTCGTGTCCTTGCGCAACTACTAACACCACTGGATTGTGCTAGGACGATCCCGTACGTCATCAACATCGCCGTCTGCACGAAACCGATGCCGCCAGCAACTCCAACGTGGTCCTGCCGCTGCGTTTGTGCGCCCCTTGACAAACTACTGCCACGTTGAGCTTCCTCGTGACCCTGCGAGTCTGGTAAGCCACGCCACACACCCCAGCCCCTCCTGTATTTGCCGGAGCGTCACTGATAGAGCGCCGCTGCTGCGCCACCGTCGCCAGCATCGCCAATCCTTGGTCATTTGATCGGCAGCCGTTAGATCTAGATCTAATGCGTGAGATAGAATCACTTAACGAAGCGGTATGTTTAGATCTGGACCGTGCGCAGTCACTTTAATCCAACGTCTCTTATCGATCGATCCGTGCGAACCGTTACGGGCCAATCAGAAGCTGCCGTGTGTCCTGTGATTAGATTTAAAAACAGAATTTAGATCTATTAGTGATTCAAACTTGCAAAATTCATAACTTTTGATCCCCACGTTCAAATTTTGAAAATTTTATATCATTGGAATCAGGATAGAAAATACTATATGTTTATGCAATGTGTTTAATGTTTTACCTTTGTAAAATGGTTGTTTTTGCAGAAACATTTGTAGGCTTAATTTGAGTGTGGTTATTATTTGAAAAATGTTTTAAAGATCAAATAAAGTTTGTTTTGAGTATTTTTGGTCTTTTTTATGATTCACTACTATACACTTGTCTTGTTTGGTGTATAAAAATCATCACATGTCATTTGCATGCATTCATATATTTTTGTATGTATAATTTGTTATGTGATTTTGGTGCCATTATTTTATGTGTAGATTTTGGTGCTAATAGTGATTGTGGTTGTGAAGATTGTTGCTACTCCCCAAACTACCAAGGCAAGTGGTGCTTCATGATTTTATTCCTATATTTTCCACCTATGCAATAGAAATATTTTTGTATCGGACTTGCATGAATATTTTGATAAGTATCTATATGCTATGCTTGGGAAATCCTAGTAGTTGTAGAATTGTTAGAAATTTCTCTAAGTTAAGATGCTTACCATTGCCATGCTTAGTCTAGCTAGTAGCAACCAAGGGTGGTTATATATTCATGCTATGTGAAATATTTCTAAGTCTTTGACTTGTGTTTTTGCTTAATAAAACAACTAAGTGAATGAAACACCTGGGTGGAATGGAAAGAATGGTTTGTGTTGAGTGGTTACACAAGGCCCATTTCTATGGCTTACCTTGTGTATCTCACTTGTGGAAAGCCACCCAGGAAAAAGGGATTTGAGATGCCAAATGTTAAGAAGCTTCTAGTGCAGCCACATGGCAATATGGGCTCTGCTTGGATCACATAGGTTGCAATAACTTAGCCATTTGGAAAGTTGGTGGTAGTGGGATGATAGGTTATAACGTGTCCATTTGTTCTAAGGGAAGGCTTCTGAAAGGTCCTGTCTTGGTGGAAATCAAGTCTTGTGGGGAAAGTGCACAACCTATGTAGATGGAAGAATCTAAGTACTTAGCCATGTCCCTGGTATTGGACAATTTGAGCATCAAGACATGGAAGCTATCAAGAATCTCCTCATCCTAATTTCTAAGCTAAAACTTCTCGTTGAACAAGGATGAAGGATCACCAATTTCTACTGGTGATTCCTTGGGAAAGTTTTGTTAAAGAAAAACTTAGTGTTTTCAACTAATAGGTAAAACCTATTTTGAGCAAAGCAAGCCTAAGCTAAACTTAGCCAAATTCATATAGTATTTAGATGTTAATATTCTACTAAGGTATCACTTTCCAATACTATTCCAATGTATTGACCCACTATGGCTGTAACTTGTGATGTTGTAGGTTATTCTGATGATGATTAGGGGTTATGAGTCTACACTCAACATGCTTGCCTGTGGCACATGAAGATGAAGACTTATTTATGTTATTCTATATTTGAACTCTTGTATTAGGCCTATGGCCATGGAGTTTGTAAAAGACTATGTTTTTCTCTGGAATGATATGTAATAATGACTTTTGTTTCTGTGTACTTGATCTTAAACTCTGGATGCTAGCATTGATCCAGGGACTAGCATTGCAATCACAGGGATCCTTACCTTTATAAAGGAAGGTATCTTACATGTTTCTAGTGAAAAGTTTTGCTGTTCTAAAGCTAAAACCAAAGGTCTAATATCTTTTGAATACACTAATGTTGCTAATGAAGATTGTGTGAAGTTTTGTATGAAGGAAATTTTCAGGTGTGGAGAGATAATGATGTAATGAGATGAAGAATGGACAAAAGCTCAAGCTTGGGGATGACACCCCGGTGTCATCCCAAGAATATCCAAGAGGTACAAGCGTCAAAATTTGGGGATGGCCAAGACATCCCCATCTTCATCAATAAAAAGCCCAGGTCTTTCTAGATACTTCGTTTTTGTTGTTTTATGCACTATTGTTTTGTTCTTGGAGCGTCTTAGTTTTCCTTTGCTTTGCTTAGTTTGTTTAGTTTGCTTGAATAAAGTAGTTTGGACCCCCGTTCTCTCTGTGTTGTTTCAAATAAGTTGATTGGTGTTGGAAAGGAGTAGAAAGTTCTTGCTTGTTAGTGCAAGAGGAGATTGCATGGACTATGACTTAGACTTTAGCATGTCATGCTAGGTGTTGTTTTGACCTTATGATTAGTGATTTTTGCTGTAGATTTACTTGTTCCAAACAATTGGGATTGCTTAGTGTGCCTTGAAAGAATTATGCATTGTTTTAACATGCAAAAGCATAATATTGTGGTATTCTCCTTTGATGCTTTGTTTGGGTTGACTTGGCACATGCTCACACCATGTTATGACTCTAAACAAGTCACCATAGCCTCTATGATCATTTAGTCATTGACTTGTAGTACCACTCTATGCTTTGATTAGTAATGTTTTGTTGCTCTGTATGATTATGGCCATTGTTGCTCTCTTTGTTGGTTGCTCCTAGTCTTTTGCTAGCCTCCACTTGTATGAGTAAGCTATACTCATGATTCCAACTCCCAATAAACCCAGTTATTCCAAAGTATCCACTATAAATTCCTACTCATGTTTTGTTACACCATTCCAAGTATATTCTTGTTTTGAGATATCTTCCAATTAAAAATTATTTTGTTATGTGAAAAATTAGTGATTAAAGCCCTGACGAACTTGATGGCACACTTTATTTTCCTTTACCCTAATAAACTTGAACCATTGTGTCATCTATGTTGTATATGCTTGCACTTATACGTTGGAATTAGTAGAACCATGCTGTCAGGGGTGGCGTTTTCAACATTGCACTTGTACTTTGTACACAGTTGATATCATGCTCTTTTGTCTATGGATGTCGCCGGTGTGAAATAAAAAGGGAGCTTGTAAGTCCATGGAGTTACGTATTTTGTGTTAGATAAACGCCTGGACCGCTAGCCTAAGCCATGCCTAATCATGGTGGAAACTTGTAGCATCACCATAATGAGCATTCTGTGAAGCATCCTCAATAAAAACATATGCAAATAGCAAATAAAATGATCGCTGAGATGCTCATTGTCTGCTTGCCTTGTCATTTTTGTTATGGCATAGCTCATGTACCATGTGCAAGGGGTACCCCATTGGTGGTTCTCTATGATACACATGTACTTACTATGACAAGAACTTACAGGTGACCAAAGTTGAGTAGCATGAGGTGTGGCCCTCGTATTCAAGGGACATGAGATTGCCAACTTATACTTTGTTAAACATATACTCCATAGTTTGTTCACTTTAACCTTAATCACTTCAAGATTCTTATGATAGGTGCAATGAGGGCTGAAAGCTAACAAGTACCATAATTTTTGGAAGGTCTTTTTGAAACTTGAAATCCATGCTTCCCTTTATGAAGGGCCTTTATTCCACTATTATATTGAGTCTTGACCTTCTACCTTTAGGCACCAGTTAAGAGAGCATAGTTGCCATTCTTAGTAATATGTGAAGTGTCCCAAAACTTATTGATTGATGCATATTGCTGGTATTACTTGTTCTTGTGCTATTTTTATCTAGTCACTCTTATGAGCTTTGAAGGTGTCCTATGCATCTATTTGGTACTCTATGAGGGACAAGCTGAATGTCATTGTGCCATGTTTTTTGTATGTCAAACAAAGAAACGTTTTTCAATGCATGTTATTCATGATCTTTGTTTGTAGCCTTTCATGTTGCATGCATAGTTAATTTGTCTTATTGTTAGAACTCCATCTTTCATGCACATGTTTAGAGTTATTTGATCCCAGCTTTCAATGATTGCAAATGATTTGATCTTGGTTTTCATGGTGCATGTCACCTTAAAAATTATTATTTTATCACTTACCTACTCGAGGACGACCAGGATTTAAGCTTGGGGATGCTTGATACATCGGAAACATATCTATAATTTTTGATGTTCCATGCTTGTTTAGTATCTAATTTGCTTTGGTTTGTCCACACTTTGAGGTGTTTTTATATGTTTTCTGGTAGTAACCTATTAACAAGTTGCCACAGTGCCAGTTGCATGTTTCCTTCTATTTTTGGTTCCAGAAAGGCAGAAAATCAATATTCTCGAAATTGGACGGGACAAAAGACAAAGTCAATATTTTGCCGTGGGGAACATGAAGCCGGAGTACGAGACAGAGGAGACCCACAAGAGGGCCACACCCCCTGACCGCATGGGTGGGCCCACCTCGCGCCTGGGGGTGCAGCCGCCCTGGTGGCCCTCCAGCCTCGCCTCTTTGCCTATAAGAAGCCCTCGATGCCTAAACCCTAAGTACCTGATCAATAATCAACGAAACCGTCTGTAGCCACGGCAAGCATCGTCCCTAGATTGGGCGGATCTGAAGCTCTTCCCGGCACCCTACCGAAGGGGAGATCATTCCGGAGGCCTTCTTCTTCATCATCCCAGCCTCCGTATGAAGCGTGAGTAGTTCACCTTGGACTACGGGTCCATGTAGTAGCTAGATGGTTGTATCTCCTCCTGGTGCTTTCATGTCTAGATCTTGTTAGCTCCGTTCATGATCAAGATCTCATCTATTTGTAATCATGCATGTTGTGTTTGCAGGGATCCGATGGATATTGAGATTACTACGTTAGATTGATTAATGGTTTTGTCTTATTGATTCTATCATGTCTGTGTTGTTTGTGATATTTCATGCTCTCCGTTGTTAGTAGCTATCTTGGCCAAGTAGTTTCTCGTGACTCCAAGAGGGGGTATTTATGTTCGATAGTGGGTTCATGCCTCTACTTAATCAAGGGAATTGACAAAAATATATACGGTTGTAGATGTGCTGTTGCTAGTAGGGATAAAACAACGGTCTCTTGTTCATGGAACAAGTGGATTGTTTACCTTACACACTTTGCTTAAAACAGTTGTGAGTTGCTTGAAACTTAATACTGGAGGGGGTTCGGATGATAACCCAAAGGTGGGCTTCTAGTCATAGATGCAGTTGGATGGCGGTCTATGTATATTGTTGTATTGTCCAATCGAATCTCATAGGATCTTTTTGTCTAGTATTGCATTGTTGTGCCTTGGTTAGTCCTATCAATTGCCCTGCTGTAATTTTCTTACCCATCATTCCATGTTTGTTTATCTAAGGAGAACACCTCTAGTGAACTATGGACCCCGGTCCAATATTTACCATTGATACATCTTCCACTGTTACAGTTTACTTGCTGCAAACCATCATCACCTTCCACACCATGCAATTAATCCTGTGTTACAGCAACTGGTGAGATTGACAACCTCAATGTTAGTTGGGGCAAAGTCTTGAGTTTGTCTTGTGCAGGTTTCCATGTTGATTGCAACACCTTTGAGACGTTTCCTTCCTCCTACTGGTTCGATAACCTTGGTTTCTTAGTGAGGGAAAACTTGTTGTTGTGCTGCATCATACCTTGCTCTTGGGGTTTCCCAAGGGGCGTCAACACGCATCACCCGATACGGATTGTATGAGTACAAGGTCATGTATTTTGTATTAACCAATGCCCCCACTTATTTCATGAATCTCATGAATAAGGTTTTCATGAATTTATTAGATAAGTTTGTCATTGTTTTCACTGATGACATTCTAATCTACTCCAAATCGGAGGAAGAACATGAGCAGCACCTAAGAACCATCCTTGGAACCTTGAGAGAGCATCAGTTGTATGCCAAGTTCAACAAGTGTGAATTTTGGTTAAAGGCAGTAGGATTCCTAGGACATATCTTGTCATCCAGAGGAGTTTCGGTCGACCCCGCGAAGATTAAGGATGTTGAGGAATGGAGAGCACCAACCACTCAAACTAAAGTTCGTGCATTTCTTGGATTAGTGGGATATTACCACAATTTTGTTGAAGGATTTTCAAGCATCGCTAGGCCAATGACTAAGTTACTCAAGAAATATCAGAAGTTTGAATGGACGGACAAATGTGAAGCGAGTTTCCAAGAACTCAAGAAAAGATTGATTTCAGCCCCAATTTTGATCATGCATGATATCACCAAACCCTTTGATGTGTATTGTGATGCATCCATGATTGGTATCGGATGTGTGTTGATGCAAGAATGAAAGGTGATATCATATATGTCCCAACAACTGAAGCAACATGAGCAGAATTACCCCACCTATGACCTAGAGTTAGTCGCCGTTGTTTTAGCCTTGAAGACATGGCATCATTATCTTATGGGTAACCGCTATGAGATTTACTCAGATCACAAGAGACTGAAGTATATTTTTACTCATAAGGAGTTGAATATGAGGCAAAGGAGATGGATAGAGTTAATCAAGTATTATGACCTTGACATTCACTACCACCCCAGCAAGGCCAATGTGGTAGCGGATGCTCTTAGTAGACTGCCCTGTAGCTTAAACACCATGATTCTAAAAGAGCAACCAAGTTTGCATAAGGAGTTGGAATATTTCAGAATGGAGCTAGTTAGCGAAGGATTCCTAGCTAGTATCGAACTTCAACTCACCTTGATAGATCAGATCGTGGAAGCTCTGAAAGGAAATGCCAGTATTGATGGAATTAAACGTCGTACCAGTACAAGGAAGGTACAAGGATTTACGGAAGATGAAGAAGGAGTTCTGTGGTATAAAGGAAGAATCTGTGTGTCCACGGATTTAGAGTTGAAACAAGCTATTTTGCAAGAAGCCCATGATATTCTTTACTCCATCCACCCGGGAGGAACCAAGATGTATCAGGATTTGAAGGAGCAATTTTGGTGGCATAAGATGAAGCGAGAAGTCAAGAGCTACATAGACAAATGTGATATCTGTCAGAGGGTCAAAGCGGAGCATCAGAGACCCGAAGGACTTTTGCAACCTTTGCGGATCCCTGAATGGAAATGGGATTCTGTTGGAATGGATTTCATCACCGGTTTGCCTATATCTAGTAGAGGAAATGACTCTATTTGGGTCATAGTGGATAGACTTTCCAAAGTGGCTCATTTCTTTCTGGTCAAGACCACTTATCAGAGCTTGAAGCTAGCAGAGTTTTACATTGCTAGGATAGTCAGTTTGCATGGATTACCCAAGAAAAATTGTGTCGGATAGAGGAACCCAGTTTACCTCAAGATTTTGGAAGAAAGTCCAAGAAGGATTAGGAACCAAGATGAATTTCAGCACCGCTTATCACCCGTATACTGATGGACAAACAGAGATTGTGTGTTGGAATATGGATCCAAGATATGGACAAACAGTTTACCTCAAGATTTTGGAAGAAACCAGATACTCGAAGATATGTTGAGAGATTGTGTGTTGGAATATGGATCCAAATGGGAGGACTGTCTTCCATTCACAGAATTCTCATACAACAATAGTTACCAAGCCAGTTTGCAAATTTCCCCATTTGATTTTATGTATGGAATGAAGTGTCGTACCCAACTGAATTGGTCGGAAGTAGGAGAGAGTCAGATTTTCGGACCCGAAATCCTACAAGAATCCAAGGAGAAAGTTCACAAGATCTATGAGCACCTTAAGACCGCCCAATCGAGACAGAAGAGTTATGCCGACAAGAGACGTCGAGATCTAGCTTCAATGTAGGAGATTTTGTGTATCTCAAAGTACCACCCTTGAAAGGAATGCAGCGTTTCCAACTCAAAGGAAATCTTGCCCCCAGATACATTGGACCCTTCAAGATTCTAAGTCATCGAGGAGAGGTATCTTATCAGATAGAACTACCAGAAGAGATGTCATCCATCCATGATGTGTTTCATGTGTCGTTACTTCAGAAGTGTTTAGAAGTCCCAGAAACGAAGGAAGTTTTCAAGAATATTAATCACAGAAATGTGGAGATCAACCTAGACCTGACCTATCGTGAAGAACCTATCCTTATTTTGTTGGAAGAAGATTTCCGGACCACCCGGACCAGAAGTATGACAATGGAGCAACCATACTGAAGAAGAAGCCACTTGGGAGCGTGAAGATTACATGAGGAAGGAGTTTCCAAATCTCTTTAGTACCTCATTTTTTTTTCTGAATCTCGGGACGAGATTCTATTTAAGGGGTGAAGGTTTGCAACACCCCAAAAATATTAATGATGATCATTCCCTAATTAATCAAGATTAGGGTTAACAAATCTTTTATTAATCAAATTCAATTTTTTTGTTTGAGTGTATGAATGCTTGCAATGCTATGTTTGATGGTTGTAAATGATGAGAAATGGTTTATAGATCAAAACCATATCATCTAGGTCACTAAAAAATCAAATCAAAACAAAATAAAATGAAAATATGAGGCATAAGACCTAATTGTCATTTCTGCCCAAGTTAACCACTAGCTCGCTTTGAGCATCTCTAGAAACTAATCTTAAATAGAAACTTTCCCATTTCTTGTCACCCCTTCATAGACCTAATGACACTGAACCAAATGGAACTTACCAACTTAGTAGAAACATTTTCAAACTCTTTTGAGAGGAAATTCAAATTTGAATCTATCTTATGTATCAAGATAGCCATTTTGGAAAACCACTCAAACCAACACCCCTTGGCAAACCATTGCACCCAGATACTATCAAGATTAGTATCATATCACTCATTAAAAATCATTGAATTTGGTGATGATTATGTTCATGCGGCCATTTGATCAAACACTTGGTGATCACAAAACAATTACCAACTATCTACTGTTTGTGATCAATCAATTGCTCATCCATTGTACCCAAAATCTTTACTCTAGCTCACCCACGATCACCCCCAGTACCCAGCCATGCAATTGAGCAATTCTTTTTCACTTCCTTGATCAATTCCAATGGTACCCGAGCTCACCATGTCACTCGGACATGGACAACACGCCACAGGCCATGCCTCACTCGCTCACGATGTCTAGCTAGTAGCCGTGACCTCACCGCCCCTCTCTGTCCACCCCTAGACCAACGGTGATACGCGGAGACCCTAGAATGGCCTCGCCCATTTAAGACACGGAAATGATGGGAGCATGACGGAGCGCCGCAGCCTCCTCACGCAGACACGCTGCGACTCAACCTCTCCACCCGTACTCGTGACCATGACAGCCACCGCCCAGCCATGCCCATTGGTCACTGCGTGACCCCTTAACCACCGTACTGGCTGATGAACATCGCCGTACCCATACAAAGCGCCGATGTTACATGACCAACTAAGACTGGCCCTTGTCGAGCCACCACTCGCATGACGATTGCCACACCCAACAACGTCCACCCATGTCTTTCTCCATGCCTAGCTCGACCTGTAGCAACTTTGTCGACGATCCCTTGCCATGCCGCACTGCCTCACCCTCTAGGGTATAAATAGGGACCACCCCTAGCCTCAATCTTCAGACCATTCTACTCCTCTCTCACTCAAAAACACCCCTGACCTATTCCCGGAGCAAGGTGAGAACCCTGTCACCGAAATTTGATCGAAGTCCGCAGCTGCCATGAGGCAAAGGCGCCATCGATTGGAGCCACCCCAGGAGCTGTCGTGACCGCCATTCGACTCGCCATCATCGACAAGCTCGTTCGCCCGCACCGCGGACCCTAGCTGGAGCCCTGGTAAGCCCACAGCCACCCCCGCTGTGTCACTAGGGCCTAGTTCTTTTGGGGCTTCTCCGAGAAGCCGCCCTCACTTTTCGGGAGTTGTCTAAAATTGCGAGGCTTCCAAAATAGTTAAGGCTAAACAAATTTAGAAGCCTCGCAAATTTTTTGAACCAGCTTCCCCAGGAAGCTAGGGGCAGGGCAGCTTCTAGGAGAAGCCACCAAAAGAACTAGGCCTAGGTCAGAATCTCGTCGGAGCGCCGTGACGTAGACGATGAACCTAGACCGTAGATCGTGTTGTAATTGTAGGGCTAATATTGATCGATGCCACTTCGCGTTAGATGACCCGCTGACGTGTTGCAGTTGGGCCAGCCCAATAATGATCGTGTTGCAGTTGGGCCAGCCCAATAATGTTCCCCGCGTGAGCCCAGTAATTTGATTATAGTCTTTTTCTTTTTGTTCAAAACCCTTTTATGTAGTAAACTTTAAAAATCAATTCAAAGAGATTTACTGCACCAAATTGAATGAATCCAATTTTGTTTGAAAGTAGATGAAAATCTCTAATAACTACCATTGGATTAAAATAGTTTGAAAGTATGGATCACCCTCAGTAAAAATAACAAGACACATGGTTTTGCAACTGCAAACATTTTTCTAAAATCAACCATAACTGATTTCGAGTTGATTCCAACTCTCAAAAATCACATTTGACAAGACCTTTCTGAATATGTAAAAATTTACATACTTAGACATAGTAGTCCTGGACAAAAATTAAAGAATGACTTTCTAGTCATTTTTGGCCACTTAAATATTATTAAACAATAGTGTTAAACTTTATAAATAAGACCAACCACTTTAAATCACATTCTCAAGTATTAGAATATGTGGTTATGACAAGTGTCCATATGATCTCATATTTTTAATTTGGAGAATATTAAATCTTAAGCAACTTTTCAATGAGTAGAAATTACTTTCCTAAAAATAAGATATATAAAATCTTATCACCCTTTCTTGTAATAATAGAGATGATGCTAGATCATCTAGTGTGACCCTTGTGTGATAAATAGAAGTAGTTAAGTATTGTTTGGTGATTGTATACCTCGTATTTATTTATACACACTAGTATCAATATGGGCTACGACGAGGAGGAATTCTATGAAGAAGAAGAGAACTTAGACGACCTTACCAACCAAGGCAAGTAAGCTAAACCATCCAAGTCTCACTTGCAAGCTACTGAGCATGCTAGACTATGCAATCCTTATTATACATACCTTTATGATACCCCTTTTTACTATACCAAATCCCAGTTTTACATGCAAGCTTTACCTTTCGCAAGTTGTTCAAGTAGTTAATTAATTGGATGATTAGTGGATGATCAGGTAAGTGTCATCAAGAGTTTGGAACTTGATGAAGATAGATACACCAGCTTAGTACCCTGCCACTAGTGACATCCCATTTGATAGATGATGTTGCTAAATTAAAATTGATCATTTTATGGGAACAAATGATTATGAAAACCTTGGAATGATGAGTCATTCTATTGAAATGCTATGACATGTGTTATGGACACAATGACTTTGAAGATGATGGTGAATGAAGGATGTGACTTGACTGTGATAAAAACTGATTGTTGGGTTCGGATGCGATACCATTCGAACATTTACCATACAACCAAAATACCCCAGTTTGGGTAGGGCTTGACTGGAAGTTTATATGTCTTAGTATGGGTTCCCTCACGCAACGAGGTGAGCTGAGGCTACCTTGTGAATGTGACTATCCACCTAAGCATTGCCCAAGATGACAGATGGTCATGGTTGGGAGGCCAAACTCATAGGGGAGGTTCCTATACTAGGTTGTGTAATTGAAAGATTAGGATTGATTATCCGCATACTAAGTATGATGATTCAGGATTGTTCCTGACGGATGTATCGAATGTCATGGTGAAAGTGTACCACCTCTGCAGAGTGTCAAACTATTCGAATAGCCGCGTCCGCGGTTGTGGACAGTTGGATGGCCATACTGTTCCGTTGTCAGATGTTTTCCAAAATGACTAGTGACTTGAAAGATGACTTTGACTTGACCCCACAAGTGTTGGAAATGAAGCTAGGTTCCCACCTAAGTAACTTGTCCAACTAAAGTTAGGTTTTACTACTATACACTGGTTGAAATAAAATTGGCTTATGGCAAACAAACCTAGAGCTTAAGAATCCTATTAGAAGGCCTTACTGATTTAGTGAAAGTTTGTGAGTACTTCAAAGTAGTCATGGTTTTGTCCCTGGATATTTCCATGGTCAGACTATGAAGGAGACTATGAGGAAGAAGGACAGCAGGACGCT
The DNA here is from genome assembly GCA_023614405.1 of Avena insularis. Classification (NCBI taxonomy): domain Eukaryota; kingdom Viridiplantae; phylum Streptophyta; class Magnoliopsida; order Poales; family Poaceae; genus Avena; species Avena insularis. Next base: position 54,341,979 of record CM042685.1, on the reverse strand, counting down.
TATGATAACTAGGATCATCTCCCATCATCAGCATTGCCTATGAGCCTTGACCACGCTACCCTTCTTATTATTTCGTTGCTTTGATTGTAATTAGACTTGATCATGAGATCGACTATTTGTAAGACTATTATGGTTTGTAATGGATGATGAATTATGGAACCAATCTGTTATGTCTCACAAAAATGCTAATCCTAGGATTGCGATGTACGACATAACAAGAATCTAGGATTAAAAATCCGGGTGTTGACAAAATCTTTATGTCACCATCTTGGATATGCTCACGAATATCATGAAAACGTAGCTTGATATATGTTTTAGCTTCTTGTGTGACCTTGTATCCTATGCATTGGCTATGGTATCCATGTTGTCACAGTATATGTCCATTGGGTCCAATGCACTAGGAACCATACCAAGCTCCGCAATGAACTTGTTCATCCATATCGCCTCTTGTGAAGCCTTCGAAGCAGCTATGTATTCCGATTTAGTTGAAGATCTCTCCACAATGATTTGCTTAGCACTCCTCTCAATGCTGCACCATTCAAAGTAAATACGTATCCAAATTGTGACTTAGAGTCATCCGGATCGATGTTCCAACAAGCATCGGTGTAACCGTTTACAATGAGCTATTCATCACCTCCATAAGAAAGAACCATATCCTTAGTCCTTCTTAAGTACTTTAGGGTATTTTTGACTGTTATCTGGTGATCTACTCCTGGATCACTTTGATATCTACTAGTTAAACTAACAGCATGGCATACATGATAGATCCTATGGCTGAGGCATAGGGAGTTTTGCTCATCCTCTCTCTATCTTCTGCCATAGCTGGACTTTGAGTTTTACTCAAGGTCATATTTGGGAACATGGGCAAGAACCCTTTATTGCTATCTTCCATTCCAAACCTCTTTAGAACCTTGTCCAAATATGTACTTTGTGAAAGCGCTATTAAGCGTCTTGATTTATCTCTATAAATCTTGATGCCTAAAATGTATGCAGCTTCGCCAAGATCCTTCATTGAAAAACTAATATTCAAATAGACTTTGACACTTTGAAGAAGTTCTATATCATTCCCAATCAACAATATGCCATCCACATATAGTACCAGGAATGCTACAATGGTACCACTCACTTTCTTGTAAATACAAGCTTCTCCATAAGTTCGTATAAATGCAAAGCTTTTGATCACCTTATCAAAACGTTGATTCTAGCTCCGAGATGATTGCTTCAATCCATAAATGGACCATTGAAGTTTGCATACCTTGTTAGCATCTTTAGGATTGACAAAAACCTTTGGGTTATACCATATACAACTCTTCATCCATGTCACCATTGAGGAACGCCGTTTTGACATCCATCGGCCAGATCTCATAATTGTAATATGTTGCGATATCTAACAAAATCCTGATAGACTTTAGCTGCGCTATCGGTGAGAAAGTCTCATCATAGTCAACTCCTTGAATTTGTCAGAACCCTTTCGCAAGAAGTAGATATTTATAGATGGTTACATTACCATCAACATCTGTTTCTTGAAAATCCATTTGTTCTCGACAGCCTTGTGGCCATCCGGTAAGTCCACCAAAGTCCACACATGGTTTTCGTACATGGATCCAATCTCGGATTTCATGGCTTCATGCCATTTGTTGGAATATGGGCTCATCATTGCTTCCTCATACGTCGTAGGGTCATCAGTGTTCTACACCAACATGACACTCATAACAGGATCATACCAATCAGGAGTGGTAAGAGTCCTCGTTGACCAGCGAGGTTCCGTAGTAACTTTGTTCGAAGTTTCATGATCATTATCATTAGCTTCCTCTATTCTTGGTGCAGGCGGCATAGGAACATCTTCTAGCACCGCGCTACTCTCAGATCCGAGAGAAGGTTCGAAAACCTTATCAAGTTCTACTTTCCTTCCAGTCACTTCTTTCAAGAGAAATTCCTTCTCTAGAAAGGATCCATTCTTGGCAACAAAAACTTTTCCTTCGGATGTATGATAGAAGGTGTTACCCAACTGTTTGTTTAAGGTATCATATGAAGATGTATTTTTCCGCTTTGGGTTCAAGCTTGTAGCACCCCGAGCAAAACCACTACTAGAAAATCGCTGTGTTTTTGTTTGGTGCATCATCATGATAGCATGATGATACGTCCGAAATGTATCTATAATTTTTGATGCTCCATGCTTGTTTAGTATCTACTTTGCTTTTCTTTGTCTACACTTTGAGGTGTTTTATATGTTTTATGGAACTAACCTATTAACAAGTTGCCACAGGGCCAGTTGCCTGTTTTCTTCTGTTTTTGGTTCCAGAAAGGTAGAAAATCAATATTCTCGAAATTGGACAGGACAAAAGCCAAAGTCAATATTTTACCGTGGGCAACACAGAGTCTAGAGGAGAGATAGAGGAGCGCCACAGGGCATCTAGACCCCCTAGGCGCGGCCAGGCCTGGCCCGCGCCTAGGTAGGGTGTGGCCCCCCTGGCTCGCCCCTTCGCCTATAAGAAGCCCCCGATGCAGAAACCCTAGGCACCCGATCAAAACTCCACGAAACCGTCTGTAGCCGCCGCCACCATCGTCCATAGATCGTGGGATATGAAGTTCTTCTCGCCACCCTACCGGAGGGGAGATCATCTCGGAGGCCTTCTTCTTCATCATGACAGCCTCCGGTATGAAGCATGAGTAGTTCCACCTTGGACTACAGGTCCGTGTAGTAGCTAGATGGTTGTATCTCCTCCTTGTGCTTTCATGTATAGATCTTGTGAGCTCTGTTCATGATCAAGATCTAATCTATTTGTAATCATGCATGTTGTGTTTGCGGGGATCCGATGGATATTGAGATTACTATGTCAAATTGATTAATGGTTTTGTCTTATGATTCTATCATGTCTCTGTTGTTTGTGATCTTGAATGTCTCCGTTGTTAGTAGATATCTTGGCCAAGTAGTTGCTAGTGACTCCAAGAGGGGGTATTTATGCTCGATAGTGGGTTCATGCCTCTAGTTTCCAAGGGAAGTGACAGAAATATCTTCGGTTGTAGATGTGATGTTGCCACTTGGGAGAAAACAACGGTATCTTGTTCATGGAACAAGTGGATTGTTTACCTTACACACTTTGCTTAAAGCAGTTGTCTGTTGCTTGCAACTTAATACTGGAGGGGGTTCGGATGATAACCTGAAGGTGGACTTCTAGTCATAAATGCAGTTGGATGGCGGTCTATGTATATTGTTGTATTGCCCAATCAAATCTCATAGGATTTTTTGTCTAGTATTGCCCTGATGTAATTTTTTTACCCTTCATGCCAAGTTGTTTATCTAAGGAGAGCACCTCTAGTGAACTATGGACCTCGGTCCAATCTTTACCATTGATACATCTTCCACTGTTACTGTTTGCAAACCATCATCACCTTCCACACCATATAGTTAATCCTTTGTTACAACAACCGGTGAGATTGATAACCTCATTGTTTGTTGGGGCAAAGTCTTGAGTTTGTGTTGTGCAGGTTTCCATGTTGCTTGCAACACTTGTGTGACGTTTCCTTCCTCCTACTGGTTCGATAACCTCGGTTTCTTACTGAGGGAAGACTTGCTGATGTGCTGCATCACACCTTGCTCTTGGGGTTTCCCGACGAAGCGCACCTGCATCAACTGGGCGCATCAACAAGTTTTCTGGCACCGTTGCCCGGGAGGCTAAGGACGTCTTCACAAGGGGAGTCGTCCTCAACCTTTCTCTTTACTTTGTTTTTAGTTTGCTTAGTTTCTTTTGTTTAGTTTTTTTGCCTCTTTTTATCAAAAACTCCAAAAAAATTATTCTAGTTTGGTTTGCTTTCTCTTATCAAAAACACACAAAAAATTAGTTCCTTCTCTAGTTGCTGGTTTGTTATTGCCTTGCTTTGTCATGCTTTCTATCAATGGATGGTTTCTTTGAAACTAGGTCTTATTGGCAAGGTGGGTTCACGGAAGAAGAAAAGTATTATTATAAGGAACACCATTTGTTGCAAAAAGTGAAACACTTTGTAACATCCCAAAATTCATGAATTATAAAAGCATGCATTGCATTTATATTGTCATATCATATTTGTCTTGCACAAAAAGTTTCAAACCAAAAATCCAAATAAAACCATTAATATGCCCATTTTATTAAGTCATATGTGGCATGGTTTTATTTTATTCAAAGGGACAAAGTGAATTTGAGTGGACAAGTGGGTTTGTCACACTTTAGAGTGAAAATTTCACTGTATAAAAATTTAGAGAAGATTTGAAATCAAACTTGTTTGAATTAGGGTTTGAAAATCATTCCTGAAAAATCAAATAGAAAAAGAAAAGGAGAAGAGAAAAAAATAAAACAACTCGCTACCTATTCGGCCCAGAGCCAGAAACGGCCTAGCAGCCCACCCGGGCCATTCCCCATCCCCCCTCTCTCTCACACGCACTAGCCCTACCCCGCTGTCACTGCCACTGGACCCTACGCCAGCTCCGCACCTTCTTCCCCAAAGCCCGCGCGTGGACACCGTCGCTGCCCGTTTCTTCCCCCATCAATGCCACGTTGATTTTGGGCTTAATTGCCATTCAATCTCTACCTAATTCCATCTCCCCTGTTGGCTACTTAACCCCCACACTGCCACGGTCATTTCCCCCCAAACAATCGCGCTCAATCGCTGCCAGGCAGCTCGCAATCCGACCTACATCGCCGCTCCCCGACGAACTACGGCGAGGTATTCTGGTGAGTGTCATGCTCGTGCCTGCCCCTCGTTCATACGGTGTTGATCCTCTGCCCCTTGTGCATCTTCTGACACCACTAGTTCGTCCTGTACTAGACTAGGTCGTCAACTTCGTCAAACAGCGTGAGCTCCTGATGTTGCCCTCGTCTCCGGCGAGCAATTCTGGTAAGATGCGACTGCCCCTTGGCCCCTAGCTCAACCTCACTTGTTCGCCTAGTCCTTGTGCACACGCCGATACCTTTGTCTTGTCCTAGGGTGAACTAGAACATCGTCTCCGTCACCGTATGCACGAACCCGACGCTGCCCTCAACTCCGACGAGCTCCAGCCACCGCAGTAGCTCGCCCCTGTCCAAGCCGAAGTCACCTTGAGCTTCCTCGCGACCTTGCGACGCTGGTAAGCATCACCACAGCTCCTAGCCCCCTCTGGAATCGCCGGAGCACCGTCGCCAGTGGCCATTTGTGCCACCCATCCATGGTCGCTTGATCGAACACCGTTGGATCTAGATCTAAAGGCATAGAACAGCTTAACAAATCGGTATCGATCAATCTGGCCCGTGCATCATCACTTAAATCCTGCGGTCCACGTTGATGCGTCCACGTGTCTCGATTTTAGATTTAAAATCTGTTTTTGAATCTATTAGGTATTTAAACTTGTAAAATTCATATCTTTTGTTCTGTTTATCCAAAAAATGGAAATAATATATTATTGGATTCAGAAAAATAAATCCTACATTAATGTGGGATTAAATTTGTATTTTTCTTCTGGAAAAATAGCATTTTATGCAGAACACTTTATAGTCTTGTTTTAACTATATAAAATGTTTATAAAATTATTTTAAGGCAAATTTAAGGTTGTTTAGACTTTAATTAGATGGTTTTGTGTTCACTACTGTTTGATTTGACTTGTTTAGTATAGAAAAGTCATTTCATTGCATTTGAATGCATTCATATTATTTTTTCTGGAATATTTGAATGTGAATTTTGTCTTATCATTTTACGTGTAGATTTTGGTGCTAGTGGTGATTGTGAGTGTGAGGATTGCTGCTACTCCCCCAACTACTACCAAGGCAAGTGGTGCTTCATGTATTTTGTCCTATTATTTTGACTATGCATTATTGATATTTTGATTAGGGCTTGCATGGAATTTTTGCTAAGTATATATATATTCTATGCCTTGGGAAATCATAGTAGTTGGTACTTGTTATGTTATCATGCTTATCCAAGATAGTAGCAAATAAGGGTGAAATAATTTCATGCTATGGAAATTTTGCTATGTCTTTGACTTGTGTTTTGCTTAATAAAACAACTAAGTGAATGAATCACCTGGGTGGAATGGTATGATGGTTTATGTTGAGTGGTTACACAAGGCCCATGTCTATGGTTACCTTGTGTACTCACTTGTGGAAAGCCACCCAGGAACCACATGGCATATGGGCTCTGTCTTGATCATATAGGTTGCAATAACATAGCTAGATGGACAGTTGGTGGTATGGCGATACGTTGGAACACGTCCATGGTGGTCTAAGGGAATGCTTTTGAAAGGGCTTGTCTTGATGCCTGTCGAGTCTTGTGGGGAACTGCACCACCTCTCGAGAGGGTAAAACCTAAGTACTTAGTCGTGTCCCCGGCAATGGACAATTTGAGCATCAAAGACATTGAAGCTATCAAGGATCTCCTCATCCCAATTTATAAGTTAAAAACTTGTAGTTGAACAAGGGTTAAAGTTTCACCAATGTCTATTGGTGGTTACTTGGGAGGTTTTGAGAAACAAGAACTTAGTGTTTTCAACTAATAAGAAAAACCTATTTTGAGCAAAACAATCCTAAGCTACACTTAGCCAAATTCATATAAATGTTAGTTACTACTATTCTCCTAAGGTATAACTTGCCAATACAATTCCAAATATATTGAACCACTGTGGCTGTAACTTATGATGTTGCAGGTTACTCTGATGAGGATTAGGGTTATGAGTCTACACTCAACATGCTTGCATGTGGCACATGAAGATGAAGACTTTGTTTTATTTACTTATGTTATGAACTCTTGTACTAGCCTTTGGCTAATGAGTTGTAAAAGACTATGGTATCTCTGGAATGACGATGTATTAAAGACCTTTGTATCTATGTACTTCATCTTAAACTGTGGATGCTATCATTTGATCCAGGGACTAGCATTGCAATCACACCACTAGGAAAATGGCTATAGGTAATCAGCACATCCGTGGCTCACATGGTTGAAGTGCCCCACGGCTAAAATAGGCGTGGCTCACCTATGGGCAGTGCCCTACTAGTAACTAGAACAACCATGGCGCACATGTGGTATGTGCGCCACAAATGTGTGTGGGCCAGGATCCTGCTAGCCGCATGCCACATATCCGTAGCGCACAGGGTGTAAGTGCGCTACTGTTGTTTGGGATAGCTGTAGTGCACATGTGGAGAGCATGCTACGCTTGTGTGAAGCCCCCTCTACTCCTTAAGTGGGGAAACACATCTATGGTGCACTGTGGCATGTGCGCCACGGTTACTTTTAGTGCTTGTGGCGCACTAGGGCCATGTGCGCCATGGATGTGACGATCCTTTTTTTTGCCAGCTCCACTTTTATATGCCCATGTGGTCATACACCACCCACACTTCACTTTCCCATTCTTCTACCTCCTTAGATCTAGTCGGGATCCTTCTCCTTCCCACCTTAATTTCTGCACTCATTCACCATTTTTAGCATGTCGAACTTGCCTTGGATGTTACATACATAATAGAGGAAGCTCTCCGCTATCTCATCTCCTTCTCCGGTCTCGCACGCACCTCTCCTTTCCATTTTCTCGCGATCGGTCTCTCATCTCGGTAAGTTGTCCATGTAAGGATGTTTTCATGTGTATATGGATGATATGCTCATATGTATGTAGAGGATCGTTGGTCATGTGTGTGTATATGGAGAGTATCGATGATGCTCATGCATGTGTGTATGGAGAGTATCGATGATGCTCATGCATGTGTGTATGGAGAGGATAATGATATGTTCATGTGTGTATGGATCGGCCTCTCTCTCTTGTGTTTGTGTGTGAACAAGTTGCCATTTGTTTTGCCAAAATGTTGATTCATTTCCATTTTGGCAAGACTTTGGCATTTCGCAAAGGTCCTAATTTTAGGATAGGTCATCCGAAATTTTATATCGACCATTTCATGCATGCATTGATTATGTGGTTCAAATAGACTTCTAATTGTACCGTGTACACAGTGCAGGCAAAAATGGTGCTCATAATGAGCGAAGGCATTGTGGCTAGATTTTTGAAATGTACGACGACCAACATAATACGAAATAACAAGACGGAGATAAGATGTCCGTGCAGAAGATGCAAACTCAACTGGGTGATCGACGCAGATTCCGGGAATCTGCAGGTGCACCTGCTCCGCCATGGTTTCATGGATGGATACACTCGTTGGATAAGCGATGAAGAAGATGATGGAGACGGTGAAGGTGGGCAACATGACGATGATCATCACGGCAAGAACGGGTGAGATGATGAAGAGTCACCTGGAGATGGTGAAGGTGCGGAAGCAGACCAGGATGATGATGATCTAGATGCCGGTGGAGCAGACGATGATGGAACAACGTTAGGATGGGTGCGGGACCCTTATGTGCAACAGCTGCTTCTCAAGCAGACGAGTAACGCCAGGGCTGCCGCTAGAGAGAAAGCCAAGCTTGCGCAACTTGAGAAAGATGCGGTTACTCCATTGTATGAAGGATGCAGGCCCGATGATACCTGGTTGAATGTAACACTCAAGGCTATGGAGATGAAGGCAAAACACAAATTGAGCGACGCAAGCTTCGACGATATGATGGCATTCTGGCACGATCGTCTCCCGGAGGGGAACACATGTCCAACTAGTATCGAGGACGCTAAGAAAATCGTCTGTCCTCTCGATCTACCGCATGTTAGATATCACGTATGCATCAATGATTGCATCATTTATCGGGGCGAGGACGCGGAGAAAACCACATGTCCGGTGTGCGGCGTGAGTCGATACAAGAAAGGGAAGAAAGCACCTCGAAAAGTGGTATGGTAATTTCCAATCACTCCTAGTCTGCAGCGCTATTTCGCGGACCCTAAGGAAGAGAAGCTCATGCGATGGAATGCGGAAAGGAAGAAGCCAGGCGATGATGATGACCCCGAAAAGGATGAGATGCTGAGGCACCCTTCAGATGCTAGCTAGTGGAAAGCATTGGACCTCGAATTCCCAGAATTCGGTGGAGATCCGAGGAACATCAGGCTTGGTGCAAGCACCGATGGACTCAATCCGTTCGGTAGCCAGAGCAGCACGCACAACACTTGGCCCGTGTTTGTATGGATGTACAACCTCCCTCCATGGTTGTGCATGAGGAAGAAGTACATACAAATGAGTATGCTAATTCAAGGGCCGAAACAATATGGTACCGACATCAATCTGTATCTCGGGCTGTTGAAAGAGGAGCTAGCCACGTTATGAGAATCTGGAGCCAATACTTACGACGCCATCTCACAAGATTATTTCACTATGAGAGCCGCGTTGGTCACTGCGGTGCAAGACTATCCAGGTTGCGGGTATATCTCGGGGCAGGTTATCCAAGGATTCTGTGCATGCGTTAGGTGCATGGATAACACAAGCTATCTCCAACTAGAGAAAGATCCAGGGTCTTCGAAAATCGTGTTCATGGTGCAACGGAGGTGGCTCATCAAGAATGGTCCATGGAGAAAACGTGGAGACCTGTTCGATGGCAAATCCAAGACCCGAGGAATCCCAGAGCATAGGATCAGCGAAGAAGTGGAGGAGTTGCTGAAAAGATGGAAAGATTGTCCTAAGCCTGGAAAGAAGCGAAAGAGGCATCAAGACAAGCCACTGATGAAGGTATGGAAAACAAGGTATGTTTTCTGGGAGTTGCCATACTGGAAGTTTCTCCGCACGCCTCATAACCTCAACATCATGCATATCACGAAAAACGTGTGCGAAAGTCTAGTTGCCACCATAATCAACATGCCAGAGAGGACGAAAGATGGTCCGAAAGCAAGGAACGACCTGATATTCATGGGTATCCAGAAGGAGCTTCACGGAGGACGCACTACTCCTGATGATCAGGAAGATGACGATGATCATGAGTTGGAGACGACACAAGGTCGTCGGAAGGGTAAAAAGTTCAATAAGAACGAATATTACTGCCCTCCTTCTTGCTTCACTCTAAGCCAGGATTATATCAAACAGTTTTTCAAGTGCCTTCTAGGAGTCAAATTTCCTTACGGATACGCGGGCAAGATAAGCAGATACCTAGACGAGGCGAAGCAGAGGTTCAGTGTCATGAAGTCTCACGACTGTGCCGTGCTAATGACGCAGGTACTTCCGGTTGCACTAAGAGGGATAATGGACGAGCACGTCCGTGAAACGTTATTTTGCCTCTACAAGTTTTTCAATGTCATCTCTAGGAAGTCGATTGGCGTGAATCAGCTCGTTATTTGGCCTCTGCAAGTATGAAATGAGTCCCGATTTTTGCAAAAATGTTGATTAACTTCCGTTTCGGTAGAAATTGGGCACTCCTAGTTTAAGAAAATTAGCAAAGGTCATGCCGGATTATTTCATGCATTTAACCAATTATTTGTTTTTTATTAGTGCAAAGATGTGTGACAACGACGAGGCTGGATGTTCTAAGCGCATCAGCGCTGAAGGAGAACTCAGACCTCCGAATAAACAATTGACATTCTGGGAGGCGGCCTAGCGGCTAGAAGACGATGAAGAATACCATCCTTCGGAGAGCGAGGATGATGAGATGGAAGACGCGGAGGAAGAAGCCAAAGGAACGGCGGGTGATGAAACCACTGATGGCGGCGAGGGCACATGGAGTGGTAGCAATCCTCCTAAGAAGAAGAAGAAGACAAAGGAATGGCGCCCGAACACGGTCGGCACGGTCAGGAAGGAAATTACCGAAGTGAGCCCAACATGGGTTCCTTTGGAGCCCGACCTTGTCGTGAGAGGGTACAGTGGGCAAGTTGCGGTGATCACCCGGACAACCATCTCGATCAACACCGAGAATCTCCGGCATAAAGATAATGGCCACTTGTGCACACTCCTCTTCGAGAAGCTGCACGCAAGATACAAGTTCCTCGCTAAGTATCAGAACACAAATTATAATGGGAACGAAGTAAACAAATCCTCACTCACAAAGATGAGCACCGCCCTGGCCAGCTGGAGAACCCGGATAAAGAAGAAGATCTATAAAGAAGGCAAAAGTCTCGAGGAGATCCAGAAGATTGACCCGCAGATCACCGAAGATCAGTTCCGGGAGTTCAAAGAGAGGTGTGAATCCGAAAGAGCCCTGGACAATATTAATCGGGGAAAGGTGCTGCAGGCGATGAATATAGGTCATCACCATCTCGGATCTAGTGGATATAGAACCGCAGAGGCCAAATGGAATAAGGAGGACGAAGAGTATAGATCTAAGGGGATAGAAAACCCCTTTGTGAAATTCAAACTCGGGCAGGTTCGAAACTTCATCAGGGCCCGTTACCATGTGGACCCAAAAACCAAACAACTCACCGCGGATCCTGCGGTGTAGGAATTCGAGGAAATTATGGTAAGTAATCTAATTACGGCGGATCAACGCAATTACATTCTAATCGACGAAGTCTAGTTTCTAAACGATTCACTGTTACTTCTTCTACAGGAGGAGGAAATTGTTGCTAGTCATGGATCCCAGGGTTCCTCATCCCAGGGGTCGACGGTGGCCACCTGGTGGGATAACCCTTTTAACAGGGCGATGAACCGGGCCAAGAAAATAGAGCCGATTCTGAAGAAGTCGCTAGGCGTCTGGCCGGCCTCGGGGGTAAGAATTGGGTGGATCATTTTGGTCCACCGCCGAGGACGCATGTGGCGCCGTCGAGAAGGAGCGAGGAGGAAAACCGTGAGGTTCAAGAACTTAAGGAACAAGTGGCGCGGATCCCGTAGATCGTCCAAGACAACCTGGCAATCACCCTCACGTCCATCCTGCCTACCTTGGTGGAGTCAATAGCCAACTAGAGTGCGGGTGGTCGAGTAGGGTCGTGCCCAATTCCAAGCATGGTCAGCAGCTACTCAAACAACATGGCACCGACGAATCAGGCAAACTATGTGTTCGTGACTCCGCCCGCTAGCACCGCGGTGCAGGAAGTGTTGGTGACTCCCCCTGCCATCACCGTGGCGCCGGACATGTTGGTGGCCGCCCCTGCCATCGTCGCGGCGGCACCAGAGCTCCAAGCACCCGCTAGGGAGAATACACCGGCAGCCAGCACCGCGCCATCAAGCAACCCTTCCGCCTCCTGCACGCCCGTAGCCGTATGTAGTGCCTCGACATTAGCCGATCTCGACGCCATCACCGTAAACAAATTGCTTTACCGCCTTTCACTCCATCTATTACTCTTATGGCATCTCTGATGATGATGTACATGTTTTCCGCATAAGGATGTTCCTTGCACTCTCTTATGCTACGTGAACAACGAGCTAAGGGATGTTGCCAAGGGTACCATCGTTCAACCCTTGCAGCGCACATTCCACTCAAGGCCCATGGCAGATAGCGTGCATAGGATTAAAATTAGTCGGGTGCTAAGGGGCCGCGACGACCTGGAACCTCCCATTCAACCCCCAGGAGCGGATGAAGAAGAGTCGGCTGTCCTCAGAAGTTGCTTCGGCCTATTCTTGCAATGTCCAAAGAGCATGATCCGTTTGGGGACGGAGGGGGCCATCACGCCACAGACAACAGCACCGCCTATCGTGCCAGCGACAAGCGGTGGCAAGGCCCCCTTACCGCCCTCGTTGTCACCTCCACGCAGTGGTTCGGATGATCATGTTGATGATATTCACATGGCGCAGGATCCGTCCGAGGACGACGAAGACTGGAATGATCACTTCTTCAACACTCAGTTTAGCAATGAAGACCTAGCTGGTGGCCCCACAGAGAAAGCCACTATCACCAAGCGTCTGTTTGGTTCTCAGGAGACGCCTCCAGCTTGCGCCTTTACAGAGCCAGCTGATACAACCAACCAACCCTTTATTCTAAGCCCTAACACAGTACATAGGGCGGCCGGTGCTCAGATTGCGGTGCCTGCCCACTCTCCAAAATGAACAAAGGGTAGGAAAATAAAATCTAGCAGCTCGAGCCAGCCGGTGGCGTCAACTGCGAATCCAATCAGGTTTCGGGATGGGCCACCAAGACCCGAGGGTATTATGTGGAGGATTCATGTGGCGGGTGAGCCCATGCTACCTAAGAATTTGCGGAGGCTCGCCAGTTCAGAACTGCAGAGTGTGCATGACGGCATGCTGACGATAGAGAGACGCCTTCTGGCGGAGAAAGATCCCTCGCACCCGGTATTCGTGGTTAAGGTGCCACCAGGCTTGGGCTTCGTCGACAATTCCCCTGCAGATCTGTTCTTCCTGCGGTTCAACGACATCTTCAATATATTCCACCTATACTCGCTGCACTATACCATGGTCCGCCTGTTTTCTCTCAGCATGGCCATGCAGATCATTAGAGAGAACACACCGGGCATCGCTATAGTGGACCCCTACTACATGCGTGACGGCTGCTTGGGTTCCCCCGCTGAAGGACCTATCGTGGCCTCGTACCTAAAAAGAATCCTCGTGGCGAACAAGACAAAGGAATACATTCTCGTGCCTTACTTTCCCGAGTAAGTCGTTATTCACTCGCCACCATCGATTGGCTTTATTAGATTATCATCATTCTTTTTCCAACACATTCCATTTAAATTTTTTGCGGAAAGATGAACACTGCACGCTCATCTTCTTATCGCCGAAGCATTCCAACGCCACGTATTTCGACTTGGGGAGTCTAGAAAAGAAGAAAAACTACGACAAGATCAAGGAAGTTCTGGATGATGCTCTCACTGGCTATGCCTCGACGGAAGGCACCACTTTCGTGCGTACGAAGGTCAAGTTTGGCAGGCACGTCTTAAACCACGTAACTGAGTTCCCCTGCGTGAGGCAGCCGGAAAACAGTAAGAAGGAAGCCTACTACGCACTCCATCACATGAGGGCGTTCCTACTAGACCAGCAGAATTCTACGCTGCCAGATCATCTCAAACAGTGGGCCGAAGCAAAGGCCAAGATCACGGATTCAGATATTAGACAAGAGATGTATCGCATCCAGCAGCAGTTTGGGGTAATCATCTTTCGTGATGTCATGACTTCGGGGGGGGGGGGGGTCTTCTACGAAGGAAATATCCCGAATAACCGTGGCATAGAAGATCGCCTAGAGATGCAGGGTGACTATAGGAAGTTCATGAAGAGACAAGGTGTCCTCCCGTTCCCTAAGCCAAGCCAGAAGGCTTGATGTTGGCCTAGTTGTAGTTACAAACTATAGATTACCTTTGTGTGTGTGTGGACAAGTGTACATGCTACTACTTATCTTATTAGGTTTATGAATCATCGCTTACTTATTTTGCTTATTATTATATATCAATCAATGCTTATATTTTTGCTTACTCTTTAGTCCTTTGCTCACTTTGGTCCTTCTTTTTTCCTTAATCTTTTTTTGAGAATAATGTCGATGATTGAAATGTCGTGGCACACTATATATGTGAATGTGCTACGACGGGATTGTGAGCCTTGTGATATGCACAAGTCCAGGTCTTGTGCATCCTACTTGGCTCAATGTTCCGTCGTAGCATATTCCTGTGTCCAACGACCTATGTATATATATGAGGCATTCTTTTTGATTTACTTTGGTATTTTTCGAGAATAATGCCAGTGATTTAAATATCGTGGCACAATATATATGTGAATGTGCTACGACGGGATTGTGAGCCTTGTGATATGCACAAGTCGAGGTGTTGTGCATCCTACTTGGCTCACAGTTCCATCGTAGCATATTCCTGTGTCCAACAACCTATGTATATATATATGAGGCATTCTTTTCGAGTTACTTTGGTCTTTTTTGAGAATAATGCCGATGATTGAAATATCGTGGCACACTATATATGTGAATGTGATGCGATGGGATTGTCCGCCTTGTGCTATGCACAGGTCCAGGTGTTGTGCATCCTACTTGGCGAACAGTTCCATCGTAGCATATTCCTGTGTCGAACAACCTAGTTATATATGAGGCATTCTTTTCCAGTTACTTTGGTCTTTTTCGAGAATAATGCCGATGATTGAAATATCGTGGCACACTATATATGTGAATATGCTGTGATGGGATTGTTCGCCTTGTGCTATGCACACGTCCAGGTGTTGTGCATCCTACTTGGCGAACACTTCCATCGTAGCATATTCCAGTGTCGAATAACCTAGTTATATATGAGGCATGCTTTTTGAGTTACTTTGGTATATTTTGAGAGAATGCCGATGATTGAAATGTCCTGGCACACTATATATGTGAATGTGCTACGATGGGATTGTCCGCCTTGTGCTATGCACATGTCCAGGTGTTGTGCATCCTACTTGGCGGACGGTTCCATCGTAGCATATTCCTGTGTCGAACAACCTAGTTATATATGAGGCATGCTTTTTGAGTTTGGTCTTTTTGATTTAGGAGTACTTTTTATAAGTGTATCTTCATACGCGACTTTAATTATACATGTTTTTTTCAATCACTGGTTAATTATTATTATCAACTTGTAGATGACGTGGTACGTCGTGTAAAAGGGACGGGTTCCCGGAGTCTACGATGATTGGGAGACTGCCGGAGACAGGTGCACCGTTTCAGCGGAAATAGCTACAAAGGGTACAACACTATGGCGGAGGCGCAAGCTAGATACACGCGCTATCTAGCGGGAGTTAGGACGAGGAACCGGATGAAGACCTACACCTTCGTCGCGGTGATCATGCTTATCTTCTTTGGTTGTTTATCCCGCCTTTGTGTCTAGCTAGTTTAGATGTCTACGCGAGCTTCTGATCTCTAACTTGTTCGAGACACATGTATTCGCATGTCACCAACTACTTTGTAACTTGATCGAAACAATGTATAACTTATGTATCATGTATGGGACTTATCTATATGTATTTGTTTCAATCTTGTTTTGCGAATTGTGTATTTATATATATATATATATATAACTATATATCTTATATCTATGTGTATATCTGCCTGTAAAATTGTATATAATCTGTATTGTATATCATCTGGCTCTGAAATTAAAAAAACACCCATGGCGCACATGGCACAACTTCTGTGGCGCACAGTGTCTAAAGCGCACCTGCGCAGGATAGTGGCGCACTACCACATGCGCCACAGAAGATAAGTTTTGTAGTGCACCTGGACAGCTATCCGTGGTGCAGTGGCATGTCCGCCACGACTATCTCGGCACAACCATGGCGCACCAGGCAGTGCGCCATGGCAAGGAGATAGCCGCAGCGCAATCCTAGTGGCGCACGGCCAGTGCGCCACGGATGGCTTTTCCACGTGTGCCACTAATGAGCGTTTTCCTAGTAGTGTCATAGAGACCTTTACCTTATAAAGGTGGGGTCTTACAGATGGTATCAGAGCACTATGTTGCCTGTAGGATTATGACCCTAAGTTGGATTAGACTAAAAAAACCACTAAGGGAAAAATGCAACTCCTTGTAAATTCCACACTTGTCTTTTTCTTCTCATAAACATTTTATAATCTTCTTTCTCATCTCAATTTGTAGATGGCCACCATCAACGAAGCCATCAAGAAGGGACCACTCATGACCATGACTTTAGAATGTGAGACGGAGTTTCCCAAAGCACTTAAAACCCTTATGGTTAGCTTGGGGATACATGGTGAGGCCGTGTACAAGGGATTTCCAGTTATGGATGAAGGAGAAGAATATTGGTGGATGCAACTTCACTTGTACAAAAACAAGGGAGACAACCACAAAGAGTCGGGATTCTACATGGGCACCAACTCAGAAATGTATACGACATTCCTGAAGGAGGAGAAGAAGTATACCCAAGAATTAGAGACTGCCATAAAACGTCTAAGGGAAGATATCATAGACTTAGCATATGAGTGAGAATTGTAACATACTCCGCTAGTTGTACCACCACAATTGTCATTTTCTCGCAAAAATTTGTTTAATCTATGTTTGAACCTTAGTGTTTGAGGTAGACTTTGTATGCCATGACTTGTATGTTTTATGGATGATTGTATGTTTTTTACTATCTTTTTACTGTCTTGTTTTACTCTTACTTGTATTGTTCTAATTTTTCTCTATCTTATGCATTAGATGCCTAGCTTTGTGATCAGCACCGCCGAGGTGTTCAATGGAACTTGTTTTGGTTCACATATCGTGCAGTTTACTAGTGTGCTCAACCTCCCACTTCTTAGTATCAAGGAAATTCAGCTCACCAAGTTCGAGAGGAAGGATCTTTGGGGCTTTAGAGTCACACAGCCAGGACGCCAGACGGAGCCACTCAAGCTGATGCACGATGACAAAGAGAAGGTTCTAGATGTAGTCATGTAGGAGCTACTCGGACGCCTCTGCGGACACCACGCCACCGAGCTCAGGGGCCTCTACTTCCACCCGTTCGGGAGACGTGACAAGGAGGGAGAGGCATTTGTGTAAGAGGGTGTTGCTAGAGAGACGATAGATCCAGTTCGTTTGTACATCCAGTACCTAGAGGGTCTTATTAGACACCTCGAAACGGATAGGACCAACACCATGCTTAGAAATGACGAGCTCCAGGTTCAGTTGAGGTAGAAGGACAAGCTCTTCGCGGAACAAGACGAGATCGTCAAGGAAATGGAGGCCAGATTCGAGAGCTAGGACAAGAAGTTCAATAATCAGGAGAAGATAGTTCAGGACAGAAACAAGAAGATCAAGGAAATGAGGGCCGAGATAGAGGCCAAGGACTTTGAAATCACTGATGCCTCCCTAGATGTATTGTGCATAGCATCTATGGGTTATATCTCATTACTTATCCTTATTGAAACAACAGATGCCTCCCCGTCGTGTCAACCCCAACCCAAACAAGAACAACAATAACATCAATTCTGAGATGCAACAGTTGATGACAGCTCAAACTCAAATGATGGAGATGATGACCCAGTTCATGGCCAATCAAAACCAGAATCACAACAACAACAACAACAACAACAATCCCAACAACCCACCAGCATTTGACATTCTTACAAGGTTTTTGAGGTTGAGGCCAGCCAAGTTCTCGGGAACCACTGATCCCATGGTAGCCAATGACTGGCTATGCTCTGTGAATAAATACTTGGTCACTGTTGGCTACACCAATGAAGAAAAGGTTAGGTTCGCAACACATCTGCTTGAAGGACCAGCAACAACATGGTGGGAAAACTTTCAGATCACCACTCCCCTTGAGGATGTATCTTGGACTATTTTTTAGGATGGATTCCGTACATCTCACATCTCATCAGGAGTGATGAATTTGTAGCAGACGGAATTCCACAATCTGAAACAGTGTCACCGCAGTGTGGCTGAATACATTCAGGAGTTCAACAATCTGGCACGTTATGCACCGGATGAAGTTGATACTGATGCTAAGAGGAAGGAGAAGTTCCTCGAGGGATTGAATGATGAAATGAACCTGCAGCTATCTGTTGCCTATGTCCCAACATATCAATCACTGCGTGACAAGGCCACCATCTTGGAAAGCAAGATGAACCAGGTTGAGAACAGGAAGAGGAAGCATCATTTTGACAAGCACAGCTCGGGATCGTCTCATAAACGTTCCCATGGTGATGATAGTGGAGGATCTGGATCCCACAAGAATGGGAAGTATAACAGCCACCACAACAGTAACCGTCACCATGATAATAATCACCACCGCAGCCATGACAATGATAGGTATAAGAACCACAAGAGTGGACAGAAGAGCCACCATAGTGGGAATAGCAATGGAAGTCAGCCTGCTAAAAGAGATATCATTCAGGTTGAGTGCTTCAAATGCAATAAAACTTGGCACTATGCAAATGAATGCCCAGAAAAGAAAGTTGAAGGAGCCAATAAGACCAACCCTTTCCAGAAGGGACAAGTGAACCACATCAATGTGGAAGAAATATATGAAGTCTGATGCTGTGGCTGGTAAGTTCAAGCTTAATTCTTTTCCAACACTTGTTCTTTTTGATACCGGCGCATCACATTCATTCATATCAACACCATTTGTTGATAAAAATGGACTTCCAACTGAAACTATTGGGTGTCCTATCAAAGTAAGCTCTCCCGGTGGAGAGATGATAGTGAATTTTGGATGTCATAATCTTGTGATAGAGTTTGGAAAGTATAAGTTTCCAGTTAGTTTGATAATCCTAGATTCCCAAGGATTGGATGTTATTTTGGGTATGGATTGGATGACTAAGTATAAAGGAGTATTAGATTGTGCCAATCGTACCGTTAGACTCATAAACCCCGGATAAGAAAAGGATTAGGTTCAAGTCTAATTTTGAAGCTAAAGGGAGTAAGCTAAATTCTCTTAAGGGGGTTAGCATAGATAGTGTACTAGTTGTGAAGGAATATCCGGATGTGCTTCCGGAGCAATTACCAGGAATGCCACCAGAGAGAGATGTGGAGTTTCTGATTGACTTGCTACTAGGATCAGGACCAATAGCAAAGAGCCCCTACAAGATGTCAGTTGATGAGTTGAAAGAACTCAAGAAACAACTTGGGGAATAGTTATAGAAGGGATTTATTCAATCAAGTTCTTCGTCTTGGGGTGCACAAATTCTATTTGTTGAGAAGAAATATCGATGTCAAAGGTTATGCATAGATTACCGTTCACTCAATGAAGTGACTATAAAGAACAAATACCCTTTGCCTAGAATCAATGATCTGTTTGACCAACTAGAAGGAGCCCATGTGTTCTCAAAGATTGATCTCCGATCAGGCTACTTCCAGCTAAAGATTAGAGAACAAGACATACCTAAGACTGCTTTCACCACTAGGTATAGATTGTATCAGTATACCGTGATGCCATTTGGATTGACAAATGCACCAGCTTATTTCATGAACATGATGAATAAAGTGTTCATGGAGTTTCTTGACAAGTTTCTTGTCGTATTTGTCGATGAAATTTTGATCTATTCCAAGAGCAAAGAAGAGCATGAAGAACATTTGTGTTTGATACTTGAGAAGCTTAGGGAGCACAAGCTGTATGCCAAGGTCAGCAAGTGTGAATTCTGGTTGAATGAAGTTGGATTTCTCGGACATATTGTGTCGGGAGATGGCATAGATGTTGATCCCGCAAATGTGTCAGTTGTAACTGAGTGGGAATCCCCCAAGTCAGTTAAGGAAGTTCGTAGTTTCCTAGACTTGGCAGGATACTATATAAGGTTCATTGAGAATTTCTCAAAGGTAGCTAAGCCAATGACGGAATTAGTCAAGAAAGATAAGAAGTTTGACTGGACTGAAGGTTGTGAATTCAGTTTCCAGGAATTGAAGAAGATATTAGTGACATCACCAGTCTTATGTCTGCCATATTTGGAGAATGATTTCCAAGTCTATTGTGATGCATCTCACCAAGGATTTGGTGGAGTTTTGATGCAAGAAGGGAAAGTTTTTGCTTATGCCTCGAGACAACTCAAAAGTCATGAAGTGAATTATCCTACTCATGACTTAGAGTTAGCCTCTATTGTCCATGCACTCAAAACATGGAGACATTGTCTTCTGGGAAAGCGTTGTGAAGTGTTCATGGATAACACGAGTTTGAAATATATCTTCACTTAGAAAGAAATCAATATGAGACAAAGAAGATGGCTAGAGCTCATCAAGGACTATGACTTGAGTTTGCAATACCATCCCGCTAAAGAAAATGTTGTAGAGGATGCTTTAAGACGTAAGGTTTATGTGAATGGACTTACTAAGGGAGAATTGCCAGATGATCTGTGTGCCCAATTCAAAGATAGATTGGAGATAGTACCTGAAGGACATCTCATGTCATTGGATGTTCAACTGTAGAGGTCCCAACCTTTATAAGGTAGAGATCTCTATGTTTACAATTCTAGTCCTTGGATCAATAGCTAGCATCCACAGTTTAAGATGTACTATTAAGAAACAAGGTCATAATACAACTTTATAACCAGGAATAAAATAATTCATCACCTCTTACATAGCTCATTTGGCTATCATATTACAATGCAGAAGAAATAACTATATAGCATGGAGTCCTTCATCTTCAAAGTGCCACAGGCAATCATGTTGGTTGTATACTTGTAATCCTAATCAACACACTTCACTAACATCAAACAAACCTGCAACATAATAAGTTACAGCCACAAGGGTCAATACATTTGAGTTGTATTGGCAAGTGATACTATGGTAGAGTAGTGGTATCTATAATCTATATGCATTTCGCTAAGTGGAGCATAGGCTTGCTTTTTTCAAAATAAGGTTTTCCTTATAAGTTGAACACACTAAGTTTTTGTTTATCAAAAATCACCCAAGGCATCTACCAATGAAAATTGGTGATCCTTTACCCTTGTTGAACCACAAGCTTTTAACTTAGAAATTGGGATGAGGAGATCCTTGATAGATTCCATGTCTTGATGCTCAAATTGTCAATTTCTGGGGACACGGCTAAGTACTTAGATTTTACTCTCTCGAGAGGTGGTGCACTTTCCCCACAAGAATCGACATGCACCGAGACAAGATCTTTCAGAAGCCTTCCCTTAGACCAAAATGGACGCGCTCCAAACCTATCACCCCTACCACCAACTGTCCATCTGGCTAAGTTTTTGCAACCTATATTGTAGAGGTCCCAACCTTTAATAAGGTAGATATCCCTGTGTTTACAATGCTAGTCCCTGGATCAATAGCTACCATCCACAGTTAAGATGTAATATCAAGAAACAAAGGTCATAATACAACTTTATAACCAGGAATAAAATAATTAATTACATCTTACATAGCTCATTTGGCCATCTCATTACAATGCAGAAGAAATAACTATAGCATGGAGTCCTTCATCTTCAAAGTGCCACAGGCAATCATGTTGGTTCTAGACTCGTAATCCTAATCAACTCACTTTACTAACATCAAACAAAACTGCAACATAATAAGTTGCAGCCACAAGGGTCAATACATTTGAATTATATTGGCAAGTTTCACTACTATGTAGAAATAAGTGGATCCTATCATTACATGCATATTTGGCTAAGTAGGGTTTAGGCTCATTTGTAGAAAGCAATATAGTTTTATCCTATCTTTTCAAAATAGTTCTGATCTTTTGAAAATCTTTCTGAACTCCTTGGAAAACTCCAAGTGCTTCTAATCCCTTGTTGTCACCATCAAGTTTTACTTTGAGAAATTGGAATTTCGAGATCTTCCATAGCTTCAGGCCTTAGTTGCTCAGAGTTTTTTGGAACCAGGGACACGACTAAGTACTTAGAATTTGATCTTCTGGAGAAGTTGTACACTTTACCCACATGACACAATCTCGTCTTGACGCCACCAGTGGCCGCTGGATAAGTACTCACCAAATGGAGTACCGGCAGATCGAGAATGTGACAAAGTCTTTCCATAGAAGTCCACCCAATACACAATGCTAGCTTGTCTACCAGACACAATTCTAGTTAACCTGAAGATGCCAATGCAAGGGTCTTCCACTATGTATTTGACTAAGCCGGAGCCCATTTAGCATGTGGCTGTACACGGAAGCCACTGTACGAGAAACATGTTCAATATCTAAGTCCCTGGGTGGTTTTCTTCTACTGCACATACAAAAAGATAGCCTATAAATATGGTTCCCTTTGTTGCCACCTTGTCCAAAACGTGAGTATCCTCTTTCCACCCAGGTGGTTCATTGAGTACTTGTTTTATTATATAAAACATATATTTTTCCAACACTTTATATAATCATATCATGTATCCCATCCCAAATATATAGCAGGGCTAAGCATACTACAACTACAATGTTTTCACTAAGGAAGATATAAGGATATCCTAATAGGATATAACATAGCATAGAGATATACTAGTCCTATCATGCATGCTACAAAAATCCACTAAGTGTAATGAAAATAGTAGGACATGGATGATAGTGTCACTTGCCTTTTTAGTATAGAATATTGGTTCACTCCTTGATCTTGCAAATATCACACTCTTCTATCTTCACTACAATTCAATCAAGCAAAAACATTTTCAAACCCACATTCAAACAATTCACCACATGAACAATGAGATCAAGCAATGCATGCAAGCATCCAAAAGATTGTTTTATTTGGAAAAGTGGTCTCTAGTAGGCTCTAAACATTTTAAATTCAAGTTGGTGGAAATGCCATTTAAATCATTTTGTTTTGCTAAAATGATTTATATCAAAGTAATAATTTGTAGGATTAGCCAAATATATTCTTTAAACACAAATGTTAGTGTTTATGGTTAAATGGTTTAATATTAACCCATTTGCAAAAGGTTTCATCTAAATCCCATTTTTAAATCAAACAATATTTTTATTTGCTAGAAATGCCTTTAACTAAGTAATAATTTACTAAGGTTCATCAAATATGTTTTCAAATCTCAAAACTTGGTGTTTAGGGTCAAAAGGTTTGAATCACATCATTTTCCAAAATGTTTTACTTTAAAAGCATTTTTCAACCATAATCAATATTTTTATTTAGCTAGAAATGCTTTAATTCAAAGTATTAATTACTAAATGTCACAAAATATATTTTTAAACACAAAAGTTGGTTTCCATGGTCAGTAGGTTCAAAACATTCCATTTACCAAATATTTTACCTTAAAAATATTTCTAGAATAATTTTTTATATTCAAATTATGCCTACACAAGTTTCTGTAAAAACAAACAATTTAGCAGAAGAAATTTACTAAACAAAGTGCATGGTTGGAAAGTAATTGTTTTGCTGATTCCATTGATATAAATTTGCAAAATTTGGACGTGTGGATCAAAAGTTATGAATTTTGCAAAATCAAGCACTAAATAGACAAGTTTCTGTTTTCAATTTAAAAGGGTGGCCACATGGTGTGTTCTGATTCGTCGATACCGCTTCACACAGATCGTCCTATGCGGTGTGTTGGATCTAAAGTCGATCGCACGAATCAGATCAGCGCATACCTCTTCGGGTTAGGTTTTATCGTATGCGTCCGATCAAAATCCTAGGGTCTAAATCGACTAACCCTAAACGGGCGGCGCTTGGGGCGGTGGTTAGCGGCGGCGTGGTCAGACGGTGTTGGATCCGGCGATACAGGAAGCAAAAGAAATAGAGGAGAGGCTCACCGAGGTCGCCATGGCATGGGGATGCTCGACGTGTGCTTGGCCGTCGAAGGGGCGCTCGGGGTCGATGTGAATTTCTCGCCGGAGTTCGCAAAGGCTCGTCTAGTCGTTGTCGGAGGCGAGGTTTGAGGGCGCGCTAAGGCAAACAGAGAGTGGGGTTAGATGCGTACGGTGCTGGGGATCACGGGAGCATCATTGAGAGGGACAGGGGCGGATGAAAACTACCTGGAGAGTTCGTCGGAGTTGATGATGTTCTTGGTGGCGCTCGGGTGATGTCAAAGCCGAGCTTCTAGCATGCGCGCGGTGAGCTGAGGCTATGGGTAGGTGCGCCTGGCGATGGGGAATAATCTAGTGGGTGCCAGGGAGTGGGAGGTTGCCGTAGTTGCCGAGATTTTGCCGGAGTCGCTCGTCGGAGCAGAAAGTTTGCAACGGCTAATTTAGACAGCCCGGTGGCGATCTGGTGCGAGAAAGAGAGGGGAAATAGAGAGGAGTGGCAGGCGATTAAGAAGGCCAGGTCAATAGAGGAATTAACTCGCACGTTTACTTCAATTTAATCGCATTCATCGCCGGCAGAAACTGCAGGGGAGACGGTGAGGTCAGCGCGTGGGGAGGACGACGATGAGGTGGCAGTGGGTCCCGTTCGTCAGCGATGTCGGGGAAAGTTAGGTGGGGTCCGTCGTCAGTGAGGAAGCGAGTAGGGTTTCTGGTGAAAAACGATTCGGGGACGGAAAAGAAGATGGCTTGCGAGTTGGGCTGGGCTAGACCAGATGGCTAGTTGGCTTCCTTTCCATTTTTTTATATTCTGAATCTTTTTCCTTTCCTATTATTCTGTTTTGATTTTTGTTCAAATAATTCAAACACCATTTGAATTTAAATCTTTGTCAAACTTGAGTATATTTTTAATATTGTTTATTAACGTATTCCAAAGTCTAATTTAGAATATTTCTTTTATTCTTTTAGGTTATATTAATTATTTAAAATAGGTCCTTATCTAAATTCAAATAAGATTTTAATTATGTTTTCAAACTTTATTTGAATTCTAAATTTTACCATACCTTTTTCAGTAGGTTTTATTTATTCAAAATAACTCACTTTGAATTATTTTTAAAATACTTTAATATGTTTTAATGTTCATTTAAATTGGGAAATGTCTTAACTTAAATGAAAGTGGATATTAATAAATCCTTATGATTTTATTTAAATAATCCTTTACTCTTTTTATTAAACAAAAATATTTTATTTCAATTGTTTGGCCAAGATTTAATTTGTCTTTTTAAAAAATAGTCCTTATTTATTTATTTCTTCCTTTGCTTATGTAATCCATTTCTTTTTATTTAAAGATACAAAAATGGTGATTCCAACTTTTATAATTTTATTTATTATTTGTTTATCTTTTAAATCCCTTTTCATTCAAAGTTTGTTCAAGATGGGTCTTTGACGTTTCCATTTGGAATCAAAAAGGTTTTTTTCACCCTAAATTTCATCAATTATTTATTTTGCTTATTTATTTTTCACATTTCAAAATTTGGAAAATTTTGGGATGTGACAGGCTACCACCCTTAAAAGAAATCTCGTCCCGATATTTGGGAAGGCTAGAGTTACAAGTTGGCTTCAAGGCAACTAGGGTACTTCCACCCTTAAAAGAAAGTCTTATAGGGTTACATTGATGATTCACTTGACTATGGGTTCAACACTTGATATCTATACAAGGAATCCTTATTTGAATCTTCTGAGTTAACTAATTCCTGACATCCACATCCTCTATTTCTTCAAGGGTTCCATACATGTCAATGTGGTTCACATGTCCTTCCTGGGTCATAGTTGAGTCATTTCCATTGGAGTTTCTAGCATCCTTTTTTCTTTTCTTCTCAGGACAGTCTGATGCATAGTGTCCAAGTTCCTTACAATTATAGCACTACAACTGGCTAATGTCTTTCTTCCTGGAATTGGCATGTTGGTTCTGACCAAGGTCATCTCTATTGTTAGTATCATTTCCATTATTATCACTTCCATTGTTGTTGTGGTGATACTGATGTGGTTCACAATCCTCATTGCTCTTTTTGAATGAACGCTTCTTTGGTGATGATCCCGAGTGATACTTGAGTTTATGCTTCCTCTTTATTTTCTCAACTTGATTCATCTTGTTTTCCAAGATGATGGCTTTGTCACAGTGTGTTTGATAAGTTGGGACATAGGCAACAGACAGTTGCAGGTTCAACTCATCATTAAGACCTTCGAGGAATTTATCTTTCCTCTTAGCATCTGTATCAACTTCATCCGGTGCATAACGTGCCAGATTGTTGAACTCCTCAATGTACTCAGCCACACTTAGGTGATGTTGTTTCAGATTGTGGAACTCCTTTTTCTTCAAATTCATCACTCCAGATGAGATGTGAGCTGTATGGAAACCATCCTCAAAAATATCCCAAGTCACATCCTCAAGGGGAGTGGTGATCTGAAAGTTGTCCCATCATGTTGCTACTGGCCCTTTGAGCAGATATGCTGCAAACCTAACTTTTTCTTCGTCAGTGCAGCCAATAGTCACTAAGTCCTTATTCACCGAACGTAACCAGTCATTGGCTACCATTGGATCAGTTGTTCCAGAGAACCTTGCAGGCCTTAGCTTCAGAAATCTGGTGAGCATGTCAAGTGTTGGAGGATTATTTTGATTGTTGTTGTTGTTATTGTTATTGTTGTTCTGATTTTGCATAAACTCCGTCATCATCTGCATTATTTGAGCTTGAGATGTCATCAACTGGTGCATCTCGGGAGTGACGTTATTGTTGTTGTTTTGGTTGGGGTTGGCACGACGGGGAGGCATCTTTCGGTTTGATAGGGATAAGTAATGATAGATAGATCTAAAGAAGTTCTAACACACCACCCAAAACAATCAAGTGCAATCAAACAATCAACAAGCAACTATTCACTTAACAACTTATGATCTTATCTCATGAGTTGAAGGAAACAACAAGTTTTCTTGAAACAATCAACCTAGTATAGTCATACCTCATAGGTCAACATGATCCATACTCTAACGTGTTTATCAAAGTCTTTGGTAGGCAATCTAATGTCTCTTGGTTCTCACTTGTAGTCCTTAGTGATGTCTAAGTTGAAGTCCTTGGTCATGGTGGGGGCTTTGTCCATCAAGTTGAACAGGAAGAGATGTAGAATCAAAACCAAAAAGGTTGAGGAAAGAGTTTACAAGATTGTTTGTAAATAAGTTTTGGAACAAAAACAACTCCTATTTTTCTAAGGGGTTTGTCCAATCCTAGGGTTACAATCCTATAGGAAACATAGTGCTCTGATACCATCTGTAGAGGTCCCAACCTTTAATAAGGCAGAGATCCCTGTGTTTACAATGATAGTCCCTGGATCAATAGCTAGCATCCACAGTTAAGAAGTAATATCAAGAAACAAAGGTCATAATACAACTTTATAACCAGGAATAAAATAATTCATTACATCTTACATAGCTCATTTGGCTATCTCATTACAATGCAGCAAAAATAAATATAGCATGGAGTCCTTCATCTTCAAAGTGCCACAGGCAATCATGTTAGTTCTAGACTTGTAATCCTAATCAACTTACTTCACTAACATCAAACAAACCTGCAACATAATAAGTTGCAGCAACAAGGGTCAATACATTTGAATTGTATTGGCAAGTTTCACTACTATGTAGAAATAAGTGGATCCTATCATTACATGCATATTTGGCTAAGTAGGGTCTAGGCTTATTTGCAGAAAGCAATATAGTTTTATCCTATCTTTTCAAAATAGTTCTGATCTTTTGAAAATCTTTCTGAACACCTTGGAAAACCCCAAGTGCTTCTAATCCCTTGTTGTCACCATCAAGTTTTACTTTGAGAAATTGGAATGCCGAGATCTTCCATAGCTTCAGGCCTTAGTTGCTCAGAGTTGTCCGTAACTGGGGACACGGCTAAGTACTTACAATTTGATCTTCTGCAGAAGTTGTACACTACCCACATGACACAATCTCATCTTGACGCCACCAGTGGCTACTGGATAAGTACTCACCAAATGGAGTACCGGCAGATCGAGAATGTGACAAAGTCTTTCCATAGAAGTCCTCCCAATACACAATGCTAGCTTGTCTACCAGGCACCAATGTAGGGATATATTTCCATACACAATTCTAGTTAACCTAAAGATGCCAATGCAAGGGTCTTCCGCTATGTAGTTGACTAAGCCAGAGCAAATTTAGCATGTAGTTGTACACGGAAGCCACTGTACGAGAAACATGTTCAATCTCTAAGTCCCTGGGTGGTTTTCTTCTAGTGCACATACAAAAAGATAGCCATATAAACATGGTTCCCTTTGTTGCCACCTTATCCAAAACTTGAGTATCCTCTTTCCACCCAGGTGGTTCATTGAGTACTTGTTTTATTATATAAAACATATATTTTTCCAACACTTTATATAATCATATCATGTATCCCATCCCAAATATATAGCAGGGCTAAGCATACTACAACTACAATGTTTTCACTAAGGAAGATATAAGGATATCCTAATAGGATATAGCATAATATAGAGATATAGTAGTCCTATCATGCATGCTACAAGAATCCACTAAGTGTAATGAAAATAGTAGGACATGGATGATAGTGTGACTTGAATTTTTAGTATAGAATATTGGTTCACTCCTTGATCTTGCAAATATCACACTCTTCAGTCTTCGCTACAATTCAATCAAGCAAGCACATTTTCAAACCAACATTCAAACAATTCACCAGATGAACAATGAGATCAAGCAATGCATGCAAGCATGCAAAAGATTTTTTTATTTGGAAA
The DNA here is from genome assembly GCA_023614405.1 of Avena insularis. Classification (NCBI taxonomy): domain Eukaryota; kingdom Viridiplantae; phylum Streptophyta; class Magnoliopsida; order Poales; family Poaceae; genus Avena; species Avena insularis. The sequence continues at coordinate 54,313,285 of CM042685.1, read as the reverse complement.
AGTGGTTTATAGTAGGCTCTAAACATTTTAAAGCTCCCATTGGTCAATTACAAAAGTGGTAAAACCATTTAAATTCAAGTTGGTGGAAATGGCCATTTAAATCATTTTGTTTTGCTAAAATGATTTATATCAAAGTAATAATTTGTAGGGTTATACAAATATATTCTTTAAACACAAATGTTAGTGTTTTTGGTTAAATGGTTTAATATTAACCCATTTGCAAAAGGTTTCATCTAAATCCCATTATTAGATCAAACAATATTTTTATTTTCTAGAAATGCCTTTAACTAAGTAATAATTTACTAAGGTTCATCAAATATGTTTTCAAATCTCAAAACTTGGTGTTTAGGGTCAGAAGGTTTGAATCACATCATTTTCTAAACGCTTTTACTTTAAAAGCATTTTTAAACCATAATCAATATTTTTATTTAGATAGAAATGCTTTAATTCAAAGGAATAATTCCTAAATGTCACAAAATATATTTTTAAACACAAAAGTTGGTTTCCATGGTCAGTAGGTTCAAAACATTCCATTTACCATAGATTTTGCCTTAAAAATATTTCTAGAATAATTTTTTATATTCAAATTATGCCTACACAAGTTTCTGTAAAAACAAACAATTTAACAGAAGAAATTTACTAAACAAAGTGCATGGTTGGAAATTAATTGTTTTGCTGATTCCATTGATATAAAATTTGCTAAATTTGGACATGTGGATCAAAAGTTATGAAAATTGCAAAATCAAGCACTAAATAGACAAGTTTCTGTTTTCAATTTAAAAGGGTGGCCACATGGTGTGTTCTGATTCGTCCATACCGCTTTGCACGGATCATCCTATGCGGTGCGTTGGATCTAAAGTGGATCGCACGGATCAGATCAGCGCATACCTCTTTGGGTTAGGTTCTATCGTATGCGTCCGATCAAAATCCTAGGGTCTAAATCGACTAACCCTAAACGGGCGATGCTGGCGACGGTGGTTAGTGGCGGCGTGGTCAGACGGTGTCGGATCCGGCGATACAGGAAACAAAAGAAATAGAGGAGAGGCTCACCGAGGTCGCTGTGGCATGGGGATGCTCGACGTGTGCTTGGCCGTTGAAGGGGCGCTCGGGGTCGATGTGAATCGCTCGCCGGAGTTCGCAAAGGCGTAGGGTTCGTTTGGTCGTTGTCGGAGGCGAGGTTTGAGGGTGCGCTAATGCAAATAGAGAGTGGGGTTAAATGTGTACGGTGCTGGGGATCACGGGAGCATCATCGAGAGGGACAGGGGCGGACGGAAACTACCTAGAGAGTTCACTGGAGTTGATGATGTTCTTGGTGGCGCTCAGGTGATGTCGAAGTCGAGCTTCTAGGGCACGTGGTTGAGCTGAGGCTATGGGTAGGTGTGCCTGGCGATGGGGAATAATCTAGTGGGTGCCAGGGAGTGGGAGGTGGCCGGAGTTGCAGGGATTTTGCCGGAGTAGCTCATCTGAGCAGAAAGTTTGCAGCGGCTAATTCAGACAGCCCGGTGGCGATCTGGTGCGAGCGAGAGAGGGGAAATGGAGAGGAATGTCAGGCGATTAAGAAGGCCAAGTCAAGGGAGGAATTAACTCGCGCGTTTACGTCAATTTAATCGCATTCATCGCCGATAGAAACAGCAGGGGAGAGGGTGAGGTCAGCGCTGTGGGGAGGACGACGATGAGGTGGCAGTGTGTCCCGTTCGTCAGCGAGGTGGGGGAAAGTTAGGTGGGGTCCATCGTCAGTGAGGAAGCGAGTAGGGTTTCTGGTGAAAAACGATTCGGGGAAGGAAAAGAAGATGGGGTGCGAGTTAGGCTGGGCTCGACCAGATGGCTAGTTGGCTTCCTTTCCATTTTTTTATTCTGAATATTTTTCTTTTTCCTTTCCTATTATTCTGTTTTGATTTTTGTTCAAATAATTGAAACACCATTTGAATTCAAACCTTTGTCAAACATGAGTATATTTTTAATATTGTTTATTAACATATTCCAAAGTCCAATTTAGAATATTTGTTTTATTCTTTTAGGGTATATTAATTATTTAAAATAGGTCCTTATCTAAATTCAAATAAGATTTTAATTATGTTTTCAAACTTTATTTGAATTCTAAATTTTACCATACCTTTTTCAGTAGGTTTTATTTATTCAAAATAACTCACTTTGAATTATTTTTAAAATACTTTAATATGTTTTAATGTTCATTTAAATTGGGAAATGTCTTAACTTAAATGAAAGTGGATATTAATAAATCGTTATGATTTTACTTAAATAATCCTTTACTCTTTTTATTAAACAAAAATATTTTATTTCAATTGTTTGGCCAAGATTTAATTTGGCTTTTTTAAAAATAGTCCTTATTTATTTATTTATTTATTTCTTCCTTTGCTTATAAAATCCATTTCTTTTTATTTAAAGATCCAAAAATGGTGATTCCAACTTTTATAATTTTATTTATTATTTGTTTATCTTTTAAATCCCTTTTCATTCAAAGTTTGTTCAAGATGGGTCTTTGATGTTTCCATTTGGAATCAAAAAGTTTCTATTCACCCTAAATTTCATCAATTATTTATTTTGTTTATTTATTTTTCACATTTTAAAATTTGGAAAATTTTGGGATGTGACATATATGATCCAGGCAGAGCCCATAATGCCATGTGGCTGCACCTGAAGCTTCTCAAAATTTGACATCTGAAATCTCTTTATTCCTGGGTGGCATTCCACAAGTGCGATACACAGGGTAGGCCATGAAAATGGGCCCTGGTAACCACTCAACAAAAATCCATCCAAGCAATTACCATTCCACCCAAGTGTTTCATTCACATAGTTTTTTTATTAAACAAAACACAAGTACTAGACTTAGAAATATTTCATAGCATGAATATAATCCACCCTTGTTTTCTACTAGCTAGACTAAGCATACTAGTAGCAAGAATCTTAACTTAGGGAAAATTCTACTAAGGCATCATCTACTAGGATTTTCCATAGCATAGCATACTAAGTAAAATTTCCATGCAAGTCCTACTCAAAATATCACTAATACATAGTGAAAATAATAGGACAAAATGTATGAAGCATCACTTGCCTTTTTGGTAGAGAAACTAGATTCACTCCTTGATCTTTCAACAATCACACTCTTCAAATTTCACTACAATTCAATCAAGGCACAAATTCAAACTAGTATTCAAACAATTCATCACATAAGATAAAGAAAACAAAACAATGCATGCAAGCATGCAAAATATTGTTTTATTTGGAAAGGTGTTTTCTAATAGGCTATAAACATTTTAGAACACCTATTGGTCATTTATAAAAGTGGCAAAACCATTTAAAATCAAGTTAGTGAAAATAGGCCATTTAAATCATTTTTGTTTTGCTAGAAATGATTTAAATCAATGTAATAATTTCTAGTGTTAGCCAAACATATTTTTAAGCACAACCGTTAGTGTTTATGGTCAAAGTGTTTAAAACTAATCTATTTACCAAAAGGTTTCACCCAAAAATTATTTTAAAATAAAAGCAACATTTTATTTCACTAGAAATGCCTTTAATCAAAGTAATAATTTTCTAGGGTTAATAAAATACATTTTTAAATCCAAAAGTTAGTTTTTAGGGTCAAAGAGTTTAAATCAAACCATTTGCAAAAGGTTTTACTCAAAAAAAATTTAAAACATAATTAACAATTTTTGTTTTACTAGAAATTCTTTTATTCAAGGAATAATTCCTTAGTGTCACAAAATATACTTTTAAATCCAAAAGTTGGTTTTTATGGTAAGTAGGTTCAAAAAAAACCATTTGCAAAAGATTTTACCCTAAAATCATTTTTAGAACAATTTTTATAACCAAAATAGCCCTAATAACGTTTCTGCAAAAACAACTAATCCAGAAGCAAAATGGTAAAATAAGGGAATGCTTGAAAAGTTTGCATTTTTGTGAATCCAATGAAATAAAATTTGCAAAATTTGGACATGTATATAAAAATTTATGAACTTTCCAAATCCAAACACTAAATAGAAATGTTTTTGTTTATAAAACAAAGTCTGGGCCACGTGTCTAGTTGCTATTGGGCAATACCGGTTCAGTAGGATCGCGTGATGTGGATCATTAGTCTTACTAATTCGTTTAAATGATCTATTCTAAGCCGCGCGATCAAGATCTAACAGGCTACAACGCTTCGACCATGCACTAGCAGCACGTGGCGTCGGCAAGCGAAGGTGGTGCTCTACTCGCGGCGGATCTGGCGGAACAGGAAGCAAGGGAGGAGGAGAAATGGCTCACCAGATTCGCTGTGGCATGAGGAAGCTCAAGGTACTCGTCGTAGACGAAGGGGCGCTCGGATGTGCTGGCGATTGCTCGCCGGAGATGGTCCTGGCGACAGGCACACACTGTTGATGACGGAGGCGACGCTACGGACCGTGCTAAGTCAAAACAAGGAGTGTGTCAGGCACGCGTGAGATAGGCAAACAAGCTCGGGTCATCCAGAGAGTAGGGGCGCTCAGGTTTACCGGGGGAGGCTATCGGAGTCGAAGTAGTCTGCGGTGGCGCTCAGGTGATAACGAAGCCGAGCTTCTAGGGCGCGCACGGGCGATATGGAGCTATGGGTAGGTGCATGAGATGATGGGGAACACGCTCGTGGAAGATAGGGGTAGTGGGGAGGTAGTGGTTCACCAGAATTCGACGATAAACTCGTCGGAGCAGAGGGGGTTCGAGCTTGCAATTGCAGCATCCTGGTGGCGTTCAGGGTATGGAGTCTGAGGGGAAACGAAGAGGGGAGAGGGGCGCTTAAATAGGCGAGGTTACGGGGTGAGTTACGGGCGCATTCAATGGGAATTTACATCGCGAAATCAAAGTAGAAAACGGACGAGGAAAGGGGAGAACTGGTTGCGGGGTTGAAGACGATGCCAAGCTGGCGGTGTGGGGTCGGGGTGTCAACGGCTGTGCGGGTGCGGGTTTGAGTAAGAAAATGATTCGCGGGGAGGGGAGAGAGTGGGCTTGCTGGGCCAGATTGGGCCAGTGGGTTGGGTCTGTTTCTTTTCTCTATTTTTTTCTTTCTGAATCTTTCCTTTTTCTTTCTGAATCTTTCCTTTTTCTATTTCTGTTTTTCTGTTTTAATTTTATTCAAAGGATTCAAACATTTGTTTGAATTCAAATATTTATCCAATCTTTTTAGTAGGTTACTACTGTTTATATAATGTGTTTAAATATTCTATTTGAAATATTTATCATATTCTCTTAGGGTTTAAATATTTATTTAAAATATACATTTGTCTTTATTTAAATGAACTTAAATATGGTTCCAAACCATATTATTTTATTTAGTTATTCTTTTTAAGTTAATTGGATAACTTATAATCAATTTGGAAATTATTATTATTTCCTCATGATTTAATTAATCATTAGGGATTTTGTCCTTGTTCAAATAGAATTGAATTTTGGTTAAAGCCCATATAATTTTATTTGAATAATCTTTATGCCTTTATTTTGTTTGGATTTGGATTTTCTTTATTCCATTTGCTTATGGATTTAATTCAAGTTTTAAATTGTCTTCTAAATATTTATCTTGGGAATTATTATTTAGTTTAGGCAATTTGTCTATATTTAAATAAAATTGGATGTTGTTCAAATCGTTATGATTTTATTTAAGTAATCTTTTACTCCTTTTTATTATTGAATAATATTTTATTTTTTTATGGATTTGGCCAAGAATTAATTTGGCTTTTAAATAATCCTTATTTATTTATTTCTTTATTTTAGAAAATCCATATCTTTTTATTTATAGATCCAAAATTGGTGATTCCAATTTGTAGAATTTTATTTTAATATTTCTGTATCCTTTTAAATCCTTTTAGGTTAATTTTCTCACAATTGGGTATGGATTTTAGCTAGGAGCTTTATTAGCTTTGGAAATTATTTCCTTTTAACTTATTAACTTCATAAGTTTTTATCCATCGCTCCAAATTTAATGAAACCAATTTCTATGGTTTTATAATACTTTTATTTATCTTTTTTATCATTTATAAATGTTTGTTGCTGAATTTTTCTATGGATCAAATCCATAGTCTTAGAGGGATCTTTGGAAATGATTTTCTCTCATTAAGATTTGGGATTTTGATTTATCTTTTCGAAATGTTTAAATTTCAAGATAGATTCATTGATGAATGCATTTTACATGATTTGAATTTTTTGTTGGGTTCCCTTTTCATTAAAGGTTTGTTCAAGAAGGGTTTTGATGTTTTCATTTAGAAGCAAAAAGTTTGTTTTCACCCTAAATTTAAACATTTAATTCTATTGTTTATTTATTTTTCGCATTTCAAAATTTGGAAAATTTTGGGATGTGACATCAACCCACATTGTTGGACAAGATCAAAGAAGACCAAAAGTTGGACAAAGAAATTGAAGAGATTAAAGGTAAAATTAGCAAAGGGAAAGCTAAAGGATTCCATGAAGACGAACAAGGTACTTTATGGTATGGAAAAAGTATCTGCATTCCGCAACATCTGGAGCTTCAGAAGCTGATTCTACAGGAAGCACACAACTCACCATATTCCATTCATCTAGGTAACACCAAAATGTACATGGATGTGAAGGAAAGATTTTGGTGGAATAATCTCAACAAAGACATCGCAGAGCATATTGCCTTGTGTGATGTGTGTAGTCAAGTGAAAGTGAAACATCAGAAATTGGCAGGGTTATTACAACCATTACCTATTTCTGATTGAAAGTGGGATAAGATTGGTATGGATTTTATCACCAGACTACCAAGGAATAGATCCAGATTTGATTCTATTTGGGTTGTTGTAGACCGCCTCACTAAATTGTCTCATTTCATACCCATGAGGACAACCTATACAAGTGCTAAGTTAGCCAAGATCTATATGAATAGGATTGTATGTCTGCATGGAGTACCCAAGAGTATTGTGTCTGCTAGAGGAACTCAGTTCACCTCGCATTTTTGGCGACAATTGCATGAGTCATTAGGAACAAGATTGGAGTTCAGCACAACTTTTCACCCCCAGACTGATGGACAGAGAAAAAGGACCAATCAGATTTTGGAGGATATGTTGAGGGCATGTGCCCGAGACTATGGTGCTAGTTGGGATGAAAGTCCGCCTTACAAAGAATTCTCTTACAATAACAGCTATCAAGCCAGCATTGAGATGGCACCGTTTGAGTTTCTCTATGGAAGGAAGTGTACTACGCCATTGCTATGGAGTGGTGTTGGAGAAATAAACTTGTTCAGACCAGAATTAATTAAGGAAGCTGAAGAGAAAGTTAAATTGGTAAAGGACAGTTTGAAGATAACACAGTCCCGACAAAAGAGCTATGCAGATCCAAAGCATAGAGAAGTCACCTATGCGGTAGGTGATAGAGCTTATCTTAGAGTCTCACCACTTCGTGGTGTGAAAAGATTTGGAGTCAAAGGAAAGTTGGCACCAAGGTATGTTGGACCATTCAAGATTTTGAGCCGCAAAGGAGAAGTGGCTTATGAGGTTGAATTGCCTGAATCACGGTCAGCGGTTAACAATGTGTTTCATGTGAGTCAGTTGAAGAAATGCCATCCGAAGATGGAAGAAACTTCTTTGAAGGATACTATTCCTTTGGAAGAGGTTCAGTTGGAGAGTGATATCACCTATGAGGAGAAGCCTATCAAAATCCTCGATACTATAGAAAGAGTTACTCGTACCAAGACTATCAAATTCTGCAAAGTTCAGTGGAACCACCATTTCGAAGAATAAGTAACTTGGGAAAGAGAAGATGACCTTCGGAAAGATCACCTCACCTATTTGCTAGCCAATCCGAATCTCGAGGGCGAGATTCATCTTGTGGGGGTTAGATTTGTAACATCCCAAAATTCATGAATTTCAAAAGAATGCATTGCATTCATATTGTCATATCATATTTGTCTTGCACAAAAAGTTTCAAACCAAAAATCCAAATAAAACCATTAATATGCCCATTTTATTATGTCATATGTGGTATGGTTTTATTTTATTCAAAGGGCCAAAGTGAATTTGAGTGGACAAGTGTGTTTGTCACACTTTAGAGTGCAAAGTTCACTATATAAAAATCTAGAGAAGATTTGAAATCAAACTTGTTTGAATTAGTGTTTGAAAATCATTCCTGAAAAATCAAATAGAAAAAGAAAAGCAAAAGAGAAAAAATAAAACAACTCGCTACCTATGCGGCCCAGAGCCAGAAACGGCCCAGCAGCCCACCCGGGCCATTCCCCATCCCCCCTCTCTCTCTACGCACTAGCCCTACATCGATGTCACTGCCACTGGCCCCTGCGCCAACTCTCCACCTTCTTCCCCAAAGCCTGCGCGCAGACGCCGTCGCCGCCCGTTTCCTCCCCCATCAATGCCGCGTTGATTTTGGGATTAATTGCCATTGAATATCTACATAATTCCCTCGCCCCGCCGGCTATTTAACACCCACACCGCCACAGTCAATTCCCCCCAAACAATCGCGCTCAATCACCGCCAGGCTGCTCACAATCCGACCTACACCGCCGCTGCCCGATGAACTACGGCGAGGTATTCCGGTGAGTGTCGTGCTCGCGCCCGCCCCTCATTCATACGGTGTTGATCCTCTGCCCCTTGCGCATCTTCTGACACCACTGGTTCATCCTGTACTGGCCTAGGTCGTCGACTTCGTCAAACACCGTGAGCACTAGGCGCTACCCTCGTCTCTGGCGAGCAATTCTGGTAAGATGCGACCGCCCCTTGGACCCTAGCTCAACCTCACTTGTTCTCCTAGTCCTCGTGCACATGATGAAACCTTTGGCTTTCTCTAGGTTGAACCAGAACATCGCCGTCTGCATGAAGCCCACGCTGTCCACAACTCCGACGAGCTCGAGCCACCTTGAGCTTCCTCGCGATCTTGCGACACTGGTAAGCATCACCACAACCCCTAGCCCCCTCTGGAATCACCGGAGCACCGTCGCCAGTAGAGCCGCCGCTGCTAGTGGCCATTTGCGCCGCCCATCCATGGTCGCTTGATCGAGCACCGTTGGATCTAGATCTAAAGGCATAGAACAGATCACCTAACGAATCGGTATCGATCAATCTGGCCCATGCATCATCACTTAAATCCTGCGGTCCACGTTGATCGATCCACGTGAAGCGGTACGGGCCAATCAGATGCGTCCACGTGTGCATTTTAGATTCAAAATCTGTTTTTGAATCTATTAGGGATTTAAACTTGTAAAATTCATATCATTTGTTCTATTTATCCAAAAAATTCAAATAATATATCACTGGATTCATAAAAATAAATCCTAAAATACTGTGGGATTAAATTTGTATTTTTCTTCTGGAAAAATAGTATTTTATGTAGAACACTTTATAGGATTATTTTGACTATATAAAATGTATATAAAATTATTTTAAGTCAAATTTAAGTTTGTTTAGACTTTAATTAGATGGATTTTGTTCAGCACTGTTTGATTTGACTTGTTTAGTATATAAAAGTCATTTCATTGAATTTGCATGCATTCATATTATTTTTTCTTGAATATTTGAATGTGTATTTGGTCTTATCATTTTATGTGTAGATTTTTGTGCTAATGGTGATTGTGAGTGTGAGGATTGTTGATACTCACCCAACTACTACCAAGGCAAGTGGTGCTTCATGTATTTTGTCTTTTATTTTGATTATGTCTTCATGGAATTTTTGCTAAGTATATATATATGCTATGTCTTGGGAATTTTTTGCTAAGTAGTTGTAGTCTTGGTAGAAATTTTCTATAATTTAAGATACTTGTTATGTTATCATGCTTAGCCTAGATAGTAGCAAACAAGGGTGGAATAAATTCATGTTATGGAAATTTTGCTAAGTCTTTGATTTGTGTTTTGTTTAATAAAACAACTAAGTGAATGAATCACCTAGGTGGATTGGTATGATGGTTTATGTTGAGTGGTTACACAAGGCCCATGTCTATGGTTTACCTTGTGTATCTCACTTGTGGAAAGCCACCTAGGAACCAAGGGATTTGAGATACGAAGTGTTTAGAAGCTTCTAGTGCAACCACATGGCATATGGGCTCTGTCTTGATCATATAGTTTGCAATAACTTAGCCATATGGACAATTGGTGGTAGGGTGATAGGTTGAAACGCGTCCATGGTGGTCTAAGGGAAGGCTTCTGAAAGGTCTCGTCTCGATGCATGTCGAGTCTTGTGGGGAAAGTGCACCACCTCTCGAGAGGGTAAAACCTAAGTACTTAGCCATGTCCTCGGCAACGGACAATTTGAGCATCAAAGACATTGAAGCCATCAAGGATCTCCTCATCCCAATTTCTAAGTTAAAAACTTGTGATTGAATAAAGGTTAAAGGTTCACCAATGTCTATTGGTGGTTCCTTGGGAGTTTTTGACAAACAAAAACTTAGTGTTTTCAACTAATAAGAGAAACCTATTTTGAGAAAAGCAAGCCTAAGCTACACTTAGCCAAATTCATATATATGTTAGTTACAACTATTCTACTAAGATATCACTTGCCAATACAATTCCAAATGTATTGACCCACTGTGGCTATAACTTATGATGTTGCAGGTTACTCTGATGAGGATTAGGGTTATGAGTCTACACTCAACATGCTTGCCTATGGCACATGAAGATGAAGACTTCATTTTATTTACTTATGTTATGAACTCTTGTACTAGACTTTGGCTAATGAGTTGTAAAAGACTATGTTATCTCTGGAATGACGATGTAATAAACACCTTTGTATCTGTGTACTTCATCTTAAACTATGGATGCTAGCATTGCAATCACAGGGACCTTTACCTTATAAAGGTGGGGTCTTACACACTTATGGGAACAAATTGATAAATTGAATACTATTGCTAGAGAGGTGTGCTCTTATTATAATGTTACTTATTGATTTGATAAATCTTGTTTCTGCAGGAGGTATAAACACCTACCTTTTCAATGTGAGTATAATGATAATATTACCATATCTTCTTATGTTGAAGGAAATTATGAATTTTATGATGTTGAACAAATTGAAGAATTTATTGCCTTCAAGGGTGCATTTGAACTTGCTAGTTTGCTTAAAAATACTGATGATGCACCTTATGAATATGAGGTTTATGAGATACTTAAATTCTGCTTTGATAATTACAAGGAAGAAAATGGCTATATTCTTGAATATTTTAATATGTGCTTTCCACAAACGGGAGAGACTAATGCTTTGCAGGAAGAAGAAATTGTTGAAACTGGAAGCTCATTAGTTGAAAAAGAGGAGGAGAGTGATGAACAAAAGGAGGAAGAATGGATTATCTACCCATGCCTACCTTCTAATGAGAGTAACTATTTATCCCTTACATTATTTGATTTTCCCCATGCTTACCAAAGGAGTATGAATGTTATGTTCATGTGGATCCTTTTGAAATATCTAGTTTGGGTAAAACTTGTGAAGGTTTTAATCCCACTATTTTTGAGCTTGATAGAATTATGTGTTTGTACATCATGAAAAGCATGCTTTATTTGATATCTATATTGTTGAGTTCATTCATGTGGCTACTGAAAATTATTATGAGATTGTAAAATATGGTTGTAGAAGTTTTCATGGTACTGAAACACCTCTCTATGTGTTGAAAGTTTCGAAGTTACTCTTGTTTCATCTTCCTATGCCGGTCACATTGTTCTTTGTGAATTTATTTGTGTACAAGATTCCTATGCATAGGAAGTGGGTTAGACTTAAATGTGTTTTGAATTTTCTTCTTGACGCTCTCTTTTGCTTCAATTCATATTTCTTATGTGAGCATCTTCTCAAACTATCAAGCCTAACTTAAAGGCATTAAAGAAAAGTACTTGTTAGGAGATAACCCAAGAGTTTCCTTGAGTCTTGGAAGTTATTACTTTAGTAATGACCACTCCTTATCGTTTTCTATTTGCCTTTTGTGCCAAGAATGACATCTAATGAGAGGGAAGTAAGATCTGGGGAGTTGCTGTCCCAAAACAGATTTCTGTCCTCCACCATAAAAATTCTTGAGGAGTCTCTGTAAGTCAGATTGAGCTGAAAAGTTACGAATAAATCCCTCAGTATGTTAGGCAACATTTGTTAGTTCAACACTTTTTTATTTGAGACATAGAAGATTTTTGAAAAAATCGGTTTCTACCTGCTGGTATGTTTTGACAGATTTCTGCCATTATTTGCATTTGCTTCTTATTGATTCCTTTTTGAGTTCTCTTTTGGGGAATTGAGATTTTTGAAGGAGTTGCTATATTAGATTGTGTTTTTAGTGAAATTTTTTGTTGTTCCAAAGCTAAAACCAAAGGTCTATTATCTTTTGATTATACTAATGTTGCTAATGAAGATTGTGTGAAGTTTTGTATGAAGGAAAAATTTGAGGTGTAGAGAGAGAATGATGTAATGAGATGAAGAATGGACAAAAGCTAAATCTTGGGGATGCCACCCCGGTGTCACCCCAAGAAATATACAAGAGGTACAAGCGTCAAAGCTTGGGGATGCCCAAGGCATCCCCTTCTTCATCAATAAAAACCTTAGGTCTGTCTAGACACTTCGTTTTTATTGTTTCATGCACTGTTGTGTTGTTCTTGGAGCGTCTTAGTTTTCGTTTGCTTTTCTTAGTTTGTTTATTTTGCTTGATTAAAGTAGTTTGGACCCTGTTCTCGCTGTGTTGCTTCAAATTAGTTGATTGGTGTTGGAAAGGAGTAGAAAGTTTTTGCTTGAAAGTGCAAGAGGAGCTTGCATTGACTGTGACTTAGACTTTAGCATGACATGCTAGGTGTTGTTTTGACCTTACGCTTAGTGATTATTGATGTATCATGTCTTGTTCCAAACAATTGGGATTGATTAGTGTGCCTTAAAAAAATCATGCGTTGTTTTAGCATACAAAAGCATAGTATTGTGGTATTATCCTTCGATGTTTTGTTTGGGTTAACTTGGCACATGCTCACACCATGTTATGACTATGAACAAGTCACCATAGCCTCTATGTTAATTTATTCCTTAAATTGTAGTACCACTCTATGCTTTGATTAGTAATGTTTTGTCGCTCTACATGATTATGGGCATTATTGCGCTCTTAGTTGGTTGCTCCCAGTATTTTGCTAGCCTCCACTTGTATGAGTAAGCTCTACTCATGCTTCCAACTCCCAAGAAACAAATTTATTCCAAAGTAATTCCTATGCATGGTGTGTTACACCATTCCAAGTATATTCTTGTTTTCAGATATCTTCGAATTAAAAAGTTTTTTGTTATGTGAAAACTTAGTGATTAAAGCCCTCACAAACTTGATGGCACACTTTATATTATTTGCCCCTAATAAACTTGAACCATTGTGTCATCTATGTTGTATATGCTTGCAGTTATACGTTGGAATTAGCAGAACCATGCTATCATGGGGAACGTTTTCAACATTGCACTTGTACTTTGTACACAGTTGATATCATGCTCTTTTGTCTATGGATGTCACCGGTGTGAAATAAAGAGGGAACTTGTAAGTCCATGGAGTTATGTATTTTCGGTTAGAGAAACGCCTGGGCCACTAGCCTAAGCCATGCCTAATCATGGTGGAAACTTGCAGCATCACCATAATGAGCTATCTGTGAAGCATCCTCAATAAAAACCTATGCACATAGTAAATAAAAAGATCGCTGAGATGCTCATTGTCTGCTTTCCTTGTCATTTTGGTTATGGGATAGCTCTTGTACCATGTGCAAGGGGTACCCCGTTGGCTGTTCTCTATGATACACATGTACTTACTATGACAAGAACTTACAGGTGACTGAAGTTGAGTAGCATGAGGTATGGCCCTCGCATTCAAGGGACATGAGCTTGCCAACTTATACTTTGTCAAGCATATACTCCATAGTTTGTTCACTTTAACCTTAATCACTTCAAGATTCTTATGATAGGGGCAATGAGGGCTTAAAGCTAACAAGTACCATAATTTTTGGAAGCTCTTTTTGAAACTTGAAATACCTGCTTCCCTTTATGAAGGGCCTTTCTTCCACTATTATATTGAGTCCCCACCTTCTACCTTTAGGCACCATTAAGAGAGCATAGTTGCCATTCTGTGTGAAGTGTCCCAAAACTTATTGATTGATGCGTATTGTGATATTACCTGCTCTTGTGATATTTGTATCTAGTCACTCTTATGAACTTTGAAGGTGTCCTATGCATCTATTTGCTACTCTATGAGGGACAAGCTGAATGCCACTATGCCATGTTTTCTGTATGTGAAACAAACAAACATTTTTCAATGCCACTATGCCATGTTTTCTCTATGTGAAACAAACAAACATTTTTCAATGCCACATCTTTGTTTGTAGCCTTTCATGTTGCATGCATAGTTACCTTGTCTTATTGTTAGAACTCCATCTTTCATGCACATGTTTAGTGTTCTTTGATCCCAGCTTTCAATGCTTGCATATGGTTTGATCTTGGTTTTTATGGTGCATGTCACCTCAAAAATTATTCTTTTTATCACTTAGCTACTCGAGGACGAGCAGGAGTTAACCTTGGGGATGCTTGATCTGTCGGAAACGTATCTATAATTTTTGATACTCCATGCTTGATTAGTATCTACCTTGCTTTGCTTTGTCTATGCTTTGACGTGTTTTTATATGTTTTCTGGAACTAACATATTAACAAGTTGCCACAATGCTAGTTGCCTGTTTTCTTCTGTTTTTGGTTCCAGAAAGGCGGAAAATCAATATTCTCGGAATAGGACGGGACAAAAGCCAAAGTCAATATTTTACCGTGGGCAACACGGAGTCTAGAGGAGAGACGGAGGGGCACCAAAGGGTGGCCAGACCCCACATAGGCGCGGCCAAGCCTGGCCCGCGCCTAGGAAGGGTGTGCCCCCCTGGCTCGCCCCTTCGCCTATTAGAAGCCCCCGATGCAGAAACCCTAGGCACCCGATCAAAACTCCATGAAACTTTCTGTATCCGCCGCCACCATCGTCCCTAGATTGGGGGATCTGAAGTTCTTCCCGACACCTTGATGGAGGGGAGATCATCCCGGAGGCCTTCTTCTTCATCATGCCAGACTCCGGTATGAAGCGTGAGTAGTTCCACCTTAGACTACGGGTCCATGTAGTATCTACATGGTTGTATCTCCTCCTTCTGCTTTCATGTATAGATCTTGTGAGATTCATTCATGATCAAGCTCTAATCTATTTGTAATCATGCATGTTGTGTTTGCAGGGATCTGATGGATATTGAGATTACTATGTCAGATTGATTAATGGTTTTGTCTTATGATTCTATCATGTCTGTGTTGTTTATGATCTTGCATGCTCTCCGTTGTTAGTAGCTATCTTGTCCAAGTAGTTGTTAGTGACTCCAAGAGGGGGTATTTATGCTCGATAGTGGGTTAATGCCTCTAGTTTCCAAGGGAAGTGACAGAAATATCTTCGGTTGTAGATGTGTTGTTGCCACTAGGGAGAAAACAACGGTCTCTTGTTCATGGAACAAGTGAATTGTTTACTTTACACACTTTGCTTAAAGCAGTTGTATGTTGCTTGCAACTTAATACTGGAGGGGGTTCGTATGATAACCTGAAGGTGGACTTCTAGTCATAGATGCAGTCGGATGGCGGTCTATGTATATTGTTGTATTCCCCAATCAAATCTCATAGGATCTTTTTGTCTAGTATTGCATTGTTATGCCTTGCTTAGTTCCTGTCAATTGCCCTGTTGTAATTTGTTTACCCTTCATGCCTTTTGTTTATCTAAGGAGAGCACCTCTAGTGAACTATGGACCCCGGTCCAATCTTTACCATTGATACATCTTCCACTGTTACTGTTTGCAAACCATCATCACCTTCCACACCATACAGTTAACCCTTTGTTACAGCAACCGGTGAGATTGACAACCTCACTGTTCATTGGGGCAAAGTCTTGAGTTTGTGTTCTGCTGGTTTCCACGTTGCTTGCAACACTTGTGTGACGTTTCCTTCCTCCTACTGGTTGAATAACCTCGGTTTCTAACTGAGGGAAGACTGGCTTCTATGCTGCTTCAAACCTTGCTCTTGGGGTTTCCCGACAAAGCGTACCTACCACTACTAGGAAAACGGCTATAGGTAATCAGCACATCCGTGGCTCACATGGTTGAAGTGCCCACGGCTAAAACAGGCGTGGCTCACCTGTGGGCAGTGCCCTACTAGTAACTAGAACAACCATGGCGCACATGACTATAGTGCGCCATGTATGTGTGGGCGGGGCCCTGTTGGCCGCACGCCAAACATCTGTAGCGCACTATAGTCATGTGCGCCACGGTTGTTAGTGTCATCTGTGGCACACATGGGGGGGTGCGCTACGCCTAAGCGCACGCCCCCCTCTGCTGTGAAACGGCCACAAACATCTGTGGCGCACTCGGCCTAGTGCGCCACAGGGAGTAGGAGCATCCGTGGCGCACATGGCATGGTGCGCCACATATGTTTGTACTCCCTGTGGCGCACTAGGGCCGTGTGCGCCACGGATGTGTCGATTTTTTAGGACAGCTCTTTATGTGCACATGTGTGACCACATCCACCACCCCACACTTCACTTTCCCCTTCTTCTTCCTCCTTAGATCTAGTCGGGATATTCTCCTTCCCACCTCAATTTCTCCACCAATTCACCATTTTTAGCATGTAAAACTTGCTTTGGATGTTACATAAGTAATAGAGGAGGTCTCCGGTCTCTCATCTCCTTCTCCGATCGATGCGCGCACGTCTCCTTTCCATCTTTCTCACGATCGGTCTCTCATCTCGGTAAGTTGTCCATGTAAGGATGTGTTCATGTGTATATGGATGATGTGCTCATATGTATGTAGATGATCGATGCTCATGATGTGTGTATGTGGAGAGGATATGTTCATGGGTTATCCGTAGCGCACTTGGCCAGGGTGCGCTACGCCTATGTGTGTTGGACTAGTCAACCGTGCCGCTCACAATCTGCGCCGCTCCATCTCACAGACACCACGCACCGCACCGCTCACAATCTGCTCTCGAGGAGGAGGAGGCCCACCACCGCCGCGCTGTGCTGCGCCCTCGAGGAGGAGGAGGAGGCCCGCCACCGCGCTGCGCTCTCGAGGAGGAGGAGGCCCGCGCTTGTGGAGGAGGAGGCCGCTGCCGATCCATGGAGGAGGAGGAGGCCCGCCGCTTGTGGAGGAGGAGGATCGCGCCGCCTCCCGCCTGGCCGAGGTGGCGTCGCCCTCCCTCTCCCTCTCTCCCTCTCTCCCTCTCTCCCCCTCTCTCTCCCCGATGGGGGTCTGCCTGTGGGCACAGCTGACCTGAACCAAGCCAGATTGCTAGGTTGAAAGAGGATTGCAAAATAGAAATCTGTTATGTGAAACCTTTGCTTGTTCTGTACAAATCATGTCACCTAGGTGGTTTAGAGTCCAGATTAGATCATTATTCACCTTGTTATGGACAAAAATAATTGGAAAGATCACAAGCTAACATTGTGACAACATCCTCCATACAAGATTGCCTATGAGATCTTCCTCCACATTTATAAAAGTTCTCAAATTTTAATCCATGAACACCAAGTGGTCTAGTACAAAAACAAGAAAGCCTAACAAATATTGTACTTGGCAAAATATGTGAATTTGTACAATTCTTAAACTTGTTGAGAAGCAATCATGCAGGCAGAGGGACATATTAACTCTAAAGGATCAAGTGTAGCCCACCGTAACCATATGGTTGCCTTCTCGAAACACTCCAGCCAAGAGTACGAGTATTTACTAGTTACTGCATAGTATAAGATAACTTCTCCATCATACACATGAAACCTCAGGCCTAATTTTCTGTTGTATTATGCCCAGGTACATGACCAGCCTGGAGAAAATCCTGCATGTAGCTTTGAGGTCCAACTGATCTAGGAACAGTCAGAGTTTAAGTTAAATTTAAGCAGATACCAATCAGCCAGCTTAACTGGCAGGGTTTTCTAAAATATAACAGTAGAATGACTAGAGTAACAGCTGCTTTTATGTACAATAGTATTTCAGAGTATTTAATAGTAGAGTCACTAGAGTAAACATTAACACTGAAACTACTTTCATATTTCCTCAACAGAATAAAATCAATCATTAAATCAGAGCTTAAGTTTTAGGAGTTGAATCAATGGAAGGCACGGATCGATGCACGGATCAATGTGTAGAGGAAAATCCATGCTAGAAACAGAGAGCAAATAGGCCTGTGTGGCATACACCAACTGGTAGCATGTTAGTTAATGAAAAACAGTAAAAAAGGAGGTCCTGCTGGTGCTGCTGCTGCTTATAAAGGTGTCTGGTAGTAGTAGCTTTGCTAGAAATGGATGGTGTGTTATTGGTAGTAGTAGGTTTAGAAAGTAGTGTTAGGTGCTGCTGCTGCTTCAGTACTTTTATACTTAAGCAAGTAGCAAGATTCAAGTTGTAAAAAATCTGAGTACTAAACTCTTGTGAAAATCTTGACTTAATTACTAGCTTAGCTGGTTTCTGTATGTATTCATAGCAAAAGTTCAAGCAAGAGTTTGTGCTGGGTTGTTTCTTAACTAGCATCCTAACATTAGATCTCAACTAGCATCAATGGCTATTACAATGTTTGTGCTGGGTTGTTTCTACTTGTGCTACTACTACTTCTATGCTACTTGAGCTGCTACTACTTCTATTATCTGTGCTGCTACTACTATCTGTTCCTTATATCCATCCTAGTGTTGCTCTGGCTACTACTATCTGTGGTGCTACTGTGCTTCTACTACTATCTGTGCTGGGACAACAGCACCTTGAAATTGTGCTTGTGCTTGTATGAAGCACTTTATTATGTCGTGTATGCAGGTTCTTGTACGAAACGAGTCACGATTTTTGCCGGCATGTTGATTAACTTCCGTTTCGGCAGAAATCGGGCACTCCTAGTTTAAGAAAATTAGCAAAGGTCATGCCGGATTTTTCCGTGCATTTAACCAATTATTTGTTTTTTATTAGTGCAGAGATGTGTGACAACGACGAGGCTGGATGTTCTAAGCGCATCAGCGCTGAAGGAGAACTCAGACCTCCAAATAAACAATTGACATTTTGGGAGGCGGCACAACGGCTAGAAGACGATGAAGAATACCATCCTTCGGAGAGCGAGGATGATGAGATGGAAGACATGGAGGAAGAAGCCAAAGGAACGGCGGACGATGAAACCACTAATGGCGGCGAGGGCACAGGGAGTGGTAGCAACCCTCCTAAGAAGAAGAAGAAGCCGAAGGACCGGCGCCCGAACACGGTCGGCACGGTCAGGGAGGAAATTACCGAAGTGAGCCCATCAGGGGTTCCTTTGGAGCCCGCCCTTGTCGTCAAAGGGTATGGTGGGCAAGTGGCGGCGATCACCCGGACAACCATCTCGATCAACACCGAGAATCTCCGGCATAAAGATAATGGCCACTTGCGCACACTCCTCTTCGAGAAGCTGCACGTAAGATACAAGTTCCCCGCTAAGTATCAGAACACAAATTATCATGGGAACGAAGTAAACAAATCCGCCCTCACAAAGATGAGCACCGCCCTGGCCAGCTGGAGAACCCGGATAAAGAAGAAGATCTATAAAGAAGGAAAAAGTCTCAAGGAGATCCAGAAGATTGACCCGTAGATCACCGAAGATCAGTTCCGGGAGTTCAAGGAGAGGTGTGAATCCGAAAGAGCCCTGGACAATAGTAATCGGGGAAAGGTGCTACAGGCGATGAATATAGGTCATCACCATCTCAGATTTGGTGGATACAGAACCGCGGAGGCCAAATGGAATAAGGAGGACGAAGAGTATAGATCCAAGGGGATAGAAAACCCCTTTGCTAAATTCGAACCCGGGCAGGTTCGAAACTTCATCAGGGCCCGTTACCATGTGGACCCAAAAACCAAACAACTCACCGCGGATCCTGCGGTGAAGGAATTCGAGGAAATTGTGGTAAGTATAATCTAATTACCGCGGATCAACACGATTGCAATCTAATCGATGATCTAAATGATTCACTGTTACTTCTTCTGCAGGAGGAGGAAATTGTTGCTAGTCATGGATCCCAGGGTTCCTCATCCCAGGGGTCGACGGCGGCCACCCGGTGGGATAACCCTTTTAACAGGGCGATGAACCAGGCCAAGAAAATAGAGCCGGTTACGAAGAAGCTGTCGTCGGCTGGCCGTCTGGCCGGCCTCGGGGGTAAGAATTGGGTGGATCATTTTGGTCCACCGCCGAGGACGCATGTGGCGCCGTCGGGAAGGAGCAAGGAGGAAAACCGCGAGGTTCAAGAACTTAAGGAAAACCGCGAGGATACCGCAGATCGTCCAAGACAACCTGGAAATCACCCTCACGTCCTTCCTGCCTACCTTGGTGGAGTCAATAGCGAACTGGAGTGCGGGTGGTCGAGTAGGGCCGTGCCCGATTCCAAGCATGGTCAGCAGCCACTCGAACAACGCGGCGCTGACGAATCAGGCGAACTACGTGTTCGTGACTCCGCCCGCTAGCACCGCGGCGCCGCAAGTGTTGGTGACTCCCCCTGCCATCACCGCGGCGCCGGAGTACATGTTGGTGCCCCCTGCCATCGTCGTGGCGGCACCGGAGCTCCAAGCACCCGTTGGTAGGGAGAATACACCGGCGGCCAGCAGCGCCATCAAGCCCTTCCATCTCTTGCACGCCTGTCGCCGTATGCGGTGCGTCGACATTAGCCGATCTCGACGCCATCACGGTAAACAAATTGCTTTAATTACCGCCTTTCATGCCATCTATTACTCTTATGGCATCTCGCTCTGACGACGCCGTACATGTTTTCCGCAGACGGATGTTCCTTGCACTCTCTTATGCTACGTGAACAACGAGCTGAGGGATGTTGCCAAGGGTACCATCGTTCAACCCTTGCAGCGCACGTTCCACTCAAAGCCGATGCCAGATAGCGTGCACAGTGTTAAAATTAGTCGGGTGCTAAGGGGCTGCGACGACCTGGAACCTCCCATTCAACCCCCAGGAGCGGATGAAGAAGAGCCATCTGTCCTCAGAACTTGCTTCGGCTTATTCTTGCTATGGCCAAAGAGCATGATCCGTTTGGGGACGGCGGGGGCCATCACGCCACAGACAACAGCACCGCCTGTCGTGCCAGCGACAAGCGGTGGCAAAACCTCTCCTTGCCATCACCTCCACGCGGTGGGTCGGATGATCATGTTGATGATATGCACATGGCGCAGGATCCGGCCGAGGACGACGAAGACTGGAATGATCACTTCTTCAGCACTCAGTTTGGCAACGAAGAATACCTAGCTGGTGGCCCCACAGAGAAAGCCACTATCACCAAGCGTCTGTTTGGTTCTCAGGAGACGCCTCCAGCTTGCACCTTTACAGAGCCAGCTGATACAACCAACCGACCCTTTATTCTAAGCCCTGACACACTACATAGGGCAGCCGGTGCTCAGATTGCGGTGCCTGCCCGCTCTCCAAATGGAAAAAAGGGCAGGAAAAGAAAATCTAGCAGCTCGAGCCAGCCGGTGGTGTCAACAACTGCGAATCTGATCAGGTTTCGAGACGGGCCACCAAGACCTGAGGGTATTATGTGGAGGATTCATGTGGCGGGTGAGCCCATGCTACCTAAGAATTTGCGGAATCTCACCAGTTCGGAACTACAGAGTGTGCATGACGGCGTGCTGACGATAGAGAGACGCCTTCTATCGGAGAAAGATCCCTCGCACCCGGTATTCGTGGTTAAGGTGCCACCAGGCTTGGGCTTCGTCGACAATGCCCCTGCGGATCTGTTCTTCCTGCGGTTCGACGACATCTTCAATATGTTCCACCTATACCCACTGCACTATACCATGGTCCGTATGTTTTCTCTCTGCCTGACCATGCAGATCATTAGAGAGAACACACCGGGCATCGCTATAGTGGACCCCTACTACATGCGTGACGGCTGCTTGGGTTCCCCCACCGAACGATGTATCGTGGCCTCGTACCTAAAAAGAATCCTCGTGGCGAACAAGACAAAGGAATACATTCTCGTGCCTTACTTTCCCGAGTAAGTCGTTATTCACTCGCCACCGTCGATTGGCTTTATTAGATCATCATCATTCTTTTTCCAACACATTCCATTTGAATTTTTTGCGCAGAGGTGAACACTGCACGCTCATCTCCTTATCGCCGAAGCATCCCCACGCCACGTATTTCGACTCGGGGAGTCTAGAAAAGAAGAAAAACTATGACAAGATCAAGGAAGTTCTGGATGATGCTCTCACTGGCTTTGCCTAGACGGAAGGCACCACCTTCGTGCGTACGAAGGTCAAGTTTGGCAGGCACGTCTTCAACCACGTAACGAAGTTCCCCTGTGTGAAGCAGCCGGAAAACAGTAAGAAGGAAGCCTACAATGCACTCCATCACATGAGGGCGTTCCTGCTTGACCAGCAGAATTCTACGCTGCCAGAGCATCTCAAACAGTGGGCTGAAGCAAAGGCCAAGATCAATGATTCGGATATTAGACAAGAGATGTATCGCATCCAGTAGAAGTTTGGGGCAATCATCTTTCGTGATGTCATGACTTCGGGGGGGATCTTCTACCAAGGAAATATCCCGAATAACCGTGACATAGAAGATCGCCTAGAGATGCAGGGTGACTATAGGAAGTTCATGACGAGACGTATGCCCTCCGTTCCCTAAGCCGAGCCAGAAGGCTTGATGTTGGCCTAGTTGTAGTTACAAACTATAGATGACCTTTGTGTGTGTGTGTGGACAAGTGTACTTATATTATTAGGTTTATGAATCATCGCTTACTTATTTTGCTTATTATTATTATATATCAATCAATGCTTGGTTTTTTTGCTTACTCTTTGGTCCTTTGCTCAATTTGGTCCTTCTTTTTTTCTTTACTCTTTTTTTGAGAATAATGTCGATGATTGAAATGTTGTGGCACACTATATATGTGAATGTGCTACGATGGGATTGTGAGCCTTGTGATATGCACAAGTCCAGGTCTTGTGCATCCTACTTGGCTCACCGTTCCATCGTAGCATATTCCTGTGTCCAACGATCTATGTATATATATGAGGCATTGTTTTCAAGTTATTTTTGTATTTTTCGAGAATATGCCGATGATTGAAATGTCGTGGCACAATATATATATGAATGTGCTATGACGGGATAGTTAGCCTTGTGATATGCACAAGTCCAGGAATTGTGCATCCTACTTGGCTAACTGTTCCGTCATAGCATATTCCTGTGTCCAACCACCTAGCTAGTTATATATGAGGCATTCTTTTCGAGCTACTTTGGTCTTTTTCGAGAATAATGCCGATGATTGAAATGTCGTGGCACACTATATATGTGAATGTGCTATGACGGGATAGTTAGCCTTGTGATATGCACAAGTCCAGGACTTGTGCATCCTACTTGGCTAACGGTTCCGTCATAGCATATTCCTGTGTCCAACGACCTAGCTAGTTATATATGAGGCATTCTTTTCGAGCTATTTTGGTCTTTTTCAAGAATAATGCCGATGATTGAAATGTCGTGGCACACTATATATGTGAATGTGCTACGATGGGATTGTACGCCTTGTGCTATGCACAAGTCCAGGTGTTGTGCATCCTACTTGGCGTACGGTTCCATCGTAGCATATTCCTGTGTCCAACGACCTATGTATATATATGAGGCATGCTTTTTGAGTTACTTTGGTCTTTTTCGAGAATAATGCCGATGATTGAAATGTCGTGGCACACTATATGTGAATGTGCTGCGATGGGATTGTTCGCCTTGTGCTATGCACAGGTCCAGGTGTTGTGCATCCTACTTGGCGAACAGTTCCATCGTAGCATATTCCTGTGTCAAACAACCTAGTTATATATGAGGCATGCTTTTTGAGTTTGGTCTTTTTGATTTAGGAGTACTTTCTATAAGTGTATCTTCATATGCGACATTAATTATAATGTTTTTTTCTCAATCACCGGTTAATTATTATTGTCAACTTATAGAGGATGTGGTACGTCGTGTACAAGGGACGGGTTTCCGGAGTCTACGATGATTGGGAAAACTGCCGGAGACAGGTGCACCATTTCAGCGGCAATAGCTACAAAGGGTACAACACTATGGCGGAGGCAGAAGCTAGATACACGCGCTATCTAGCGGGAATTAGGACAAGGAACCGGATGAAGACCTACACGTTCGTCGCGGCGGTGATCATGCTTATCTTCTTTGGTTATTTATCCCGCGTTTGTGTCTAGCTAGTTTAGATGTCTAGGCGAGCTTCCGAGCTCTAACTTGTTCGATCGACACATGTATTCGCATGTCACCAACTACTACTTTGTAACATGATCGAAACAATGTAACTTAGACTATGTATTCATGCATGAGACTTATCTATATGTATTTGTTTCAATCTTGTTTTTCATATTGAGTATCTATATATATAATTGTATATCTTGTATTTGTGTGTGTATATCTGCTGTAATATTGTATATAATCTGTATTGTATAGAATCTGGCTCGGAAACTAAAAAAAACAAAAAATACATCTGTGGCGCACATGGTCTACCTTCTGTGGCGCACTACACCTAAAGCGCACTATGGAAGCTTAGTGGCGCACTAGGTAGTGCGCCACAGAAGATCCCAGGGGTAGCGCACCTGCCCAAACATCTGTGGCGCACTAGCAGGTGCGCTACGCCTGTATCTACACAACCGTGGCGATTAGGCAGGCGCCACGCTGAGAGATAGCCAGAAGGCAGGCGCGTATCGCTAGTGCGCCACGGATGATGTTTCCAGGTGCGCCACTAAAGGCCATTTTCCTAGTAGTGTACATTAACTGGGCGCATCACATGCTCATGTCATCATGCCGCATTGCATTTGAGCATCATATAAAATCTTGCATTTTGATTGCTTGTGTTGTTGCTATCATCTTTACCTATCCCTATTTAATATCTCTATTTTTGGTTTACTACCAATTAGGGCCATGTGTGATTGCACTATTTTTTCATATGATTTTGTTCTTTTTCTCCAAACCCTAATTCTAATTCTTGTACTAATGCCCAAAAGGAATTATATGGGGCATCATATTTCCTCTATCTCTTGTCCCTCTTCCCCATGGCCCAACCGCAGGAGCAGTCCTGCCTACCCGTGGCTTTGCCCCTTCTCTTCTTCCTCTTTTTCCTGGTTTGGCCCAACCTTTCTCCTACCTGGCCCTTACCCCTTCATAAGTGGACACGCTCTCCTCCTTGTCGTCTTTCCCATCTATAAACACATAGAACGCGTGCTCTTCTCCGCATGTCCTACGTTAGCTCCAACCACCTCCCTCTCCCTCTCTTTTAATCTCCACTGAGAGGCATCCTCAAACCCTAGTCCCCATCGAACCTTCCTCCCTTCCACCGCCACCATCTCCCCTCTATGTTTTCCATATTTTTCCCCACTCACAACCGAGAGCAACGTCCCGTAAACCATATCCTCACCTTGGATGTCACTAAGCCGAACAAAGCTCAGGAACGGAACAACAAAGTTGTCGCCGTCCTCACCGCAGATGATCGGGAGCCGGATCTTCCTAGATCGCTGGGAATTTGGAGCTTCCACTCTGACGCCGAGCACGGTCATGCCAGGAATTCGCCGCCACCGCGGTTCCTCTGGCTTCCTTGAGCGTGCTGATGCCCTCACAGTGAGCTACCTCACCTCCCAGTATCTCCCTTTCTCGTATGCTTCCTGTGCGCGCTGCAGTCATCGTCGAACTCGTGTCGACGCCATGTTCCGTCGTTCTCCTTTGCTACTTTCGCTGTCGAGCACCACTGTCATGTTTCCTAGATTCCCAGTACCCTAGTGCACGTCCCTGCAACTCCCATCGATCAATACCACCTTGTCGCCTCCTCACCGTTGCACGCTATGTCGCTCGCCACGCTGTCCGATAGTTCAACGCTCGCACGTCGCAGTATACTTTCACCCTCTGTTCCTGGATTTTTACCATCCCCTGCAAGCAATGTCTGGCTCAACTATGCATGAAATCCTATGGTTGGTTGTTTCAACTTTGTGTCGCAACAAACGACGCGTGAAACCGGGCTCAGAGATGCCCATGAGCTTCCTCAAAACTTTATCGTTTTTCATGTGCAAACTGTTGAACAATGTTTAGTTCGTCAGTTATCACCCTCTGCTCCCAGATGGTTTTGTAAAAAGCCCCATGGGAATTCTGAACTTCCAACTTGCAGTCCTCCAACGACCAGCGCCAGATGGACTCGGCCCACTAGTCTACTCTGCCTGTGGACGGTAGATAACCACGCCGCGGCCCAACTCCCTCCTGGTGGCCCATCTTCCTTAGCTGACTTCCTTTTCTATTTCCTTTTCCGTTTATAATTCTAGTAATCTTTTTTATCCATATTTTCAAATCTATAGGAAATTTGCAAATAGTTCCAAAATGAAAAGTAAGTGATTGTGGAATATGAATTCATCTACACTTTCAGAATTTTGCTAAGACACCCCTAATTCGTCAAACTAATCACAATTTTGCCCTTTTCATTTAAAATGTATTTATTAATAACTTTTAATCTAAAAATCCAAATATTGCAAATAGTATATGTTTTGTGACCATAAAAATGCCAGGATTAATAATATGCCATCCAAAATAATTTTCAGATAAATAAAAATTTCGAAATCATTTAAATACTATTAAATGGTCTTTTATTGATATATTCATAACTTTAAATTCTTAATTCCGAATTCGACAAATAATATGTCTAAAGTGATCAGCGTGACGAACCCTTTCCAACTATGCATTCCTTATTTTCAATTCTGTCATGCATCATGGATAATTGTAAAATCAAAACTGTTTACGCAAGGAAAACAAGACGAATAAAATTGGAAAATAATTATTTATTATTAATAATGCCCCACTAATGTTGCATCATCATTGTACTTTGCTAATGACATACTTTCAACATGATTTGCATCATTATCTTTCCATGCCATGCATCATATCGTGATCATGCCGGTTTTTCTGCATTAGTTGTAATGGTTGCATCACTTGTTTCTTTTAGTGTCTTGCTTCTTCCCGGATAGGACGATAAGATGTTGTGAGCTTCTACAAGTTCTTCGGATATGTATCCTCGGCTATGTTTTCAGGCGAGCATTCCCTCCTTTCTACCTATTTTACATTTATATTCTTTACTTCCTCCTATTGATCTATTGCTATTTGTGTTGTGATGCTTTAGATTTCGTACCCCTTTATATATACCTGTAGCCTTTATATTGCCTTGGACACCTCCTGTTGCCTATTGTTTGGGTAGAAAGTTGGCCTTGCGAGTCATAGTCGCTTTATTAGGTGCTTCTTCGCGTCGTCGATGTTCCACTGATGTTGGGGGTTGGCATATTCATAAAGGTGGAGATGATCGTGGTTTTAATTACGGCTAGTTAATCAAATATTAAAATGGATATAACTAATGAAGAGGCACCAGTGGGTAATAGTTGAGATTTGGTTGTTAACCACCCACTTGTGTCCATCTAGGACCCGAGATTAAGCATGCTAACCACATGTGGGGTGTCTAGGCACCCCTATCGGCTTATTACCATATTTCAAAGTACTATACTGGGGCCACAAACTACTTTGAAGTTTTCATGCCTCGTTATGCCATGTATGCCATGTTTTTTACCTGTTGCTCGACGAGCATTTATTACTGTTGCATAGGTGCGGCATTCTGTCACGGGTATATTTTCTCTATGACCTCTACTCTCATGCAAGTGTATGTAACCCTAGAGTCTGTACGAGGAGGATTAGCTATACCTCGTATGGGTAGCTCTTTGGATCAGGGAAAGCGTCGTGTCCTAGGTCCCACCAACATAACTATGGAAGTATGCTAATTGATCTTGCAATAAGGGTCGAAGTGCGTGTGGAAACTTTGGTGTACCCCTGCAGGGTTAAATCTTTTTGAAAAGTCATGTTCGCGGTTATAGACGACTTGGACCATACTATCTCGATAATAGACAACCATAACTAAAGTTTATTGTTATAAATTTGACTTGTATCTGAAATGACTAGTAAGTTGAATAACCGCCATAGAAGGAATGAATAAAACTGCCACCCGTGTGAGTTTTCTCGACATGACTTCGTCGTTTGGTGTCGAGGGGGGAATACCAGGATGAGTATGTTTGGTGGTACTATCAAGATGGATCCGAATAGGTCTTTCTTATCCCTTTCTAATAGCCGACAAATATATTTAGTCTCTATAGGTTATTTAGTGCATGCTGTTCTTTCGCTTCAGTCCACCATACCTATGTAGGCGAGAGCTGCTGAGTTCTAATACTCAACGTGTACTGGCCTCAGTACTTACCGCTCTCTTTTTCCTTTGTGCTTTGCCGGCACTCCTTTTGTTTGAGTAGGTTTAAGATCGCCGTCGTTAGCAGGGTTACCCTTCTGGCTTGTCCTGGAAAGGGTTATGGACGCGATTAGTTATTATTCAGGGCTCTTACCCAATTTGCATCTTGTCCATACTCAGATGTTGTATTGTTTCAAGGTGATTTGGATCTTTTTACTGTATATATGTATTCTTCAATCTTCAAGTCATTGTTGTATATATCTATTTTGTGGGTTCCATCATGGACTATTGTGTAATGGTATTACTTCGTTTTCCACCCGCACGAAAGTGGCTGGTGGGTACCTTTGAATCGTTTCTATGCGGGTTTGGAGGGAATCGCCAAAACTTACATAGGGCCGATCCGAGGGTGTTACAAAGCTTGTCTGGCTGTAACTTCTTTATATAAGCTGAACGACAACTTACGTTTCTTCCCAAACCACAATTCATACAGTGTCGTTTCAACGGATTTAGATGGTGCCATATTTAAAGTGAATGCGGCTGTTTCTAATGCATAACCGCAAAATATTAACGCTAAATCTGTAAGATACATCATAAAACAAACCATATCTAAGAGAGTTTGATTACAATGTTCGGATACACCATTATGTTGTGGTGTTCCCAACAGTGTCAATTGTGAAAGTATTCCGCATTTCTTTAAATTCTCTCCAAACTCATAGCTTAGATACTCACCTCCACGATCAGTTTACAGAAATTTAATCTTCTTGTTATGTTGATTCTCTACTTCACTTTGCAATTCCTTAAACTTATCGAAAGTTTTTGACTTATGTTTCATGAAATAGATATACCCATATCTACTAAATTAATCTATGAAAGTAAGAACATAATGATAACCACCGTGCGATACCACACTCATCAGGCCACACACATCGGTATGTATGATTTCCAATAAGTTTGTAGCGAGTTTAAGAACCTTATACCAGCCTCTTGTCATCTGGGCAGCATCATTCATGTCTTGAAAGCAGTTAACATGCCGAACCGTGGTCTTGTAGGAGCATACGGGTGGTAAATCCTTTGTAAGATAGCGGTTGAGGTGGACACTGCTGTAGCTAGATGAAAAGTACTCTAGGTGAAGAATAATAATAGTTGTTGGCTAGAGTTCAGTGTGCATAATAAATTTTAACTATTGACATGTCAAACGTTAACCATCTTGGCCTTCCTAGGGATAATATTTGACTTGTTCATCTTGCACACATAGTATGAGGCAGCTCAGGAGATCAATAGGACAAATGGATCCATTGGCTATATCCACAAATGCATGCAAAGAGCTGAGGAATGTAGTGAAGGATGTGTTCCCGCGAGCTGAGGGTAGAGAATTCCATGCCCACCTGATGCTCAACCTATACACGAACTATGCAGGAAGCGTATTTGGTTACATGTTTGCTGCTGCTTACAGAGTTGGGCACTGCGAATATTTCATGAGCAAGATTTTTGCGGAAGCTCTAGAACTTCCCCAGTACTTGGTTGCACATCATTCACAACTACGAAAGAGGAGTCAGTTCAAACCTGGCATCAAAGTTGATTACATAAACAACAACCTAGCTAAATACATGAATAACTAGGTGAAGGACATAAAAGTCCGTCCTGTTCATATGTTGATGGACGGCATACATGGTATGTTCATGAAGTTGTTAAATATAAGGAGAGAGATTGGTTTGAGACTTAGAGGCACTACAAGAAATGTTTCCTTCCGCAACGACTGGGCCCGTTGGTCATCGTATAAGGTGCCTCTTCCGCGATGAAAATATTTGCTCGACCGTGGCCGATCCAGAACTTTTTTTTCCGGTTTCGCGCCCCTCTACTATGATGAAACATCTAAAAACATGGAGGAAGCTTGTCGGGCGTGTGGAAGAAGTTAGATGTTGACTCGCCAAAGTATTTTTTTTGCATGTGGGTCCCGGACGTTAGTGACTCTAGTGGACCAAACTTTTCGGTCGCGCCTCTCCGAGGAACTTGGCAATGTTGCTCGATGCAGCACCTATACAAGGTATTTCTGGTGGGTTGCACATGTCAGCCTCTCCCTAAATGAAATGTGTTATGATGGACTTTTTTTCGGCAGCCTCCATTGTCCTGACTTTGGTTTGTTGCTTGATCCCATATGTCAGCCTCTCTGTAAATGAAATGTGCTATGATGGACTTTTTTTTGGCCGCCTCCATTGTCCTGACTTTGGTTCGTTGCTTGATCCCATATGTCAGCCTCCTCTGTGAGGACACGCGTGTAGGCTATTCTCAGATGTCAACCTCCATTTGAAACAAATGTGTGTATGTTGGACTGTTTTTTCGGGTTGAGTTCGCCGTTATGACCTAGGCAACATTGGTGGATTTTTTTAGGGGAAACATGTCTATGATGCAGCAGCAGTTTACCTGGGCCCCATAAGTCAGCCTTATAGAGTACAAAAAATGTTAATCTATACCCCGATGCTGGGTCCCTCATGTCAACCTTCTATGTACAGCAAACGTGTCTATGCTGGGTCCCACATTGCAGCCTTCTCTATGCAAGAAACACGTCTACGCTAGGTCCCACATGCCAGCCACTCTGTGAATTAAACGTGTCCATGATGGGTCCCACATGTTAACCTCTATTTGGATTAAACGTGTGCATATATGTTGGACTACTTTTTCGGGCCGAGTCCGCCGTCCTCACCTTGGCAACATTGCTAGATGCAGCAGAAGTTTATCTAGATCTTACATGTCAGCCATTATTTGAATTAAACGTGTCCATGATGGGTCCCACATGTCAACCTCTATTTATATTAAACGTGTGTATATCCGTTGGACTTTTTTTGGGTCGAGTCCGTCGTCCTGACCTTGGCAATATTGCTAGATGTAGCAGCAGTTTATCTGGGTCCCAGTTGTCAGCCTGAGAGTATAAAAAAGCAACTCTATAATAAAACAAATTGCCTAGGATTCGAACTCGAGACCTCGACACCGATTGAGTGCGTGCCTTGCCACTACGACAGAAACAACTAATTGAATAAGAACATTAAGCTTTTCTATTATAACTTATTGACTTGTCTCCTTAAAAAGACTTTTTAAAACATTTTTATCTCCCATCAAATAATAAGGCGACGCTCCTGGTAGCTGAACTAAAAACTGCAGTTCCTGTAAAAAATCTGTAGGCAGAGTTTTTAAAAAAATATTGAGAGGTGGGGGGAAATACCCAAAAAAACAGTTTGGGTATTCTATAGGGGCTGCTCTACATGGGCTATACTCCATAGATATTCTCCATGGGGTCCTTTTTCAAATTTCAGCATCTCATTAGAAGAACGTGTGGAGGTCCCCACATGTCCGCATATCATTAGAAGAACGTGTGCATGTTGGACTTTTTCTCCCTCACGCCTACCTTATTAGAACTTGGCAATGTTGCTCGATGCAGCACCTATACAAGGTATTTCTGGTGGGTCGCACATGTCAGCCTCTCCGTAAATGAAATGTGCTATGATGGACTTTTTTTTGGCCGCCTCCATTGTCCTGACTTTGGTTCGTTGCTTGATCCCATATGTCAGCCTCTCCATAAATGAAATGTGCTATGATGGACTTTTTTTCGGCCGCCTCCATTGTCCTGACTTTGGTTCGTTGCTTGATCCATATGTCAGCCTCCTCTTGAGGACACGCGTGTAGGCTATTCTCAGATGCCAGCCTCCATTTGAAACAAATGTGTGTATGTTGGACTGTTTTTTCGGGTTGAGTTCGCCGTTATGACCTAGGCAACATTGGTGGATTTTTTAGGGGAAACGTGTCTATGATGCAGCAGAAGTTTACCTGGCCCAGATGTGAGCCTTATAGAGTACAAAAATGTTAATCTATACCCCGATGTTGGGTCCCTCATGTCAACCTTCTATGTACAGCAAACGTGTCTATGCTGGGTCCCACATTGCAGCCTTCTCTATGCAAGAAACACGTCTATGCTAGGTCCCACATGCCAGCCACTATGTGAATTAAATGTGTCCATGATGGGTCCCACATTTCAACCTCTATTTGGATTAAACGTGTGTGTATATGTTGGACTATTTTTTCGGGTCGAGTCCGCCGTCCTCACCTTGGCAACATTGCTAGATGCAGCAGAAGTTTATCTAGATCTTACATGTCAGCCACTATTTGAATTAAACGTGTCCATGATGGGTCCCACTTGTCAACCACTATTTATATTAAATGTGTGTATATCCGTTGGACTTTTTTTTGGGTGGAGTCCATCGTACTGACCTTGGCAATATTGCTAGATGCAGCAACAGTTTATCTGGGTCCCAGATGTCAGCCTGAGAGTATAAAAAAGTAACTCTATAATAAAACAAATTGCCTAGGATTCGAACTCGAGACCTCGACACCGATTGAATGCATGCCTTGCCACTATGACAGAAACAACTAATTGAATACGAACATTAAGCTTTTCTATTATAACTTATTGACTTGTCTCCTTAAAAAGACTTTTTAAAACATTTTTATCTCCCATAAAATAATAAGGCGACGCTCCTGGTAGCTGAACTAAAAACTGCAGTTGCTGTAAAAAAATCTGTAGGCAGAGTTTTTTAAAAAATATTGAGAGGTGGGGGAAAGACCCAAAAAAGAGTTTAGGTATTCTACATGGGCTATACTCCATAGATATTCTCCATGGGGTCCTTTTTCAAATTTCAGCATCTCATTAGAAGAACGTGTGGAGGTCCCCACATGTCCGCATATCATTAGAAGAACGTGTGCATGTTGGACTTTTTCTCCCTCGCGCCTACCTTATTCGAACTTGGCAATGTTGCTCGATGCAGCACCTATACAAGGTATTTCTGGTGGGTCGCACATGTCAGCCTCTCCGTAAATGAAATGTGCTATGATGGACTTTTTTTTGGCCGCCTCCATTGTCCTGACTTTGGTTCGTTGCTTGATCCCATATGTTAGCCTCTCCGTAAATGAAATGTGCTATGATGGACTTTTTTCCGGCCGCCTCCATTGTCCTGACTTTGGTTCGTTGCTTGATCCATATGTCAGCCTCCTCTTGAGGACACGCGTGTAGGCTATTCTCAGATGTCAGCCTCCATTTGAAACAAATGTGTGTATGTTGGACTGTTTTTTCGGGTTGAGTTCGCCGTTATGACCTAGGCAACATTGGTGGATTTTTTAGGGGAAACGTGTCTATGATGCAGCAGAAGTTTACCTGGCCCCAGATGTGAGCCTTATAGAGTACAAAAAATGTTAATCTATACCCCGATGTTGGGTCCCTCATGTCAACCTTCTATGTACAGCAAACATGTCTATGCTGGGTCCCACATTGCAGCCTTCTCTATGCAAGAAACACGTCTATGCTAGGTCCCACATGCCAGCCACTATGTGAATTAAATGTGTCCATGATGGGTCCCACATTTCAACCTCTATTTGGATTAAACGTGTGTGTATATGTTGGACTATTTTTTCGGGTCGAGTCCGCCGTCCTCACCTTGGCAACATTGCTAGATGCAGCAGAAGTTTATCTAGATCTTACATGTCAGCCACTATTTGAATTAAACGTGTCCATGATGGGTCCCACTTGTCAACCACTATTTATATTAAATGTGTGTATATCCGTTGGACTTTTTTTTGGGTGGAGTCCATCGTACTGACCTTGGCAATATTGCTAGATGCAGCAACAGTTTATCTGGGTCCCAGATGTCAGCCTGAGAGTATAAAAAAGTAACTCTATAATAAAACAAATTGCCTAGGATTCGAACTCGAGACCTCGACACCGATTGAATGCATGCCTTGCCACTATGACAGAAACAACTAATTGAATACGAACATTAAGCTTTTCTATTATAACTTATTGACTTGTATCCTTAAAAAGACTTTTTAAAACATTTTTATCTCCCATAAAATAATAAGGCGACGCTCCTGGTAGCTGAACTAAAAACTGCAGTTGCTGTAAAAAAATCTGTAGGCAGAGTTTTTAAAAAAATATTGAGAGGTGGGGGAAAGACCCAAAAAAGAGTTTAGGTATTCTACATGGGCTATACTCCATAGATATTCTCCATGGGGTCCTTTTTCAAATTTCAGCATCTCATTAGAAGAACGTGTGGAGGTCCCCACATGTCCGCATATCATTAGAAGAACGTGTGCATGTTGGACTTTTTCTCCCTCGCGCCTACCTTATTCGAACTTGGCAATGTTGCTCGATGCAGCACCTATACAAGGTATTTCTGGTGGGTCGCACATGTCAGCCTCTCCGTAAATGAAATGTGCTATGATGGACTTTTTTTTGGCCGCCTCCATTGTCCTGACTTTGGTTCGTTGCTTGATCCCATATGTTAGCCTCTCCGTAAATGAAATGTGCTATGATGGACTTTTTTCCGGCCGCCTCCATTGTCCTGACTTTGGTTCGTTGCTTGATCCATATGTCAGCCTCCTCTTGAGGACACGCGTGTAGGCTATTCTCAGATGTCAGCCTCCATTTGAAACAAATGTGTGTATGTTGGACTGTTTTTTCGGGTTGAGTTCGCCGTTATGACCTAGGCAACATTGGTGGATTTTTTAGGGGAAACGTGTCTATGATGCAGCAGAAGTTTACCTGGCCCCAGATGTGAGCCTTATAGAGTACAAAAAATGTTAATCTATACCCCGATGTTGGGTCCCTCATGTCAACCTTCTATGTACAGCAAACATGTCTATGCTGGGTCCCACATTGCAGCCTTCTCTATGCAAGAAACACGTCTATGCTAGGTCCCACATGCCAGCCACTATGTGAATTAAATGTGTCCATGATGGGTCCCACATTTCAACCTCTATTTGGATTAAACGTGTGTATATGTTGGACTATTTTTTCGGGTCGAGTCCGCCGTCCTCACCTTGGCAACATTGCTAGATGCAGCAGAAGTTTATCTAGATCTTACATGTCAGCCACTATTTGAATTAAACGTGTCCATGATGGGTATCACATGTCAACCACTATTTATATTAAATGTGTGTATATCCGTTGGACTTTTTTTTGGGTCGAGTCCATCGTCCTGATCTTGGCAATATTGCTAGATGCAGCAACAGTTTATCTGGGTCCCAGATGTCAGCCTGAGAGTATAAAAAAGTAACTCTATAATAAAACAAATTGCCTAGGATTCGAACTCGAGACCTCGACACCGATTGAATGCATGCCTTGCCACTATGACAGAAACAACTAATTGAATACGAACATTAAGCTTTTCTATTATAAGTTATTGACTTGTCTCCTTAAAAAGACTTTTTAAAACATTTTTATCTCCCATAAAATAATAAGGCGACGCTCCTGGTAGCGGAACTAAAAACTGCAGTTGCTGTAAAAAAATCTGTAGGCAGAGTTTTTTAAAAAATATTGAGAGGTGGGGGAAAGATCCAAAAAAGAGTTTAGGTATTCTACATGGGCTATACTCCATAGATATTCTCCATGGGGTCCTTTTTCAAATTTTAGCATCTCATTAGAAGAACGTGTGGAGGTCCCCACACGTCCGCATCTCATTAGAAGAACGTGTGCATGTTGGACTTTTTCTCGCTCGCGTCTACCTTATTCGAACTTGGCAATGTTGCTCGAAGCAGCACCTATACAAGGTATTTCTGGTGGGTCGCCCATGTCAGCCTCTCCGTAAATGAAATGTGCTATGATGGACTTTTTTTCGGCCACCTCCATTGTCCTGACTTTGGTTCGTTGCTTGATCCCATATGTCAGCCTCCTCTGTGAGGACACACGTGTAGGCTATTCTCAGATGTCAGCCTCCATTTGAAACAAATGTGTGTATGTTGGACTATTTTTTCAGGTCGATTCCGTTGTTCTGACCTTGGCAACATTGCTAGATGCAGCAGCCGTTTATTGTGACCCAGGTATCTGTCCTTTTAAAAAAAAGTTAATCTATACTCCGTTGTTGGGTCCCACATATCAGCGTTTATATATAATAACAGAAATTTCCACGGCCACTATTTTGACCTTGGTCCGTTGCTGGGTTCCAGATGTCAGCCTCCTTTGTGCAGGAAACATGTCTATGCTTGGTCCCAGATGTCAGCCTCTATTTGAAAGAAACGTGTATGTGTTGTACTACTTTTCTAGACCGCGTCCGCTGTTCTGACCTTGGCAACATTGCTAGATGCAACATCAGTTTACCTAGGTCCCAGATGTTAGCCTTAGAGTACAAAAAGATGACCACAAGAAAAAAGAAAAAATTGCCTACCATTCTAACTCGAGAACTCAGAATAGGTAAATGGCATGCACTGCCACTTCAAAAGAAGCAGTTAACACAACAAAAACATTAAACAGTTCCTTCTATAGGTTTAAATGCTTTCTTTGACCAAGTTTATCTCCTTTGAAATAATATGGCGGTGCTCCTGGCAGCTAAACTAAAAACTGCTACATAACGCAGTAGTTTTTACACAAAAAAATAGGTAGGCTGAGATTTTTTATCATCATGGGCAATATTAAATCGACGACCACAAGACCATGAAAATGCCAAATTAGAAAGTTGTCGTCTATGCTTGGCCCTTGTAGGATAATTTCATGGGCTCAGTAATAAAAATTCCAGACGTCAACAAAGAAGAAAAACACAATGACAGAAAAAGTTGGCAGATATTTCGCATGGAAATTGTTGACAACCGGGACACATAGCCCGCATGCGCCAGAACTTTCATGCTCGAGCATTCACTCCAGCAACCAGCTACTATCTTTGCGCCATTCTTCTAGAGACGCACCGGCCGTGAAAACCACAGTTCGCGCTGCAAAACATTCACCCTCTGTCTACTAGCCGAGGCGGCTAACACCATCGCTAGTGGCAACTTTCTTCTCGAGATGCACACATACTGGCGGTCAGCTGATCGATCCCAACGGTATGCTTATAATTTCCTTGATTCGTTCCCTAGAAGTTGTTTCGTACTCAATCTGTTCGTTTGACATTGTTCTGCACTTGATCATAGTTTTTGTTCGAATTGGTTAGCATTTTATTGCGCTCGATCCATCTGTCCTCTCAAATATGTAACATAGTTCTGCACTCAATTTCTAAAATAAGCTAAAATTACTTGGCATTTATAGCTCTATATTCCATATGTTTTCTCAGATATCTTGGCTTAATTAGATCTATAATCAACCTGTTCGCCGAAATATAATGAAAGATTCTGACCATATCTATCCTCAACAGATGGACATATATTGGATATTGAACATACAAAAAGAAACACCTTCATATTGGCAGGTGTTAATGACTTCATAAAGTTTGTTAAACAACATAACGGTGACTCAGATGTATTTTTCACATGCCAACAATGCCTTAATTATAAAAAGCTAAGTTAGAGCACAATTGGAGACCATATATTCAATAATGGGATGCAACACACATACATTAGGTGGACTAAACATGGTGAACCATATGATCATCCTGTTCTTGATCCTCTAGATAATGCTGGTCCGCCTGAAGCTCATCAGATCGAGGATGAGGACCTTTCGGGTTTGTTAAGGGACATGTACCCCACTATAAGCAAAAAGGACAGACCTTCTCTTAAAAGATCAGCTTTCTCTGATCTGATAGAAGATGCCAAGTGTTCAGTGGACCCTGATTCTGGTATCTCAAGATTTCAAATGTAATGAAATTACTAAAGGAAAAGTCGTCCAACAAGGTTACCAAAAAAGCTTTCGATGCAGTGACTAAGGTGTATAGAGAGTCAATCCCTAGGGAAGGACTGCCAAAATCCTTTCATGAGATGAAAAAATACATCAAGGTACTCGGACTGTCATATGAGAAGAACCATTTTTTTTCCAAATAACCGTGTACTATTCTAGAAAGATTATGAAAACCTCAATGAATGCCCAGTATGTAACGAATCAAGATGGAAAAATGGTGATAAAAAGAAGAAAGATCCTTGTAAGGTTCTGAGATATTTTCCAATTATAGATAGATTGCAGAGGCTATTTCAGTCAGAACAAACATCTAAGGAAACAAGATGGCATAAAGAGATTCTCAATCCAGAAGATTACTTACTGAGACATCCAGCTGATGGTGATGAATGGAAGAATTTTGACAAGGCTCCTCCAGGATTTGCCGCGGATCCAAGGAACCTGAGTCTTGGCCTAGATACAGATGGATTTAACCCATTTGGCAACATGAGTAACTCGTACATCATGTGGTCATTACTTGTGACAATTTACAACCTGGCTCCCTAGGCATGCACTAATCAGTTGAACTTCTTGCTAACTTTACTCATCCTAGGTCCCAAATCACCTAGTAAGGATTTGGATCTGTTCATGCATCCTCTTATACGAGACTTGCAGAAACTATGGAAGAGTGTCAAGACTCCTGATATCCTTGCAAGCTAACCTGAAGATTCCAATATCCCTCTACGTGCTGCTGTGCTGTTCTACAACCATGTTTTCAAGCTCTTGGCACTATCTCAGGCAGAGTGACAGGAGGTTACAATCCATGTGTTCATTGTGAGTCAAAACAGGTCACAATGAGGCTTCAAAAATAAGACCGGGTTACCTTGGCCACCGGGTTTTTCTTCCTGTAGGCCACAAATTCTGAAAAAACTTAAAAAAATTGCAGTTCTACGGAAAGAGGACTGAGTATGGCACTTCACCACAAAAGTTCATTGCAGCTAAGTTGCAGGCGCATCTAGAAAAGGTCACAAATGTCGAACCAGGAAACTAGCCTGTTGCCAAACCAGGCATATATTCTTGCTGAAGCATTTGCATTTTTCTCAAGATACATTCCTGATCGTAAAATGAGATCCAATCTTGGTGGTAGAACTAAAGAAGTTGAAAAATATGTTTTTAACCATGGTGTTCGCCTAGTAGGAAAGAAGGAACATAGAACATTTATGCAACATGAATATGACCAACTCACTTGGTATGTGCTGAATAACGCTAATGAGGCTCAAAACTTTGTTGCATGAGTACTATTCATACATATCCTCACATATATGAAATGAAACTTGTAGCAAGGTATGTTCAGATCAATACTACTACTGGGTGGTACAAGGAGGAACCTTATATTTTGGTAACTCAAGCTTCCAAAGTAATATTCCTGGATGACAAAGATAATAACGACTGGCAATATGTGCAAAGGTTTTAGTCAAGGAGCACCTATGATGTGAATGAGTATGACGAGCCAGTCACCATTGACGTTTCCCACCAAGATGATCCCAGTGTTTGTATGGTAACTGAACTGGCTGACATCGATGAAAATTTGATTACCAGAGGCGGCTCTATGCATGATGAACAAGTGGATTTCACTGTCAAGGTTAGTGTAGTGGACAAAGAAAGGAATAAATTGGTTCTACCTGATGAAACTTAGGACATGTATGATGAATGAAAGAGGAAGAAGATTCAACCCAGTGGTAATATGTGGATCTCGAATGCGGCGGTGATGAAAGCGATGATGGTGACGATGATTAGAGTGTTGTTCCAAATAATGAAGTGAGATGGCGAACATTGATTCTTTTTGGTTTTATCTTTTTGAAATGTATGAGACATGATGACATTTTTCTATTGCATTGTAATCCTAGACTAACTATTTTCCATGTCTAAATTGGATTAAGCTTAATTTGACAAGTGCAAATATATGTAGAACAGGTTTAGTATATTAATTAATTAGAAACAACATGACCATGTTTCATACATGAGGGGGAATATGCACCTCATGACATTAGAGATGGGCGAGAACATTGTCTTAGTACATAGGGCAAATGGTGTTGGTCTCAAACCTCATGCATATGCTGGAGTGGCCATCCTCCTGCTCAACCAGGTACCAACTGTCTTGAAGCGCTGACAG
This sequence comes from Avena insularis, assembly GCA_023614405.1. Classification (NCBI taxonomy): domain Eukaryota; kingdom Viridiplantae; phylum Streptophyta; class Magnoliopsida; order Poales; family Poaceae; genus Avena; species Avena insularis. Next base: position 54,273,292 of record CM042685.1, on the reverse strand, counting down.
GTTGAGGATGAGCCGGAGGTCGACGCTGATGGTTAGGTGGAAGTGGAACCCATCAACACACACACGCCTCATGCTAGAGCCGGTGCAAAATGTCGTAAGGAATGATGATGTACCACTCCTCCGCCGTGAGTTGCAGGTTCTTTAGTGTCCATACATGGCTAAGAACCTTATGCATTGTTCCCCCAAACTTTCTCGATCTTTTTAGATTGCTGGGAGGCAGGCTGAGATTCAACCACTCCTCTTTCCAGGGTGTGGCCGTGACATCGTCCTACTCCAGAGGGGCTCGAAGGGAGCCATGCATCCTCCTGAGCTCATATGTCCTCGAGAAGAAGATCCTTAGTGTCCTTGTGTACAGAATGCCTCATCAACTAACTGCGGATTGACGACGGAGAGGTCAGTTGTGGCTGTAGAGACGCGACAAGCACGGAAGACATGGGGGCTAGACTCGATGATGCCTTTCGATGAGCCGAGTTCGAGCGCCCGCCATTTCAGGATTTTTTTGGTGGGGGGAGGGGTGGGGGTGGGGGAGGGGTGAGGTGGGGTGGTTAGATGGCTAGTTGATGGTGTGGAGTTGGTTTTCTTAATTTTGGGTTCTCTGGTGCTAGCCTGGATGAGGGGGAAGAGGCCAGGGGAAATGGGTGAGAGGGGAGAGCTCGAACGTGAGGGCACGATAGTTCGTCACTCCCCAACGTCAGCCCTGGCTCGTCCTCTCTCCATGGTTCTACTGTATTATTTTTAATTATTTTTTTGCGGGGGCTCCATGGTTCTATTTATAGGGGAAAGTCCAAAATAAACATTGAATCTCTAGGTGAAAATGTAAATTCGAACCCCAAAACCAAATCTTTGAAACTGGCACTCCAAACTTATTAATCGTAGCTTCAATTCAAACACCAAAACCAAATCCCCTTATTATCGGTAAAAGAGAGAAACTATGCAGATGCGATGATGATTCAATTTATTTAAGCATAACTAGTATATGTACTCCCCAACCACGGCAGAAACTAAATACCATACTCTAGAAAAAATCAACACACACATGGACAACTGTATATCATACGGTTCTTTTCCATCAAGAACCTACAGTGCCCTCTGCCGCGTGCGGGCACGCCCTCGCATGTTCGACGTACTCAAAGAAGATGCCTCTCATGGCACACCCTTTGTTCCTGCATGTTAACCACAGTCTCGAGGGTAGCCGATCCACAAAAGTGTTTGGTTCAAAGACGCCTCCGTTCTCACATCCCGAGCACTTGATATCGGATTAGTTTCCAACGCATTCTCGGCATGCCCTGTGCCTATAGCTAGTGCATTTCTTGTGCAAGAAAAGATATTTAGCCAAAAAAATAACAGTTGTATCGAACCAGTGTGACACGGAAGGAAAACATCCTAAAGAAAGAAGTACTTAACCATGTATGCAAGACGATGAAAAATTTGAGAACAAAGAGTGCAACTGAAGCACTAAACCATCTGACTCCAGACAATCGTAACTTTAACCCACTTGTCCTCCGTAGAGCCGCCACTCATGTCAATCGTAGCGTCAACTGTGGATCTGAGGGATCTTTGAGACCGAGCGAGAGAGGATAGAGAGAGAGATAGGGTTGATGAGAGGGAGACACTTGCAAGTTAAATAGTTCTACTACTAGTAGACTCCTCATCTCACTCTAGGGAAGAAAAAGTGAAAAAGACTGGCACGGAGAAAACTAGGGAAGCGCTATGTTTCCCGAGTAGGAGTAGGTGCGAAGTTACTCTAGTTTTTAATTAATCTTTGACCCGGTGTACACGATGCTTTGACGACCTAGCGCTACATGCAAGTATAATATAGTAGTACTAGTACATATTACAGTACTGGAAGGAAACAACTTTGGTCCTTGGTGGCAAAAAAATCAAACTTTTTTGGTTTCAAAATTTTCACTTGTTTCCCAAACATCGGGAGGGAAGGTTATTCAAAATATGCGCCATTCATAGTAGTAGTACTATTTCTTATCTTATCTACTCTTCCAGGGTACCCAAATTCACACTTCTATTCGCTGATACTACTAGTACTAGTAGTACTCCTAATTACTCCGTCTGTTTGCGGCCGTTCTATTGGTACCAAGAACTGGCCTACAAAACAGGTGAGAAAATCTTGGGATCGTTTGAGCTAGCCTCTTAACTGCACCATAAATCTCTCCCTTTGTTTCATTTTTTCCCTCGCTTGTAGCTCATGGATAGGTCTTTTTTTAGAGGAAGCTTGGTGCCTTGGGCAAGGAAAGAAAACAGAAAAGGAGGTCTCCTTATTTATTCATTGTAATGGAGGGAGTAGGAGTACTGGAGTAGTACTCCATACTTCCACTTTGCAAAATGCAGTTGGACTTCTCCTTCGTGCTACTCTCCGGTGAAATTTCTTTATTCCTCGAAAGACATGTTCCCCTCACAAATACTTGAAGGAATCCCGGTGGATTGGTTGCGTCATACTCGGAGGTATGCTTTGGCTCGAGGCCAGTCCCGGGAACAGTTCATCCGCCCGGAACATGCCGCCGTTGGAGCCTTCTTTGTAGGGCGCTTGGATGCCCGTGGTAAACGTGCGATGGCTTGGCTTTCTGACGACATGATTTTGGGCCCCCTCGAGGGTACCGATCCTGTGCTGGCCGCTTGACGGAGGCATCAACATGGAATCCAAAGAAAAGTGGACCTCTACAAAAAAGCGCCGGTGTGCTTCCACTTCCACTGTGACAGAGCTGCGTCTAGGGTGGCGCTCCGGATGGACATCAACATTGGCCAAGTTAAGCCCGTGTGAGACAACAGGCAATCCTTCCACCGGAAACTTGTGGCCAATGAGCATGTGACCGAGGTAGACAAATTGGGTGGGCACTAGGTCGCCCTAGCCATGGCAGACGACCCGCTCCTGGGTCCCCTCTAACCTATCCATCCTATGTTGTCCCTTGCTTACGAGCAGGACATGCTCGAGTTCGAGATCAAGCGCGAGGAACTTGCAGCCGGCGGACATGCGGCTGGGGGAATCGACTCAGTAGGGGGGCAGGTCGACCTCTTCAGGACCTTTGCCTGACGTTGACATGGTATAGCGGTGACTTCAGTCCTTTGAATTGCTTCACATCCTTGTGTCTCCTCTACTCCTTCCGAGCAATCTTGTCCCTCTGACTATGATCAACAGTAACGAGGGTGCTTTTTTTTTCTGTGTGTGGCAAGCAGTTGTACGAAGAGTATGGACTACTTTTCCAAGATAAATTTTAGGCCCTTTGTGACAATTGTATGGACTTGAAAGTAATTTTCTATTTTTATGTCCTTGATGTAATCTTTAATTGCACTGACTACATTGATTAAAGCATGTTGCTCTTTCGAGACCTACCCTAGTTAAAAAAAGAATGCCACCACCACAGTTTTTCATATGAAGTGTAGCATGCCAAATTTTAGGATTTTTCAAGCTTTATAACTAAAACTTCGCACACTTAAATGATTGTATGTCAATAATACGATATTAGGCAAAACTTGAATACATGTGAGCATGATAGACTATTACTCTTTAAAATTTCCAAACTTCTTTCGATATTCAACCACTATTAATAACCATAAACACAAGTTTCAAAAATGATCAATAGTAAAAATAATTACATATAGGTCCACAAAACACCTTGTGGTGACTACATGCCCTAGTGCGATAATTGAAGCATCTCGCTCCTCTAGGACCTACAGTAGCCCGGTTCCAAAAATTAAATAAAGAATACCGGCACCCCAATTTTTAGACAAAGTGTACCATGCTCTCTTACAATTCCCAAGTTTCAGGATTTTTCAAGCAGGCATAGAAAGGTTTCTCATTTTATTCATGTTTAATCTTCTTACTTTTTGACGAGGTTGCTATGTCGTGATGCTATCTATTCTATAGTTTAATCTCTAGGTATTGTATATGCTAGTATAAGGCTGGCAGTAGATGACGTGTCACTTTGTTATACCTAAGACTCGGTTATACTATTGAACTTCCTCTCGCACACTTCTTGTAGATTATTAAATTAGACCTAATTCGACATATCGACATAAAGTTATCGGAGTGGATGAAATTAGGTAGAAAATTAATCTTGAAAAATATAACATGTAAATTATCCAACCATTTTATGTACTATAAAATAAATGGCACTTGTGAACTCTAATTTAACCATATTAACCATACTCCCTTCTTAAAAAAAGTTTACTTCTTCACCATGCTAATATTTACTTGATAGCTATTTCTCTTGCGTGTTTGGCAGCCATGTTGGTGTGGAGTAGGAGGAGTAATACATAGGAAGTAAACCACTTTGGTCCTTGGCGGCAAAAATATTCAAACTTTTCAGGTTTTGAAATTTTCGCTTACTTCCAAAATATCGGGAGGGAAAGGTTATTCAAAATACCGGCCATACGCAGTAGTACTTCTTATCTTATATTTTTCATCAAAAACAACTATATAGTGTACTAATAATTTGAACATGATCCATTGGATCAAGACTAGAAAATCCAAACATTGCTAACCGTTGGATCTTCTTTTCTGTTATTAACATCTAGAAGATTCTATTGATAGTCTTTATCACAATGAATGCTAGTATGCACAAACCTCAAAACACACTTCTGTGCATAGTTCCAGGGATCTTTTTCTAACTGCATGGACTTGGATGTAATTTTCATTTTTATTAGGTCCTTGATGCAACTCATACTTCCACCAACCGTGTGTTAATTGAACCACCTCGCTCCTAAGGGACCTACCATAGTTAGAAGAAAATGCAACCGCCCCAATTATCACCCGAAGTGGACCACAGTTTCTCTATTTTTTAAGCTTCCTATCTAAGTTCGCATGCTTCACTGACTTCTTACCGATTTAACGGACTTATTAGGTCAAACTTGATGTACAAGTAAGCGCACTATGTTGCACTTGAATTAGATGTATTTTCTGAGGTAGATGGGTGCATCTTCTTGTAGGAAAACAATGTCGTTGATGTGAGTTTCCAACTATCTAGGAAAGAACATTCTCAAATTCTCGAGTGATGACGAGATTGTTCTTTTACATAAAGAAAGCCCGATGAATATGGATTTGAATGCCACAAGCCAAGCTTCCTAAAATATTAAGTGGACCAACATGTTTTACTTACGATTCCCATGTTTAATGCTATGAGTTTTCAAACTTCATCCTAGCAAACTCTGCCCACTTTAATAACTTTATAACGATTTATCATAATTAGGTCAAATTTGAACTAAAAGTACATTGTAGGTTGCTTTGAAAGATTTGTGAATTTTTTGGAGGTAACCATCGAGGGGTCATTTAATATATCACATACCACCACTGAGAATTTTGACAACAACTTCAACTTCTTACTAATATTTTGCATCTTGAAAATTTAAAGAAATTAGGTCAAACTTGATCTACATGTAAGTGCGATGGATTTCTCTCGAACTAAATGTAATTTAATGGGTAGATGAGTGCATCTTCTCGCAGTAAACAACACGGTTGGCGTGAGTTTCCAACTATCAGGAAATAACATTTTAAATTTCCATGATGATGATGAGATTGTTACTTTTCGGAAACAAAGTCTAAAGAATATGGATCTGAATGCCACAAGCCAATCTTTCAGAAATATATAGTGGATCGACATGTTGTACTTACGATTACCATGTTTTTTGAGTTTTCAAACTTTGTCCTAGCCAACTCTGTCCACTTGAATGACTTTATGTCGATTTAACGAAATTAGGTCAAACTTCAAATGCAAGTAAAGTGTAGATTGTGTTGAAGGTTTTACGAATATTTTTTGGAGGTAATCATGGGGGGTCATTTAATATACGTATCACAAACCGCACCATCGAGGGTTTTGACAACAGGTTCGACTTCTTGCTGAGATTTTGCCTCTTGACAACTTAACGAAATTAGGTCAAACTTGAGCTATGAGTAAGAGCGATAGATTACTCTTGAATTAATTGTCTTTTTTGAAGGTAGATGGGTGTATATTTTCGGACATAGCGGACCATGCATGTTTTATTGAGATTCCTATGTTCTATGAGTTTTCAAGGTCTATAGTTAAATTAACCCACTTAAATTACTACTCCCTCCTATTCAAATTAATATTTTCCAAATTGCGGATAAGGTCAACATTTTCCACAAGGTAGGACCCACATATCTTGGTCATATTGCTCCATGCAATAGATAGGAGAGAGGGGAAATGATTATTCTATTATCTATGGGCAACCCACAAGCTTGAGGTATAACTTTATTTTCTCCACATTGTACTACTATGTGACTTAATGTGTACTTTTCTCCTTCTTTACACATTCCCGATGCCCTAAGGAAAAAATAAAATAGTGGGCACAGTTAGAAGTGTAAAACTCCTAAGCAGAAGTTAGCCCCTTGAGTTTAGTCAGTCCCATGAATCATCTCGTTACGGTGGAGCTTTTTACTCGTAGTTGGAAATATGCCCACCTCTATCCACACGATGTAAATGCAGAGAGAATAAAACGTAGGCAGGAGAGAGGGAAGCAACAAAGAGAGAAGAGGATTTGAAGGCGGTTCAAGGTCAGAGCATTTATGATGGGTTCCTGACACGTGGTACTCCTATCGCCTTACAATGTACTCACTCTACTATTATTATAGTACTGTAGTAAATTTCAGGACGTATGCACGCAAAAAAGAAAAGTGTGTTTTCTCTCTCCTTTGCTGCCTCTCATCTGTCCCCACTCCTCTCCCCTTGTGCATCAGCCCGGCTGATCTCTCCCTCCTCCATAGCATGGCGTTGTGCACATGTGCCTTTGTACGACGGCTCTGTTTTCTTCTTTTTTAGATGGCGTGGCTCTGTTTCTCTTGTGTGTTTGGCAGCCGCATTAGTGTGGAGTAGGTAGGGTGTCAAGTGGGATCCCACTAAAATCCCACTTCTAGTTCACTTGCCAAAATCCAGTGTAAAATTTTGCTAAAAATTTGAACTGGATTTTGACAAATGAATTAGAAGCGTGAATTTGGTGAGATCCCACTTGACACCCTAGGAGTAGTACATGGGAAGGAAACCACTTTGGTCCTTGGTGGCAAAAAGATTCAAACTTTTTAGGTTTCGAAATTTTCACTTGCTTCCTAAACATCGCGAGAGAAAGGTGATTCAATAATACCGTCCATGCGCAGTAGTACTTCTTATCACATCTTTTTCGTCAAAAAAAACTATATATTGTCCTGATAACTTTGAGCATGATCCTTTGGATCAAGACTAGCAAATTCAAATATTGCTAATCGTTGGATAATATTTTTCCGTTCTTAGCATCTAGAAAACTATATTGGTAATCTGAACGCTAGTATGCACAAACCTCAAAACACAGTTCAGTGTATAGTTTCAGGGATCTTGTGCTAGCTACATGGACTTGGATGTAATTTTCATTTTTTATGAGGTCCTCGATGCAACTCGTACTTCCACCGACCATGTGTTAACTCAAGCACCTCGCTCCTACGGGATCTACCACAGTTAGAAGAAAATGCAACCACCCCAATTATCACACAAAGTGGACCACGGGTTTTCTGTTTTTCAAGCTTCCTAGCTAAGAACGCATGCTTCACTGACTTCTTGCTGATTTAACGGACTTATTAGGTCAAACTTGATCTACAAGTAAGCATAGTACATTGCACTTGAATTAGATGTCTTTTCTGAGGTAGATGTGTGCATCTTCTTGTAGTAAAACAATGTCGTCGGTTTGAGTTTCCAACTATCTGGAAAAGAACATTCTCAAATACTCGAGTGATGACGAGATTGTTCTTTTACGTAAATAAAGCCCGAAGAATATGGATCTGAATGCCACAAGCTAAGCTTCCTAAAATATTAAGTGGACCAACATGTTTTACTTACGATTCCCATGTTTAATGCCATGATTTTTCAAACTTCGTCCTAGCAAACTCTACCCACTTGAATGACTTTATGCCGATTTATCGAAATTAGGTCAAATTTGAACTAAAAGTAAATTGTAGGTTGCTTTGAAAGATTTGTTAATATTTTTGAGCTAGGTAACCATTGAGGGGTCATTAATATATCACATACCACCACCGAGAATTTTGACAAAAGCTTCAACTTCTTAATAATATTTGCATCTTAACAATTAAACAAAATTAGGTTAAACTTGAGCTACAAGTATCTCAATGGATTGCTCTTGAATTAAATGTCATTTCATGGGTAGATGAGTCCATCTTCTCGCAGTAAACAACATGGTTGGCGTGAGTTTACAACTATCAGGAAATCACATTCTAAATTTCCACAGCGATGACGAGATTGTTCCTTTCAAAAAAGAAAGTTTGTAGAATATGGATCTGAATGCCAGAAGCCAATCATTCAGACATATATAGTGGACGGACATGTTGTACTTACGATTCCCATGTTTTATGAGTTTTAAAACTTCGTCCTAGCTAACTCTATCCACTTGAATGACTTTATGTCGATTTATCGAAATTAGGTCAAACTTCAACTACAAGTAAACTGTAGATTGCATTGAAAGTTTTACGAATATTTTTTGGAGGTAACCATGGGGGAGTCATTTAATATACGTATTGCAAACCACCACCGATAATTTTGACAACAGGTTCAACTTCTACCTGAGATTTTGAATCTTGACAACTTAACAAAATTAGGTCAAACTTGAGCTACTAGTAAGCATGATAGATTGCTCTTGAACTAATTGTATTTTTCGAAGTTAGATGGGTGCATCTTATTTTAGTAAACAATGCGTCGGTGTGAATTTCTAGCTATGAGGAAATAATCTTATCTATTTTCTGAAATTTGGTCAAATTTGAGTTACCAGTAAGCGCGATAGATTTCTCTCGAATTGAATGTCATTTCATGGGTGGTGCATCTTCTCACAGTAAACAACACCATTGTTCTGAGTTTTCAACTATTAGGAAATTACATTCTAAAGTTTCCAAGTGATGACCAGATTGTTCCTTTCCAAAAATAAAGTCTAGAGAATATATATGGATCGAAATGCCACAAGCCAAGCTTTGAGACATATATAGTGGACTGGCATGTTGTACTTACGATTCGCATGTTTTATGAGTTTTGAAACTTTGTCCTAGCTAACTATTTCCACTTCAATGGATTTATGTTGATTTATAGAAATTAGGTCAATTTTCAAATACAAGTGAACTATAGATCGTTGCGTTAAAAGTTTTATGATTTTTTGGAGGTAACAATCGGGGTTTATTTAATCTATCACAAACAACCATCAAGAATGTTGATAACAGGTTCAACTTCTTGCTAAGATTTTTCATCTTAATAACTTAACGAAATTAGGTCAAACTTGAGATATTAGTAAGCGAGATAGGTTGCTCTTGAATTAATTGTCTTTTTGGAGTTAGATGGGTGCATATTATTTTACAAAACTATATTGTCGTCGGTATATGAGTTTCCAACTACTGGGAAAGAACATTCTCAATTTTTCGAGTGATGACGAGATTGTTCGTTTTCATAAAGAAGGTCTGAAGCTTTTCAGATATATATAGTGGACCGACATGTTTTACTTATATTTCCATGTTTTATGAGTTTTCATACTTCCTCCTAGTTAAGTCTGTCCACTTAAATGACTTTATGTCGATTTATCAAAATTCGTTCAAATTTCAAATGTATGTAAATTATAGATTGCATAAGTTTTATATTTTTTGGAGGTAACCATAGGAGGGTCATTTAATATGTCACAAACCACCTCTGGTAATTTTGATAGCAGGTTCAACTTCTTGCTAAGATTCTTGACAACTTCTTGATAGCAGTTTCAACTTCTTGACAACTTAACAAAATTAGTTCAAACTTAAGCTACGAGTAAGAGCGGTATATTGCTCTTGAATTATTTGTCTTTCCGGAGGTACATGGGTGCATGTTCTTTTAGTAAACAATAATGACGTCGGTGCGAGTTTCCAACTACTAGGAAAGAACATTCTTAATTTTCCGTGTCATGACCAGATTGTTCATTTTCGTAAATAAGGTCTCAAGAATATGGATCTGAATGCCACAAGGAGAGATTTTTAGATGTATATATAGAGTGTACCGACATGTTGTGTACTACTTATATGATTCCTATATTTTATGAGTTTTCAAACTTCGACCTAAATAACTCGTCCACTTGAATGGATTTATGTCGTTTTATCAAAATTAGGTCAAATTTGAACTACGAGTAAATTGTAGGTTGCTTTGAAAGTTTTGCTATTTTTTTGGAGGTAACCATCAGGGGGTCATTTAATATATCACAAACCACCATCGAGAATTTTGACAACAGGTTTAACTTCTTGCTATGATTCTTGACAACTTAACAAAATTAGGATAAACTCGAGCTACTGGTAAGCTCGATAGATTGTTCTTTGATTGTTTGTCTTTTTGGAGGTGTAGATGGGTGCATCTTCTTTTAGTAAACAATAATTCCGTCGGTGCGAGTTTCCAACTATTAGGAAAGAACATTCTCAATTTTTCGAGTCATGATCAGATTGTTCCTTTCCGTAAAGAAGGTCTCAAGAATATGGATTTGAATGCCACAAGCAAAGCTTTTCAGATATATTTATGTATATGAGACCGACATGTTTTGTACCACTTATATGATTCCCATGTTTCAGGAGTTTTCAAACTTCGATCTAGCTAACTCTCCGCACTTGATGGCTTTATGTCGATTTATCGACGAAATTAGGTCAAATTTGAACTACGAGTAAACTGTAGGTTGATTTGAAAGTTTTGCGATTTTTTGGAGGTAACCATTGGTGGGTCATTTAATATATCGCAAACACCCATATAGAATTTTAACAACAGGTTCAACTTATTACTATGAATCTTGACAACCTAACAAAATTATTAGGTTAAACTTGAGCTACTAGTAAGCGCGATAGATTGCTCTTGAATTATGTGTCTTTTCGGAGGTAGATGGGTGCATCTTATTTTAGTAAACAATAATGTTGTCAGTGCGAGTTTCCAACTACAGAAAAGAACATTCTCAATTTTGTGAGTCATGATCAAATTGTTCCTTTCCTAAAGAAGGTCTCAAGAATATGTATCTGAATGCCACAAGCAGAGCTTTTCAGATCTGAATATAGTGGACTGACATGTTGTGTACTACTTATATGATTCCCATGTTTTACGAGTTTTCAAACTTCGACCTATCTAACTATGCCCACTTGAATAATGGCTTTATGTCGATTTATCGAAATTAGGTCAAATTTGAACTAAGATTAAAATGTATGTTGCTTTGAATTTAACCATCGGGGGGTCATTTAATATATCACAAACACCATCTACAGTTTTTACTATTCATGTCAACAATTTAACATAATTAGGTCAAACTTGAGCTACCATTAAGCGTGTTAGATTCCTCTTGAATTAATTGTCCTCTTGTAGGTAGATGGGTGCATATTATTTTAGTAAACAATGTCGCTGGTGTGACTTTCCAACTATCAGGAAAGAACATTCTTAAATTTCCAAGTGATGACGAGATTGTTCTTTTTCATAATGGATGTCTGAAGAATATGGATAAATGCGACAAGCCAAGATTTCAATCATATATAGTGGACCGCCATGTTGTACTTTCGAATCCCATGTCTTATGAGTTTTCAAACTTCCTAGCTAACTCTGCCCACTTGAATGACTTTGTGTCGATTTATCGAAATTATGTAAAATTTGAACTACAAGTAAATCGTAGGTTTATTTGAAAGTTTTATGAAAAATCTTTTGGATGTACCCATCAGGGATCAATTAGGAGTATATCGGTAACCACCGAGAGTTATCCTCTCCTTATTATTCGCAAGAAAAAAGAAAAGAAAAGTACCACCCTCACAACCATACCAGACTCAGCCACCTTTCTTCACAATTTGCACACGCCACCGTCCAATCGCATTCGATGCTTGTCGCATTTCGAGCCTTCCTTGTAATTTTTTTATTACTCGAGAGGTGAGCCAAGCGCGACTCAGCACTAAATTTTGGTGTGATATTGGCGGGATATTCTTCTAGTTCAAAATTTTAGTGGAATATTGGCGGGATCCTCCTAGCTACCTACATACTGACGGAGCCTCTAGCTCATTCTCTGCTGATCCCTCCCGATCTACCCTCATCCTCCTCTATCACGTCCCTCCTTAGCCGACTTCCACCTTGCCAGAGTCTGCTCAGCAATGCCGTTATCCACCTCGCCGGAGTCTGCTTCGTCGTGTCTGGTTTCCCACCGCCGCAACTGAGAGATGCGTAAGCCACTCGGACCCCTCACTAGGGCGACTGTTAAAACTCCCTACTACCAAGATGAAGGTTGCTGCACACTTCCTATGTCCGGTTTCCTTGCATTTTACTTCCGAATGTAGTTCATCTCTTCTTCCTTGTAGTGCCATAATATATTTCTAATAATGCATGCTAGTTGCTATAATGCGGTATCGGTTCCAAGAGAAAAGAAGGAAACTACGAGTCGTCAAGCCAAATTGGTTATCTCGTAGCAGTACAAGACCTCGCTAACCCAATTATAACCCCCAAAAATCCTCCCTAGACAAAGGTTTTCTTCCAATTTGCATATATGTATTTTCCAGAGTAGTGCATAGTTTTCTTGACGTGCCTTGTCATGTACTAGTATATATTTTTTATTTGTATTTTTGCAAGGCATGTAAGATGATGTACTGACCAATAAGAATCAATGCCAACGAAACCTGAGGAGTTTTATACATTCAGATGTAGCCCCCTCGGCATAGCACAACTAGTACAGAAACATGGCTATTTGTTGCATCTTTCTTTTGTTATTTGCTAATTGATTTGCCGCACTGCAATTTGTAGAAGCAAGTGCATGATCATGTCCCTGCCAAGGAGGTTCGCAGCATAGATATTCAGCAGGGTGCAAGTGATGCATCCATTTCTAGGAACCAAATAGAAGTATGGTGCATGGCCGAAGCTAAGATTAGGATGCTCCAATAGGATTTGGACACGACCACTCGATAGATCAGAGAATTGAACCGGGGATGGATTTCTATGATTGAAGATGGTCTTGATGTTGCCGATGATCTTTAGAAGTTAGTGGTTGATGCACATGTCAATGAGATCAACTGGACGGTCTTAAAATAGGTGAAAGAACGAGCAGAGATTCTCCGGGCATCCTTGAAGGCTGATGATTTTTGAAGGGTGATGCAAGAGCCGCCATGCGAATAGATTGTTATTTCCAATAATGAGGATGACTTTCCTTGTCTTGTCAGGCTGATATTTTCTTTTCTTATGTGCTGGAAGTACTTAAAGTAACTACGTATTTCGCACGCTGTTATGAAACGTATAGTACCTACTGCATTTGGACAATGTATCTCAGTAGCTATTCAGAAAATGGAAAAAACAACATTTTCCCACCAGAATGTTGAAATATTGTAATACACTTTTTCTTAGATCCGTAGACAGCAAATTAGCACATTACCATGAAAGGTAGTCCATCTTAAAAAAGAAATAAAAAAGAAAAGAATGGTATTCTGAGCTCAATGACCATGTCCTTGTTCCCATTATCATGCATAAATATGTGAAATTACTTGTGTTGCCCCAAGTCAAACTTTTAGACTATATATACTAGTATAGTACACAAACAATTAGTTAAGGGACAGAACACACGCCAAAACCACCGCTTTCACCAAGCAGTCAATAATAATTTTAACTCTGCGCCAGAAACAACCGCCAAAATGGCTCCCGGGTGCAATATTCAAAGGCGGTATGAAATTTCCATCTCGCCCTTCGGTCTAGAAACAAAGCGCCAAAGGCCATTCCTCAAAATTGTTTGTCTTGCACAATTCAAAATTTCAAACCCGCGCCCATCGGGCCGAATCCACGGAGATAACCTCGGACCACTAATTTCTACGCGCTTCTATTCTTGTAGACAGTTGTTGGGCCTCCAAGTGCAGAGGTTTGTAGAACAGCAGCAAGTTTCCCTTAAGTGGATTACCCAAGGTTTATTGAAATCAGGGAGGAAGTGGTCAAAGGTATCCCTCTCAAGCAAACCTATAATAAAGATAAAAGAAGTCTCTTGTGTCCCCAACACACCCAATACACTTGTCAGGTCTATAGGTGCACTAGTTCGGTGAAGAGATAGTGAAATACAAGTGGTAACGGTGCCAGAAAATAGATTGACAGTGAGGTAAGGAAAAAGGACCAAAACGATGGAAGCAAGCAAACATGTAACAGATCTAGATGCAAACAGTGTTTCAATGTTTAGAAACAAGGCCTAGGGATCATACTTTCACTAGTGAACACTCTCTCATATAAATATCTTCTATTTATGATACTACTCTTACTACTCTCCGGTTGGACACTCTAATCTGTGGTAGGGCTATAACAGCACACCTCCAAGTCTGCCTTTCCCAATCTAGATAACCCCACACTATCACCTTGAGCGCTAGATAGTTCCAACAAACACCACAATTTCATAAAGACATCCAACTCCAAATATACTCATGATAAATATATATATGTAACCTAGCTTAAGTGACACACACTGTGTGCATGCTGTCACATTCACACACATGGGGAAAATCATAGATCTATTAAAGCATGAAGAGTATTTATGTAGACTCTAGCCTAAGTGCCACCATGGCGTGCATGCTGTCACTTTCACAGCCACGGGGAGATTAGAGATCTATTGAAGCACTTGAGTAGCATGGTAGATCTACTTGATTACAAAGCTAATGACCACAACAAGATCATGCATAGAGAGAGAGATGAACACATAGCTATCAGTAGAGTCCTTTGCCTCGAGGAAGAACTACTCCCTCCTCATCATGGGAATCAGCAACGGTGATGAAGATGGCGATGGAGATCGATGGAGATGGCTTCGGGGGCACTTCCCCATCCCGACAGGGTGCCTAAACAGAGACTTTATGTCCCCCGAATCTCCCCTTGGGTAGCGACGACGCTGTGGAACTTTTCGTGGCTTTCTGGTCGATTCTTTAGGGTTTTGAGTCGGGGGCTTCTTATAGGCGAAAGAGGCAATGTCGGTGTAGGGCCTGGGGGCCCACACCCCCTTTGGGCATGGCCAGGGTGGGACCCGTGCCCACCTAGGGTGTGGCCACCCTGGTGTCCTTCTCTGTCTCGTCTTCGATTTTCCATGTCGTTCAGGAAAAAATAAGAAGATTGGCTTTTGTCCCATCGAATTCCGAGAATATTCATTTTTCAGCTTTTCTGAAACCAAAAACAGCAGAAAACATGCAACTGGCATTGTGGCATCTTGCCAATAGGTTATTTCCAGAAAGTGTATAGAAATACCTCAAAGTATAGACAAAACATAGCAAAGTGGATACTAAACAATCATGGAACATCAAAAATTATAGATACGTTTTAGACGTATCAACCAGCACGGCCGTGTGCCCCTTCTGTCCCATCTCCCCTTCACAACCTCTCCACCAACACTACGTAGAGACCGAATACGTTTTACCAGCTCCCTTGTCTAGCAAGCTGGAGATTGCTTCCCCTCCCCGACGTTGGCCTGCACCAGATCACCTCCTCCATTCCCAAGGTCCACAGCGCCAAAGCCGGCTCAGCAATACTGTCACCAGCGACACTGTCATAGCTTCGTCCGATCCACTTCCCCGACTCCACGACACCGGATCTGCTTCCCCGACCTTGTTTATGGCGCTGGAGAGATGGCGAGCGAACCCCGCTCAGCCGCGAACGGCGATGTCGTAGCTCGCCATAATCCGTTAAAGGCAAGGTCAGCAGCAGGAAATCGCGTAATCGCGGTCCCAAAGGTAGTTCATCGCTTGTTTCACAGCAGGCTCACACTGTTTACATTCATATATATACCATTGTTCCTTTAGTGCTTTCAACTTCTTGCTAGCACTGTACTAATTTGCTCATCTACACACACTTCGCTCTTAAATCTCAAAAAGTATTTTTTTATAATGCATGGAAGATACTTTGGGGCCGACTGATAATGGATGATAGAAGTGTTGGAAAGAGAGATTTCTGAAGAATTCCAAACATGCAAGGTTGCTCGGCTTGCAGAGACTTAGATCTTTCGTACATACCACCACCATTCATGAAGGCCAGGTTTCTGAAGCAGGATCTGATCCTCGAGATGGACAAAACCCTGACAGAGTCCTGACTCGGGAAGATGGACCATTCGAGAACACCCCCTATTGCATCCACTTGTCCACCCCCCAAGGTGCTTGCTCTGTCTTATCATTAAGATAGTTGTTGCACCTTCCATATTTTGTACCTCAAACCCACCAAATGCTGTGCAATGCCATCTGCTTAGTTCATGCATCATATATGTTCAACTTGTCTTGCCTTACTGTTCTTCTATTCTATCTGCGTCTAATTATACATAGGACTTTCATAGATTAATGTATCGTTTATGTGTGTCAGGAATCAGCTGTTTCACCTAAGACCCTTTCAGATACCGGCAAGGAGAAAAAATATGTCTGGCAAGTGTCTGATTCACCATTGGTTTCTGCTGATGAACAATACCTCGAGGGAGACATCACTTAGGAATTTGGACCCATTGAGGACCTCCCCCATAGTCCGCCCGCTTGTCCACCCCCAAGGTGCTTTCTCTGTTTTTTCATTGTGATATCTGTTGCATCTTCCATGTTTGCTTTCTCAATCCAACAAAATATTCTGCAATGCCCTCTGTCTAGTTCATGCATCATAAATGTTTAGCATGTTTTGCCATATTGTTCTTCTGTTCCATCCGCGTCTCAATACATATAGAACTATAATTGATTGAAGTATCATTGATGTGTATTAGGAATCATCTGGTTCAGGTACCAAAACTGAAGCGTCGACAAGCGGCCCTGCAAATGCTATAGGTGGAACACAAACACAAGCCGGAAAATACAATAAACAAAATTTAGGAAACTCACATATGTCTAAAAAGGCTCGTCTTGGCGGCACACCACAGGTTCCAATAGATATAGACGCAGCAAATACCATTCCACACATTGCACAATCAGAAATTTCCAATACAGGTAGCCATGAACAATTGACAGCCCAACCAGTTTTGACCTCTACTGGCACAACACCAACAAGCTAGCGATGATCACCCACATGTTGATCAGCTGGCCGCCAAACAAGGTATGTGTTCCAACGCTTATCGTTTCATTCTCCCTTATATATACCATGATATCCTGATGTAACAGTTGAATTGACAGCTACACAAAGATTTAAGAAAAGGGGGCCAACGGTAGGAAAAAAAGCTTGAATCTCAAATTTTTGGAACGCAATCCAGATATTGCATCAATTCTATTGTGCCTGGCAAGCGAAGGCCAGAAGATCCAAATGAATGTGATTTCCTAGCATCGGAAATAGGTGTTCTTGTCAGGAATGATATTCCCATCTTCGCATCGTTCAAGCTCCACCAACATACCCCTAAACATTACAATTCATTAATCCAAAAGTTACATGTAAGTCATGGTGCTCTGCCCCATGCCTTCAAACATGCCATTGGTTCTATACTAAGTCACATAACACATCAACTGTTCCATTCTTTCTGACAGACAAAATTCAACTTCGATTAGGATAATAAGGATGTTGTTGGGGATATGCTATATGGGTATCATCATAGCATGTATCTTATATGGATAACCCGGGTGACCCACATTTGGTAGAATGGCCCATGGCCTGCTAGGCGTCCCAGTTAGATTGATCCAGAATGGAGGCCCATGCCGGATAAAGGAAGGCTACGGTGGAGTCACCAGTGTACCCGGAGCCTTGGAGTACAAGACACGCTAGGCTAGTAATAGACAGTGTAGGACTCTATAAACTGTCCGGCTAGGACTTTTCCCTATAACCCTAGGACCTGGCGACTATATAAGTCGGGCCTATGGGAGCCTTTAGGGCACAACCTAGTATCGATTGACATACACCTCGCACAGCGAACCTATCTCTGTTTCGGTATTGCCATTATAGTGATTTATAGTAGGCAAAACCAGCAAATCCGCTTTCTACAACCAAAGACCGCCGCTTCCCAACAGATCCGACATGACCAAGGACTCTTAATTATTCTAAGATTAGATTGTAGAATCAGAACAACAGGTTGTACACTTACCCACACCATCCAAGGCACTGGCCCTCGATCTTACAAAAAGGGTGCCTGGACAAGTGCAGTAATCGTCGGTCAAGACTTTCTCGGATGCCTACTCCAATATAAGCGCCTACACCCTATGAGTGTTGTTCCTAAAACCGAATTCCCTATATAGTTCGCAGAAATAACCACCCGTATCGCTTTTTCCATTGTGACGTAGTGTGATCTTTCAATGAGAGGGCTCATTATAGTAATGTGTGGAGGTTCAGTAGATCTTCTAAGTTCCTTCTCCCAGATATGTTTTACATGGACCATTTTACCGAGAAGGCCCACCCTCCAGGGATTTGTCCCCGAGCAGTAGTTGTGATTTGATGTCGCTTATATCGAGTAAATAAACATCAAAAATCTAGCCCCTGCCCCATTCTAGAGCAATGTGGTCAGCGTGTGTTAATTATTCTGCAAACCTGCAAAGAATCTGCGCGCTTTCGTATCCTCCATCCTTCGATTCCATCCTTTTTGTAAAAACAAAACCTTTTTCCTTTAATTAAACTCACTTAAGGTGCCAAACCTCACCAAGGTTTTTCTCCTTAATAATGTTATAAACTTTTCTCCGGTCTTCCTATCCCATAATTTTTGCTTCTCGCTAAGCTAAGCGGGTTCCAAAGGGTATGATGATGTACAAGCATCTAAGATACTAATTGGGTTTGAGTCGGTGTCATCAAAGATTTGGCTGAAGATATTACATATTAGCACAAATGGTAATTAATCGAGGAGCTAAGTCACTACTAGGCATAAAACATTTAGATCAAACCAAAACCATTACAGTAAAGTAAAATAAAACATGGCACATTAGTAAAATAGGTAGCATAAGGGCTTATGAGCAAGAAGGTAAGGTTTCAATACAACCATCGAGATGTCCCTCGATTTATTTAGAATCACCGAATACTAATATGAATAATAGTAATAATAAGAATGATCCGAGGCTTTCCTTATTCTGCTGGCCATACACACAATCGCAACTATCGGCATATCGAGCAAACATGCTTACAAGCAATACACCAATCACACCAAGGCATACAAGCATTAATACAAATATCAAGCAATGGAAAAAACAATGTTACAATTCACAAAGAGGGTTTTGAGTAAAGTTAGATTTTAGAAATTGGAAATGCTCAAGGCATAATCATTTATAGATTTCTTAATGACATGGAGGCCAAACTACTAATAATAGGGGTTTTAATCCAAGGGTCAAGTTCTGTATGATATCAATATGCACAAATTATATCATTAGATAAGTATAGATAAATGAAACCAACATTCACTTTTTTTTTTTATCAATTTCCTTTGATTTACTATGATTTTTCTAGTGATAAAAACTCTAATTTTGTAATACACCATTCAGAGGTTATGTGGCTCCAAAATTATTTAATTTTATGGTTAAGTAAGGTTTTATGGACTGATTCACTGATAGTTGGAATCTCTTCTTTAAATATTTACCAGGAATGCTTTGTGGAAATTTCCAAAGTCATTATCGGAGGGTTTTTGTCTTTTCAATCAGATTTATTCTATAGGAGATTTTTATGTGATTCCAAGGAACATGGTAGGTATTTTGAATACCTTTCCATGAATATTAGAATCGTAACCTTTTGGATTTATATAACTATTGTAGTGAATTTATTGGTGAATCTAACTGCACATAACCATTTAATTAACCATAAATCAAAAAACAATAAATACTGGCTCCTTTAGGTTTTGATAGATGTTATGTTTTTTATGAAAATGAGAGTTGGAATTAGGTTAGTAATAACTATTTTTATTTGGCCTAGAGAAATTCTAATTGCAGAAATGGTCCTTTTTCCATTTTCACCAGTGGCAAACTAGTAAAAAATTTAGAAGTTAGGCCAACAAAGTGATATGTAAGATTCTAGGGAATACCTTGTCCTTTGCACAAAAGGTTCACACGTTTAAGCGCTAGAGTTGTGAAACTACCTAGATAAAATCTTTAGTGTAATTGATATACCTTGGTATTTTAATTATTAGAATATATATGAATAATATTTTGGGCAAAAACTGTTCTCGCTTTTGTTAGATAAAAATTCTATTTAATACTTAATCGATAATATTCGGGGTTACCACCTCTTTCCATTTTTATTCTTATTAACCTACCAAGTATAATTGCATATATATAAAAATATATTAGAAAACAAAAGAGAATAGGGTGGCTATCTGTCACCAGCGCATGTGGCACACCATGCATATGGCCAATTTACTTGCATGGTGTGGAACTGAAGTTCGAACGACTCTGGAAGATCTGGGCTCACTAGTCACCTCTCAAGGCGAAAAGGGTATGGAGGCGCCTTTGGCCATTTGATCCAGTGGAGATCGACTTCGATGACCTGAGGCTTCTCCTTCATCCCGCCAAAATATGGGAGGGAACCTATGGTGGACGGAGAGCCGGAGCTCACTTGAGGCGTGCTGGCCAGAGAATCAGGCGTGAGGAGACTCAGAGCACGATGGCGACCCTAGGATGAAGCGACGGTGGTTTTTGGCGCAGACTCGGGAACGCGCTGGCCACCGTCGAAGGGCATGCTTGGGAGGTCCAAATAATGCAAGATCGGTCTGGGGCGGTCCTAGGAAAAATAGGGAGGAAGAAGTTGAGAATGAGAAGAGGAGCCGGATTAGGTAGAGAGGAGGAAAGGAGGGCACCCAGGTGTGGAATGGTTGTGGTTTGTCCTTGTCAAACCCAAGGAGGATTTCTCCTTGCCGTGGCACTAATCTGGAGAGCCTCTGCTTGCTGGGGATACCAGGAGGTGTTCTGGGAGGAAGGGGGTGGAGAAGTAGCAGGTGGCCTCCCGGCTTTTTTATAGGGAGAGGTCAGGATTGAAGCCATAAAGAAACCGAGCTCCAACGAGCCATGGGAGAGGGAGGTGTTGGGCGTTTAAGGTCTAGGAAGACGACAAGTGTGTGTGATGTTAACACCCGGATTTTTCAATCCTAGATGCTTGTTATGCCATACATCGCAATCCCAGGATTACCATTTTTGCGAGACATAACAGAATTGGATACCATAGTACATCATCCATTACAAACGATACATAAGTTCTTACACAAATAGGGATCTCATGATCCAGTTCTTAATACAACATCAAGCAGCGGAATACGTAATAATAACGGTAGCGTAGGCGAAGCTCCATCTTCGGGGTCACAGGCAATGCTGACGATGGGAGATGATCCTAGTTGTCGTAACCTTCCTGGGGTCCATCTTCCAGGTCCTCTTCATAGTCTGGCCATGGGAATAGCCAGGGACAAAGCCATGAGTACTCTTTAAGTACTCGCAAACTAATACTAACAGGTAAAAGGGGGTTTTTGGATAATAGGACACTAGGCTCTAGGGTTGTTTTGCAAAAGACAGATTTATCTCTACTAGGTTCCAAAGCTAGTCACAATTTTATAATTCCTAAGTGGGAACTTGTATTTCATATCACAACTCTGTTGTGGTCAAGTCAAAATCTTAATTCATTTCACAGGTCACTTTGAAAAGTCTGACGGGGAACAGATGGCCACTCTAACTGTCCATAACATGGACGCGATATTCAATAATTTGACACTCAAGAGATTGTACACTTTCACCACAACATTCGATACATTCACAGAACAAATCCTGAATTCACCATACTCAAGATGCGGATAATCAATCCTAACCTTTCAATTACACCCTAGTATAAGCACCTCTCCGTGAGTTTGGCCTCCCAACCATGACCAACTGTCATCTTGGGATGCAGGTGGACAATCTTCACAAGGTAGCCTCAGCTCAGACCTTGGCCGTGAGGGAACTAATACTAAGGAATATAAGTTTCTAGTCAAGCCCTACCGAATATTCGGGTATTGTGGTTGTATGATAAAATTGGAATGGTATCGCATCCAGACAACCATCAGTTTTATAAAGGGCTACGGATCATGCCTCAACATTTCATCACCAAAATCATCAAGTGTTTGGAAACACATGTCCAAAACATTTCAATAGAATGATCCATCATTCCAAGGTTTTCATAACCATTCTTCCACCAAGTATTCCCATCTAAAGGTTGGTCAAGTTTTATGCTTAGCACTAGCATCTACAAGTGGGGGTAGTACTGATGAGGGGTGGTAACTAGTGGAGTTTCAACTAAGTACAACCTTATGTCTCAGGCTGATGTCAAGGTTTCTAACTTAGGCCAAATTTTATGCTCTTTATGCAACCTTCAATTATCTTTCTAGTATCTATAAGTCACTTAAGTAAACTCTTAGTAAGCTTTGATAAATAAATAAAGTAAGAAGCTTGTAAGTAAACCTAGGATTGGTTTATCAAGTGGGTGTGATCACATATGCTTAAGGCATATAGTAGTCATAGAACAAGTATGGGTTTGTTGCATCAGTAGGGTATCTTGCAAGGGTGAGCTTGCATAGGTCAACTGGATTAGTAAGGCTTGCATAGGTATAGTATCATCTTGCATCAATATCAGTATAAGCTTGCCTTGTGCAGAGCAGTGGTTGAAGTTCTCCTCGGCTTCTTCTTCGTAGTATCCCCCTTCCTCTTCGTATCCTTGGTCCGTACTAGCGTCTATGAATAAATATGAGGTACACAATCACCAAAAAATACTTAACTACTTTCAATCATCACACACAAGGGTCCTATAGATGATCTAGCATCATCTCTAACATTACAAGGTTAAGGCTTGATTTAATTCCTTTTATTTTTATAAAAGTAATTTCTACTCATTGAAAAACTACTTAAGATTTAATATTCTCCAAACCAAACATGGGATCATGTTGACACATGTCATGACCACATATTGTAGTCCATGGGATTGTGATTTAAAGTGGTGTCACAATTTAATAAGGTTTTACCCTTTTATTTTAATTAATTAAAGTAGCTACAAATGCTTATGTAGCATTCTTTTATTACTTGAACATTATTTCTGCAAGTAAACCTATATATTTTTATATATTCTGAAAGGTATGGTTAAATGTGATTTTTGAGAGTTGGAATCAACTCAAAAGCTATTATGGTTTAAATTTGAAAAATGTTTGAATGCAGAAAAGCTTCTGCCTTGTTATTTTTACCTTAGGTGATCTATAGATCCAAATGACTTGAATCCAACGGGCTTGGATTCAGCATTCACAAATCTTTCCAACAAAATCGGTTTCATTCAATTTGGCACACTGAATCGATCTGGGTTGATTTTTGAAGTTGGGTACAGAAGTGTGTTTGAATTGAAATAGAAAAAGGTTTAATTTGAATAACTGGGCTGCGCGGGAAAAGTTATTGGGCCGGCCTGCTAAGCGCAGTGCTCCCGCGGGCTGCTTAAGTGGGTGTCCCCACTCGTCAGTGACACGGGGCTGGGCGAAGCGGTATGAGGCGACGTGGATCGTTCGATCTAGTTCTAATCCAACGGCTCGGAGTCATCGTCGACGCGAGACAACGTCGGCGAGAACGAAACCTAGCGCGGCCAGTGAGGGTTGCTGGGGGCTCTCCGGGGTACTGGCGAGTTTCGGCGAGGTGGGCGAATGACAAAGTTGACGACGGCGAATCTCCTAGTACCGGTGGCTTCTCCTGGGGCGGCTCCAATCGCTGGCTCCCTTCTTCTCCAGAGGTGGCGGGCTCCGGTGAAATTCTGGTGGGTGGTGCTTGCCTTGCTCTGAGAAAGGTGTGGCACGATCAGTGAGGAGAGGGGAGTGAGATGGTGTGAAGAAATTGTGCGGGGGTGGCCTCTATTTATAGTCGAGCGAGGGGACCGTCGAGGCGCACGGTGAGCTTGTCGAGGGCGAGGTTATAGGCGGCTAATGGCATGGGCAAGGGTAGGGGATGGTGCGGTGTCTCCTGGTGATGCTAAACGACATGGTCTTGTGGCATGGGGCGGTGTGGTTTGGTCTGGAACGGGCGGTGCTCTGAGCAAGGCGGCGTCTTGACCCAAGCGGTGGCTGTGTGGCACGGGCGGCAAACGGGATGCTGGCGTCTCTGGGTCGGTGGGATTGTGTGCACGCCTGTGGCGAGGCGCGTGGTCTGTGGGTGATGGTCGAGGGTGGTGCTCTGGCGCATGCTTGGCATGGTCTCTAGCGGTCTGGGAACGGCTTGTGCGCGTGGTCCAGGGCTTGGCAACGCTCGCGGCTGGGACATGTATTGGCGGTGGACGGCGGGCTGCCTCCCAGACAAGGTTGGCACGGCTAGTTCTTCCTCTAGCCTGATGTCCACAATGGGGTGACAAGGGGGTGCTCGGCTGTTCACCATTGATGGCAATGGCAAGCTCACAGTGTTGCTAGTCCTTAGTTAAACTTCCTAGAAGATCTACTGAGCTGTGTGTGAGCTAACTAGGGAACAAGTTAGGCCAATTTTACTGCACACTATAGTGTTTGATGTCTGTTTGATTTGTGTCTGCAACCTGTTTGATGAAATGGCCGCATGAACTCAAGTTTTGAATTTTGAAAAGATTTTTGGTGGGTTTGCTAGATTGGTGCTGGTGAGTCTGCAAATGCTTGGGTTTTGAAATTTGAGCTTGTTTGAGTAGTTTTTGAAAAAGAGGGATCTTCCCATATGATAAAGATTCAATTTTGAATTGTCATTTAAACTATGCATTTGAAAGTTTCTAGATGATCACAAAGTGGGCCTTGATACCTTGTTATGAGTACATTCAAGGGGTGCAAAGATCCAGAAAGTTTTCTGTTAGGTTTTGAAAGTTTGAGACAGCCAAAGTAGGCATGGGAGTTAAATTGGCCAAAATGACCATTCATTTCATATATGTGTTTTGATTTACTTGTCTTTAGGAAAAGTTTGGGAAATGTTTTAGATGATGTTTATTTCACCTAAGAAACATTTTACAAGCAATGGATCACACAAACAAGGTGTTTTAAAAGAATTTCAAAATCAATGCATACACACATGCATGCTTTCATAAATTTATTTAGAAAAGTTTCTGTTAACCCTAAGTTTGATGATTAGAGTTTGATGATCCAAGCTTAGTATTTTTGGGATGTTACAAACCTTCCCCCCTTAAACAAAATCTCGTCCCGAGATTTGAAAAAGGACGAAAAGATTACCTAGGATTTGAAGAGATCGGGAAACTCCGTCCTGATGTGATCTTCGCCCGGTAGCTTCCTCTTCTGTGTGGTTGCTCCATTGAATCTTGAGAAACTTGATGCTTCGGGTTCGGGTAGTTCGAAAAGCTTCTTCCAAAATACGGATGGGTACTTCGGGATAGGTCAGGTCATCGTTTATCTCTATGGTCCGATGGTCGATATTCTTGAACACTTCGGTCTTCTCGGGGACATCGAGACACTTGCGAAGTAGCGAGATATGGAACACATTGTGCACGGCTTACATCTCTTCAGGTAGCTCCAATTGATACGATACTTCTACTCGACAGTTCAGGATCTTGAAAGGTCCGATATATCTGGGGGCTAACTTTCCTTTGAGTTGGAAATGCTGCATTCCCTTCAATGGCGACACTTTCAGATAAATAAAATCTCCTATATTGAAGGCGAGGTCTCTACGTCTCTTGTCGGCATAACTCTTCTGTCAGGATTGGGCAGTCTTGAGGTGCTCACGAATCTTGTGAACCTTCTCTTCTGCTTCTCGGAGGATGTTGGGTCCGAAAATCTGACTCTCTCCTACTTCCGACCAGTTCAAAGGGGTGCGACACTTTCTTCCGTACATGAATTCAAATGGGGCCATTTGCAAACTAGCTTGATAATTGTTGTTGTATGAAAATTCTGCAAACGGCAGACAGTCTTCCCACTTGGATCCATATTCTAG
The DNA here is from genome assembly GCA_023614405.1 of Avena insularis. NCBI lineage: Eukaryota > Viridiplantae > Streptophyta > Magnoliopsida > Poales > Poaceae > Avena > Avena insularis. The sequence continues at coordinate 54,247,542 of CM042685.1, read as the reverse complement.
CACACATGCTCTAAGCATATCTTCGAGTATTTGATTTACTCGCTCCGTTTGTCCATCGGTCTGAGGGTGATATGCGGTACTGAAATCTAGGCTGGTTGCTAAACCTTCTTGGACTTTCTTCCCGAATATCGAGGTAAACTGAGTTCCTCGATCCGATACTATGTTCTTGGGGACTCCGTGCAAACTGACGATTCTAGCGATGTACAACTCCGCTAGCTTCGAACTCTGATATGTGGTTTTGACGGGCAAGAAACGGGCAACTTTGGATAATCTGTCCACTTTGACCCAAATAGAGTCATTTCCCCTACTAGAAGTAGGTAGTCCAGTGATAAAGTCCATTCCTACAGAATCCCATTTCCATTCCGGAATCTGCAAAGGTTGCAACAATCCAGCGGGTCTTTGATGTCCTTCCTTGACTCGCTGACATATATCACACTTGGCGATATAGCTTCCTATTTCTCTCTTCATCTTATGCCACCAAAATTGCTCTTTCAAATCTTGATACATCTTAGTTCCTCCGGGATGGATAGAATAAAGAGTATCATGAGCCTCCTTCAAGATAACTTCTTTCAACTCCGAATCTGCTGGTACACAAAGGCGTCCTTTGTACCACAGAACTCCTTCTTCGTCCTCGGTGAATCCGGGTACTTTGCCTGTACCGATACGACGCTTGATTCGTCGACATCGGCATTTCCTTCGCGCCTCTTTAATCTGACTGATCAAAGTGGGCTGAAGTTCTATGCTAGCCAAAAATCCTTCACTTACTAATTCCATTCGAAAATCTTCCATCTCCTTGTGCAAACTTGGTTGCTCCTTCAAAATCATGGAGTTCAAGCGGCCCGGCAATCTGCTAAGGGCATCGGCTACCACGTTGGATTTACCAGGGTGATAGTGAATGTCCAGGTCGTAATCCTTGATTAGCTCAATCCAGCTTCTCTGCCTCATATTCAACTCCTTCTGAGTGAATATATACTTTAGGCTCTTGTGATCCGAATAAATCTCACAACGGTTTCCCATTAGGTAATTTCTCCATGTCTTCAGGGCTAGAACTACTGCTGCGAGTTCGAGGTCATGGGTTGGGTAGTTTTGCTCATGTTGCTTCAATTGTCGAGATAGTTAAGATATAACTTTGCCTTCTTGCCTTAGCACACATTCGAGACCAATCTTGGATGCGTCACAATACACATCGAAGGGCTTCGTGATATCCGGCATGATCAAGATTGGTGCTGAAATCAATCTCATCTTGAGTTCTTGAAAACTCGCTTCACATTTGTCATTCCATTCAAACTTCTTGTCCTTCTTTAGCAATTGGGTCATGGGTCTGGCGATACTCGAGAATCCTTCTATGAATTTGCGGTAATATCCCGCCAACCCGAGAAAACCACGAACTTGGGTTTGAGTGGTTGGGGCTTGCCAATATTCTACATCTTTCACTTTGGCAGGGTCAACGGCAATTCCTCCGGCTGATACAATGTGACCGAGGAATCCTACCTCCTGTAACCAGAATTCACATTTGCTAAACTTTGCATACAGCTGATGCTCTCTAAGGGTTCCAAGAATGGTCCTTAGGTGTAGCTCATGTTCTTCTTCTGATTTGGAATAAATCAGAATGTCATCGATGAAAACAACGACAAACTTATCCAGGAAGTCCATAAAAATCTTATTCATGAGGTTCATGAAATAAGCGGGGGCATTGGTTAATCCAAAAGACATGACTGTATACTCATACAATCCATATCTGATGGTAAAGGCAGTCTTTGGAATATCCTCTGCACGAATTTTGAGTTGATGATAGCCAGTTCTAAGATCAATATTAGAAAACACCTGGGCACCGGTCAACTGATCAAACAAATCTTCTATCTTGCGCAAGGGTTACTTGTTCTTGATGGTGACATCATTTAACTTCCGATAATCCGTACACAAACGGTTACCTCCATCTTTCTTGTCCACAAATAAGACAGGTGATCTCCATGGTGACGCACTTGGTTGAATCAATCCAATTTGTAGCATGGAATCCAGTTGCTTCTTCAGTTCTTCTAGCTCTAACGGGTTCATACTATAGGGTCTCTGGGCTATGGGTCCTGTTCCGGGGATTAGTTCGATGATAAACTCGATATCCCGATCTGGGGGCATACCGGGCAAAACATCTAGAAATACATCAGGGGTATTCACAGACTATCCGGACTTGGTAAATGGTAGGTTGGGCTAGACTCTTGTTACACTTGAATTGGCGAGGTAAGGTTTCAGATATATGCTCGACTGATATTCGGAGTCTTGGTCATGGTGATGGCTTTCTTAGCACAGTCTATCAATCCCTTATGTTTGGACATCCAATCCATTCCTAGTACTACTTCCAAACCTTTAGTTCCGAGTACTATTAGATAAGCATAAAAATCTATGCCATGGATTCGGATAGGGACGGCTTTGCAAATTTGCCTAGCCTTGGTGGTTGATCCGGGAATTTGCACAATCATAACATGCTTCAATTTGGTTGGTTGAATTTTACTAGTGCAGGCAAATTCTTTGGTGACAAATGAATGCGAGGCACCAGAGTCAAACAACACTCTTGCAAGTACTGAATTAATGAAACATACCCAACGACCTCTGGTGCTTCTGAGCTTCTTGACATGCATGAGAAAAAGATGGCCATTGCGGTTGAGTGAATTCTGGGCAAATCTTACTTTGGTGGACACGACGCTTCTGAGCTGGGCATTGGCATTAGGGGTTGTAGCATTCTTCTTGTTGGGGCACTCATTGGAATAGTGGCCTTTATTTCCTGATCATAACAGGTCACTTGCGTCTTGTCCTTGGTCACAGGCACAACATTGCTTCCAGTCCTCGGGGCAGTGTTGGTGTTGGCGGTAGCATTGTTGGTGTTGAACTTGGGTGGGGCATGGGTGAAATTTCTAGAGTTGCCGGGGTTGTTGTGATTTCCTCCGGGTCTAGGGTTTCCACGGTTGGGGTAGGTCGGACGGGTCATAGGGGGTCTGTTGGTTCTTGGGGCAAATCCTGGAGATGGGTTGGGGCGATACTTTGGGGTCTGATGGGTCCCTGGTTGATGCATCATACGAAGCTTGCGGTTCTCATTGGCTTGGTTGATCTTTCCTTCCATCTGGATAGCAGAGTCGACAAGGGCTTCAATATCAGCAAAGGGGATATTGACTAATACTCTCTGTATCTCGTCATGCAGTCCATTCAGGAATCTTTCTTTCTTCTTGGCTTCGGTGTCTATCTCGTCCGGGGCATACCTAGCTAATGACAAAAATTTGTCACGGTATTCCACTACAGTCATCCTTCCTTGCTTCAGCTCTCTGAACTCGTCTCTCATTCTCTTGATCAAACCCGGTGGCACATGGGTTCTGCTAAACTTGACCTTGAATTCTTCCCAGGTCATCATCTGGCCTCCGGTCATTGCACGAACACTATTCCACCATGCCCTGGCATCTCCGGCTAGATAATGGGTGGCGAACAGGACTTTCTCGTTGGCAGCCAATCATCAGCGTCTAGGGGTTCTTCTGACTTGGTGAAAACGGGTGGGTTGGTATTCTGGAAATTCTTGAGCTTAGATCCATGGTTGTCCTGATTTCCATGGCCTTGGTTGTTGTGGGCTAGCTGGGCTATCTGTTGCAGAGTGGCTAGGTTGGCTTGACGTTCTGCTTTTTCAGCTTCGCGGTCAGAAGTCAACATTTGCAGGATCTGCAACATCGGGTCCGGGGCTGAACCACTTCCTCCACGTGGCATCTGAAGATTGATATAGATCATGAGAAAAGAGGGAAATTTCTAAGGTTTTGGGTATTTGAAAAGTTTTAAATGTTTGACTCAGATTTTTCTAGCAACTTGCTTTTTCATTTATTCATTCACTCGATACAACGCACACCACAACAAGGAAAAACAGATGGTTTTAAGAACCATTCTGGAATCTACGATACAATGGGACCGACTAGTACTCACTACACTAGTGCTCAGTGCTACTACTCCTCGGAGTCTGTGGCTTCATCATCTTCATCATCATCGATGAAGGCGAAATCATCCTCATCGGTAAAGAACTCCATGGCCTGATCCTCCAGAAATTCATCGTCATCGCTGAGATAGGAGTAAGGGTCTCCACAAAGATCCTCTCCGGCATTCTCCCTTTCCTCCAACTGCATGTCTCTCTCGTGGATGGTCTCCTCCAGAGATGAGATCTTGATGGCGAAAACGGGCAATAATCGCTCCTTCTTGTCGGTGGCGGTGAGACATGCGATCCTTTGCTAGCATGGATATGGTCTGATCCTTCGTCTTGATGATGGCCGACTTGTGGTTGCAATAGTCACGGCAGTTGTCCAACTCCTGCTGACGATCATACATCATGAAGCTAAGGTGGTCCAATTGAGTCTTCAGCTCGGGGTGGTATGGGGCTTCCAGTGGTTGTCCATTTGCATCACGCCTTGGGCAAACCTCAAAGCGAGTACCCTTGATCTGATTGATGCTCTGCCCACATAGACGGGAAAGAGCTTCCTGCATTGCTCTGGCAAGTCCATCGAGCCAGTTGTTTTTCCTCAAGGTAAACTGAATTCCCTCTGCAGTGGGAGGTTCAATCTTTCCTCGGAGACTTGCAACAATTAGCCACTGTAGATCTTCTCCTCCTTGATCATTGAGCTGAGCTCCGAAGAACTCGGGGTGCGGACGCTCCAGAAGTTCCGAAAGCTGATCCAGATCCCTCTCAAAGATAAGGTCTCCTACATTCCCAAGTTGGTAAAACTTGCTGTACTTCACGTCCATCTATAAAAATAGAGGATGAGTAGATTAGCAGAGTGATCAAGTGTGTCAAAATTTTATGTATTTTGCAAGAGTTTTTGAGGAACATGAATTTTTATGAAAGAATCAAAGAGATAAGGATGAGAATAAATTTTTGTAAATATTTGTTTTCTTTGGTTTTGAAACTAAGTTTTTGGTTCAAACATCCAGTCTAACTAGGGTCTCCTATGGTCAGGATGGCTCTGATACCTTGTCAACACTCGGATTTTTCAATCCTAGATGCCTGTTATGCCATACATCGCAATCCCAGGATTACCATTTTTGCGAGACATAACAGAATTGGATACCATAGTACATCATCCATTACAAACGATACATAAGTTCTTACACAAATAGGGATCTCATGATCCAGTTCTTAATACAACATCAAGCAGCGGAATACGTAATAATAACGGTAGGCGTAAGCTCCATCTTGGGGTCATAGGCAATCTTGACGATGGGAGATGATCCTAGTTGTAACCTTCTGGGTACATCTTCCAGGTACTCCTCTTCATAGTGCAGCCATGGGAATAGCAGGGGACAAAGCCATGAGTACTCTTTAAGTACTCGCAAACTAATACTAACAGGTAAAAGGGGGTTTTTGGATAATAGGACACTAGGCTCTAGGGTTGTTTTGCAAAAGCCAGATTTATCTCTACTAGGTTCCAAAGCTAGTCACAATTTTATAATTCCTAAGTGGGAACTTGTATTTCATATCACAACTCTGTTGTGGTCAAGTCAAAATCTTAATTCATTTCACAGGTCACTTTGAAAAGTCTGACGGGGGAACAGTATGGCCACTCCAACTGTCCATAACCATGGACGCGGCTATTCGAATAGTTTGACACTCTGCAGAGATTGTACTCTTTCACCACAACATTCGATACATCCGTCAGGAACAAATCCTGAATTCACCATACTCAGTATGCGGATAATCAATCCTAACATTTCAATTACACGCCCTAGTATAAGCACCTCTCCTGTGAGTTTGGCCTCCCAACCATGACCAACTGTCATCTTGGGTACTGCACAGGTGGACAATCTTCACAAGGTAGCCTCAGCTCAGACCTTGGCCGTGAGGGAACTAATACTAAGTAATATAAGTTTCCAGTCAAGCCCTACCCAATATTCGGGTATTGTGGTTGTACGATAAAATTGGAATGGTATCGCATCCAGACAACCATCAGTTTTATAAAGGGCTAAAGCTCATGCCTCAACATTTCATCACCAAAATCATCAAGTGTTTGGAAACACATGTCCAAAACATTTCAATAGAATGATCCATCATTCCAAGGTTTTCATAACCATTCTTCCACCAAGTATTCCCATCTAAAGGTTGATCAAGTTTTATGCTTAGCACTAGCATCTACAAGTGGGGGTAGTACTGATGAGGGGTGGTAACTAGTGGAGTTTCAACTAAGTATAACCTTATGTCTCAGGCTGATGTCAAGGTTTCTAACTTAGGCCAAATTTTATGCTCTTTATGCAACCTTCAATTATCTTTCTACTATCTATAAGTCACTTAAGTAAACTCTCAGTAAGCTTTGATAAAGAAATAAAGTAAGAAGCTTGTAAGTAAAACTAGGATTGGTTTATCAAGTGGGTGTGATCACATATGCTTAAGGCATATAGTAGTCATAGAACAAGTATGGGTTTGTTGCATCAGTAGGGTATCTTGCAACGGTGAGCTTGCATAGGTCAACTTGATTAGTAAGGCTTGCATAGGTATAGTATCAGCTTGCATCAATATTAGTATAAGCTTGCCTTGCGTAGAGCAGTGGTTGAAGTTATCCTCGGCTTCTTCTTCGTAGTATCCCCCTTCCTCTTCGTATCCTTGGTCCGTACTAGCGTCTATGAATAAATACGAGGTACACAATCACCAAACAATACTTAACTACTTGCAATCATCACACACAAGGGTCCTATAGATGATCTAGCATCATCTCTAACATTACAAGGTTAAGGCTTGATTTAATTCCTTTTATTTTTAGAAAAGTAATTTCTACTCATTGAAAAACTACTTAAGATTTAATATTCTCCAAACCAAACATGGTATCATGTTGACACATGTCATCACCACATATTGTAGTCCATGGGAATGTGATTTAAAGTGGTGTCACAATTTAATAAGGTTTTACCTTTTTATTTTAATTAATTAAAGTGGCTAGAAATGCTTATGTACCATTCTTTTATTACTTGAACATTATTTCTGCAAGTAAACCTATATATTTTTATATATTATGAAATATATGGTTAAATGTGATTTTTGAGAGTTGGAATCAGCTCAAAAGCTATTATGATTTAAATTTGAAAAATGTTTGAATGCAGAAAAGCTTCTGCCTTGTTATTTTTACCGTGGGTGATCTATAGATCCAAATGACTGGAATCCAATGGGCTTGGATTCATCATTCACAGACATTTCCAACAAAATTGGTTTCATTCAATTTGGTGCACTGAATCGATCTGGGTTGATTTTTGAAATTGGGTACAGAAGTGTGTTTGAATTGAAATAGAAAAAGGTTTAACTTGAATAATTGGGCTGCGCGGGAAAAGTTACTGGGCCGGCCTGCTAAGCGCAGTGCTCCCGCGGGCTGCTTAAGTGGGTGTCCCCACTCGTCAGTGACACGGGGCTGAGCGAAGCGGTATGAGGCGGCGTGGATCGTTCGATCTAGTTCTAAACCAACGGCTGGGAGTCATCATCGACGCGAGACAACGCCGGCGAGAACGAAACCTAGCACGGCCAGTGAGGGTTGCTGGGGGCTCACCGGGGTACTGACGAGGGTCGGCGAGGCGAATGACAGCGAAGTTGACGGCGAATCTCCTGGTACCGGTGGCTTCTCCTGGGGCGGCTCCAATCGCTGGCTCCCTTCTTCTCCAGAGGCGGCGGGCTCCGGTGAAATTCCGGCGAGGTGGTTCTTGCCTTGCTCTGAGAAAGGTGTGGCACGATCAGTGAGGAGAGGGGAGTGAGATGGTGTGAAGAAATCGTGCGGGGGTGGCCTCTATTTATAGTCGAGCGAGGGGACTGTCGGGGCGCACGGTGAGCTCGTCGGGGGCGAGGTTACAGGCAGCTAATGGCATGGGCAAGGGTAGGGGACGGTGCGGTGTCTCCTGGCGATGCTCAACGACATGGTCTCAATGCATGGGGCGGTGTGGTTTGGTCTGGAACTGGTGGTGCTCTGCACGGCAGAGGCGGCATCTTCGACGGCGGGCGGTGGCTATGCGGCACGGGGCGGCAAACGGGGATGTCTGGCGGTCTCCTGGGTCGGTGCGGATTGTGTATGTACGCGGCGAGGGCGGTGCGTGGTCTATGGGTGATGGTCGAGGGTGGTGCTCTGGCGCATGCTTGGCATGGTCTCTGGCGGTCTGGGCGTGGCTTGTGCGCGTGGTCCAGGGCTTGGCAACGCTCACGGCTGGGACAGGTAGTGGCGGTGGACGGTGGTTGCCTCCTGCAAAGGTTGGCCTTTGCTAGTTCTTCCTCTAGCCTGCTGTCCACAATAGGGTGACAAGGGGGTGCTCGGTTGTTCACCATTGATGGCAATGGCAAGCTCACAGTGGTGCTAGTCCTTAGTTAAACTTCCTAGATGATCTACTGATCTGTGTGTGAGCTAACTAGGGAACAAGTTAGGCCAATTTTACTGCACACTATAGTGTTTGATGTCTGTTTGATTTGTGTCTGCAACCTATTTGATGAAATGGCCGCATGAACTCAAGTTTTGAATTTTGAAAAGATTTTTGGTGGGTTTGCTAGATTGGTGCTGGTGAGTCTGCAGATGCTTGGGTTTTGAAAGTTGAGCTTGTTTGAGTAGTTTTTGAAAAAGTGGGATCTTCCCATATGATAAAGATTCAATTTTGAATTGTCATTTAAACTATGCATTTGAAAGTTTCTGGATGATCACAAAGTGTACCTTGATACCTTGTTATGAGTACATTCAAGGGGTGCAAAGATCCAGAAAAGTTTCTGTTAGGTTTTGAAAGTTTGAGACAGCCAAAGTAGGCATGGGAGTTAAATTGACCAAAATGACCATTCATTTCATATATGTGTTTTGATTTACTTGTCTTTACGAAAAGTTTGGGAAATGTTTTAGATGATGTTTATTTCACCTAAGAAACATTTTACAAGCAATGGATCACACAAACAAGGTGTTTTAAAAGAATTTCAAAATCAATGCATACACACATGCATGCTTTCATAAATTTATTTAGAAAAGTTTTTGTTAACCCTAAGTTTGATGATTAGAGTTTGATGATCCAAGCTTAGTATTTTTGGGATGTTACAGGGTAGCAGCGAGGAAGTGAAACTACCTTGGCAGTGCTCCGTGTTCCCCGAACCTACGAAGAGTACCATGATATGCCGTGCCTCGTACACCTTGATGCCAACAGCAAGGCCACCCACACCAATCTCCACTGCAAGTTTGTCAACAACCTCAAGGAGGACCCGGAGTCCGGCTACAAGAGAAGTCGAAAGAATAGACTACGAGGCAAGGCAAGGGGAAGAAGCAGGAGGAGGAGTCAAAGTATTCAAGTGACATGGACGAGGACGTTGACCCCAAGCACGCCGCCAAGAGCGACGGCAAAGGCAAGAACCCCTTCGAAAATAAGGCGGCAGTGTTGAACACTTTCCTTGGCACCCCCACCATCTAACAACAGAAGAACTCTATGAGGATACTGATGGCTACTCTACCCCCAATTCCCCAGTTACTGCGATGGTCGGAGATTCCAATTACTTGGGATGGGAAGCATCACCCAGACCTTATCCCTACGGAGAACCAATACGCCATGGTCATCAACCCTTTGATTGACGGCAATGAGTTCAACAAATATATGGTGGATAGTGGAAGCGTCATCAACATCATGTACCTAGATACACTTCAGAAGATGAACTTGGTGGAGGAAAACCTAAGGTGGACCAACACCATCTTCCACGGTGTAGTTCCTGGTCGGGAGGCTCGGTCCCTTGGGTGCATCATACTTCAGGTTTCCTTTGGTGATGTTAATAATTACCGCCAAGAGCGCATGACCTTTGAGGTGGTCCCCTTCAAGAGCGTGTACCACGTCATATTCAGCCGCGACATATTCCACACCTTCATGGCCAAGCCATGCTTCGTCTACAACAAACTCAAGATACCCGGACCAAACGGTGTCATCACCGTATCCTGAAGCTTTGCCAAAGCTAGGGACTGCGAGATTGGAGAAGCAGCCTACATGAAAGCTGTCCTCTATAGCGAAGAATTCAAAGAGATCCAGAGCAAGGTCGATGCCTCGGAGATGCCCACATCGAAGACACAGACTTCCGACTCCGCTCCAGCATTCAAGGCCGCCTTCGCGACCAAGCTGGTGGAACTTGTGGTAGGCGATGCCTCCAAGACCACCGCCATTGGGACGAACCTGGATCCCAAATAGGAAAGCGCGCTCGTCCAGTTCCTCCGTGAGAATACGGACATCTTTGCCTGGCAACCTGCCGACATGAAAGGTGTACCTAGGGAACTTGCCGAGCACATCTTAAACATTGATCCAAAATGCAAACTAGTGAAGCAACCTCTACGACGCTTTGGAGATGAGAAGAGACGCGCCATAGGCAAAGAGATAGCTAGGTTACTTAAGGCTAGTTTTATCCGAGAAGTCCTGCATGCCCAATGGGTGGCCAATCCTGTACTTGTCCCCAAAAAGGGAACCAAAGAATTAAGAATGTGCGTTGATTACACCGTCTTGAACAAAGCATGTCCCAAAGATCCGTTTGCTTTGCCTCGCATTGACCAAGTCATTGACTCGACGGCTGGCTCGGAGCTTTTGTGTTTTCTTGATGCATACTCAGGATACCACCAGAGCAAGATGAGGAAGTCGGACCAATTGGCCACTTCGTTCACTACCCCCTACGGCACGTTTTGCTATGTTACGATGCCCTTTGGGCTGAAAAACGTAGGTGCTACCTACCAGCGGACAATGCAACATTGCCTACACGATCAAATTGGTCGGAACATTCATGCCTATGTGGATGATATAGCGGTGATGTCTAAAAAATAAAATCACTTAATCTCCGACTTAAAAGAAACCTTTGATAATCTCCGGAAATACAACATGATGCTTAAACCCAAGAAGTGCGTCTTCGGGGTTCCTGCCGGCAAATTGTTGGGCTTCATTGTTTCCCAACGTGGAATCGAGGTCAACCCAGAGAAAATCAAGGCCATATTAAACATAAACTGTCCTACATGCCTAAAGGACATTCAACGACTAACAAGTTGTGTTGCAGCAGTTAGTCGGTTCGTCAGCCGTCTTAGAGAGAAGGATCTGCCGCTATACAAGTTGCTGAAGAAGGCGGACAAATTCATGTGGACGGACGAAGCAGATGCAGCATTGAAGCAGCTCAAGGAGGTTCCTTCCTCAGCGCCTATCCTTGCAGCACCCGAGCCTGGAGAGCCCATGTTAATTTACATGGCGGCCACCAACCGGGTAATCAGCATCATTGTCGTGGTAGAGAAGAAGGAACCAGGCTATGAGCACGGTGTTCAATGACCAGTTTACTATGTATGTGAGGTATTGACGGAGTCCAAGAAGCGCTACCCGCACTACCAAAAGATAGCTTATGGAGTATTCCTTGCTTCTCGGAAGCTGAGGCACTACTTTCAGGAGCACCCAATCACAGTGGTGAGCAAGACTCCACTGTTCGGCATCATCAACAACAGTGACGCTACAGGAAGGGTCACGAAGTGGGGCATTGAGCTTGCCACCTTCGAGATCACCTACAAGAGACGCGACGCTATCAAATCACAAGCCTTGGCGGATTATATTGCAGATTGGACGGAGATGCCAGATCCTACCCCATTGCCGGAACCAGAATATTGGGTGATGCACTTTGACGGATCAAAGCTGCTCAACGGCTCGGGGGCTAGTGTGCTGCAACAGTCACCAACTAGGGACAAGCTACACTACGTTCTGCAGATCCACTTCGAGGCTATGAACAACATGGCGGAGTATGAAGCACTCATTCACGGATTACGCGTAGACAAGGATATTGGCATCAAGCGCATAGTTTGCTGTGGAGATTCGGACTTGGTTGCCCAGCAGGTGGCTGGCACCTGGAATGCGCGGAATCCTATGATTGCGGCATATCGAGACGAAGTGGACGAGATAGCCAAGAGCTTCTTGGGCTACGAGGTCAAATATGTACCTAGGAAGCAAAACGAGGCGGTTGGTCTGCTGTCTAGGATTGGATCAGGGCGCAAACAAATTCTGCCTGGAGTTTTCCTGGAGCATCTACGGACACCATCCGTGAAGGGACCAGACATCGACAACCCGAACAGAGTAGACTCTTTCGTCCACATGTTGGCAAAGGTCCCTCCGGCTTGGACAAAACCATTCATGGAGTATCTCGAACACGGAACTTTGCCCGACGACAAAGTCAAAAGACGACAAATACTACGGAAAGCAAAGGGCTATACCATAATCAATGGACAACTCTACAAACGAAGCACTACTGGTGTATACCGTAAGTGTGTTTCCCAACAAGAAGGTATTGAAATCCTACGTGAAATCCATCTCGGAGATTGCGGGCATCACGCCGCTCCTCGATCATTGGTCACGAAAGCTTTCCGGCAAGGATTCTACTGGCTGACCGCGAAAGCGGACGCCGACAAGCTGGTTGAGACATGCATGGGATGCAGTATTATGCCCGACAACCACATGTTCCTACTGAAGAATTGCGAACAATACCAATAACTTGGACGTTTGCAGTTTGCGGGCTGGACATGGTTGGTCCGTTGCAGACGACACCATGTGGGTTTATGCATCTGCTAGTAGCAGTTGTTAAATTCACTAAATGTATAGAAGCTAAACCCATTATAAAGCTTGATGGGGAAACTGCCCTCAGGTTTGTCCGGGATCTAGTGGTGATATTTGGTCTCCCGCATAGCATTATCACCGACAACGGCAGCAACTTATCACTCAGAGAAGTGGAGGCTTATTGTTGGGAGAAGGGCATCCGACTTGAACTTGCATCTGTGGCACACCCACAATACAATGGTCGGGTTGAGCGAGCCAATTGATTAATTCTGCACGGAATAAAGCCACGTCTTGAGGCACCGCTGCATAGAGCAGCTGGAGCCTGGGCGGAAGAATTGCCATATGTGTTTTGGAGTTTATGAACTACAGCTAACAGATCCACCGGCTACACCCCTTACTTCATGGTATATGGAGCAGAAGCCATCTTGCCTTCCGACATCCTTCACGATGCACCAAGAGTTGCCGCCTACGACGAAGATGACGCTGAAGAATCCAGACGCCTAGAAGTGGACCTTCTCAAGGAGGAGCGCGTTTTGGCATGACAAAGATCCTCAATCTACCAGCAGAAGCTACATAGCTACCATAATCGCCGCGTTAGGCATCGCTCATTTAAAGAGGGGCATCTGGTGCTCCGACTTAAGCAGAAGAAGTCACACAAATTATCCCCGCCATGGGAAGGACCGTTCATCATAAGCAAGGCGCTACTCAATGGGTCTTACTACCTCATTGACAATCGTGAACTGAAGGATAGACCCAACGAGGATCATAAGCGTCAGCGGCGTGATCCAGATGATGACTACCCGAAGCTTGATCGGCCATGGAACATAGCACAGCTACGTCCTTTCTACACTTAGCATTTTTTATCTATTGAGTACCTCTTATCTGATCAATGAAATAAAGCTTTATGGTTCACTCATATTTCTTAGTCTTTTACCTCCTTTAGTGTTCATTTTTGGATCATATAAAACCTTCATGCACAAGCTTTGTCATCTTTATATGGATTCTAGAGTAGTGACTTTTGGCACTTATTGTCGGTGATTTTTTGCTTAGGTTATTGACGGTGCCATTGGGCATCATTGCCTGAGCGCATGGTTCCGACAACGAGTATTCTGACTCACAAAAGGTCAAGCATAAAAACAAAGTAATGGATAAGCCAGCACTTGCTTAAAAATATATACATGCTAGAACTAGTTCTTAAGTAGTAGGACATAGACCATTGTTTTCAGCCTTAAGTTAACACATAGTGTTTTCCACATAACACATTACAGAGGAAACAAATATTACAAGTTGTTTTTATTCCTCTAGCACAGGCAACTTGGAAGCAACATCATTGATAGCAGGAGAGTCACCTCCCTCGAAGTCGTCAGTGTTGAGGGACTCAGAGGAGCTTTGGCTTTTTTATTCAATGGTTTTCAGGGGGACAAAGACGTTAACGTCGACCCACTCGGAAACTCTAGTGTCATAACCCGCAAGCGACGCCAAGATAGATTTGTGGTTTATCTTTTGGCCTTCGTTGTCTACGTCGGGGATACCAGAGGTTACCGTGTCGATGTCGGCATTCTCGTAGTGTGCCTTCACCATTGACAATGCCATCCTGGCACCGACCTGTGCACTGTTGGAATTATGCCCTAGAGGCAATAATAAAGATGTTATTATTATAATTCTTGTTCATGATAATGTTTATATTCCATGCTAGAATTGTATTAAGCGGAAACTTTAATACTTGTGTGGTTTGTGAACAACACCGTGTCCCTAGTACGCCTCTATGGACTAGCTCATTGATCAATGATGGTTAAGGTTTCCTAACCATAGACATGAGTTGTCAATTGATAATGAGATCATATCATTGGGAGAATGATATGATGGACAGACCCAAACTAAGCGAAGCAATTAGGTCGTGTCATCGTGTTCATCTTTGTGAAGCTTTTCTTATGTCAACTATTGTATTCCTTAGAACATGAGATAATACAACTCCCTGGTATCGGAAGAAAGCTTTGAGGTCATCAAACGTCATCCTATGAGAGAGTGATCATAAAGGTGTCTCTCAGGTGATCGGAAAGTATCTGTTGGGTTGTATGTATCGAGATGGGATTTGTTCCTCCCAAGTTGGAGAGATATACTTCGGGCCCACTCGGTAATCGATATCAACACCGCTTGCAAGCATGTGGTTAAGGAGTTAATCACAAAGTGATATCAGATTACAGAACGAGTAAAGTACTTGCTGTGAACGAGATTGAACTAGGTATGACGGTACCGACGATCAAATCTCGGGCAAGTAAAATATCGCAAGCCGAAGGGAATATGAATATGGGATTGATTGAATCCTGGCATCGTGGTTCATCCGATATGATCATCGATGAATGTGTGGGAGTCAATATGGGTGTCCAGACCCCGCTTTTGATTATTGATAGAAGATCATGTCTACATATTCTCGAACCCGCAGGGTCACACACTTAACGTGTCTCGACGCTAGGATAGATTGGATAATTGGTTTATGAGTTTTTGTTCGGAGTCTCGGATGGGATCCGGGACATCACGAGAGGTTCCGGAGTGGTCCGGAGAATAAGATTCATATAAGGTAGTGCAGTTTTTGGAGTTCGGAATTGTTCTGGGTTAATCGGTATTGTACCGGAAGCTTCTAGAACCTTCTGGAAGGGGACCAACGTGGCCCCACCTTCCGGGAGGGGGCATGGGCCTATGAGGGAGTGCCCTGGCCGCATTGGGCAAGGGGCACAAGGCCCCATAGGGCCTAGCCGGCAAAGAGGGTTTTAAACTCGAGATAGAGCTTCTAGAAGGGGGGGTTTCCTTGCCCCCGACTCCTCCTCCTTGGGGCCGCCGGTTTGGCTTGGGGAAGGGGATAGGGCTGGGGGCGCACCACCCCCCCCACACACCTTCCCCTCTAAGAGCTAGCCGTCCTGCTGCGCTCCTCTCTCCCTCCCGACTATTTGTAGGCGAAGCCCTGCTGCAGAAATTCTCCACCATATACACCACGCCGTCGTGTTGTAGATCCAATCCGTCTCTCCACCATACTTGCTGGTCCAAGGAAGGAGGAGACGTCGAGGTTCTTCACGTGTGCATCTCACGGAGGCACCGCCACTTGTGGTGCTAGATCGGATCGGATCGGATCGCGAGCAGGAGAAGCGAGTACGACTACATCACCCACGTTCCGACGAACGTTCAGCTGTGCGAATCTTCAAGGGTATGAAGATCTAATACAATCTCTCTCGTTGTTTGCATCTCCTATATTAGATCTTGGCTTTCCCTCTGTTTGCATCCGTAGAAAATTTTGATTTACTATGCCGCAAAACCCTTCAGTGGTATCAGAGCTAGATCTATGTGTAGATGTGTTTCACGAGTAGAACGCAACATGGTTGTTGCGGGCGTTGATGTTTTCTGTTGCAAGCCTCTTGTTTGTGTTCTTCTTATGACGTGGGATAGTGAGATTGAAGTGGTCCAGGCCAACCTTACTTGACGGCGTCATGAGACCGGCTCCGCACTTGACGTGTGGCTTGTTCCACACATGCGGCTGGTGGATGCCAGTTTCTCTCACTATAGTTGTCATGGGATTAACACCGGAGTTTGGCAACCATAATATCACCGTTATGGCTTTCCGTAGGTAAGAATCGTTCTTAGCATCTACTCCCATAAGCCACGTAAAACATGCAACAACAAAGTAGAGGCGTCTAACTTGTTTTTGTAGGGAGTGTTTTCTGTGATATGGTATGGCCCAAGATGTGATGTGTATAATGTATGCGATGATCATGTTTTGTAATGTTTCACAACTTGCATGTCGATGAGTACACAACCGGCAGGAGCCATATGGTTGTCTTCATAATTGTGTATGACATGTGTGTCAACTTCTTATGCGCCATGTAATAGTTTCACTTTATCGCTAAGTAGTTAGCAATAGTTGTAGTTGCTATTCGTGGTGGAGGCAATCATGGTGGAGTGATGGAGATCATGCCGGAATGCACAAGATGGAGATCATTGCGTGAAGATTAGCTATACCATGTCGCATTAAAGTTATATGCATGTGATGTTTACCTTTTATGTATCTTATTATGCTTAGATCGCGACGGTAGCATTATAAGATGATTCCTCAATTAAAGATCAAGATAAAAACTGTGTTCTCCCCAAGTATTCACCGTTGCGAAAGTTCGTCGTGTCCAAGCATCACGTGATGATCGGGTGCTATAGACTCTACGCTCACATACAACGGGTGCAAGCCAGTTTTGCACACGCGGAAATACTTGGGTCTAACTTGACGAGCCTAGCATGTACAGACATGGCCTCGGAACACATGAACCGAAAGGTTAAGCATGAGTCATATGAATGATATGATCGACACTTCGTTGTCCACCATTGAAACCACATCTCTTCTCGTGATGATCGGATTAGGTGTGGTGAATTTGGATCGTGTTCACTAAACAACTTGAGGGATGTTGAATTTAGTGGGAGTTCATCTAGTAATTTGATTAAAAGTTGAACTAGTTATCATGAACATAGTCTAATTTGTACTTGCAAATATTGTAGATCAAATGGCTAAGTCCAACTTCAACTTCAACGTTTTTGCTGAGAAGGAAAAGCTTAGAAACAATGGGTCTAACTTCACCAATTGGTTCCGCAATCTAAGAACCATTCTCTCTGGCAGTCAAAAGGACTATGTCTTTGGGAAAGCGTTAGGTGACCCCTTGCAATCGCTAGCGATGAGAAAGCTGTCATCGGTCGGCGCAAAGATGATTATGGTGTGATTAAGAGCACCATGTTGTTTGCTATGGAACCGGAAATTCAAAATCGTTTTGAAGACTATCCGGGCCCTTTGAGATTCTCAAGAGCTAAAACCATGTTTCGACTCAGCCCGTTAAAGAGATATGAGATTTCTGAGAAGTTCTTTAACTGCAAGATGGAGGAAGGGAGTTCCGTTAGTGAGCACGCCATTAAGATGACGGGCTACACTCAACTCCTTGAGCAACTATTATGCACGATTCCAGAGGAGCTCAAGATTGACAGGGTTCTGCAATCACTCCCTCCCAGCTACAAAAGTTTTGTAGTGACTCATAATCAGATTGGTTCCATCGATCGATCACCGAGCTCTTACATAAAGCTGAAGGCCGCGGAGTGGACATCAAAAGGATAATCATGTGTTGATGGTCAACAAGCCCACCTTTAAGAAAGGTAAGGGAGCAAAGAAGCCCTTCAAGAAGGGCGTGAAGCCTGCTTCTCGCTGAGAAGAAGCTCAAGTCCGGTCCTAAACCGGACCGAGTGCTTCTATTGCAAGGACAAGGGTCCTTGGAAGCGCAACTGTCCAAGTACTTAGAGGACAAGAAGGTGACACCATCAAAGGTATATTTGATATACATGTTATTGATGTTTTCCTTACTAGCCCTCGTTGTAGTGCACAGGTATTTGATCTTGGTTCGGTTGCTAATATTTTTAACTCAAAGCAGAGCTACGGAATAGACGGCTTTGTGAGGGATGAGGTGACGATGCGCTGCTGGCAGCGGATCAAGAGTTGATGTGATGGCCGTCGACGCTCTCCTTAGTTTTACCTTCGGATTAGTTTTAAACCTTAATAAATGTTATTATGTGCCTGCGTTGAGCATGAACATTATTTCTGGATCGTGTTTATTGCAAGACGGTTATTCATTTAAATTGGAGAATAATGGTTGTTCTATTTATATGAGTAACATCTTTTATGGTCATGCACCTCTTGTGAATGGTTTATTTCTTCTAAATCTCGAAAGGGATGAAACACACATCCATAACATTGAGGCTAAGAGATGCAAAGTAGATAGTGATAATACTACTTATTTGTGGCACTGTCGTCTAGGTCATATTGGTGTAAAGCGCATGAAGAAACTCCATTCTGATGGACTTTTGGAGTCTCTTGATTTTGAATCATTTGACACATGCGAAACATGCCTCATGGGCAAGATGATCAAAACCCCGTTCTCCGGTATGATGGAGCGAGCAACGGACTTGTTGGAAATCATACATACCGATGTATGCGGACCGATGAGTGTTTGACCTTGCGGTGGATATCGCTATTTTCTCACTTTTACCGATGACTTAAGTAGATATGGGTATATCTATTTAATGAAACATAAATCTGAAACGTTTGAAAAGTTCAAGGAATTTCAGAATGAAGTGGAGAACCATCATAACAGAAAGATTAAGTTTCTACAATCCGATTGTGGGGGCGAATATTTGAGTTATGATTTTCTCACGCATCTTAAAGCAAGCGGAATTGTTTCACAACTCACGCCACCCGGAACACCACAGCGCAATGGTGTGTCTAAACGCCGGAATCGAACCCTATTAGATATGGTCCAATCAATGATGTCTCTTACTGATTTGCCGTTATCATTTTGGGGTTATGCATTAGAAACCGCTGCATTCACTTTAAATAGGGCTCCATCTAAATCCGTTGAGACGACACCGTATGAACTGTGGTTTGGTGCTAAACCTAAGTTGTCGTTTCTTAAAGTTTGGGGATGCGAATCTTACGTCAAGAAGTTGATGCCGGACAAGCTTGAACCCAAAGCGGAAAAATGCGTCTTCATAGGATACCCTAAGGAAACTATTGGGTATACCTTCTATCACAGAACCGAAGGCAAAGTGTTTGTCGCAAAGAACGGTTCCTTTCTTGAGAAGGAGTTTCTCTCGAAAGAAGTGAGTGGGAGGAAAGTAGAGCTAGACGAGGTTTTTGAACCTTCTCTTGAATTGGAGAGTAGCGCAACACCTGAAATTGTTCCAGTGCCGCCTGCACCAACAATAGAGGAAGCTAATGACAAGTATCATGAAGCTTCGGACGATGCTGCTACTGAACGTCGCTGGTCGACAAGGTCGCGTGCCCCTCCTGAGTGGTACGGCAACCCTGTCTTGACTGTCTTGTTAGTAGAAGAAAGTGAACCTACGAACTATGAGGAAGCGATGATGAGCCCAGACTCTGAGAAATGGATAGAAGCCATGAAATCCGAATTGGGATCCATGAGCGAAAACCAAGTATGGACTTTGGTGGACCCTCCTAGCGATCGAAAGGCCGTTGAGTGCAAATGGATTTTCAAGAAGAAAATGGACACGGATGGTAATGTTACCGTCTATAAAGCACGGCTTGTCGTGAAAGGTTTTCGACAAGTTCAAGGTGTTGACTACAATGAGATTTTCTCTCCCGTAGCGATGTTTAAGTCCATTCGGATTTTATTAGCAATTGCTGCGTTTCATGATTATGAAATATGGCAGATGGATGTCAAGACTGTGTTCCTCAGTGGCAACATTGATGAAGAGTTGTATATGATGCAACCCGAAGGTTTTGTCGATCCCAAGGATGCTGATAAAGTATGCAAACTTCAGCGTTCCATTTATGGACTGAAGCAAGCATCTCGGAGTTGGAACCTTCGTTTTGATCAAGTGATCAAGAGCTTTGGATTTGTTCCAAATTTCTACGAAGCTTGCATCTATAAGAAAGTGAGTGGGAGCTCGGTGACGTTTCTGGTACTATATGTGGATGACATATTGATTATCGGAAATCACATCAACATGCTTAACGATGTGAAGAGTTATTTGAACAAGTGTTTTTCAATGAAAGACCTAGGTGAAGCTGCTTATATATTGGGCATCAAAATCTATAGAGATAGACAAAGACGCCTGATAGCTTTAATCCAGAGTACATACCTAGACAAAGTTCTGAAAAGGTTCAGAATGGATAAGGCAAAGAAAGGTTCAGTGCCTATGTTGTCAGGTAAGATATTGAGCAAGGCTCAGTGTCCAGCTACGGTAAATGATAGGGAAGCTATGAGCAAAGTGCCTTATGCCTCGGCCATAGGTTCTATCATGTATGCCATGATGTGTACTAGACCGGATGTGTCCAATGCTCTTAGTTTGACGAGCAGATATCAAAGTGATCCAGGAGTGGAACACTGGACAGCCGTGAAGAACATCCTAAAGTACCTAAATAGGACTAAAGAAATGTTCTTAGTCTATGAGGGTGATGAACATCTTGTCGTAAAAGGTTACGTCGATGCTAGTTTCGACACCGACAAGGATGATTCTAAATCTCGAACGGGATACGTGTATATTTTGAATGGAGGAGCTGTGAGCTGGAGAAGCTGCAAGCAAAGCGTGATCGCGGGATCTGATAGAAGCGGAATACATGGCTGCAGAAGCGTCAAGTGAAGGAGTTTGGATCAGAAACTTCATCACTGAGCTTGGCGTGGTTCCAAGTGCATTGGACCAACTGGAGATATTGTGTGACAACACTGGCGCCATAGCACTCGCTAAGGAACCAAGATATCATCCAAAGACCAAGCATATCAACCGCAAGTTTCATATAATCCGAGATTATATAGCAGATGGAGATCTGAAGATTAGCAAAGTACATACAGATCTGAATGTCGCAGATCCATTGACTAAACCTCTTCCACGTGTAAAACATGATCAGCACCTCAGTGCCATGGGTGTGAGATTGTTGCCAGATGTAAACTAGATTATTGACTCTAGTCCAAGTGGGAGACTGTTGGAATTATGCCCTAGAGGCAATAATAGAGATGTTATTATTATAATTCTTGTTCATGATAATTTTTATATTCCATGCTAGAATTGTATTAAGTGGAAACTTTAATACTTGTGTGGTTTGTGAACAACACCGTGTCCCTAGTACGCCTCTATGGACTAGCTCATTGATCAATGATGGTTAAGGTTTCCTAAACATAGACATGAGTTGTCAATTGATAATGAGATCATATCATTGGGAGAATGATATGATGTACAGACCCAAACTAAGCGAAGCAATTAGATCGTGTCATCGTGTTCGTCTTTGCGAAGCTTTTCTTATGTCAAATATTGTATTCCTTAGACCATGAGATAATACAACTCCCTGGTATCAGAAGAAAGCTTTGACGTCATCAAACGTCATCCTATGAGAGGGTGATCATAAAGGTGTCTCTCAGGTGATCGGAAAGTATCTATTGGGTTGTATGTATCGAGATGGGATTTGTCCCTCCCAAGTCGGAGAGATATACTTGCCCACTCGGTGTCGATATCAACACCGCTTGCAAGCATGTGGTTAAGGAGTTAATCACAAAGTGATATCGGATTACGGAACGAGTAAAGTACTTGCTGTGAACGAGATTGAACTAGGTATGACGTTACCGACGATCAAATCTCGGGCAAGTAAAATATCGCGAGACGAAGGGAATATAAATATGGGATTGATTGAATCCTGGCATCATGGTTCATCCTATATGATCATCGATGAATGTGTGGGAGTCAATATGGGTGTCCAGACCCCACTGTTGATTATTGATAGAAGATCATGTCTGCATATTCTCGAACCCGCAGGGTCACACACTTAACGTGTCTCGACGCTAGGATAGATTGGATAATTGGTTTATGAGTTTTTGTTCGGAGTCTCGGATGGGATCCGGGACATCACGAGAGGTTCCGGAGTGGTCCGGAGAATAAGATTCATATAAGGCAGTGTAGTTTTTGGAGTTCGGAATTTTTTCCGGGTTAATTGGTATTTTACCGGAAGCTTCTAGAACCTTCCGGAAGGGGACCAACGTGGCCCCACCTTCCGAGAGGGGGCATGGGCCTATGAAGGAGTGCCCTGGCCGCATTGGGCCAGGGGCACAAGGCCCCATAGGGCTCAGCCGGCCAAGAGGGTTTTAAACTCGAGATAGAGCTTCTAGAAGGGGGGGGGTTTCCTTGCCCCCCACTCCTCCTCCTTGGGGCCGCCGGTTTGGCTTGGGGGAGGGGCTAGGGCTGCGCCCACCCCTCTATATATAGAGGGCTGGGGGCGCACCACCCCCCTACACCTTCCCCTCCAAGAGCTAGCCGCCCTGCTGCCCTCCTCTCTCCCTCCCGACTGTTTGTAGGCGAAGCCCTGCTGCAGAAATTCTCCACCATATACACCACGCCGTCGTGTTGTAGATCCAATCCGTCTCTCCACCATACTTGCTGGTCCGAGGAAGGAGGAGACGTCGAGGTGCTGCACGTGTGAATCTCACGGAGGCACCGCCACTTGTGGTGCTAGATCGGATCAGATCGGATCGCGAGGACGAGAAGCGAGTACGACTACATCACCCACGTTCCGACGAATGTTTCGCTGTGCGAATCTTCAAGGGTATGAAGATCTAATCCAATCTCTCTTGTTGTTTGCATATCCTAGATTAGATCTTGGCTTTCCCTCTGTTCGCATCCGTAGAAAATTTTGATTTACTATGCCGCGAAACCCTTCATGCACATGAAGCTTTCCAGCTTGCGATACGCTCGGGGGCTCGGCGCAGAATCTCCGAGAACTTTGGCACAGAGTCCGATGCCTTGATATTAATCTGGAGGGGCTTGGCAATATCTTTGGTCTACGCGATGGCGGTGTTTATAAAGTTGCCGGCAAGGACCATGCATTCCGTTGGCGGAGGAGGTGACCGGGTTAAAGCCATATGAGCTGCAAATTTCCGACAAAGGAGTGCATGAGTTCAAAAATTCAAAGTATTCAGCTTACAGAAATCAAAGACGGAGAATAACTTACTGAAGATGCTTATCTCAGCTTGCTAGATAATCTCTGCCATGGAGTCCCGTTCTTGTCAGAGGATCTTGTACTCTTCATGATGGCGTTGATTTTGCTCATCGGCGGCTTTCTTCTGATTTTTTAAGATCGCAATTTCCTCCTTCAAGCGATTCATCTCCTCATTGGCGGAGTCTTGCAGGGCTTTCATCGAGTCTTCATGCATCTTCAGTATCTCCTCCCTCTCCTTCTTAAGGATCTTGTTTTCGCTATCCAGCTGCTAAATGTGCTTGAATTGCTCGACAATATCCTTAGCCTTGGAAATGGTTTCTGCAAGTCGGAGAAAGAAAAGTACACAGTGAGTACTCGGAGAATACACAAGATCAAGTCGGAATACAAAAAAGAGAGAAAAAACATACGCTTGCTCTTGATGATCTGTTCCTTCAAGAAGGCAGTTTTACCCTTTTCAGCTTCCAAGTCCGCGCGCATCTTCTGGTACTTGTCGTTGGCCATGCCCCTCCTAGCATTCTCATTCTATGGAAAAAAGAAAGTTAAACGTTGTTGGGTCTACTTGGAGCATCTAGCCAGAAAATTTCCACCTAGACGCTCGGGGGCTACAGCGAGAGTTTTTTTAACTTAGCAATATGCTTAGCCTTTCTTTAAAGCATCTAGTCGGAACTAATTCAGTTTTGGATTAGAATCTTGGGGGCTACAGTATAAAGTTTTTAACTCAGATGTATGCTTAGCTTCTGTTTAAGCATCTAGTCGGAACTAATTTAGTTACAACTAGAAGCTTGTGGGCTACAGTATCAAAATTTATAAACATTGCGTATGCTACTCTTAAAGCACCTAGTCGAAATAATACATTCAAACTATATGCTTGGGGGCTACAGTGAGAAGTTTCTGGCTTATTCACTCTTAGAGCATTTAAACGCAAAGACCTATGGTTGGCTAAACTGTTTCCTTGCAAGATTTCTTCTTGCCGGAGAAGCTCCTCGAGACCGCACGTTGGAGATGTCGGCGCCGCACCAGGAACCAGAGAGGTGCTACTTGGCAAAGTGCTGGATAGACTATCTTCGGGAACTCTATGGTCTTGCTGGGGGCGAGGGCGCCGCCTTCAGTAGATGTACCACCTTCCACCACCGCCTTACCGCTACCCATGGAATCCTTAGCCGAAGCTTCAGCCATTTGGTTTGCGGCACTCTCCTGTGTTGCCTGTTCGCCGACAACCGTGAGCTCTGCGGAGGCGCCTGAGTCCACTTCCATGGCAGAAGGGCCAGATGCTTCTTTAGCTTGAGATCTTGTCGGAGCAGACGAGGGCTGTACGATGGGTGTGACAGGGGCGATGGCGGGAGATACATCGCGATGCAGCATATCCTTTATGCTTCTAGAATCCCCCAAAGTTTTGGAGGTCTTCTTCAAGCTGGTTGTGGCTTTCTTCCTCAAACGTTGAAAATGCATAAGTACGGGAATAAGACAGACAATGGACAATGTCAGAGAGAAACAAGCATACACAAGAGGGGGTGCTTTAGCAAAGGGGATCCCTGTAATCTTTCCTTTATCCGCCTCCAGGGCGGCGGTAGTCATCTTGGAGGCTCCACCCTCCATCTTCTTCTTCTTGCCTCCTTCAGCAGCGTCAGAGGTGGAGCTCTTCCGCTTTCGCGCCAACGGAGCATCATCGTTGGACACAACGGTGTGACACCCCCGGGATCAGGGCTAAACAAATCCCAGACCTCCGTCTGAATTAAGCTTAACCTTGAGCTCGAGAATATAAAGTGAAGAATCGGTAACACGACAGTGACCCTACGACACAAAAATTTATTATAGCAAGCTCATAACTGAGCAGAGAACCAAATTATTACAAGCAAGGGTCACTGACCACAAATATCAAACAACATAACGCAAATTATGCTATTAAGTATAGCAAACTTAACAAATGGCCTAAGAGGCATGAAGCATAATGATGACGTCCCAGCCCATAGATTCTAGGCTGCCGGCCGAGAACCCCAAGCTACTCGTCGATGTCGATGTAGTACCAAACTGGTCTTCAAGGAACACTTACTCTGCCAAAAGTATCAACAAAGCAAGGGTGGGTGCAGGGTGTACTCTGCATGTCTTATGTCTAGTGGAGTTGTTTTGCATAAAGCCACTTTTGTTTATAAAACAAGAGGGAGAAGAAGCTCGTCTAATCAGAGTATTTTAAAAGGGGATAAGAGAGTGACATCTCCAAAGTATTGATCATCATCTTTTGATATCCACTGAACCATCATCATCTGAACTAGGATCACCCCCTCGTACCCATGAGGAAGCATCCTTAAGCACACGGTGATCTGCCAAGTTTTATGATTAGGTTCAAGTTCTCTATGATCTTAGAATCTGGTCACCAAGCGTTCATAACCGTGAACACGGATTTTCGAAAAGATTTAACCCTGCAGGGGTGTACAACTTTACCCACACGTACCAACCGACTCTTAATGCCAGTACATTAGCCCTCTTCCTTGGAAGGCCGGCAGAGGGCGGTTGGCCACGACTTTTACCTTGCTTTCGCCGAGACCATGAGTCACGCAATAAGTATGGTTCCGCCGTAACGGGTCAAATCCCGAAGTCGGTACTTAAAGATGTGAGGCGAGGTTGGTTTACCAGGGGCGCCATCTACCCCAAGCAACCCCAGCCACGCTTACCTACCTGTTATGAATGCACCTGCACCCGACAAATCTTTCAAAAGGTTTTCTATGCATATGTCGAATGGAACGCCCGAACTACGTGACTCATGGAATCTACTAGGCAAGTTAATCAGGCGAGGGGTTCCCAAGCCCCATGTGGCTGTATGCTCGTCTCGATTCCAAAGGCAAGAACTCAGTTCCTAATGGTGGAGAGCATGGGACTAGAAAAACCACATCCCACGGTGGCCTCCCATATAAGCCTTAGCATGTCTAACTCATATCACCAATCTCATCTCATCATGTTCTCATGTCATACTAGATTATCTGCATCTGATACATCATCTGGATGGACCTGAACTGGTAGCTATGCATGGCTAAGCAAACACATATATAAGCTCTAGCAGTGCACACAAGCCAAACTTAGTTATGCTAGGAGCAGTGGATCAGGTAATATAAGCTCAAAAGGGAGTAATGCAATAGATAGGATACTCTATCTATCGATAAAAGACCAGAGTAGAATCGCATGCAACATGGCAAGAGTACAAATGCTTTCGAAATCATAGGATTATATCATGGTGGGGCTATGCTTGCCTTTGCCTGTTGATAGGAGATAAACAGATCTTCGGGAGCCTTGTACTTGACTTGTTATATTTGGTCAAGTATTGTTCGTCGGTCTTTGATCTTCGATGGTGTTGATCTCTGTCTTCGATCTTGATCTCGTATTCTATTGGAAAGAACAAAATACCGTAAAGAAAGAGGGAAACAATCAACACATGGCATCGATGCAATTCTCAAGCAAGGATGATGATATGACAAGTTAAATTGCATTCGAATGTAACCCTAAGGCATGCTCGACAACTTAATCGGGGTTCCGAGGGGCGCAAACCCTAACTCAGGGAAACTCCGGAAACACAAGAGAGGGGTTGATTAGTTCTCTAATTAAACTTGTCATTTAAGTTGCTTAACAATGCATTATTATAGTTCAAAGAGCTAGGTTTCATTTTCGTGAACATTTTGATATATTATTTTTATTTTTCTGAATTACAGATTAAAAGTTATTGAATTTACAACATTTAATCAATTTCTGGAGTTATAAAACCTTTTCTTTATTTAAATAACTCTGGGAAAACCTTTTTACACCGAGGGCTGGCTAGCCACTATGGATGACATGTGGGCCAGAGGCCACATAGACAAGCCACGCAGGCAAGTGGGACAGGGAGGGTGGGTGTTTCTCACCAACGCGGTAGCTAGCCGCCGCGGCTACCAGGTGGGGCCTGGGCCACGCTGGCGGTCCACGTAGGCACCACGCGGCCCTCGCCGTCGAGCACGCCATACACGGCGGGGATCGGCGATAGAGGGAAAGCGGGGATGTGTGTGTGCGTGCGTTAGAGAAGGAGGGCCAAGGCGAGCCAGAAAATGGGGGCGCCACCCTATTGGGGTCACCATTAGCGGACCGCACAGATGCTCATTGCGGAGACGGTAGAGAGGTGGAGGGAGGGATTGGAGGGGTCTGTGAGGACGGTGAGCTCAACCTGGGGACATTGGTGGCGACGGCGAGATGAGGTGAGGTCGGCAACGACGGCGATTAACGACGATGGCGGTCGTCGGGCTCGAGTGTAACATCCCTAAAATCATGTTTTCAAAGCTTTGCATATCATCCATGCATTCATGATCATTTAGGGTTCATCTCCAAAGTCATTACAAAAAAACAGAAGCATTTGATGCTTATTATTTTATGTAAGCAAGGCAATGGCCATATTGCTACCTTCTAATAGGAAAAATACTTATTTTAATTAGTAAGATTTTGAGCTTGAGTGTTGTTCCTAAGGTTTGGTCAAGGTTTTCAAAAACAAAATTAGGATTTTATAAACCATTCATATACTAATTATAAACATTTAACTAAGGCATGGTTGAAATTTCTTTTTCAAACCCAATTTGAATTTGAGTGTGAACAGATGGGTTACACACCCCAGGTTGCAAAATTCAATAAACAAATGTTTGGAGAAAGTTTCATTTAAAATAGATTTGATTTGAGCTTCTGAATTCAAACCAAAAATTCAATCAGAAAAAGAAAAAGAGAAAGGGAGAAAAAAAATAAAGCAAACTAACTAATCTAGCCCAACCCAGCCCACTCAGCCCATTTAGCCTAGCAGCTTCTTCCCGCAGAAAAACGTTTCGCACCAAAGGGTTAACCCGCGTAGTCGCTGACGACTGGCCCCCACTCCGTAACTCTCTCTCTCACTGAACACCAGGCCCCACTCGCCAGTCATCGTCTCCACCGCACGACTCCTTCTCCCCCCAAATCACGTCGGCTATTTCTGGTGATTAAACCTCTCATCAATTCGATTGATTGCACGAGTAATTATCTCCCCCAAATCATGCATGCATCCTCCCCTCCTTTTCCCCAGTCGCCATCCTCTCTCTGCCCCTAGGCTGCTCGGAATCGACCCCGAACCACCCACTGCTCCGACGGGCTTCAGCTCAAATTCCGGCCAACCACCGTCGCCCCTTGCCCTCCTGACACCGCGAGTGAGTTCCCCATCTCCCTCTAAACCTGACAGTATCACCCACTCGCCCGCGCGCGCTCCCATTCATCGGCAACCTCAACGTCAAGCAAGCACCGCCGTCTGTCTCAACTCCCGTGACGTCTCCTGGTAGTTCCCGACCGCCTCCGTCTCTCTTTTTGTTGCTCACGTAATTGCCAGACTAGTGCGCATATAACACACCGCTTGTTTCACTCTGGCATGATCTACAACACCCGCAACGACGATGAACAACCGTGCCCGACAACAGACTCCACTCCGACAACGAACAGCCGTGCGCCCCTTGACAAGCCACTGCCACGTTGAGCTCCAACACGCCTCTGCAAGTCTGGTAAGGCCCTCCACTGACCCAGCCCCCTCTGTAGCTGCCGCGACGCTGTAGACCGAGCGCGCCGCCGCTCACCGTCGGCGCGCGCCGCCAGTTAGTGGTCGTTTGATCAGCGGTCGTTAGATCTGGATCCGTCGGCTACGATAGAATCACTTACGCGAAGCGGTACGCCAGATCTGTGCTGTACGATCTTCTTTAAACCCAATGGCCCTTGTTGATCAATCCACCTAAACTGGTACGGGCCAATCATAACACGCCGCGTGGCCTGAGTTTAGATTTAGAACACAAATTTGATCTATTAGTGATTCAAACTTGTAAAATTCATAACTTTTGATCCACACGTTCAAATTTTACAAATTTTATATCATTGGATTCAGGAGAAAGAATTCTATCTGTTTATGTAATGTGTTTAATGTTTTGCCTCTGTAAAATTGATTATTTTTGCAGAGACATTTATA
Source organism: Avena insularis (assembly GCA_023614405.1). Lineage (NCBI taxonomy): Eukaryota > Viridiplantae > Streptophyta > Magnoliopsida > Poales > Poaceae > Avena > Avena insularis. The sequence goes on along the minus strand of CM042685.1, from coordinate 54,218,494 downwards.
GGCTTAATTTGAGTATAGAAATTATTTGAAAAATGTTTTAAAGATCAAATAAAGTTTATTTTGAGTATATTGGTCTTGTTTATGATTCAGTACTATATACTTGTCTTGTTTGGTGTAGAAAAATCATCACATGGCATTTGCATACATTCATATATTTTTGTTTGTATATTTTGTTATGTGATTTTGGTTCCATTATTTGATGTGTAGATTTTGGTGCTAATAGTGATTGTGGTTGTGAAGATTGTTGCTACTCCCCAAACTACCAAGGCAAGTGGTGCTTCATGTTTATATCCCTATATTTTTACCTATGCATTAGAAATATTTTGTATAGAATTTGCATGGTTATTTTGCTAAGTATCTATATGCTATGCTTGGGAAATATTAGTAGTTGTAGTTATGTTAGAATTTCCTCTAAGTAAGATACATGATATTGCCATGCTTAGACTAGCTAGTAGCAACCAAGGGTGGATTATATATTCATGTTATGAGAAATATTTCTAAGTCATTGACTTGTGTTTTTGCTTAATAAAACAACTAAGGGGATGAAACACCTGGGTGGAATGGAAAGAATGGTTTGCGTTGAGTGGTTACACAGGGCCCATTTCTATGGTTTACCTTGTGTATCTCACTTGTGGAAAGCCACCCAGGAACAAAGGGATTTGAGATGCCAAATGTTAAGAATCTTCTAGTGCAGCCACATGGCATTATGGGCTCTGCCTGGATCATATAGGTTGCAATAACTTAGCCATTTGGACAGTTGGTGGTAGTGGGATGATAGGTTGGAACGCGTCCAGTTGGTCTAAGGGAAGGCTTCTGAAAGGTCCTGTCTTGGTGAAAATAAAGTCTTGTGGGGAAAGTGCACAACCTCTGCAGATGGAAGAATCTAAGTATTTAGCCATGTCCCTGGTATTGGACAACTTGAGCATCAAGACATGGAATCTATCAAGAATCTCCTCATCTAAATTTTCTAAGTTAAAACATGTGGTTGAACAAGGGTGAAGGTTCACCAATTTCTATTGGTGGTTCCTTGGGAAAGTTTTGTCAAAGAAAAACTTAGTGTTTTCAACTGATAGGTAAATCCTATTTTGAGCAAAGCAAGCCTAAGCTACACTTAGCCAAAATGCATATAGTATATAGACTACTAATATTCTACTAAGGTATCACTTGCCAATACTATTCCAATGTATGGACACACTCTGGCTGTAACTTGTGATGTTGCAGTTACTCTGATGATGATTAGGGGTTATGAGTCTACACTCAACATGCTTGCCTGTGGCACATGAAGATGAAGACTTAGTTATAGTGTTATATTTGAACTCTTGTATTAGGCCTGTGGTCATGGAGTTGTAAAAGACTATGTTGTCTCTGGAATAACTTGTAATAATGACCTTTGTTTCTGTGTACTTCATCTTAAACTATGGATGCTAGCATTGATCCAGGGACTAGCATTGCAATCACAGGGATCTTTACCTTTATAAAGGTGGGATCTTACATCAGGGAAGACGAAGTCGTGGGCGTCGATTGGGGGCACCCCACGTCGATTGCATTGGCTAGGAGGAAGCTGGCACCACGGCGAAGCTCAAGGCGACCTTGGCAGAGCACGGGGAGGCCGGAGACGGTGGGACGACGACGAGGTCCGCCAGGTTGGGAGTTCGAGGTCCACGAGGAGAAGAGAGAGGTCTCTAGGGAGGGGAAGGAGTGGATAGGGGAGCAAGGGCAAGGCGTCGGCATCCTTATCCTCTCTCAGCATGACAGGCAACGGAGCCTAGCAAGGGGATCAGCAGACCTGAAGACACCGGCGATCCGTCTGGATGGAGGAAGACGACAGGAAAGGAGAGCGAAGCGGTATGGGCTGGAGTGGGCCGCTTCTAGGCCAGGGTGGGGTGCAGCAAAGGTTGCAGGGAAGAGGAAGGAAATGGGCTGCGCGGCCTGGGTGCTGCTGCTCTATTTTTTTGTTATCAAAAACATCTTTCTTTTCCTTTTTATATTTTCAATTCAAATCAGTTTTGAATTATTTCAGAAGTACTAGAAGGCTTTCAAAATATATAAATTAATGAGGGACCCTTTTATTCAACTTCGGTTCCAAGTATTTTGATACTTTTCAAAATATTTCAAACCATTTTGAATGCTTCAAAGAGAGGGGGAAGATTAGGGTTTTAGGGTTTGATTTGTTTTCTTCAATGCACAATTTAAATGATGATGCTCATGAATGCGCAAACAAAACCCTAACTAAAGATTAAATAAAACTGGGGTGTTACCACTCTATCCCCCTTACGAGAATCTCGACCTGAGATTCCAAAGGTAGGAAGAGACAGAGAGAGAAAGAAACATGGTCATTCTATAGATAATAGGAAACACACTAAACAACACAGAGAGTATCTCATGGTCAACTCATGGATGGAGTGTTTAGAAACAACTCTGAGATGATGAACATGAAACACACCAAGGTAACAGAGGAAACAAGAGGAGAAGGTTTTCAAAATGTGAGGTGGATGGTCTACATAAGGATTGAGACCATGGAACTGACAGGAGGTTTTGAAGCTTCTGAAGAAGAAAGCTTCCAACAGAAAGAACATGACCACAGACTTCGATAGGGAACCTCTACTAAACAGCTTAAGTAGAGAGCATAGGTTGCAGCTATATGGATAAAAAACCAAGCTATTGAACTACTTTTGACAGAGAAGGATCACTCTTTCATTCAATAGAAGGTCCATACAGAAAGGTGTTTTAGTTGAGAGGACTCAGAAGGGTCACAAGGAACATGTACCAAGAGAAGCTATTGATTATCAAAATCATAGTCACTCTTAAAACATGGTTGAGAAAACGAAGGAAGCTCTTTATTCATCCAGGTATATCAAAATCTTTGCCAAAGATCATGAGATCAATTTACACCACCAGTTGAATAGATAAGAGGATTCCTGATGACGCGAGAAGAAAGAAACTTCATTCTCAAACTTCAATTACCTGGCACAACAAAATGCTTGCCATCATAAAAGGGTCTAGAGGATCAACCGAGAGACATTTAGCAACACTACTTTAAATGTAATCCTCGATGTCCAGGAAATCAAACATCGAGTAAAGGTTGGACTTCGGATACAAAGGACACGATAAGAACAACTATTATGATAAATCATAGAAGAAGCCTTATGAAGAGTGGTTGTTATTGCTGATTCAAGAGAATATGACAATAGGTCTTTCCAGCTAAGTATGTCAACAATTACATCAATCTTGCCAGACTTACAAAGCGACCTATGTCAAAACCTTGAGAAACACCAACCATCATTGCTTCTTGAGATTCAACTTTGGTTAAGTGAAATGATATTTCAGACTCAGCATGTCCAAATAGAAAGTTTGCAACATTTACCTCAGAGGTAAAGTCACTATATTCTCAAGATATGGACTACAGTGTCAAGCTCCAAGAGACTGAGCTAAATTGCTAGACCCATGTATTTACAACTTGTCTAGAGACAACTGCACACACATAAAGTGCTAACAACAATACACACACGTGTCATTGGGGAACGGATCTAACTCTACTCGAATCCACGGTGACATCTTTCAACACTTGCTTGTGAACGAGAGAAGATTATTTCTAACATCCAGAACGCATACTCTGGGATGACTCGAAGATGGTTCTCGAATTTTTCCAACATTAATGCCAATTGTTACATATGAATATTGTCTATCATGGAGAAGATAATAATGTCATTGATGGGTTCAACAACAAACTTATCAAAACACTCCAAAAAGATGGACTCATATGTTGCTTGAACAAAGCATAACTGTTGGCAGTACCAAAGACATGTAGATGTACTTAAGTGAAACAACACAAGTAGCAACATCATCAAAATAGTCCTTGGAACTGGGTTTGATTTGTCAATAACCCAAATCAAATCAAAGATGGGGAAGATAACATATCCATGAAGGAAATGCTATCTTTCTTCAACACGAACAAAACTAAACATCCCTTTTATAAAGAACGTAGTCGGATATAACTTTTTTCTTACAACTCTCCAAGTTGTTGTTTAAGCTCAACCAACTAGTTCAGGGGTATCCAGTACGGATCCTTGGAGAAAAGAATAGTTCAGAGAACTTCCTTGCTCATGAACCTGACAACTCGGTCATGTGACAACATGGCGATACTTCTAGTAGACATCTAGAATATCACGAACCACCGGTATATCAATTAGTTCGAGAGGAAACTTGCTTATTAAGCAAGGAGACCCAGTCTCAGAGCTTCGGCACAAGCCTAACTCCTTGACCAAAGAGAGTTACCAGAATAACAGACTTGATAGCAAAATCATCCTTTTCTTAGTGAAAGGGTTAACCAATCACACTAATAATGACTCAAATGTCCTTAGGGTTCAAAACAATAATTATTGCTAAGAATCTTAGATGGCCACATTATTACGCACACACATCACTCACGTGCGCCAAAGCTCGAGGAAGGGTGGATAAAGATGTGTGAGAGTATCACTTCATTAAGGGGTCATGAAATTCAGCACAACCTCTTCAGTATAAAAGGGTGTGATACTTTAGGGTAGAACAGATACAAGCTAATCAATGCCTCTTAATCTGTAGGTTACAACGCTTTGACCTGGTCTTGGATATGACGAGGTACTGGAGTTTGTTTCTTCTGACATTCCAAAATGGTTTGTCTTGACGGACCACAAGAGAATATTACATCGGAAAACACCGATGCATGTTACTACTTGGCTACCAGCTTGTAGACAAAGGTCAGAAAACAACAAGGGAAAAAGAACATGCTCAGGATAGAATCCCGAGATGTGGATGCATAAGTAAACAATCTCCCAAAAACCAATGCATAGAAGGGGTAAGGTGTGGCAAAGTCACGGGTATATATGCGAGACTCTCGAGGAGTACTTTTTTCGTGATCTATTTAGTTCCATTAAAGAACATCTGCCATAACTAGTGGTAGGGGAAGTCCTTAATTGTCACAACTCAATCATGACAAAGACCACAAGCTTGAAGGCTAGAATTGTAGTACCAGCCATCCTGAGGTAATGTGTGAACATTAACAACAGGTGTCAAAGGAATGGATCTTGGGTTAAAGGTCAGCTTCATGTACAAGATTCACAACACCAGAATCCAGCACAATCAGGGATCTTAGGTTCAAGTCCAAGGTTAAAACCCAAAGAAAGGAGTAACTACTACTTGAGTGACACAACGTACACTGCAATATAGTAACCAAGAGGTAGCTTCCAAGAGAAGAAACGACTTCTGAAGTACCCAACAAACGAAAAGGAGGCACACGAGGCAAAAGGAAACCTCGAAGCTTAGAACAGAATATTGTGGAACCAGCAATATAATATTGTGGATCCAAAGGATAGAGAGATCATGATAGAAAAGAATCTCTCAGATGAACAAGAGGAAAGGGGAACAAGGAATTCACAACACACATAACTCTAGAAAACTCAACACTAGGTCAATTGGTTGAGAAACGACATGCGAAGAAGGCACCTAAGTTTTGGAAGACTAGAAGAGATATCAAAACTTTTCCAGAATCAACATCAGATAAGATGACCCAGAGTTAGAGCGGAACTGGATAAGGAGAAAAGAAGCATACTAGAGTTTTCGCAAATACTTTTCAGCTTTTAAAATAGTTTTGACAAACACTAGACTCAACATCGACCAATAACAAGTTTTTCCTACGGTCGGTACTGCTCTAATACCAAGAACTGTGACACCCCCAGGATTAGGGGTAAACAAATCCTAGACCTCCGTCTGAATTAAGCTGAACCTTGAGCTCGAGAATATCCAGTGAAGAATCGGTAACACGATAGTGAACCTATGACACAAAAATTTATTACAGCAAGCTCATAACTGAGCAGAGAACCAAATTATTACAAGGAAGGGTCACTGACCACAAACATCAAACAGCGGAAGGGAAATTATGCTATTAAGTATAGCAAACTTAACAAATGGCCTAAGAGGCATGAAGCATAATGATGACGTCCCAGCCCATAGATTCTAGGCTGCCGGCCGGGAACCCCAAGATACTCGTCGATGTCGATGTAGTACCAAACTAGTCTTCAAGGAACACTTACTCTGCCAAAAGTATCAACAAAGCAAGGGTGAGTACAGGGTGTACTCCGCAAGACTTATGGGTGGTGGAGTTGTTTTGCATAAGCCACTTTTGTTTATAAAACAAGGGAGAGAAGAAGCTCGTCTAATCAGAGTATTTTAAAAGGGGATAAGAGAGCGACATATCCAAAGTATTAATCATCATCTTTTAATATCCACTGAACCATCATCATCTGAACTAGGATCACCCCCTCGTACCCATGAGGAAGCATCCTTAAGCACACGGTGATCTGCCAAGTTTTATGATTAGGTTCAAGTTCTCTATGATCTTAGAATTTGGTCACCAAACGTTCATAACCGTGAACATGGCTTTTTGAAAAGATTTAACCCTGCAGGGATGTACAACTTTACCCACACATACCAAACGACTCTTAATGCCAGTACATTAGCCCTCTTCCTTGGAAGGCCGGCAGACGGTGGTTGGCCACGACTTTTACCTTGCTTTCGCCAAGACCATGAGTCATGCAATAAGTATGGTTCCGCCGAAATGGATCAAATCCCGAAGTCGGTACTTAAAGATGTGAGGCGACGTTGGTTTACCAGGGGCGCCATCTACCCCAAGCAACCCTGGCCATGCTTACCTACCTGTTATGAATGCACCTGCACCCGGCAAATCTTTCAAAAGGTTTTCTATGCATATGTCGAATGGAACGCCCGAACTATGTGACTCATGGAATCTACTAGGCAAGTTAATCAAGAGAGGAGTTCCCAAGCCCCGTGTGGCTGTACGCTCGTCTCGGTTCCAAAGGCAAGAACTCAGTTCCTAATGGTGGCGAGCATGGGACTAGAAAAACCACATCCCACCGTGGCCTCCCATACAAGCCTTAGCATGTTTAACTCATATCACCGATCTCATCTCATCACGTTCTCATGTCATACTAGATTATCTGCATCTGATACATCATCTGGATGGACCAGAACTGACAGCTATGCATGGCTAAGCAGACACATATATAAGCTCTAGCAGTGCACACAATCCAAAATTAGTTATGCTAGGACAGTGGATCAGGTAATATAAGCTCAAAAGGGAGTAATGCAATAGATAGGATACTCTATCTATCGATAAAAGAGCACAGTAGAATCGCATGCAACATGGCAAGAGTAGAAATGCTTTCGAAATCATAGGATTATATCATGGTGGGGCTATGCTTGCCTTTGCCTGTTGATAGGAGATAAACAGATCTTCGGGAGCCTTGTACTTGACTTTCTATAATTGGTAAAGTATTGTTTGTCGGTCTTCGATCTTCGACGGTGTTGATCTCTGTCTTCGATCTTGATCTCGATCTCGTATTCTACCGGAAAGAACCAAATACCAGAAAGAAAGAGGGAAACAATCAACACATGGCATCGATGCAATGCTCAAGCAAGGATGATGATATGACAAGTTAAATTGCATTGGAATGTAACCCTAAGGCATGCTCGACAACTTAATCGGGGTTCTGAGGGGCGCAAACCCTAACTCGGGGAAACTCCGGAAAGACAAGAGAGGGGTTGATTAGTTCTCTAATTAAAATTGTCAATTAAGTTTCTTAACAATGCATGATTATAGTTCAAATAGCTAGGTTTCATTTTTCTGAACATTGTGATATATTATTTATATTTTTCTGAATTACAGATTAAAAGTTATTTAATTTACAACATTTAATCAATTTCTGGAATTATAAAACCTTTTCTTTATTTAAATAACTCTGGGAAAACCTTTTTTCACCGAGGGCTGGCTAGCCACTATGGCTGACATGTGGGCCAGAGGCCACATAGACAAGCCACGCAGGCAAGTGGGACAGGGGGTGGGGGGGGGTTGGGTGTTTCTCACCAAGCAAGTAGCTACTTACTGGGCTACTAGGTCCACGAGGCGCTTGGCGGTCACGAGGCGCCATGGCTCGCCATCGCACGCGACCGGGCGGGGGGATCGGCCGGGCGGCGGGATGTGTGTGTGCGTGCGTTAGAGAGGGAGGGCCGAGGCGAGCCAGAAAATGGGGGCGCCACCCTATTGGGGTCACCAGAGCTTCGGCTCCGACGAGCTCCGTCGGCGGGCCAAACAGATGCTCATCGCGGAGATGGTAGAGAGGAGGAGGGAGGGATTGGAGGGGTCTGTGAGGACGGTGAGCTCACCCTGGGGACATTGGTGGCGACAGCGAGATGAGGTGAGGTCAGCAATGACAGCGATTGACGATGACGGCGGTCATCAGTCTCGAGGAAGACGAGGTCGTGGGCGTCGATTGGGGGCACCCCACGTTGATTCCGTTGGCGAGGAAGCTGGCACCACACTGAAACTCAAGGCGACCTTGGCAGAGCACGGGGAGGCTGGAGACGGCGGGACGACGACGAGGTCCGATCGTTAGGGTTCGGGTCCGCGCGAAGGAGAAAAGAGAGAGGTCTCTAGGGAGGGGAAGGAGTGGATAGGGGAGCAAGGGCGTCGACGGGGCGGTCTTATCCTCTCCCGCAGCACGACGAATGGTGGAGCGCAGGCGGCGGGGATCAACGGACAGTGCGCCTGGATGGAGGAAGACGACGAGAAAGGAGAGCGAAGCGGTACGAGATGGAGTGGGCCGCTGCTGGGCCGGGGTGGGCTGCAGCAAAGGTTGCAGGGAAGAGGAAGGAAATGGGTTGCGCGGCCTGGGTGCTGCTGCTCTATTTTTTTATCAAAAATATCTTTCTTTTCCTGTTTTCTATTTCTGTTTATATTTTCAATTCAAATCTATTTTGAATTATTTCAGAAGTACTAGAAGGCTTTCAAAATATATAAATTAATGAGGGACCCTTTTATTCAACTTGGGTTCCAACTATTTTGATACTTTTCAAAATATTTCAAACCATTTTGAATGCTTCAAAGAGAGGGGGAGGATTAGGGTTTTAGGGTTTGATTTGTTTTCTTCAATGCACAATTTAAATGATGATGCTCATGAATGTGCAAACAAAACCCTAACTAAAGATTAAATAAAACTGGGGTGTTACACACGACGGTGACTTCCTTCATCTTTGGATCATAGATTTGAGGAGCCATGCTATCCTCATTTATGTCGCTGAGCTGTTAAGTGAAGAACCACCGTGTTAGATGAGATGGTAATAGCTAGACGGAAGAACTGGAGTATATGTCATATACAGAAAATAATCAGTTACCTTTGGGCACTTTCTCTCTACGAACATGTCGTAGGTGATAGTGAAGCCACGCTTTCTATCCTTCACCTTGACAATGTCCTTGAGGAGAAGCTTGACGGAGTCGCTCGATAAGTTGTCCTCGGAGATGCGGAGGCTATCCCTTCTATCGTTGGAATACTCGTGCATCAGCTTCGAGCGGTGCTGCATAGGCTAGATCCTCCTGATGACCCAACACATGTCTAGGTCCAATCCGGTCAAACCCTTATCTACGAACCACTCTATACGCCTTATAGCGCGGGAAGCATCGATGTCGGAGGGAAGAGAGGCCTGGGATCTCCATGTCGGGGCTTCAGCGGCAGCTCCATCGACGAAGTCCGGGTACGTTCTTTCTCGGTCGGCCAGGGGGATATCTGGACCGTAGATGTAAGTACGCTGCTAGTTCTTGCAGGACACGTGGCCGATGATGTCAAGGAACCGCCGGCCAGGCCGGATCTTAAAACTAATGGTGCCACAATTTCTGAGTTCGTCCTTGCCGGCTCCGGCTTCGCGCTTGACGGTAAAGAAATATATGAAGAGATCTAGCCTACGCTTAATCCCTAAATAACCCTCACGGAGCGCCACATAATTGCTAAGTGCTAAGATGCTATTGGGGGAGAGGTTCTGCGGCTGTACTCGGTAATGATTCAGGACAGCAAGAAAAAAGTTGGAGATGGGCGGGGAGACGACGCGTACCATCTGCGCTTTCAGGTACACTTTCTCTCCGACTTGGGGAGAAGGAGTGACCTCGCCGGTCGGTGCCGCCCGCCAGGCGAGACCCTCCGTCGCGGGGACGTAGCCCTCGTTGATCAGTTATTTGATGTCATGGTCCGTGATATCCGAACCGCGCCAGTCGCCCTTGTGCGAGTCGTACTCCTCCTCCAACAGCTCCAGCGCTGCTGGATTATGGTCGCCGCCGGTGGATTTGACCACCGCGGACTTGGGGATGACCAGGCCCTCTGGGGGCACGACGATGGAGCTCGCCGGCTTCGCCGTGGCTTTGCCCGATGCCTCCATGGAAGGGGAGGAGCTATTGCTGGCCATTGGGTGTGTTCAGTGATGACTGGGGAAGATTGGAGAGCTAGGGTTTTTTGCACGTTGCGCAGAGAGCTCGAGGAGGCGCTCGCTGGAGGAAGAAGATGATGCATGGGAGAATGAGGTGAAAAAGTAAATTTTCCACCGCATTAATATTTATGGTCTCCGGCATCAAGATTCGTGCAGCTTGATCGAATGGTTGCCGCGTAGACGAGTGTGCGATGACGTGCGCGGAAATTTTGCCACGTACCAACCGTCGCCGCCAACGGTTCGTATCGCTCGCGCAGAAAAAGTGGACGTGATTGCGTTCTCTGCATGTGTGAGTTACGAGGCGTTGATGACCTATGTCTACGTCGCCCTAGCTGTCATAGGCAGATGAACCATCACATCGGAAGATTCCGGCATGGACGGATCCAGTCCGGCTACGGAAAAGTATGATAGAAGATTCAGCAATTCTCCGACTTATAAATTGAAGATGGAGAAAACCTTGCATGGTTGTTGGGGAGGACTACAAGATGTTTCTTGACGATTTGCGGACATCCATCTAGACGGAGCATTCAACTTGAAGAGGCAAGACGACGCAAGATCTCGGAGTTCTCCGGGGGCTACTGTTGGGGATATGGTATACATGTATCATCATAGCATGTCTCTTATCCGGATAACCCGGGTGGCCCACAGTTGGTAGCATGTCCCATGGCCTGCTGGGCACCTAGTTACATGGATCCATAAGGGATGCCCATGCCGGATAAAGGAAGGCTATGGTGGAGTCACCAGCGTACCCGGAGCGTTGGAGTACAAGACACGCTAGGCTATTAATAGACAGTGTAGGACTCTGTAACCTGTCCGGCTAGGACTTTTCCCTGTAACCCTAGGACCTGGCGACTATATAAGTCGGACCTATGGGAGCCTTTAGGGCACAACCTAGTATCGATTGACATACACCTCGCACAGTGAACCTATCTCTTAACTCGGCGTATTGCCATTATAGTGATTTATACCAGGAGTAGGATTCCGCCACCGTTGTGGGATCTGAAGCTGGGTAAGCTGTGTTAACTTGTACCCGTCAACCATCTGCCTTCCCCCACGTCTCTAAACATGCACTGTGAGGACCCCCTCCATGGAATACTCGTCGGCAATACCACGACAGATGTATAGTATGTTCTCATGGACATGTTCTCCTGTTCTTTGCGCCAGCAGCACCATAGGCTAAAGAATAAATACTTTGACGGTAAGGCAAGTAAGGATATTCAAAGAACGTCTCTTATAGAATATTCTATGATTGACCAACAGTGGATAGATCTTCTCGACCTCTGGTTTGATCCAAAGGTTACGGTATGGTTTATGAAGACCGAGTCTAGATCACATTAAAAATACCTATTTGTGCATCTGTATCACTAGTCTCCTTTTGCAGATAAATGCTGAGGAAAACAAGAGGAACCGTGCCATATAACGCTTAACAAAGCGAACTAGATCTCGTGCATTGGTTGGGCAGCTGAGCGCAATAGTAAGCATGATTAGTTTTTAATCTTGTAGAGACTTTGTTCTTCTTATATTTTGATCATGTGTTCCGCACATGTTGCAGAGAGGTGCGATAAGTCTAGAGCAAAAATTCGAGGCATGCCAAACGAGCAAAAAAGATGGGCTTAATCCCTCAGCTAAGAGTGTTATTGTAAGTCTTCTATTCTATTGATATTTTGTGATGACACTCCCTTAGTGATTTATATGTTACAGCTGGATGTGTAACACTGCCTGAACTGCTTCCGAGTTTTCTTTTAATTTAATTACAGTGGATGATTTTCAACTAGCGTGAGTTTTAGTTTTGAATGCTACAAAGAGTTGTCTTGTGATATCATCCACCTGGCGATGAACAAACAGACAGATGCGATGTTTGCATAGTCCTGTTATTGAGTGTTATCAGATAGCTAGTATGATTTTTCTATAGTGTATATGATGCGTAATCAGCCATGCGAACTTGTAAGATTTGTTCATAGACATGTTAAATGTGTTGTCTACATGTTCCTCTGTAGTGGCTTCTCTTATCTCACCAATTCCTACCAACCGATAAAATTAGAGATTAAATTGAACGAGGATATGGCAAAACCTGGGAAAGACAGTCTGGGACAAAACCAAGAAGAATGTATAGAAACATTTAACATGGTACTAAAAGGCAAAGGTCATCATAACAGTACGTTCCTGTGTAATGCTGGGTTGTCGCAGTCCAAGTCCAAGTCGGTGTATTTGTCTTATCAGGAAGAAATTGTTGCAGTACGGGCTGAACAGGAAGTGCAAAGATGAACAATCGATGAGATGAGACAGAAACTATTAGCTAGTGATACAGAGTTGAAGATGTAACGAGAACAGGAGAATTCTGGAGAACTCATATATGAATAGACTCTTCTATATTGAAGATGAACCCTGAGAATGACAGGTGAGTACAGTGGTCATGTGATGGTTCCTACTACTGAGCTCACCCTGTGTTTGGGGCCATGTAATAAAAAAACGGAAGGACTATTTGTCTCGCATCATGCTTTTATCTGTTCACGCTGTGCTCCATGCAAAAAATCCTGCGCCCAAACTTCACTCTCGCAAGTCTTGGATTCATGAACCTCACAAAGTTTTTTATTCTTTGGATAAAGCGCTAAATTCAAAATCTCAGTCGATCGACAAAACCTACCACCTACCCTGTTTGACTCGGATATTTTGTATCCAATTTTGTTTGCCAATATGGTAAGTGTTTGATGACCATCCTTCAATTCATACAGAATCAGTATCATTAGTATTATTCCCTGGACGCTTCCAAAATTCAAAATTCTTAGTCAAGCGGCAAAACCTGCAGCCGACCCTATTTGAATCGGAGGTATCCACTTTTCATTATGGATAATGATCAGTCGATGTCAAACTGGACATTCAATTCCTAAAGAAGGACATACCCCTTTTTCTATTATTGCTTGGCACTAGCAAAATTACAAATATTAGGGCATGTTTGGTTTCTATCCATAATTTTCCAAGCCAGAGTTTGGTAAAGTATGGAAGCCACAAAGTGTGGCAAAGAATGAAGCCAAACTTTGGCAAAAGTTGGCAAGAAAATTAACTCTATGACAAGTGGGCTATATAATTAATGAAGTGTGGCAAAAACTAAACACAAGCTAAACAACTTGTGGCTGCCAAAGTTTGGCTTGGCAAACTATGGCTGGGAACCAAACGAGCCCTTAGTCTACGCATTAATTGTGGTCATGGATGATGAGTTGACGTGACTCTGGGACTTGAATTCCTGGACAGATAGCGTACGGTCTACTAGCTTTTTTCTATTAACTTGGACGCTAGCAACAAAATTCAAAGTTGTAATTGAGCGGAAAATTCCCCCTGACTCAGATGCATTTCGTGCGCCTCTGTTTCAAACATTTTTAGGCAAAATCTCCCACTGTTGGAGTACCATTTTTCTAGTACTATTATTATTAGATGGACGCTAGATAATTTCAAAATCTCAATCGAGCGGCAAAACCACCCACCAACCTTCCCACCCCTCCGTTTCAAAAAAATTGAGCCAAAATGTCCCACCGGGTAGTACCATTTTATTAGAATAGAAGATAGGCGCTAGCCAAATTCAAAATCTCAATCGAGCGGCAATATCACACATCGACCTTGAAGCATTTCGCGCTCCTCTGTTTCTAAAGTCGACAAATCGATAGGCTATAGTCAGTATCTTGGGGGCACGATCGTAATTTGTATCATGTTCACCTCTATGCTCCAGATTCGCGCAATTTTACCCGCCGGCCCTCCCAAAAATCCCAAGCTCCTCTGTCCCCTCCACTACCACCGTGTGCACTGTCCAGCGGCAATTCCACAATGGCCTGAGCCGCTTGAGTTGCGGTCTCGTGCACCGCCACAAAGTCGCCTCACCGGCACCCACCCTACCAGATCTAGTTCACCGTGATTCTATGCCATGGAAGTGGAGCTGCGGTCTTGTTTACCATGCTGATGGTGTCATCGACCGCTGAAGCTCTGCTTCCCCGCTGCCGAATCCTACCCAACCGTACCGGAGCCGCCTCACCGGCGTCCACCGGATGGGATCTAGTTCAAAGAGTTCCATGTCCACCACTCTATACCACCTACACGGGCATTGTCGTTCACTGCATCGGATCTGCCTCAGCGACGCTCTCGTCCATTGCGCCGGATCTGCCTCAGCGTCTCTCTGGTCCGACGTGCTCAAGCTGGCATCAACCGCCCAAGATCTTCTTCCCCGGCCTCCCAAGATCTACTGACCCGCAACTGCAGCACCCTCGGTGACCTGCACGTCACCCGCATAGTACCGATGGTGCTTAGACGCCTCTCCGACTGAGGTAACCTAATCTCCAACTCCTTTTTGTTTTGTCAGCAATATAGCAGGTTAAAGCCTGTCGTAGTGAACTTCATTTTTGTAATCATGCTAGTACATACAAGTCATTGGGCATGTCTATCTTTGTGCTACATACAAGGTCAATGGACATGTTTGTTTGCATTCGTTGCTCTACAAATTTCAAGTAATGCACATGTTCCTAGCTACTCCCTACAACATTAATTGCCTGATATTGTGTAGCTTTTGCAAAATGTATAGTAAGTGAAAAATATTAGTGTGGATTTCCTGCTCCATAGTTACTGAATCTGTATGGTTCGTCCTGAGCTAAGTTCCTGCTATTATTTCCTCCCTAGCATAGCTCTGCTATCCTATAGTACCTGTTTAAACTCTTTGTACTAGTTCGATAATAAATTTGTTGTTGCTATCTGGATCTTTAAAAGATGCAACACTTACTGTTTGTTTTTCTTTGCATAGAGCTCAAAAGGGAACATAGAACATGTTAGTTTGCGCGGCCTCTTCTATAGGTTCACAAGTGCCATGTCATTGTTTCCTTATCTGGTGCTGTTTCATCCTAAGCAACGACATAACTATCCTCTACTGTGTAATTCATTCTTTGTTTGAATTCCTGCTCTGCAAGTGCTGGCATGATGCCATTATAATCTATGTCTCGTTCATCCTTACATACTCCTACGAAAGTAACTGCATGCCTATTGTGTAGCTCACTGAAAATTCTGAGTCACCCAATGTCTCTTGCATTCCAGGATATACTACTGCTTCCATATATATTTGTTAAAATGACTTGGCTAGTTTATATTTACTAAAATTCTAGGAAACACTCTGTCCTATTGCTCAATTAATCTGTAGCCACACTTGTACAATGCTTGCTTGTACTGTACTGTTTTACAGGTTCACAAGCAATGACATTATATTTCATGTCTAATGGTTCGTCCTAAGCAGTGACATAGATATCCTCTACTGTATATATCGTTCATTCGTAGTTTGCATTCTTACTCTACTAGGTCGCTTATGATGGCTTTATAATTTCTATTTGGTTCCTAGCTATGACATTAACTGCATTCCCATTTTTATCTCATAGTGAATTCTGGGTCACCCAACATCTCTTGCATTCCAGGATAAACGACTACTTCCATATATATTTGTTGAAATGACCTGG
This sequence comes from Avena insularis, assembly GCA_023614405.1. Classification (NCBI taxonomy): domain Eukaryota; kingdom Viridiplantae; phylum Streptophyta; class Magnoliopsida; order Poales; family Poaceae; genus Avena; species Avena insularis. The sequence continues at coordinate 54,202,709 of CM042685.1, read as the reverse complement.
CCAGTTTATATTTGCTGAAATTATAAGAAACACTTTGATTGATTACTCATTTCATTGTATGCACACTTGTCTAGTGCTTTCATGTCCTCTTCTATAGGTTCTCTAGAGACACCATTATATTTCTAATATGGTGCTGGTTCATCCTAAGCAACGACAAAACTATCATCTATTGTGTAATTCATTCGTGGTTTGTGTTCCTGCTCTGCAAGTTCTTGCATGATTCCATTATAATTTCTTTCTCGTTCATTCTTAGCACGAAAGTAACTACATGCCCATTGTGTAGCTCACCACAAATTCTGAGTCACCCAACGTCTCTTGCATTCTAGGATATACTACTTCTTCCATATATATTTGTTGAAATGACCTGGATAGTTTATATTTGCTGAAATTCTAGGTGACACTTTGTTCGATTGCTCAATTCATTTGTAGGCACACTTGTGTAATGCTTTCTTGTCCTGTTCTACTGGTTTACAAGCAATGCCATTATATTTCATATCTAATAGTTTGTCCTAATCAGCGACATAGTTATCCTCTATATATAGTTCATTCGGGGTTTGCATTATTGCTTTGCAAGTTCTCTTGTGATGCCATTATTATTTCTGTTCGGTTCCTAGCTACGACAGTAACTCCATGCCCATTGTGTATCTCATTGCAAATTCTAGGTCACCCAACGTCTCTTCCATTCCAGGATAAATGACTACTTCCATATACATTTATTGAAATGACCTGGATAGTTTATATTTGGTGAAATTCTAAGAAACACTTTGATTGATTACTCATTTCATTGTACGAATACTTGTCTAGTGCTTTCTTGTCCTCTTCTATAGGTTAACTAGAGATGCCATTATATTTCTAGTCTGGTGCTAGTTCATCCTAAAGCAACAACATAACTATCCTCTACTGTGTAGTTCATTCGTGGTTTGCATTCCTGCTCTACAAGTTCTGGTATGATGCCATTATAATTTCTATCTGGTTCATTCTTAGGTACGACAGTAACTGCATGCCATTGTGTAGCTCACCGCAAATTCTGAGTAAACCAACATCTCTTGTCTAATGCTTGCATGTCCTGTTCTATAATTTCACAAGCGACACCATTATATTTCGTATCTGGTTCATCCTAAGCAACGACCTAACTATCCTATACTGTATAGTTCATTTTCGGTTTGCATTCCTGCTCTAGAAGTTCTATGATGGTGCCATTATAATTTCTATCTTGTTCATTCTTAGCTACGACAGTAACTACATGCCATTGTCTGGTTTATTCTTCTACTTTATTCTTCTATATATATATTTGTTGAAATGACCTGGATAGTTTATATTTGCTAAAATTCTAGGCCACACATTGTTATATTTCTCGTTTCATGGTAAACACACTTGTTTAATGCTTTCTTATTCTGTTTGTCTAACGTGATGGTTAATATATTTTAACCATTGACCAGTAATAAACTCCAGTTCATAGCTAGCTCCTGACATATCAGTTAAATGAGTTGTTTGGCTTGTTTGATTTATTAACTTGTTATTACTTAGTTTCATACTACAGTTATTGCTATATCCATCAAAGAGGGGGCTGCAGTATCATGTCTCACGTTTGTTTTCCAATGTAGATCTCACACGCAAAAGGGAGATGCAGGTGATGGCGAAAGAAAATTGAGAACCGCTATCAAGTCGATTGTCAACTGAAATGCCGATTTTTCTTTCCCTTGAGTTGAAAATATGTAATAATTTTAAGTAGTTTGCATTTGATGTAATATCTATACTGATTGCAATAGGCCATGTAGGCATTTAGTTGATTCCGTCCACACATAAAGTTAGGCGGTACCATACGAGCGCTAGCCAGGTCGATTAGGATACAATATCGCGCTCTGTATTTGCCTGTCTTGTATTAGGCCGACGATGAACAGTAAAAATGCTCACGTATTGTACACCTTTTATGGTACCAAAATGGGTTCTAGAAATGCAGAAACTGTAAAAGACCGTAAAAGTAACAGGGCCGACCCACATGAGAGATTAGTAAAAGTAACATGCCAGAACAGTGGCAGCCCAAAACAGTAAAAGGCCAAACAGTAAAAGGCCGAAACAGTAAAAGGAAGAAATATTAAAAGGCCAACACCATATAAGGCCGAAACCACAGCATACCGAAATAGTAACAGGACAAAATAGTAACACTCAAAATAGTAGGGAACATAAAAATAACGGACTAGAACCTTAAATTGCCAAAACAGTAACGGGACAGAAAATTTCCAAGATCACAGCAGGCCATAACAGTAACATGCCTAGTTTGCACCAGGCCGGAATAGTAACAGGCCGAGGAACTCACCAGGTTAAAACATTAATGGGCCTAAACATGGGCCGGACATTTACGGGCCTGAACGGTAGGGCCCAAAGTATATGGGCCCGGTCCGAATAGTACGTGGATATACAGTAATGGACCGAAAAGGTTACGGGCCAAAGCGGTCTGGCCAAAAGGGCCCATTTCAAACAGTGTAGGGCGGGCCACTAACGGGCCCAGTTATTTATGGGCCGTGTGAATGGGCCAACTTCAAAAAACGTGTGTGGAAACAGTAATGGGCCGAAAAGTTTACGGGCCGCCTATGGTTGCACCAGTGGGCCCATTTGTAATAGTGCGTGGCAAAACAATAATGGGCCACGATCCTGTTGGGCTTCCTTAATGGGCCATCCCACTTAATAATTACCAGGCCTGGTCTAGGCCTGTCTTCTAGCATGGTTTTATTGATAGTTAACGATGTGAAGTCGCCATTAACGACGCTCGCCACGTGGCAGTTTGCATGACGTCAATAGTCAACACGTCTAGCGAACACATCTATGACGGAATAACTTTTTGTGGCTGAAGGGTGCCATCTGTCTGTAAGATCTCTCCCTTTATAAAGGTAAGGATCCCTGTGATTGCAATGCTAGTCCCTGAATCAATGCTAGCATCCACAGTTTAAGATAAAGTACACAGAAACAAAGGTCATTATTACATATCATTCCAGAGACAAACATAGTTTTTTTACAAACTCCATGGCCACAGGCCTAATACAAGAGTTCAAATATATAATAAGATAAATAAGTCTTCATCTTCATGTGCCACAGGCAAGAATGTTGAGTGTAGACTCATAACCCCTAATCATTATCAGAATAACCTGCAACATCACAAGTTACAGCCACAGTGGGTCAATACATTGGAATAGTATTGGCAAGTGATACCTTAGAAGAATATTAGTAGTCTAGATACTATATGCATTTTGGCTAAGTGTAGCTTAGGCTTACTTTTCTCAAAATAGGTTTTACCTATTAGTTGAAAACACTAAGTTTTTCTTTGACAAAACTTTCCCAAGGAACCACCAATAGAAATTGGTGAACCTTCACCCTTGTTCAACCACAAGTTTTTACTTAGAAATTGGGATGAGGAGATTCTTGATAGCTTCCATGTCTTGATGCTCAAGTTGTCCAATACCAGGGACATGGCTAAGTACTTAGATTCTTCCATCTATAGAGGTTGTGCGCTTTCCCCACAAGACTTGATTTTCACCAAGACAGGACCTTTCAGAAGCCTTACCTTAGACCAAATGGACGCACTCCAATCTATCATCCCACTACCACCAACTGTCCAAATGGCTAAGTTATTGCAACCTATATGATCCAGGCAGAGCCCATAATGCCATGTGGCTGCACTAGAAGCTTCTTAACATGTGGCATCTCAAATCCCTTTGTTCTTGGGTGGCTTTCCACAAGTGAGATACAGAAGGTAAACCATAGACATGGGCCTTGTGTAACCACTCAACACAAAACATTCTTTCCATTCCACCCAGGTGTTTGATTCACTTAGTTGTTTTATTAAACAAAAACACAAGTCCAAAGACTTAGAAATATTTTCTCATAGCATGAATATATAACCACCCATGGTTGCTACTAGCTAGGCTAAGCATGGAAATGGTAAGCATCTTAACTTAGGATTTCCCAATCATAGCATATAGATCAAAATATTCATGCAAGTCTATACAAAATATTTCTAGTGCATAGTTGTAATATATAGGAATGAAATCATGAAGCACCACTTGCCTTGGTAGTTTGGGGAGTAGCAACAATCTTCACAATCACAATCACTATTTGCACCCAAATCTACACATAAAATAATGGCACCAACATCACATACAAAAATATATACAAGCAAAAATATATGAATGCATGCAAAATGCCATGTGAGGATTTTCTAAACCAAACAAGACAAGTATATAGTACTGATTCATAAACAAGTCCAAAACATGCCAAATAAACTTTATTTGAACAACAAAACATTTTTCTGTAAAAACAACCATTTTACAGAGGCAAAACATTAAACACATTGCATAAACAGAAAGGATTTTCTCTCCTGATTCTGTTTTTAAAACCAGAGTCTGGCCACGTGGCATGTTTCTATTCGCCCATACCGTTTCGCGTGGATCGACTGACGTGGACCGTCAGATCTAACTTAAATCGCACGGCCAGATCTGTTCCTTACCCCTTCGTTTAAGTGATCTATATAACACGTAGGATCTAGATCCAACGGTTCGCGATCAAGCGACCAAGGCCTGGCGGCGCTGGCGACGGTGGCGCAGTGGTGGCGCTCTGTCAGCGACTCTCCGGCGAATACAGAGAGGGCTGGGGTGTGTGGCGTGGCTTACCAGATTCGCACGAACATGAGGAAGCTCAACATGGTCTTTGCTTGGACAGGGGTGCACTGGCACGGCCGGAAATCCTCGTCGGAGTTTGCTTTCGCATCGGGTGCTCACTGCCAGAGATTGAGGCAACGTTCTACGGCGCAATAAGATGCACGGAAAACATTAGGAGATGCACAAAGGCCAGGCGAACACGGTCGTGTGAACTAGGGATCAAGGGGCGGTCTGTTCTTACTGTGATTGCTCGTCGGAGTTGGATAGCGCTTCGGTTGTTTGCGGACTTCGACGGAGACGACGACCTTTGGCGATATAGAGTAAACAGAATGTGTGAGAAGATGCGCACGGGCAAGACAAGCAAGCTCGTATGGACGAGAGGTGGAGGGGAGCACGGGGTTCACCGGAATAGGTCGGGCAACGGAGTTGCAGCTCGAATTGCCGGCAGCCTGGTGGCGGAGTGGAGGTGCTGTGTGAGGGGAAAGGCTCGCGGTGCAGAGGGATTTAAGTAGGCAGGGGGCTCGACAGAAAACGCCTACAAATTCAATGGAAATTACGCCGCGTGATCAACGCCAGCAACGGCCAGCGGCGACGTGTTCTTCGAGAGATTTGGGGAAGACGACTGGCGTGAGGGCCTAGTAGTCAGGGGAGGGTGGGTTCACGGGTGAGAAAACAGAGGGAAGGGAGGACCCGGGTGGGCTGATTGGCTTGCTGGGCTGGAATGGTGGCGCCAGGCCCAGTTGGGTTTTCCAATTCTTTTTCTTTTCCAGAATGAATTACAGGATTCATTTTCAAACAATTCAAAAGCATTTGAAATCCAAACCTTTTATGGATTTTTGTAAAGTATAAACTTCATAATATTAGACATAAAACCTTACTGTCTCATTGGACTTGCTTGGTCTTATTGGAAAAATCAAAATAAACAGTGCCTTAGCACTTGGTTTAAATAGGTTTTGAAAATGGTTTAAAACTATATTTGTTTTGAGAAATTTTTTGCCCAAACTTTGATCACAATCAAACCAAACCTATGAACTCACAACAATGGTTTTAAAACAAATATTCCTTCACTAGAGAGTGGTAATAGATCAATGATTACTCACATAAAATAATAGCACTAAGTGCTTCTGTTTTCTAGAAATGAGTTTGAAATTGATCCCTAAATGATATGCCTGCATGAATGATATGCAATCTTTGAAAACATGATTTTAGGGATGTTACAAATCTAGCCCCCTTAAGGTGAATCTCTCCCTCGAGATTCGGTTTGGCTAGCAAATAGGTGTGGGTGGTCTTTCCGAAGATCATCTTCTCTTTCCCATGTTGCTTCTTCTTCGGAATGATGGTTCCGTTGAACTTTGCAGAATTTGATAGTCTTTGTCCGAGTAACTCTTTCTGCAGTCTCAAGAATCTTGATAGGTTTTTCCTCATAAGTGAGGTCACTTTCCAATTGGACCTCCTCCAAAGGTATAGTATCCTTCAAAGAAGTCTCTTCCATCTCTTGATGGCATTTCTTAAGCTGACTCACATGAAACACATTGTGAACAGCAGACAATGATTCTGGCAATTCAATCTCATAAGCTACTTCTACTTTACGACTCAGAATCTTGAATGGTCCAACATATCTTGGGGCCAATTTACCTTTGACACCAAATCTCTTCACTCCACGAAGTGGTGACACTCTAAGATAAGCTCTATCACCCACTTCATAGGTGACCTCTCTACGCTTAGGATCAGCGTAGCTCTTCTGTCGGGACTGTGCTATCTTCAATATGTCCTTAACTAGTTTGACTTTCTCTTAAGTCTCTTTGATTAGTTCTGGTCCGAACAAACTTCTTTCTCCCACACCATTCCATAACAATGGGGTGGTACACTTTCTCCCATAGAGAAATTCAAATGGTGCCATCTCAATATTGGCTTGATAGCTGTTATTCTGAGTAAGGCAGACTTTCATCCCAGCTAGCTCCATAGTCTAGGGCACATGCCCTCAACATATCTTCAAGAATCTGGTTGGTCCTTTCTGTCTGTCCATCAGTCTGAGGATGAAAAGCAGTGCTGAATTCCAACCTCGTTCCCAATGACTCATGTAGTTGCCTCCAAAAATTAGAAGTGAATTGAGTTCCCCTATCAGACACAATACTCTTGGGTACTCCATGTAGACATACAATCCTACTCATATAGATCTTGGCTAACTTGGCACTTGTATAGGTTGTCTTTATGGGTATGAAATGAGCCACTTTAGTTAAGCGATCCACTACTACCCAAATAGAATCATATTGTAACATCCCTAAAATCATGTTTTCAAAGATTGCATATCATTCATGCATGCATATCATTTAGGGATCAAATATCAAACCAATTTCAAGAAACAGAAGCACTAAGTGCTATTATTTTATGTGAGCATGCATTACTCTAATGCCACTCTCAAATGAGAGTATAATTGTTTTAAACCAAGCTTTGTTTGCTCTCATGTTGTCTTGGTTGAATGTTTTGGACAAAATTTTACAAAACAAATATGGGTTTAAAACCATCTTCAAAACATATTCAAATCAAGTGCTATGGCTCTGTTTATTTTAATTTTACCAATAAAACCTAGCAAGCCCAAGGATACAGCAATGTTTTATGTCTAAATTTATGAAGTTTATACTTTACAAAAATCCAGAAAAGGTTTGGAGTTCAAATGTTTTTGAATTGTTTGAAAATGATTCCTGAAATTCATTCTGGAAAAAGAAAAAAGAAATTGAAAACCCAACTGGGCCTGGCGCCAGCTATTCAGCCCAGCAGCCCACCCGGGCCACTCCTCTCTCTTTCTTTCCCCACCCGCGCTCGCACACACCCACTCACTGACACCCCGGACCCACTGCCACGTCAAGTTCGTCGTCAATCTCGCGCTGAAGACCTGCTCGCCGTGGCCGTTTCTTCCCGACGCAAATGCGCTTAATTGGCATTGATTGCTCGCGAGATTCTCGCCCCTGCTCCGCCTACTTAACCCCCACCCCTCTACGACCATTTCCCCTCACTCAGCGCCCCCACTCCGCCACCAGGCTGCCCACACTCTTGCTTACACCGCCGCAGTACCGAGCCACTTCGGCAAGCAATTACAGTGAGCTCCGACCGCCCCTCTGCTTCTGGTTCATATGACCGTGACCGCCACATCCTTGTGCATCTGCTGACACCCCTGGTTTGCCTGCTCGTGACCCAGGTCGCCGTCTTCGTTTCGCCACGCAGAACACAGAGCCGCGCCAACTCCGACGAGCAATAGCGGTATGAATCGAGCGCCCCTTGTCCCCTCTCTGATCCTGTCACGTTCGCCACGGCTTTGTGCATTCCCTAACCCCACTGGTTCGTGCTAGGGTGATCTACATTGTTGGCAACAACACCGTCTACAAGCACCCGACACCGCGCGCAACTCCGACGAGGTCCTGCCGCCGCGTCCGTGAGCCCCTCGACAAAGTACTGCCATGTTGAGCTTCCTCGTGACCGTTCTAGTCTGGTAAGCCACGCCACACACCCCAGCCCCTCCTGTATTCGCCGGAGCGTCGCTGACAGAGCGTCGCCGCCGCGCCAACGTCGCCAGCGCCGCCAGGCTTTGGTCGCTTGATCGCGAGCCGTTAGATCCAGATCCAACGTGTAGAAATAGATCACTTAACGAAGGGGTATGGAACATATCTGGCCGTGTGATTTAAGATAGATCTGACGGTCCATGTTAGTCGATCCGCGCGAATCGGTATCGACGAATCAGAACACGCCGCGTGTCTGTAGGTTTGATTTAAAATCAGAATTTAGATCTATTAGATGTTTAAACTTGTAAAATTCATAACTTTTGATTCCCACGTCCAAATTTGACAAATCTTATATCATTGGAATCAGGAGAGAAAATCCTTTCTGTTTATGCAATGTGTTTAATGTTTTGCCTCTGTTAAAATGATTGTTTTTACAGAAGCATTTGTAGGCATAATTTATGTATAGTAATTATTTGAAAAATGTTATGTTATTCAAATAAAGTTTATTTGGCTTATTTTGAACTTATTTATGATTCAGTACTATGCACTTGTCTTGTTTGGTGTAGGAAATCATCACATGTCATTTTGCATGCATTCATATATTTGGCTTATTTTGAACTTATTTTGTATGTGATTTGGTGCCATTACTTTATGTGTAGATTTTGGTGCAAATAGTGATTGTGATTGTGAAGATTGTTGCTACTACCCAAACTACCAAGGCAAGTGGTGCTTCATGATTTTATTCCTATGTTTTTCAACTATGCACTAGAAATATTTTACTAGACTTGCATGAATATTTTGATATAGATGCTATGCTTGCGAAATCCTAGTAGTTGTAGAATTGCTAGAAATTTATAAGTTAAGATGCTTATCAATGCCATGCTTAGCCTAGCTAGTAGCTACCAACGGTGGTTATATATTTATGCTATGAGAATATATTTCGAAGTCTTTGGACTTGTGATTTTGCTTAATAAAACAACTAAGTGAATGAAACACCTGGGTGGAATGGAAAGAATGGTTTGTGTTGAGTGGTTACACAAGGCCCATGTCTATGGTTTACCTTGTGTATCTCACTTGTGGAAAGTCTCCCAGGAACAAAGGGATTTGAGATGCCATATGTTAAGAAGCTTCTAGTGCAGCCACATGGCAATATGGGCTATGCCTGGATCACATAGGTTGCAATAACTTAGCCATTTGGACAGTTGGTGGTAGTGGGATGATAGGTTGGAACGCGTCCATTTGGTCTAAGGGAAGGCTTCTGAAAGGTCATGTCTTGGTGAAAATCAAGTCTTGTGGGGAAAGTGCACAACCTTTGCAGATGGAAGAATCTAAGTACTTAGCCATGTCCCTGGTATTGGACAACTTGAGCATCAAGACATGAGGCTATCAAGAATCTCCTCATCCCAATTTCTAAGTAAAAACTTGTGGTTGAACAAGGGTGAAGGTTCACCAATTTCTGTTGGTGGTTCCTTGGGAAAGTTTTGTCAAAGAAAAACTTAGTGTTTTCAACTGATAGGTAAAACCTATTTTGCAGCTCGAATTGCCGGCAGCCTGGTGGCGGAGTGGAGGTGCTGTGTGAGGGGAAAGGCTCGCGGTGCAGAGGGGTTTAAGTAGGCAGGGGTCTCGACAGGAAACGCCTGCAGATTCAATGGAATTACGCCGCGTGATCAACGCTAGCAATGGCCAGCGGAGACGTGTTCTTCGCGAGATTTGGGGAAGATTCCGATGACGTGGACGGGGCCCAGTAGTGAGTGAGGAGGGGGTTGGTTCTACGCGGGTGAGAAAACAGAGGGAACGGAGGACCCGGGTGGGCTGATTCGCTTGTTGGGCTGGAATGGTGGCGCCAGGCCTAGTTGGGTTTTCCAATTCTTTTTTTTTCCAGAATGAATTTTAGGATTCATTTTCAAACAATTCAAAAGCATTTGAAATCCAAACCTTTTCTGGATTTTTGTAAAGTATAAACTTCATAATATTAGACATAAAACCTTGCTGTATCATTGGACTTTCTTGGTCTTATTGGAAAAATCAAAATAAACAGTGCCTTAGCACTTGGTTTAAATAGGTTTTGAAAATGGTTTAAAACTATATTTCTTTTGAGAATTTTTTTGCCCAAACTTTGATCACAACCAAACCAAACCTATGAACTCACAACAATGTTTTTAAAACAAATATTCCTTCACTAGAGAGTGGTAATAGATCAATGATTGCTCACATAAAATAATAGCACTAAGTGCTTCTGTTTTCTAGAAATGAGTTTGAAATTGATCCCTAAATGATATGCATGCATGAATGATATGCAATCTTTGAAAACATGATTTTAGGGATGTTACAGCCACGGTCGAAAAAATACCGTGGTAGAATCATTTGTGACGGGTCTTCTACCATGAAGGGCATCCTTCGTAGAAGGCTTTTCAGCCACGAAAGACGGACCATCAACCATGAAAATCGTTCGTTGTAGAAGGACATTTTTCTTGTAGTGAGTCCATATTCTACCTCCTGTTGTTCAACAACTACATCAGAGAAGCCGAGGGCTTGGTCATCTTACGCTTCTCCTATCAAACAGCAGCAGCTGTGAGGTGGTCGATATGTCCAAAAACGGCCACAGGGATGTTTTGGACATCGAGCGGCCGGAATGCACCTTCTTGGAGTGGCAACATACCGAGAAACCATGCGACCATGCATTGGTATTCTTGGTGAAGAAAAGAACTCTGCCACATTTGCATCAATATTTGTCTGAATACTTCTCTCTAGAAAAGTTCAGAGCTGTGTACGCTAGTTCCATTGAGACCTGTATAGACCCATCTCAGTGGCCTCAAGTCCAACAGAGTTTTCAGTTGTGCCAGCCAGTAACAAAAAGGGGCAGAGGAAGACTACCGATGAAGAGGTTTAGGAATTTTCTGGAGAGGGTGGGTTCGGCTTTTAGTGGTAGCAAGAAGGGCAAAAATCGATGCAAGACCTTTCATCTTATAGGCCATAGAGCAATGGGGTGTCCTCTTAATACTCCCAAACCTAGGTATGATATGGTACCTATACAATTTTTTTGGCCGTACTCTATAGATATTAGGTGCTTAACCATGTCCTGTTTTTTGACAGGAAGCGCAAGGTAAGAAACATGACTGCGGACTCAGTGATTTTGCAGCGGGAAGAAAATCAAAATGAGTGGAGTGATGATGTTGAACATGACTCTGATGAATATTGTTCTGACTTCCCTTACCCCGGAGATTCATAGTACATGAAGGTAAGAAAGTTTTCACCCAAGAAGATGAGGAAGGCGGGCAATGAAGAAGACATATGACACCGAGGCAAAGAAGTTGGCACCCAGGAAGGGTAAGAACGCTAGCTAAGAATAAGCATAATAATGTGTTGATCTCGAACCTATCTATGTATTCGGTAAAATTATGGAGCTTTGTTCGTGGGAATTGTCGAGCAAAACAAGCGTGTAGTGGTGTCTAGGACAATATGAGTTATTTCACGTTGTCATACATATCCATTCGTTGACTATGTAATCCCTATCTCATAGCGAGTTGAGTTTTGGTTATGGCTAAAGTCACATGTTGAAGCCGAATTTGTGAATGTGCCATTACTATCTATATAATCGCAGCACCGGAGACAAGGCGGATTGCTTCTCCAGTTTGATGGATGGTAGTGCCACAGACATAATTTACATAAGCGCTTACTGGTTGCGCTAGTCAGATTAAATCCCTGCTTTTAGAATTACACTTATTAAAACGTTCTGAGCTGAAAAACAAGTTCGAAGGTGCTATAATCCCATGAAGCAACCATTTATTTCAGCTATTGGAAAATGCCATGGATGGTAGTGGCAACATAAACAACAAAGGAAACAGATAATGAGGAAAATGTTTCCACTTTTCGGCCTAATCTTTAGCTCGTCTATCTCACCAGCTTGCTTTCGCAACTTAGCATGCACGCCTTCTCCCTGCTCCTGCCTCCCCTTTATCTGGCAAAGCTCCGGAACTCTCGCTCTAGCGCACGAATTTCCTCTTTCTTGTCCCACACAGCATCACGAAGATCCTGATCAAACGCTTTGTGAAAACCTGTAAGGGGCTCTTCGATCCACACAAACTTTTCACATCCCGATCCCCTCCCTTCCTACGAACAATCAAATCAAACAACACAAAATTACATAACACTTCTCGGATTGGGGTTACCAATTGCGCATAACATACGAGGTTCTCGCTCTAATACTGCAGTTGCTGAATTTTCCTGCAGTATTTTTCTCGGTCCAAGAAATCCATCTTGGCATCTTCTCACCGCACAAACACATCTCGGGGTAGTAATCATAGGGCATCTTCCGGTACCTGATGGGGGCACCCTCCTGGCGGTGTTGACACGACCCTGATTTTGCCCAAGACAAACTGCATGAGCTGCGAGCCATGGGAAAGGGCAACAAGGGCAGAGGAAAGAGGGGACGCCATAGGATCCTTGGATGTAAAAGAAGGGGAATGCTAAAACATGATTTGCCCCATCCAGTAATTGGATCGCGGTTACCAATTCGCAAGCATACGAGGTAACCTCTCTAATGTCGTAGTTGCTGAATTTTCCTGCAGTATTTTCGTCAGTCAAGGAAATCCATCTCGGCATGTTCTCACCTCACAAACACATCATATCCGGGTAGTAATCGTAGGGCGTCTTCCGGTACCTGATGGGGGCACCCTCCTGGCAGCGTTGAGCCGACCCTAATTCCACCCGAGACGAACTACATGAGGTGCGATCCATGGGCTATGGGGTAGGGAGGGCAGAGGAAAGAGGGGGCGGTGGAGGATCCTTGGATATCAGAGCAGGGGAATAGTGAAGCGTGATTTATCCCACCTAGTAACTCGAGGAGAATCCTACCGTCCACTTTGGGCGGATAGGTGGGCATCCTCCAAATCTCACGCCTTCGTTGTTCAAGGGCCCTTTCACGCTCATTGACCGAATTTATTTGGCCTCATGCCCACCTACATATTGCTTGGAGGACTTGCCGAGTAGCCAGACATGCCTGGTCCCATAGTTTTTCATCCTCCCCGTACACCCTGGATCAGAAAAATCTGCCTGAGATTTTCATGGCTCGCGGTGGCAGATCCATCCACTCCGGCGCTCGCAGTCAGGCTCGCCGCGGCGGATCCACCCCTAGATCCTACCGTCGCAGTAAAAAATGGCCATGGTTTCTTGAGCGGAATGGCTGCGCTGCATCTCTGAGCTCGGACCCTCCTATCTGCAGAAGCACTGCAGAGGCGTGATGCTCGAGCAGGAGCCGCCAGGCACAATGGGGTTCGATGATTGCCACCCCGTCCCCTTCATCATTGTTGATTCCGACAAGAAGGAAGACGGAGACGATGCAATGAAGAACACCATTGAAGCTTCCGTAGCAAAGGTCAAGCCATGATCAGGAGTGGATGTCGTTGGGAACGGCATGGAGGGGCCACCAATCGAGGTGGACTCCGATGATAGTGGCTGATCTAGGTCTAGATGTTGCTTAGGTTGGTTGCAACTTTGGTTCTATTTATTGCGAGTACAATTAATGTAATGGGTTTGGCAAGCTGCAATGGGAATTATGGATAGCTATGTTCAGCGCAATTACAAGCCCTCGTGCTTCCACAATAGAAATTGTGTATGTGCCCTTTGCATGTGGCAGAATCCACGTAGATTCCGCTTAAACAAACAACAAAGTCAGATTACAACCATCAGAATAAATGAAGAAAGAAAGGCATAAGATAGATGAACATACTCCCAATTTGTTTTCAGAAGACCCTATTAGTTCAGACTTTAGACCACTTGGTTGACAAATATACTACTACATTTTGTTTCGAGCATTCCGACACACAACTGAAAATCCACAAACATGATTTATCTTGGGCTCCTACTAGTTTATACTTCAGACCACTTGGTCGACAAATACTATTACCATTAATAACTTCCAGAATCAATGGAATTGATTCGGCTTGATTTGGGGAAGAAACTGGCGGCGACGGCGTGGTCAGCGGCGCGTGAATGAGGATGATGAGCTAGCGTGGCGACGACATGATGCAGGGCCTAGTGGTCAGATACTGCGGGGTAAGGTTCGCGCGGGTGAGAGAGGGGGTAGAGGGAGAGAACCCCGGGTGAGCTTATTGGGACAGAAGAGCTGCTGGGCTGAAAGGGTAGTGCTGGGTTTTTTTTTCTTCTCTTTTTTCTTTTCCAATTGGATTTTCAGGAATGAATTTGAAACCCTAATTCAAACTTGTTTGAATTCAAACCGTTTCTAGATTTTTGTACTGTGAACCTTGTACTCAAAAGTGTGAAAAACACATCTGCTCACTCAAAAACACTTTGGTATTTTGAAAATAAAAATAAAACCATGCCTCATATGAATATAATAGATAGGCATAAAACTGGTTTTATTTGATTTCAAACCTTCAAATTTTTTATGCAAGCTCCAAATGCTATAATGATATGAATGCAATACATGATTTTGCATTTGATGAAATTTGGGACGTTACACAAGGTTTACCAGACTCCCGTGAACACGAGGAAGCTCAAGGTGGAACTAGCTTGGTTAGGGGCGTACTATCGCGGCCGTGGGAGCTCGTCGGAATTGGTCCTGACATTGGGCGCTTGCGAACGGAGACGGTGGCGATGAACTATGTCACTAGAAGGCAGACGAAGGGCATCAGGACGTGCACAAAGTCATAGCACACACAGTGGTTTGAACTAGATGGCAAGGGGCGTGCGGACCTTACCAGAATTACTCGTCGGAGTCGAGCGGTGCTTTGGCTGTTCGCGGAGGTTGACGGTCACGGTGACCTGGGGAGATACAGGACGAACCAGGGGCATGATTAGGTGCGCAAGAGGATGGCGAACAAGACCGCATCAACCAGAGGGGGAGGGGTGGACGGAACTCACCATAATTACTTGTCGGCGTTCGTCGAGCAGCGGTGGTGCAAGCTCGAATATTGGCAGCCTGGGGGCGCTAAGTGGGGGCTAGGTGAGGGGAAATGACCGTTGAGAGGTGGTGCTTAAGTAGCCGGAGCAGGGGCAGCCATCACGCGGTGAATCAATGCCAATTAAGGAAATTCATCCGCGGCAGTGAACGGGAGAAATGGGCGGCGACGGCATCGTCAGCGGGCGCAGGGTTTGGGGACGAAGGGGTGAGGTGGCACTGGGCCTAGTGGTTAGCGAGTGCGAGGTACGGCTCGCACGGTGAGAGAGGGAGGAGAGGGAGAAAATCCCGGGTGGGCTGTTCGGCCGAATGTGGGTCTGGATTAGATAGGTGGCGCCAGTTTTATTTTTTTTCCTTTGCTCCTTTCCTTTTTCTGTTTTGATTTTTAGAAATGATTTTGAACCCTAATTCAAATCTGTTTGAATTCAAACCTTCACGAAAATTTTATAAGATGATCCTAGAATCAACAAGTGTGCTGAACACATCTATTCATTCAAAAACACTTTGGTCTTTGAAATAAAAACAAAACCATGCCCCATATATAATATATAAAGTGGGGTTTAAATATGGTTTCAAATAGGTTTTTGGTTTGAAAAATTTTGTGCAAGACAATCATGCTATGAAGATATGAATGTAATGATATGACTTTTCATTTGATGAAATTTGGGATGTTAAAAATCTAACCCCCTTAAGATGAATCTCGCCCCCGAGATTCAGATTGGCTAGCAAATAGGTGAGGATGATCTTTCCAAAGGTCATCTTCTCTTTCCCAAGTTGCTTATTCTTCGGTATGATGGTTCCACTGTACGTTGCAGAATTTGATAGTCTTAGTATGAGTAACTCTTTCTGCAGTCTCAAGGATCTATCTGCAGTAACTCTCTCTGCAGAATTTGATAGGTCTCTCCTCATAAGTAAGATCTCTCTCCAAATGAACCTCTTCCAAAGGTATAGTGTCCTTCAATGAAGTTTATTCCATCTCCGGATGACACTTCTTCAACTGACCCACACGGAACACATTGTGAACAACAGACAGTGATTCGGTAAATTCAATCTCGTAAGCCACTTCTCCTTTGTGGCTCAAAATCTTGAATGGCACAACATACCTTGGTGCCAATTTTCCTTTAACTCTAAATCTCTTCACTCCATGAAGTGGTGAGACTCTAAGATAGGCTCTATCACCTACTTCATAGGTGACTTCTGTATGCTTTGGATCTGCTTAGCTCTTTTGTCGGGACTGGGCTATCTTCAATCTTTCCTTTACCAATTTAACTTTCTCTTCAGCCTCATTGATTAGTTCTGGTCCGAACAAATTTCTTTCTCCTACTCCATTCCATAGCAATGGCGTAGTACATTTCCTTCCATAAAGAAATTCAAACAGAGCCATCTCAATGCTTGCATGATAGCTGTTATTGTAAGAAAATTCTGCGTAAGGCAGACTTTCATCCCAACTAGCACCATAGTCTATTGCACAAGCTCTTAACATGTCCTCCAAAATTTGATTGGTCCTTTCCGTCTGTCCATCAGTCTGAGGGTGAAAAGCTGTGCTGAACTCTAACCTTGTAGTTGTTGCCAAAAATGTGAAGTGAACTGAGTTCCTCTATCAGATACAATACTCTTAGGTACTCCATGCAGACATACAATTCTGTTCATGTAGATCTTAGCCAATTTAGCACTTGTTTAGGTAGTCTTCATGGGTATGAAATGAGGCACTTTAGTTAGGCGATCCACAACAACCCAAATAGAATCATATCCCGACCTGGTCCTTGGTAGTCTGGTGATAAAATCCATACCAATCTTATCCCACTTACAATCAGGAATAGGTAGTGGTTGTAATAACCCTGCCAGTTTCTAATGTTCCGCTTTCACTCGACTACACACATCACACAATGCAATATGTTCCGCGGTATATTTCTTGAGATTGTTCCACCAAAATCTTTCCTTCACATCCATGTACATTTTGGTGTTACCTGGATGAATGGAATATGGTGAGTTGTGTGCTTCTTGCAGAGTCAATTTCTGAAGCTCCGGATCTTGCGGAATGTAGATACGTTTTCCATATCATAAATTCCCTTGTTCATATTCATGGAATCCTTTAGCCTTCCCTTTACTAATTTTACTCTTAATCTCCTCTATTTCCTTGTCCAACTTTTGGGCTTCTTTGATCTTGTCTGAAAATGTTGGTTGAACTTCCAATGACTTGAGATATCCTTCAGGCACTATCTCCAATCTTATCTCTTTGAATTGAGCACACAAATCATCTGGAAATTCTCCTTTAGTGAGGCCATTCACATAAACCTTACGGTTTAAAGAATTGGCTACAACATTTTCTTTACTGGGATGGTATTGCAAACTCAAGTCATAATCCTTGATGAGCTCTAGACACCTTCTTTGTCTCATATTGAGTTCCTTATGGGTGAAAATATATTTCAAACTCTTGTGATCAGTGAACACTTCACAACATTTTCCCAAAAGATAGTGTCTCCATGTTTTGAGTGCATGGACAATAGAGGCTAACTCTAAGTCATGAGTAGGGTAATTCACTTCATGAGTTTTGAGTTGTCTCGAGGCATAAGCCACAACTTTCCCTTCTTGCATCAAAACTCCACCCAATCCTTGGTGAGATGCATCACAATAGACATGGAAATCCTTCTCGAAATCTGGCAGACATAAGAGTGGTGCTGACACTGGTCTCTTCTTCAATTCTTGGAAATTGATTTCACATCCTTCAGTCCAATCAAACTTCTTCTCTTTCTTAAGTAACTCCGTCATTGCCTTAGCTACTTTTGAGAAATTCTCAATGAACTTTCTATTGTATCCTCACAAGCCTAGGAAACTACGAACTTCTTTAACTAACTTGGGAGATTCCCACCCAGTTACAGTTGACACCTTTGCGGGGTCGACAACTATACCATCTCCTGACACAATATGTCCAAGAAATCCAACTTCATTCAACCAAAATTCATACTTACTGAACATGGCATACAACTTATGCTCCCTAAGCTTCTCAACTATCAAACGCAAATGTTCTTCATGTTCTTCTTTGCTCTTGGAATAGATTAAAATGTCATCTACGAACACAACAACAAACTTGTCAAGAAACTCTATGAACACCTTGTTCATCATGTTCATGAAATAAGCCGGTGCATTTGTTAGTCCAAATGGCATTACGGTATACTCATATAATCCATACCTAGTGGTAAAAGCAGTCTTAGGCATGTCTTGCTCTCTAATCTTCAGCTG
Organism: Avena insularis; assembly: GCA_023614405.1. Lineage (NCBI taxonomy): Eukaryota > Viridiplantae > Streptophyta > Magnoliopsida > Poales > Poaceae > Avena > Avena insularis. The sequence continues at coordinate 54,184,401 of CM042685.1, read as the reverse complement.
AAAGTAGCTTGATCGAAGATCAATTTTTGAGAACACTCAGGCTCCTTCTAGCTGATCAAATAGATCATTGATTCTAGGTAAAGGGTACTTGTTCTTTATAGTAACCTGATTGAGTGAACGATAATCTATGCATAACCTTTGACTTCTATCCTTCTTCTCAACAAACAAAACTAGTGCACCGCAAGACGAAGAACTTGGTTGGATAAATCCTTTTTTCAACTGTTCTCCAAGCTGTTTCTTGAGTTCTTTCAACTCATCAACTGACATCTTGTAGGGTCTCTTTGCTACTGGTCCAGATCCTGGTAGTAAGTCAATCAGAAACTCCACATATCTATCTGGTGGCATTCCTGGTAATTCCTCCAGAAACACATCCGAGTACTCCTTCACAACTAGGACACTATCTATGCTAACCCCCTTAAGAGAATTTAGCTTACTCCCTCTGGATTCAAAGTTAGACTTCAACCTAATACGTTTATTATTCGGTGTAGTGAGTGTAACAGTACGATTGGCACAACCTATTATACTTAGTCATCGAATCCATGCCCAAAATTACATCCAATCCTTGGGAATCTAGGATTATCAGACTAACTGGAAACTTATACTTTCCAAACTCTATGACTAGATCATAACATCCAAAATTTACTATCATCTCTCCACCTAGAGAGCTTACTTTAATGGGACACCCAGTAGTTTTAGTTGGAATCCCATTTTTATCAAAAAATGCTCTTGATATGAATGAATGCGATGCGCCGGTATAAAAAATAACAAGTGCTAGAAAAGAATTAAGCTTGAACTTACCAGCCACAGCATCAGATTCCTCATAGATTTCCTCCACATTGATGTGGTTCACTTGACCCTTCTGAAATGGGTTGGGCTTGTTGGCTCCATCAGCCTTCTTTTCTGGGCATTCATTTGCATACTATGCAGTTTTCTTGCACTTGAAGCACTTAACCTGACTAATGTCTCTTTTACCAGGCTGACTTCCATTGCCATTCCCACTATGATGTCTCTTGTGTCCACTCTAGTGGTTCTTATATCTATCATTGTCATGACTACGGTGGTGCTTGTTATCATGATGGCGGTTAATGTTTTGGTGGTTGTTATACTTCCCATGTTTGTGGGCTCCAGAACCTCCACTATCATCACCATGGGAATGCTTGTGAGACGATCCCGAGCTGTGCTTGTCAAAGTGATGCTTCCTCTTCCTATTCTCCACATGTTTCATCTTGCTCTCGAAGATGGTGGCCTTGTCACACAGTGGTTGATAAGTTGGAACATACGCAACAGATAGCTGCATGCACATCTCATCATTCATCCCTACAAGAAATTTTTCCTTCCTCTTAGCATCAGTATCAACATCATCCGGTGCATAGCGTGCCAGATTGTTGAACTCCTCAATATATTCTGCCACACTACGGTGACGTTGCTTAAGTTTGTGAAACTCTTTCTTCTTCAAATTCATCACTCCTGAAGAGATATGAGTTGTGCGGAATCCATCCTCAAAAATAGCGCAAGTCACTTCCTCAATGGGAGTAGTGATTTGGAAGTTTTCCCACCATGTGGCTGCTGGTCCTTCAAGCAAATGCTCTGCAAACCTGACCATTTCTTCATCAGTGCATCCCATAGTGACCAAGTCCTTGTTCAAGGAACGTAACCAGTCATTGGCTACCATTGGATCAATGGTTCCCGAGAACTTGGCAGGCCTCAACCTCAAAAACCTTGTAAGAATAACAAAGGCTGGTGAGTTGTTTTTATTTTTGTTGTTGTTGTTGTTGTTGTTGTTTTTGTTGTTTTGATTCTGATTCACCATGAACTGGGTCATCATTTGCATCAACCGAGTCTGGGCTGTCATCAGCTGCTACATCTCATTGCCATTGTTGTTATTGTTGTTAGTGTTGGGATTGGAATGACGGGGAGGCATCTGTGGTTTCAATAAGGATAAGTAATGAGATAGAACCCATAAATACTGTCATGCTCAATACATCACATAGCAACAATCACAAATAATCAAGCACAAGATAAAATTAGAGTTTAAAAAACGTGAACAACATGTTTTGGAAAAGTAAACACACTAGCAAAGTCATCCACATGTTGGATGATCATTGTGACTCGATAAATATAAGGATGATGGATAGATAGGTAGCTAAGTAGTCAACACTACTCCACCATGTCGACCTCCTCATCTACTAGAGTAAGTCCTGTTGTCTCCATTGCTGTCTTGTACTCCTCCACGCTGGTGGTCAAAAGCATCGACCTTCGCTCAGAGGGCTCTCTTTTGCGAGTGTAGCCTCTCTATCACTCCCTGTTATGTCTTTAGCTCAAGATCCTTGAGCTCTATCTCTGCCTTAATCCCATTGATCCACTTGTTGCTATCCTGCACTCTCTTCTCTTGGTTCTTGAACCTCTTGTCTTGCTTCTCGAACCTAACATCCATCTCCTTGATGCTCCCATCCTTCTCCGTGAAGACCTTGTCCTTCTCTCTCAACTGAACATATAGCTCGTCATTGCTAAGCATGACGTTGGTCCTATCAGTGTCGAGATGTCTAACGAGGCTCTCTAGCTCCTGAAGATACAGACACACTGGCTCAATAGACTCTCTAGTGGCGTTGTCATACACTACAGCCTCTCCCTCCTCATCACGTCTCCCAAATGGGTGTAAGTAGAGGCACCTGAGCTCGGTGGAGTGACATCCACATAGACGACCAAGTAGCTCCTGGATGGCAACCTCGAGTCCCTCCTCCTTGTCATCAAGCATTAACTTGAAGGAAATCTCCTCGGTGGGTGGCTCCAACTGGCGTCTTGGCTGTGAGACTCTAAATCCCCATAGATCCTTCCTCTCGAACTTCGTAAGCTGAAGTCTCTTAATATTAGGGAGGGGGAGATTGAGCACACTAGTGAGATCCACAATACGAGAACCAAAACGAGTTTCATTGAACTCCTCGGTGGTGCTGATAACAAAGCTAGGCATCTATTGCATAGGATAGAGAAAAATTAGAAACAACACAAGTAAAGGGAAAAACAAAAGGTAGTGAAACAAAAAGCCAATAGCATACATAAAACACACAAGTCATGGCATACAATATTCAATCACAAACACCAAGGTTCAATATGACTTAGAATTTTTTTTGCCATACCACATAGGTTGGTATGATCAAAATTATTAACGCGAGAAAAACGATAAGTGTGGTGGTCCAACTATTGGAGTGCGTCACAACTCTTACTCACTTCTCAAGATAGCTAACTGAGCATCCTAGGTTGCAATTATCTTGTCTTGATCACAAGACTCCCATACTAAGTCTATGATATCTTCCCTTGACGCTTGTTGGTAGCTTCTAAGTCTTGGGTATGTTTTTTCTCCACTATAAGGTCATTTTCACTGTTGACCATTCTACACTTGAGTCTATCTCCAAGCTCCTTGATGGCATTCCAAGCTGCATTCCTTGCAGAATCAAAGAATGACGTGTGCATTTCAGATTTGGTGACCATGTAGAATCCCGACTCTTTGTGGTTGTCTTCCTTATTTTTATACAAGTGAAGTTGTACCCACCAATACTCTTCTCCTTCATCCATCACGGGGAATCCTTTGTACAATGCTACACCATGTATCCCCATCGTAACCATAAGGTACTTGAGTGCTTTGGGAAACTCCATCTCACACTCCAAAGTCATGGCCATGAGTGGTCCCTTCTTGACGGCTTCGTTAATGGAGTTCATCTACAAATGGATATGATAAAGAAGATTAGGAGAAGATTTATGAGATGAAAAGACACAAGTGTAGAAATTTGTAAAGGAGTTTGAATTTCCTAGTGGTTTCCTTAGTCTAATCCATCTTAGGGTCATAATCCTATAGGAAACACAGTGCTCTGATACCATCTGTAAGACCCCACCACTTAAGGTAAAGGCTCCTATGATTACAATGCTAGTCCCTGGATCGAAATGCTAGCATCCACAGTTTAAGATGAAATACACAGATACAAAGGTCATTATTACATTGTCATTCCAGATATAACATAGTCTTTACAACTCATTAGCCCAAGGCTAACACATAGAGTTCATAACATAAAGTAAATAAATAGAAGTCTTCATCTTCATGTGCCACAAGAAAACATGTTGAGTGTAGACTCATAACCCTAGTCTCCATCAGAGTAACTTGCAACATCATAAGTTACAGCTATAGAGGGTCAATACATTTGGAATTGTATTGGCAAGTGATACCATAATTTAATAGTATCATCTAATAACTATATGAATTTGGCTAAGTGTAGTTCACACTGGCTTTGCTCATAATAAGGTTTTTCTTATTAGTTGAAATCACTAAGTTTTTGTTTGATAAAACACCCAAGGAACCACCAATAGACATTGGTGAACATTTACCCTTGTTCAACCACAAGTTTTAACTTAGAGAAATTGGGATGAGGAGATTCTTGATCACTTCAATGTCTTTTATGCTCAAATTGTCCATTGTCGGGGACACAGCTAAGTACTTAGGTTTTACCCTCTCGAGAGGTGATGCACTTTCCCCACAATACTCCACATGCATCGAGACGAGACTTTTCAGAAGCATTCCCTTAGACCAACATGGACGCGTTGCATCCTATCAACCCTACCACCAACTGTCCATCTGGCTAAGTTCTTGCAACCTAGTTGGTCAAGGTAGAGCCCATATGCCATGTGGTTGCACTAGAAGCTTCTCAACACTAAATATCTCAAATCCCTTTGTTCTTGGGTGGCCATCCACAAGTGTGATACTCAAGGTAAACCATAGACATGGGCCTTGTGTAACCACTCAACACAAAACAATCTTTCCATTCCACCCAGGGGATTCATTCACATGTTGTTTTATTATTCAAAATAAAGTCATAGATTTTTCATAAAAAAATATTATGAATATTCCATCCTTGTTTTATACTAGCTAGGCTAAGCATACTAGTATATCAAGTTTCTTATCTTAGGGAAAGCTACTAAGACAACATATATAGGCTTTCCCATGGCATAGCATATATTTAGAAAAATCTTCCTGCAAATCCTACTCAAAATATTACTAGTGTATAGATAAAATAGTAGGACAAAAATATGAACCATCACTTGCCTTGGTAAACGTATATGTAACATATCTTAATGTGCCACACACGGTGTGCATGCTGTCACTTTCACACACATTGGGAAAATCATAGATCTATTAAAGCATGATGAGTATTTATGTAGACTCTAGCCTAAGTGCCACCATGGCATGCAGGCTGTCACTTTCACACACATGGGGAGAGCAGAGATCTATTAAAGCACTTGAGTAGCAAGGTAGATCTACTTGGTTACAAAGCTAATGACCACAACAAGATCATGCATAGAGAGGGAGAGAGATGAACACATAGCTATCGGTAGAGCCCTTTGCCTCAAGGAAGAACTACTCCTCCTCATCATGGGAATCAGCAACGGTGATGAAGATGGCGATGGAGATCGATGGAGATGGCTCCGAGGGCACTTCCCCATCCCGGCAGGGTGCCGAAACAGAGACTTTCTGTCCCCCCGAATGTGCCCTTCGGTGGTGGCGATGCTGTGGAACTTTTCGTGGCTTTCTGGTCGATTCTTTAGGGTTTTTGAGTCGGAGGCTTCTTATAGGCGAAGGAGGCAAGGTAAGTGGAGGGCCTGGGGGCCCACACACCCTATGGTCATGACCAGAGTGGGACCCTCTCCCACCCTGGTGTCCTTCTCCATCTCATATTCGATTTTCCATATTGTTCAGGAAAAATATGAAGATTGGCTTTTGTCCCATCCAATTCTAAGAATATTCATGTTTTAGCTTTTCTGAAACCAAAAACAGTAGAAAACATGCAACTGCCACTATGGAATCTTGTCAATAGGTTAGTTCCAGAAAGTGTATAGAAATACCTTAAAGTGTAGACAAAACATAGCAAAGTGGATACTAATGTAAGATCCCTCCTTTATAAAGGAAAAGATCCCTATGATTGCAATGCTAGTCCCTGGATCAATGCTAGCATCCACAGTTTAAGATGAAGTACACAGAAACAAAGGTCATTATTACAAGTCATTCCAGAGACAAACATAGTCTTTTACAAACTCCATGGCCACAGGCCTAGTACAAGAGTTTAAATATGTAATAAGATAAATAAGTCTTCATCTTTATGTGCCACAGGCAAGCATGTTGAGTGTAGACTCATAACCCCTAATCACCATCAGAATAACCTGCCACATCACAAGTTACTTCCACAGTGGGTCAATATATTGGAATAGTATTGGCAAGTGATACCTTAGTAGAATATTAGTAGAATAGATACTATATGCATTTTGGCAAAGTGTAGCTTAGGCTTTCTTTGCTCAAAATAGGTTTTTCCTATTAGTTGAAAACACTAAGTTTTTCTTTGACAAAACTTTCCCAAGGAAACACCAATAGAAATTGGTGAACCTTCACCCTTGTTCAACCACAAGTTTTTACTTAGAAATTGGGATGAGGAGATTCTTGATAGCTTCCATGTCTTGATGCTCAAGTTGTCCAATACCAGGGACATGGCTAAGTACTTAGATTCTTCCATCTGTAGTGGTTGTGCACTTTCCCCACAAGACTTGATTTTCACCAAGATAGGACCTTTCAGAAGCCTTCCCTTAGACCAAATGGACGCGTTCCAACCTATGATCCCACTACCACCAACTGTCCAAATGGCTAAGTTATTGCAACCTATGTGATCCAGGTAGAGCCCATATTGCCAAGTGGCTGCACTAGAAGCTTCTTAACATATGGCATCTCAAATCCCTTTGTTCCTGGGTGGCTTTCCACAAGTGAGATACACAAGGTAAACCATAGAAATGGTCCTTGTGTAACCACTCAACACAAACCATTCCTTCCATTCCACCCAGGTGTTTCATTCGCTTAGTTGTTTTATTAAACAAAACACAAGTCCAAAGACTTAGAAATATTTTATCATAGCATGAATATATAACCACCCTTGGTTGCTACTAGCTAGGCTAAGCATGGCATTGATAAGACTTAGAAATATTTCTAGCAATTCTACAACTACTAGGATTTCCCAAGCATAGCATATAGATCAAAAATATCCATGCAAGACTAGCAAAATATTTCTAATGCATAGTTGAAAAACATAGGAATAAATCATGAAGCACCACTTGCCTTGGTAGTTTGGAGAGTAGCAACAATCCTCACAATCACAATCACTATTTGCACGAAAATCTACACATAAAATAATAGCACCAAAATCACATACAAAATATATAAAAGCAAAAATATATGAATGCATGCAAAATGCCAAGTGATGATTTTCTACACCAAACAAGACAAGTGCACAGTACTGAATCTTAAACAATTTCAAAACTTTCCAAATAAACTTTATTTGAACAATAAAACATTTTTCAAATAATTACTATACACAAAATATGCCTACAAATGTTTCTGTGAAAACAATCATTTTAACAGAGGCAAAACATTAAACACATTGCATAAACAGAAAGGATTTTCTCTCCTGATTCCAATGATATAAAATTTGTCAAATTTGGACGTGGGAATCAAAAGTTATTGAATTTATATGTTTGAACATTTAATAGATGAAAATCTAAACCTAGCGACGCGGCGCTTCCTGATTGGATGGTACCGCTTCGCGTGGATCACACACACACACCGTCAGATCTAAATGAGCTCCAGCGGCTCAGATCTGCCCGTACCCTTTTGGCCTGGCGTCTAATCTAGACCACTGGATCTAGATCCAGTGGATCTAATCGTCCTGACTCTAAATCGGCGGCGCTCATGGGCACAGCGGAGGCGACGGTTCTGCTGGCGATGGATTGGTGATTCTAGCGAGGGCTAGGGACAATGGTGATGCTTACCGGCGTCGCAAGGTTGCGTGGAAGCTCCAGATGTGGCTGGCGTGGATAGGGGAAAGCTACTGTGACCGTGGGAGCTCGTCGGAGTCGGGGACAGCGTCGGGCTTAGGTGGACGGCGACGTTGGTGACGTTATGATCCGCCCTAACACAAACGGAAGGCATCAGTGTGTGCACAACGTTCATGCGAACTTGATAGGGTCAAGGGGAAGGCACGGGGTGGTCGGTTTTTACCTTAATCTCTCGCTGGAGTTGGAGACGGCGTCGGATGCCTACGGTGCTCGTCGAAGTCGTTGCTCTGGTGCGAAATAAAGCAAACAGCGAACGTCAGGAGATGTGAAAAGTGATAGCGGATAAGCTTTCATGAACCAGAGAGAGAGGCGCGCACGAGGCTTACCACAATCGGTCGCCGGAGTTCATCGGGACAGCGTCGATGTGGAGGGAAAAGCGAGCAGCCTGGTGGCATTCAGAGGAAATTGAGTGGGGGAAAATGGAGCAGGGACTGTGGGGTTTAAGTAGCCAGAGCTGGACGAGGAGTTTACTCGGCGAATCAACGGCAATAACTCGCGCAATCAATGGCAGTGACGCGGGGGAGGAAACGGTGGAGGGCTCGGTCGTGGGCGGGGTTTGGGGACGACGATGACAGGGCAGGTGGGTCTGGGGCGTCAGTGAGAGGGGGGGTGCTCACGGGGTGAGAATCAGAGTGAGAGGGGACTGGCCCGGGTGGGCTAGTTCTGTTGTTGGGCCGAAATGCTGGCGCCAACCCATTTCCATTTCTTTAATCTTTTTCTATTTTTATTTGGATTTTCAGGAACCAAATTCAAATGAGTTTCAAATGAGTTTGAATTTAAACCACTTCTGGATTTTTGTAAAAATGTATCCTTCATGTTTTTGGGCATAAAACCAAGTGTCCTGTCTGTACTTTCTTGGTCCCTTTGAAATAATCGAAATAAACAGTGTCATAGCACTTGATATGAATATGTTTTGAAAATGGTTCTAAAACCAAATTTGTTTTGTAGATTTTTTATCCAAACATAATCATTCAACCAAGACACCAAGGAAGCAAACAAAGCTTGGTTTAAAACATTTATACTCTCAATTGAGAATGGTATTTGATTAATGGTTGCTCACATAAAATAATGAGCATCAGATGCTCCTGTTTATGAATTGGTTTTGAAAAGGTACCCTAAATGATCATGGATGCATGGATGATATGCATGAGTTTTGAAACATGATTTTAGGAATGTTACAAATCTAACCCCCTTAAGGTGAATCTTGCCCTCGAGATTCGGGTTGGCTAGCAAATAGGTGAGGGTGGTCTTTCCGAAGATCATCTTCTCTTTCCCATGTTGCTTCTTCTTGAGAATAATGGTTCCGTTGAACTTTGCAGAATTTGATAGTCTTAGTCCGAGTAACTCTTTCTGCAGTCTCAAGAAGATTGATAGGTTTCTCCTCGTAAGTGAGATCACTTTCCAATTGAACCTCCTCCAAAGGTATGGTATCCTTCAAAGAAGTCTCTTCCATTTCTGGATGGCATTTCTTAAGCTGACTCACATGAAACACATTATGAACAGCAGATAGTGATTCTGGCAATTCAATCTCATAAGCTACTTCTCCTTTACGACTCAGAATCTTGAATGGTCCAACATATCTTGGGGCCAATTTACCTTTGACACCAAACCTCTTCACTCCACGAAGTGGTGACACTCTAAGACAAGCTCTATCACCTACTTCATAGGTGACTTCTCTACGCTTAGGATCTGCGTAACTCTTCTGTCGGGACTGTGCTATCTTCAATCTATCCTTAACTAGCTTGACTTTCTCTTCAGCCTCTTTGATTAGTTCTGGTCCGAACAGACTTCTTTCTCCCATACCATTCCATAGCAATGGGGTGGTACACTTTCTCCCATAGAGAAACTCAAATGGTGCCATCTCAATACTGGCTTGATAGCTGTTATTGTAAGAGAATTGTGCGTAAGGCAGACTTTCATCCCAACTGGCTCCATAGTCTAGGGAACATGCCCTCAACATATCTTCAATTATCTGGTTGGTCCTTTTTGTCTGTCCATCAGTCTGAGGATGAAAAGCAGTGCTGAATTCCAACCTCGTTCCCAATGACTCATGTAGTTGCCTCCAAAAATGAGAAGTGAATTGGGTTCCCCTATCAGACACAATACTCTTGGGTACTCGATGTAAACATACAATTCTACTCATATAAATTTTGGCTAACTTAGCACTTGTATAAGTTGTCTTCAAGGGTATGAAATGAGCTGCTTTAGTTAGGCGATCCACTACTACCCAAATAGAATCATATCCTGACCGGGTCCTTGGCAATCCGGTAATGAAATCCATACCAATCTTGTCCCACTTCCAATAAGGAATAGGTAGTGGTTGTAACAATCCTGCTGGTTTCTGATGTTCCGCTTTCACTCTACTACATACATCACACAAAGCAATATGTTCGGCGATGTCCTTCTTGAGATTATTCCACCAAAATCTTTCCTTCATATCCATGTACATTTTGGTGCTACCCGGGTGAATGGAATATGGTGAGTTGTTGGCTTCTTGTAAAATCAGTTTCCGAAGGTCCGGATCTTGTGGAACAAAGATACATTTCCCATACCATAAAGTACCTTGTTCATCTTCATGGAATCGTTTGGCTTTTCCCTTGCCAATCTTTTCCTTAATCTCTTCAATTTCCTTATCTGTCTTTTGGGCTTCTTTGATCTTGTCCAACAAAGTGGGTTGAACATCCAATGACATGAGATGTCCTTCAGGCACAACCTCCAATCTAAGATCTCTAAATTGGGCACACAGATCATCTGGCAGTTCTCCTTTAGTAAGGCCATTCACAAAAACTTTACGGCTTAGAGCATCCGCTACAACATTTGCTTTACCGGGGGGTATTGCAAACTCAAGTCATAGTCCTTGATGAGTTCTAGCCATCTTCTTTGTCTCATGTTGATTTCTTTCTGGGTGAAGATATACTTCAAACTCTTGTGATCTGTGAACACTTCACATCGTTTTCCCAAAAGATAATGTCTCCATGTTTTGAGTGCATGGACAACAGAGGCTAACTCTAAATCATGAGTAGGGTAGTATACTTCATGAGTTTTGAGTTTTCTCGAGGCATAATCCACAACTATCCCTTCTTGCATAAGTACTGCACCTAATCCATGATGAGATGCATCACAATATACTTGGAAATCCTTCTCCAAATCTGGCAGACATAAGACTGGTGCCGTCACTAGTCTCTTCTTCAATTCTTGAAAACTAAGTTCACAGCCTTCAGACCAAGCAAATTTCTTGTCTTTCTTTAGCAATTCTGTCATGGGCTTAGCTACCTTGGAGAAATTCTCGAGAAAGCTTCTGTAGTATCCTGCCAAGCCAAGGAAACTACGAACCTCTGTCACTGACTTAGGATATTCCCATTCAGTTACAGCGGAAACTATAGCAGGATCAACTGCTACACCATCTCCCGATACAACGTGTCCAAGAAAACCAACTTCATTTAACCAAAATTCACACTTGCTGAATTTGGCATACAGCTTATGCTCTCTAAGCTTCTCTAGTATCAATCGTAGATGTCCTTCGTGCTCTTCTTTGCTCTTCGAGTAGATTAGAATGTCATTGATGAATACGACAACAAACTTGTCAAGGAACTCCATGAACACCTTGTTCATCATATTCATGAAGTTGGTGCATTGGTCAAACCAAATGGCATCATGGTATACTCATACAATCCATACCTAGTGGTGAAAGCTGTCTTAGGTATGTCTTGTTCTCTTATCTTGAGTTGGAAATAACCTAATCGGAGATCAATCTTTGAGAACACACAGGCTCCTTCTAACTGATCAAACAAGTCATTGATTCTAGGCAAAGGTTACTTGTTCTTGATAGTCACCTCATTGAGTGAGCGGTAATCTATGCATAAACTTTGACTTCTATCTTTCTTTTCCACAAACAAAACTGGTGCTCCCCAAGATGAAGAGCTTGGTTGAATAAATCCTTTCTGCATCTGTTCTCCAAGTTGTTTCTTGAGTTCTTTCAACTCATCAACTGACATCTTGTACGGTCTTTTTGCTATGGGTCCAGATCCTGGTAGCAAATCAATGAGAAACTCCACATCTCTATTTGGTGGAATTCCCGGCAATTCTTCCGGAAACACATCCGGATATTCACTCACAATTGGCACACTGTCCATGCTAACCCCCTTAAGAGAATTTAGCTTACTCCTTTTCGATTCAAAGTTGGTCTTGAATCTAATCCTTTTGTTTTCTGGAGTTGTGAGCGAGACAGTATGGTTGGAACAATCTAGCACTCCCTTATGCTTAGTCATCCAGTCCATTCCCAAAATGACATCCAATCCTTGGGAGTTTAGGATTTTCAGATTAACGGGAAACTTATACTTCCCAAACTCTATGACTAGATCATGACATCCTGAGTTCACAATCATTTCTCCGCCAGGAGAACTTACTTTTATAGGACACCCAATAGTTTCTACCGGTAGTTCATTTCTTTCAACAAATGCTCTTGATATGAATGAATGAGATGCACCAGTATCAAAGAGAACAAATGTTGGAACAGAATTGAGTTTGAACTTACCAGCAACAGCATCAAGTTCCTCATAGATTTCCTCCACATTGATGTGGTTCACTTGTCCCTTTTGAAAAGGGTTGGGCTTGTTGGGTCCTTCAACTTTCTTTTCTGGGCATTCATTTGCATAATGCCCCATCTTCTTGCACTTGAAACATTCAACCTGACTAAGATCCTTCTTGACAGGCTGACTTGCACTGCCACTTCCACTTCCATTGTGGTGGCTCTTATATCCACCCTTGTGATTCTTATATTTGTCATTGTCATGACTAAGGTGGTGCTTGTTGTCATGATAACGGTTGTGGTTGTGGTTCTTGTTGTACTTCCCATGCTTGTGGGATCCAGAGCTCCCACTATCATCGTAATGGTAATGCTTGTGAGACGATCCCGAGCTGTGTTTGTCAGAGTGCTTTCTCTTCCTGCTTTCAACTTGTTTCATCTTGCTCTCCAAAATAGCAGCCTTGTCACAAAGAGACTGATAAGTGGGAACATAAGCCACAGATAGCTGCAGGTTCAGTTCATCATTCAATCCTTCAAGGAACTTTTCTTTCCTCTTAGCATCAGTGTCAACTTCATTTGGTGCATAACGCTCCAGATTGTTGAACTCCTCAATATACTCAGCCACGCTGCGGTGGCGCTGCTTCAAGTTATGAAATTCCTTTTTCTTCAGACTCATCACTCCGGATGAGATGTGAGCGGTACGGAAACCATCTTCAAAGATAGCCCATGTCACATCCGCAATGGGAGTGGTGATCTGGAAGTTATCCCACCAAGTGGCTGCTGGTCCTTCCAACAAGTGTGCTGCAAAACTGACCTTCTCTTCATCAGTACAGCCAACGGTTACCAAGTCCTGGTTCACAGAGCGTAGCCAATCATTGGCCACCATAGGATCAGTAGTTCCTGATAACTTTGCTGGCCTTAGTCTTAAGAACCTGGTAAGCATATCAAAACCCAGTGGGTTATTCTGATTGTTGTTGTTGTTATTATTGTTGTTGTTGTTCTGATTCTGGATGAACGTGGTCATCATTTGCATCAACTGAGTCTGAGCTGTCATCATCTGCTGCATCTCAGGGGTGATGTTGTTGTTGTTGGGGTTGGGATTGGCACGTCGGGGAGGCATCTGTGGTTTTCAATAAGGATAAGAATGAGATACCCATAGATGCTAACATGCACAATACATCACATAACAAACCACAATCATGCATCATAGTAGTAGAAATTTCAGCAACACAGACACCAAGTTTTTGAAAACGTAAACACACCAATAGCAAGCCATCCACATGTTGGATGGTCATTGTGACTCAATAATCAAAATCATGGTAAATAAATGGTAAATGAGTAGTCATGGCTACTCCTCTGCATCAACCTCATCAACAAGTGTAAGACCTGCATTCTCCATCACGGTCTTGTATTCCTCGACATTGGTGGTCAAGGCCTCTATTTTGGCTTTGAGAGCCCTCTTCTATGCACGAAGTCTCTCAATCACACGTTGTTGATGCTCAAGCTCGAAGTCCTTGGCCTCTAGTTCTGCAATCATGTCTCGAATCCTCTTGTTCCTATCTTGGACTCTCTTTTCTTGACTCTTGAACTTTCTATCCTGACTCTCAAACTTGGCCTCCATTTCGTTGACTATCTCATCTTGCTCTGCGAAGAGCTTGTCCTTCTCACGAAGCTGCACCTGGAGTTCGTCATTGCTGAGCATGACGTTGCTCCTATCCGTATCTAGGTGCCTAAGAAGAACCTCTAAGTCCTGGAGGTATAGACGAACCGGCTTTGCCGTCTCTCTAGCAGTATCCTTGAAGTCAATGGCCTCACCATCCTCATCACGTCTACCGAAGGCATGGAAGTGAGTACCTCTAATCTCCTGAGAGTGTCTCCCTAGCAAGCGTCCAAGCAAATCCTGCATGACTACCTCTAGGCCTCTCTCCTTGTCATCATGCATGAGCTTGAAGATGATTGCCTCCGTGGTAGGATCAGTATGGCGTCCTGGCTGATTAAACTTGAAGCCCCAAAGGTCTTTCCTCTCAAACATGGTGAGGGGAAGCATCATGATGGTAGGAAGTGGGAGATTGAGCAAACTAGTGAGCTCAATAATACGGGTGCCAAAACGAGTTCCCTTGAACTCTTCAGCCGTGCTGATAGTAACATTAGGCATCTATTTTATAAGATAGAAAAAAAATTAGAATCAACATACATAGAGATAAATCACAAGACAAGGCATCACATGCATATCTTTGGAAATCAACACACACAAGTCATGGCATACATAAAACCATTACAAACATCCAAGGTTCAACTTATTTTAAACAAAATTTGGGAAATAAAATGATATGTGTGGTTATCCAACTAACGAAGTACGTTACAATCCCATCTCACTTGCCAAGTTGGCTAACAGGGCATCCCTAGAGGCAATCTGTCTATCTACATCACATGACTCCATTGCTAAGTCTATGATGTCCTCTCTTAAACATTGGTTGGTAGCCTCTAACTCTTGGATATGCTTCTTTTCTTCCTTAAGGTCATTCTGGGTGTTGAGCATTCTGCACTTGATTCTATCACCAAGTTCTTTGATGGCCTTCCAAGCTGCATCCCTTGCTGAATCAAAGAATGTAGTGTGCATCACTGAGTTGGTGACCATGCAGAATCCTGATTCCTTGTGGTTGTCTTCCTTGTTTTTATATAAGTGAAGTTGCACCCACCAGTACTCAACTCCTTCATCCATCATAGGAAAACCTTTGTACACAACTGCACCATGTATTCCCATGGCAACCATGAGGTCCTTGAGAGCCTTGGGGAATTCTGGCTCACATTCCAAAGTCATAATCATGAGTGGTCCCTTCTTCACGGCTTCGTTGATGGAGTTCATCTACAAATAGAGATGAGAAAGAAGATTAGAAAAGTTTACGAGAAGAAAAGACAAGTGTGGAAGTTGTTGAAAATTTTCCTTAGTGGTTTCCAATCCTAGGGTCATAATCCTACAGGCAACACAGTGCTCTGATACCATCTGTAAGATCCCTCCCTTATAAAGGAAAAGATCCATGTGATTGCAATGCTAGTCCCTGGACAAGAGTTTAAATATGTAATAAGATAAATAGTCTTTTACAAACTCCATGGCCACAGGCCTAGTACAAGAGTTTAAATATGTAATAAGATAAATAAGTCTTCATCTTCATGTGCCACAGGCAAGCATGTTGAGTGTAGACTCATAACCCCAATCACCATCAGAATAACCTTCAACATCACAAGTTACAGCCACAGTGGGTCAATACATTGGAATAGTATTGGCAAGTGATAACTTAGTAGAATATTAGTAGACTATATACTATATGCATTTTGGCTAAGTGTAGCTTAGGCTTGCTTTTCCCAAAATAGGTTTTTCCTATTAGTTGAAAACACTAAGTTTTTCTTTAACAAAACTTTCCCAAGGAAACACCAATAGAAATTGGTGAACCTTCACCCTTGTTCAACCACAAGTTTTTACTTAGAAATTGGGATGAGGAGATTCTTGATAGCTTCCATGTCTTGATGCTCAAGTTGTCCAATACCAGGGACATGGCTAAGTACTTAGATTCTTCCATCTGCAGTGGTTGTGCACTTTCCCCACAAGACTTGATTTTCACCAAGACAGGACCTTTCAGAAGCCTTCCCTTAGACCAAATGGACACGTTCCAACCTATCATACCACTACCACCAACTGTCCAAATGGCTAAGTTATTGCAACCTATGTGATCCAGGCAGAGCCCATATTGCCAAGTGGCTGCACTAGAAGCTTCTTAACATATGGCATCTCAAATCCCTTTGTTCCTGGGTGTCTTTCCACAAGTGAGATACACAAGGTAAACCATAGAAATGGTCCTTGTGTAACCACTCAACACAAACCATTCCTTCCATTCCACCCAGGTGTTTCATTCACTTAGTTGTTTTATTAAACAAAACACAAGTCCAAAGACTTAGAAATATTTTCTCATAGCATGAATATATAACCACCCTTGGTTTATACTAGCTAGGCTAAGCATCACATTGATCAGACATAGAAATATTTCTAGCAATTCTACAACTTTAGGATTTCCTAAGCATAGCATATAGATCAAAAATATCCATGCAAGACTAGCGAAATATTTCTAATGCATAGTTGAAAAACATAGGAATAAATCATGAAGCACCACTTGCCTTGGTAGTTTGGAGAGTAGCAACAACTCACAGTCACAATCACTATTTGCACCAAAATCTACACATAAAATAATAGCACCAAAATCACATACAAAATAAATACAAGCAAAAATATATGAATGCATGCAAAATGCCAAGTGATGATTTTCTACACCAAACAAGACAAGTGCACAGTACTGAATCTTAAACAAGTTGAAAACTTGCCAAATAAACTTTATTTGAACAATAAAACATTTTTCAAATAATTACTATACACAAAATAAGCCTACAAATGTTTCTGCGAAAACAATCATTTTAACAGAGGCAAAACATTAAACGCATTGAATAAACAGAAATGATTTTATCTCCTGATTCCAATGATATAAAATATGTCAAATTTGGACGTGGGAATCAAAAGTTATTGAATTTACAAGTTTGAACATTTAATAGATGAAAATCCAGATTTTAAATCTCAACCTAGCCACGTGGCGCTTCCTGATTGGATGGTACCGCTTCGCGCAGATCACACATGTGCACCGTCAGATCTAAATGAGATCCAGCGGCTCAGATCTGCCCGTACCCTTTCGGGATGGCGTCTAATCTAGACCACTGGATCTAGATCCAGTGGATCTAATCGTCTTGACTCTAAATCGGCGGCACTCATGGGCACAACGGCGGCGACGGTTATGCCTGTGAGGGATCGGTGATTCTAGCGAGGGCTAGGGACAGTGGTGATGCTTACTGGCGTCGCAAGGTTGCGAGGAAGCTCCAGATGTGGTTGGCGTGGACAGGGGCAAGCTGCTATGACCGTGGGAGCTCGTCGGAGTCGGGGACAGCGTCGGGCTTAGGTGGGCGGCGACGTTGGTGACGTTTTGATCCGCCCTAACACAAACGGAAGGCATCAGTGTGTGCACAACGTTCAGACGAACTTGATAGGTTCAAGGGGAAGGCACGGGGCGGTCGGTTTTTACCTCAATCTCTCGCCAGAGTTGGAGACGGCATCGGATGCCTACGGTGCTCGTCGAAGTCGACGCTCTGGTGCGAAATAAAGAAAACGTCGAACATCAGGAGATGCGCAAAGTGATAGTGGACAAGCTTGCATGAACCAGAGAACGAGGCATGCACGAGGCTTACCACAATCGGTCGCCAGAGTTCGTCGGGACAGCGGCGATGTGGAGGGAAAAGCGAGCAGCCTGGCGGCGTTCAGAGGAAATTGAGTGGGGTAAAATGGAGCGGGGACTGTGGGGTTTAAGTAGCCGGAGCTGGACGAGGAGTTTACTCGGCGAATCAACGACAATAACTCGCGCAATCAGTGGCAGTGACGCGTGGGAGGAAACGGCGGAGGGCTCGGTCGTGGGCGCGGTTTGGGGACGATGATGACAGGGCAGGTGGGTCCGGGGCATAGTGAGAGGGGGGTGATCGCGGGGTGAGAATCAGAGTGAGAGGGGACTGGCCCGAGTGGGCTGGTTCTGTTTTTGGGCCAAAATGCTGGCGCTATCCCATTTCCATTTCTTTAATCTTTTTCTATTTCCATTTGGATTTTTAGGAACCAAATTCAAATGAGTTTGAATTTAAACCACTTCTGGATTTTTGTAAAATGTATCCTTCATGTTTTTGGGCATAAAACCAAGTGGTCTCTCTGTACTTGCTTGGTCCCTTTGAAATAATCAAAATAAACAGTGTCATAGCACTTGCTATGAATATGTTTTGAAAATGGTTTTAAAACCAAATTTGTTTTGTAGATTTTTTATCCAAACTTAATCATTCAACCAAGACAGCAAGGAAGCAAACAAAGCTTGGTTTAAAACATTTATAATCTCAATTGAGAATGGTATTTGATTAATGGTTGCTCACATAAAATAATGAGCATCAGATGCTCCTGTTTATGAATTGGTTTTGAAAAGGAACCCTAAATGATCATGGATGCATGGATGATATGCATGAGTTTTGAAACATGATTTTAGGGATGTTACAACTAAACAAGCATGGAACATAAAAAATTATAGATACATTTCAGACATATCAACCACCACGGCCATGTGCCCCTTCTGTCCCATCTCCCCTTCACAGCCTCTCCACCAACACTATGTAGAGAACGAATACGTTTTACCAGCTCCCTTGTCTAGCAAGCCAGAGATTGCTTCCCCGCCCGGACGCTGGCCTGCACCAGATCACCTCCTCCATACCCGAGGTCCACGGCGACGAAGCTGGCTCAGCAACGCCATCACCAGCGACACTATCATAACTTCGTTTGATCCACTTCCCCCGACTCCATGGCACCGGATATGCTTCCCCGACCTTGTCTACGGTGCTGGAGAGATGGCGAGCGAACCTCGCTCAGCCACGAATGGTGATGTCGTAGCTTGCCATAATTCGATAAAGGCAAGGCCAGCGGCAGGAAATCGCGTAATCGCGGTCCCAAAGGTAGTTCATCGCTTGTTTCACAGCAGGATCACACTGTTTACATTAATATGTCTATTATTGTTCCTTTAGAGCTTTCAACTACTTGCTAGCACTGTACTAATTTGCTCCTCTACACACACTTCGCTCTTAAATCTCATAAGGTATTTTTTTAATCATGCATGGACGATACTTTGGGGCTGACTCATAAGGGAGGACGGAAGAGTTGGAAAGAGAGATTACTGAAGAATTCCAAACATGCAAGGTCGCTCGGCTTGTAGAGAGTTAGATCTTTTGTACATACCACCACCAGTCAAGAAGGCCAGGTTTCTGAAGCAGAATCTGATCCTCGAGATGGATAAAACCTTGACGGAGTCCTGACTCAGGAAGATGGACCAGTCGAGAAAACCCCCCTATTGGACCCACTTGTCCACCCCCAAGGTGCTTGCTCTGTCTTATCATTGAGATAGTTGGTACACCTTCCATATTTTGTACCTCAAACCCACCAAATGATGTGCAATGCCATCTGCTTAGTTCATGCATCATATATGTTCAGCTTGTCTTGCCTTACTGATCTTATATTCTATCCGCGTCTAATTATACATAGGACTTTCATAGACTAATGTATCATTTATGTGTGTCAGGAATCAGCTGTTTCACCTAAGACCCTTTCAGATACCAGCAAGCAAACTATGTCTGGCAAGTGTCTGATCCAGCATTGGTTTCTGCTGATGGACAATACCTCGAGGGAGACATCACTCAGGAATTTGGACCCATTGAGGACCTACCCCATAGTCCGCTTTCTTGTCCACCCCCAAGGTGCTTGCTCTGTTTTTTCATTCTGATATCTGTTGTATCTTCCATGGTTGCTATCTCAATCCAACCAAATATTCTGCAATGCCCTCTGTCTAGTTCATGCATCATAAATGTTCATCATGTTTTCCCTTATTATTCTTCTGTTCCATCCGCGTATCATTACATACAGAACTATAATTGATTGAAGTATCATTTATGTGTGTTAGGAATCATCTGGTTCAGGTACCAAACCTGAAGCGTCGATAAGCGGCCCTGCTAATGCTATAGGTGTAACACAAACACAAGCCAAAAAATACAATAAACAAAATTCAGGAAACTCTCATAAGTCTAAAAAGGCTCGTCTTGGCGGCACACCACAGGTTCCAACAGATATAGACGCAACAAATACCATTCCACACATTGGACAATCAGAAATTTCCAATCCAGATAGCCATGAACAATTGACAGCCCAACCAGTTTCGACCTCTACTGGCCTAAATCTACTGGACGCTTGTCGCCCACATATTGATCAGCCGGCCGCCAAACAAGTTATGTGTTCCAACGCTTATCATTTCATTCTCCCTTATATATACTGTGATATCCGTATGTAACGGTTGAATTGGAAGCTACACAAAGATTTAAGAAAAGGGGGCCAACGGTAGGAAAAAAGCTTGAATCTCAAATTTTCGGAACGCAATCCAGATATTGCATCAATTCTATTGTGCCTAGCAAGCGAAGGCCAGAAGATCCAAAATAATCTGCTTTCCTAACATCGAAAATAGGTGTTTTTGTCAGGAATGATATTCCCATCTTCGCATTGTTAAAGCTCCACCAACAGACCCCTGACCATTACAATTCATTACTCCAGAAGTTACATCTAAGTCATGGTGCTCTGCCACATGCCTTCAATCATGCCATTGGTTCTATACTAAGTCACATAACACATCAACTGTTCCATTCTTTCTGGCAGACAAAATTCAACTTCGATTAGGATAATGAGGATGTATAGTATGTTCTCATGGACATGTTCTCCTGTTCTTTGCACCAGCAGCACCATAGGCTAAAGAATAAATACTTTGATGGTAAGGAAAGTAAGGATATTCAAAGAACGTCTCCTATTGAATATTCTATGATTGACCAATAGTGGATAGATCTTCACGACCACTGGTTTGATCCAAAGGTTACGGTATGGTTTATGAAGACCGAGACTAGATCACATTCAAAATACCTATTTGTGCATCGGTATCACTAGTACCCTTTTGAAGATGAACGCTGAGAAAAACAAGAGGAACCATGACACATAACGCTTAACAAACCAAACTCGATCTCGTGCATTGGTTGGGCAGCTGAGCGCAATAGTAAGCATGATTAGTTTTTAATCTTGTAGAGACTTTTTGCTTCTAATATTTTGATCATGTGTTCCGCCCATGTTGCAGAAAGGTGCGATAAGTCTAGAGCAAAAATTGGAGGCATGCCAAACAAGCAAAAAGATGGGCTCAATCCATCCGCTAAGAGTGTTATTGTAAGTCTTCTGTTCTATTGATATTTTGTGATGACACTCTCTTAGTGATTTATATGTTACAGTTGGATGTGCAACACTTCCTGAACTTCTTCTGAGTTTTCTTTTAATTTAATTACATTAGATGATTTTCAACTAGCGTGAGTTTCAGTTTTGAACGCTACAAAGAGTTGTCTTGTGATATCATCCACCTGGCGATGAATAAACAGACAGATGCGGTGTTTGCATAGTCCTGTTATTGAGTGTTAGTGATAAACTTATTATTAGTATGATCAGATAGCTAGTATTCTTTTTCTACAGTGTATATGATGTGTAATCAGCCATGTCAACTTGTAAGATTTGTTCATAGACAGGTTAAATGTGTTGTCTACATGTTCTACCAACCGATAACCTTATATATTAAATTGAACGAGGAGATGGCAAAACCTGGGAAAGACAGTCTGGAACAAAACCAAGAAGAATTTCTGGAAACATTTAACATGGTACTAAAAGGAAAAGGTCATCGTAAAAGTACGTTCCTGTGTAATACTGGGTTGTCGCAGTCCAAGTCCAAGTCGGTGTATTTGTCTTATTAGAAAGAAATTCTCGCAGTACAGGCTGAACAGGAAGTGCAAAGATGAACAATCGATGGGATGATACAGAAACTATGAGCTAGTGATGCAGAGTTGAAGATGTTACGAGATCAGGAGAATTCTGGAGAACTCATATATGAACAGACTCTTCTAAATTGAAGATGAACCTTGACAATGACAGGTGAGTACAGTGGTCGTGTGATGGTTCCTACTATTGAGCTCGGGATGTGTTTGGGGCCATGTAATAAAAAAACGGAGGGACTATTAGTTTCGCATCATGCTTTTATCTGTTCACGCTGTGCTCCATGCACAAAAATCCTGCGCCCAAACTCACTCTCTCAAGACTTGGATTCATGAACCTCACAAAGGTTTTTATTCTTTGGATAAACCGCTAAATTCAAAATCTCTGTCGATCAACAAAACCTACCGCCTACCCTGTTTGAATTGGATATTTTGTATCCAATTTTGTATGCCAATATGGTAAGTGTTTGATGACTAGCCTTCAATTCATACAGAATCAGTACCATTAGTATTATTCCCTGGACGCTTCCAAAATTTTAAAATCTTAGCAAGCGGCAAAACCTGCAGCCAACCCTGTTTGAATCGGAGGTATCCAATTTTCATTATGGATGATGATCGGTTGATATCAAGCTGGACATTCAATTCCTAAAGAGAGACATACCCCTTTTTCTATTATTGCTTGGACGCTAGCCACATTAAAAATATTAGGGCATGTTTGGTTTCTATCCATAATTTTCCAAGCCAAAGTTTGGTAAAGTATGGCAGCCACAAAGTGTGTCAAAGAATGAAGCCAAACATTGGCAAAAGTTGGCAAGAAAATTAACTCTATGACAAGTTGGCTATATAATTAATGAAGTGTGGAAAAAACTAAACACAAGCTAAACAACTTGTGGCTGCCAAAGTTTGGCTTGAAAAACTATGGCTGGGAACCAAACGAGCCCTTAGTCTGCGCATTAATTGTGGTCATGGATGACGAGTTGATGTGACTCTGGGACATGAATTCCTGGACATATAGCGTACGGTCTACTAGATTTTTTCTATTATTACTTGGACGCTAGCAACAAAATTCAAAGTTGAAATTGAGCGGAAAATTCCCCCCGACTCAGATGCATTTCGCGCTCCTCTGTTTCAAACATTTTTAGGAAAAATCTCCCACTGTTGGAGTACCATTTTTCTAGTATTATTATTATTAGATGGACGCTAGCTAATTTCAAAATATCAATCGAGCGGCAAAACCTCCCACCGACCTTCCCCCCCCTCCGTTTCAAAAAATTTGAGCCAAAATCTCCCACCGTGTAGTACCATTTTATTAGAATAGAAGATGGGCGCTAGCCAAATTCAAAATATCAATCGAGCGGCAATATCACACATCGACCTTGAAGCATTTCGCACTCCTCTGTTTCTAAAAATTTTGACGATAAAATTTCCATTCTACCCTTTTTTCAGACGACAAATCGGCAGGATATAGTCAGTATCTTGGGGGCACGATCGTAATTTGTATCATCTTCACCTCTATGCTCCATAATCGCGCAATTTTTTCCGCCGGCCCTCCCAAAAATCCCAAGATCCTCTGTCCCCTCCACTACCACCGTGCGCACTGGCCAGCGGCAATTCAACGGTGGCCTGAGACGCTTGAGTTGCGGTCTCGTGCACCGCCGCGGAGCCGCTTCACCGGCACCCACCCTACCTGATCTAGTTCACCGTGATTCTATGCCACAGCAGTGGAGCTGCGGTCTCGTTCAACATGCTGATGGTGTCATCGACCGCCCAAGCTCTTCTTCCCCGCTGCCGAATCCTACCCAACCATATCGGAGCCGCCTCACCGGTGTCCACCGGATGGGATCTATTTCAAAGAGTTCCATGTCCACCGCTCCAGACCAGCTACACGGGCATTGTCGTTCACTGCATCGGATCTGCCTCAGCTACGCTCTCGTCCACCTCGCCGGATCTACCTCAGTGTCTCTCTCGTCCGCCGCGCTCAACCTGGCATCGACCGCCCAAGATCTGCTTCCCCGGCCGCCCAAGATCTACTGAGCCGCAACTGTAGCACCCTCGGTGACCTGCACGTCACCCGCAAGGTACCGATGGTTCTTAGACGCCTCTCCGGCCGAGGTAACCTAATCTCCAACTCCTTTTTGTTTTTGTCGTGGTGGTGGCACGACAGATGCCATGGGTAGGCTAAAGTATGGGGCCAATGGATGCTAGAGGGATCCGGGGAGGGAAGATGTAGTGATTTCTACACTCAAATGACTACCATGTAGATCTTTATTTCTCCTCACAAGGACTACAAATGCTCCTCGAGCTGTTTCCAGGATGAAGAGAGCTACTACACGAGCCTTACGGCGTAGAATGAATCGATCCCCTCTCAGGAGCCCGCGTCTCCCCTTATAAAGGGGTGCGTTGGTTCCTTCTAGGGCTGACGTGGCAAGCATATTCTTGGAATATGCTTGTCCCAATATGGTAACTCGGTGACCTCCTTTCCGTGTCCCCCTTCTATTGGCGGCAATGTTCCAGAGAGCTTCACATGCACGCCTCGGGCTCCTTGACTGTCACCTCCGTGACCTTCTTCTGCCCTTCTGCCGCTCTGCTCCTTGTCCTTTGTGCTTGGCTCTGTTCAGATTCCTCCTAGCCAGCGACTAGGGTTTGACTATAGACACTTCCTTCTCCTGCACGCTTCGTGTTACTCGGCCTTGTCTCGCATAACTCGTCTCAGCCTTCACCTGCATTCAAGTTAGCCAGACCCCTTCGGCCGACTTAACTCATATGTTGGCCGGATAAGGTGTTACTTATTCTGCGGCTTTCATGGCCTTGCTTATCTCGGCCGACTCTTACATGACTCGGCCGATAAAAACAATAACTCAGCTCATGACAAGGGAGACTCGTTTCGTCTTTCCCCTGTCTTGACCCTATCCGGGGTCACCTCCCCCAATAGTTTTCTCAGCAATATAGCAGGTTAAAGCCTGTCATAGTGAACATCATTTTTGTAATCGTGGTAGTACGTACAAGTCATTGGGCATGCCTTTTCTTTGTGCTACATAAAGGTCACTGGACATGTTTGTTTGCATTCGTTGCTCTACAAATTTCAAGTAATGCACATGTTCCTAACTACTCCCTACAATAGTAATTGCCTACTATTGTGTAGCTTTTGCCAAATGTAAAGTCAGTGAAAAATATTAGTATGGATTCCCTGCTCCATAGTTACTTGATCTATATGGTTCGTCCTGAGCTAAGTTATTGCTATTATTTCCTCTCTGTCATCGTTCTGCTATCCTATAGTACCTGTTTAAACTCATCATACTAGTTCGATAATAAATAGATGTTGCTATCTGGATCTTTAATAGATGCGACACTTACTATTTGTTTTTCTTTGCATAGAGCTCAAAAGGGAACATATAACATGTTGGTTTGTGCAGCCTCTTCTACAGGTTCACCGCAAATTCTGTAGGTCACCGCAAATTCTGAGTCACCCAACGTCTCTTGCATTCTAGGATATACTACTTCTTCCATATATATTTCTTGAAATGACCTGGTTAGTTTATATTTGCTGAAATTCTAGAAAACACTTTGTTCGATTGCTTAATTCATTGGTAGGAACACTTGTGTAATGCTTGCTTGTCCTGTTCTATAGGTTTACAAGCAATGCCATTATATTTCATATCTAATGGTTCGTCCTAATCAGCGACATAGCTATCCTCTATATATAGTTCATTCGGGGTTTGCATTATTTCTTTACAAGTTCTCTTATGATGCCATTATTATTTCTATTCGGTTCCTATCTACGACAGTAACGGCATGCCCATTGTGTATCTCATCGCAAATTCTGGGTCACCCAATGTCTCATGCATTCCAGGATAAACGACTGCTTCCATATACATTTGTTGAAATGACCTGGATAATTTATATTTGCTGAAATTCTAAGAAACACTTTGATTGATTTCTCATTTCATTGTAGGAACACTTGTCTAATGTTTTCTTGTCCTCTTCTACAGGTTCGCCAAAGACGTCATTATATTTCTAATCTGGTGCTAGTTCATCCTAAAGCAACAACATAACTATCCTCTAATGTGTAGTTCATTCGTGGTTTGTGTTCCTGCTCTGCAAGTTCTGGTATGATGCCATTATAATTTCTATCCGGTTCATTATTAGGTACGACAGTAACTGCATGCCATTGTGTAGCTCACCGCAAATTCTGAGTAAACCAACGTCTCTTGATTTCCAGGATATACAACTACTTCCATATATATTTGTTGAAATAACCTGGCTCGTTTATATTTTCTGAAATTCTAAGAAACACTTTGTTTGACTGCTCATTTCATTGTAGACACACTTGTCTAATGCTTGTATGTCCTGTTCTATAGTTTCACAAGCGACGCCATTATATTTCGTATCTGGTTCGTCCTAAGAAACGACCTAACTATCCTATACTGTATAGTTCATTTGCGGTTTGCATTCCTGCTCTACAAGTTCTCTCATGATGCCGTTATAATTTCTATCTTGTTCTGTCTTAGCTACGACAGTAACTACATGCCATTGACTGGTTTATTCTTCTTGTTTATTCTTCTATATATATATTTGTTGAAATGAACTGGCTAGTTTATATTTGCTAAAATTCTAGGCCACACATTGTTATATTTCTCGTTTCATGGTAGGCACACTTGTTTAATGCTTGCTTGTTCTGTTTGTCTGACGTGATGGTAAATATATTTTAACCATTGACCAGTAATAAACTCCAATTCATAGATAGCTCCTGTCATATCAGTTAAATGAGTAGTTTGGCTTATTTGATTTATTAACTTGTTATTACTTAGTTTCATACTACAATTATTACTATCGCCACCAAAAAGGGGGTTGCATTATCATGTCTCATGTTTGTTTTCCAATATAGATGACACACCCAAAAGGGAGATGCATGTGATGGAGAAAGAAAATTGAGGACTGTTAGCAACTCGATTGTCAACTGAAATGCCGATTTTTCTTTCCGTTGAGTTGATAATATGTAATAATTTGAAGTAGTTTGTATTTGATGTAATATCTAGACTTATTGCAATAGGCCATGTAGGCATTTACATGATTCCGTCCACACATAGAGGTAGGAGGTACCGTACGTGCGCTAGCCAGGTCGATTAGGATACAATATCGTGCTATGTATTTGCCTGTCTTATATTAGGACGACGATGAACAGTAAAAATGCTCACACATTGTACACCTTTTATGGTACCAAAATGGGCTCCAGAAATGCAGAAACTGTAAAAGACCGTAAAAGTAACGCGGCTGACCCACATGAGAGATTAGTAAAAGTAATAGGCTAGAACAGTGGCAGGCCAAAACAGTAAAAGGCCGAACAGTAAAAGGCCGAAACAGTAAAAGGTCGAACAGTGAAAGGCAGAAACAGTAAAAGGCCAACACCGTAGAAGGCCGAAACCATAGCAGACCGAAATAGTAATAGGACAAAACATTAACACTCGAAATAGTAGGGAACATAAAAATAACGATCCAGAACCTTAAATTACCAAATCAGTAACGGTCCAGAAAAAGACCAGGATCACACCAGGCTAGAACAGTAACATGCCGAGTTTGCACCAGGCCGGAATAGTAACAGGCCGAGGAACTCATCAGTTTAAAATATTAATGGGCCTAAACATGGGCCGGACATTTACGGGCCTAAATGGTGGGTCCTAAAGTATATGGGCCCGGTCCGAACAGTACATGGATATACAGTAATGGGCCGGAAAGGTTACGGGCCAAAGCGGGCTGGCTAAATGGGCCCATTTTAAACAGTGCAGTGTGGACCACTAACAGGCCCAGATATTTATGGGCCATGCGAATGGGCCAACTTCAAACAATGTGTGTGGAAACAGTAATGGGCTGAAAAGTTTACAGGCTACCTACGGCTGCCCAAGTTGGTCCATTTTTAATAGTGTGTGGCAAAACAATAATGGGCCACAATCCTATTGGGCTTCCTTAATGGGCGGCCCACTTAATAATTACCAGGCTGAGCTGGGCCTGTCTTCTAGCACGAGTTAACGACATTAACTCGCCATTAACGGCACTCGCCACATGGTAGTTTGCATGACGTTAGTAGTCAACGCGTCTTGTGAACACATCTACGACGGAATGACTTTTTGTGGCCGAAGGGTGCGATCCGCCACGGTCGAAAAAAACTGTGGTAGAATCATTTGTGACGGGTCTTCTACCACGAAGGGCATCCTTCGCAGAAGGCTTTTCATCCACGAAAGGCGGACCTTCAACCACGAAAATTGTTCGTTGTAAAAGGACATTTTGTCTGTAGTGAGGCCATATTTTTTCTGTAGTGAGGCCATATTCTACCTCCTGTTGTACAACAACTATATCAGAGAAGCCAAGGTCTTGGTCATCTTAGGCTTCTCTCTTCAAACATCAGCAACTGTGAGGTGGTCGATATGTGCAAAAACGACCACATGGATGTTCTGAACATCGAGCGATAGTAATGCACCTTCTTATAGTGGCAACATACTGAGAAACCATGCGACCATGCATTGGTCTTCTTGTGAAGAAATGAACTCTACCTTGTCTGAATACTTCTCTCTAGAAAAGTTCAGAGCTGTGTACGCTAGTTCCATCGAGACCTGTATAGACCCATCTCAGTGGCCTCAAGTCCAACTAAGTTTTGAGTTGTGCCAGCCAGTAACAAAAAGGGGCAGAGGAATACTACCGATGAAGAGGTTTAGGATTTTTTGGAGAGGGCGGGTTCAGCTTTTAGTGGTAGCAAGAAGGGAAAAAATCGATGCAAGACTCTGTTTTTTTGGCTAT
The DNA here is from genome assembly GCA_023614405.1 of Avena insularis. Taxonomy (NCBI): domain Eukaryota; kingdom Viridiplantae; phylum Streptophyta; class Magnoliopsida; order Poales; family Poaceae; genus Avena; species Avena insularis. Next base: position 54,155,714 of record CM042685.1, on the reverse strand, counting down.
AGAGCAACAGGGTGTCCTCTTAATGCTCCCAAACCTATGTATGAGATGGTACCTATACAATTTTTTTGGTCATACTCTATAGATATTAGGTTCTTAACCATGTCCTTATTTTTGATAGGAATCGCAAGGTAAGAAACATGTCTGTGGACTCAGTGATTTTGCAGCGGGAAGAAAATCAAAACGAGTGGAGTGATGATGTTGAACATGACTCTGATGCGGATTGGCCTGATTTACCTTGACCCGGAGATGCATAGTACATGAAGGTAAGAAAGCTGTAACACCACGGTTCTGAAAAGACCCATCCCTCGTTCATCATAGCATGGCTAAGCACATCTACCAACGGTGGTTCATCTACAAGGGGAGCCCTACCACATAATAGGACATAGCATAGTGATAGTATTATTCTACACATGCATCTACAAAATACACGACAATGCATTGAAAATAGTAGGATAACATCATGAACAAGGTATCATCTACTTGCCTTGGTTGTAGCGGTCAAAAGAACAATCCACACACGAGCAAGCGTTGCACTCGTCACAATCTACACAATACAATTGCAATCATAAACAAACCATCCACAATCATATGCAAACAAAGATGATACAAGATGCATGCATGACAAGTGGATTGATGCTACAGAAGCATCACATAATCTTATTCAGTAAAGCTACTGTATGCATGCATGGAAATTCTTTTTAGCGCAAAGAAAACAAGTATGCAATTTATAATGCTCAATAATAGATCTAGAAACTAAATAATTCACCACTGCTAACATACTGTTTGTAAAATCTTGGAAAAATTCTACTGTGTGGGCAACTCTAAATAGAAACAGTACCAATTGGAATTTCTCAAAAAGGATTTATATAACTCCCTGAGTAATTAAAATACTGCCATAAGCCTTTAAATAAATTCTGCAAAAGTTATTACTGTAAGCCTAACTTTTTAATTCACTTTGAGATTATCCTTGTTCTACTGATTCCAGGGGCATCTTATTTGCAATTTTTGGAGTTACAGAACTTACCTTATGAATTTATTACTCTAAAAGGGGCATTAACTCATTTAATTATTCAGGACAAAACCTTGCTGTAAAAGTGTAAAACAAATATACATCAAGATTCTACGTGAGTTACTGAATCTACACATATTTTATTTGTAATTTTTGCCCCAGTAGATCTATAGATATGGATTTTACAAGTTTTAGTTATTTTCTGCCAACTAAATTCAATATAAAAACTCGTAGTCAAACTTTGACTGTTGACCGGCTTAGGTGGCTGCTGACGTGGTGCTGACTAGGTCAGAGCCCGGGCTGACTTTTCAAGGGTCCAGATGGACCATTGGATCGTGATCGAACGGCCGAGAGGCAAGGCGGCGAGGGCTCACCGGAGGGCGGCAGCGGCGGGCTCGAGGCGGCGGCGCTGGCGCTCTCCGGCGGCGGGCGAGGGCGGAACAGCGTCGGGGTCCTCGGGCTGGGGGTTGTCAGCGCAGAGGCGGCGCCCGACGTGCACGGGGGGCGTCGGCGGCGGCGGCTGAAGCGGTGGCGGCGGGGTCGGCCTCGGGCGACGGCGTCGGTGGTTCCTGCGGGGAGAGAAGGAGGAGGGGGGTCAGCCGCGGCGGGGCGAGGTCGCGAGGAAGCTCGCGGGCGAGGGAGGCTGGCGGCAGCAGCACGCGTGTCGGGGAGGGGGCGGCGTCGTGGAGATGCGGAATCGGCCAGCGCTGCGGTAAGCGGGCTGGCGCAGCTGCTGCGCTGCCCTTCTCTTTTTTTCTTTTCTTTTCTTTTTCCTAGACGAATTTCCTTAACTGAAATTTGACAGGAACTTACCAGATTTTTATACCAAATTTAGATTTGCATAACTTTCGCCACGAGGCTCCGAACTGGGTGAATCAAAGTGCTACAGGTTCGTGGTGGAACCCTCTATGCACCTGAGCCATCCATACACCCAAAATATGTAAGTTTTGTCAAAGGCATGGCAAAACCAAGCGTTCAAGTGTAGGTGTCAAAATGCAAATGCAAGTGGTTTGGTTTGTCAAAACCCTTTTTAAACCGAAATTTTGCAAGGATGATCATGATGCAATGTCATGAATGATATGCAGTACCAAATCTAAAATTTGGGATGTGACAAGACTAACCCCCTTAAGATGAATCTCATCCCCGAGATTCGGCGCGGCTAGCAAATAGGTGTGGGTGGTCTTCTCGGATGTCATCCTCACGCTCCCAAGTGGCTTCCTCTTTGGTGTGGTGGCTCCATTGCACCTTGCAAAACCTGATCGTCTTGGTACGGGTAATCCTCTCCGCTGTCTGCAGTATCTTGACCGGCTTCTCCTCATAGGTCAAGTCATTCTCAAGCTGAACCTCCTCTAGTGGTACTGTGTCTCTCAGTGGTGTATCCACCATCTCTGGATGGCACTTCTTCAGCTGGGACACGTGGAACACATTGTGGACAGCGGACAGAGCTTCTGCCAACTCCAACTGATAAGCAACTTCTCCTTTGCATGCTAAGACCCGATATGGTCCAATAAACCGAGGTGCCAGCTTACCCTTGATTCCAAATCTCTTGATTCCACGAAGTGGCGACACTCTGAGGTATGCTCTATCACCTATCTCATACACCACTTCCTTGCGCTTAGCGTCAACATAGCTCTTCTGCCTTGATTGTGCTACCTTTAGCCTGTCCCTAATCAAGACGACCTTCTCCTCAGCGTCCTTGAACAAATCAGGTCCAAACAGCTGACGTTCTCCTACTCCATCCCATAGCAATGGTGTTCGGCACCACTTCCCGTATAGCACATCGAACGGTGACGTCTTGATGCTGTTTTGATAGCTGTTGTTGTAGGAAAACTCAGCATACGGCAAATTCTCATCCCAACTAGAACCATGAGCCAAGGCGCAAGCTCTAGCATATCCTCCAAAATCTGATTTACCCTCTCGGTCTGTCCATCAGTCTGTGGGTGGAAGGCTGTGCTAAACTCCAATCTAGTCCCTAATGACTCGTGCAGCTGGCACCAAAAGTGTGAGGTAAAGTGGGTGCCTCTATCAGATACAATGCTCTTAGGAACCCCATGTAGGCACACAATCCTGTCCATATAAATCTTGGCCAACTTTGCACCCGTGTAGGTCGTCTTCACCGGTATAAAGTGGGCTACCTTGGTCAAATGGTCGACCACTACCCAAATAGAGTCATATCCTGACCTGGTCCTGGGCAATCCTGTGATAAAATCCATTCCCACTCTATCCCACTTCCAATCCGGCACTGGGAATGGCTGTAGTAGTCGTGCTGGCTTCTGGTGTTCCGCCTTCACTCAGCTACATACATCACATAAGGCAATATGCTCAGCGATGTCTCTCTTCATGTTGTTCCACCAGAATCTGTCCTTTAGGTCCATATACATCTTCGTATTTCCTAGATGTATGGAATACGTCGAGTCATGAGCTTCCTGCAGAATCAACTTCCTTATCTCCGGATCATCGGGAATGCACAAACGATCTCCATACCACAAGGTTCCTTGCTCATCCTCGTGGAATTCTTTTGCTCGATCCTCCTTCATCTTTTCCTTTACTTCATCCATCTCCTTATCTCCTACTTGAGCCTTCCTGATTCTGTCCTGTAGCGTTGGTTGGACTTCCATTGCTGCCAAATATCCTTCTGACACTACCTCCAGTCTAAGGTCCTTGAATTGCTTGCACAAATCCTCGGGCAATTCCCCAACAGTCAATCTATTGGCATAGACCCTCCGGCTCAGAGCATCTGCCACTACATTGGCCTTTCCTGGGTGGTATTGCAGATTCATATCATAATCCTTGATAAGTTCCAACCATATCCGTTGTCTCATGTTCAGTTCTTTCTGTGTAAATATGTACCTCAGGCTCTTATGGTCGGTGTATACATCACAGTGTTTTCCCATTAGGTAGTGCCTCCATACTTTGGGCGCATGAACCACTGATGCTAATTCCAAGTCATGCGTGGGATAATTCCTCTCATGGTGTTTAAGTTGCCGCGAGGCAAATGAGACCACTCTCCCATCTTGCATCAGCACACTCCCAAGTCCTTGTCGAGAAGCATCAGAGTATACTTGGAAATCCTTCTGAAGATCTAGTAAACACAGAACAGGTGCGGTCACTAGTCGACGCTTCAGTTCCTCAAAGCTGGCTTCACACGCATCTGTCCATTCAAACTTTCTCTCCTTCTTCAGAAGTTCGGTCATCGGCCTAGAAATCTTGGAGAAATTTTCAATGAACCACCTGTAATATCTAGCAAGTCCCAAAAAGCTACGAATATCACCCACATTCTTGGGCGCTTCCCACTCAGTCACTGCAGTCACTTTGCTTGGATCAACAGCGACTCCTTCTACTGACACCACGTGTCCAAGAAATCCAACAGTGTTAAGCCAGAATTCACACTTGCTGAATTTGGCATACAGCTTGTGTTCCCTCAGCTTCTCCATAATCAGTCGCAGATGTTTCTCATGTTCAGCATTATCCATGGAATGTATCAGTATGTCATCAATAAACACCACCACGAACTTGTCCAAGTACTCCATGAATACCTTGTTCATCATGGTCATGAAATATGCTGGGGCATTCGTTAGTCCAAAAGACATAACTGTATACACATATAAACCATACCTAGTAGTGAAAGCGTTTTTTGGTATGTCCTCCTCCCGGATCTTCAATTGGAAGTAGCCCGATCGTAGATCAATTTTGCTAAACACCTTTGCTCCTTCCAGTTGATCAAACAAATCATTTATGTTAGGCATGGGTATTTTTTCTTGATGGTCACCTCATTCAGCAAGCGATAGTCCACCACTAATCTCTTGTTGCTGTCTTTCTTCTCCACAAACAGAACAGGTGCACCCCATGATGACGAACTAGGCTGAATGAACCCCTTGTCCAACTGCTCCTTTAACTGTTTCTTTAGTTCCTTCAGTTTATCCACATCCATCTTGTATGGTCTCTTTGCTATAGGTCCTGTTCCCGGCATCAGATCGATGAGAAACTCCACTTCCTTGTCAGGTGGCATCCCTGGCAGTTCTTCCGGAAACACGTCGGGGTAATCCTTAATCACAGGCACAGTATCCATGCTAACCCCCTTAAGAGAATTCAGCTTACAAATTCCCGGTCGGACAGCCGACTTGAACCTAATTCTCTTACCATTCGGGGTTTTGGGAGAAACTTCTCACTGTGCACAATCTATGTGTCCCCCATGCATAGACATCCAATCCATACTCAGAATTACATCTAAACCTTGTGATTCCAGTACTACCAGATGTGCAATAAAATTGTGTGCTCCAATCCTCACAGTTAAGTCGCGGCATCCCGCGCTAGCTATCATATCTCCTCCAAGTGAGCTTACTCTAATAGACTTTTTCATAGACTCCGTAGGTAACTTATACTAATCCACAAATTCCCTTGATATGAATGAATGCGATGCACCAGTATCGAAAATTATAAGTGCGGGGTGAGTGTTGATTGGAAACTTACCAATCACAAGATTAGGCTCATCTGGGATCTCCTCCACATTCATGTGGTTCACTGTGGCCTTCTGGTTGTTGGTTGGCATCAGTACCTTCTTCTCCGGACAGTTGTATGCGTAATATCCCTTCTGACCACACTTGAAGCATGTCACCTCACTCAGATCCTTCTTCACAAAGCTGTGATCACGGTTGCGGTCATGTCCATTGTGTCCTCCAGAGTGGTGAGTGTGTCCTCCCTTGTGGCTGTGGTGGTTGCTCTTGTGGATATCATGGCGATGTCCATCGTCTCCATGGTGGTGGCGGTCATGGCTTCCATGGTGCCCATGGTCACTCCCTCCATGCTTGGAGTATCCATCATAAGAAGTGCGAGACTTGTGGTGAGAACCAGAGTGGTGATTGCTGCTCTTTCTCTTGCGGTTTTCCACCTGCTTGTGCTTCCCTTCCAAGATCCTGGCCTTGTCCATAAGCTCCTGGAAAGTGGGACAGTAAACCACTAACAACTGCACTGAAAGCTCATCATTGAGGCCATCCAGGAGTCTCTCCCTCCTTTTTGCATCAGTGTCAACATCCTCTGGTGCATAACGAGACAGGTTGTTGAACTCCTCAATATACTCAGCCACGGTGCGGCTGGTTTGGCGCAAGTTGCGAAACTCCTTCCTCTTCAGGCTCAGAACTCCTGAAGACACGTGGTTGGTCCTGAAACCTTCCTCAAACATTGCCCAAGTCACAGTGTCCAGCGGGTGGGTGATCTGAAAAGTGTCCAACCAAGAAGCGGTTGGTCCCTCCAGTAGGTGAGCGGCAAACCTCACCTTCTCAGCATCTGTCCACCCAACAGTTACCAGATCCTTGTTGACTGAACGCAACCAGTCGAGAGCAACCATCGGCTCTGTTGCATTAGAGAACTTAGCTGGCCTTAGCCTCAGAAACATAGTGAGAGCATCTCCCTGAGGCTGGTTGTTCCCGTTGTTGTTGTTGTTGTTGTTGTTGTTCTGAGCTTCCATGAACTGGGTCATAACTTGGGTCAGCTGTGCCTGAGCTGCCATGAGCAGCTCCATCTCAATGGGTTGACGGCGGGGAGGCATCTGCGGTTCAGCACAGGTAAGTTTAGAAAGAATCGATAACGAAACAGGATTCTACCCATGCATTATGACCATACAACAAGAAAACAATCACAGACAATCACAAGCAAGCAACACATCAGCAAACAAATGATCCATCAACATCCCAGGGGTTATCCTAGCAGTATATATCTACTGAAATAGTTTTTAGAAGAGTTGGCAATGGTTATCTACACGATAGATCAACAAGCATTAAAAACAGCAATCTGCCAGAACAGTCCAGCAGTGTTCACGAATTTTTTTACCTCACTTAAACTGGTCAGGAATTTTTGCTGATTTTTGTGCATACAGTACGGAGAGTTTCGAACCAACCCTATTGTTTTCAGATTTTTCCTAGATACTAGTAAAATATGAAAATGCGTGTAGTACTGTTGTTTCAGCGGAAAACTACAACAGTAATAACTCAGATATTAACCAAACTTGCCATAACTCTTCCATAAAATTCGCACAAATTATCCTGGGATATTGGAGTACACAAATAAGCAACTAAACACTCTTAAACTAACAGCAATTAAGTTTTACATCGATCGAGACTAATCCTAACAATTTTTACCTAACGAAGACTAATTGGTGGACTTCTATCTACTCCTTGAAGAGGTTGCGGTAGGTCCTTGCACTCATGCGTTGGCTCTTCTGTCCATGATCCAACCATGGCCGTGGAGTATACACCTCTCCTGTGTCATCACTTGAAATCTCAAACTCCACCTCTTCTGGATCCTTCTCTTCTTCCTCATTCACTGCTGCAGCTGCAACAGCTTCATCTCCTCCACCATCATCGTCTCCATCATCATCATCCTCGTCCTCATCATCATCATCATTCCCACTGTCATCATCATCATCATTGTTGCCATCATCTCCATTGTCATCATCAGAGGGTGGATTCAGCTGTGCTTGGAGAGCGGCAATCTGGGCTGCCATATCTTCAATAGTTTGATCCCTTTCCTGGACGGTCCCTTGCAACTGTTGTATGGTCTGGTTATTTTCCTGCACAGTTCCATTAAGCTGAGCTATGGTTGCATCCCTGCCTACCAGGGCATTTTCCAAAACACCCACAGCTTCATGCAAGGTCTCTATCTCCAGTCCTTGGACCACCATACCATTGCTAGCAAAATCTGCAATCTCCTTTACCATCATCACTTTCTCAGCTAGATCTCCATTCTCCCTTTCCATGTCCTCTATGTGCCTCCGACGGGGCGGCATGTTGTTCCTGTCGCCCGGGTAACCACAATGTTCCCATCTTCATCACGCCTCCCATAGTCACGGTAGGGTGAGTCTGTTGGTAGTAGGTGTCGGACAAGATGGCACTGGCGAGACAGGGCTTCATGCAGGGCCAAGTTTATTCCAAGTCCCCAGTTGTAGTAAGTCTTGGTGTAGATCAGATGCACAGGGTTTGGCAAGGCGGCATCCCTGAAGATGAAAGTGGTGATCTCCCATGCATCCTCGCCATATCCATAGGTGTACAGCCTTCTTCCCTTGAACATGGGCAGTGGCAATCCCAATGACTGCGAGAGCTGTGCTAACTGTCTTGCAAAGGGCCTTGGTGACTCCATGGTTGCATCTCAGTCCTGACTTCTCCCATCTATCAATTAAAAGAGGAAAGTGTGAGAATATCATATGGTAAGAATTTACGAGAGTGAAAGGCATAAGATGACAAACAGAGTTAATATAAGCTTCAATAATTCTATGGCTACCTATTGCAAACCTAGGTCACGATCCTACAGTCGACACACGGGCTCTGATACCATCTTGTAACACCATGGTTCTGAAAAGACCGTAGCTTTTATGTGACAAGCCAATCCCTGGATCGGTTCATTGGCTTACAATAGAATAAGATGAATAACATAGCAAAATATCCGTGTATCATAAATAACGAAGATCCAGAGTATCATTATTACAATAAAAACTTAGCTCAAGGCTAGCTCAATGTTATTCAAGTAGCAACATAAATATAGTAAATCCTCCATTCTTCAAATTTCCCACAAGTGAACAAGTGCCGAGTGGAGTACCGTGGCCTAAATCGATTACTCAGAATTGGAATATCCTGCAACATGAAACGTAGCAGCCCCGAAGGGTCAATACATGGAATGTATGGCAAGTAGAGCTATTAAAGGAGACAATAGTGCTAACATCTACATGCATGTTTGGCAAGTGGAGATGTGGCTAGCTTGCATTTGCAAATACCCTTGTCCTACTTTCATAAACAGTTTTTGATTTTCTTTGAAAAGATCCCAATTAAGTTAACCCATCAACATTAAAGCAACTATGAAATTGGAATGAGCGAGAAACATGTCATGGAATCAATATCAAGCAACTCAGACGTCCATAACCGGGGACACGGCTAATCGATTAGATTATACACCCTGCAGGGGTTAGTATATTTTACCAATGTGACTTGGCCAGCCCAGCTAATACCATCACTCTCATTTTGGGTGATGGTAGGGAGAAGTCCAAGAAGAGACCGTTCGGGAAGTAGCTCCCCAATCCCGACGTGCACCGGCCCAACCTACCAAAATTCTACATCCCTGGATACGCGGGTTCGAGTTACCATAACCTACTAAGTCCAACCAACCGCCCATTTCATTATTGGCACATGGTTGTACATGTAAGCTACAAAATAAAGAAGCAAATCATTTTCTCTTGATATCTGGGTGCCTTTCCGCAATGATACCACCAAAAATTATTAATCCAATCACACCCAGGAGATTCATTGATTAAGTTGTTTTAGTTTTTGCAAACCAACACATTTAGAAACAACTCTCAGTGATGTAACCCAGCCGTCGTTCATCATAGCATGGCTAAGCACATCTACCAACAGTGGTTCATCTACAAGGGGAGCCCTACCACATAATAGGACATAGCATAGCGATAGTATTATCCTACACATGCATCTACAAAATACACGACAATGCATTGAAAATAGTAGGATAACATCATGAACAAGGTAGCATCTACTTGCCTTGGTTGTAGCGGTCTGAAGAACAATCTACAATCTACACGATACAATTGCAATCATAAACAAACCATCCACAGTCATATGCAAACAAAGATGATGCAAGATGCATCCATGACAAGTGGATGGATGCTACAACAACATCCCATAATCTTATTCAGTAAAGCTACTGTATGCATGCATGGAAATTATTTTTAGCGCAAAGAAAACAAGTATGCAATTTATAATGCTCAATAATAGAGCTAGAAACTAAATAATTCACCACTGCTAACATACTGTTTGTAAAATTTTGGAAAAATTCTACTATGTGGGCAACTCTAAATAGAAACAGTACCAATTGGAATTTCTCAAAAAGGATTTATATAACTCCCTGAGTAATTAAAATACTTCCATAAGCCTTTAAATAAATTCTGCAAAATTTATTACTGTAAGCCTAACTTTTTATTTCACTTTGAGATTCCCCTTGTTCTACTGATTTCAGGGGCATCTTATTTGCAATTTTTGGAGTTACAGAACTTATCTTATGAATTTATTACTCTAAAAGGGGCATTAACTCATTTAATTATTCAGGACAAAACCTTGCTGTCAAAGTGTAAAACAAATGTACAGAAGGATTCTACGTGAGTTACTGAATCTACACATATTTTATTTGTAATTTTTGGCCTAGTAGATCTAAAGATATGGATTTTACAGGTTTTAGTTATTTTCTGCCAATTAAATTCAATTTAAAAACTCGCAGTCAAACTTTGACTGTTTACCGACTTAGGTGGCTGCTGATGTGGCGCTGATTGGGTCAGCGCCCGGGCTGAGTTTTCAAGGGTCCAGATGGACCATTGGATCGTGATCGAACGGCCGAGAGGCAAGGCGGCGAGGGCTCACCGGAGGCGTGGCTCGGGCGGCGCGGCGGTCTCTTCTGTGGCGAGGCGGGCAGCGTCGGGGTCTCGGGGTGGGGTTGTCAGCCGGAGGCGTCTGGCGTGCAGGGGCATCGGCGGCGGCAGTGGCGGCAAGGTCGGCCTCGGGCGTGGCGTCAGATTCTAGGAGAGAAGGAGGAGGAGGTCAGCCAGGGCACGCAGTGTGAGAAGCTTCATGGCGAGGAGGTGAAGTCTGGCGGCACGCTTACCGGAGGGCGGCGGGGCGACGTGGAATCGGGCCGGTCGTCTGGCGAGGCGGGCGTGTCGGGGAGAGGGGGTGGCGGCGTGCGTGGCTAAAGTAGAGGAGGGCCACGCGGGGTCGTCGCGGACTCCACGGCGATTCTTGGGAGTCAGCCGGAACTTCGGTGGCCGTGTGGCGCGTGGGCCTGACAGTGGGGTGAAATCTTGTGGTGCGGGCAAGGGCGGCGGATAGTTAGTACCTGTGCTGGCCTTCTTTCTTCTTGACTGGTGGCTTGCTTTCAGCGTGGGCCCAGCTGACGGCCCATTGGCGGTTCTTCTTGTTGCCCTTCTTTTTTGTTCTTTTCTTTTCTTTTTCCTAGACGAATTTCCTTAACTGAAATTTGACAGGAACTTGCCAGATTTTTATACCAAATTCAGATTTGCATAACTTTCGCCACGAGGCTCCGAATTGGGTGAATCAAAGTGCTACGGGTTCGTGCTGGAACCCTCTATGCACCTGAGCCATCCATACACCCAAAATATGTAAGTTTTGTCAAAGGCATGGCAAAACCAAGCGTTCAAGTGTAGGTGTCAAAATGCAAATGCAAGTGGTTTGCTTTGTCAAAACCCTTTTCAAACCAAAATTTTGCAAGGATAAATGATATGCAGTACCAAATCTAAAATTTGGGATGTGACAAAAGCTGTCACCCGAGAAGAGGAGGAAAGAGGGCAATGAAGAAGACATAGGACACTGAGGCAAAGAAGTTGGCACCCAGGAAGGGTAAGAACGCTGGCTAAGAATAAGTATAATAATGTGTTGATCTCGAACATGTCTATGTATTCGGTAAAATTCTGGAGCTTTGTTCGTGGGCATTTTTGGGAAAAACAAGCGTGTTGTGGTGTCTAGTACAATATGAGTTATTTCATGTTGTCATACTTATCCATTCGCTGACTATGTCATCCCTCTCTCATAGCGACTTGAGGTTTGGTTATGGCTGAAGTCACATGTTGAAGCCGAATTTGTGAAGGTGCCGGAGATGAGGGGGATTGCTTCTCCAGTTCGATGGATGATAGTGACACAGACATAATGTACATAAGAGCTTACTAGTTGCGCTAGTCGGATTAAATCCCAACTTTTAGCATTACACTTATTAAAACGTTCTGAGCTGAAAAACAAGTTCTAAGGTGCTATAATTCCATGAAGCAGCCATTTATATCAGCTATTGGAAAATGCCATGGCAACATAAACAACAAAGGAAACAGATAATGAGGAAAATGTTTCCACTTTTCGGCCTAATCTTTAGCTCGTCTATCTCACCAGCTTGCTTCCGCAATTTATCCTGCACGCCTCCTCCCTGCTCCTGCCTCCCCTTCATCTGGCAAAGCTCCCGAATCTCTCGCTTCAGCGCATGAATCTCCTCTTTCTTGTCCCACACAACATAACAAAGATCATGAACAAGAGCTTTGTGAAAACCTGTAAGGGTCTTTTAGATCCACACAAACTTTTCACATCCCGCTCCCCACCCTTCCTACGAACAATCAAATAAAACAACACAAAATTACATAACACTTCTCGGATGGGGTTACCAATTGCGCATAACATACAAGGTTACCGCTCTGATACTGCAGTTGCTGAATTTTCCTGCAGTATTTTTTTCGGTCCAAGAAATCCATCTCGGCATCTTCTCACCGCACAAGCACATCTCGGGGTAGTAATCATAGGGCGTCTTCTGGTACCTGATGGGGGCACCCGCCTGGCGGCGTTGAGCCGACCCTAATTTTGCCCAAGACGAACTGCATGAGCTGCGAGCCATGGGCAAGTGGAGCGAGGGCAGAGGAAAGAGGGGACGACATAGGATCCTTGGATGTCAAAGAAGGGGAATGATAAATCGTGATTTATCCTATCCAGTAATTGGATCGAGGTTACCAATTTCCCAAGCATACGAGGTTACCTCTCTAATGTCGTAGTTGCTGAATTTTCCTGTAGTATTTTCGTCGGTCAAAAAAATCCATCTCGGCATGTTCTCACCGCACAAACACATTGTCTCCGGGTATTAATCGTAGGGCGTCTTTCGATACCTGATGGGGGCACCCGCCTGGCAGCGCTGAGCCGACCCTGATTCCGCCCGAGATGAACTGCATGAGGTGCGATCCATGGGCTAGGGGGAAGGAAGGGCAGAGGAAAGAGGGGACGGCGGAGGATCCTTGGATATCGGAGCAGGGGAATAGTGAAGCGTGATTTATCCCACCCAGTAACTCGAGGAGAATCCTACTGTCCACTTTGGGCGGATAGGTGGGGATCCTCCAAATATCGCGCCTTCGTTGTTCAAGGGCCCTTTCACGCTCATTGACCAAATGTTTTTGGCCTCATGCCCACCAACATATTGCTTGGAGGCCTTGCCGAGTAGCCAAACACTCCTGGTCCCATAGTTTTCCACCCTCCCCATACACCCTGGATCAGAAAAATCTGCCTGAGCTTTTCATGGCTCGCGGTGGCAGATCCATCCACTCCAGCCCTCACGGTTGGGCTCCCTACGGCGGATCCACCCCTAGATCCTACCGTCGCAGTACAAAATGGGCATGGTTTCTTGAGCCAAACGGCTGCGCTGTGTCTCCGAGCTCGGACCCTCCTATCTGTAGAAGCACTGTAGCGGCGTCGAGCTCAAGCAGGAGCCGCCAGGAACGATGGGGTTCGATCATTGCCACCTCATCCCCTTCATCATTGTTGATTCTACAAGGAGGAAGATGGCGAAGAAGCAATGAAGAACACCATTGAAGCCTCTCTAGCAAAGGGCAAGCCATGATCGGGAGTGGATGTCGTTGGGAACGGCATGGAGGGGCCACCAATCGAGGTGGACTCCGATGATAGTGGCGTGATCTAGGTCTAGATGTTTCTTAGGTTGCTTGCAACTTTTGGTTCTGTTTATTGCGAGTACAATTAATGTAATGGGTTTGGCAAGCTACAATGGGAATTATGGATAGCTATGTTCAACACAATAACAGGTCCTCGTGCTTCCACAATAGAAATTGTGTATGTCCCTTTGCATGCGGCAGAATCCACATAGATTCCGCTTAAAAAAACAACAAAGTCAGATTACAACCATCGGACAAAAATAAGAAAGAAAGGCATAAGATAGACGAACATACGCCCAATTTGTTTTGAGAAGACCCTACTAGTTCAGAATTCAGACCACTTAGTCAACAAATATACTACTACATTTTGTTGGGCTCCTACTAGACATGCTTTAAAATCCATAGGCATGCTTTATCTTGGGCTCCTACTAGTTTAGACTTCAGACCACTTAGTCGACAAATACTATTACCATTAATAGTAGGGAGCTCAATCTAAACAAACCTAGTTTTTACACACATCAATTATCTTCCCAACCTTAGTCTAATGCCCTTCATTCTGCCACTCCAGGGTTTGAATCGTCAGCGCCATCTTTTTGGCATCCTCCTTGCACTTGGTCAGTTCTTTCTCTGACTTGATCCTTAGGAACCTGTCCATATTGGTAGTTGTTAGATCGTGGACTTTCATCTTGTTCAGTTCAATCCTTGATATAGTCAGGTCTTTCTCTGCTTTAGCCTTCAGGGCCATCACCACATCCCTCTCCTTCCCGACTTTGATAGCCTTGTCGTCCAACCTACTGATATCACGGAGAAGGATTGGTGTGTCATAAATGCCCATTAACTTCATCTCAGCACTCTCAAGAAGTGAGCTGACTAAGGCTTCTTTCAACTCAGCATTCTTCTACCATAGTTTTTATAGCGATATATGCATAGACAGTGGCCATTCCAGATCTACCCATTCGACGATGCTGCAACTTTTTGTTGGACACGCCTCACCCTCCCCTTGAAACACTAAAAATCTCCTTCCTATGTTGCGTCCCTCGAATGCTACAAATTTAGCAGCCATAAGCTCATGTTTTTTACAACGGGGAGGACTCTCTCCCTCCGCTAAACCGTGATAATAGGATTCGTACAACGTCGCGACGGCCTAGCACACCAGATGTACATGAGTAATCATAGTAGATATAGCTCAAAATAAAGAAATCCCCATAAAATGTAAGTTATTAGATGACTCACATCGCTTTTTCATCGTCTCTGTTATGTTCATGTGTTTCCTTACCGTCTCCCCGCGAAACCATGACGAGAAGGAGACGGAGGAGCAGGGTGGTAGCAGGAGAGGTCGCTGGTGGGGGGACGGGGCACGCCTCCTGCTAGCGGCTAAGGGAGTATAATGGAGTGGAGTGAGGGCAGTAGCTTCAAGGGGAAGAAAGAGAATTAAAGAACACCAACCCTACCAACCAAATCCAACGGATGTTGTAACACGAACACATGTAACGTCTTCTATACGCGGCACACGGAAAGCGTGACACTGGCAGGTGGAAGCACGCACGATTATTAAGGAATATTAAAGAACTGCGACTACCATACATTCACACGACAAGTATGCCTTCCACACCGAACTAGTATTGATAACGACTTAAATTTAAGCACAAGATAAGTTCTACAACTCCCTGTTGGTCTTCTCGATGCAATTTCCAAAATGGATCTGCTTGGTCGGTCCAACATCAGCAAGGTACTTGGATGGCACACAAAGGACCGACCTCAGGTACGTAAACTCCACCTCGCCCGGTGGTGGGTAGCTCGGCGCCACAGCTCTCACATGAATTGCATCGAATGGCAGCGGCTGGGCGTGTGAACACATACTCATAGTTTACATCGGCCATGCACATGAGACCGACCTAATGCATAGCACAGACATGAAGGTGGGCCGACGGATAGTTCCTAGAACGCCAGCGGTGATGGTGGGTCTAGCAATGGTTCCTGGAACGCCAGCGGTGATGGTCAAGACAAAAATAGAGTCGTCCCCCTGCAAAATGGGCCAGCAGCGTGCCGACTTAGAGAATGACACCTTCTCCTGGAGAAGAATGGCATAGCCATAAGAGATCGTAATCACTTTGATCGGGTGATCTGTTGCAAGGTGGACCACGGGCTTTGCGGGGGGGAGTGTAGTTTCAATTCTAGCACTTAAGGTAAAGGCCCCTGTGATTGCAATGATAGTCCCTGGATCAAAATGCTAGCATCCACAGTTTAAGATGAAGTACACAGATACAAAGTTCATTATTACATCGTCACCCGAAAGATAACATAGTCTTTACAACTCATTAGCCCGAGGCTAATACATAGAGTTCATAACATAAAGTAAATAAAATAGAAGTCGTCATCTTCATGTGCCACAGTAAAACATTATGAGTGTAGACTCATAACCCTAGTCTCCATCATAGTAACCTACAACATCATAAGTTACAGCCTTAGAGGATCAATACATTTGGAATTGTATTGGCAAGTGATACCATAGTAGAATAGTAGCATCTAATAACTATATGAATTTGGCTAAGTGAAGTTTAGGCTGGCTTTGCTCAAAATAAGGTTTTTCTTATTAGTTGAAATCACTAAGTTTTTGTTTGACAAAACACCCAAGGAACCACCAATAGACATTGGTGAACCTATACCCTTGTTCAACCACAAGTTTTAACTTAGAGAAATTGGGATGAGGAGATTCTTGATCACTTCAATATCTTTAATGCTCAAATTTTTCGTTGCCGGGGACACGGCTAAGTACTTAGGTTTTACCCTCTCGAGAGGTGGTCCACTTTCCCCACAAGACTCGACATGCATCGAGACGAGACTTTTCAGAAGCATTGCCTTAGACCACCATGGACGCGTTCCATCCTATCAACCCTACCACCAACTGTCCATCTGGCTAAGTTCTTGCAACCTAGTTGGTCAAGGTAGAGCCCATATGCCATGTGGTTGCGCTAGAATCTTCTCAACACTAAATATCTCAAATCCCTTTGTTCCTGGGTGGCCATCCACAAGTGTGATACACAAGATAAACCATAGACATGGGCCTTGTGTAACCACTCAACACAAACCAATCTTTCCATTCCACCAAGGTGATTCGTTCACATGTTGTTTTATTATTCAAAACAGAGTCATAGATTTTTTATAACAACATATTATGAATATTCCACCATTTGTTTCTACCAGCTAGGCTAAGCATACTAGTATATCAAGTTTCTTATGTTAGGGAAAGCTATTAGACAACATATATAGGATTTCCCATGGCATAGCATATACTTAGAAAAATCTTCATGCAAATCTTACTCAAAATATTACTAGTGCATAGATAAAATAGTAGGAAAAAAATATGAAGCATCACTTGCCTTGGTAGTTGGGGGAATAGGAACAATCCTCACAATCACAATCACCACAATCACCAAAATCTACACATAAAAGCATAACACCAAATTCACATTCCATATTCAAACAAAAATATATATGAATGCATGCAAATGCAATGGAATGATTTTTCCACATTGAACAAATCAAACTAACAGTACTGAACAAAAAGTAAAATTTCGAAGATGTAAATAAACCAAAATTTACTCTAAAACAATTTTCTAAATTATTATATAGCCAAAATAAGCCTACAAATGGTTCTTTCTAAAATCCTAATTTTACAGAATAAAATGGCCAAACCAAGTACATAGATGTGTAGGGCTCATTTTTCTGAATCCAATGATATATTATTTGTAATTTTTGGACAAACATATCAAAACTTATGAATTTTACAAGTTTGAATATCTAATAGATTCAAAATCAGATTTTAAAACAGAATCAGTGACACGCGGCATGCTCTGATTGGTGCATACCGCTTTGCACTGGATCGCGCTTCCGTACCGTTAGATTAATTCAGATCTAAGCATACATGTTCGTTAAGTGATCTAATCTAAACCGCAGGATATAGATCTAAAGGTCTAGATCTAATCGACCATAGATGGGCGCCGCGCATGGCCCTGGCAGCGGCGACGGCTCTTCCGGTGACACGCCAACGAGTCTAGGGGGGCAGGGGGTGGTGCCTAGGCTTACCAGAGTCACGTGGACGTGGTGAAGCTCAACGTGCACTTAGTTTTGACAAGGGCGCACGGACATGGGCGTAGGAGCTCGTCAAAGATCTCACTGGCGTCGGGTGCTTGCTGGCTGAGCCGAAGGAAACAACCTAGGTCACCAAAAGGCAAACACCGGGCATCAACAGGTGCACAAGGTCACATCAAACATGAAGGTGTAAAGAAGAGGGCAAGGGACGCTTGAGTTTTACATAGATTGCTCGTCGGAGTCAAGCGGCACGTCTGGTGCTTGCAGTCGTCAACGGCGACGGTGACCTGGGGTGAAATTGGGCAAACCAGAGGCATTAGGAGAATTGCAAGGACAAGGGGGACACGCTCGTATGAATGATAGACAGAGGTGAACACAAAGCTCACCGGAATGCGTCGCCGGAGTTCCTCGGTAATGCAGCGGTGCGAGCTGAAATTCAGGGAGCTTGGAGGTGCTGGGGGTTTGCAGTGTGAGGGGAAATGGTCGCAGAGGGGTGGTTCTTAAATATACGGAGTAGGGGAAACAATACTGCGGCGAATCAAAGGGAATTAACAAATGAACGCCGCAGCCACTGCGGGGATGAAACGGGCAGAGGAGCTGGTCGTCGCGCGCGGTATCGGGACGACGAAGCTGAAGTGGAGACGGGGCCCAGTGGTAGTGAGAGAGTGGGTGCGTGCGCGGGTGATACAGGGAGGAGAGGGTAAAAACCCTAGGTGGGCTTGCTGGTCCAGATAGGTAGCGCTGGCTATTTTTTTCCTCCTTTTCTCATTTTTATTTTCTGTATTGATTTTCTTAAATGGTTTTGAAACCTCAATTCAAATCTGTTTGAATTCAAACTTTCGCCAAATTTTTGTACTGTGACCATAGTGTCCAAAAGTGTGTCAAACACATACTAACATTCAAAAAAAATTTTGGGTTTGAAAATAAAACAAAACATTGTCCCATATATAATATATAAAGAGGGGTTTAAATATGGTTTTATTTAGGGTTTTGGTTTGAAAATTTTGTGCAAGCTCAATATTCTATGATGATATGAATGCAACAATATGACTTTGCAATTGATGAAATTTGGGATGTTACATGCGCCGTGCTGATACGCGAGCTTGTGCCCTAGGAGTACGTAGTAGGGGTAACGGCAAGAGCATCCGTGGTTGGAGCACACAATCGCGTACGTCGCCAGGATGTTGCCCGTGATGATCTCCTCAATATTCAAGGGTTGGCGATCTGAGTACTCCTTGCCGCGTGGGTCCCACATCTGAAGTTCGTCGAGAATCACAGAATAGATGTGTGATACGTCGTAAATGTATCTATAATTTTTTATGCTCCATTCTTGTTTTGTACCAACTATCTTATGTTTTGTCTACACTTTGAGGCATTTTTATACATTTTCTGGAACTAACATATTAACAAGATGCCACCATGCCAGTTCCTATTTTCTATTGTTTTTGGTTTCAGAAAAGCTAGTAAGAAATATTCTCGGAATTGGACAAAACAAAAGCAAAGTCAATATTTTATCGTAACAAAGACGGAGTCCAGAGGGGGGACGAAGAGGCGCCACAGGGCGGCTAGACCACCCTATGGCACGGCCATGGGTGGGCCGGCGCTAGGGCATGGTGTGGGCCCCCTGGGCGTCAACCGACCTGGCCACCACCATCATCCCTAGATCGGGAGGGATCTGAATATCTTCCCGACACCCTGTCGGAGAGGGGAGATCATCCCGGAGGCCTTCTTCATCACCATGCCAGCCTCCGGAGTGATGAGTGAGTAGTTCATCCTTGGACTATGGGTCCATAGTAGTAGCTAGATGGTCCTTTCTCCTCTTTTGATTCTATCATCTCTATGTTATTTGTGATCTTGCATGCTCTCCATTGCTAGTAGTTACTTTGGCCAAGTATTTGCTTGTTACTCCAAGAGGGAGTATTTATGCTCGATAGTAGGTTCATGCCTCTAGTAATCTGGGGGAGCGACAGAAACCTCTAAGGTTGTAGATGTTCTGTTGCTACTAGGGAGAAAACAACAATCCTTTGTCCAAGGGCAATTGTATTTTTTAATTTAGACACTTTGCTTAATCTAATTATCTGTTGCTTGCAACTTAATACTGGAAGGGGTTCGGATGATAACCTGAAGGTGGATTATTAGTCATAGATGTAGTTGGATTACGGTCTATGTATTATTTTGAAATTCCCAAATGAATCTCATAGAAATCATCATGACATGTACATGCATTGTTATGAATTCTCAATCTGTCAATTTCCCAACTGTAATTTGTTCACCCAACATGTTATTTATTTTATGGAGAAACAGCTCTAGTGAACTATGGACCCCGGTCCATTCATTCCCACTAATATTAAATCTACTCTATACTGTTTACTTTCTGTAGTTACTAAAAGCAATTACTTTCTTCCACACTATACGTTTAATCCTTTGTTTTCAGCAAACCGGTGAGCTTGACAACCTCACCGTAAGTTGGGACAAAGTATTTTGGTTGTGTTGTGCAGGTTCCACGTTGTTAGCAACACCTTGGGAGCTGTTTACTTTCTTCTACTAGTTCGATAACCTTGGTTTCACAACTGAGGGAAAACTTGTTGCTGTGCTCATCAAACCTTGCTCTTGGGGTTTCCCAAGAGGCTTTATAGTAACTGAGCCACATCAATGTAGAGGTCCCAACCTTTAATAAGGTAGAGATCCCTGTGTTTACAATGCTAGTCCCTGGATCAATAGCTAGCATCCACAATTAAGATGTAATATCAAGAAACAAAGGTCATAATACAACTTTATAACAGGAATAAAATAATTCATTACATCTTACATAGCTCATTTGGCTATCTCATTACAATGCAGCAGAAATAACTATAGCATGGATTCCATCATCTTCAAAGTGCCATAGGCAATCATTTTGGTTGTAGACTTGTAATCCTAATCAACACACTTCACTAACATCAAACAAACCTGCAACATAATAAGTTACAACCACAAGGGTCAATACATTTGAATTGTATTGGTAAGTGATACTATGGTAGTATACTGGTAACTATCATCTATATGCATTTGGCTAAGTGGAGCTTCGGCTTGCTTTGCTCAAAATAGATTTTCCGTATCATTTGAAAACACTAAGTTTTTGTTTGACATAATCACCCAAGGAACCACCAATAGAAATTGGTGAACCTTGACCCTTGTTCAACCACAAGTTTTTAACTTAGAAATTTGGATGAGGAGATTCTTGATAGCTTCCATGTCTTGATGATCAAATTGTCCAATACCAGGGTTTCACCAAGACAAGATCTTTCAGAAGCCTTCCCTTAGACCAGAATGGACGCGTTCCAACCTATCATCCCCTACCACCAACTGTCCATTTGGCTAAGTTATTGCAACCTATATGATCCAGGCAGACCCCATAATGCTAAGTGTCTTCACTTGAAGCTTCTCAACATTTGACATCTCAAATCTCTTTGTTCCTGGGTGCCATTCCACAAGTGAGATACCAAGTTTCCCCCAGTATGCTGGACTTGGTGATGCCCAAGTTTTCCCCAGCATACTGGACTTGTGTAACAACTCAACACAAACCTTTCTTTCCATTCCACCTAGGTGATTCATTCACTTAGATGTTTTATTAAACAAAACACAAGTCCTTGACTTAGAAATATTCCATAGCATGAATACAATCCACCCTTATTTTCTACTATCTAAGCTAAGCATGATAGTAGTAGGAATCTTGACTTAGGAAAATTCTACTAAGGTTTCATCTACTAGGATTTCCCATGGCATAGTTTGTACGTAGCATAAGTTCCATGCAAGTCCTACTTAGAAATATCACTAATGCATAGTGAATATATTGGGAAAAAAGTATGAAGCATCACTTGCCTTTTTGGTAGAGAATTATAAGTTCTCTCCTTGATCTTGCAATATTCACACTCTTCAAATTCCACTACAATTCAACCAAGCAAGCAATATTCAATCTACCATTCAAGAAAAATCACATAAAATAATAGAAACAAAGCAAATACATGCAAGCATGCTAAAGATTGTTTTATTTTGAAAAGTAGTTTCTAATAGGTTATGGACGTCATAAAATATCTTTTGGTCATTTACAAAAGTGGCAAGGTCATTTGTAAATGTGGCAAAATCATTTGATATCAAGTTAGTGAAAATGGCCATTGTGGTTTAAATCAAAGTAATATTTTCTAGTGTTTGACAAATACATTTTTAATCACAAATGTTGGTGTTTTATGGTCAAGTGTTTAATATTAAAACCATTTACAAAAGGTTTCACCTATAAACCATTTTTTACACTAAATCAATATTTTATGTTGTTGAAAATGCCTTTAGCAAAGAAATAATTTTTATAGGGTTCACCAAATATATTTTTAATTCTAGAACTTTGTGTTTAGGGTCAGAGAGTTTAAATCAAATCATTTCCCAAAGGTTTTTCTCCAAAAAAGCATTTTTAACATATAAACAAAAATTTTATTTGATTAGAAATTTTCCAATTCAAAGATTTATTCTTTAACTTCACAAAATATGTTTTCGAATCCACAAGTTGGTTTCTAAGGTCAGTAGGTTCAAAACAATCCAATTGCCAAAGATTTTACCTTAAAAATATTTCTAGAATAATTTTTATATCCAAATTATGCCTACACATGTTTCTGCAAAAACAACTATTTTACCAGAAGCAATTCACTCAACAAAGTGCATGGTCCGATAGGGTTTGTTTTTCTGATTCCATTGATATAAAATTTGCAAAATTTGGATGTGTGTATCAAAAGTTATGAATTTTACAAATTTGAACATCTAATAGATCAATTATGGTTTTTATAAAAGAGACTGGGCCACGTGGCTTAATTCTATTGGTCTGTACCGCTTCGGTTGGATTGTGTTACTGGGTGTATTGGATCTAAGTGAGATTGAACGGTGCATATTATCTCGTACCCCTTCGTTGAGTCAATCTATTGCATCCTTATGATCAAGATCCGACGGTCCTCAGCGCACCGACCAAGAACCAGCGGCGCTGGCGTCTGGCGCGCGGTGGCGGCGCTCAAGAGACGGTGGCACGGTGAATATAGGAAGCGAGAGGAGGAGTGTGAGGTCTCACCGGTTCGCAAGGTCAAGGTGATGCTCGAGGTGGCCACAGGAGGGATAGGGGCGCACGGAGCCGATGGCAATTCCTCACCGGAGCTAGCGTCGGCGTCGGGTCATGTACTTTCATTGTCGGGGGTGAGCTCTTGGGGCGTAAGAAAGCAAGGCAGAAGGTGAAGGAGATGCGCACGGTTGCAGAGGTTGCAAGGGAACCTACCAGAGGGCCAGGGGCGCGATGAATCGTCGACAACCTCTCGCCGGAATTTAAGAAGTCGACGGTGGTGCGAAGGTGCCGTGGTTGTCGAGTCTCTGGGGCGCGCGCGGGCAAGCTAGGGCTATGGGGAGTGAGCCAGCGTGCAGTAGGGGGTAAGGGGAGGTTCTAGCATGCCGGAATCTTCACTGGAGTTTGCCAGAGGCAGTGAGTGTTTCAGCAAAAAATTAGGGGCAGCCTGGGGCTCTCGAAGTGTGGCACCTGGGGGAAAAAGAAGAGGGGAGGGAGGCGTCTAGCAGGGCGTGATCACGGTGGGTAACGGTCTCTGCGTTAATGCGAATTGAATCCGCGAAATCAAGCCAGAAACGGGAGGGAGAGAGGAAGAACTAGTCGCTGGGGGTGGAAACGACGACTGATGTGTGGGGTTGGCTAGTCAGCGAGAGAGAGAGGGAGAAGGTGGGGTCCAGCAGTCAGCGTCTGTGTGGGTTCGTTGTCGAGTATGAATCGTTTCCTGCGGGGGAAGAGGGAAATGGGTTTGCTGGGCCTAGTTAGTGGGTTGGGTTGATACTTTTTTTATACTGATTCATTTTTCTTTTTCTATTCTCTTTTCCTGTTTTGATTTTGTTTAAACATTTCAAACAACTATTTGAATTCAAAATCTTTTCCAAATTTTGTGTAGATTTTAATATTGTTTATTAATACATTCCAAATTTAAATTTAGAATAAATAATTTTTTAGGGTTTATTAATTATTAAAATAAATAGACATTAGTACTTATTTCAAATAGGATTTAATATGTTTTAAAACTCTATTTGAAATCTAAATTTTTCCAAATATTTTCAGTAGGTTTTATTTAAAAAATAAAACACTTTGAATTATTATTTAAATTATTTTATTTTGTTTTAATGTTCATTTAAAATGTAAAAATGTCTTTTACTTAAATGAAATTGGATAATAATAAATCCTCATGATTTTATTTAAATAATCCTTTACTCGTAAAAAAAAGATGGCTCCCACCTCCACCTCTGGCGACTTCCATGGCGATGGCGACTCCCACCACATCTGAGTGGATCTCCTCGGTGGATCTCCTTGGGGAAGGTCATGGATCCATTCAGTGATCCATCCTCCATTGCCCACTCATTGGACTTCACCCTAGGTCATGCTTTTCGCATCAAGGTTCGTGATCGTTTTGCCACTCCTGTCCACCCTCTGTCATCTGCGGGTCAATTCTTCCTTGTGATCTCTTTTAGCCGGTCCAATTTTCGTCTTGATTGACTCAATGTGAGTCTGGCTATCTCGTCTTGTCTTGGTGCTGCATATAATGAATTATCTGTGGAATCACTGGCTGCTAGGGTTGTCAAATTCTCAATCTATTCTAAGGCAATTGGATTCATGATACATAACATGGGATCGTTTTCTTGTCAATCTTTTCACTGCTTTTTCCACATGTGGGGTGGGGGTGGTCCAAATTGGATCCGTGAGGAACGATGTTACTATGCAGAAGAGGATGTTCAATGGTTCCCTGCTCGTAGTTCTCGCCGTAGCAATCTTCGGCGTGACAATTCTAATCTGCATAAATCTGCTCCGTTTCGACGTGCATCTGTTCGCATTAATCATGGTCGTAACAATTTTGGATCATCTTTGAACTTAACGGGGGCTAATTTCATCCCATTGGGCACTAGGATTCATTTGGGATCTGATCCGGTAATTCAAGGTGATGATCATGTTAATCGGTTGACAGTTCGGTCAGGAGGGAATCCCGGATTTTCAAATGCGAACCTTGATCGCACTTTGGTTCTTTTGGCCCAGACCAGTTCTGTTTCAGCCCAACCTGCATCTGTTACATTGGATATTTTTTGTTCTCGCTGCCTGGCACAGGGTCACGTTATTTCTGAGTGCAACAATCAAATCAGGTGTCGAATCTGTTATAATTATGGTGACATATCTCGGCAATGTCTCAACAACAAACAAAAGAAGATTTTTAGGCCGGTACCAAACAGAAACTCACCCGATAGAAGTGGCAGAGTCACCTTATTATTCGCCTCACCACCTTCCCCAAGCTATAGTGATCTTCTTGTTACAGAGTCCTCTGCCACCGCCGAGGGTGATTCCATGGCAAACTATCCCTGTGACCCAATTCCTCATCTGCCCCCTGGAGCCACGATTGTGCCTGACAATGGCCTTCGTCCTCAGCGTGGCTATGTGGTACTTGGCACCATCAATATTCCCGTCATTGCTGATGATTGTGCGATTGTCACGGTGGAGCCAGAGCCTGCCTGGCAGCAGTTTGAAGCTACTGCTCAGCTCATTGCTAACTAGTTAGAGGTGAGTGGTTTTCAGATTAGGCCGATTTCGCGCAGTGGTATGGGTTCTACTCTGGTTTGTTTTTAGGGTGTGATTGATCATGATAATGCAGTATTTGCTAGTCCTATTATTGTTGGCACAACTCTTATTCGCATTGCTCCACAAAATAGGGGATTAAGTCACAGGAATGCAACATTCACCCATGATGTCTAGCTTGCTATCATCAACTTTCCACAAGAATGTTGGGATCTTGATTCCATCATCACCACTATGGCACCATATGGTAGATTTCTTGTGTGTAATAGGCAGAATCAATTTAGAGCCAGGATTCTTGTTAAGATAAGAGCCTATGATATCGATAAAATCCCTAATAGCATTGTGGTACTACATAACTCATCTGCTGATGGATCTGGTGATTCTTGGTCCTGCCCTGTCATTATTATGTCTCAGCATCTGTTGGGGCTCTTGTAGCTGATGAGGACCCTCTGCCTCCTGATGGCCAAAATCCTCACCCCATTCCCATTATTGTTGATGATTTTGACTTCTGGCATGCTAAAAATGAGGGGATGCAGCATCACCAACCTCCTGTTGCACAGCCAGTTCCACCCAATGATGATCCCATGTTGCAGACCCCACCAAATAGCCCTCCACAGGCTAATGTTGCAGCTCCTATTGTTGATGTTGCTGTTGAGAACCCATATGCTGCAGTGGATAGCATGAGTTTGTCTACAGGTGTAACTTCTCAAGACAATGATTCTCCTGTTCGGGATATGGAGATGGATGTCTCACCTGCCAACTCTCATGTTCCTGACCCAGTTGATGCTATGAAGAGCATGCTTGCTTCACTTATTCATTCTACCAACACTATCCTACCTGTCATTTGCTCTTCTTCAGTTGTCAATGCTGAGTGCAAGGTGATTGATATTGATGATGGTTCTGGTGCACAGAGGAAGTGTTATATTCAAGTTACCACTGCTAATGAGAAAGAATTCCTTATGCCTTCTTTTGTTCAGATTACTGAAATTGTGGAGGAGCCACCTCTAGTTGTTGGCGGGAAAAATAAGAGAAAGAAGGGGCCGGTTACTGTGGCATCTGTAAGGAGGAGTGGAAGAATTGGTGATATTACTGCTGGCTTTAAGGATAAGTCACCCATTGCTCAGATTCCTAATCCATCTGTCCCTGAGATGAGAAAGAAAAAGGGCAAGAATACAGTGATGAATGCACCTGTCTTTGAAGCTGAGATCATCAACTCAAAGGCTATAGCACCTCCCCATCTTCCAGTCCCCACTCTGCAGGCTCTGGGTACTGGGCCTTGTCATATGCCACCTGGTGTGGTATCTGAAGATGCATTGAACTATGATAGTTCTTATGATAGTGTGTAATTCACTATGCTTGTATGACCTGTGGCAATATGCACAATGGAGTTTTGTGGTGTCACATGTCATTTATCATTTGTTGCTTTTATTTCTCAGTACTTGTAGCTCATGTCTGCCATCTGTAATAATCTCAACTGCTTTATTAGTCAGACTTGGGGAACTGGTTATCTGTCTTTATTATCTCTGTCTGGCTGTATTTTGTGCTGTTATTTGCCCAAGAGATCGATTTGTTCATCCATGCTCTTTAATATTGCCTGGTCCTAAATTCCTCATCATTGGTATTAATGATTAGAAACTGGAATATTTTGGATTATAATCTGAGGGGTATTAACTCTCAGAGGAGATGGATGATATAAGACTAAAAGTGGATGAATCCAATTGCAATATTATGTGTTTTAAGGAGACTAAGAGAGAGCATTTTGATCACTCTTATATTCATAATTTCTGTCCTCGGAGATTTAATAAATTTGTCTTTGAGACATCTATTGGAAATTCTGGTGGGATTATTACTATCTGGAATGGTAATATGTTTGATGGTGTGGTCCATAGCCAAAGTAAATTTCAGATCACTATACAGTTAACTTGCAGAATGAGTTCACAATCTTGGTTTCTTACTAATGTCTATGGGCCAACAAATAGTGAAGACAAAGCTCTTTTCTCTAACTGGTTACTCTCCTTAGATTCTTCCTTATTTGATCTTTGGATGATATGGGGAGATTTTAATCTGGTCAGAAGTCCAGTTAATAGAAATAGAGATGGAGGCGACACCAATAATATGCTACTTTTTAACAGAATCATATCACACCTTGGTCTGGAAGAAATTCCATTAAAAGGCAGAGCTTTTACTTGGAGAAACATGCAGAATGATTCTCTACTAGAGAGACTGGATTGGATTTTTTCCAATACTGCCTGGACTACTACATTTCTCAATACCTTAGCTATTCCTCTTGCTAAACTTTCATCTGATCATGTTCCTATAAACATTTAGATTGGAACATCCATCCCAAAGGCTCTAATATTCAGGTTTGAGGACTACTGGATGGAATTTGATGGGTTTTCTGAAGCACTCACCATTAATTGGAACATTCCAACTCTATACAGCAACCGTGCATCTGAACTTACTACTAGATTCAAATCATTGAGGCATGGCTTAAAGAAGTGGAGTAAAAACCTACCTCATCTCAATAATGTTATTGAAACATGCAGTTATGTTCTTGCTCTTTTTGATGGTTTAGAAGAATAGAGATCCCTCTCTATTCAGGAGAAGAACTTTAGAGCTGCCCTTAAAGTTCATCAGCTAAGTCTTTTAGAAGCCAAGAGTATTTATTGGAAGAGCAGAGCCAGACTTAAATGGGCTAAATTGGGAGGGAAAATTCTAAATTTTTCCATACTGTTGCCACACAAAATTTCAGATGTAATTATCTTGCTAATCTGTCTGATGAGGATGGTAGAATTGTCTCTGATCATGAAGGGAAAGCTGCTTTAATATGGCATTCATTTAAGCAAAGAGTGGGTTGCTCTGACAATGTTAATATGCTCTTTGATCTGGATCAGATTGTTAGTCCAGCATATAATGTGGATTTTAGCAGTCTTGAGCAACCTTTTTCTATTGAGGAAATTGACAATATTGTCAAGCATATGCCTGCTGATAAGTCTCCGGGGCCTGATGGATTCAATGGTGCCTTTCTAAAAAATTGCTGGGGGACTGTTAAGAGTGTTTTCTACATATTGGAAGTATTGAAAGTATAAGCACTGCATACATAACACTGCAT
The DNA here is from genome assembly GCA_023614405.1 of Avena insularis. Taxonomy (NCBI): domain Eukaryota; kingdom Viridiplantae; phylum Streptophyta; class Magnoliopsida; order Poales; family Poaceae; genus Avena; species Avena insularis. The sequence continues at coordinate 54,127,402 of CM042685.1, read as the reverse complement.
AAAAATTGCTGGGGGACTGTTAAGAGTGATTTTCATTCTGGCCCATTGAATATTGAAAGTATAAACACTGCATACATAACACTCATTCCCAAAGTCAGCAATCCTGAATGTGTCTCTGATTACAGACCAATCTCTTTGGTTAGCATTGCTATGAAATTCCTTACTAAATTACTGGCAAACAGGCTCCAGAATATTATCATTCCCATGATTCATAAGAACCAGTATGGATTCATCAAGTCCAAGACCATTCATGACTGTTTAGCTTGGTCCTTTGAATACCTGCATCTCTGTCATAAATCCAAAAAGGAAATTATTATTCTCAAGCTGGATTTTGAAAAGGCATTTGATAAGATTCAATATTCTGCTATTATTTCCATGATGAAACAACTTGGTTTTGGTGCTAAATTTATGTCTTGGACCAAAAACATTTTAAATAGTGCTACAACCTTAGTTCTTCTAAACAGTGTTCCTGGGAAATTGATCAGATGTAAACGGGGTGTCAGACAAGGTGACCCCTTATTTCCTCTGTTATATGTTCTTGGAGGGGAATTATTGCAATATGTAGTAAATGCAGCGTGGGCTGATGGTCAGATATCACTGCCTCTTGATCAATCATATGGTTTAGATTATCCTATCATTCAGTATGTTGATGATACCCTCATTGTTATGCCTGCTGATCCTGTTCAGTTCACCAATTTGAAATCCCTCTTAATGAGATTCTCTCAGTCTATTGGACTGAAGGTCAATTATAGCAAATCTTCCATGGTTCCCATAAATATCTCAGCTGAGAGATGCCAGATCCTTGCTGATATATTTGCTTGTAAAAGAGAATGTCTGCCATTTACTTATTTGGGACTTCCTATGGGAACCACTAAACCAAAAAATGGTACACTTGATTGGCATTATTGAAAGAATTGATAGAAGGTTATCTAGTGTTGCATCTACTCTATCATATGATGGCAGATTAGTATTTCTCAAGGCAGTTATTGATGCTATTCCAAATTATGCTATGTGCTCTATGAAGCTTCCACTTGGATTTGTTGATCATGTGGAAGGATCTGGAAGAGGTTTTCTATGGAGAGGGAAGGATATTGAAAAGAAAGGAAATTCCCTGGTCAAATGGGAGAGGGTCTGTCAGTCCAAACAGGCTGGTGGTTTAGGTGTTAAGGATCTGAGAGTCCATAACTGCTCATTGCTCATGAAGAATCTATTTAAATTTATGAATAACAGAGACATCCCATGGGTCTAACTTATTTGGAAAGAAAACTACTCACAAGGAAAATTACGTCATATTTGCTCACCGTGTGGTTATTTTTGGTGGAGATATTGCTTATCACTTTGGTCTAATTTTGAGAAACTTGTATCCATAAAACCTGGAAAGGGTGAGACCATTAGCTTATGGAAAGATATATGGATGGAGGAAACTTTTCAAAACAGATTCCCTCACTTGTTCTCTTTCTCCAAAAACCAAAATATCAGTCTTTATCATGCTTCAGTCATCATTACTGAGGATTTCTATGACCACTTCCACCTACCACTATCTCTGGTAGCAGCTCAGCAGTTTGATGAGATGATCAACATTCTTATTAACTGGTAAAACTCTGCACTGTTCAATGAGTCAGATGAATGGAAGCTTCCCTGGAATCATGGTTACTCTTGCAAAAAGGTTTATCAATCCCTTAGGGTAGTTGAACCTGCTCCTTTGCCATTTCAATGGATATGGAAATCATGTGTGCTTCCTAATCAAAAGTTCTTTTTCTGTCTTTTAATCCAAGATAAGCTAAATTCAAGAGATCTATTGAATAGAAAAAATTTCTATGTTGAGTCCACTGACTGTGTGCTATGTGAGGATAATGTTCTGGAAACCATTACCCATCTATTCTTTTCATGCGATCTCAGTCAGTCTTTTTGGTGGAAACTCAACATGGAGTGGAATATTGATCTTTCATTTATTGATATGCTCATTGATGGTGGTAAGAGGGCTAATTTGGTGTGTTTTAAGGAAGTGTTGATTACTGCTTGTTGGAGTATTTGGAACCATCGAAACAAAATTATTTTTGATGGGCAGCAACAAGATCATCTGGAGTGTTTTAGGTTCTTTAAGGAATCATTTGTTCTTGTTATGCATAGAGCAAGGCCTAGCATCAAGGAGGGCATGCAGCAGTGGCTTGATACCTTGTAATTTATCATTGAACTATTTCCCTATATCCTTTGTACATATCCATTTTATAAATGAAAAATGACACAGTAGGGGCCTTCCCTACTGTTTTTGTGTCAAAAAAATCCTTTACTCTTTTTATTAAACAAAAATATTTTAATTTATTTTGCTTGGTCAAGATTTAAATTGGCTTTTTAAAATAGTCCTTATTTATTATTTCTTTTTTATCTTATAAAATCCATATCTTTTTATTTAAAGATTCAAACTTGGTGATTCCAAATTATAAAATCTTATTTGATATTTATTTATCCTTTTAAATCTCTTTAGGATTAATTGCTCACCATTTGGTATGGAGTTTTAGATAGGTGCTTTATTAGCATTGGAAATTCAATTTCCTTATCTTATTAAATTCATAAGATTTTATCTATGGCTCCAAATTAAGGGAAATCAATTTCTATGGTTTTTATAATTTTTCTATTTGTCATTCTTGATCATTTATAAATGTTTGTTGACAAATTTTTATATGGATCAAAACCATGGTCTTAGTGATATCTTGGAAATGATTTTATTCCATTAGGGTTTTAGGGTTTGGGTTTATTTCCCAAGTGTTTAAATTTCCAGATGCATTTATGAAGAATGCATTTCACTGGATTTGAATTTAGTTGGATTCAACCATTACTCAAGTTTGTTCAAGATGGGATTTTTAAGTTTCCATTTAGAAACAAAAAAAGTTTCTTTTCACCCTAAATTTCAACAATTATTTATTTTGTTTCTTTATTTTTCACATTACAAAATTTGGAAAATTTTGAGATGTGACAGTCAGTGTGCAGTTAGTTAAACCGACAACAAGAATTTGTAAGATATATTCAAACGGTACTCAAATGATTTCCCACCTCAAGGTTCAAGTCAGTTGCTGTCATCCGGGAATGGCGCACGAAAGTCGGTGGCGTCGTCCGACACAGCGAGCTGGGGTGGAGAATGGGGTATGGATGTGAAAGAGGCATGCTAAGTCACGATCTCTATTGATATAGGGTAGAGGGAAGTGCAAATATTAATATATTTGAATTTTATAAGCACGGCGAATCATGTGAAAGAACAGCCTACTCGCAGATCGGCCTTACAAAGAAACATCCTAGCGTCCACGCGACCCGATCAAACGGTCTGTAACCATCGGCATGTAGAACCAGTGCCTCAGGAAGGGGGAAGGGGGCTAGGTATTCTAGAAGACACGATCTAACAGTCGCCTTTGGAAACTAGGGTAATGATCGGGAAGCTTCTATTGGTCGTTAGGGTTAGGTCAGATTGTACCCTAGAAATTCAACCCAATCAATGGAGTTATCCTGTGTTTGACCAGATTTCAAATAACCATTAATCATTTAAAAAATTACCAACCTCCCGGGAATGGCGGTCCGCCACTACATAGGATGTGTGTAAATTGCCTCGAGGCCTAGGGCGCCCTCAATATTTGCACCTCCTTTGCAAAATCGCCGATTTTTCGGAGTCGGTAAATGAAAACTCTGGATTTTTCTACATCGAGCCCTGAAAAATCTAGTTGGGGATGTTGCTTAGAATGCCTAGAGGGAGCTAGGTGCCGGGTTTGGGCTCATTTCGCGTAGTGGATCCATGTTCTAGGCAGTGAGGGGGAGGTCTAGTGTTGAAAGCCATGTCAACTCCTACTCTATTGCCATTCGGGGGGTGCACCATGTGCCAAAAGTCCCGATTTGTCTTTTTATGATCTTATGATGGTAGTGGATGACATACAAGGTCTACTTGAGCTGATTTCATATTTTTTCGTTTTTGATGAATTTCCTATTGTCGGGGTTCGAGGGTGGGCAAAATCGGCAAACCTGCCGGTGCGCGCAGGCATGCAAGGCCTACTGAAACCTTGAACCTACACATGTGCCCAGCCTTGGTATCCCATGGGGCACCCTAAGAAAAAATTTCCCAAAAAGTGAAGGCCCTTTCTAGGGTACCTATAGTTAGAAACTACCAATATCGGGGCATAACTCAAGAAAAATATAGTATATTCTTGCACCATGAGATAAATACCAACCTCCCAGGAATGGCGGTCCACCACGATGTAGCATGCATGTAAATTGCTTCGGGCCCTAGGGCTCCCTCAATAATTGCACCTCCCTTACAAAATCATCGGTTTTTAGAGTCGGTAAATTGAAAATCTGGATTTCTTCATGGAACCCTGAAATTTCTAGTTAATGAAGTTGCTTAGAATGCCGAGAGGGATCTAAGCGCTGGGTTTGGGCTCAATCCACATAGAGGATCCATGTTCTGGGTAGTGAGGTGGAGGTCTAGGGTTGAAATCCATGTTAACTCCTAGTCAATAGCCATCCAGGGGGTGCACCGTGTGACACAAGTCCCGCCTTTTCTTGCTTATGGTTTTATGATGGTAGTGGGTGACATACATGGGCTACTCGAGCTGGTTTCATATTTTTTATTTTTTATGAATTTCCTATTGCCCGGGATCGGGGGTGGTCAAAATTGGAAAACCTGCCGGCGCGCGCAGGCACGCGAGGTCCATTGAAATCATGAACCTAGGCACATGGCTAGCCTAGGTATCCCATGGGACTTTTCTAGCGTACCTACAGTTAGAAACCGACATTACCAGGGCGCAACTCAGGAAAAATACAGTATATGCTTGCACCACGAAATAAATACCATCCTCCTAGGAATGGCGGTCCGCCACGACGTGGCATGCATGTAAATTACCTCAGGGGCCTAGGGCACGCTCAATTCTTGCACCTCCTTTGCAAATTTGTCGGTTTTTCTGAGTCAGTAAATGGAAACTCTGGATTTCTTCATGGAACCCTGAAATATCTAGTTGGAGAAGTTGCTTAGAATTCCAAGGAGCTAGGTGCTGCATTTGGGCTCAATCCGCATAGTGTATCCATGTTATGGGAGTGAGGGGGAGGTCTAGGGTTGAAAGCCATTTTAGCTCCTACTCGATAGCCATCCAGGGGGTGCACCGTGTCCCAAAAGTCATGGTTTGTCTTGTTTATGATTTTATGATGGTAGTGAGTGACATACAAGGGCTACTCGTGCTAGTTTGATATATTTTGATTTTTAGAGAGTTTCCTATTGTCGGGGTTCGGGGGTGGGGAAAAACGACAAACCCGCCGGCGCATGCAGGAATGCGAGGTCTAGTGCAACCTTGAACCTAGGCACGTGGACAACCTAGGTACCCCATGGGGCACCACAAAACATTTTTTCCCAAATATTGAGGGCCCTTTCTAGGTTTCCTACAGTTAGAAACCTCCATAACCGGGGCGTAACTCAGGAAAAATATAGTATATATGTTGGGGATATACTTTCCGGGTATACCCATAGGACTCACTGACCAGGTTGGTCCACCAATGGGTTATTGCTTTGCTTCATGGGCGGCCCTGATAGAGAAAGAGGAGTCACTTCCGGGTGCGACAAGGCCCAGAAGAGTTACCGACATAGGTCTATAGTATTACTTGTAGTCGAAGCTGTACCTTGTTACCGACTCGGTAACATAGAAGGATAGGTCTCTCCTATAACCCTAGTCCCTGGTGACTATATAAACTTGATATCAGGTAGCCTTTAGGACACAATACCAACCATATCATAGATCAACCACAACCTACTCACACAGGCGAACCTCTCTTGTAATCCGCTGTAACATCGGGCTCTCGCCTATATATTACTCGGTTGATAGCAGGAGTAGGATCCGATCACCGCAGTCAGATCTAAACCTGGGTATACTTGTGCTCACCTCTCCTGGAACACGTAATTCTCACACCCCATCTTCTCAACGCCTTTAGGACCTGCTATTGCGTGCTTGTCGACAATCTGACGACAGTTGTCGCCCATCGTGGGGCAGGTGACTTTCGGAGCTTCGTTCCTGTGAAATCTGAGTGTGCGGGAATGTACAAAACAATCGCCATGGGTTGCATAGTCTACGCTCGTGATGTACCTCCCGTTCTTATCGATGAGACCTGGATTCCTAGTAAAGAGCCTGTGACAACCTACTACATCATGTCCATCAGCGAGATCGGCATCTACCTCGGCTTTTCTGATCCTGCCCAACCCACCCATGAGGTGATGACCATGGTGGAGGAAAACTCCGAATCTGCTCTGTCCGCAGAGGCGGATGAGTTCAAGACCCCGGAAAAACCTGAACCCACCCAGCCCTCTCCTATAGTGGAAGAAGTGGTAGAAGAAAAATCTGGATATGATCTCCCCGTTGAGATCGGATACACGGATGAGGAGTATATTCACTTCGGATCGGGTTGTACCAATGCTGGAGCAGAAAAACGCCCTTGAGGCATAGGATAAAGCAGATGATGAAGCATCCCTATATCGATTACGAAGCAATCGCCGAGATCAAACAGATTTTTGAAATGGCAGAGGTGGAAACCGAACTATGACGCTACCTCGAGACAATGAAGAAAAAAAGCATTGCTTCGTGCGCTACGTAGGCTCTGGATCCGACTCTATAGATGCTAGAGACAGTAATGATTCAGTTCTTGACGCCATCAGAGAAAATACTAACTTACCTGCTTCCCCTCAGGAATCACTCACATTGCAGGAACTTTGAGACTTCGAGAAGGAGATGGAAGTGTACGAAGAAGAATACGCCTCCAAGCCAGCACAAGGTGAGCCGTATAATCCTCCGAGTCCATATGATAGCATGGACGAAGACTACACCGCCAAGATGACATGGACACTAGAGGTTCATCCGAGGTCCAGAAGCCAACTATGACATAAATCACTACTAGGAAAAGGGCTATAGGTAATCCGCACATCCGTGGCTCACATGGTTGAAGTGCCCCACGAGTAAAATAGGCGTGGCTCACCTGTGGGTAGTGCCCTACTAGTAACTAGAACAACCGTGGCGCACATGGGATATGTGCGCCACAGATATGTATGGGCCAGGGGCCTGCCAGCCGCATGCCACATACCCGTAGCGCACATGGGGTAGGTGCGCTATGGTTGTGGCAAGTTCTGTGGCACACTATGCCATGTGCGCCACGGATGTATAAACTTAGTAGTAGGGCACCTTGCCCTAGTTCCCTACGCCTAACTATCCTGCACCAACTCCACCCCCCCCCCCCGTGGATTGCCTTTTTAGGCTTTGAAAAAAATAAAAAAAATAAACACTTCAAAAAATTAAATCCTTTCATATTTAGGTTGGTAATGTGGTATAGCTTCTAGTAAAATTAACAAACATGAGTTTCGACTTTATTTGCAAAAAAAGTAATGCCACGGTAAAAAGGCCGTAACTTTTGCATACGATATCGAAAAAATCGTATAATACACCAAAATGACGAGAACGAGATTTCGCATCTTCTCACAGATCGGCCTTACAAAGAAACATCCTAGCGTCCACGCGAACCGATCAAACGGTCTCTAACCATCGGCATATAGAACCAGTGCCTCGGGAAGGGGGAAGGGGGCTAGGTATTCTAGAAGACACGATCTAACAGTCGCCTTTGGCAACTAGGGTAACGATCGGGAAGCTTCTATTGGTCGTTAGGGTTAGGTCAGATTGTACCCTAGAAATTCAAGCCAATAAATGGAGTTAATCCTGTGTTTGACCAGATTTCAAATAACCATTAATCATTTAAAAAATTACCAACCTCCCGGGAATGGCGGTCCGCCACGACATAGCATGTGTGTAAAGTGCCTCGAGGCCTAGGGCGCCCTCAATATTTGCACCTCCTTTGCAAAATCGCCGATTTTTTGGATTCGGTAAATGAAAACTCTGGATTTTTCTTCATGGACCCCTGAAAAATCTAGTTGGGGAAGTTGCTTAGAATGCCTAGAGGGAGCTAGGTGCCGGGTTTGGGTTCATTCTGCGTAATGGATCCATGTTCTAGGCAGTGAGGGAGAGGTCTAGTGTTGAAAGACATGTCAACTCCTACTCTATTGCCATTCGGGGGGTGCACCATGTGCCAAAAGTCCCGATTTATCTTGTTTATGCTCTTATGATGGTAGTGGATTACATACAAGGGCTACTTGAGCTGATTTCATATTGCCGGGGTTCGAGGGTGGGCAAAATCGGCAAACCTGCCGGTGCGCGCAGGCATGCAAGGTCTAGTGAAACCTTGAACCTAGGCATGTGCCCAGCCTAGGTATTCCATGGGGCACCCTAAGAAAAAAATTCCCAAAAATTGAAGGCCCTTTCTAGGGTACCTATAGTTAGAAACTACCAATATCGGGGCGTAACTCCGGAAAAATATAGTATATGCTTGCACCATGAGATAAATACCAACCTCCCAGGAATGGCGGTCCGCCACGATGTAGCATGCATGTAAATTGCCTCGGGCCCTAGGGCGCTCTCAATAATTGCACCTCCCTTGCAAAATCATCGGTTTTCAGAGTGGATAAATTGAAAATTTGGATTTATTCATGGAACCCTGAAATCTCTAGTTAATAAAGTTGCTTAGAATGCCGAGAGGGATCTAGGTGCCGGGTTTGGGCTCAATCCACATAGAGGATCCATGTTCTGGGTAGTGAGGTGGAGGTCTAGGGTTGAAATCCATGTTAACTCCTAGTCAATAGCCATCCGTGGGGTGCACCGTGTGACACAAGTCCCGCTTTTTCTTACTTATGATTTTATGATGGTAGTGGGTGACATTAAAGGACTACTCGAGCTGGTTTCATATTTTTTTTATTTTTTATGAATTTCCTATTGCCCGGGATCGGGGGTGGTCAAAATTGGAAAACCTGCCGGCGCGCGCAGGCACGCGAGGTCCATTGAAATCATGAACCTAGGCACATGGCTAGCCTAGGTATCCCATGGAGCACCCCAAAACATTTTTTGCCGAATATTGAGGGCCTTTTCTAGTGTATGTACAGTTAGAAACTGACATTACCAGGGCGCAACTCAGGAAAAATACAGTATATGCTTGCACCACGAAATAAATACCAACCTCCTAGGAATTGCGGTCCGCCACGAAATAAATACCAACTTACCTGCTTCCTCTTAGGAATCACTCACATTGCAGGAACTTTGAGACTTCGAGAAGGAAATGGAAGTGTACGAAGAAGAATGCGCCTCCAAGCCAGCACAAGGTGAGCCGTATAATCCTCCGAGTCCATATGATAGCATGGATGAAGACTACATGGCCAAGATCACATGGACACTGGAGGTTCATCCGAGGTCCAGAAGCCAACTATGACATAAAGAACTACTAGGAAAAGGGCTATAGGTTATCCGCACATCCGTGGCTCACATGGTTGAAGTGCCCCACGGGTAAAATAGGCGTGGCTCATCTGTGGGTAGTGCCCTACTAGTAACTAGAACAACCGTGGCGCACATGGGGTATGTGCGCCACAGATATATATGGACCAGGGGCCTGCCAGCCGCATGCCACGTACCCGTAGCGCACATGGGGTAGGTGCGCTACGGTTGTCATAAGTTCTATGGCGCACTATGCCATGTGCGCCACGGATGTATAAACTTAGTAGTAGGACACCTTGCCCTAGTGCCCTACGCCTAACTATCCTGCACCAACTCCACCCCTAGTGGATCGCCTTTTTAGGCTTTGCAAAAAATAAAAGAAAATGATACACACTTCAAAAAATTAAATCCTTTCATATTTAGGTAGGTAATGTGGTATAGCTTCTAGTAAAATTAACAAACATGAGTTTCGACTTTATTTGCAAAAAAAGTCATGCCATGGTAAAAAGGCCGTAACTTTCGTATACGATATCGAAAAAAATCGTATAATATACCAAAATAACGAGAACCAGATTTCGCATCTCCTCGCAGATCGGCCTTACAAAGCAACATCCTAGCGTCCACGCGACCCGATCAAACGGTCTATAACCATCGGCATGTAGAACCAGTGCCTCGGTAAGGGGGAAGGGGGCTAGGTATTCTAGAAGACACGATCTAACAGTCGCCTTTGGCAACAAGGGTAATGATCGGGAAGCTTCTATTGGTCGCCTCTGGTCGTTTAGCGATTTTTTAGATTTTCAAAATTCGAAAAGAGTAAAAAGTTACGGTCAGAAGACCGTTTTTTTCCTGTAGAAAAAAAATAGAGGGCGACTTACCCGTAGCGCACCACCACCTAGTGCGCCACGGATAAGCTTGGGCGGGATTCAAATTTCGAATCCTCACCCCGCCCACCTACCTTTCCCTTCCCCCTTTTCCCTCCCCCTTTTCCCTCTTCCTTTTCCTTTCCCTTCTCCTTCTTCCTTCTCCTTCTTCCTTCTCCTTCTCCTTCTTCCTTCTTCCTTCTCCTCCTTCCCCTTCTCATCTCCTTGCAGTGACGGCGCGATGACGGCCTCCTCCTCTCCTTGAAGTGACGGTGGCGCGGCAGCGGCGCAACGGTGGCCTCCTCCTCTCCTTGTAGTGACGGCAGCGTCCGACCTCCCTTCCTTCCTCTCTTCCTCCATCTCTTCCTTCCTCCCTCTCTTCCTCCCTCTCTTCCTCCATCTCTTCCTTCCTCCCTCTCTTCCTTCCTCCCTCTCTTCCTCCATCTCTTCCTTCCTCCCTCTCTTCCTACCTTCCTTTCTCCAACCACACCCTTCCTACCACCTCGGCCTTGGCGAGACTAGGCAACCCACGACCCTCCGCACCTCCCCCTTGCAGCCATGCTCGGCGAGGTGACACGGCTCACAGCGATGCACGGACCCGATTGCTTTTGCAATTCAAAATGATGGTGTTTTTTGCATTTTGTTTTTGTTTTTTGAAAAACACATCTGTGGTGCACCCTGTACCCCTACCCGTGGCGCACCTGGTAGTGCGCCACGCCTATCTCTATATAACCATGGCGCGCAAGGCGCCACGGCTGCTAGAGATAGAGAAGCCGAGGCCGTGGCGCACCCGTAGTGCGCCACAGATGCTGTTTACAGGTGCGCCACGAACAGGCGTTTTCCTAGTAGTGAAGTACCAATTAAAGTCTATCTCCCGGTATTGGACCAAAATCCGTATTTGCCATTGGTATACACGTTAAGGCTACCGGCGGTCAAAGAAGAAGAAGAACAACAAAATCCTGACACCGAAAGGGCTCTACCGGTAGCTATGTGTTCATCTCTCTCTCTCTCTATGCATGATCTTGTTGTGGTCATGAGCTTTGTAATCAAGTAGATCTACCTTGCTACTCAACTGCTTTAATAGATCTCTAGCTCTCTCCGCGTGTGTGTAAGTGATAGCGTGCATAACATGGTGGCACTTAGGCTAGAAGTTACATAAATACTCATCGTGCTTTAATAGATATATGCTTTTACCCACGTGTGTGACAGTGACAGCGTGCGCGTCGTGTGTGGAACTTAAGCTAGATTACATATATATTCATGAGTTATATTTGGAGTTGGATGTTTTTATGAAATTGTGGTGTTTGTTGGAACCATCTAGCGCTCAAGGTGACAGTGTGGGGTTATCTAGATGGGGAAGGCAGACTTTGAGGTGTGCTTTCGTAGGCCTACCATGGATTAAAGTGTCCAACCGGTGAGTAGTTTAGGGTAGTATCATTAAGAGAAGATATTTATTGAGAGTGTTCACTAGTGAAAGTATGATCCCTAGGCCTTGTTTCTAAACATTGAAACACCATTTACAACTAGATCTGTTGCATGTTTGCTTGCTTCCATCTTTTTGCCTTTAGTTTATTCCTCCCCGTTAGAAGCTCTTTTCTGGCACCGTTACCACTTATAATCATCCATACCACTTGTATTTCACTATCTCTTCGTCGAACTAGTGCACCTATACACCTGACAAGTGTACTGGGTGTGTTGGAGACACAAGAGACTTCTTGTATCCTGATTACAGGATTCCTTGAGAGGGAATACCTTTGTCCACTTCCTCCCCGAGTTCCATAAACCTTGGGTAATCCACTTAAGGGAAACTTGCTGCTATTCTACAAACCTCTGCACTTGGAGGCCCAACAACTGTCTACAAGAATAGAAGTGCGTAGACATCAAGCTATTTTCTAGCGCCGTTTCCCGGGAGGTTTTGGTCCTTTTACCTTACCTCACCGTCAAGCTATTTTTTGGCGACGTTGCCAGGGAGGTAAGGTAAAAGGTACTCACATCCTCCGGTGTGAGTGCTCGAAGTTATTTCCTTTATATTCTGCAATTTTGTATTTTTGTTTTTTGTTTTCACTAGTTAGGCTTAATGGAAAACAACAACAAAATTAGAGAGCTTTATAGTATTTATCTTGAGTTAGCACATGAAGTGTTTGAAGAGAAAATTTAAAAACCTATGGAGCTAATAGCAATGTTATTAGTATGAATATTTTAAAAACCATTATTGTTAATGTCATGGAAACGTCGAAGCTTGGGGACACTATTTCTTATGAAAATGATCTTTTTAGTTCCCCAGCTTTGGAAGATAGCTATTCTATTGCTTATGATGATACCAAACCTCCAATATATGATGATTACAATGATGAATATGATATTTTTAGTCCACCTACTATTGAGGAGGAAATTAATTGTGCTTACAATATGCCTCCTATATTTGATGATTATGGTGATGAGAATAATAGTGATAGCTATGTTGTTGAATTTGCTCCCACTACAATTAATAAGAATGCCTTTTCTTATGTGGAGATTAATAATCATTTTATGCATGTGGCTCATGATAAGAATGTTTTATGTGATAGTTATATTTTTAATTTTATTCATGATGCTACTGATAGTTATTATGAGAGAGGGAAACATGGTCTTATGCATCTCAAATATATTAAGTTTCCCCTCTTTATGTTGAAAATCTTGAAGTTGCACTTGTTTTGGTTTCCTATGCTTGTTCCTTTGTGCTTTCAGACTTGTTTCTTTACAAGATTACTATGCATAGGAAGTGGGTTAGACTTAAATGTGTTTTTAACTTTCTTCTTGATGCTCTCTTTTACTTCAATTTATATTTCTTATGTCAGCATCTTCTCAAACTATCAAGCCTAACTTAAGGGCGTTAAAGAAAAGTACTTGTTGGGAGATAATCCAAGAGTTTTCTTGAGTCTTGGAAGTTATTACTTCAGTAATGACCTCTCGTTATCCTTTTTATTTTATCTTTGTGCCAGGAATAACGTCTAATGAGAGGGAAGTAAGATTTGGGGAGTTGGTGTCCCGAAACAGATTTTTGTGCTCCACCGTAAAAATTCGTGTAAAATCTTTGTAAGTAGGATTGAGCTGATATTTTCTGAATAAATCCCCCAGTATTTTAGCTAACTTTCGTTAAATTCAACACTTTTTTATTTGAGCAACATAAAGTCTTTGAAAAAAATCGGTTTCTACCTGCTGGTCTGTTTTGACAGATTTCTGCCATTATTTGCATTTGCTTCTTATTGATTCCTTTTTGGGTTATTTTTGGTAAATTGAGCTTTTTGAGGGAATTTCTGCAGTAGATTGTGTTTTTATTGAAAGTTTGCTGTTCTAAAGCTAAGCCCAAAGGTCTATTATCTTTTGAATGCACTAATGTTGCTAATTAAAATTGTGTAAAGTTTTGTATGAAGGGAAATTTTCAGGTGGAAAGGAAGAATGATGTAATGAGATGAACAATGGATACAAGCTCAATCTTGGGGATGCCACCCCGTGTCACCCCAAGAAATATTCAAGAGTTACAAGCGTCAAAGCTTGGGGATTCCCATCGCATCCCCTTCTTCATCAATAAAAAATTCAGGTCTTTCTAGACACTTCGTTTTTATTGTTTCATGCACTATTGTGTTGTTCTTGGAGCGTATTAGTTTTGTTTTTGGTTTTAGTTTTCCTATTTTGCTTGAATAAGTTGGTTAGATCCCAGCACACTTATTTTGTAGAGAGACACATTCTGTTTTCATTGCCTAGAACACTCTAGTTTTCACTCTTATTCTTCTACGAGTGTTCACTTTTGCTAGCACTGCGTTTATCTTTAGTTTTCTTCTACTTCTGCTTAGAACTTTTTAGTTCTTCTCTGTGGATTGGTGAGACATGCTCACTGATCTTTATTTATTGTTATCTTTGTGAGTTGTTTCAAATAAGTCGATTGGTATTGGAAGAGAGTAGGAAGCTTCATGCTTAAGTGGTACAAAAGGAAGCTTGTTTTGACTGTGACTTAGACTTTATCATGTCATTCTAGATGTTGTTTTGACCTTATGCTTAGTGATTAGTACTGTAGCATGACTTGTTCCAAACAATTAGGATTGCTTAATGTGCCTTGAAAGAATCATGCATTGTTTTAGCATAGAAAAGCATAGTATTGTGGTATTCTCCTTTGATGCTTTGTTTGGGTTGACTTGGCACATGCTCACACCTTGTTATGACTATGAAACAATCACCTTAGCCTCTATGATCATTTAGTTTTTTACTTGTGATACCACTTTATGCTTTGATTAGTAATGTTTTGTCGCTCTGCATTATTATGGCCATTATTGCTCCCTTAGTTGGTCGCTCCCAGTCTTTTGCTAGCCTCCACTTGTACTGAGTAAGCTCTACTCATGCATCCAACTCCCAAGAAACCAAATTATTCCAAAGTATCCACTATAAATTCCTATGCATGGTGTGTTACACCATTCCAAGTATATTCTTGTTTTATCTATCTTCCAATTAAAGAGTATTTTGTTATTTGAGAACGTAGTGATTAAAGCTCTCACAAACTTGATGGCACACTTTATTTTTCTTGCCCTAGTAAACTTGAACCATTGTGTCATATATGTTGTATATGCTTGCACTTATCCGTTGGATTAGCAGAACTATGCTGTCACGGGGAACGCATTCAACATTGCACTTGTACTTTGTACACAGTTGATGTCATGCTCTTTTGTCTATGGGATGTCGTCGGTGTGAAATAAAAGGGGAGCTTGTAAGTCCATGGAGTTATGTATGTATGTTAGAGAAATGCCTAGGACAGTAGCCTAAGCCATACCTAATCATGGTGGAAACTTACAGCATCACCATAATGAAATCTATGAAGCTTTCTTCTTATTAAAAAGGAGAGAGACATATTGAAAATAGGAAAGAGAGAAAAAAGCACCATATTCCCATGGTAAATAATAAGATTGCTTAGATGCTCATTGTCTGCTTTCCTTGTCATTTTGATTATGGGATAGGTCCTGTATCATGTGCAAGGGGTACCCCGTTGGCGGTTTGTAGGGTTCGCAGCATAGAAAACAAAAAAAATTCCTACGATGGGAACATCTATGTACCAAGATCTATCTACTAGATACAAGCAACGGGTGGATATACATCCATAGAATACATACCCTCGAAGACCGAATAGCGTTAACGAGGTTGTACTCGTGGATGATGTGAATGACAGCTTGCCGATCTCAAGATCGTGATGAAGTCCATCTGGTCCAGCCGGTCCAGCACGATCAAGTCCAGCACCTCAAAGCAGTGGTGCATCCGTGATCGCACAAACGTACGGGTACCCCGACAACCTCCGCGCCCTCGCTCCAGCGAAGCAGCGGAAGCAACAAATCCTTCCAGAAAAAGCCATCGGGAACATGTATCTCGCTGATCCGAGACCATGGGGAAATTCTAAAGGGGGGAGAGAGATCCTTCGTGAGGAGGTGTGTTTTGAGAGGAGGAGAGGGGGGCCTTTTAAAGGGGAGAGGGGGGCACCCAAGGGGCATGGCGCACAGCCATGGGGGCTGCCCCCAACTCTTCCACATTCATGTGGGTGGAGCTCCCACTCAAAATGAAAAGCCTCCACTCCCATTAAAAAGCCTCCACTCAAAAATCCACTCACATGCATTAAATTTCCACCAAATTTAATGCAAGCTCTCATTTAAATAAAACTCTTTTATTTATTTATTCAGAATTTTGTTAATTACTTTAATTAACAAACATTCACATAAAACCCCTTACAACATTTCAATTTCACATGCAGAACCAGTTTCAGCAATTTCAAGCAAAGCAGTTTGTGTCTAGTGAAATAAATTCCTGCGCTTTCCTTTTTCTTTCTCTGGCATATCATTTGCTCCAAATGGTGTCGGTATCCCTTAAGTGTGTCACCCTACGGTTCGCGAATAATGCGAACATGATCAAGACCCTTCTCCGATCAATAATCAGTAGCGGGACCTAGAGATCCATACTGACTCCCACACATTCAACGATGACTTCTGTGATCGTGTGAACCTTTTTACGCTAGTATCTTAATCCCTTTGTTTCACGATATATTACATGTCCGAGATTCGATCATCGGTATCTCCATACCTAGTTTGATCTCGTTACCGACATGTACTCTTTTCTCGTTCCCGTGATATAACATTCTAGTGATCAAATCACTTGCTTGCAAGCTAATCAATGTGATACCACCGAGAGGGCCCAGAGCATATCTATCCGTCATCGGGATGAACAAATTCCACTCTCGATCCATGGGTATCAACATAACACTTTAGTAGTTCTGAAGCCATCTTTATAATCACCCAGTTACGGAGTGACGTTTGATGTCAACAAGAAACTCTTCCGGTGTTAGTGATTGACATGATCTCATGGTATAAGGATTAGGATCACTTCGTAAGTTGTTATAGCAATATAAACTCAATGACTTTGATCGTAATACTATACTTCGGATGAATGTTCATCACATCATTACACTAATGTTGTGACCTCGTTATTAACAACATCCAATGTCCATGATCAGGAAACTTTGATCATCATGTTAATCAACGAGCTAGTTTATAAGAAAATCATAACTAGGAACTTCCTTTTTGTTTATTAAACACACATGTATTAATATTTCCGTATTAATACAATTATAGCATGTAAAATAAACATTTATCATAAATAAGGAATACGATAATAACCACTTTATTATTGCCTCTCGGGCATATTCCCTTCAGTCTCCCACTTGCACTAGAGACAATAATCTAGTTTGAAAACTTTTGCATATTGAACACCTATGGCTTTCTGGTGTTCCAAATACGAAACTGCAAGTGGTTAACATAATCTATGGATCTGATGCTTTCAGGTCCGTGTGTATTTGCATGTCTTTGCATCTCCACGCATCACTCATTCTCCAATGAGATGGTATTGTATAAATTTGGTCTTTTGGTGAGACCTTTAGTTCCTTGGGCTTAAACCATGTCGATACTATTGTCGTACAATATATCTTTAGTGTTAGCCCGTTGCGAACCACACCTTAGTTTGATAACAAACTACTTGACACAAATTCCCTCCTTTGTTGCTACTATAGCATTCATATACTTAGCCTTTTGTTGTAGTATTCGTCACAATGTCTTAACTTTGGAACTCTTCCAAATCCATCATGGAATCTCCTTTCCATTACATTGTGCCACCCATAGTTTAAATTGAGATAAACTTAATTTGTATCTTGTGACAAAACTAGTATCAATGTAACTCTTTACAATGAACTATTTGTAATTGTTTGTCACCTCTACACAAATATATTCTTAGTTCTTCCAAAAGATCATAAGAATATCCTTACTATCGTCCAATGATCATTTTATGATTCATTACGGTATGCTCATAACACTTAGAGCATAGGACATATCTGGATGTGTACATATCATGGTATGATTGATCAAAACATTCTCGTGATTTCACTCATCAAGTGTCAAAGCACTTGAATCTTGTTTCACTTATCAAGTGTCGATACACTTGAATCTTGATTCAATTCCTTTTCCATGCAACAAGAACTTTTTCTTGTCGTTTCTATATTGAACTCCTTCAATATCTCATATATGTATGTTTGGCATAACCATATTAGCGTCACAGTCTATCCACTATAGACATTCATGCTAAATATTCGGGTTTTTCCTAAGTATTTCATCGAAATGAAATTCTTAACCTTTGTCAATAAAATATACATCATTTCTAATCAACAAAATGTCCTCCACATAATGTATTAGAAATATGTCTTAGCGCTCCCACTTAATTTCTTGCAAATGCAAGCATCTTCATCGTATCTTGATGAAAACTCTTTTTCATCACGGTGAAGATTCCAACTCCGCGATGCTTACTTCAACCATTGAAGTTTGCATGCCCTTTTTAGCATCCTTTGAATTTAACAAAACCCTTTGGACCGTGTCATGTACACGTCCTAGGTAACCATTCTATTAGAAGAACTTTGTTTTGTTTATTCATCTACCATATACCAAATTATATGTAGTGGTTGCTACTTTAATCCGTCCAGACTAAATATCGCTATGAAATATCAAAATCTTGTCATAGTCAACTCCTTGAACATTGTCATAAAATACTTTACGACATGTCGACGATTTCATAGATGTGAAACATCCATGTTTGTTTCTTTATAGATCCAAATACGACCGATAGGTTTTTACACCTTTTCGGAGGGTCTTCCAAGTTCAAAACTTGATTTCTCGTGTATGGAACTATCACGGATTTTATGGCTTCAAGCCATTTGACGGAGTCAGGGCCCATCATCGCTTCTTTGCATGTAGTCGGTTCATCATTGTCAGACAATAATGATTTACTCTCAAATCTTAGCATTTGATTGTTTAGCCGACCCACTTGGTTCAATAAGAACTTAGATCTCCGTGACCACAACCTTTGAGGCAAATAAGCTATGAGCATTATGGCAGCCTTCGGAACGATTTCCGGCGCTGCGCAACTCAGCACATTTAGCTAAGGTTCGTTAACCTTATCAAATTTATATTGTCCTCCCACTTAACATTTATGAAAAATTCCTTCTTCAAGAAACTTCATGTTTCAAGCGACAAACTCTTTTGTCCTCGGTGTTATGGAGGAATACCCAATTGTTATTCGAAATAACCTACAAAGACATGCTCATCCGACTTTGGTTGTAAACATCTTACTTATGTTTAGCATACCAAAATTTAAGAAATGACAACTTGGGTTTTACCCCAAACCATAACTTCCATGGTGTCATTTCAACGGATCAAGATGGAGCTCTTTTCAGTGTAAAAGCGGTAGTCTCTAAAGCATTAATCCTTTTAAAACATAATGGCAGTTTTATAAATAACACCTTTGATCCAACCATGTCAAACAAGGTTTCATTACAAATCTCAAACACTCCATACTCCTATGGTGTTTCGGGAAATGTAAACCTAGGTGTTTTGCTAAACTTGCAACTCAAATAAATCCCTTTATGATAAATCATTATCCATTTATTTTTCTTGTTACACTTGTAAGTCAAATAAATTCCTTATGATAAAATCATAAACCATTTATTTTCTTGTTACAATGATTTTCCGCTTCATCTTGAAAGTATTTGAAACATTTTCAAATATTTCATACTTCATTCTCATTAAGTGAACATTCACTCAAATTTCCGGAGAAAGTATATGAAGTTGAAACTCATCGCTTACGACTACACATAATGGACTACATACATCGATATGTATAAATTCCAATATTTTAGTCGTTCGTTCTTCTTTGGCCTTTGAACGAAGTTTTAATTATCCCGAGGAAAATCTCACAAGCATCACTTGATCAAATCAAAGACTCCAAAAATCCATGAAAATGGAGTTTCTTCATGTTTTATTTCCAATATAATTTAAACGGCGATGTCACTTTGTAAGTGATCTTTCAATCATTTGTCTTGCGACATTTTAGCATTAGGTTTTATGGATGTGATTTCTCCAACTAGATTTGTAAATCATCCATCTTATATGGAATACAGTAATTATTTTAACAACTTTTGTTCTCATAATACCTGATTTAAATAACAATTATTAAAACAAATCTTGAAGTCAAGCTTTGATGTCAACGAGAAATACAAACAACGGTTTGTTTGTTTTTGATGAACATCATCCCATATTCTCTTGCTAGTTACTTAGGCCATTGTGGTTTATGAATTGTGTCATTCTGTATGAAATTTCATACCAACCAATTCGGTATCCAATACCCAAGAACCACATTGTTTAACAAGCAAAGAATACAACCATAACATGTATATCATCCATATACCTAAATTGGATATTTCCAATCTGCCAAATATATTTTATGGATTCTCTTTCAGCATTTCCTTTTCCTTTTTAAAAGAATCTATCAACATCAAAAGTGGCGCCATATACATGACACATAGTCCAAAGCGTGTATATTCAAATAATAATACCTTTGGACTTGCACTTTGAAGTAGATCACCATCATCAAATGATCGGTATTCTTGCAAAATCTATTCTTTAGTAATCTTATAGTGTAGTAAACACTTTACATACATATTCTATTCACCCTTATCATGACGACATTCATGATCAAGCTACTGTAGCTTCTAAAGGCGAATCATGAGTATAACATTACTTTCCAAAACCCTTTTGGATGATTAGGATGTCTAGCATCTCCAACCTTCATAAATTCTCATCCAATATGAGAACATATATTATACTCTATCATATTGCAACCAAAACATTGTTTCAGATATCGTTATATCTGCCACACATGATGGTTTCTGAAACAATTCTTTCAGCTCCTAGATAAACTTGATATTAAAATAATCAAGAATCATAGAGGCAAACATGATACTTAAGATACTAACACTGGTATTGTTACTCTCGATTTAATACCAATTATTAAATTTCACGGAGTAAATAGAATTTTGCTGAAAGTTTGCAATAGGACTTTAAACTTTAGATTGACACTCAACACAATACGATACCAGTTCGTAAAGTATATATCCAGAATTTTATAGTTCTATTATCTCCATTACAACTATGCATAAGGTGGTGAACGAATGCCAATGACTACAACAAATTATGCAAATTCACTTTGATTTAATTTATGATAAATTGAGTTCTACTAATCCAAATTAGAAATAAACTCCCACTAAAAAACGACATCCCTCGTGCCTTTTTGGTGATTACATGAACCAAATCCACTACACCAAGTCCGATCATCACGTGAGTCGGTGTAGCTTCAAAGGTGAGCATCAAATGGGCATCATATCTACTATATGACTCATGCTTAACCTTTCGGTCCGTGTTACGAGGCCATGTCTGTACAATCTAGGCTCACCAAGTAAGATCCTTAGTATTCACGTGTGTAACTGTCTTACACCCGAGATATGCTCGTGGATTCAAGTACACCCGATCATCACGTGATGCCTTGAAGCGACGAAACATTGTCGGTGCATACTTAAGGAAGAACACATTCTTATATTGATATTTAAATGAGGGATCATCTTATTATGCTAATAAAATGCCAAATAAGCAATATAAGATGCAATCAAACATCACATGTTTATTAGTGGAATGATATGGTTCCCGCATATGATCTCTATCATGTGCACCGTGGTATGATCACTATCATACCTCTATGTGTAAGGCCAAGGTCTATGGAACCTACACGTTATGCGTGTTGTAAGAGTATCATCTCATAATTCTACTTACAACATCACCATATCATAACACTAGCCCAACAACAATCTAAACTAGACGCTTCTAATTTATCCATTGCAAGTTTTACGTGGCTTAGGGCTTTCGAAGATAGAACCGTTCTTACCTACGAACATGGACCACAATGAGGATAACCAAATTGTTGACAACTCGTTGCAAATTAGATATTGACTATAGTAGGAGAGACAGACACCCGCTAGCCACTTATGCAAAACTAGTTGCATGTCAAGCGTGGAACAGGTCTCATGTGCGAGGACATGTAAAGTTTGTCCGGGCCGCTTCATCCCACTATGCCACCAATGTCCAGGCTGCTTCATCGCCCACATACTCATATGTGTACTACCTGTGCAAAGTATCTACGCATAGATCCGGCTCTGATACCACTGTAGGGTTCGCAGCATAGAAAACAAAAAAAATTCCTACGATGGGAACATCTATGTACCAAGATCTATCTACTAGATACAAGCAACGGGTGGATATACATCCATAGAATACATACCCTCGAAGACCGAATAGCGTTAACGAGGTTGTACTCGTGGATGATGTAGACGAACGCTTGCCGATCTCAAGATCGTGATGAAGTCCATCTGGTCCAGCCGGTCCAAAGACGATCCAGTCCAGCACCGCAAAGCAGTGGTGCATCTGTGATCGCACACATGTCTGGGTACCCCGACAACCTCCGCGCCCTCGCTCCAGCGAAGCAGCGGAAGCAAAAATCCTTTCAGAAAAAGCCACCGGGAACATGTATCTCGCTGATCCGAGACCATGGGGAAATTCTAAAGGGGGGAGAGAGATCCTTCGCGAGGAGGTGTGTTTTGAGAGGAGGAGAGGGGGGCCTTTTATAGGGGAGAGGGGGCACCCAAGGGGCATGGCGCCCAGCCATGGGGGCTGCCCCCACCTCTTCCACATTCATGTGGGTGGAGCTCCCACTCAAAATGAAAATCCTCCACTCCCATTAAAAAGCCTCCACTCAAAAATCCACTCACATGCATTAAATTTCCACCAAATTTAATGCAAGCTCTCATTTAAATAAAACTCTTTTATTTGTTTATTCAGAATTTTGTTAATTACTTTAATTAACAAACATTCACATAAAACCCCTTACAACATTTCAATTTCACATGCAGAACCAGTTTCAGCAATTTCAACCGAAACAGTTTCGGTGTCTAGTGAAATAAATTCCTGCGCTTTCCTTTTTCTTTCTCTGGCATATCATTTGCTCCGAATGGTGTCGTTATCCCTTAAGTGTGTCACCCTACGGTTCGCGAATAATGCGGACATGATCGAGACCCTTCTCCGATCAATAATCAGTAGCGGGACCTGGAGATCCATACTGACTCCCATACATTCAACGATGACTTCTGTGATCGTGTGAACCTTTTTATGCTAGTATATTAATCCCTTGTTTCACGATATATTACATGTCCGAGATTCGATCATCGGTATCTCCATACCTAGTTTGATCTCGTTACCGACATGTACTCTTTTCTCGTTCCCGTGATATTAACATTCTAGTGATCAAATCACTTGCTTGCAAGCTAATCAATGTGATATCACCGAGAGGGCCCAGAGCATATCTATCCGTCATCGGGATGAACAAATTCCACTCTCGATCCATGGGTCTCAACATAACACTTTAGTAGTTCTGAAGCCATCTTTATAATCACCCAGTTACGGAGTGACGTTTGATGTCAACAAGAAACTCTTCCGGTGTTAGTGATTGACATGATCTCATGGTCTAAGGATTAGGATCACTTCGTAAGTTGTTATAGCAATATAAACTCAATGACTTTGATCGTAATGCTATACTTCGGATGAATGTTCATCACATCATTACACTAATGTTGTGACCTCGTTATTAACAACATCCAATGTCCATGATCAGGAAACTTTGATCATCATGTTAATCAACGAGCTAGTTTATAAGAGAAGCATAACTAGGAACTTACTTTTTGTTTATTAAACACACATGTATTAATATTTCTGTATTAATACAATTATAGCATGTAAAATAAACATTTATCATAAATAAGGAATACGATAATAACCACTTTATTATTGCCTCTCGGGCATTTTCCCTTCACGGTTCTCTATGATACACATGTACTTACTATGACAAGAACTTACAGGTGACTAAAGTTGAGTAGCATGAGGTGCGACCCTCGTATTCAAGGGACATCAGATTGCCAACTTATACTTTTTCAAGCATATACTCCATAGTTTGTTCACTTTAACTTTAATCACTTCAAGATGCTTATGATAGGGGCAATGATGGCTGAAAGCTAACAAGTACCATAATTTTTGGAAGGTCTTTTTGAGACATAAAATCCCTGCTTCCTTTTATGAAGGGCCTTTCTTAAGAGAGCATAGTTCCATAATTATATTGAGCCTTCACCTTCTATCCTTAGGCACCAGTTTAGAGAGCATAGTGGTCATTCTTAGTTCTATGTGCATTGTCCCAAAACTTATTTATTGATGCATATTGTTGATATTACTTATTCTTGTGCTATTTGTATCTAGTCACTCTTATGAATTTTGAAGGTGTTCTATGCATCTATTTTCTACTCCATGAGGGACAAGATGAATGCCACTATGCTATGTTTTCTATATGTGAAACAAACAAACGTCTTTCAATGCGTTGTTATTCATGAATCTTTGTTTGTATCCTTTCATGTTGCAACATAGTTGCTATGTATTATTGTTAGAACTTCATCTTTCATGATCATGTTTAGAGTACTTTGATCCTAGCTTTAAATGCTTTACAATGGTTTGATCAAGATTGTGATGGTGCATATCACCTAAAAAATTATTATTTTTATCACTTACCTACTCAAGGACTAGCAGGAGTTAAGCTTCGGGATGCTTGATACATTGAAAACATATTTATAATTTTTGAAGCTCCATACTTGTTTTGTATCAACTTTTCTATGTTTTGTCTACACTTTGAGGTATTTTTATACACTTTCTGGAACTAACCAATTGACAAGATGCCATAGTGCCAGTTGCCTGTTTTCTGCTATTTTTGGTTTCAGAAAGCTAAAAATGAATATTCTCGGAATTGGACGGGACAAAAGCCAAAGTTCATATTTTTCCCTCGTCGATACAGAAAATCGATGACGAGACAGAGGAGGACACTAGGGTGGCCACACCCTAGGTGAGCACGGGCCCCAACCTGGCTGCGCCCATAGGGGGTGTGGGCCCCCTGGCCCTCCACCGACCTTGCCTCCTTCTCCTATAAGAAGCCTCCGACCCAGAAACCCTAAAGGAACGACCAGAAAGACATGAAAAGTTCCGTAGCACCGCCGCCACCGAAGGGGAGATTCGGGGACAGAAAGTCTCTATTCCGGCACCCTGCCGGGACAGGGAAGTGCCCTAGAGCCATCTCCATCGACCTCCATCACCATCTTCATCACCGTTGCTGATTCCCATGATGAGGAGGGAGTAGTTCTTCCTCGAGGCTAAGGGATCTACCGGTAGCTATGTGTTCATCTCTCTCTGTATGCATTATCTTGTTGTGGTCATCATCTTTGTAATCAAGTAGATCTACCTTGCTACTCAAGTGCTTTAATAGATCTCTAGGTCTCCCCATGTGTGTGTACGTGATAGCATGCATACCGTGGTGGCACTTAGGCTAGAGGTTACATAAATACTCATCATGCTTTAATAGATCTATGCTTTTCTCCACGTGTGTGACAGTGATAGCGTGTGCGTCGTGTGTGGCACTTAAGCTAGATTACATACATGTATTCATGACTTATATTTGGAGTTGGAAGTATTTATGAAATTGTGGTGTTTTTTGGAACCATCTAGCGCTCAAGGTGATAGTATGGGGTTATCTAGATGGGGAAGGCGGACTTTGTGGTGTACTTTTGTAGGCCTACCATGGATTATAGTGTCCAACCGGAGAGTATTTCAAGGTAGTATCATTAATAGAATATATTTATTGAGAGTGTTCACTTGTGAATGTTTGATCTCTAGGCCTTGTTTCTAAAAATTGAAACACCATTTAAAACTAGATATGTTGCATGTTTGCTTGTTTCCATATTTTTGCCTTTAGTATTTTCCTCCTGATCAGAAGCTCTTTTCTGGCACCGTTACCACTTATAATCATCCATACCACTTGTATTTCACTATCTCTATGCCAAACTAGTGCACCTATACACCTGACAACTGTATTGGGTGTGTTGGGGACTCAAGAGACTTCTTGTATTTGGATTTCAGGATTTCTTGAGAGGGAATACCTTTAACCACTTCCTCCCTGAGTTCCATAAAGCTTGGGTAATCCACTTAAGGGAAACTTGCTGCTATTCTACAAACCTCTGCACTCGGAGGCCCAACAACTGTCTACAAGAATAGAAGTGTGATGCGTGGTGCTTGACATCACTTCGTCGGGAAACCCCAAGAGCAAGGTGTGATGAGCACAGCAGCAAGTCTTCCCTCAGTAGAGACCGAGGTTATCAAACCATAAGGAGGAAGGAAACATCACACATGTGTTGCAAGCAACATGGAAACCTACACAACACAAACTCAAGACTTTGCCGCAACGAATCAGTGAGGTTGTCAAGCTCACCGATTCACTGTAACAAAGGATTAAATGTATAGTGGGGAAGGTAACGGTTTGCAGCAAGTAAACAAGTAACAGTGGAATATGTATCAATGGTAAAGTTTGGACCGGGGTCCATAGTTCACTAGAGGTGCTCTCCTTAGATAGACAACATGGCATGAAGGGTAAACTAATTACAGCAGGGAAATT
The DNA here is from genome assembly GCA_023614405.1 of Avena insularis. Classification (NCBI taxonomy): domain Eukaryota; kingdom Viridiplantae; phylum Streptophyta; class Magnoliopsida; order Poales; family Poaceae; genus Avena; species Avena insularis. Next base: position 54,101,247 of record CM042685.1, on the reverse strand, counting down.
GACAGGAACTAAGCAAGGCTTAACAACGCAATACCAGACAAAAAGATCCTATGAGATTATATTGGGCAATACAACAATATACATAGACCGCCATCCAACTGCATCTATGACTAGAAGTCCACATTCAGGTTATCATCCGAACCCCCTCCAGTATTAAGTTGCAAGCAACAGACAACAGCTTTAAACAAAGTGTGTAAGGTAAACAATCCACTTGTTCTATGAACAAGAGACCGTTGTTTTCTCCCTAGTGGAAATAACACATCTACAACGGAAGAGATTTACCCCCTCTAGACCCTTGGAAACTAGAGGCATGAACCCACTATCTAGCATAAATACCCCCTCTTGGAGTCACTAGTAACTACTTGGCCAAGATAGCTACTAACAAGAGAGAGCATGCAAGATCACAAACAACATAGACATGATAGTATCAATCTGACATAGTAATCTCAATATCCATCGGATCCCCGCAAACACAACATGCATGATTACAAATAGATTAGATCTTGATCATGAATGGAGCTCACAAGATATATACATGAAATCAGAAGGAGGATATACAACCATATAGCTACTACATGGACCCATAGTCCAAGGTGGAACTACTCATGCATCATACCGGAGAGAAGGCCTCCAGGATGATTTCCCCTCCGGCAGAGTGCTGGGAAGAACTTCAGATCCACCTCGATCTAGGTACGACGGTGACGGCGGCTACAAAAGGTTTCGTGGAGTTTTGATCGGGTGCCTAGGGTTGTTGCATCGGTGCTTCTTATAGGCGAAGAGGCAAGGCTGGGAGGCGGCCAGGGGCCCCAGACCCTACCTAGGCACGGGGTGGGCCCACCCGCGCCTAGGGGGGTCTAGCCGCCCTGGTTTGCTTCTCCGTCTCGTCTTATGGCTTCGTGTCCCCCATGGTAAAATATTGACTTTGGCTTTCGTCCCGTCCAATTCCGAGAATATTCATTTTATGCTTTTCTGGAACCAAAAACAGAAGAAAACAGACAACTGGCACTGTGGCAACTTGTTAATAGGTTAGTTCCAGAATAGATATAAAAACACCTCAAAGTGTTGATAAAGTAAAGCAAAGTAGATACTAAACAAGCATGGAGCATAAAAATAGATACGTTTTCGACGTATCAAGCATCCCCAAGCTTAACTCCTGCTCGCCCTCGAGTAGGCAAGTGATAAAAGAATAATTTTTTAGGTGACATGGACCATCAAAACTGTAAGATCCCACCTTTATAAAGGTATAGATCCATGTGATTGCAATTATATTCCCTGTATCAATTGCTAGCATCCACAGTTTAAGATGAAGTACACACAAACAAAGGTCATTATTACATCGCCATTCTAGAGATAACATAGTATTTTACAACTCCATAGCCATAGGCTAGTACAAGAGTTTAACTTAACAATATAAAATAGAAGTCTTCATCTTCATGTGCCATAGGCAAGCATGTTGGGTGTAGACTCATAACCCCTAATCATCATCAGAGTAACCAGCAACATCACAATTTACAGCCATAGTGGGTCAATACATTGGAATAGTATTGGCAAGTGATACCTTAGTAGAATATTAGCATCTAGTTTCTACATGAATTTGGCTAAGTGTAGCTTAGGCTTGCTTTGCTCAAAATATATTTTACCTATCAGTTGAAAACACTAAGTTTTGTTTGGCAAAAACACCCAAGGAACCACCAATAGAAATTGGTGAACCTTCTCCCTTGTTCAACCACAAGTTTTAACTTAGAAAATTGGGATGAGGAGATTCTTGATAGCTTCCATGTCTTGATACTCAAATTGTCCAATACCAGGGACATGGCTAAGTACTTAGTTTCTTCCATCTGCAGAGGTTGTGCACTTTCCCCATAAGACTTGATTTTCACCAAGACAGGACCTTTCAGAAGCCTTCCCTTAGACCAAATGGACGCGTTCCAACCTATCATCCCTCTACCCAACTGTACAAAATGGCTAAGTTATTGCAACCTATATGATCCAGGCAGAGCCCATAGTGCCATGTGGTTGCACTAGAAGCTTCTTAACATTTGGCATCTCAAATCCCTTTGTTCCTGGGTGGCAATCCACAAGTGAGATACACAAGGTAAACCATAGAAATGGGCCTTGTGTAACCACTCAACCAAAAACCACCAAGCAATTACCATTCCACCCAAGTGTTTCATTCACTTAGTTGTTTTATTAAGCAAAACCATAAGTCCAAGACTTAGCAATATTTTTCCATAGCATGTATATATTCCACCCTTGGTTGCTACTAGCTAGGCTAAGCATGGCAATAGCAAGTATCTTAACTTTAGAGAATTCTAACAATTCTACAACTACTAGGATTTCCCAAGCATAGCATATAGATACTTAGTAAAAATACTCATGCAAGCCTATAAAAAATATTTCTAGTGCATAGTCAAAATATAGGGACAAAAATATGAAGCACCACTTGCCTTGGTAGTTGGAGGAGTAGCAACAATCCTCACAATCACAATCACCACTAGCACCAAAATCTACACATAAAATGATAGCACCAAATTCACATATCAAAATAAACAAGCAAAAATATATGAATGCATGCAAATGCCATGTGATGATTTTCTAAATCAACAAGACAAGTGAAACAGTACTGAATCATAAAAAATCAATTATACACTAAATAAAATTAATTTGGCCCTTAGAACACTTTCCATACAATTTTTATATACAAAATAAGCTTCTAAATGTCTATGCAAAAAATAACACATTCTAAAGATACAATTTATTAAACAAAGGGCATAATTGGATAGAATTCTTTCTCCTGATTCCAATGATATAAAATTTACAAAATTTGAACATGGGGATCAAAAGTTATGAATTTTGCAAGTTTGAACAACTAATAGATCTAATTTCAGATTTTAAATCTAAAGTCTATCCACGCGGCGCTTTCTGATTGGTTGATACCGTTTCGGCTGGATCGATCAACGTGAGCCGCAAGATTTAAATGAAATCGCATGGTCCAGATCTAATCGTACCCCTTCGATAAGTGATCTAATATAACGCGCTAGATTAAGATCCAACTGTCCACGACGGCTTGGCCAAGAGCTGGCGGCGCGCGTGGTTGCAGCGGCGGCGGCGCTACTGGTGGCGATGGTCCAGCGAATACAGGAGGTGCTGGGGGTGTGGTGTGGCTTACCAGACTCGTAAGATGACGAGGAAGCTCAACGTTCTGCTGGCGTGGACAGGGGCAGGCTGTAGCAGAGGCTAGCGCTTGTCGGAGTTGCGGGCGATTCGGAGTGGTGTTAGCGATCGCCCTAGCATAAGCCAGTGGTGTTAGCAGTTGCGCAAGGACAAGGCGAATCTGATAGTATGCATGTGAAGACAAGGGGCGCTCGGATTTTACCTAAATCGTTCGTCGGAGTCGAGCGGTGGCTCAGGCGTTTGCGGCCATGAACGGGGACGGCGACCTAGGTCATGAGTAGGCAAACCCGAGGTGTCAGCAGATGCACAAGAACACGAGGGTCACGCTCGTTTGAACCAGAAGCAAAGGGGTGGTTGGATCTCACCATAATCGCTTGCCGGAGCTCGTCGGACAGCGGCAGTGTGATTCGAAATACTGGCAACCTGGTGGCGAGGTGAGTGTGCTATGTGGGGGAAAATGACCGCGGCGACGAGGTGTTTACGTAGCCAGGAGGGGCGAGATAATTATGTAGTGGTTCAATGCCAATTAAGCGAGAAATCAACGCGGCGTTTTTGGAGGAAACGGCGGTGGCGACAGAGTCTGTGCGTGGGGGTGGGGAAGAAGATGCTGACCTGGCTTGGGCCCAGTGGCAGTGTTAGCGGGGCAGAGCGGGTGCGGGTGAGAGAGAGAGAAGAGGGAATTGGCCCGGGTGGGCTTAGTGGGTTAGATCCTGTGCTGGGCCAAAATGGCAGCGCTGGCCTTTTCCATTTGCTTTTCTCCTATTCTATTTCCATTTTGATTTTCAGGAACCAAATTCAAATGAATCCCAAATGAGTTTGAATTCAAATGACTTCTGGATTTTTGTAAAGTGAAACTAGTACACATTTGGCTACAGAACAAAGTTGTACACTTGGAAAGACATTGGCACTTTGGAATTTAAAAATAAACAATGCCTTTATCAATTGTTTAATAAAGACATAATCTTTGTCCAAGCTTTGGAAAACATCAATCAACTCTAAGTTCAAATCTATCTGGTTTAAAACAAATAATCTCATTCTAGAGAGTAGTAGTGGGCCATTTCCTTGTTACATAAAATAATAAGCCTTCAAATGCTTTTGTTTTGAAATGACATTGAAAAAGATCCTAAAATGATTATGAATGCATGGATGATATGAAAACTTTGAAATCATGATTTTTGGGATCTTACAAATCTAACCCCCTCAAGGTGAATCTCGCCCTCGAGATTAGTATTGGCTAGCAAATAGGTGAGGGTGGTCTTTCCGAAGGTCATCTTTTCTTTCCCAAGTTGCTTCTTCTTCAGAATGATGGTTCCATTGAACTTTGTAGAATTTGATAGTCTTTGTCCGAGTAACTCTTCCTGCGGTTTTTAGAATCTTGATGGGTTTTTCCTCATAAGTGAGATCACTTTCTAATTGGACCTCCTGCAAAGGTATAATATCCTTTAAAGAAGTCCCTTCCATCTCTGGGTGGCATTTCTTTAGCTGACTCACATGAAACACATTGTGAACGGCAGACAATGATTCCGGCAATTCAATCTCATAAGCTACTTCTCCTTTTCGGCTCAGAATCTTGAATGGTCCAACATATCTTGGGGCCAATTTTCCTTTGACTCCAAATCTCTTCACTCCACGAAGTGGTGACACTCTAAGATAAGCTCTATCACCCACCTCATAGGTGACCTCTCTACTCTTAGGATCTGCGTAGCTCTTCTGTCAGGACTGTGCTATCTTCAATCTATCCTTTACTAACTTGATTTTCTCTTCAGCTTCTTTGATTATTTCTGGCCCGAACAAGTTTCTTTCTCCCACACCATTCCATAGTAATGGGGTAGTACACTTCCTCCCATAGAGAAACTCAAACGGTGCCATCTCAATACTGGCTTGATAGCTGTTGTTGTAAGAGAATTCTGCATAAGGCAGACTTTCATCCCAACTATCTCCATAGTCTAGGGCACATGCCCTAACATATCCTCTAGAATCTGGTTGGTCCTTTCTGTCTGTTCATCGGTCTAGGGATGAAAAGCAGTACTGAATTCTGATCTTGTTCCTAATGACTCATGCAGTTGCCTCCAAAAATGAGAAGTGAATTGAGTTCCCCTATCAGACACAATACTCTTGGGTACTCCATGCAGACACACAATCCTATTCATATAGATCTTGGCCAACTTAGCACTTGTATAAGTTGTCTTCACGGGTATGAAATGAGCCACTTTAGTTAGGCGATCCACTACTACCCAAATAGAATCGTATCCTGACCTGGTCCTTGGCAATCCGGTGATGAAATCCATGCCAATCTTGTCCCACTTCCAATCAGGAATAGGTAGTGGTTGTAACAATCCTGCTGGTTTTTGATGTTCCGCTTTCACTCTAATACATACATCACACAAAGCAATATGTTTGGCGATGTATTTCTTGAGATTATTCCACCAAAACCTTTCGTTCATATCCATGTACATTTTGGTGTTACCCGATGAATGGAATATGGTGAGTTGTGTGGTTCTTGTAAAATCAGTTTCCGAAGCTCCGGATCTTGCGGAACGCATATACGTTTTCCATACCATAAATTACCCTGTTCGTCTTCATGGAATCCTTTGGCTTTTCCTTTACCAATCTTTTCCTTTGATGGGGATGTGCCTACCGGGGTATACCCAGCAGGCCGTTTCCGACTGGCCCAAGAATTGGCGAGTGGGCCTGCAAGACGGCGACTGGATTGAAGCCCAGCGAGGAACCAAGCGACTGGAAGCTGAAGGCCCAAAGTAGTAGATAGGCCATCGGATTAGGTTAAACAAAGCTTAACTGAATCGGTTGAGATATGTAAACCCTAGGGAGGTGAGCCTATAAACCTCCCGGAGGGAGAGTAGAGATCGTTCCATCATACCCCAAGCGACTCGCCGCCTAGCCGAGCTCGCCCATTGTACCACCTCCATAATACAATCTAGCAGAGTAGGTCTTTACCTCCCGGGGCCAACTGGTAAAACCCTGAGTCTCCGCCCTCATCTCGCACCGCAGATGGCTGGCCGCCCTTGCCCCTCGTTCTACTACTCGAGGCCGATTGCAGCATCTGCCGTGACCATTCCCACGACATCCCTAATCTCGAGCGCACCGCCGGGTGCTGGGTCGAGGAGTTGCCCTCTGTCATCTGGGGGATCCGCACCTCGGTCAATAGGTCGACAGGGTTCACCCCCTTCTTCATGGTCTACGGCGCCGAGGCAGTCATGCCCACCGACCTCGAGCACGACTCGCCGCGGGTCGTCCACTACACGGAGACCGCAAACAAGCTCGCCCGCCAAGACGGGGTCGATCAACTCGACGAGGCACGTGACCTGGCTCGGTCACGCACCGCTATCTACCAGCAGGGACTCCGCCGCTACCACAGCCGGCGGGTGAAGACTCACACCTTCCAAGAGGGCGACCTGGTGTTATGCCTCATTCAGGACAAGAAGGGCATGCACAAGCTCTCCCCTCCGTGGGAAGGGCCATTCGCCATCGGGCGAGTACTCGGCAACGACGCCTACTACCTCATCAACGTCCGCGGGGACGGTGAACTCGACGTCAAGCGACCATGGAACGTAAACCTCCTACAAAAGTTCTATGCCTAGAACCCCACATATGTACTCTCAAGTCGCTATGAAATAAAAAGAAACGGTTACCGCAAATTGCGCCTACTCTCCATGTCTTGTGCCACTCGCACTCGTAATAACAGCGTTACGCTAACCGCAGAAGTCAACCTTTGGTACAGCGATCGGCACGGCTAAGTAGTGCGGTGCAAGGGCACTGAATCACCTCAGGCCTTGTATCGTCCATGAAAAACGCCTACCCGGAGCCCCATTGGAGTCGTCCAGCTCGACTGGTTCTACGAGCCAAGACAACTGCCTACGCTTCTTACAGCAACCATGGTCCTCCGCATCCTTGACGTAGCGACTCGAACGGCTAAGTACCACGCTCGGGGACTGCAGACCAGTTCACCACGAGCGGTCCGGGAAAACGCCAAGTAAGAGAGCATGTCCAGGACTCGCCACGCGATTGACCCCACGGGTCAGGCAGGAGCGATGCGCTCGAACTAACGCGCCAAGTCCTCACTCACCCTCGAGTCGCGACTGGAACAGCCAAGTACCACGCTCGGGCACTCGGCCACCCGACCTCATTCGCGCAAGGGAAAACGGCGAAGTACAGAGCGTTCAAGGGAGTCGCCTAGCGACTGGATCTTCGAGCCTGGGCGAGTCGACCACAATCACAAACACACAAAAACAACAAACATAACACATACGAGGTAAACCCCACAAAAGGGCGGACGCGCTCGGGGACTCGTTCAAACATGAATCACAAACACTTGACAAATACCAAAATAGACACGATGTCTCATTCGATAGCATGTTGCATTGTCTCATATTACAAAATATGCCTGCATGGCAAACCTGCTACTAACGCCTCAAGGCAAACTGTCCTATTCTGCAGGCTTAGACGACGACTCGCCAACATCCCGGCGATTGCGGATGAACGGCGTGTACGGGTTCGACGGATACGTCGTCAGTTCACCCGCCATCGCCGCGCGAAAGGGTTGCTCGACCTTGAAATCACGATGCGGCGGCTCGGGGTCGTTCGGCACGACGACCGTCTCCTGGTACGGAAGGAGGTCGCCCATTGCCCAGACACGCTCCGAGTACGCGGCGGCGCGATCCTACAACTTGAGGACCTCGGAAAGCTCTACCGCGCCAGTCGACGATGGGTAGCCACTCGTCACATCGTCGATGTCGAAGTCCTCGGGAAAGTGGGCAAGTCCAAGACTAAGTGCCATCGCCGCTCCGCGCCAGAACGTCGACCGCGTCATGAACTCAACGACCGCGGGTGCCTTCTCCAAATACCTCCACACCTCAACGAGGTCGCTGGGAATCACTTCCGTGGGCAATATCTCTTGGAGATAGGCACGGATGCACGTCGCCGACAATGTTGTCGAGTCAACAAGCATGCTTACACACTGCCGCGCGTCGAACGAGCTCGCCTCTTCCGTGCTATCGATGATGCGACCTGCGAGTAGAGGACAATAATGAATACGACGGACACCACAAATAGCACAACTACTGAAAGAGGCAGACGCACTTACCAATCAACGGGCGAGTGAGATCCGTGATGAAGCATTGAAGCGACGTATGGTCGTCCTGAAGCCCAGCAACAAGGGCATCCGACACTTTGCGATCCTCTTCGGCGGCTGCAATGGCGGCCTTGGCTCGCCCATCAGCCGTGCTCGCTTCTTCCTTCGCTTCCCGCAGCTCGCGCTCGAGGTCGGCGATCCGCTGTTCAGCCGAACTCAAAGCCGATTGCGCCGCCGCCAATTCACCAGCAGGGACAAGCCCCTGGCGAGGTTCCTCTGCCTTCGCGGCAACAGCCTGAAGCCCTTTGTTCGCCTCCTGGACGATGGCCAGTTCCTTTTCCGTGCACTGCTTCGCTACCAATCGGTCAGCCGATTCAAGCTGCAGACCCTGCACATCACCAAAAAGGTTAATCAAAGCAAAATTCTTAAGTGCCCACCCGCTGAAATTCAGCGAGTGCACACTCGGGGACTGGCAATCAAAGAAATTCCTAAGTGCCCACCCGCTGAAATTCAGCGAGTGCGCACTCGGGGACTGGCAATCAAAGAAATTCCTAAGTGCCCACCCGCTGAAATTCAGCGAGTGCGCACTCGGGGACTGGTACTCAAAGAAATTCCTAAGTGCCCACCCGCTGAAATTCAGCGCGTGCGCACTCGGGGACTGGATGCGAAAAATAAAGATAAGACATTAAAAGAATCAGGCCGCTGCAAAGCACCGACCTGATCCTCGGGGACTGGATGTACCTGGATAGCTGCGCTAAGCATGCCGTGGAGTTGTATCGCGTCCACGGACGCGAGGAGAGCCGGCATATGCCCACGACGTTGGTCGACTTCAGCATCGGCGGCCCCAGGAGCGTGGCTCGAGGGTGAAGTTCCACTCGCCGCGGCCGCCTTGGTCATGAAGCGCGGAAAGGTGGTGATAGAGGCACCTGCCCCAAAGGAGGTCGGCTCGTTTACACAGGCAAGGGAGCGCCTCCGTGGACGCGCCGCCTGCTTGGGTCCAGCCGGTGCGGCCGCCGTGTCGTCAGAAATCGTGACGACGGTGTCACCCTTGGCCTTCTTGCCACCATCCGCAGGGATGGTGACTTCGTCCGCCTTCCTCTTGCGGGAAGAATCCTCTTCGTTGACAACGGATGGCACCTTAGCCACAGTCGGGTGACCCATCCTCTTCACTCCGGTCCTGCACATCAATCGTATAAGCAAGATAATTCAAGCGATTTTGGAAGACGAAGGAAGGCGAGTGTACTCACTTGGCGACCGGGATGAAGCGCAGCCCGTACGGAGGCCGGCTGGCTTCTCCAGTTCAGGGCCCAGTCGGCGGCTGAGCCCCATGTCCAGGACGTCGCGTGCCCAAGACACGGACGGCTTCTTCGTCGTCGAGGCTGCAACCGGAGCCTCTGTAACCTCTTCGACAGGAGCTTCCTGCGGCGGTTGCCACGGCGAGCATCCCCAGCCCCGAGACTGGGGCGAATGGAGGAGGCATCGTTGCCAGGGGCACCTCGATGGTGGCCGTGTCCAGCGCGGCCGTCGTCGGCGGCATCTCATCCTTGGCCGGGCTGGGGGCGTCAGAACTGCTCGATGAATGCGGTGGCGAGGCCGACCTTGTCGGCTTCGTCTTCGCCTTCCTCGGAGGGGCCTTCACCTCCTTTTCCTTCTTCTTCTTTTTCGATGGAGTCGCCTTGCGGCACGAGGTGGTTTCTGGAAGCTCGTCGTCGTCGTCGTGACGCTCGAGGCTTTTACTTGCCTCAAGTTCACGTTGACGCTGCCCACGGGTCTTGCGGAGCAGTGGGACGACTTCCTCTTCGGACTCGTCGTCGCTGTCGCCTTCGTCACTCCTGGCATCGCCCTTGGCGGGAGGCGACTCGCCCACATCCTGGACGGACGAGCTCGAGTTTTCGTGGTCCGACGGTGGGAGCCACCCTTCCACCACTTGGAATAGCTGCAATGAATATGAGATGAAGTTAGAATTACCGCGACTGCATAAACTGCGACTGCGAGCGAAGTGAAGTGATTACCGTTGGGGCTGGACGCTTTGCGGTGTAGAGGGCGACCCCGGCCTGTGCGTCCAGGTATACCGCCTGGGTGATTTTCTTCAGTGCTGGGATGTAGTCCTCCATCTTCCACTCATCGAGGCAGGCCTTCGTCGAGTCTTCCCGGCCCGTGTACTGGTACATGTAGTGTTCGCGCCGAGCTAGCGGGACGAGTCGCCGCCCGAGCCAGCAGTTGTACAGGTTTATCGTCTGGAGGCCCTTCTTCTTCAGACCGCGCATGGTCTGGAGCATCTCGTCGACGACCATCCGCTGGTCGTTGGGGAGCTTGCCGACTTGGAGACGGCGCGGCTCGGACCGATTGACAGAGTACCGCGGGATCGCTGTCTCGCCCTCCGGGGTCGCCTCGGCTACGTAAAACCACGATTTCTTCCAGTCGCTCGCTGCCTTGGCGGGCAGCATCAGGTCGAAGAATGAAGCCTTCGACTTGAGCTGGAAAGTTAGGCCGCCCGCGGCTAGCATTGGGCCGCCCGCTTCCTCGCGGCTGATCCGTCCGTGGAACAGATCTTGCCATAGAGGGAAGTAGGGCCGGCAGCCCAAGTAGCATTCGCAGAATGCCACAAAGATGGCGAGTTGCTCGATGCTGTGGGGACCCAGATCCGAAGGCTGGATCCCGTAGTAGGCGCAGAAGCGCCGGAAGAACAGGGACGTGGGGAACCCTAGCCCCCGTTCAAGATGGCTGGTGAAGCAGATGAACTCCCTCTCTCGCGGATTCGGGGTCGTCTCTCCGGCTGCGGGAATGCGCCAGCAGCCGGCTCGCAAGATCCCGGCCTCCTCGAAGGAAGCCAGCTATGCCCTCGTGCACTTAGATCTACGCCACGGCTCGGTGGAGAGGGCCATGGCGGAAAGATTTGTAGGGGCTCGGAGGATTTCCGGTTGGCTGGGTCATGATTCGGACGGAGGTGAAAGGTGCGCACGGTCGGAGGAAATGGTGAGAAGGTGGATTTCTGATCGCCTGTCATTCCTCTTATATAGCAGTTGTTACCAGCCAAATCAGGGAACCGTTACCGCGCGATGATTATGCCAAAAGTTACCGTTGGATTACTCCAACGGCTAGTTTGACCATGTTTAACGGTCCAACTTCAGCCACTCGGCTCGCTGACCCAACCACTATGACAATGTTTCGCCGACTTGACTCGCCAAAGCCGTGAGCAGTATGACTAGTTTTTTCCTTTATACAGGAGCCCGCCGCCGATTCGACTGGATGTCTATTCAGCAGCCGTATGCTCCGACTGCCAGCAGCCACCTACGCCTAATCGACGCCAGCCTCGGGGACTACTGATGGGGATGTGCCTACCGGGGTATACCCAGCAGGCCATTTCCGACTGGCCCAAGAATTGGCGAGTGGGCCTGCAAGATGGCGACTGGATTGAAGCCCAGCGAGGAACCAAGCGACTGGAAGCTGAAGGCCCAGGCGAGTAGATAGGCCCAGTCGGATTAGGTTAAACGAGTACCGAAGCTTTAATTGAATCGGTTGAGATATGTAAACCCTAGGGAAGGTGAGCCTATATAAACCTCCCTGGAGGGCGAGTAGAGATACGTTCCATCATACCACCAAGCGACTCGCTGCCTAGCCGCCGAGCTCGCCCATTGTACCACCTCCATAATACAATCTAGCAGGAGTAGGTCTTTACCCTACGGGGGGCCGAAACTGGGTAAAAACCTAAGTCTCCACCCTCATCTCGCACCGCAGATGGCTGGCCGCCCTTGCCCCTCCTTCTACTACTCGCTGCCGATTGCAGCATCTGCCGTGACCATTCCCACGACATCCTTAATCTCTTCAATTTCCTTGTGCGTATTTAGGGCTTCCTTGATTTTGTCCAACAAAGTGGGTTGAACATCCAATGACATGAGATGTCCCTCAAGCACAATCTCCAATCTAAGGTCTCTAAATTGGGTACACAAATCATCTGGCAACTCTCCCTTAGTAAGGACAGTCACAAATACCTTACGGCTTAGTGCATCCGCTACAACATTTGCTTCATCGGGGTGGTATTGCAAACTCAAGTCATATACCTTGATGAGTTCTAGCCATCTTCTTTGTCTCATGTTGATTTCTTTCCGAGTGAAGATATACTTCAAAATTTTGTGATCTGTGAACACTTCACATCGCTTTCCCAAAAGATAATGTCTCCAGGTTTTGAGTGCATGGACAACAGAGGCTAACTCCAAATCATGAGTAGGATAATTTACCTGATGAGTTTTGAGTTTTCTCGAGGCATACTCCACAACTTTCCCTTCTTGCATCAGAACTACACCTAATCCATGATGGGATGCATCACAATACACTTGGAAATCCTTCTCCAAATCTGGCAGACATAGGGCTGGTGCTGTCACTCGTCTCTTCTTCAATTCTTGGATGTTGAGTTCACATCCTTCAGTCCAAGCAAATTTCTTGTCTTTCTTTAGTAACTCCATCATTGGCTTAGCTACCTTGGAGAAATTCTCAATGAATCTTCTATAGTATCCTGCCAAGCCAAGAAAACTATGAACCTCTTTCACTGACTTAGGAGATTCCCATTTAGTTACAGCTGACACTTTTGCGGGATCAACTGCTACGCCATCTCCTGACACAATGTGTCCAAGAAATCCAACTTCAGTCAACCAGAATTCACACTTGCTGAATTTGGCATACAGTTTATGTTCTCTAAGCTTCTCAAGTATCAAACGCAAATGTCCTTCATGCTCTTGTTTGCTCTTGGAGTATATCAAAATGTCATCAATGAAAATGACAAAAAACTTGTCAAGGAACTCCATGAACACCTTGTTCATCATATTCATGAAGTAAGCTGGTGCATTGGTCAAACCAAACGGCATCACGGTGTACTCATACAATCCATACCTAGTGGTGAAAGTTGTCTTAGGTATGTCTTGTTCCCTTATCTTAAGTTGAAAATAGCCTGATCGGAGATCAATCTTTGACAACACACAGGCTCCTTCTAACTGATCAAACAAGTCATTGATTCTGGTCAAAGGATATTTGTTCCTGAGAGTCACCTCATTGACTGAACGATAATCGATGCATAATCTTTGACTTCTATCTTTCTTTTCCACAAACAAGACTGGTGCTCCCAGGATGAAGAACTTGGTTGAATAAACCCTTTCTGCAACTATTCTCCAAGTTGTTTCTTGAGTTCTTTCAACTCATCAACTGACATCTTGTAAGGTCTCTTTGCTATTGGTCCTGATCCTGGCAGCAAGTCAATCAGAAATTCCACATCTCTATCTGGTGGCATTCCCGGCAATTCTTCCGGAAACACATTCGGATATCTCTCACAATTGGTACACTGTCTATGCTAACCCCCTTAAGAGAAGTTAGCTTACTCCCTTTTGATTCAAAGTTAGTCTTGAATCTAATCCTTTTATTATCCGGGGTTGTGAGTGTGACAGTATGATTGGAACAATCAAGTACTCCCTTAAACTTAGTCATCCAGTCCATTCCCAAAATGACATCCAATCCTTGGGAATTTAGGATTATCAGACTCACTAGAAATTTATACTTCCAAAACTCTATGACTAGATCATGACATCCTGAGTTCACTATCATTTCTCCACCAGGAGAACTTACTTTTATAGGACACGCAATAGTTTCAGTTGGAAATCCATTTCTATCAACAAATGCTCTTCATATGAATGAATGCGATGCGCTAGTATCAAGAAGAACAAGTGCTGGAATAGAATTGAGTTTGAACTTACCAGCCACAGCATCGGACTCCTCATAAATCTCTTCCACATTGATGTGGTTCACTTTTCCCTTCTGGAAAGGGTTGGGCTTGGTGGTTCCTTCAACTTTCTTTTCTGGGCACTCATTTGCATAATGCCCTAGCTTCTTACACTTGAAACATTCAACCTGACTGATATCTCTCTTTGCAGGCTGACTACCACTTCCACTTCCACCTGCACTGTGGTGACTCTTGTGCCCACTCTTGTGGTTCTTGTACTTGTCATTATCATGACTACGGTGATGCTTGTTGTCATGATGGTGGTTGTGGCTTTGGTGGTTGTTGTACTTTCCATGTTTGTGGGATCCGGAACTCCCACTATCATCATGATGGGAACGCTTGTGAGATGATCGCGAGAAGTACTTGTCAGAGCTGTGCTTCCTCTTTCTGCTTTCGACCTGTTTCATCTTGTTCTCCAATATGGTAGCCTTGTCACAAAATAATTGGTTTGTTGGTACATAGGCAACAGATAGCTGCAGATTCAGTTCATCATTTACTCCTTCGAGGAATTTCTTCTTCCTCTTGGCATAAGTATCAACTTCATCCGGTGCATAACACGCCAGATTGTTGAACTCCTCAATATATTCAACCACGCTGCGGTGACGCTGTTTCAGGTTATGGAACTCCTTCTTCTTCAAATTCATCACCCCGGATGAGATGTGAGCAGAGCGGAAACCATCCTCAAAGTTACATCCTCAATGGGAGTGGTGATATGGAAGTTATCCCACCAAGTAGCTGCCGGTCCTTCCAACAGATGTGTTGCAAACCTGACTTTCTCCTCGTCGGTGCAGCCGACGGTTACCAAGTCCTTGTTCAACGAACGTAGCCAATCATTGGCCACCATTGGATCAGTGGTTCCTGACAACTTTGCAGGCCTCAGTCTTAGGACTCCGGTGAGCATGTCAAATCCTGGTGGATTGTTCGGGTTGTTGTTGTTATTGTTGTTGTTGTTGTTGTTGTTGTTGTTGTTGTTGTTCTGATTCTGCATATAAGTGGTCATCATCTGCATCAGTTGTGCCTGTGCTGTCATCAGCTGCTGCATCTTGGGGGTGACATTGTTGTTGTTTGGGTTGGGGTTGGCACGTCGAGGAGGCATCTGTGGTTTTCATAAGGATAAGAATGAGATACCTGTAGATGCTTATCATGCACAATACATCACATAGACAATAACCAAACCTAGCATCAAAATAACATAAGGTTCAACGACCTAAACAACAAGTTTGAAAAAAAACACACCATAGCAAGCCACCCACATGTTGGATGGTCATTGCGACTCAATAATCAAAGTACGGGAGATGAAAGTAAATCGAGTAGTCTACTCTACTCCTCCCCATCAAACTCCTCATCAACAAGTGTAAGACCTGCACTCTCCATGGTGGTTTTATACTCGTCAACGCTAGTAGTCAAGGCCTCTATCTTGGTCCTAAGAGCCCTATTTTGTGAGCGAAGCCTCTCAATCACTCCTTGTTGATGCTCGAGCTCGAAGTCCTTAGCCTCTAGCTCTTCATTCATCTCCCGGATCCTCTTGTTCCTGTCTTGGACTCTTTTCTCTTGAATCTTGAACTTCCTGTCCTGTCTCTCAAACTTGGCCTCCATTTCCTTGACTATCTCGTCTTGCTCCGCGAAGAGATTGTCCTTCTCACAAAGCTGCACTTGGAGCTCTTCATTGCTAAGCATGACGTTGGTCCTATCAGTCTCTAGGTGCCTAATAAGAACCTCTAGGTCCTGAAGGTACAGATGAATCGGCTCCACCGTCTCTCTAGCAGCATCCTCGAACTCAATAGCCTCACCCTCCTTCTCGCGTCTCCGGAAGGGGTGAAAGTAAAGACCTCTAAGCTCTCTGGAGTGTCTCCCTACCAGGCGCCAAAGTAACTCCTGCATGACTACATCTAGGCATTTCCCCTTGTCATCATGCATCAGCTTGAAAGTGATGGTCTCCGTGGTTTGCTCTGCCTGGCGTCTAGGCTGAGTGACTCTGAAGCCCCAATGGTCCTTCCTCTCAAACTTGGTGAGGGAAGCGTCATGATGCTAGGAAGTGGAAGGTTGAGCATGTTAGTGAGCTCAATGAGACGAGTGCTGAAACGAGTTCCCTTCAACTCCTCGACTATGTTGATAATAACATTAGGCATCTATTTTATAAGATAGAGAGAAGTTAGAATCAATCATCAATAGAGAAAAATCACAAGACAAAATATCACAAGCATATCTTTTGCAACAATCACACAAGTCATGGCATACACAAATCCATTACAAGCATCAAAGATTCAACATAACCTGGACAAATTTTTGGAAATAAAACGATAGATGTGGTGGTCCAACTAACGAAGTACGTTACAACTCTCACTCACTAGACAAAATAGATATTAGGGAATCCTTAGTAGCCATCTGTCTATCTTGTTCACAAGACTCCCAAATTAAGTCTATGATGTCTCCCCTTAGTTGTTGGTTGGTAGTTTCTAACTCTTGGGTATGCATTTCTAAGTTGGTGACCATGCAGAATCCTGACTCCTTGTGGTTGTCTTCCTTGTTTTTGTACAAGTGAAGTTGCACCCACCAATACTCCTCTCCTTCATCCATCACAGGGAATCCTTTGTACACAGCTGCACCATGTATCCCCATGGTAACCATAAGGTTCTTGAGAGCCTTGGGAAACTCAGTCTCACACTCCAAAGTCATGGTCATGAGTGGTCCCTTCCTTACGGCTTCGTTGATGGATTTCATCTACAAATAGAGATGAGAAAGATGATTAGAAAAGTTTACGAGAAGAAAAGACAAGTGTGAAAATTGTTGAATTTTTTTCCTTAGTGGTTTCTAATCCAATCCTAGGGTCATAATCCTACAGTCAACACAGTGCTCTGATACCATCTGTAAGATCCCACCTTTATAAAGGTAAAGATCCTGTGATTGCAACGCTAGTCCTAGATCAATTGCTAGCATCCATAATTTAAGATGAAGTACAGAGAAACAAAGGTCATTATTACATCGTCATTCCAGAGATAACATAATCTTTTACAACTCCTTAGCCATAGGCTAGTACAAGAGTTTAACTTAACAATATAAAATAGAAGTCTTCATCTTCATGTGCCACAGGCAAGCATGTTGGGTGTAGACTCATAACCCCTAATCATCATCAGAGTAACCTACAACATCACAAGTTACAGCCATAGTGGGTCAATACATTGGAATAGTATTGGCAAGTGATACCTTAGTAGAATATTAGCATCTAGTTTCTACATGAATTTCGCTAAGTGTAGCTTAGGATTGCTTTGCTCAAAATATATTTTACCTATCAGTTGAAAACACTAAGTTTTGTTTGGCAAAAACACCCAAGGAACCACCAATATAAATTGGTGAACCTTCTACCTTGTTCAACCACAAGTTTTAACTTAGAAAATTGGGATGAGGAGATTCTTGATAGCTTCCATGTCTTGATACTCAAATTGTCCAATACCAGGGACATGGCTAAGTACTTAGTTTCTTCCATCTGCAGAGGTTGTGCACTTTCCCCATAAGACTTGATTTTCACCAAGACATGACCTTTCAGAAGCCTTCCCTTAGACCAAATGGACGCGTTCCAACCTATCATCCCTCTACCACCAACTGTACAAAATGGCTAAGTTATTGCAACCTATATGATCCAGGCAGAGCCCATAATCCCATGTGGTTGCACTAGAAGCTTCTTAACATTTGGCATCTCAAATACCTTTGTTCCTGGGTGGCAATCCACAAGTGAGATACACAAGGTAAACCATAGAAATGGGCCTTCTGTAACCACTCAACCAAAAACCACCAAGCAATTACCATTCCACCCAGGTGTTTCATTCACTTAGTTGTTTTATTAAGCAAAACCATAAGTCCAAGACTTAGCAATATTTTTCCATAGCATGTATATATTCCACCCTTGGTTTCTACTAGCTAGGCTAAGCATGGCAGTAGCAAGTATTTTAACTTTAGAGAATTCTAACAATTCTACAACTAATAGGATTTCCAAAGCATATCATATAGATACTTAGCAAAAATACTCATGCAAGCCTATACAAAATATTTCTAGTGCATAGTCAAAATACAGGGAAAAAATATGAAGCACCACTTGCCTTGGTAGTTGGGGGAGTAGCAACAATCCTCACAATCACAATCACCACTAGCACCAAAATCTACACATAAAATGATAGCCCCAAATTCACATATCAAAATAAACAAGCAAAAATATATGAATGCATGCAAATGCCATGTGATGATTTTCTAAATCAACAAGACAAGTGAAACAGTACTGAATCATAAACAAATCAATTATACACTAAATAAAATTAATTTGGCCCTTAGAACACTTTCCATACAATTTTTATATACAAAATAAGCTTCAAAATGTCTATGCAAAAACAACCCATTTTAAAGATACAATTTATTAAACAAAGTGCATAATTGGATAGAATTATTCCTCTTGATTCCAATGATATAAAATTTACAAAATTTTAACATGGGGATCAAAAGTTATGAATTTTGCAAGTTTGAACAACTAATAAATCTAATTTCAGATTTTAAATCTATACTCTAGCCACGCGGCGCTTTCTGATTGGTTGATACCGTTTCGGATGGATCGATCAATGTGAGCCGCAGGATTTAAATGAAATCACACGGGACAGATCTAATCGTACCCCTTCGATAAGTGATCTAATCTAACGCACTAGATTAAGATCCAACGGTCCATGACAACAAGCAAGAATGGCGGGCTGCGCGTGGTTGCAGCAAGCGGCGCCATCGGGCGGCGATGGTCCGGCGAATACAGGAGGGGCTAGGGGTGTGGTGTGGCTTACCAGACTTGCAAGATCACGAGGAAGCTCAACGTGCTGCTGGCGTGGACAGGGCGGGCTGTAGCAGAGGCTAGCACTCGTCGGAGTTGCGGGCGGCATCGGGTCCATGCAGACGGCGACGTTGACGATGTTTGGGATCATCCTAGCACAATCCAGTGGTGTTAGCAGTTGCGCAAGGACAAGGCGAATCTGATAGT
This sequence comes from Avena insularis, assembly GCA_023614405.1. Classification (NCBI taxonomy): domain Eukaryota; kingdom Viridiplantae; phylum Streptophyta; class Magnoliopsida; order Poales; family Poaceae; genus Avena; species Avena insularis. The sequence continues at coordinate 54,082,209 of CM042685.1, read as the reverse complement.
ATGCACGCGAAGACGAGGGGCGCTCGGATTTTACCTAAATCGCTCGTCGGAGTCGAGCAACGGCTCAGGCGTTTGTGGCCGTGAACGGGGACGGCGACCTGGATCACGAGCAGGCAAACCAGAGGTGTCAGTAGATGCACAAGGACACGAGGGTCACGCTCGTTTGAACCAGAAGCAAAGGGGCAGTCGGAGCTCACCGTAATCGCTTGTCGGAGCTCGTCAGACAGCGGCGGTATGATTTGAAATACTGGCAGCCTGGTGGCGAGGTGAGTGTGATGTGTGTGTGGGGGGGGGGAATGACCGCGGCGGGGAGGTGTTTAAGTAGCCAGGAGGGGAAAGAGAATTATGTAGTGGTTCAATGCCAATTAAGCGAGAAATCAAGGCGGCATTTCTGGAGGAAACGGCGGTGGCGACGGAGTGTGCTCGCGGGGGTGGGGAAGAAGATGCTGACCTGGCTTGGGCCTAGTGGCAATGTCAGCGGGGCAGAGCGGGTGCGGGTGAGAGAGAGAGAGAAGAGGGAATTGGCCCGGGTAGGCTTAGTGGCCTGGATCCTGTGCTGGGCCAAAATGGCAGCGCTGGCCTTTTCCGTTTTCTTTTCTCCTTTTCTATTTCAATTTTTATTTTCAGGAAGAAAATTCAAATGAATTCCAAATGAGTTTTAATTCAAACCACTTCTAGATTTTTGTAAAGTGAAACTAGTACACATTTGGCTACAGAACAAAGTTTTAAACTTGGAAATACATTGGCAGTTTGGAATTTAAAAATAAACAATGCCTTTATCAATTGTTTAATCCATACATAAACTTTGTCCAAGCTTTGGAAAACATCAATCAACTCTAAGTTCAAATCTTTCTGGTTTAAAACAAATAATCTCATTCTAGAGAGTAATAGTGGGCCATTGCCTTGTTACATAAAATAATAAGCCTTCAAATGCTTCTGTTTTGAAATGACATTGAAAAATATCCTAAAGTGATTATGAATGCAGGGATGATATGCAAACTTTGAAATCATGATTTTTGGGATGTTACAAAAACCAAGATCAAACCATTTGCAAGCATTGAAAGCTGGGATCAAAGAACTCTAAACATGTGCATGAAAGATGGAGTTCTAACAATAGGACATAGTAACTATGCATGAAACATGAAAGGATACAAACAAATATCATGAATAACATGCATTGAAAATTGTTTGTTTGTTTCACATACAGAAAACATAGCATAGTGGAAATCAGCTTGTCCCTCATAGAGTAGCAAATAGATGCATAGGACACCTTCAAAGTTCACAAGGGTGACTACAAACAAGTAGCACAAGAACAATTAATATCACAATATGCATCAATCAATAAGTTTTGGGACAATGACATAGAACTAAGAATGGTAACTATGCTCTCTTAATTGGTGCCTAAAGGTAGAAGGTGGAGACACAATATAATGGTGTAAGAAAGACCCTTCATAAAGGGAAGCAGGGATTTCAAGTTTCAAAAAGACCTTCCAAAAATTATGGTACTTGTTAGCTTTCAGCCCTCATTGCCCCTATCAAAAGCATCTTGAAGTGGGTAAGGTTAAAGTGAACAAAGATGGAGTATATGCTTCACAAAGTATAAGTTGGCAATATCAAGTCCCTTGAATACGAGGGCCACACCTCATGCTTCTCAACTTCGGTCACATGTAAGTTCTTATCATTGTAATTACATGCATATCATAGAGAACCGCCAATGGGGTACCCCTTGCACATGGTATAGGAGCTATCCATAACCAAAATGACAAGGCAAGTAGACAATGAGCATCTCAGCGATCTTTTTATTTACTATATGCATAGATTTTTATTGAGGATGCTTCATAGATAGCTCACTATGGTGATGCTAGCGTCCCAAGCATTGCTCTAACACAAAATACAAACTCCATGGACTTACAAGTTCCTATTTATTTCACACCGGTGGCATCCATAGACAAAAGAGCATGATATCAATTGAGTACAAAGTACAAGTGCAATGTTGGAAACGTTCCCCGTGACAGCACGGTTCTGCTAATTCCAACGTATAAGTGCAAGCATATACAACAGAGATGACCCAATGGTTTAAGTTTATTAGGGGCAAAGAAATATAAAGTGTGCCATCAAGTTTGTGAGGGCTTTAATCACTAAGTTTTGACATAACAAAATAGTTTTTAATTGGAAGATAGATGAAAACAAGAATATACTTGGAATGGTGTAACACACCATGCATAGGAGTTTATAGTGGACAATTTGGAAAAACTTGGTTTCTTTGGAGTTGGAAGCATGAGTAGAGCTTACTCATACAAGTGGAGGCTAGCAAAAGACTGGGAGCAACCAACTAAGAGAGTAATAATGTCCATAATCATGCAGAGCAACAAAGCATTACTAATCAAAGCATAGAGTGGTACTAGAAGTCAAGGACTAAATGATCATAGAGGCTATGGTGACTTGTCGTAGTCATAACATGGTGTGAGCATGTGCCAAGTCAACCCAAACAAAGCATCAAAGGAAAATACCACAATACTATGCTTTTGCATGCTAAAACAACACATAATTTCTTCAAGGCACAGTAAGCAATCCCAATTGTTTGGAACAAGACATGCTACAGCAATAATCACTAAGCATAAGGTCAAAACAACACCTATCATGTCATGCTAAAGTCTATGTCTCAGTCAATGCAAGCTCCTCTTGCACTTTCAAGCAAGAACTTACTACTCCTTTCCAACACCAAGCAACTTATTTGAAACAACACAGCGAGAATGGGGTCCAAACTAATTTATTAAATAAAAATAAACAAACTAAGAAAACCAAACGAAAACTAAGACGCTCCAAGAACAACACAACTGTGCATGAAACAATAAAAACGAAGTGTCTAGACATACCTGAGCTTTTTATTGATGAAGAAGGGGATGCCTTGGGGATCCCCAAGCTTTGACGTTTATACCTCTTGGATATTTCTTGGGATGAAACCGGGGTGGCATCCCCAAGTTTGATATTTTGTCCATTTTTCATCTCATTACATCATTCTCTTTCTACACCTGAAATTTTTCCTTCATACAAAACATCACACAATCTTCATTAGCAACATTAGTGTATTCAAAAGATAGTATACCTTTAGGTAAAGCTTTGGAATAGCAAGACTTTTCACTAAAAACACAAGATACTGTAGCAAATCCTTCAAAAAGCTCAATTCCCCAAAAGAGAACTCAAAAAGGAATCAATAAGAAGCAAATGCAAATAATGGCAGAAATCTGTCAAAACAGACCAGCAGGTATAAACCGATTTTTTTGAACATCTTATTTTGCTCAAATCAAAAAGTGTTTAACTAACGAAACTTAGCTAACATACTGGGGGATTTATTCGTAAATTTTCAGCTCAATACGAGTTACAGAGGCGCCTCACGAATTTTTTTGGTAGAGGAAAAAAATCTGTTTCGGGACAGCAACTCCCAAAATCTTACTTCCCTCTCATTAGAGGTCATTCTTGGCATAAAAAGCAAACAAAAAGGTTAAGGAGAGGTCATTACTGAAGTAATAACTTCCAAGACTCAAGGAAACTCTTGGGTTATCTCCCAACAAGTACTTTTCTTTAATGCCTTTAAGTTAGGCACAACAAGCAAGAATAATCAAGTATTTTCCAATGAAGAATTTAGATCAATACTTGCAAAGTCTTCAACTATGAGAGGTATCTCATCCAAATAAGTCTTGGAGGATCGCTTCTCATTTCTTTTTGGTTTACTACTTTCATCAAAAGGATTTTTAGGAACAATCCAACCAAAATTCGTTTCAAAGGCCTCACGAATTCCAACAAGCTTAAAGGGTATGGGTATCTTAAATTCCTCTATAGGCTTGGTTTTATTTGAAGTACCCACAACATCTACACAAGAGCCTAGCATATTAAAACACTTTTAGTAAAGTTTCAAGAATAAATTCTCTCTTTTCAGCATTCTTTTCTTTCTTTAGTTTTAGGAACAAAATTTGCATCATGGGGTTAAGGCTAACAAACCTAGCCTCCATCATATGAACTAAAGAAGCGGAAGCAATCTCATAATTAGGAGAAAGCTTTGCTATAGATTTATCCTCAATATCCTTATTCTTTCTAACATAATTAAATAATTCTTCAATATTATATTTCCCAATTATGGAGCCACTACCTATTGAAAGGTTTTTCAGGGTGAACTTGGGGAGAAACATGGTATTCTCAGCAGAGTCCATTTTGGCAATGGTGGGCAAGACAAAAACAGGAGCAGCAGCTAGAGCAGGAACTATTTTTTTGTGTTTTTGAATAAAGAAAGCAAACCAAACTAAACTAATTTTTTTAGAGTTTTCGAAAAGAGGCAAACTAAACTAAACTAAAAAACAAACCAAATAAACTAAGAAAAATAAAAAAAAGTAAAGAGAAAGGAAGTGAAGAAATCCCCTTGGAAGACGTCCTTAGCCTCCCCGGCAATAGCGCCAGAAAATCTTGATGTGTGGTACTTGACAGCACTTCGTCGGGAAACCCCAAGAGCAAGGTGTGATGAGCACAAAATCAAGTATTACCTCAGTAGAGACCGAGGTTATCGAACCATAAGGATGAAGGAAACGTCACACAGGTGTTGCAAGCAACATGGACACCTGCACAACACAAACTCAAGACTTTGCCCCAACGAATCAGTGAGGTTGTCAACCTCATCGGTTTGCTATAACAAAGGATTAAACGTATAGTGTGGAAGGTAATGGTTTGAATCAAGTAAACAAGTAATAGTGGAAGATGTATCAATGGTAAATTTTGGGCCGGGGTCCATAGTTCACTAGAGGTGCTCTCCTTAGATAACCATCATGGCATGAAGGGTAAAAAAATTACAGCAGGGCAGTTGACAAGAACTGAGCAAGGCATAACAATCCAATACAAGACAAAAAGATCCTATGAGATTCGATTGGGCAATACAACAATATACATAGATCGCCATTCAACTGCATCTATGACTAGAAGTCCACCTTCAGGTTATCATCTGAACCCCCTCCAGTATTAAGTTGCAAGCAACAGACAACTGCTTTAAACAAAGTGTGTAAGGTAAATAATCCACTTTTTCTATGAACAAGAGACCGTTGTTTTCTCCCTAGTGGAAATAACACATCTACAACCGAAGAGACTTCTGTCACTTCCCTTGGAAACTAGAGGCATGAACCCACTATCGAGCATAAATACCCCCTCTTGGAGTCACTAGAAACTACTTGGCCAAGATAGCTACTAATAATGAAGAGCATGCAAGATCACAAACAACACATACGTGATAGTATCAAATAGACAAAACCATTAATCAATCTGACATAGTAATCTCAATATCCATCAGATCCCCGCAAACATAACACGCATGATTACAAATAGATTATATCTTGATCATGAACGGAGCTCACAAGATCTATACATGAAAGCACAAGGAGGAGATATAACCATCTATATACTACATGGACCCATAGTCCAAGGTTGAACTACTCACGCTTCATACCGGAGAGAAGGCCTCCGAGATGATTTCCCCTTCGGCAGGGTGGCAGGAAGAACTTTAGATCCCCCCGATCTAGGGACGATGGTGGCGGCAGCTACAGAAGGTTTCGTGGAGTTTTGATCGGGTGACTAGGGTTTCTGCATCGGGGGCTTCTTATAGGCAAAGAGGCGAGGCTCAGAGGCGTCCAGGGGCCCCACACCCTACCCAGGCGCGGGGTGGGCCCACCCACGCCTAGGGGCGGTCTGGCCGCCCTGGTTTGCTTCTCCGTCTCGTCTTTTGGCTTCGTGTCCCCCACGGTAAAATATTGACTTTGGATTTTGTCCCATCCAATTCTGAGAATATTGATTTTCTGCCTTTCTGGAACCAAAAACAGAAGAAAACAGGCAACTAGCACTGTGGCAACTTGTTAATAGGTTAGTTCCAGAAAAGATATAAAAACACCTCAAAGTGTAGACAAAGTAAAGCAAAGTAGATACTAAACAAGCATGGAGCATCAATAATTATAGATACGTTTCCGACATATCAAAGTGCATAGACATCAATTGTCAAAGGAGGAAACAGCCTGTTCATAGTGCGGTATCTACCACTCATGTTGCGGACAACGGCTCGATCATGGCTCACTGAACTACCATAGAATTCGATACACAGCTGTATGATATGCAAAGTGCATTCTTTTCAAACTTCGAGGGAACATACTGGAGGCCCTACACAGTCGGAAACTGGAAGTGTTGCACTCAGAGACCCGGAGAAACCTGTCGGGATTACCTCAGACACTGGATTGACACAAAGAACTCCTGTAAGGGAGTAAATGAGAAAACTACGATTGAACCTTTCATTGCAGGACTCCCAGTCAGACTTTTGCATCATAGATTGACGCGTGACCATGTCATAGATCTGGGAGAGATGATAGAAATGGCGAGCAAATATGTTGGTGCCGATGACGATGACGATTCAGATGGACTGCTAAATATTCTGGCCAATTCAAATGCGGCCAAGCAGCAGAATAAACAAACTCAGAAGCGCGAGAACACCTCGGACAATAAACCGGCTTTGGACAATGGAGTTGTTAATGCAACGTTTGTATCCGGAGGACGAGGAGGGCGCAGAGGCGGTTGGGGACGAGGTCATAGAACTTCTCGGGTCCAAGGTAGAGGAGATAAACGGCCCAGAAAATCATATTCCTGGGCCGACATCGCCAATAACCCTTGTGTACATCACCTGGACACGAATGGAGGTTCTACCCATACCAATACTAAGTGTCGTTTCAATGACGACACCAAGAAAGACGAATCCGCTGGCAATAGAGCCAAGCGACAAAAAGGAAAGAAAAATTCCAAGAAAGGCAAGGAGCCCAAGGAATATTTCGACATAGAAGAAGCAGACTCTGCACATCCCAAGTCGGATGGAAAGAAGGATTATCCTATAATAAAAGACACATATGTATGCTTCCTTGGTACTCAGCCAACTAAGGTAAAAAAGGCGGTTCTCCGTGATCTCAACGCCACGGTTCCGGATGTCCCTCAATTTTTGGATTGGTCAGATGTAACCATTACCTTTGACCACAAACATCACCTGAGGAAAACACATCATCGCGAAAAGTACCCTCTGGTCGTCAATCCTCTTATTGATGGCTATGAGTTCTCTAAAACTCTCATGGACGATGGTAGAAGCATCAACATCCTCTACATCTAGATACTCCACCGCATGAAGATCCACGAAAGCTAGTTAAATCACAGCAACATGACTTTTCATGGCATTGTACCAGGGAGACATGCAGATTCTCTAGGTGAGATCACACTGGACGTGACATTCGGAACTCAAGACAACTACCGGACCATGTCACTCTCCTTTGAGGTGGTACCGTTCAAAAGTGCTTACCGCGCCATCTTCGGGCGTCCGGCATACAGGGCGTTCATGGCTCTCCCCCGCTACATCTACAACATGATAAAGCTTCCGGGTCCAAAGGGCATCATCACCATCCGGGGAAACCCGAATAAAGCGCAAGACTGCGAGGAAGGATCTACCGCCTTTGCTGAAGTCGTGCTGGACGCGCATGAGTATCAGGAGATCAAGAAGACCATCGAACCGTCCAAGATGCCTGCTATGAAGAACGAGGTGCTGAAGCCAAATCTGCAGTTCAAGGCATCAGAAGAGACGAAGAAGACATCGCTAAAGGAAGGTGATCCCTCCAAGATGATGAACGTAGGGGTAGGCTTAGACCATGCATAGGAAAGCGTGCTCATTGAATTCCTCAAAGCTAATAAAGATATCTTTGCATGGCAGCCTTCTGACATGACCGGAGTACCTAGGGAACTTGCCGAGCACTCTCTTAATGTGTACCCTCATGCTAAACCCATCAAACAGTCCTTATGACGGTTTGGTGACGAAAAGCACAAAGCTATAGCTAAGGAATTAGCCCGACTAGAATTAGCTGGATTTATTGCAGAGGTCATCCACGCTTATTGGGTGGAAAATCATGTACTCGTCCCTAAAAATTACAATATTGATTTAAGGATGTGCATTGATTATACCGCCTTGAACAAGGCTTGCCCTAAATATCCGTTCCCTTTGCCTCGAATCGATCAAGTTATCGACTCCACGGCAGGGTCAGAATTACTCTGTTTTCTTGACGCATATTCCGGATATCACCAAACACCAATAAAAAATCGGATCAACTCAAGACGTCTATTGTCACACCTTTTGGAACATTCTGCTACAAAATTATGCCTTTTTTCTTAAAGAACGCATGAGCTACATATCAACGCACCATGTAGCATTCCCTTAACGATCAAATCAGACGCAACATCCATGTATACGTAGATGATATAGCAGTGATGTCCAAAAAGAAGGAAACGCCTATTTCCGACTTAGAGGAAACATTTGCTAGCCTACGAAAATTCAACATAATGCTAAATCCGAAGAAGTGCTCTTTTGGAATCCTAGCCAGCAAATTGTTAGGTTTTATCGTGTCTGAAAGAGGCATAGATGTGAACCAGGACAAAATCAAGGCTATGATCAACATTACTAGGCCGACTCGCTTGAAGGACGTGCAACGTCTCACTGGTTGCATTGAAGCAGTGAGTCAGTTCTTTAGCCGACTCGGAGAAAGAGCCACGCCTTTGTACAAACTCTTGAAGAAAACCGACAAATTTGTCTGGACCTAGGAATCCGACGCTGCCCTACAAAGTTTGAAAGATATACTTTCAAATCCACCAATCCTTGCAGCACTAGAGCCACAGGAGCCTATGTCACTTTACATCACAGCAACTAACAAAGTTGTAAGTGTGGTAACATCAGTGGAGCGCGAGGAAGAAGGCTATGAGAACAAGGTGCAACATCCAACATACTACATGAGTGAGGTCCTGTCAGAGGCGAAGAAATGGTATCCACACTACCAAAAGCTAGCCTACGGAGTATTTTTTGCTACCAGAAAGCTATGACATTACTTTCAAGAGAATAAGATCACAATAGTGAATACTGCTCTCCTACGACGCCATAGGACGTGTCACAAAGTGGGGAATAGAGCTAGCAGCTTTTGACATCTAGTACAAGCCACGAACAACAATCAAATCCCAGATACTTGTTGATTTTTTCGCTGATTGAATAGAGACTGCAAGAAACACAAGTCCTCCAAACTCGGAATTTTGGACCCTACATTTTTATGGATCAAAAGAAGGAGGGGGATTGGGGGCTGGTGTGGTTCTCAAGTCACCCCAAGGAGATAAGTTGTTCTATGTGTTACAGATACACTTCACGGCGACCAATAATATTGCCGAGTATGAAGCTCTGTTACATGGAATACGCATGGCCAAAAATATTGGCATAACTAGACTCATGTTTTACGGAGAATCAGATTTATTTGCTCAGCAAGTATCCGATATCTACAATGTAAATAAACACATGGCAGCTTACAAAGCTATTGTGGATGAATTATCTAAATCGTTCGAGGGTTTTGAGGTTCAACACATCCCTCGGGGAGAAAATGAGGAAGCAGATGCTTTATCAAGGATATGCTCTGCGTGGAAACAAGTTCGGATGGCGCTTTTCTAGATGACATAAATGTCCCCTCCATTACAAGAGTTGATGAGGACTATCCGATGAAATCCGACTCACCTTTAGTAGCGGTTCTGGCTGTAGTTCCTAGATCCACAAAACTCTATCTGGATTCTTGATAGACGAAAATTACCCGAAGACGAAGTTCTGGGTCGGTAGATCTTTCGACGAGCAAAAGCTTATATGATAATCAATGGTGAGATCTATAAGCGGAGTGTTTCTATGGTTTTCCAACGATGTATTTCTTCGGAAGAAGGAGTGGAAATCTTACGATAGATCCACGAAGGAGAGTGTGGTCAGCACACTACAGCCAAATATTTAGTGGCAAAATATTTTAGACATGGATTCTTTTGGCTCATAGCTAAGGCAGATGCCGAGAAACTGGTCAAAACATGAAGAGGCTGCCAAAAGTACGTCCGTCAAGCACATGTTCTTGTTGATCAGCTGCGAACAATCCCAATTACATGGACATTTGCTCACCTACTAGTGATATGGTAGGACCGTTTCATACGACAAAGTGTGGATTTACTCACCTACTAGTGATGGTGGATAAATTTACCAAATTGATTGAGGCTAAACCCGTAACAAATTGGGATGGAGCAACAACCAGAAAGTTCGTCGAGGACGTAATCATTATATTCGGATATCCGCATAGTATTAGTACCAACAACGGGAGCAACTTTTTCATGGGAGAATTATCCGAATTCTACGAAGAACATGGGATCCGACTTGATATTGCATCAGTCGCACATCCATAAGCTAATGGACATGTCGAAAGAGAAAATGGTCTCATTTTACAAGGACTCTGACCTCGTCTCAAGGCAGCACTTCGTCATGTCGTGGTGGCTTGGGAGGAAGAATTATCTTCTGTGATATGGATCTTACGTACAATTCCTAACAAATAAAACGGATACACTCCTTCTTGGTCTATGGTGCAAAAGCAGTTCTTCCGAGTGATTTAATTCATCAGTCTCCTCGAGTCAAACAGTATATTAAAGAAGATGTCGAAGTTTCTTGACAGGATGATCTCAACATAGTCGAAGAAGTTCACGTCGTTACTGAGTAGTGATCTAAAGCATATCAGGAGAAGTTACACAAGTATCATAGTCAATGAGTGTAACATCGATCTTTGAAGAAGGGTGATTTGGTTCACCGACTCATGCAAAAGAGAAGGCCCAAACTTTCCCTGATTTGGGAAGGACCTTTTATGACAAGCCGAGTTCTGCATAACGGGTCATATTATTTAACTGATATGAGACCATCAAGGAAAGACCTGATACTCAGAAAAGAAAGAGAGCTACTGGCAGTACAAATACGGATGAGTTAGACCTTCCATGGAACATCACAGCTACGTCCCTTCTATTCTTACTTATATTTCCTTGTAATCATATATGTACATGTTCAAAGAGAAGTTTTTGAGAAGTTTTTTTCCATCTTATTTCCTAAAGAGCATGTAATTTTCAAAAATCTTAGGATACTTGAAAGTACTTTATGCTCATGTTCGTTATGGTTATGATTTTTGAATATCTATATCAAATGTTACCTTAGGGTGTAAATATAATATTGTGTTTATACTTTGGTTTTTAATATGATTGCTCAGACGCGGGCATATTCCGAGTAATGAATTTGGGACTGGTGGCTGGCACTGTTTTCGAGTTTAAAATAGTTTAGCAATTGTACTCTATTGACTCGGCAAATTTCCCGTGCTAAAGGTTGGCCGACTCATGAAAGGGACGAGGCAGAGAGCTAGATAAAACGAAAAGTGTAAACGCGCAGTGCTTAAGAAAACTTCGAGCGCATATATTAAAATATATACAAGAAGTGCTAAGCGGTAAAGCATCAGTTCTTACATACTAACACATTTAAAACAAAATATTTTTCCCATCATTATAGACCAAATTAAAAGTTCAGGATAATGCATCAAATGTTTTATACTGTAGATTCAGGCGGTGGTGGTGGATACCTTGGAGCGCTGGATTCGATATCGTCGCCACCTTGCTCCAGAGACTTGGAAGCTTCTTCATCTTCGACGAGGATATCTTCCAACTCTTTGGGAGAATGAGGCACAACGAAGGATTGGAATAATGGTGTTATATAGTTCGTCATATCCTCCACGCGACAAGCATAACCCGTACTAGATTCTTGGATGGCTTTGATGTCTTGCGGGGTACCCTCATCGTCCTCGTCGACAATGCCCTTGGTGACTGCCAGATTTCCATATCACTGTGGTGACATGTTACCATAGTAAGGGCAGTCTGTGTAGCGGTCCAGGCATAGGAAATCTTCCAATCCTCGATGAGCTTTGGAATCTCTTTCACTCTGTCCCTCACCTCGAGCACTAGAAGATTGTTTAAATAGGAAAGTCTAACCAACTCGCCAGCCTCTTCAAGAGTCTGGCAGAAGTCAAAAATAATATCTTCGACAAGTTTGATGCCCTCGAGGCAAGGTTCAGAGGAAGAGGAGTCAGAAAGATGCAGAGGATCTGGGAAAGAACCAAAAAAGTAAAATATGACTCAAAGTAAGTTGAAAATCAAAGGAAGTGTAAAAGTCGGAAATATTACCTAGCACACAGTGGTTCTACTGAGAATGATCCTCCTCCCGGAGACTCTTCAGTTCTACTTCGAAATTATTCCTCAAATCGTCAAGTTATTTATCGTGGAGGGCCAACAGCTTCTCGAGCCTATCGCTCGCCATATTTCTTGACTCTAGTACAACATTCACAGATTTCTCCGATTCATTTTTAAGTTTCTCAAGTTTGTCCCGTAGTTCAGCATTTTCCATTTGTAAGACCTTGAAGTTTTTGGACTCCTCCACCATCTTGCTGGATTGGATCAGCAATTCTGCAAAGGAAAAACTATCAGTCAGCTAAACAATTCGACTATGAGAATCACTAAGGACAATGTTAGAAAAGATTACCTTCTGCCTCATCCTTCTCAACCTGTAGTTTGGAATTCTCAAGATGCAAAGCCTTAATTTCTTTGTGCTTGTTGCAAATGTTCTTGAGAAATTCCTGGTTTCTAGATGTAAGTTTCTTTAAGATAAAGACAGAGTACGGTCAGACGGCTACTAAGACTATGACTGCAACTTTAACAAAGTCAAAATCCAGCACGAGTCTTCGGGGCTACACTATATCGTTCTTTTGTATCGTATAAGCATCAACTCGGATCTTATGCTATGATCTTTTATCCTACTTTATGCTTGGGGATTAGAGGATATGATAATAAAATACTGCAAACGAGAATCGGCAAACTTACAATGTGCTCCAAGTGCAACTTTTCAAATTCGAGTTTCGTGTTGTGGAACACTTTCTCGGCAAGGGAGTGAGGAGAAACACTTGTCGCTGGAAGCTCGCCTGACTCGATCTTTTTATCCTGGACCAAAATTTGGTCCAGGAGGTTGACCATATTGACATCCTCCGTCTCCTGTCTTGCTACCTCTATAGTAAGGACATGCTTCTCGGACTAGATTGTGATAGCTTGAGAATCTCCTCCTCTTCTTTCGCTTTAGGTTGGAGGCAGCAGAGACGACCATATTACCGATCCTCCCTGGGGACATTACCATGGGATCATTACCCTTGACGGGTTAACCCTTTTTAGTTTCCTGGCTACCAATGGTAACCAGGGAGTGTGAGGTTTTGACAGCGTCAGGAACATCAGAACTGGAACAAGGAGATACAGAAACCTCCGGTGCTGAGGTTTGAGTACTGCTGGGAGTTGGAGGAGGAATTGATGGAGATAATGCAAGCTTCTGCTAGCACAGTTGCTTGGCTGGCTTGCTTTCCAACTTAAGCTTACTCTTTAAAACTCATTTATCTCTAAAACACAAAGGGAATGGATGTCAGGTGTGGTTCAGAAAGAAACAATGTACAAAGTACTATTGATCACAAGATGATTACCTTTTCACCACTGGCAACACTTGTGTGCCAGTGGTAATAACAGTTTCCTTGGCCTTGCGCTTCTTGAAACAAGAGGCAGGAACTTCTTTCTGTAAGACCCCACCTTTATTAGAAAATAAGTGTATCTAATAAGTCCTTCCCTCAACTCATCATTAAGTCCCTCAAGGAACTTCTCCTTCCTCTTGGCATCTGTATCAACCTCATCTGGTGCATAGCACACCAGATTGTTGAACTCCTCAATGTACTCAGCCACACTGCTTCAGATTGTGGAACTCTTTCTTCTTCAAGGTCATCACTCTGGATGAGATGTGGGCAGTGCGGAAACCATCTTCAAAGATAGCCCATGTCAAGGGGAGTGGTGATCTGAAAGTTATCCCACCATGTAGATGCTGGTCCTTCGAGCAGATGTGCTATGAATTTGACCTTTTCCTCATCGGTGCAGCCAACAGTCACTAAGTCCTTGTTCACGGAACGTAACCAGTCATTGGATACCATTGGATCAGTTGTTCCTAAGAACTTGGCTAACCTCAACCTCAAAAATTTGGTAATCATGTCAAATGCTGGTGGATTGTTGGGATTCTTGTTGTTGTTGTTTTTGTTGTTGTTATTGTTGTTGTTGTTGTTGTTGTTGTTGTTGTTGTTGTTGTTGTTGTTGTTCTGATTCTGATTTTGGTTCTGAATGAACCGAGTCATCATCTGCATCAGTTGAGCTTGAGCTGTCATCAACTGCTGCATCTCGGGGGTGACATTATTGTTGTTGTTTGGGTTGGGGTTGGCACGACGGGGAGGCATTTGTGGTTTAAATAAGGATAAGGATTGATATATAACCCATAGATGCTTAACATGCACAATACATCACAAAACAACCATCACAATAACCAAGCTCAAAATAACATAGAATTTGAAAAAAGTAAACAACAAGTTTTTGGAAAAAGTAAACACACCAAAGCAAGCCATCCACATGTTAGATGGTCATTGCGACTCAATAAACAAAGTATGATAGATAAAAGATCATCGAGTAGTCTACACTACTCCTCCATGTCAACCTCCACGTTAACAAGTGTAAATTCGGCTATCTCCATGGCTGTCTTGTACTCCTCGATACTAGTTGTCAAGGCCTCGACCTTCGCACAGATAGCTCTCTTCTATGAGCGCAGCCTCTCAATCACTCCCTGCTGGGTCTCAAGATCGAAGTCATTGGCCTCTATCTCGGCCTTCATGTCCTTGATCTTCTTGTTTTTGTCTTGGACTCTCTTCTCCTGATTCTTGAACTTCTTTTCCTGGCTCTCGAATCTGGCCTCCATCTCATCGACGATCACGTCTTGCTCCGCGAAGAGCTTGTCCTTCTCCCTCAACTGAACCTAGAGTTCGTCATTGCTAAGCATGACGTTTGTCCTATATGTGTCGAGGTGTCTAATAAGGCCCTCGAGGTCCTAGAGATACAGACGAACTGGCTCAATCGTCTCTCTAGTAGTGCCCTCATACACTAATGCCTCTCCCTCCTCGTCATGTATCCCGAACGGGTGGAAGTAGAGGCTTCTAAGATCAGTGGAGTGGCGTCCGCATAGGCGTCCGAGTAGGTCTTGCATGACTACATCTAGACCCTTATCCTTGTCATCGTGCATCAGCTTGAAGGAAATCTGCTCCATGAGTGGCTCTGTCTGTCATCCCGACTGCGAGACTCTAAAGCCCCAAAGGTCCTTCCTCTCAAACTTCGTGAGCTGAAGTGCCTTGATACTAGGAAGTGGGAGGTTGAGCACACCAGTAAACTGTATGATGCGTGAACCAAAACGAGTTCCATTGAACTCCCCAATAGTGCTGATGACAAACCTAGGCATCTAATGTAAGATAGAGAAGTATTAGAACAACACAAGTAAGAATGAAAGTAAAAGGATACATCATCCATAAAATATACAAGTCATGGCATACAATCTAACAAAAACACTAAGGTTTAACATAACTTAGACAAATTTTTGTGAAAATACGATAAGTGTGGTGGTCCAACTAACGGAGTACGTTACAATTTTCACTCATATGATAAGTCTATGATTTCTTCCCTTAGGCGTTTTATGGCGGTATCTAAGTCTTGGGTATACTTCTTCTCTTCTTCAAGGTCATTTTTAGTGTCGAGCATTCTACACTTGAGTCTTTCACAAAGTTCCTTGATAGCATTCCAAGCTACATTTCTTGCAGAGTCAAAGAATGCCGTATACATTTCTGAGTTGGTGCCCATGCAGAACCCCGACTCTTGTGGTTGTCTCCCTTGTTTTTATACAAGTGAAGTTGTACCCACCAATATTCTTCTCCTTCATCCATCACTTGAAATCCTTTGTACATGACCTCACCATGTATTCCCAAGCTAACCATAATGGTTTTGAGTGCTTTGGGAAACTCCGTCTCACATTCTAAAGTCATGGTCATTAGTGGTCCCTTCTTGACGGCTTCGTTGATGGTGGCCATCTACAAATTGAGATGAGAAAGAAGAATAGAAAGGTTTTTGAGAAGAAAAAGACAAGTGTGGAATTTGCGAAGAGTTGCATTTTTCCTTAGTCGTTTTCTTAGTCCAATCCAACCTAAGGTCATAATACTACAGGTAACACAGTGCTCTGATACCATCCGTAAGACCCCACCTTTATAAGGTAAAGGTCCCTGTGATTGCAATGCTAGTCCTTGGATCAAATGCTAGCATCCACAGTTTAAGATGAAGTACACATATACAAAGGTCTTTATTACATTGTCATTCCAGAGATACACATAGTCTTTTACAACTCCATAGCCAAAGGCTTGTACAAGAGTTCATAACATAAGTAAAATAAAGTAACGTCTTCATCTTCATGTGCCACACGCAAGCATGTTAAGTGTAGACTCATAACCCTAATCCTCATCAGAGTAACCTGCAACATCATAAGTTACAGCCACAGTGGGTCAATAGATTTGGAATTGTATTGGCAAGTGATACCATAGTAGAAAATAAGTATCTAATATCTATATGAATTTGGCTTAGTGTATCTAAGGCTTGCTTTGCTCAAAATAGTTTTTTCCTTTCAGTTGATAACACTAAGTTTTTGTTTGACAAAAACTTCCGAGGAACCACCAATAGACATTGGTGAACCTTAACCCTTGTTCAACCACAAGTTTTAACTTAGAAATTGGGACGAGGAGATCTTTGATAGCTTCAATGTCTTGATGCTCAAATTGTCCCTTGTCAGGGACACGGATAAGTACTTAGGTTTTTCCTTCTCGAGGGGTGGTGCACTTTCCCCACAATACTCAACATGCATCGAGACGAGATCTTTCAGAAGCCTTCCCTTAGACCAAATGGACGCGTTCCATCCTTTCACCCTACCACCATATGTCCATCTGGCTAAGTTATTGTAACCTATATGATCAAGGCAGAGTCCATATGCCATGTGGTTGCACTAGAAGCTTCTAAACACTAAGTATCTCAAATCCCTTTGTTCCTGGGTGGATTTCCACAAGTGTGATACATAAGGTAGACCATAGATATGGGCCTTCTGTAACCACTCAACATAACCCGATCATACCATTCCAGCAAGGTGATTCATTCACTTAGTTGTTTTATTAAGCAAAAACATAAGTCAAAGACTTAGCAAAATTTTCCATAGCATGATTATATTACACCCTTGTTTACTACTAGCTAGGCTAAGCATGATAGCATGGCAAGTATCTTAACTTAGATAAATTCCACTAATATTACATCTACTAGGATTTCCCAAGGCATAGCATAGTATAAATACTTAGAAAATCCATGCAAGCCCTATTCAAAATATCACTAGTGCATAGTCAAAATAATAGGACAAATACATGAAGCACCACTTGCCATGGTAGTTGGGGAAGTAGCAACAAGCTTCACAATCATAATCACCACTAGCACCAAAATCTAACCATAAAATGATAGCACCAAATTCTCATTCAAAATAGTCAAGCAAAAATATATGAATGCATGCAAATGCAATGAAATGAATTTTCTACACTAAACTATTCAATCCAAACAGTATTGAACACAAAACTAACTAATTATAGTCTAAATAAACTTAAATTTTCTTTAAAATTTTTTTATATATAATTTATATAGTCAAAATAAGCCTATAATTGTATCTGCACAAAAACCCATTTTTATAGAATCAAAATACAAAATTAAGCCCAAAAGAGTGCAGGGTTTATTTTTTTGATTCCAACGATATATTATTTGCAAAATTTGGCCAAACATAACTAAAGTTATGAATTTTACAATTTTGAATCTCTAATAGACATAAAAACATATTTTAAGTTAAAACCCAAGACACGTTATTGTGTCTGATTGGTCGATACCGCTTCGCGCGGTCGGCCAACGTGGAGCGTTGGATCTAAGTCAGATCCAGTGGCTAAGATCTAACGATACCGTTTTGCGCTAGCATTCAGATTTGACGGCGCTAGCACAAGCAACCAGAGACTAGCGGCGCTGGCAACGGCTGCGTGGCAGCGGCGCTCTGCTAGTGATGTTATGGCGGCTACTGATGGGGCTGGGGGTTGCGGTAATGCTTACCAGACTCGCGTGATCACGAGGAAGCTCAACGTATCACTGGCGTGGGCAGGGGCGTGCTGTGGTGGCCGAGAGAGCTCGACGGAAACCTAGCTAGCGTCGGGCATGGCTTGACGGAGACGGCGGCGACGTTCTAAGCCTCCCTAGGACAAACAAACAGCATCAGTGCATGCACAAGGACGAGTAGGACATCGTCGTTTGATCTAGAGGATGGGGTGGTTGCACCTTACCAGAATTTCTCGCTGGAGACGAGCGTGGCGTCGGGTGCTCACGGTGGTGGATGAATCCGATGACCTAGGTCACGAGAAGGCAAACCAATCATATGAGAAGAAGTGCACGAGCAAGCGGATTACTATAGCATGAGCAATAAGGGGCGGGGTGGACGGAGCTCACCGTAATGTCTCGACGGAGACGCTCGGGCAGCGGCGTTGCAAGTCGAAATACTGGCAGCCTGGTGGCGGAAAGAGGGTGCTGAGTGAGGGGAAAAGCTTGCGGTGTGGAGGGGCTTAAGTAGGAAGAAGCACGGCAAGAATCGCTCGCTGAATCAATGGCATTTACGCCGCGCCATCAACGGCATTGAATGGCAGCGGCGACGTGGTCTGATGTGCGATTTGGGGGTAGACGATGCTGAGCTGGCGCGGGTCCACAGGGTAGTGAATGCGGGGTGGAGTGGGTGCGGGTGAGAGAGAGGAGAGAGGGGGAACACTGGGTGGGCTTGCTGGGCTGGAACAGGCACTGGGCTGAATTGGTAGCGCTGGCCTTTTCTTTATTCTTTTCTCTTTTTCTTCTTCTAATTGGATTTTAAGGAACCAAATTCAAACCAAATTCAAATGAGTTTGAATTTAAACCACCTCTGGATTTTTGTAGTGTGATCCAGGTATTCAAACATGTGTCAAAACACTTGTTTACTCAATTACACTTAGGTCCTTTGAAAATAAAAATAAAACCAAGCCTCATATGATATATAAACCATAGGCATAAAATTGCTTTTAGTTTGAGTTTTGATTTGAATTTTTTTGTCCAAGATAAGAATGCCATGAATGTATGAATGAAGTGCAAGGTTTTAAAAATCATGATTTTTGGGATGTTACACTTTCACCTAGTCGTCCTTTGTTGCCTCTGAGTGGTAAGTGCAAGATAGCCCTCATGAGCGGTAAGGTCAGATTCAGGGAGTTTATCAAGCTGATAAGTATTGAGTGCGTTAGTAAAAGTAAAGTAGGATGACAAGGTAGAAAAGGGAGAAAAAGTATAAAAAAAAGTCGAAATATTTACCAGAGTCAGAGGACGGTCCGCAGTGAAGATATTTATGGAGACTTGAGGGATCTTTTTCTCCACCCTCTCCTTAATCAAAAACTGCATCTGGGTCTTGTAGTCCTTCAGAGAGATGTGAGTCGGACTGACCCTCAAGCTTTCTTTCCGGTCTCTAGTGACCGTATGCATCAAGCGGTCTTCGTGATAATGTAATGTCTGAATCCGGCAATCAAGTCAGTAGTGCATCAAGTAGGATCCACAAAGCCCCTTGTTCTTCATCAAAAACTCGATCCTCCTTTTGGCAAGGACCAAGTCTTCGGACAGTTCTAGCGATTCTGCATCCCATGATTTTTGGTGGTGAGCAGCACCTTCTGCCTTGTTCAGAGACGGAATATCCTTATGATAAAAGAAGGTTCTGGCCCATCTTTTTACTGATTCACTAGCATTAATCCTAGGATAAATCCGGTTTCTCCTAAGGACTAAGCCAAGAGTGTCGATGGTGTAAGGAACACCGTCACTGGTGTAGTTCTTCCGGGTACCATAGTAGTACCGGAAAAGGGTAATACTCGGCCTAATGCCAAGAAATCCCTCACTTAGAGCTGCATGAGTGCTAAGCTCAAGAAAGTAATTAGGGGGGGGGGGGGTTATGAAGTTGCACACCATAATGTTGGAGAACTTCGGTGAAAAACTCCGATGGTGGAAGGCTGAGGCCGCGGTTCACGTGCATACCAAAGAGGACTTGCTCGCCGTCATGCGGTGCAGGAACAACATCTCTAGCGCATCTCCATCTTGCCGGAGAAAGTCAAGAACTAGTGGCGCCAAGGTTTTGTTGGGTATGTAGATGGGGAGGATGCGAAGCGCTCGAGGACTACGAGGAGGCAATGAAGAACGACGAGGAATGAATCTAAGAGAAAGGGATTTATGCTGATCCGCGCGATTTGTGCCACACATATAGGAGAGAGTGAGGAGGCTTCCTCGCGACGTCTCTGCCCCCTCGATTCTCGCATGGGCATTGAAATGTTCTTCTATTATGTAAAGAACAGACCCACAAACGTCGTTCTAACAGGATGTTTGTCCTTGACAATACCTGGTCTGAAAAAGTTGTCAGACAGCACGACACTATTTATAGCTGGCTCATGTTTTGAAATGTGCAGGAAAATGACTGAAGTCAAGAAGACATATATGAGTCATATAAGACTCGAAATCCTACACTACTGGATGAAGTTTTCGGGAACCCATCAACATTCTCAAGACAAAGAAACCATCAAGCTTGACGATTTATCCGACTTTGGATCTTGGAGACTTCCGGGGGATACTATTGGGATATACTTTGTGGGTATACCTAGGGGCGAATTTACCGTGTAGATTTTGATAGGCTTGATCCTACCCTCTCATTGGAGCAAAAGTTCATCAAATATATGTGCCCAAGCCATAGATAGTAGTGAGAGAACAAAAACTGGTCGACATGACATCAAATCGATGTTAAAATGAAGCTATATACATTACACAACGAGTGTCTTGCCTACCTGGGTCTTATAGTCCTGACTTCCTAGCCCATCAGCCTCGCTAAATGGTGAAACATATTGTATGTTGAGATTTGAATCAGTGATCTAACACATTTTTAATTCATTTCTACCACGAATTTAGGTTGACGAGTTAAATTCTTGTATATTTGTTCTTTGATCCCACCCTTCGTTCTCATACTAGATTCGCCACTGGGTATACCCACAATACTCACTGACCGGGGTGGCCCACTGATGAGTGCATATCTACATCATGTTTTAAATTATTATTTTGCATTGTAGATGTAGGATTTTAGTATTTTACGGCGTTCGCACGCAATTTTTAGTTTTATTTTCACCAGGATTAGATCAGATGATGGATCCAATGGACAAAATTCTTGCAGCAGCTATACTGGAGAGAAAAGGAACCAAAAACTACATAAATCGCTTATTTGGGAAATATTAATAATACTAGAAGAAAACACAAAGCGAGAAACGGAGACATAAGAGTTGACGACCAACTATACGGGCGGCTTCCGTATATTTGCCGCCGTATAGTTAGCACCGCCTCCGCCTCCTAAAATAGTTTCACCCCGTGCAACTGGTCCGGAGAGACTACATATAGAACATCCAGAAATCACCGAAACCTAACCTCCGGAAGGCATCTATAGGAGAAACTTGCCTTAGGGATCCATCTTCGCCCTACGAAGATCTGGGAGGCCAAGGCATTGATCTCCATCTTCATCAACCGCTGCATCTTCATCACCACCATCATCTCCATCCATCCCATCTATATCTTGTTGTAATTCTTGCACTAGTTGTTGATTTATACAAGTACTATTCATCGATAATCGTTTCCATTACCATTTCCATGATGATGTTTGCCTCCATCTCTGAGTAGATCATTAGTTCTTGGGGAGATAGATAAACCCTAGCATGAGATTGAAATAAGATAAAGTTTATTATGCTATTCATTGCTATGACCATGTGTTAGATTGTCTACATCTTGATGTTGGGAGAAGTCGACCTCTCCAATATTTGCCTCTATTGGGGACTTGATGTAGGGAACTACTTGTTGGTAGATGGAGGGATGTTAGCACTTAAAGTTACTATAAAGATGTTGGCACCCCTTACTATCAACTTGGGAATCGAGGAAACTCATGAAACACTATCCATGCCATACATCCTGCGGGATTATATCCCTTAATAGCGCAGTAATTCAATTGATGTTGATTGCTGTCTGTTGTGGTTATGAGGATGATTTGAGCAGTTGTTGTTGCCTCTTTGTACAAATATGGAGTTCCTCCCACACATACATAGTTGAGAATGTTCATGATAATAATCTTTACCTTAGCCCTTTATAATGCTAGTGGTGTATCCTCTAATCCCTGAGAACGCTTTTTCCCACTGAAGTTTCAAATCTCTTTTACATACGCGATACTTATTTTCTGTAATATGTTTTATTTACTTTACACATTTTTCTCTTATACCAAAAACCCAAAAACACCTTTTACACATTCCTCGCATTTTATCTTGTTTCTTAGAACTTTATTTAGCATTTCTAGTTTTAGTATTTATTTCAAGAATTCCTAGACTTTAGACTCCTGCTGCCTGTGGGATCGATATCTTTATTTTGAAACTAGCTACAACCTATCTGTGCACTTGCAATCATCAAGCTATTTTATGGCGCCATTGCCGAGGAGCTAAGAGTTGTAGGTCTTTTAGTTTTTGCTTATTTACTTTAGTTTTGTTAAGTTTTGTTTTGAGTTACAGGTTTCCACCAACATGATGGAGTTTGAGCATATAACTAGTTCTAACCCACTCAACCGTTTTGGGAAGGCCTATGATATTTATAAAAGATATAACTCCAACACGAAGACAAGGTGGTTTGAAATAAATCCTCTACTACTTGGTATTTTACACAAGAAGTAATTTACTGGAGATGAATAAGATCCTGATCCATATGATCATATTGCATGTTTTAAAGATATATGTGGCACATTCCAATTAACGTGGTGTACCACCGTTGAGGTAATGGTTAAACTTTTTAGTCAAACTTTTACAAGTATAGATCTCTCATGGTATAGATCTCTACCCTCAGAAGCCACTACTACTTGGGATAATTTAGCTTGCAAATTCCTATCTAAATATTACCCATTATCAAAATCTTTTGGAATCAGGCGTCTTATAATGACTTGGAGGAACCGTCCTAATGAAGGATTAGTAAGAGCTTACATAAGATTTAAAGATTTACTTACACAATGTCCTCATCATGATTTACCTGAATGGTATTTATTGCATATCTTTTATGGCAGTTTAAGTGAACCTAATAAAATTGAACTCGACTCTTGCGTGAGAGTAGCTTTTATGGATTTACCTATAAATAAAGCTTGGGATTTACTTAATAGAATTCGCGATCATAGAGTTACATGGAATTTTGGTCTAGGAAGTGAAGAGGCACATAAATAGATCATGAATGTATTAACGACTATAATAAAAAGGCCATGTTAATGAACTATCTAAAGAGCTTTATTTAGATTCAGATATTGTGTTACAAGTTGTTAAAGCTTTTACAGAACACATCGATGCTCCAAAAGAGGGTTTGGTCAAGTTTGATCCACCACCTGAACCTGATAAGAAAAGAGAAGCTAAAGCAACATTGGCCTCCCTAGAACCAATGTATGAGATACCTTTTTCTAGCACTGCACAAAAGCATATTTTGGAATATGAACAGGTCAAGGAAGTACAGGAGGAGAAAGAAGAGGAAAGTGTGCCAACAATTGAAGAACACCTAGATGAAACCAAAGATGAAGAGGAAACCAAGGAAGCAATCATGGCTATGTATGCACATTGTAATATAGTTGAACTTGATGAAGAGACTTCTATATTGGTTGAAGGTAAAATTAAGGTAAAAGATGTGGGTAAGCCTATTCTTCCATGCATATTTAAAGAAACCTCGCATTATGGTTTATCTGATGTTGGAACCAAAGTTAATGTTATATCTTTTGATTTTTATTAAGAAATAAAAGAAGAGATAGCATAGGCTACAATAGAAAATACTAATATGACATTCATGTTAGGCAATAAAAATCTTAGAATTCCAATTGGAGTAGTCGAAGATGCAACTGTCATAATTGGCAATTATAATTTCCCTATTGATTTTGTAGTTGTTGATATGCCAATTGACACTATTTGCCCAATCATATTTGGAAGAATCTTTTTGAGTGATATTGGTGACACGGTTGACTTCAAAAAGGAGGTTCTATCGCTTAAGCTTGGGAAAGCGGAAAAATAATTTCACTTTTCCAAATTTAAAGACAAATCTCCACATATACAAGAAAAATAGAAAGAGAAGACTATCGAGGAGATGTCAGCTCTTTTTTAAATAATCAAGATGAAGAAATAAATGAAGACCCAAATTGCAAAGAAATAATTATGGAGGATAGAACTTTAGAAGAACTAGAAAATGAATTTGATTCATTTCCCATTTGAGAACCTCCAACTGATGAAGCTTTTGAAGAACTAGAAAAGAGAGGGGATGAGGAACTACCACCCCCGGAATTAAAAACTCTACCAGATAACCTAAAGTATAGATTTTTAGATGATACTAATAAATTCCCTGTTATTATTAGTGCTAAACTTTCAGGGGAAGAAGAATAAGAACTCATGAAGGTACTAAAGGAGCACCGCAAGGCCTCCCATCGAATATTCATGGAGGAAGGTGCTAAACCAGTTGCAGAATTTAATAGAATACTAAAGCCTAAAATGAAGGAAGTGGTAAGAAAAGAAATAGTATGCCTACTTGAGGCAAGTATAATCTATCCTGTAAAAGAAAGTGAATGGGTAAGTCCTGTTCATTGTGTTCCTAAGAAAGGCGGCTTTACTATTGTTCCAAATGAAAACAATGAATTGATACCTACTAGAACTGTTGTTGGACATAGCATGTGCATAGATTTCAGGAAATTAAATAAGGAAACAAGGAAAGATCACTATACTTTACCATTCATAGATCAAACTTTACAGAGGTTAGCAAACCACACTCATTTTTGCTACTTGGACGGATACTATGGTTTTTCCCAAATAGTTGTTCATCCTGATGACCAACTTAAAACAACGTTCATTAGTCCTTATGGATTACATGATTATCGATGTATGCCTTTTGGTTTATGTAATGCTCCAGCTACTTTTCAAAGATGCATGACTGCTATATTTGCAGATTTTATAGAACTGATAATGGAAGTATTTATGGATGATTTTTCTGTCTATGGAACTTCATTTACTATTTTCTTGGATAATCTCTATAGAATCTTGCAGCGTTGCGAAGCAAGTAATCTTGCCTTAAACTGGGAGAAGTGCCATTTTATGGTCAAAGAAGGCTTAGTCCTTGGACATAAAGTATCAGGTAAGGGTATTGAAGTAGATAGGTCTAAAGTTGAAGCAATAGAAAGAATGCCACAACCAAGGGACATAAAAGGTATAACAAGTTTTCTTGGACATGTAGGCTTTTATAGAAGGTTCATTGGGAATTTTTATGGAATTTCTATACCTTTGACTAATGTGTTGCAAAAAGGAGTAAGATTCAATTTTGATGATAAATGCCTTATTGCCTTTGATAAACTTAAGTATGCTTTATCTCGTGCTCCCATCATTAAATCACCTATGTGGGATATGACTTTTTATTTAATATGTGAGGCCAGTGATGATGCTGTAGGTGTAACTCTGGGACAACACATAGGTCGCAGATTTAATATTATACATCATGCTAGTAGAACTCTCAATAGTGCTCAATAGAATTATCCTAAGGTAGAAAGAGAACTATTTGCTGTATTTTTATCTTGTGATAAGTTTTGTTCTTATATTGTTGATGCAAAAGTAAGGGTACATACGGATCGTGATGGTTTAAAAGAACTCCTCGAGAGGAGGTTTCATAAACAAAGACTGATCCGTTGGATCCTTTTACTTCAATAATTTGAGTTGAAGATTATGCAGAGACAAGAAGTAAAGGTAGTAGATGCATCATCTATATTTACCGAGCAAGACATTGATCTTATTGAGAGGAGTTTTAGTCCTAGTGATTTTTGTTTTCAAGAATTACTATATGAGCTAAGGACAAATCCTCCCAAGAAGAAGAAGTCCTTGTTGTTGGAGGATCTTGTCACTCCCGACTAAATGAATGGTAAGTGGAAGGTAAGTTTTCTAACTCTAATAAGTGCCTTGTTTTCATAGTTTCTACTATAAAAAAATTCCTCTTGTTTTTCTCATGTTTTTGAGGGGTTTCTGTAATTATACGTGCGCAACTATACGGTTGAAGAAAAATCTCCCGCCAAATAGTTGGTCGTCAAACGTTCTATATCCCCTTGTGAAATAATTTTCTCGGTACCATATCTATACGGCCGCAACTATACAGCCGGAGAAAATTCTCCCGCTGTATAGTTGGTCATTAAAGCTTTAGTAAACTTGTTTTCGTTATTATTCTTTAAAAAAACTCTTTGTCGCTTTCTAGTCAGTCATCTAACCGACCTGGGCTCGATATATTTGGAAATATCTTCCCAAAACCAACTATACGGCCACAACTATATGCCGCGAACATATAGTTGGTCGTGACGGCGCAGGACTCCTCCAAAAATGTGATTTCTTTTTCTAGTCGGTTTGGATTGTTTTCTTGGACGAGAATTTGGTGTTTCTCACGAGTTTTACCGACCTATGACCTCTCTTATATACTGCCCTTGTGCCTCTCTCTAGTCACAAATCACCGGGAACAAATCTAGCTACGCGCTATCCCGTCCCAAGCTGTGGAAAACCTATGGGCTTATTGCTCCTAGGGACCTTTCTAGCAGCCCATCGATGGAGGACAGTTATGAGGAGGTGGAGAGGTTTAGCCCGGGGTAAAAACAGTACGTCGAGCTAATATTCTACAACAGCGGCCCTAATGAAGGCTGGGGCGACGTTTACATCTGCCGCGACGTCTATGACCCCCAGAGGTCGACAAGGCAGCGATGAAAAGAACTCAAGAAGAGAGAGAGGACCGCAAGACGCACGGAAAAGGATGTGTGGAGACAGTCAAGTTCATCACTACAGGTCCAAGGCCACAAAAGCGTAAGGAAAAACCTAACAATGATGCAGGTGCTAGGAGGGAACCGGCATTTCCCACCTCGAGGCCTAACACTGGAGCTCGTATGAGGGTGAAGCCCCAAGAGGAGTGGAGGAGCAGCTTCTACTTCCCCGATCTATCAATAATGGATGAGGAAGAGGAAGTTGTTCCCAGGACGAAGGATCGCGTGCGGGCACTGAAAGTATATCAGAAGTAGGATCTACTCCATCGCGCGGAAGTCTGTCACTGCCTCTAGGAGATAAAGGAGAAGGGTGATCTTCTCCGGATGGTGACCAAGCTTGTTGATAGGGTGGATACTCTGCAATATGATTTGTGCAGTGCTACAGCCGCATCACCGCCTTGGAGGATACCAACAAGAAGCTACGCACCGTGGTTCTACACACCATGGTGCCATAGTGACCTTCAAAAAGCATGGTATCAAATAATCGCAAGGTATTATTTGATCCCGCCTAGCTTGATTCCAAGCTTGGGGAGATCTTTAAGACCTTGTAGTCTATCTTACAGGTTTTTATTTCTATTATAGTTTTGACATGGATATACCATACGGGTGCCTCACATTGGTATACCCAGTCCAGCTAGGGAAGACCCACGTGAATACTTGCTGACCAGGATGATTTCGGGTGCACAAGCCCATTACAAGTTCGACTCCTTGAAGGCCACGACTAGTTGTAGATAGAATTTCAAAGGGTTCAACCCTAGCTTGTAACCTACTTAACCTACCCCTGGGACTTGACCTATCTATATAAAGGCCAGGAGGGCACTGGAAGAAGGATCTCTTCACCTCATCCACACCCCTCACGCCAGATCGCATCTGCCCACCCCCTATAACCTTTGGTTCCGCCGTAATCATGAACAAACAAGCAGGAGTAGGGCTTTCCCTATGGGGGCCTGAACCTAGGTAAACCCCGTGTACCCTTTCTACATGTCTTTTAACCGTCTCACGATCTCCAGCATCCCCATCTTGTCCAAAACAGTGGGCATTGATGAGTTGAACCCTCGTCAATTGGCGCTGTTTGTGGTAACTGGGACATTGATCGTGCGGTCGTGACGGTTCCATCTGGAGCGATCTATGATTCCTCGGGGATGGAGAATCACCTCCTCTTTGGTGCTTTTGACTTCACCGCCCACTCACCGGCCACCCAAAAAGATTTCGATTCCGTAGGCGACGGAATCAACATGAAGTTCGGGAGCTTCTGCTTCCAGGTGGGGCAGACCAGCACCCTCCGCCTCCTAGAGAGGGTGCCACTTCCATCAATCAGGCCCGCTTCATGGGTCCCACCCATTGATGCCCAGTGCACATCATTGCTGATGGGCGATTCGGATGACAGCAATAGCTATAACTCTGATCTCTGGGACCCTCCTACGGAGGAAGGAACCTACGGTTCCGGATCTGAGAGCTGCGGGAGCAGCGACCCTCTTCATGAGAGCTACATGCGTGCTACCATCCATGGCGGCGACATCAACGACGGAACCGAGTCATCAAGAAATCCGCCGCAAACATCTCCGAGGAGAGGACAATTGACGCCTTCAATGACGGCATCAGACGCCGTGTATTCAAGGAGGAGCTCGCGCGTATCAAGCCCAAAACCATCGACCACCTGATGGACATCGCCAATTGCTGGGCCGATTTCAAGGATGCCGTCAAACGAGCGTGTTCGGATGATGAAGATGACTTCGGCCGCAGGCACGATCGCCACGGAAAGAGGAGATCTCGCGTATACGACGATCAAGAGGAAGTCGACATGGTTGCGGCTGGCGATGATGGAAACCACAACAGCAGGTACCGCGGCAGTAACTACCATGATGGTGGGTGTCCCACCCAAACGTGGCAACGTCGCAACCGCGACGATGAGCCTTCGGCATACGACAAACTATCAGGTCCTTGCACCATCTACTTCTACATCAACAAGCAAGATAGTAAGAAGAAGGCCATCCACATGCTCAAGGACTGCCAGGATTTCTAGAAACTAAGCGAGAGCTTCACCCAGATGCGATGCCATGCGGTGAACCCAGGATTCACACCGTGTAACACCCCAAAAATATTAAACATGGATCATCAAACTCTAATCATCAAATTTAGGGTTAACAGAAACTTTCTCATCTCAAAATATGAAAGCATTCATATGTATGTGTATTTAAATTAGGAGTTCTTTTGAATTGCCATGGTTCTGTGATTCATTGCTTGTAAAATGATTATTAGGTGAAATAAGCATCATCTAAATCATTCCCAAAGTTTTCCCAAAGAAAAACAACTCAAAATGAATAAATGAAGTGAATGGTCATTTTTGCCAAATTAACTATCATGCCTACTTTGGCTATTCCTAGCACTCAAAACATAACAGAAACAATTGTGGATCTTTGCACCCCTTGCTAGTACACATAATGAGGTACCAGGTCCCAATGTGTGATCTGCCAAAAACATTCAAATGCTAAGTATAAAGGACAATTTAAAATTGAATGTATCTCATATGGGAAGATCCCACTATTTCAAAAACCACTCAAACAAACTCAATTTTCAAAACCCAACCAACCAAAGAGTCTCCACCTTATGCCTAGCACACCCACCAAATATCTTTTCAAAATTCAAAAATAAGTTTCTTGCGTCCATTTCATCAAACACTTGGCAGGCAAAATTTAAACCAAATCAATTTCACTATTTCAAATATTGTTGTGGCCAAAATTGTCTCCCATTTGACATTCAATTGATCACATTGTCCCCTCTGGAACAAACCAGAACCTAACTAACCCACCCCTACCTCCTAGCAGCATGGCCATTGCCAAGCCGAGCCCACCTCGCCGACCAACTTGGTCGCTGCCGCAGCAGACCGCCTCACCCTCTCTCGCCATGTCTTGGAGTTATCGAGAACCTCACCACCGCCCACTGTCCCCTCCCCAAGCCAAGCCCAACCGTGGACCACCGAGAAAACCACCGCACAGCACAGGCACATGCCGCCGCCGCACCGCAGCACATGCCCACCGCGTCGCCATGACCCAGGGAGCACGCCAGACACCCCCGTTCATCGTCCAACGCCCCACAGCCACCGCTCGCCATCGAAGACACCGCCTCTGGCGCTCAGAGCGCCAGCCTCGCCCGACCACGTACCACCGCCCCTAAGCCCGCATTGAAGTCCTAGAGCACCGCCAGGAGACCGTGCGTCGATCGCCACCCTCAGCCATGCCGCTAGCAGCCCGTAGCCATGTTGCCACCTTCGCCTGCCCATTCCTCTCGGTCTCGCCGTCGAGCCTATAAAAGGAGGCCACCCCCAGCCGTTGGCAGCACACCATTCCACTCCCCTCACCTCACTCATCGTCCCACACCTCTAGTCGGAGCACGGGGAGCAGCAACTCGCTGGAATTGTACCGGAGCAGGCCGCCTCTGGAGGAGAAGGGCGCCGCTGATTACGACCACCTCCGGAGCTGCCTCGACCGTCCCTGAGCTCGTCATCGACCACCAGTTAATTTTCCCGCCTCGCCGTCGTTGTTGGAGCCCTGGTACGCCCACTATGCACCCCCACTGAGCCGCTAGGGTTAGATCTCGCCGGCGACAGGTCCGTCGTCGACGATGATCCCCAGCCGTTGATCTCCACTCTAATCCAACGTCCCACACATCCCCGTACCGCTTCGCGCGTTATGACCTTGCACTGCAGAATGACACTAGGACGGCCCATTAGCGTCTCTCGCGCGACCCAGCAGTTTAAATTTAGATTTTTCCATTTAATTTCAAACACAGTTCTATACGTAGATTCAAAATTCAACCCAACTCGATTCTATGAACCAGAATGCATGAAACCAATTTTGTTAGAAAGGTACTGAAATGCTTAATCCAATCCCGTTGGATTCAAATCATTTGGATCTATAGATCAACCTTGGTAAAAATAACAAGGCAAAATATATAAAAATAACAAGGCAGAATATATAAAATCCAAGCCCATTTTCTTCATTCAAACATTTTTCAAGATTCAACCATAAGAGCTTTTGAGTAGATTCCAACTCTCAAAAATCACATTTGATCATACCTTTCAGAATATATAAAAACATATGGGTTTACTTACAGAAATAATGTTCAAGTAATAAAATAATGCCACATAGGCATTTCTAGTCACTTTATTTATTTAAAATAAAAAGGTTAAACCTTATTAAATTGTGAAACCACTTTAAATCACATTCCCATGGACTAAAATATGTGGTGATGACATGTGTCAACATGATCCCATGTTTGAGTTGGAGAATATTAAATCTTAAGTAGTTTTTCAATGAGTAGAAATTACTTTTCTCAAATTAAAATAAACAAGACAAATGCTTTAATCTTGTAATGTTAAGTGATGATGCTAGATCATCTATAGTGCACCTTTGTGTGATGATTGAAAATAGTTAAGTATTGTTTGGTGATTGTGAACCTCGTATTTATTTATAGACGCTAGTACCGACCAAGGGTACAAGGAGGAAGGAGGATACTACGAGGAAGAAGCCGAGGAGAATTTCAACCACTGCTCTGCACAAGGCAAGCCTTACTACCCAAGTTGACCTATGCAAGCCAATACTTAAAACCTTGCAAGCTAACACTTTCAACTATGAAAGTTAGATCACCTATGCAATGCATTAAGCATGCTTGGTTAGACCCATTTGATGCTACCCAATCCTAGTTTTACTTACAAGTTTAATACTTTATTTCTTTATCAAATCTTTCTCTTAGAGTTAACTTAAGTGACTTGTAGATTCTAAAAAGATAATTGAAGGTAGCATAAAGAGCATTAAATTTGGCCTAAGTAGATAATCTTGATATCATCCTAAGGCATGAGATTGAACTTAACTAATATCCACTTGTTTACCACCCCTCATTAGTACTTACCCCCACTTGTAGATGCTAGTGCTAAGAATAAAACTTGATCAACTTTAGATGGGAATAATTGGTGAAAAGGGTTATGAAAACCTTAGAATGATGAGCCATTCTACTGAAATGTTTTGACACGTGTTCTTGAACACCAGATGATTTTGATGATGAAAATGTTAAGGCATGAGCCTTATCCCTTGATAAAACTGATGGTCGTCTGGATGCGATACCATTCCAATTTTACCGTACAACCACAATACCCGAAAATTGGGTAGGGCTTGACTGGAAATTTATATACCTTAGTATGGGTACCCTCGCAGCCAAGGTCTAAGATGAGGCTACCTTGTGAAGATTGTCCACCTGTGCAGTACCCAAGATGACAGTTGGTCATGGTTGGGAGGCCAAACTCACAGGCGAGGTGCCTATACTAGGGCGTGTAATTGAAAGGTTAGGATTGATTATCCGCATACTAAGTATGGTGATTTCAGGATTGTTCCTGATGGATGTATCGAATGTTGTGGTGAAAGTGTACAATCTCTGTAGATGGTCAAACTATTCGAATAGCCGCGTCCGCGGTTATGGACAGTTGGAGTGGCCATACTGTTCCCCCGTCAGATGTTTTCAAAATGACTTGTGAAATGAATTATGACTTTGACTTGACCACAACAAGGTTGTGATATGAAATTCAAGTTCCCACTTCGGTGTTATAAAACTTTCAACTAGTTTTCTTTGCTTCTAAACATAGTAGAGGTAAATCTGGCTTTTTGCAAAACAACCCTAGAGCTTAGTGTCCTACTACAAAAAAACCCCTTAACTTGTTAGTATTAGTTTGCGAGTACTTAAAGAGTACTCATGGCTTTGTCCCTGGCTATTCCCGTGGCCAGGCTATGAAGAGGTGTACCAGGATGATGGACCACAGGAAGGTTACGACAACTAGGATCATCTTCCATCGTCAGCATTGCCTGTGACCCTGAAGATGGAGCTTCGCCTACGCTATCGTTATTATTACGTTATTCCACTTCTTGAGTTGTATTAAGAAATGGATCATGAGATCCTTATTTGTGTAAGACCTTATGTATGGTTTGTAATGGATGATGTACTGTGATATCCAAATCTATTATGTCTCGCAAAAATGGTAATCATGGTATTGCGATGTATGGCATAACAGGCATCTGGGATTAAAAATCCGGGTGTTGACACACCGGCTCCAGGAGTCGTAGCCCATGGGATTCCACCACCAGCTGGAGGACCCTCGCAATCTGCGGCTGCACCAGTGCAAAATAATGGTCCAGATGGATACCCACCACCGTTGGGGTCCATGATGATACAGAAGGGATGCCCAACCAACACGGTGCAGAAGAAGATCACCCGCCAAGTCAACTTGGCCATGAACTCCACACCAGCCATACTTGAGTATCTCAGCGGCTCGCAGTCTTGCATCACGTTCGACCGTTCGGATCACTCGTTCCAGATACCTCGCCTAGGTCACTTTGCCCTGGTGCTCGAGGCCCAGATAGGAGGGTTCGAGATGAGCCACGTCTTCATGGATGGCAGCAGTGGCATCAACTTGATGTTCGCCGGCACACTCGTAGCCATGCGGATCCCTCTATGTAGCCTAGAGCCATCGAACACAACATTCCATGGCATCGTCCTAGGGAAGGGCATATATCCCCTGGGCAAGATATGGCTCGACGTCATCTTCGGCAAGCCCAAAAACTTCAGGTGTGAGCGGCTGGAGTTCTAATTGGTGGACTGGCCCTCACAATACCACGCCATCCTCGGGCGTGTGGCATTTGCAAGGTTCCTGGTAGTACCGCACTACATGTACCTTCTACTGAAAATGCCGGGACCTAGGGGCGTCATCACTGTCCCAGGAAGTTTCACTAGGTCGGACATCTGTGACAGAGACTTCAACAGAATCTCTCAGTCGTTTGGCATGCAGGAGGAGCTCACAAGTCTCAAGGAGGTGACAAATAACAGGGCACCCCCAGTCACCAGGAAAAACACACATGATATGTCGTTCGACTCCACAGTCAACACTAAGAAGGTGCATGTTCATCCGACGGACGCCTCCAAGATGGCGTTGATCGCCAATGACCTGAGCCCCTCTTAGGAAAGCACGCTCATCGAATTCCTCCGTGAGCACTGTGAAATTTTTGCCTGGTGTGCAGCGGACATGCTAGGAGTTCCCAGGGAATTCGCCGAGCATGCACTCAATGTGCTTCCAAATGCGAAGCCAGTTAAGCATTCAATGCGTTGACTATGCGAGCCAATAGCCGAATCCGTTGGCATCGAAGTCAACAGAGTCCTCAATGCCAACTTTATCAGGGAGATAAAGGAAAGCGAGTGGCTGGCCAAACCCGTGCTGGTCCATAAGAAGGACACAAACATCCTACGGATGTGTGTGTGGACTTCACATCACTCAAGAAGCATTGTCCAAAGGACCACTTTCCTCTACCACGGATCGATCAAATCATCGACTCCACCGAAGGATGTGAGAAACTCTCCTTCCTTGATGCCTACTCAGGCTACAACCAACTTCGGCTGAAGGCCGAAGATCAGGAGAAAACGGTGTTCATCACGCTGTTAGGTGTGTTCTGCTAAAAACACAATGCCTTTTGGGCTAAATAACACATGCGCCACTTACCAGAGATGCATGCAGGCATGTCCGAAGAACCAGATTGGTTGCAACGTTCAGGTCTATGTCGATGACATAGTGATCAAGACCAAGGAGGCCAGGACGATTATCGGCGACCTCCATGAAACATTCGACAACCTTGATTGCTACAAGATCAAGCTGAACCCAGAAAAGTGTGGTTTTGTCGTCCCGTCTGGCCAATTACTCGGGTACTTCATCTCTCAGCATGGCATCAAGGAAAACCCGAAGAAAATCAGGATATACTAGCCATGGAGAAGCCCAAGAACCTCAAGGGGGTCTAGCAGCTAGTTGGGAGAATTGCGGCGCTCAGCAGGTTCATTAGCCGCATGAGCGAGAAGTCCCTCCCTTTTTATCAGCTACTATGCAAGGCCGAAAAATTCGAGTGGACAACAGAAGCAGATGAAGCATTTGAGGACCTCAAACGCCTGCTCTCCAGATCACCTATTTTGGTCACATAAAAAAGAAAGGGAGCCCTTGCTGCTATACATAGCAGCCACACACCAGGTCGTTAGCACAGCCCTCGTGGTCGAGCGACCCGAAGACGGCAAGAGCCATGGGGTACAACGCGCAATCTACTACCTCAGCAAGGTACTGACCCTAACAAAGCAGAGGTACCCCACTACTAGAAGCTTGCCTACGGCGTATTCATGACGGTGCGTCGGTTGAGCCACTACTTCAAGGCGCACCAGATCATGGTCTTCAATGATGCTGAAGGGAATATGCCCGAGAGGCAATAATAAAGTGGTTATTATCATATTCCTTGTTTATGATAAATGTTTATTTTGCATGCTATAATTGTATTAATACAGAAACGTTAATACATGTGTGTTTAATAAACAAACAGAAAGTTCCTAGTTATGCCTCTCTTATAAACTATCTTGTTTATTAACAAGATGATCAAGGTTTCCTGATCATGGACATTGGATGTTGTTAATAACGGGATCACAACATTAGTGTAATGGTGTGATGAAAATTCATCCAAAGTATAGCATTACGATCAAAGTCATTGAGTTTATATTGCTATAACAACTTACGAAGTGATCCTAATCCGTAGACCATGAGATCATGTCAATCACTAACACCGGAAGAGTTTCTTGATAACATCAAACGTCACACCGTAACAGGGTGATTATAAAGATGGATTCAGAACTAATAAAGTGTTCTGTTGAGGCCCATGGACCGCGAGTGGAATTTGTTCATCCCGATGACGGATAGATATGCTCTGGGCCCTCTCGGTGATATCACATTGATTAGCTTGCAAGCAAGTGATTTGATCACTAGAATGTTATATCACGGGAACAAGAAAAGAGTGCATGTCAGTAACGAGATCAAACTAGTCAGCGCCTGGGGCTGACCGGTCAACGGCCGATCTGGGCCGTGGATCGGAGATCCAACGGCCACGAGGGATGGCGGCGGCGGACTCACCGGACACGACAGCGGCGAGCTCGGGGCGGTGGCAGCCAGCGGCTCCGGCGGCGGCGATCGGCGGTTCTCGCCACAGAAGAGGGGCGGTCGGTAGCGATCGAGGCGGTCAACGCAGGCTACAGCGGGCGGCAATATACAGCGGCATGGCGGCAGCGTGGCGCGTAAGCGGCTGGCCGGCTGCGTGGCGTCTTGTGAGGCGGCGCGCGTGTGGCGGCGCTGCTGGCGGCGAAGCGGTGGCGGCGACATGCTGGGCGGCATGGCGCGCTTTACTGGCGGCGGCGGTGCGACTCTGGCGGTGGCTGCGTGGGGAGAGGGAGAGGCGGTGGGGTCCGCGGCCTTTTGTGGGGCCCCCACGCGGGTCCTACCCGGACACGGTCCTGGGGCGGCGGCGGATACAATCCATGGCGATGGCGCAGTGGTGCTGGCGGGCTGGCAAGCCCAAGAGTGGCGCCCCTTTTTTGTTTGGTCCTTTCTCTTTTTTCCTTTTTGCATTTTAGTAAAACCTCCGTAACTTTTCCGTACGAGCTCCGAATTGGGCGATTCTTGTTTCTATTTTTTTGTAAAATCGAGGGGAACAACCTAGGGTCAAGGGATGAGAGAAACCACTAGGCTACATGGGTGGACAACACAAGTCCTACTAAAACCTCCCGCAGGAGCCTGGTAGTAAAATAGAGTAGGGTTTAGAAAATAGTGTTTTGCCGAATCTTTTCAATCGATGGTTTTGCATGGAAGAGTATGATGCAATGGCATGAATGATATGCAGAACCAAATCTAAAATTTGGGATGTGACAAGACTAACCCCCTTAAGATGAATCTCGTCCCCGAGATTCGGCGCGGCTAGCAAATAGGTGCGGGTAGTCCTCTCGGATGTCATCCTCACGCTCCCAAGTGGCTTCCTCTTCGGTGTGGTGGCTCCACTGTCCCTTGCAGAACCTGATCGTCTTGGTACGGGTAGTCCTCTCTGCTGTCTCTAGAATCTTGTCCGGTTTATCCTCATAGGTCAAGTCGTTCTCAAGCTGAACCTCCTCTAGCGGTACGGTGTCCCTCAATGGTGTATCCACCATCTCCGGATGGCACTTCTTCAGCTGGGATACGTGGAACACATTATGAACAGCGGTCAGAGCCTCTGGCAACTCCAACTGATAAGCAACTTCTCCTTTGCGTGCTAATACCCGATACGGTCCAATAAATCGAGGTGCCAGCTTACCCTTAATCCCAAATCTCTTGATTCCACGAAGGGGTGACACTCTGAGGTATGCTCTATCACCTATCTCATACACCACTTCCTTGCGCTTGGCGTCAGCGTAGCTCTTCTGCCTTGATTGTGCTACCTTCAGCCTGTCCCTAATCAAGGCGACCTTCTCCTCAGCGTCCTTGATCAAATCAGGTCCAAACAACTGACGTTCTCCTACTCCATCCTATAGCAATGGTGTCCGGCACCGTTTCCCATACAGTACATCAAACGGTGACGTCTTGATGCTGGTTTGATAGCTGTTGTTGTAGGAAAACTCGGCATACGGCAAATTCTCATCCCAACTAGAACCATGAGCCAAAGCGCAAGCTCTCAGCATGTCCAAAATCTGATTCACTCTCTCGGTCTGTCCATCAGTCTGTGGGTGAAACGCTGTGCTAAACTCCAATCTAGTACCAAGTGACTCTTGCAGCTGGCGCCAGAAGTGTGAGGTAAATTGCGTGCCTCTGTCAGATACAATACTCTTGGGAACTCCGTGTAGGCACACAATTCTGTCCATGTAAATCTTGGGCAACTTTGCACTCGTGTAGGCTGTCTTCACCGGAATAAAGTGGGCTACCTTGGTCAAATGGTCGACCACTACCCAAATGGAGTCATATCCTGACCTGGTCCTGGGCAATCTTGTGATAAAATCCATCCCCACTCTATCCCACTTCCATTCCGGCACGGGCAATGGCTGTAGCAATCCTGCTGGCTTCTGGTGTTCCGCTTTCACTTGGCTACATACATCACATAGGGAAATATGCTCCGCGATGTCTCCCTTCATGTTGTTCCACCAGAATTTGTCCTTTAGGTCCATATACATCTTCGTATTACCCGGATGTATAGAGTACGGCGAGTCATGAGCTTCCTGCAGAATCAACTTCCTTATCTCCGGATCATTGGGGACGCACAAACGATCTCCATACGACAAGGTTCCTTGCTCATCCTCGCGGAATCCCCTTGCTCGACCCTCCTTCATCTTTTCCTTAACTTCATCTATCTCTTTGTCTCCCACTTGAGCTTTCTTGATCCTATCCTGTAGCGTTGGTTGGACTTCCATTGTTGCCAAGTATCCTTCAGATACTACCTCCAGTCTAAGGTCCTTGAATTGCTTGCATAATTCCTCGGGCAGTTCCCCAATTGTCAATCCATTGGCATAAACCTTCCGACTCAGAGCATCTGCTACTACATTGGCCTTTCCTGGGTGGTATTGTAGATTCATATCATAGTCCTTGATAAGTTCCAACCATCTCCTTTGCCTCATGTTCAGTTCCTTCTGCGTGAATATGTACTTCAGGCTCTTGTGGTCGGTGTACACATCACAGTGTTTTCCCATTAAGTAATGCCTCCATACCTTGACCGCATGAACCACTGACGCTAACTCCAAGTCGTGTGTGGGGTAATTCCGCTCATGGTGCTTGAGTTGTCGCGAGGCATATGACACCACTCTCCCATCCTGCATCAGCACACTCCCAAGTCCCTGTCGAGAAGCGTCACAGTACACTTGGAAATCCTTCAAGATCGGTAGACATGCACAAGCAGTGCGGTCAAGATCGACGCTTCTGGGCCTGAAGCTAGCTTCACACATCTGACCATTCAAACTTCCTCTCCTTCTTCAGAAGTTATGTCATCGGCTTTGCAATCTTGGAGAAGTTCTCAATGAATCTCCTGGAATATCCAGCAAGTCCCAAAAAGCTTCGTATCTCTCCCGCATTCTTGGGTGCTTCCCACTCATTTACTGCAGTCACTTTGCTTGGATCAATAGCGACTCCTTCTCCTGACACCACGTGTCCAAGAAACCCAACAGTGTTAAGCCAGAATTCACACATGCTGAATTTGGCATACAGCTTGTGTTCCCTCAGGTTCTCCATAATCAGTCGCAGATGTTTCTCATGTTCAGCATCGTCCTTGGAATATATCAGTATGTCATCAATAAACACCACCACGAACTTGTCCAAGTACTCCATAAATACCTTGTTCATCATGGTCATGAATTATGCAGGGGCATTCGTTAGTCCAAAATACATAACTGTATACTCATATAAACCATACCTAGTGGTGAAGGCGGTTTTTGGTATGTCCTCCTCCCGGATCTTCAATTGGAAGTAGCCTGATCGCAGATCAATCTTACTAAACACCTTTGCTCCTTCCAGTTGATCAAACAAATCATTTATGTTCGGCAGTGGGTACTTGTTCTTGATGGTTACTTCGTTCAGCGAGCGATAGTCCACCACTAATCTCTTGCTGTTGTCTTTCTTCTCCACAAACAGAATAGGTGCACCCCACGACGACGAACTAGGCTGAATGAATCCCTTGTCCAACAGCTCTTTCAGCTGCTTCTTCAATTCCTTCAGCTCATCCACATCCATCTTATATGGTCTCTTTTCTATAGGTCATGTTCCCGGCATCAGGTCGATAAGAAACTCTACTTCCGTGTCAGGTGGCATCCCTGGCAGCTCTTCCGGAAACACGTCGGGGTAATCCTTAATCACTGGCACAGTATCCATGCTAACCCCCTTAAGAGAATTCAACTTACAACTTCGCGGTCGCGCAGCCGACTTGAATCTAATTCTCTTACCATCCGGGGTTTTGAGTGAAACAGCTCGCTGTGCATAATCTATGTGTCCCCCATGCATAGACATCCAATCCATACCCAGTATAACATCTAACCCTTGTGATTCCAACACTACCAGATGTGCAATGAAGTTGTGTGTTCCAATCCTCACAGTCAAGTCGCGGCATCCTGCACTAGCTATCATATCTCCTCCAGGTGAACTCACTCTCATAGACCCTTTCATAGACTCAGTAGGTAGCTTATACTTATCCACAAATGCCCTTGATATGAATGAATGCGATGCACCAGTATCGAAAAGTATAAAAGTTGGGTGAGTGTTGATTGGGAACTTACCAATCACAAGGTCAGGCTCATCTAGAATCTCCTCCACATTCATGTGGTTCACTGTGGCCTTCTCGTTGTTGGTTGGCTTCAGTCCTTTCCTCTCCGGACAGTTGTCAGCATAGTGTCCCTTCTGTTTACACTTGAAGAACGTCACCTCACTCAGATCCTTCTTCACAAAGCTGCGATCACGATGGCGGTCATGTCCACCGTGTCCTCCAGAGTGGTGAGAGTGTCCTCCCTTGTGGCTATGGTGGCTACTCCTATGGTTGTCATGACGATGCCCATCGCCTCCATGGTGGTGGCGGTCATGGCTCCCATGGTCACTTCCTCCATGCTTGGAGTATCCATCATATGAAGTGCGAGACTTGTGATGTGAACCAGAGTGGTGATTATTGCTCTTTCTCTTGCGGTTCTCCACCTGTTTGTGCTTCCCTTCCAAGATCCTGGACTTGTCCATAAGCTCCTGGAAAGTGGGGCAATAAACCACCAGTAGCTGCACGGAAAGCTCATCACTAAGGCCATCCAGGAATCTCTCCCTCCTTTTTGCATCAGTGTCAACATCCTCAGGTGCATAACGGGACAGGTTGTTGAACTCCTCAATGTACTCAGCCATAGTGCGGTTGGTTTGGCGCAAGTTGCGGAACTCCTTCCTCTTCAGGCTCAGAACTCCTGAAGACACGTGGTTGGTCCTGAAACCTTCCTCAAACATTGCCCAAGTCACAGTATCCAGCGGGTGGGTGATCTGAAATGTGTCCCACCAAGATGCGGCTGGTCCCTCCAGTAGGTGAGCGGCAAACCTCACCTTCTCAGCATCCGTGCATCCAACAGTTACCAGATCCTTGTTGACTGAACGCAGCCAGTCGAGAACAACCATTGGTTCCATTGCAGTAGAGAACTTAGTCGGCCTTAGCCTCAGAAATCTGGGGAGAGCATCTCCCTGAGGCTGGTTGTTTCCATTGTTGTTGTTGTTTTGAGCTTCCATGAACTGAGTCATAACTTGGGTCAGCTGTGCCTGAGCTGCCATGAGCTGCTCCAACTCAGTGGGTTGACGGCGGGGAGGCATCTGCGGTTCAGCACAGGTAAGCTTAGAAAGAATCAACTACGATAATAGGATTCTACCCATGCATATGATCAAACAACATCAAACAATAGCAGACAATCACAAGCAAGCAACACATCAACAAACAAGTGATCCAACAACATCCCAGGGGTTATCCTAGCAGTATATACCTACTGAAATAGTTTTACAAGAGTTGGCAATGGTTAACTAAACAGTTGATCAACTAAACAGCAAAAACAGCAATCTGCCAGGACAGTCCAGCAGCGTTCACGAATTTTTCTACCTGACTTAGACTCGTCAGAAAATTTAGCTGATTTTGGCACATATATTACAGAGAGTTTCGCACCAGCCCTATTTTTTCAGATTTTTCCCAGTTAGCAGAAAAATATGAAAAATCGTACAGTACTGTTGTATCAGCAGGAAACTGCAGCGAAAATAACACAGATGTTAACCAAACTTGCCATAACTCTTTCATAAAATTCGCACAAATAATTCCTGGGATATTGGAGTACACAAATAAGCAACTAAACACTCTTAAACTAACAGTAATTAAGTTTCACATCGAATCGAGACTAATCCTAACGGTTTTGCCTAACGAGGACTAATTGGTGGACTTCTATCTACTTCTTGAAGAGGTTGCGGTAGGTCCTTGCACTCATGCGTTGGCGCTTCGGTCCACGGTTCAACCATGGCGGCGGAGTGTATACTTCTCCTGAATCATCACTTGAGATCTCAAACTCCACCTCTTCTGGATCCTCCTCTTCTTCTCCACTCTCTGCGATCGCCAGCTTCATCTCCTCCACCATCATCGTCTCCATCATCATCATCCTCGTCCTCATCATCATCATCGTTCCCACTGTCATCATCATCCCCATTGTTGCCATCATCTCCATTGTCATCATCAGAGGGTGGATTTAGCTGTGCTTGGAGAGCGGCAATCT
Organism: Avena insularis; assembly: GCA_023614405.1. Taxonomy (NCBI): domain Eukaryota; kingdom Viridiplantae; phylum Streptophyta; class Magnoliopsida; order Poales; family Poaceae; genus Avena; species Avena insularis. The sequence continues at coordinate 54,040,322 of CM042685.1, read as the reverse complement.
GGGCTGTCATAGCTTCAATAGTTTGATCCCTTTCCTGGACGGTCCCTTGCAGCTGTTGTATGTTCTGGGTGTTCTCCTGCACAGTACCATGAAGATGAGCTATGGTTGCATCTCTGGCTATCAGGGCATTCTCCGGAACTCCCACGGCTTCATGCAAGGTGTCAATCTCCTGTCCTTGGACCTCCATACCATTGCTAGCAAAATCTGCAATCTCCTTTATCATCATCACTTTCTCAGCTAGAGCTCCATTCTCCCTTTCCATGTCCTCTATGTGCCTACGATGGGGCGGCATGTTGTTCCTGTCGCCCGGGGTAACCACAATGTGCCCATCTTCATCACGCCTCCCATAATCACGGTAGGGTGAATCTGCTGGCAGCAGGTGTCGGACATGATGGCACTGGCGAGACAGGGCTTCATGTATGGCCAAGTTGATTCCAAGTCCCCAGTTGTAGTATGTCTTGGTGTAGATCAGGTGAACAGGGTTTGGCAAGGCGGCATCCCTGAAGATGAAGGTGGTGATCTCCCATGCATCCTCACCATATCCATAGGTGTACAGCCTTCTTCCCTTGAACATGGGCAGTGGCAATCCCAATGACTGCAAGAGCTGTGCTAACTGCCTTGCAAAGGGCCTTGGTGACTCCATGGTGGCTTACTCAGTCCTGACTTCTCCCATCTATCAATTAAAGAGGAAAGTGTGAGAATAGCATATGATAAGAATTTACGAGAGTGAAAGGCATAAGATAAAAGACAGAGTTGATATAGGTTTTAATAAATCTATGGCTTCCTAATCCAATCCTAGGTCAGGATCCTATAGTCGACACACGGGCTCTGATACCATCTTGTAACACCATGGTTCTGAAAAGACCGTGGCTTCTATGTGACATGCCAATCCCTGGATTGGTTCATTGGCCCACAATAGAATAAGATGAATAACATAGCAAAATATCCGTGTATCATAAATAACAAAGATCCAGAGTACCATTATTACAATAAAAGCTTAGCTCAGGGCTAGCTCAAATTATTCAGGTAGCAACATAAATAAAGCGAATCCTCCATTCTTCAAATTTCCCACAAGTGAACAAGTGCCGAGTGGAGTACCGTGGCCTATATCGATTACTCAGAATCGGAATATCCTGCAACATGAAACGTAGCAGCCCCGAAGGGTCAATACATGGAATGTATGGAAAGTAGAGCTAGTAAAGGAGACAATAGTGCAAACATCTACATGCATATTTGGCAAGTGGAGCTGTGTCTGGCTTGCATTTGCAAATACCTTTGTCCTACTTTCATAAACAGTTTTTGATTTTCTTTGAAAAGATCCCAATTAAGATAACCCAACAACATTAAAGAAATTATGAAATTGGAATGAGCGAGAAACATGTCATTGACTCAATATCAAGCAACTCAGATGTCCATAACCGGGGACACGGCTAATCGATTAGATTATACACCCTGCAGGGGTTAGTACACTTTACCCACGTGACTTGGCCAGCCCAGCTCATACCATCACTCTCATTTTGGGTGATGATAGGGAGAAGCCCAAGAAGAGACTGTTCGGGAAGTAGCTCCTCAATCCCGACGCGCACCAGTCCAATCTATCAAAATTCTACATCTCTGGATACGCGGATTCGAGTTACCACAACCTACTAAGTCCAACCAACCGCCCATTTCATTATTGGCACATGGTTGTACACGTAAGCTACCAAATAAAGAAGCCAATCAATTTCTCTCGATACCTGGGTGTCTTTCCGCAATGAAACCACCAAAATTTATCAATCCCATCACACCCAGGAGATTCATTGATTAAGTTGTTTTAGTTTTCACAAACCAATACTTTTAGAAACAAGTTTCAGTGATGTAACCCATCCCTCGTACATCATAGCATGGCTAAGCTCATCTACCAACGGTGGTTCATCTACAAGGAAGGCCCTACCACATAATAGGACATAGCATAGCGATAGTATCATCCTACACATGCGTCTACAAAATGCACGACAATGCATAGAAAATAGTAGGACAATTTCATGAACAAAATAGCATCTACTTGCCTTGGTTGTAGCGGTCGGAAGAACAATCCACACACGAGCAAGCGTTGCACTCGTCACAATCTACACGACACAATTGCAATCATAAACAAACAATCCACAAGCATATGCAACAAAGATGATGCATGAATGTATGCATAACAAGTGGATTGGTGCTACAGCTGCACCACATACCCCTATTCAATAAGGCTACTGATTGCATGCATGGAAAATAGTTTTAGCGCAAGGAAAACTAAAATGCAAACTTTAATGCTCAAAACTAGAGCTAGAACCCAAATAATTCACTACCGATAGAATACTGTTTGTAAAAATCTTGGGAAAAATCTACTGTATAGGCGTTGCTATTAGGAACAGTACCAATTGGAATTACTCAAAAAGGAATTATAAAACTCCCTGAATAATTAAAACACTGCAGAAATCCACTAGACAGTTTCTGCAGAAGTTTTTACTGTACGCCTACCCTTTTAATTCACTTTAAGATTCCCCTCGTCCTACTGAATCCAGGGACATATTATACGCAATTTTTGGAGTTACAGATCTTTTTCTACGAATTAATTACTCCAAAAAGGCCATTAACTCAATTAATTAAACTGTACTAAATCTTGCTGCAAAAGCGTGAAACAATGGTATAGCAAGATTCTACACGACTTACTGAACCTACACATATTTTATTTGCAATTTTTGGCCCAGCGGATTAATTTCTACGCAATTTACAAGTTTCTACAAAAATCTGCCAATTAAATCGATTAAAGTAAATACCCAGTCAGGTTCATTAATCGCCCACGTGCTGCCGACTGGCATGACTGGGCGTTTGACTAGTCAGCCCTGGGGCTGACCGGTCAACGGCCGATCTGGGCCGTGGATCGGAGATCCAACGGCCACGAGGGATGGCGGCGGACTCACCGAGACAATGGCTTCCGAAGCGGCGGCGGGCGCGGCGGCGGCGGTCGGCGGCGGTTCCTGCGCGGAAAGAGGGGCGGTCAGCGTGCGGATCGAGGCAGTCAACGCGGCGGCGCTGGCGACCCAGCGACGGCTGCGTGCGCGCGCGGGCCGGCGGCGGGTGCGACTCCCGAGGCGGCGGCGGTGGGTGCGGCTCCGGAGGCGGCGACGGCTGCGTGGGGAGAGGGAGAGGCGGTGGGGTCCGCGACGGGGTCCGCGGCCTTTTGTGGGGCCCCCACGCGGGTCCTACCCGGACACGGTCCTGGGGCGGCGGCGGATACAATCCGCGCTGTGCGGTCTTGGCCGGCTGGGCCGGCTGCCCAAAGGGCCGGGCGCCTTTTTTTTGGTCCTTTCTCTTTTTCCCTTTTTGCATTTTAGTAAAACCTTCATAACTTTTCCGTACGAGCTTCGAATTGGGTGATTCTTGTTCCTAAATTTTTGTAAAATCGAGGGGAACAACCTAGGGTCAAGGGATGAGAGAAACTACTAGGCTACAAGCGTGGACAACACAAGTCCTACTAAAACCTCCCGTAGGAGCCTCGTAGTAAAATAGAGTAGGGTTTAGAAAATAGTGTTTTGCCGAATCTTTTCAATCGATGGTTTTGCACGGAAGAGTATGATGCAATGGCATGAATGATATGCAGAACCAAATCTAAAATTTGGGATGTGACAACAAGCAAACATCAAAATCACAACATTTGACAACAGTCAAAAGATGAATTCATATTTACACAAATAAAGCCACTGTGGCAGAGTGACACTTGTTCATCCCAAAGGCGTTGCATACACAAAAGAAAGAGAAACTAGAATAAGCAAGCTACAAGGAAAAAGGACTTAGGCATCAGTACCAGGAGCAGCTTTAGATCCAGACTATCTAGCCTTGGCCACTCGATGCTGCTCCAGTGAGTAGTTGGCCAGAAGATCTATCAGTTTAGGACCAAAATGCTTTCAGCAGGAGGCGAAGGAAGCAAACGCTACCTTAGTGCCATTCGCCGCCGTTGGCATGATGGACGTGACTTGCGGCAGATCCAGTTGAGCGTCGAACGCCATCGCCAGCCCCATAGCAGCGCCGACCCCCTTCTGCGTCCGCGTGTACTTTGCCGGGGAATCATCCGTGAGAGCGTCCATGAGGGAGTCGACGTCCTTAAGGGCAATGCCCTTCGGGTTGATCTCCTTGTAGAAGAGGGCGGGGAACTTCTTGGCCTTGTCGAGTGAGTCCACGACAGAGGTGCAATGATCTTCGATCACTTAAACAGCATCCGCTAGAGGATCCTCGTGCTCCAGGGCGCCACGATCAAATGTAACACCAGAAGCATCCGTAAGGAAAAATGGCAAACCTTTCTGATGAGGAAAAATCAATCGCACCTGAAGCTTGGAACACTCAAAAGAAAAACAAGGTGGCTTACCGGATATCGCCTTAGCAGTTGCCATAAGCTTTTCGGCCATGGCTTTCTCCCGCGGCTCCGCGATGACCGCAAACTGCTGCTCACGGTCTTCAGCCTCTTTCTGCTGCCGTTGGAGTGCCTCTGCAGCATCCTCTGCCTTGTTCTTCACTTGGCCGAGAATCTTCTCGAGTGCGTTCAGCTTGCAGAGGGCATCATTGTTCTCATCTACAGCATTGGGCAGAGAAAGTTAAATACAAGGAAAATATTCTATGAGCAATCACAATCAAATAAGAAGAAACCTACACACCTCGGAGCTGCTTGAGTTCGCCCTCCAACGACATATGCTTCTGGATCAGGCGATTGGCATCACAAACAAAGGGCTGTAAGGAAATCAATGCAATTGGTGAATAGAACGCTCGGGGGATCACTCACGCCAAAGAGAAAAAGCACTTACGTGGTCTGCTGTGGACTCTGAAGGTTTTTTTTGCATCTTCCGAGCAACGATCGCACGAGCCCCTTGCCGCAGGGAGCTTGAATTATCGTTGTCGGAGTTGGCCACCATCTTGCGGAACATAGAGGCAGGCTTTGATTCCGCATAGATCTCTTCGACGGACTCTTCTGAATGATTACTTCTAGCACTTACGAGGAGCCAAATCAACAACAAGCTAATACTTAGGATATGAACAAATAACAAGGTGAGATCAGAGTAACTTACGATGGTATGTCTGATAGGTTGAAGATAGGATCCCCCTTATTCTCCTTCTTCTCCTTCTTCTCCTTCTTATTCTTCTTCTTCTTCTTGACCGGCGGCTGAGGAGCCAATGCCTGAACATGCATGGCCGCAATGGGGGAGGAGGTCGCACCCTCATCACCGCCATGATGCGCGAGGAAGGAGGGACCCTTCGGTGTTGGTGGCATCTCCCCATCCGATGTTTCGCTTTGGGACCTCTTTCGAGTGCGCCCATCGCTAGGATCGGGGAATTCCAAGGAAGGTGACTGCACGGGGGGGGGGGGGGAGCTCAGACTTAGACTCCGCTTTCTTATTGTCTGGTGCATCCGAATACTTTTCAGGTAGAGGGGGCATCATTCCCGCTACCTTATAGCCGTGCAAATTGGATAGAAAAGATGAAACTAGTTAAGTAATAGTAACAAACAACAAGCACTCAAAAAGCATTACATGCAACTACAGGTTTTACCTGGGGGACTGCTTTCTTGGCATTGAAAGGAGGAGTCAGAGACTTCCCCGGAAGATCCTCTTAGGCTTTGTGCTTTAGGAGAGGCCAAAGGGCCCTATCAAGGTCATTCGAAGACATCTCCTCTGGCAAAACCCTTGTCGGGTCGCTGGCGCCAGCATACAAAAACATCGGGTGCGCCCTCTCTTGGAGAGGCTGCACTCGACGCTCGAGGAAGGTGCGAATTATATCAACATTGTTGACCTATTTTCCTGGCACCAACTGAAGGGCTTCCACTCGCTTATAGAGCTTCTCCATGGGTTCACCCTCCAAAATGTCGTTTGACCACCAACGCTTTCGGATGATATTCTTGGTGGAGTTGTAAGAAACAAGCCTGTAATGCTGGCCGTCCAGCTTGACATCGCGAATATAAAACCACTTCCTCCGCCACTATTGGACGGACTCATAAGGATGAAAAGAGAAGAACTCGATAAAGGAGCTGATGGAAATCCCGTACCTTCCCAGTGGATAAACACCACCGTTTCCAAATTGCCTCTTCACGAAGTAGAGTCTCCGAAAGAGGCCAAAGTGAAGCTCGATACCGAGCCAGCACTCGCAGAGTAATGAAGCAAGCGATATGGAGAAGAGAATTAGGAGACGGATGATGAAGATGAATCACTTAGAGAAAAATGAGCCCATGAAGAAATTCGTGGGCGGTCAACGAGAGACCGCGAATGACAAACACAAACATAATCTGAAATCCTTCAGGTGGGCGTGGAATTACCTCCTAATCAGGAAGAATGGCATCACCCTTGTTCTTGGAGATCTAGCCAACTCGTGCATCTTGCGCAAGTCCGCCTCCCTTATCTCTATATGCCGCCATCCACCATTGGTGGTCCAGCTGGGAGGAGTGGCCTTCATGGCAGCACCGGCGGCGTTCGAGCCCGCTACAGCAGACGAGCTCTTCTTTGGCTTGCCCATTTTTTTGATGCGGCATGCATGGCGGTGCAAGCGGAGAAAGGATGAGGGGAAGACATGAAAAATGTCTAGTGTGCAAGAGGTCAGCAAATGGCAGCAATGGTGGAAGATGGAAGCAAATGACGAATGGGTAAAACTCCTCTGTTTTTTCCCATGGTATAAAAATGGAAAGGACGATGAAGCGGAGCTAGCAGTTGATGCAGAAGCCCTAACGCGTTCCCTAGATCTCAACGTCCACGTGTCAACACCAACCTGAACCATCGCAAGCACGCCGCCCACTATGCATGGAAATCGAGGAGACGCCGTAATTTTTGCCACTATTACGTGTGACTAGTCAAATTCAAGTCAGGCATTGGGACATACGATCGTCCCATCGCATCGTCTCTGCTTCCGCAGACGGTTGGGCTCACCAATCGTCAGCAATGACGTCATCAAAGCAAAGCCAGCAACTGCTCGAGTCTACGACTCAACCAACTACTCGGGGGCTACTCCTATCTAGAGCACTGTTTGCGCACCTGAGAAACTATAATGGTAACAGCACCTCAAAGAAATCTTCGAATCATACGTCGAGTCTGTGACCCACTACGGACTCGGGGTCTACTCCCATAGGGAGCGTCGGTCGAGTATTCGAAAAGAAAAAGACTTCCTTTGGACAGACAATCGAAGAATTCACAAATGAATGAACTAAAAGTCTCCCCTCGAGTCTACGAATCTAATAGACACTCAGGGGCTACTCCCATAGGGAGCACAGGTTGCGCACCCTATGAACTATTCAAATGAGATCCTTCAGATCAAGTATGATAAAAATCTTTTGGCAACTTTGCCCAAATTAACGCTAAGTGAGAAATAGTCTCCTTGGTCACCCGAAGCACCTCCACGGTGATAAACCTTCAGATGCTGTGTCTACGATGCAAAGATAAGCCCTTCAGATATAATATGATGGCCTGGTATCGCACCTGACTGCACTCTTCTAGTAAGATACCGTGTCAGCAGGCACGATGAAAAATCCTGATGGACGCGTTGGGTACTTAAATTAAACACTGGGATTCGTCTCCTGTAAGACCTCAACGGCCTGAGTCGAATCACACTAGCATTGTTCCGAGTTCGAGTCTGGGGCTCGAATCAGAAGAAGATCGTGTTGTTTTTTCCTTTGATAGTTAACTGACCCTGATCCGTTGAGTGAGTCAGGCACACATATCAACAATCCCTATGAATTGACATGCTTATTCATATAGACCCTGATCTATGATTTGACTGAACAATCGGGGGTGTACTGGCATGGATATACCTTATGGGTGCCTCACATTGGTATACCCGGTCCAGCCCAGGGAAGGACCACGCGAAGACTTGCTGACCAAGAAGATTTCGGTGGCCCAATCCCATTACAAGTTCGACTACTTGAAGGACACGACTAGTTGTAGATAGAATTTCAAAGGGTTCAACCCTAGCTTGTAACCGACTAGACCTACCCCCGGGACCTGACCTATCTATATAAAGGCCAGGAGGGCACGGTGAGAAGGATCTCTTCACCTCATACACACCCCTAACGCCAAATCGCATCTGCGCACCCCCTGTAACCTTCGGTTCCACCATAATCAAGAACAGACAAGTTGGAGTAGGGTTTTCCCTCTGGGGGGATGAACCTGGGTAAACCTCGTGTCCCCTTGTTACATGTCTGTTAACCGTCTCACGATCTCCAGCATCCCAATCTTCTCCAAAATGCAAGTCCATAACAATGGGCATTGTCCAGTTGAATCATCATCAAGTTTTGCATTAGTTTGATCTCATAAATAATGTTTGCATCATTAGATTCCCTTCAGGAATAGTTGATCCCTCTTATCAAATTCTTAGTTTATTATAATATATGGAGAATTATTGAGTTTGAGTTTGTCTTATTGGATATATGAATGACTTGAGTATGATTTTACTTGCACTTGATGATAGCAATAGGAATCTTCCACACCATTGGTATTAATGGAACATATAAAGATAATTTGATCAGTATGTTGTAGGTCAATGGTTTGATTTAAAAAAGGAGAAGCTGTCTAATTAATTAAGATGAAAAAGAAAAACCTTGAACAAAGGAGAGATTATAAGTGCTATCAAATAGAGTGAGAACAAGTTTGAGGTAGAATACTCAAGTTATAAAGATTCTTCATATATGTTTGGAATTTGATAATTGAGATCGTTAAACTTTGAAATTCATACATGATGTGGAATACATGGCTAGCTCCTTTGCACAGCACTTAAACAAAAGTGTGAGCAAAAATTTATATAGAAAAAGAAGAAAAATAAAGATGAAGAAAAAGAGCGAATGTGCAAAGAGCAAATAGGAATATACCACTATATTGTAGTAAGACAAAGAGACATTTGAGATTTTGAATCCCAAGTGAATATGTTAATCCTACAAACACTTGGGACTACCTCACTAACTCATTCGGTTGAAATGAATACTTTTACATCATGTTGAGAATAATCTTTTATGAACTATTAATTGCTAAGGTGTGGAAGCCTTCTAATATTATTCAGATGGTTCGAGTAAGGTACTATTCATGAACTTATTTTATATGTATCGTTTATGATCAACACATGCTGCAACAGCCTCATTTATTTTATCGACTCAGCTTCATGAATATGAGGATCACATCCATTAAGCTAAACTTGCTCAGGACGAGCAAGAGTCTAAGCTTGGGGAAGTTGATGAGTGCATATTTGCATCATGTTTTACAAAATTATTTTGCATTGTAGATGTAGGATTTTAGTATTTTACGACGTTCACACACACTTTTTATGTTTATTTTCACCAGGATCAGATCAGATGATGGGTCCAATGGACACAATTCTTGGAGCAGTTGTACTGGAGAGAAAAGGAGCCAAAAACTACGTAAATATCTTATTTGGGAAATATTAATAATACCAGAAGAAAACCCAAAGCAAGAAACGGAGACAGAAGAGTTAACGACCAACTATACGGGCGACTGCCATATAGTTGCCTCCGTATAGTTGGTGTCGCCTCCGCCTCCTCAAGTAGTTTCAGCATGTGCAACTGGTTCAGAGAGACGATATACGAAACAACCAGAAATCATCGAAACCTAACGTCCGGAAGGCATTTGGAGGGGAACTTGCCCTAGGGATCCATCTTCGCCCTATGCAGATCTGGGAGGCCAAGGCATCAATCTCGATCTTCATCAACCGCTGCATCTTCATCACCACCATCTTCTCCATCCATCCCATCTAGATCTTGTTGTAATTATTGCACTAGTTGTGGATTTATACAAGTACTATTCATCGGTAATCGTTTCCATTACCATTGCCATGATGTTGTTTGCCTCCATGTCTGAGTAGATCTTTAGTTCTTGGGGAGATGGAGAAACCCTAGCATGATATTGAAATAATATAAAGTTTATTATGATATTCATCATTGTGACCATGTGTTAGATTGTCTACATCTTGATGTTGGGAGAAGTCGACCTCTCCAATATTTGCCTCTTGTGGGGACTTGATGTAGGGAACTACTTGTTGGTAGATGGAGGGATGTTAGCACTTATAGTGACTATAAAGTTCTTGGCACCCCTTACGTTCAATTTGGGAATTGAGAAACTCACACAACACTATCGATGTTGATTATGTGGGATTATGTCCCTTGATAGCGCAGTAATTCAATTGATGTTGATTGTTGTCTACTATGATTGTGAGGATGATTTGAGTAGTGGTTGCTGCCTCTTTGTCCAAATACGAAGTTCCTCCCACACATACATAGTTGAGAATGTTCATGATAATAGTCTTTACCTTATCCTTTTATAATACTAGTGGTGTATCCGCTAATCCCTGAGAACACTTTTTCCCACTGAAGTTTCAAATCTCTTTTACATACTCGATACTTATTTTATGTACTCAGTTTTATTTAGTTTACACATTGTTCTCTTATACCAAAAACCCAAAGTAACCTTTTTACACATTACTTGCATTTTATCTTGTTGCTTAGAACTTTATTTAGCATTTCTAGTTTCAGTATTTATTTCAAGAATTCCTAGACTTCAGACTCCTCCTGTGGGATCAATATCTTTATTTCGAAACCAGGTACAAATGATCTGTGCACTTGCAGTCATCACCCACCAATGGGTTAGATCTTTGCTTCGCGTGTGGCCTAGTCAGAGAAAGAGGAGTCACTTCCGGCTACGACAAGGCCCAGAAAAGTTACCGACTTAGGCTTGTAGTATTACTTGTAGTCCAAGTTGTACCTAGTTACCGACTCTATAACATAGAAGGATAGGTCTCTCCTATAACCCTAGGCCCTGGTGAGTATATAAACCTAACCCGATGGAGCCTTCTGGACACAATACCAACTAGATCATACATCAACCACAACCAACTCGCACGGGTGAACCTCTCTTGTAATCCGTTGTACCATCTGGCTCTCGCCCGATATATTATTGGGTTGCTAGCAGGAGTAGGATCTGATCAACGCAGTCGGATCTGAACCTGGGTAAACTTGTGCTCACCGCTCCCGGAAACAACGCCTTCAGGACCCCATATGGCGTGCTTGTCGACAATCCAACGACAATATGCTTGCACCACGAGATAAATACCAGCCACCCGGGAATGGCGGTCCGCCACGATGTAGCATGCATGTAAATTGCCTCGGGGCCTTGGGCGCGCTCAATTCTTGCACCTCCTTTGCAAAATCATCGGTTTATCGGAGTCGGTAAATGGAAACTCTAGAAGTTGCTTAGAATGGCGAGAGAGAGCTAGGTGCCGGTTTTGGGCTCAGTCTGCGTAGTGGATCCATGTTCTGGAAAGTGAGGGCAGGTCTAGGATGTGTGTGTGTGTGTGTTGTGTCTAGGGTTGATATGAAAATGGTAGTACTCGGTTTTCCCCCTCTCACGATAACTCGTCCTCACTTTTTTTGGTATGCCCTGATTGTTCGAGACGGTTGTCACGTGGATCGTGCCACCCAACATTGATCCTCTGTGATCTAACGGGCAAGATATCCCCTCACCCCCCGCTCTCTCTGTGGTGGACCTCTCTATCTACGCTAAGTAACGAGTTTGCCAGCGATACTTTACTTCTATAATTGAATAGAAGGAAAGTGTAAAAACGCATATAATTTTCATATATGCATGTATATGCAGTCCTTTTATTCTCTGAAAATTATAATCTATTTGGATGTATATATACAAGGGTAGATAAAATATAAAAAATTGTGTGTGTTTTCTAGTGCACCGAGGGGGACACGTGGAGGTCCGCTCGTCTAACCGGTTGCAACGCGTCCACCATAGCACAAGTATGGTGCACTGTAATGTCGTGTCAGTAGGGGTTGAACGATGCATCCGCTACACATTAGAGCATTACATTGCACGGGTCTGGCTAGCCATGCTTTAACCGTTGGGTTTTTAGGCGTCCCTCCTTTTGACCCGTCTACGAGAAGCAATCAATCGAGCAGTAAATCAAAGAATCCTTCGAGTGATCATGTCATGTCTAATCGCGTCTAAAAAGCTTACTACTGCTCCAGCTACACACGGGAACGGGCCTCGTAAAACCTCGCTTGCAATCTCGCTTCCAGCTGGGGCCCATAGCATGAACCGTCCACGCGTCACCCATAAGCCGAACAGCTAGCTACCGGGGCACCAATTGAGCCTCGAGGAGGAGGGCCCTAGGAGGAGACTTAACAATGTCCCATCTTTAAAACCTACTCCTCTGCATCGTCTCCCTCCCACGCATCTACCCATTCTCCCCAATCTATCAAAACCCACAAACCTCATCGTACAACTCGAGGCCAAACAACCACCTTTTCCCTTCCAACGCCATGAAGCGAGTGCTTGGAGGTGAGTCGTCGGGCGTTGCCACTGGGCTGTATGCGCCTGATATGGGTGATGCGGTGCCTCCTGCCGTAGATCTGGAGGAGATGCATGCAGCCCAGGGGGAGGAGGACATCCACTTCGGCCCTTATGAGAACTATGTGCTCACGAGTGCAGAAGACTTCAGAGCCCCCGATGAGGGCGAGGAGTACGACGAGCATGTTCCGCTCATGTACCTGGAGGTAAATTTATTTCTCCATCTTTCTAGTTTACTCTTCATATTTTCTGGTCGGGCTGTAGATGTACTAGTACTGAATCTGTTCAAGTACTCTTTAGTCTACCAATCATGATCATATGCACTGTACAACCCGCTGAATGCAGAGATTTAGTTTGTTCTGAATTAATCCACATTATTTTGCATTTTGCAGATTACAGGTTGATTCAAGTGAAGTGGACACTGACAAGGAGGACATGGACAATAAGATCCGCCATGTCTTGAAGAGTATCAAGAGCGGGGAGGTCCCTTTACTAACTCTACGTGGGGAGCTCAGGTGCCCCTTCTACAAGAAACAAGTCACCACGAGGATTGGCAGCATGATTCCGCATGAGGTTTGCCTCAGTAAAAGCTCGGCGATGAGACACAAGTCAGCGACCAAGGCTAAACATGTTGCGTATGGAAAATTCCTGAGAGAGTACGTCAGGACCGGCCTTGTATCCCATCCTTCGGGATCGGGATCTGCAGTTCCAAGACGACCAAGAAGTAACCTTACTGCCTCCTACGACACCTAATAATTTTAATTTTAAGTTGTTTCTAACGTTTCTCGAACATGAGACTATGTGGTGTGTTGAACCGGACGCAATGTTTTTGTGTGCGTGTGTGTGTGTTGCATCCTTGTTTGATCATGCTTGAATAAAGATCACGAATAAATTCCGTGGAGCATAATGTTGATGACAAATTAAGTTACCTCTACATTCCGTCAAGTCATAGTTACATTGTGTCAGCACTGCGCAACCGCTTCATAGCGGCAATGGGATAGGTGGACTCCGTGGCGTGTTCTCACGGTATCCATGTCGCCGCCCTCTCGATCCCCATGCCATCACCAAGTAGCACACACACCCTTCCTGCCCGGCACGACCATGCAATTGTAGCCCTGCTATTTGGAAACTGGCGGTGCTAGACCGGTCAAACTTGCTTCATTGTAGGTAAAGACCGCAGTGATGGTAAATTCTATTTACCATCCCCGGCCCTTCCCCCCTCCCATTTGAACGAAGGGCCTCTCGGCCACGCTGCGCAAATTTTGTCTCTGCCCTTTGCATGCAGTAGCATCCAGAACTACCATGGGTTTACCTTTCGTGGCTTGACTTTTCTAAAAGTTTGGTCAAACTTTTTGTGTCTTGACTTGTCAAAAAAATAGGCCGTAATCCTTGGGATGGAGGGAGTATTACTGAATATAGCTATCTGAGATTATCGTAGGATTCACAAGATCTGATGCCTTTGTTCACAAACGGGCACAATCTAAGGACACGTTCATAATGTAAGATGCTAACAAACTTAGCGGATTGTTCTTGGCTATAGTGACACATACATAATTGTTGTTAACGAAGTTATAGTCATAAACACACCCAGATTATAGTTTGAAATGGTAGTACACACAACCGTTCAGAAGTGCTCACACATTGTACTTGTGAACGAACATGTTTTCATGTACATAACAAGCCTTATACAAACACAACAATCGTGCACTCATACTAGCCATCCCAGCCTGTTGGAATGATTGGCAGAGAAGGCGACCGATCCCAGGATGTCTTTGGGCACTTGCCCTAGCTTTTAGTTTCCTCTCCATTCTAGCATCTAGGGCAAACCACTTGCCTTGGTGGTGGTTCAAGGGTGCGATGCCTGGAATGAAACAATTGGATCTGGCCGTACAGCTCGTGGCTAACATACCGGTTAGTAGCAGCGTACTTCATGTTAGGTTCAGAAAGCGGCTTATCCTCCTAGTAATCATGCCCTAAACGCATCCACCAACATTTCGGGAATTTGTCCTTCATGTCAGAGTACTATGGTTCGATGAGATCGGCGGTAAGTTCGTCCATCCCAGTCCTTCTACCGTTTGTCCCTGGGATCTAGTAAATATCCTGGATGTCCACTCTGTACTCCTCTGGGATGAAAATTCTAACAGTAGGGCTGGTAAGAAGGCCAGTGTCACCCTAGTGTCAACACTAGTAAATGTTATCTGGTGGTTCACGAGAAATTCACCAAAGAGAGACCTAATAATTTCACCCCACCTTCATGAAAATGAATTCAGACAAATAATGTAGCAAGAACTTTTTCAAACAGACAGTTCAGGAACAAAAAGAGAGCAACATGTACCTCTTCCCATCACCCCCTCCTTGCAAAAAGGCTGGTATACGAGGACGTGCCTCTTCATGGAGAGTTGCATCACGGCGATCATGCGGTGATCTTGGTTGTACTCGAGGTCGAGACCCACGAACCTGAACCCTCTTTCTTCCGACGTCAGCCAATTCTTGTACTTGTAAATAGTGTATTTCCCCATCTTAGGGTCGGTGGTGTAAATGACACTTATCTTCTTCCTGTCATGGACTTCTATGTCGAAGTACGCAGTCCCTATCAAGCCAGAATTTTGGACATCCCACCGGTCCATTACTACAGGCAAGAGGGAAAGGACACGGAGGAAGAAGGTGATGTCGTGGTGCAGGAAATGGATGAGGTCGTGGAGGAGGAAGAAGATGAGGTCGTGGAGGAAGAAAGGAGACGGAGAAGAGAGAAACTACTTACTGCAAGATTGCAACCTCCCTTCCTAAAATGTGGAATGGTTCACGGCCGTTCGTAGTGAGGTGGAAGTGGAGGAAAATGGTGGTTCTACATGGCGACACTAGTGCTGCTTGAAATTGGTTCCGGGCCACTTGCATGAAGTGGAATCAAGGTCTGCCATGCACGATCTAAGTCAAGTGTAGTCGTGTGCCGACCTTCACTCGCTAACAGGTGGTACCCTACATTTGGTAGTGGCATTCCAACATAGTTTTAAAAACCAGACCAGCCAGTGAATAAATGAGACGACTGGTTCACTGGTTTTCTGGTCGGACCACTGGTTCATTTGGTTCAATGGTGTAACAGCCCAAGTTTGTAATATATGTACATAGTACTTAAGCATGGCATGCATCTATTTAAATGAATACAATATTTGCATGTGAGTATGTGTTGAATAAAAGCAAACCCTAATCCTCCCCCCTCTTTTTGAAATGCATCCAAAAAGGTTTTGTATTTTGAAAAGTGTCAAAATAATGGAGCCCAAATAGTTTACAAGGGACCTGAATATTTTATATACTTTACCAAAGTTTCTAGTATTTTTGAATTATTCAATACAGGATTCAAATGAAATTTACAGAGAGAGAAAAAAATAGAAAAAGAACATAGTTACTAGAAAATAAAACACAGCAGCAGCAGCCGATGGGCCTTGGCCCATCTCTCCTTCCCCATCTCTCTGCCACCGCGAGAAGCAGCTAGCAGCCCAGCTTGGCCCACCAGGGGCCCAGTAGCCGGCCCGTACCGCTTCAGCGGTTTTCGTCGTCTTCGTCCCCGACGGCGAGCACCTGTGTGTCGCCGCTAGCAACGTCGATCTCCACCTCCCGCGCTGCACCGTCCGTCAAGCTCCTGGTGATGATAAGGTCGCCGCGACGCTGCCCTCGCCTTCCCTATCCACTTTCTCCTCTCTCCCTCGCCCTCGTTGGCTCTCTCCCGTGCAAGCCCGAACCCTAGCCCACAAAGGCTGCCGGCTAGCTACCGTTGCTGGCCTCCCCTCGCCCATCTGATACCGCCATCAGCTTTGCCTGAACGCGAGCTTCCTCCTCCTCCAAGGAATCAGTTTGGGACGCCCCCAATTGGCCGCATCGACCTCTTCTTCCTCGGCACTGACGAGATCCTCCATGCACCTCGCCATCGTTTTGAGCTCCGCCTCGCCTCGTCGTCAACCCCTTCAGCTCCAGGATGAGCACGCGGTCCTCCTGGACCACATCTTCGTCTCCCACCTCCTTTGTATCCCGCACGCGCCATCAGTCTGCAATCACTGCCACCGCCGGCCATCGCTGACCAAGCTCCGGTGACCTAATACTAGCGGCGCCGCCACCCATGTGCTCGTCTTGCTCCACTGATTCGAACACATCCTCTCGCGTGTCCATACGTGCTCTGGATCGCCGCCGGCGACAACCGTCTGGTGGCTCCACCATGTGTGAGGTGGCACTGACGTCGTGCTTGCTTGGCCTGCTAAGGTGGCCTTGGGCCCAGTAGTCAGTGTATGGATCTAGCCTCTTCCTTGGTGATAAAAGTCTAGGGTTAGGGTATGCTGACGCCAGAGTGATGTCATTAATACTTTATTAATATTTAAAAATGGCAGAATATTCTATAAATTTGTAAAATTCATATTTAATCAGAAAAATATGAATAATATATAAAAATGTTTAGAAAATTGAGACCTATCTGTCTAAGCAATCATCATACATTGTTAGCCAACTTTCATGACAAGTTTAATTAGAAGAATCAATTGAACCCCATAGGTGATTTCGAGGATCCCCTGTTCTAGGGTTTGGACCTCTCGGACCGTGTTTAAAGTAACCAAGCATGTTCTAGGGTTCATTTCAACACTATTTAACTTGTCATATCATTCATATTGTATTCGCATTGCACATGCCATGTATTGAATGTTGTTTTCCCTTTTCTGGTATTTGTTTCTTTGCGAATAGGAACCTAACCCGAGGCTGAAGTCAACGACACCGAAGATCCATATATGTATACTGAAGGACAAGGCAAGCGTAGCCTCTCATTCTAAACCTATTTTTTATAAAGTATATTACTTTCTCGCTATGATGCACACGATTCCAGTGTGGTCTTTTGTTAGTAGCTAGTGTTACCTATCTACTGCACTGTTTCCCTTTTGTAGCCTTATACTCCTGATCCACTGATCCTAGCATACATAGGTTTGGCATGTGAGCGTTGTTAGAGATTTTGCGACCGATAGCTTATCCATGCATATTAACAATGTCTGATCCATACAAATGATGAATCGGAGATGCCGGTGAATCTAGAAAGTTAGGAGATGGTGACATCATCGAAGGAGTTAACTAAACATGCTAAGGCTTGTATGGGAGGCCACGTTGGGTGTGGTTTTTGTAGTCCCATACTCGCCACCATTAGGATCTGAGTTCTTTCCTCGTGAACCAAGACGAGCGTACAACCACAAGGGGCTTGGGAACCCCTCGACTGACTAATTTCCTAGTAGATTCCATGAGTCACATAGTTTGGGATTTCCATTTGGCATACGGATTGAAAACTTTTTCGAAAGAGGAGGTGATGGAGGTGCATCATAACAGGTAGGGAAGCGTGGACCGGGTTGCTTGGGGTGGATGGATCCCCTGGTAAACCAACCTCGCCTCACATCTTTAAGTACCGGCTTCGGGATTTGACCCATTACGGCGGAACCATACTTATTGCGTGACTCATGGTCTCGGCGAAAGCAAGGTAAAGGTCGTGGTCAACCACCCTCTATCGTCCTTCCAAGGAAGAGGGCTAATAATATTTGGCATTAAGAGTCGGTTGGTATGTGTGGGTAAAGTTGTACACCCCTGCAGGGTATTAATCTTTTCGAAACACCGTGTTCACGGTTATGAACAACTTGGGAACTAATATGATGATCATAGAGAACTATAACCTAAGTAAAACTTGCTGATCCATGTGTGCTTAAGGATGCTTCCTCTGGGTTGAGGGGGTGATCCTAGATAGGAGGTTCTGATGAAGCTGGTGGTTATCAAGATCTGATGAACAAGATGAAGAAGTCGCTATCTTATCCCTTTGTAAAGATTCTGAGTAGACGAGCCTCTTCTCTCTCTTGTTTACAAACAAAGATTGCTTCAAGCAAAAGAAAATCCATAGAAAGCCTTTCTAGCCAGAGCATGTAGATACTAGGTTATCTAAGTCTTGCGGAGTACATTCTCGTACTAAGCCTTGCGCCATTGTTGTTTATCTACAGATGATCTAGTTGCAACCGAAGGCGGCTTCTACGTTGACATCGACGAGTAGTTGCGGGTCCCAGGTAGCAGCCTGAGGACTATGGGATGGACGTCGCTTCTGTTTATGGCCTCTTAGGCCTTTTGCTAAGTTGTTGTGTAGAAAAACATATTTGCTTTCGGTGTGTGATGTAATGTTGGGTCTATGACCTATGGTTTGTAATAACTCTAATATCTTACTCTGCTAAGAGTTTAAACTTATGCCGTTGAATCCCTGAGTTCTGTAATGTTACCGAATCATACTGTGATCTTTCGTGATTGGAGTTGAACTTATCTTGGATGTGATCTGAGGCTAGTTGAACCCTAATCCCGGGGGTACTACAGATGGCAAAAAAATAGTTCTTTTTCAGAAAATATAATAAAATTTTAGAACTTTTGGCCATAAAAGGTATAAATATTTTATATTTCAATATATAATCAAAAAACATGGCATGTGCAAGTGGTATTTGGCTTTACATGTTTCTATTTATGCCAAGCATAAGGTTCACAAGTTCAAATATGCATTCTAGTGGCTTTATGGGGATTTATGACCATGGTTTGACACATGGAGTCCCTATAGAGTCATTTTCATATGTTCTTTACAAAACCACAATGATCCACACGACCACACATACTACAATGGATGTGGTGATGCAACTTATGTCATACCGGTGCATCATTCCATGTGGCAGCTACATTCCAATGGATTTCTAGGGATTTATGACCATGGTTTGACACATGGAGTCCATAGAGTTATTGCATGTGTTCTGTTCCAAACCACCTTAATCCACATGACCACACACACTCCAATGGATGTATTGATGTAACTTTTGACACACCGGTGCATCACTCCATGTGGCAGTGGCAATGCAGGGTCATACTTGGGATTCCTGACCATGGTTTGACACATGGAGTCCATAGAGTCATTGCATGTAGTCTTTTAAATACCACAATGACCCACATGACCACACATACTCCAATCATAATGCAACTTTTGTCACATTGGTCCATCATTCCATGTGGCGGTTGCATTCCAGGGTCTTTCTAGGGATTTCTGGCCATGGTTTGACACATGGAGTCCCTATAGTCATTTCATGTGTTATTTACCAAACCACAACGATCCACGTGACCACACACACTCAAGTGGATGTGGTGATGCAACTTCTGTCACACTGGTGCATCATTCCATGTGGCAGCAGCATTCAAGTGGCTTTCTCGGGATTTATGACCATGGTATCATACATGGAGTCCATATAGTCATTGCATGTGTTCCTTTCCAAACCACCTTGATGCACACGACCACACACAGTCCAATGGATGTTGTGATGCATCTCCTATCACACTGGTGCATCATTCCACGAGGCAGTTGCATTCCATGGACTTTCTAGGATTTCTGGCCATGGTTTGATACATGGTGTCCCTAGAGTCATATCACGTGTTGTTTACCAAACCACAATGATCCAAATGAGTACACACACCCAAGTTGATTTGGGTATGCAACTTCTGTCACACTGGTGCATCATTCCATGTGGTGGTTGCATTCTAGGGGTTTTCGGGGATTTCGGGACATGGTTTGACACATGGAGTCCCCAGAGTCATTTGATGTGTTATTTACCAAAACACAATGATACACAAGACCACACACACTCCAATGGATGTGTTGATGCAGCTTCTATCACACTGGTGAATCACTCCATGTGGCTGGTCCATTCTAGTGGGTTTCGGGGGATTTATGACCATGGTTTGACACATGGAGTCCATAGAGTCATTTGCATGTGTTATTTTCAAATCCACATTGATCCACACGACCACATACACTCAAGTGGTTGTGGTGATGCAACTTCTATCACACAGGTGAATCATTCTAAATGGTTGTTGCATTTTAGGGGATTTCTAGGGATTTCTGACCATGGTTTGACACATGGAGTCCATAGAGTCATTGCATGCGGTATATTCAAAACCACCTTGATCCAGATTACCACACACACTAAAGTGGATGTTGATGCAGCTTCTGTCACACTGGTGCATCATTCCATGTGGCAGTTCCATTGGTAGTGATGCTCTTACATGGCGATGCTAGTGTTGGATGAAATTGGTTCTGTGCCACTTGCATGAAGTGGAATCGAGGTCCGCAATGCACGATCTAAGTAAAACGTACTCACATTTGTCGAGCTTCACTCGATGATAGGTGGGACCCTACATTTCCCCTCATGATTAATTTTTCACTTCCTTTAGACGGTCCCTGTGCCCACCCGCACTAATTACGGCCCCCCTTCCTTGTCTTCCACATGGACAAGACCTGGGTATGCGCAATTAAATTGCATGGTAGGATTTCACACGAGAAAACTAGTGATGCAGAGCACATGAGCTAAGGTGACACAATGGACATGACTAAACGACTGATAGCTTGAATTAACATGATAGCACAGGGCGCATACATCCTCGTTATTACTCTTTTAAATATTTGTTTACTCAGAAGATGGAACGGCCGCTGCCACGCATCTCCACAAGTACTTTTGAATCGCCACGATGGTTGCAACATATCCCCTGTTTAAAAAAAAAGCCCTCTTCTTCCTCATGTCCTCTGTCTTCTGCTTCCCATATGTTGTTCTTTCTGTATTCTCCTTGCCACTGGCACGTTACTCCATAAGGACGTCTAAATCACCGTGACGGTTCTAGCTTTCCCTTGTTTCGATGAAAGCCTTCTTATTCTTACTCATGTCCTCTATCTTCTGTATCCTATCTATTGTTCTTTCTGTCTGCTCCTTGCCACTATGGAAGGTTACACTCGATAGACAAGCTTTACTGCCCAAGGAAATACAAAGATAGATGTCGTCTACACCAACTAGGAGGATACAGTTGTGCGAGTCCTGAGGATGTACGAGGAATGGCTCGAGAAAGAGGAGGACAAGTTTGTCGGATTGGACCTCGAGTACACCGAGGAGGACGAAGAGTACAATAATGATGTCACTGTTTGTTCACCTGGCAATGAAGAAACACGTCCTCGTCTACCACTACTCCGGGTTTGTAGATCTGATCTCTTTACTTTACCACTTTCAAGGTTTTCTTATTTTTTAATGGTCACTTATATGATTTTAATCAGTTGATCTTGCCTTTACTAAACAGTCTTAGTCCCAATTTTTTTTCAATTTTTGTTCTTGCAAGTACAAAAATCTTTCCATATGCTCATATTGCATTTACCAAATGAATTATTACTATATAACTTTCAGAGTGTTCACCTTGGATTTACTAAATTTTAGTAATTTCAAATTTTACTGAAGATATGGTATTGCATTGTTTAAATAGTCATAGTCACAAATTTTATTACAGTGGGGATCTTGCAAGTACTGCATTTATTTGGTCATAATAAAATTATGACAAGCCAATATTGAGAGTCTTGATTTTGCATTTACTATACTTTTGTACCTTAAAATATATTTAGAGATGATGATCTTGCATTGATAAAACATTTGTGGTTGGTCATTTTGTCATTGTTTTGGACATGCATTTTATGATGACAAACTACATACTTCCAGGACTGACAAGAAGTGTCCGGCACTGCGCCAATTCCTTGTGGAGAAAGGAATTGTTCTGCACTGTCGACAAAACATCTGATTTTGTCATGTTTTATTTTCCGGGAATCATAATTCCTAAGCACAAGTGGATAGATATTCAACATCTTGTCAAGATCAAAGGGGGCAGGAGGAGGGATGGAATGGCTAGTCTCGCGGCTAGAATCATCGATCCGTCGTACACCAAAATGAAGGAAGATTTCCCTAAAGATAGGAACGATTTTGGGGAAGAGAGGTTGTTGTATGAGATAAACCTAAAGTATGCACCATAGATGCTTACTTGACCTACCAGCTGTACGCTCAGATCCATTTCTTTGAAACTTTCCTCGTGTTTCTCCCCAGTTGCAAGAGGGAAGACAAGCAAAGGGGAGCCCTTTGTCGGAAATGTGACATAGCTGAGAATGACGCTGAAACTGCAAAGAGAGGATGCAGCTGAAGCAACAAACAGAGAGGCTGCAGCTGAAGATAGGGAAGCTAAGGCCCCTTCCAGGTGGGATGAACTTGCATTTCGTCAGCTGTGGGAGGCCAATAACAAAACAAGAGACAGCTGGAATGATGGATGTTGGTCTCCTAGAAAAAAAGGCAAGCACATCAAGTGGTCTTATAAGGAGTGAATTAAATTTTACTTCTTTCTGTTATCTTTCTGTATATGTATGGTAGCTTGTCAAGAACTTCTTTTGGTCCTGTGGAATTATTAGTGTACAAACCATGTTTAATATGTATTGGAATCATTGTGAATTACTGTCACTAATGATGCTAGCATTCTATCTAGCCATTATGGTTTCAAAATTTGAATAGATTGTCCCTCAAACTCAAAAACGGGCTTTCATTTGTCAAGAAAGTACCAAAAGTACAATTTGTATCCTTCTAGTTGCATGCTTGTGTGGTTGTACATCACACTGGGACCATAGAACATCAGTTCTACTTTTCAGATGCTTTCACAATCTCTTGAAATACTCTAGTCAACCCTGGTTTGACCAAACCTTGTAAATTTCAAAATAAAATCAGAAATTCTCTTGGAAACCTTCAAATTTATTCATTTTGTGGCAAATACATTTAATAAAAATGACAAACTTTGGAAAAAATGTCCCCCTAGCAGTCCACTCTGAAATGTGGGGTATTTAGGTCAACGATCATGTCTGACTACTCGAAAAAACCACTTGTGTACCATGTTTTCATCTACCTTTCTTCAAATGGACACAAATCTGGCTCATGGGAGTATCACCACATTCCTACTAATGGTAGAACTGTATCTAGCCATTTTGGTTTGAACTTTCAAAAATTTCACCCTCAAACTCAGAAAAGGCTTTCATTTGTGAAGAAAGTACCAAAACTACAATTTAAAACATTCTAGTTGCATGCTTGTGTGGTTTCACGTCACATTGGGATAACATAAGAGAAGTTGTACTTTTCATATGCTTTTACCAAACCAAAATAATCCACATGTCCACTTAAGTGGAGGTGGTGATGCAACTTCTCTCACACTCGTGCATCATTCCATGTGGCAGCTGCATTCCAGTGGCCTTCTGGGGATTTATGAACATGGTTTGACACATGGAGTCCCCAGAGTCATTTTCAGATGTTCTTTTCAAAACCACAATGATCCACATGACCACACACACTACAATGGATGTGGTGATGCAACTTTTGTCACACCGGTGCATCATTCCATACGGAAGCTGCATTCGAGTGGCTTTCTAGGGATTTATGACCATGGTTTCACACATGGAGTCCATAGATTCATTGCATGTGTTTTTTACAGTCCACCTTGATCCGCATGACCAAACACACTCCAATGGATGTGGTGATGCAACTTCTATCACACTTATGCATCATTCCATGTGGCGGTTGCATTCCATGGACTTTCTAGGGATTTCTGGACATGGTTTGATACATGGTGTCCCTAGAGTCATATCATGTGTTCTTTACCAAACCACAATGATCCACATGACCACACACACCCAAGTTGATGTGGGGATCCAACTTCTGTCACACTGGTGCATCATTCCATGTGGCGGTTGCATTCAAAGGGCTTTCTGGGATTTTTGGACATGGTTTGACACATGGAATACCTAGAGTCATTTCATGTTTTAGTTACCAAACCACAATGATCCACGTGATCCCACACACTCCATTATATGTGGTGATGCATCTTCTGTCACACTGGTGAATCACTCCATGTGGTTGCTGCATTCCAGTGGCTTTCTGGGGATTTATGACCATGGTCTGACAAATGTAGTCCATAGTCATTTTCATGTGTTCTTTTAAAAACCACATTGAGCCATGTGACCACACACACTCAAGTGGTTGTGGTGATGCAACTTCTGCCACATCGATGCATCATTCCATGTGGTTGTTGCATTCTAGGGGCTTTCTAGGGATTTCTAACCATGGTTTGCCACATGGAGATCATAGAGTTATTGTGTGTTCTTTTCAAAACCACCTTGATCCATATTACCACACACACTCACGTGGATGTTGATGCAGCTTCTGTCACACTAGTGCATCATTCCATGTGGTAGTTGCATTGCTAGTGATGCTCCTATATGGCGATGCTAGCGCTGAATGAAATTGCTTCTACGCCACTTGCATGCAGTGGAATCGAGGTCCGCCATGCACGATCCAAGTCAAATGTACTCATGTTTGCACATGCCAAAATTCGCTCGCTGATAGGTGGGACCCTATAATTCCCCTCACGAATAATTTTTTCACTTCCTTTTGATGGTCCCCGTGCCCACCCTCACTAATTACGCCCCCCTCCTTGTCTTCGACGCGGACAAGACCGGCAATGGCGGTTGCTCACACACTACTCGAACAACTACTCCCCTCCCTGATTCCATCCCCTGCCAAATCCATCTGCCTCTGGATCACATCGTCTCCCTTAATTTGCCTGATTGCCGCTATGGGTAAACATTGGGGTAGGAGCAGGCTGAAGCGTAAGGCAGACGACGAAGCGGCTGGCCATGGCAACCGCCATCGTGAGGATTGGGGATGGACGAACCTTAGTGTTGCGAACGTGTATAGGGTCACCAAGGAGTTGGACATCATCTCCGTTGGTCATATTGCTTGCTGCATCCCTGGCTACTGCCCGCCGATCCGAGAAATGGACGAACTCCCGTTCGGCACGGCATGCCTTCTTTACCCCGATATCAGCGAATGGCCAAACGACCGCGATGGCCATGTAAGTTCTAGTATCTTTCTTATTTATTCAGTCATATCATTAATTCATATGTGCTAAACTTTCATCGGAATCCTATCTTTGTTCCATCGAACGTGTTCTTATGCGCAGTTTGAACAAATAGAACCATTTAAGACTATTATGTACAGAGGAAGCTCTGCTCGTACTTGATATTCTAGTATTTTCATAGTGATACAGTCTTAATTTAGGTGATATATGAGCTCTAAATTTTCCTTTTCAATGGAATGCCTGCTAGGTGATATTCTGTTTTCTAAAAAAATAAACAAACTAGACGATTTAAGACTATTATGTCCCTAGTTGTTTATGATCACCGTCAGGAGTTTGTTCGGGGGAAGCTCTACTCCTACTTGATATATTGGGTATTTTCGTAGTAAGACATGTACAATTTAGGCGAGAGCTAAGGAGACAGTCATACATAATACTTTAATCTTAGTGTCTAGGTGTCAAATTGTATTTTCAATGGAATCCATGATAGGTGATTCTACCAACTGACAACAAACTTTGCATAATATTTATTCAAAACTGATCCTGCTGGATAAGTGGTTGCAATCAGTAGTGGTGAATATCAAGGAGACAGCCGAGACGGAAATGGAAGACGACCAGAACTTGGTGGATGGAAATGGAGAGTGGCTGGTCCTTTTAACCTAGGACGGGAGTACTCGGACTCTCAAAAATTTCTGCAGATCGTTGAGACTTCAACTGCCATATTTAGAGGATGTCGGCATTACTACATTCAACCCCGTGTTCCCGCCACCAAACTCTATATTCGCTTACAGGTTTAACATGGCAGAACTTGAGCTCCTAAAGGTGCAACTCCCACAGAAGCCTCACCCAGTGTGGCAGAATTTCCACTACGACCTCTTAGTGGTGTTCGATAAGGAAATCACATTCATTAGATTCCTAGATGACAAGGAATGGACAGTCTTGCACGATGGACATCTGCGCCGGAGAAGTATGTCGACGTCGTCTTGACCTCCAGCTAATATTCTGACACACCACAACGCATTTACTCGGTCACTGAACCTAGCGGCGACATGCGTGTTTGGGAGCCGTTCACCGGGGGTTAGTAATGGTAGAATATAGCATGTAAATTCCCTTACAAAATTCTACTTACTGACTGAAGGTAATACGCGGGTACACATGCAGTCCCGTGCGTGATTCCATAACCGGTGATCGAAGATGCAGTAGTAGATGCTAATCTTGGATAATGGCGCTGGTTCCTTGCACCTCTCAGAGGCGATAGGAACCATGATGATGAACTCATGTGGATTCATATCAGGGGAACACTAAGCAGCGTTGGTGATACAATAGAACATACGGGGACACAACTTTATTCATACCCATTGTTGTGATGTCATGTTTTCTCGAGGTCCGCATGTCCATCAAAATACCTAGTAGAATAGGTCTAGAGCAGAGTCGACAATATGAAGAGACAATCTCTATTTCTTAGGATCAACTACCCTTTTTTCGTCAGAGCCCTTGAAGTTGTTGAACCTGTAATTTCTCAGGCAGCCCCGACTCGTGATGCTGCTGCTACTAGTGGTGGAGCTGACGAAGAACTAGCTGCTGCTTATCTTGGTGAAGCTAAAGAAATACTTGCTAATGCTACTGGTGGTGAAGCTGATGAAATACTTGCTGAGGCTGCTGCAGGAGTCCAGAAAGAACATGCTGGTGTTGTTGCTGAGGTGCCAGCACTTCCAGTGTTGAAGCAGACTTTGTGTTTTCTACACACTCATGCGTCTATTATGTTGACACTCTAGATCCTACCTGGAGCCGAATCCACATCCGGGGAGGGTCCTACCAATGGCTCATTAGTGGGGTCATACAATTTGATAGAGAATGAGAGACGGACAAACGCAAAATTCTAGTTTGTTTCGACGATAGCACCAGCTCTAGGGACCTAGTGCTCAACTTACATATCAGATGAACCATTTATCTTTATCTTTAGTTTCCCCCTAGTTATACTAAGTAAATGCTTATTTGGTCAAGACTCGGTTATGAATATTTGTGTAAGACTGCTTTGCTTATTTGTGTAAGAACAAGTTAAGACTATGTGTGTGAGACTAAGTTATGCCTAACTATGTAATATTCAGTGAAGCCCATCTTTTCTTTCCCTACCCACAACAGCAGAATTGCAGCATATAATAGACAAGTTTCATGTGTATACTAGACATTTTGCTCGGGATAACAACTAATGTCTATGCACTTATATTCTTATAGAGAGTTGTTGGGCCTCCAAGTGCAGAGGTTTTTAGAACAGCAGCAAGTTTCTCTTAAGTGGATTACCCAAGGTTTATCGAACTCATGGAGGAAGTGGTCAAAGGTATCCCTCTCAAGCAACCCTGCAATCAAGATACAAGAAGTCTCTTGTGTCCCCAACACACCCAATACACTTGTCAGGTGTATAGGTGAAGTAGTTCGGCAAAGAGATAGTGAAACACAAGTGGTATTGATGATTATAAGTGGTAACGGTGCCAGAAAAGAGCTTCTGACGGGGAGGAAAAGAATAAAGGCAAAAAGATGGAAGCAAGCAAACATGCAACAGATCTAGTTGTAAATGGTGTTACAATGTTTAGAAACAAGGCCTAGGGATCATAATTTCACTAGTGAACACTCTCAATAAATATATTCTCTTCATGATACTACCCTTAACTACTCTCCGGTTAGACACTCTAACCCATGGTAGGGCTATAACATCACTACTCAAAGTCCGTCTTTCCCAATCTAGATAACCCCACACTATCACCTTGAGTGCTATATGGTTCCAACAAACACCACAATTTCATAGGGACAACCAACTCAAAATATACTCATGATTAATATTTATAAACTCTATACTAAGTGCCACCACGGCATGCACGTTATCACTTTCACACACGTGGGGAGAGCAGAGATCTATTTAAGCACTTGAGTATTTATGTATACTCTAGCCTAAGTGCCACCACAGTGTGCACGCTTTCACTTTCATACATGTGAGGAGAGCCAGAGATCTATTAAAGCACTTGAGTAGCAGAGCAGCTCTACTTTATTACAAAGCTCAAGGTCACAATATGATCATGCAGAGAGAGAGAGAGATGAACACATAGCTACCGGTGGAGCCCTTAGCCTCGAGGAATAACTTGTAAGATCCCTCCTTTATAAAGGAAAAGGATCCCTGTGATTGCAATGCTAGTCCCTGGATCAATGCTAGCATCCACAATTTAAGATGAAGTACACAGAAACAAAGGTCATTATTACAGTCATTCCAGAGACAACATAGTCTTTACAACTCCATGGCCACATGCCTAATACAAGAGTTTAAATAAGTAAATAGATAAAAGTCTTCTTCATGTGCCATAGGCAAACATGTTGAGTGTAGACTCATGACTCCTAATCCTCATCAGAGTAACCTGCAACATCACAAGTTACAGCCACAGTGGGTCAATACATTGGAATAGTATTGGCAAGTGATACCTTAGTATAATTTAGGTGGACTAGATACTATATGCAATTTGGCTAAGTGTAGCTTGGCTTGCTTTGCTCAAAATAGGTTTTGCCTATTAGTTGAAATCACTAAGTTTTTCTTTATCAAAACCTTTCCCAAGGAACCACCAATAGACATTGAGGTCCTTCCCCTTGTTCACCCACAAGTTTTTACTTAGAAATTGGGATGAGGAGATTCTAGATAGCTTCCATGTCTTGATGCTCAAGTTGTCCTTCTCCAGGGACATGGCTAAGTACTTAGATTCTTCCATCTGCAGAGGTTGTGCACTTTCCCCACAAGCCTTGATTTTCACCAAGACATAACATTTCAGAAGCCTTCCCTTAGACCAAATGGACGCGTTCCAACCTATCATCCCACTACCACCAACTGTCCAAATGGCTAAGTTCTAGCAACCTATGTGATCCTGGCAGAGCCCATATTGCCAAGTGGCTGCACTAGAAGCTTCTTAACATTTGGCCTCTAAAATCTCTTTGTTCCTGGGTGGCTTTCCACAAGTGAGATACACAAGGTAAAACCATATAAATGGGCCTTGTGTAACCACTCAACATAAACCATTCCTTCCATTCCACCCAGGTGTTTCATTTACTTAGTTGTTTTATTAGGCAAAACACAAGTCCAAAGACTTAGAAATATTTTATCATAGCATCTATATTTCACCACCCTTGGTTGCTACTAGCTAGGCTAAGCATGGCATAGATAAGCATCTTAACTTAGAAATTTCCTATCAATCCTACAACTACTAGGATTTCCCAACATGGCATATAAGCAAAATATAACATGCAAGACTAGCAAAATATTTCTAATGCTTAGTAGAAAACATAGGGATAAAAATATCATGAAGCAGTTGCCTTGGTAGTTTGGAGAGTAGATACACTACTCACAATCACTGTCACATCCCAAGATTTTCCAAATCTTGTAATGTGAAAATAAATGAATAAAAATAAAACTTTGTTTGATTTTCAGAGCTAGAAGAAACTTTTTGAATTCAATTGGAACTTCAAACCAATTTGTATCAAATAAATTCTTAAAGAGTTTTTGAAAAGATAAACATTTAAATAGAGTAAAATAAAATATTTTGGAATTACTACTTTGAATCATTTAGATAAAAGGATTTAATTTCCAAAAGAAAATGGAAGGATTTTAAAAATAAGAAATTATTTTATAGAGCCAAATTAAACCTTGGCCAAGCTTTTGAAATAAAACATTTTGTTTTGATAATAAATAGTAAAGGTTTAATTAAAATAAAATCAATAAGGATTTAATATCCAAGTTTTATTAATAAAGGTTTTACTATTTCCAAAATAACAAAACTTATTTATTTGTTTAAAGATAAGTTTTCCAAGTATTTTATTTCCAAATAAAACCTACTGATATGGTTTTGAAAATATTTAGATTTCAAATAGAGATATTATTCATTAAATCAAACCCTATTTGATTAAATAACTAAAGGTCCATTTTATTTAATTAATGAATGGATCCTAAAAAGAATAAAATATTATTTTATTTTGGGATTTGGTTTATGTTGATGAACAGAACCAAAAACTCATTTTAAAAGTTTGGTGGAAGTTGTCTTGAATTGTTGTTTGAATTGTTTGTTGAATTGATTAGTTGAATTTCAAAACAGAAAAAGGTTTTGGAAAAAGAAAAACGTCCAGGAAGGAAAAATATGAAAACAGACCAACCCAGCCGGCCAGCCCAATAAGCCCAGCAACCAGCCCAGCTTTCCTCTCCCGAAGGAAACGTTTTGCACTTAATCTTTAACCCGCAGTGTGACTGACTGGTGGACCTCTCCCTCACTCCTTTTCCCACTGACGACTGGACCCCATTCCTCCTGTTCTTCCTTCTCACCCGCGCGACTCCTTCTCCCTCCCCTCGACACCGTTCCTGCCGATGAATTCGCGGCCTTAATTCGCCTTAACGTGACCACCGTTACCCGCGTTGATAACGCAGGCTTAAACGCTCATGTCTCCTCCCCACTTCCCCTCTGTCGCCCCATCTCAACGCGCTCCCAGACGCCCCAATTCTTTCCCAAGCTCCTCTGTCTCCGACGACCCTCCTTGTCGAATTCCAGCCGAGCTTCGCCGCCCCTTGCCTCCCTGAGCACGCTAGCAGATTCTCCACTCCCAGACACATCTCCCTATGCTTTTCATTCCACCGCGGGCGCCCCGGAGCAACGTCTGCAACAAGCTCTGAACGACGCCGTCGCCCAACTCCAACTGACGAACCCCACAGGTAGTTTCCGGCCGCCCCTCTTCTTCTCGTTCACGCACA
Source organism: Avena insularis (assembly GCA_023614405.1). Classification (NCBI taxonomy): domain Eukaryota; kingdom Viridiplantae; phylum Streptophyta; class Magnoliopsida; order Poales; family Poaceae; genus Avena; species Avena insularis. The sequence continues at coordinate 54,009,422 of CM042685.1, read as the reverse complement.
CAGCATCTCCGTGATCTCCTGCGTCTAACCATGCCCTCAGTTGTTCTTCTCGTGACCTGTAGCAACGACTCCGACCATGACCAGGACCACCCGACGTTGTTCTCTACTCCGGCGAGCAATCGCAGCTGTACCAGAGCGCCCCTTGCCCCGTCGACCACACGACGAGCTTCCCCAGCCTCCTGCGAATCTGGTGAGCCTACTCCCTCCCTCTCTCGCTTCCTATTTCGCCAAGTCGCCATCGACCGTCGCCGCCGCTAGCCACCGCCGCCCGATATGGTCAAACACGCTAGCACCGTAGGATCTCGATCCGACGCTTGCGATAGATCACTTAAGCCACGAAGGGGTACGTTCTCTGGACCACACGATCTAACTAGATCCAACGCACCGCAACACCGATCCGGCCGAACTGGTACCGTCCAACCAGAAAGCGACGCGTGGCCAGGTCTGTTTAAAACAGAATTTGGAAATCAGATTTAAGTTGCAATTTCAAACCTTTGTAACTTTCGATCCACACGTCCAAAATTTACAAATTTGATACCGTTGGAATCAGTGGAACAAACCCTAGCCAACCATGCCCTTAGTTTAGCAAATAGTATCCATTAAAGTGTTTGTTTTTGCAGAAACATTTGTGTGCTTATTTAGGGTAGAAAAATGATTCAAAAATGTTTATAAGGTTAAAACCTTTTCAAATTTTTTTGATGTGAACTTACTGACCCTAGGAACCAACCCATGGTCTTGGAAATGGATTTGGTAAAATTTAAGATGGATTATTTGACTTAGCCATTTCTAGCCAAATGAAAATAATGGTTTTATTTTAAAAATGTTTTTGGAGTAAAAACTTTGGGAAAATGATTTGAAACAAACCTACTAACCCAAAACACCAAGTTTTGCAATAGCAACTCATTTGGTGAACAACTTAAAGTTGTTACTTTGATAAAAATATTTTCCACTACATAAAATGAGGATTGGATTTAAAAATGGATTTTGGACAAAACCCTTTTTTCAAATAACTTTGCCACTTTGGAAAAATGACCAATTTGGAACTTACAAAGTTTAGAAGCCTAGTGAAGAACATCTTTGCAAATAGGACCATCACTTGCATACTTACATGCATGACTTAGATCCCATAGTTTTATGTGTGTGAATTGTTGTTTGGTTGATTGTTTGGAATGCTAGTTGATTTGGTGTTTGTTTGATTGATTGTAGTGAAATTAACAAAGTGTGAGACTAGCAAGATCAAGGAGTGAACCATCATTCCCTACCAAAAAGGCAAGTTACACTATCATCTAAAGTCCTACTATTTTCTATACTTAGTGGATTTTGAAACATGCATGAAAACAAATTTTATACTTATGTTATGCTAAATCCTAATAGGATACCTTATACCTTCCTTAGAGAAAACAATGTAGTTGATACATGCTTAGCCATTCTATATTTTGAAGAGAGATACATGTTGAGATTTTACAAAGGTTGAGAAAAGGACTTGTGTTTTACATAATAAAACAAGGACTCAGTGAACCACCTAGGTGGAGGATACTTTAAGTTTTGGAGAAGGTGGCAACAAAAGGAACCATGTCTATGGGAATCACTTTGTGTTGTGCTCCAAAAGAAAACCACCTAGGAAACTTAGAGATTGAACATGTTTCTCCAATTGTGGCTTTCGTGTGCAACCACATGCTATTATGGCTCTGGCTTAGTCAACTACAATGGGAAGACCCATGCAATGCCTTCGATTAATCGGACATGGGGACCTGGAATCCTACATGGGTGCTGAAGGCAAGCTAGCAATGGTGTATGGGAGGACCCTTTGGAAAGACTTCGTCACATTCTCAATCTGCCAGTACTCCATCTTGGTGAGCACTAATCCAGTAGGCCACTGGTGGTAAAAGGATGGGATTGTGACATGTGGGTAAAGTGTACTCCTTCTGCAGAAGATAATAAAATCTAAGTACTTAGCTGTGTCCCCGGTTATGGACAATACTGAGCAACTAAAGTGTGAACTATGGGAGATCTCGACATTCCAACTTCTATAATAAAAACTTGATGCACTTGAGTGTCTACCAAGGAATTCAAAGAGATTTTGTTAAGCTTGATGCACTTGGGGTTACCAAGGTGCTCAAGAGATTTTGATGAAAACATGAACACTTGGGGTTACCAAGGAACTCATGAAATTTTATAAAACTTGATGCACTTGGGGTTACCAAGGAGCTCAAGGGATTTTGACAAGAACTTGAACACTTGAGTGTCTACCAAGGAGTTCAAGGGACTTGGAAAAAAGGGATTTGACAAAGGACCAAAACCATTTTGAAAAGATAGGATAAATTATTGCTTTAAGCAAATGATCCTAAAACTCTACTTAGCCAAATATGCATGTATTAATAGGATCCACTCATATTCAACAAAGTAGTGAAACTTGCCAATACAATTCAAATGTATTGACCCCTTGTGGCGGTAACTTGTAATGTTGCAGGTTTGATTGATTTTAGTGAAGATTGATTGAATAGGATTACAAAGTCTACAACCAGCATTTGCCTGTGGCACTATGAAGATGAAGGACCCCGTGACTATAGTTATTCCGCTGCAATGTAATGTAATAGCCAAATGAGCTATGTATGATGTAATAAAATTATGTTATTCCTGGTTATAAAGTTATTTTATGACCTTTGTTTCTTGATATTACATCTAAACTGTGGATGCTAGCTATTGATCCAGGGACTAGCATTGTAAACACAGGGGACACCACCTTATGTTATTTAAAGGTTGGGCCACTCCCTCTACAGATGGTATCAGAGCATTGTGTTGCCTGTAGGATTTGTAAACCTAGGATTGGACAAAAACCCTTAGAAAATAGGAGTTGTACTTGTTCAAAAACTTATTTACAAAACACTTGTAAACTCTTTCCTCAACCATTTTTGGTTTAACTCTACATCTCTTCTAATTCAACTTGATGGAAAAACCTACCCATGACCAAAGACTACACCATGTGCAAAGGACTTCATCAACACTTTCAGCTCTAATGACTTCAACTTCTTCAACTCTAATGACTTCCACATCTTCAGCATGATCACCAAGGACTTCCAACTTGGATACCACTAAGGACTACAAGTGAAACAAGGAAGTCTTAATCAAGATTTAGAGACTGAGGGAATGCAAAAATTAGAAGGAGCCCACATCACTTGAAGCTTTGAGACCAAGGAGTTTTTCTCAAGGAACCATGATCTCATGTAAGAAGAAGCAACCAAGAAGGATGGAAGGATCACAAGTGAACCATATAGATGGACCACCATATTTTAGTTAAGTCAAACACACCAACTTATGTGGTGTAACAAAAATATTTTGTTGCCTAAGTGTGTGCTTGAACGTTGTTGTTGAGTGAAATGTTTGGTTTGTGATTGCATGAACATTGCTTGTGTGAATTGTGACGTGTGTGATTAGAATTGATTCCTTAGAAAAACCTTTTGCCTATACTAATTCTCCCTTCAACCCAAACAGATGACTACTCCAAGAGACTCCAACATCAAGGTTGATGACACCAACACCAACCAAGAGGACAGCATGAAAGAGCTCATAGCAACTCAACACCAGTTAAACCAACTGATAGCTCAGTTCATAGCCAACACTAGTGATAAAGATCCAGCACTGCAAAAGTTTTTGGAGGAACAAACTCAATTGATGCTTAAGGTGACTAATCAAATGATCAAAATGGAAGAAAACTATCCCAACAGAGTTTATGACAACAAGGATGACAAGAATGTTATTCTAGATGGAGCTCCAGCTTGCATTATTTGTGGAGACAAGGATCATACTTCCAAGGAGCATGAAGATCAATGCCCCAATTGTGAAGAGGAACATTCTGTTGGACAATGTCCCACTTCTCAAGCTACTTGCTACCTATGTGAAGGAAACAATCATACTCCTATCCAATGCCCCATCTACTCCATGGTGGAACAAAGGAAACAAGATGGATCCAAGTCTACCAACAAAGGAAAAGGACCACTTATACCTCCAAACAAGACAACCCAATTCAAAGGACTAAAGAAACCCAAGAAACAAAAGAAGGACATGAGCATTGTGCAATGTCGTAAATGTAAGGAAATGGGACACTACTCCAGTGGATGCCCAGAGAACAAGAAGAATAAAGAGATTGGCCAAGTGGTGTGCAACAACTGCAAAGAATTAGGTCACTATGTAGCAACTTGTCCACAAGAGCCACGTAAAGAACTCCAAGACATCCATTGTTTCAATTGCAAAAACCTAGGACATTATGCAAGCAACTGTCCCGAAAAGATGAAGAACAAGATCACCAAGCCTATGGAGAAACTCAACCTTGGCCCATGAGTCAAGCATGAAAACTAAGGACACAAATGCAACTGGTTGCTTAGAGAAAGTTTTTCCAGGATCCCAAGAAGGACGATATGTAATTTTTGTTTGAAATTTTTTTTAAGGGTGGTAGTACCCTAGTTGTTTTGAACCTGCTTGTAACCCTAACCTTCCCAAATCTCGGGACGAGATTTATTTTAAGGGTGGTAGCCTATCACATCCCAAGATTTTCCAAATCTTGTAATGTGAAAATAAATGAATAAAAATAAAACTTTGTTTGATTTTCAAAGCCAAAAGAAACTTTTTGAATTCAATTGGAACTTCAAACCAATTTGGATCAAATAAATTCTTAAAGAGTTTTTGAAAAGATAAACATTTAAATAGAGGAAAATAAAATATTTTGGAATTACTACTTTGAATCATTTAGATAAAAGGATTTAATTTCCAAAAGAAAAAGGAAGGATTTTAAAAATAAGAAATCATTTTATAGAGCCAAATTAAACCTTGTCCAAGCTTTTGAAATAAAACATTTTGTTTTGATAATAAATAGTAAAGGTTTAATTAAAATAAAATCAATAAGGATTTAATATCCAAGTTTTATTAATAAAGGTTTTACTATTTCCAAAATAACAAAACTTATTTATTTGTTTAAAGATAAGTTTTCCAAGTATTTTATTTCCAAATAAAACCTACTAATATGGTTTTGAAAATATTTAGATTTCAAATAGAGATTTTATTCATTAAATCAAACCCTATTTGATTAAATAACTAAAGGTCCATTTTATTTAATTAATGAATGGATCCTAAAAAGAATAAAATATTATTTTATTTTGGGATTTGGTTTATGTTGATGAACAGAACCAAAAACTCATTTTAAAAGTTTGGTGGAAGTTGTCTTGAATTGTTTGTTGAATTGATTATTTGAATTTTAAAAGAAAAGGTTTTGGAAAAAGAAAACGTCCAGAAGGAAAAAATATGAAAAGCAGACCCAACCATGCCAGCCCAATAAGCCCAAAGAACCAGCCCAGCTTTTCCTCTCCCGAAGGAAACGTTTTGCACTTAATCTTTAACCCGCAGTGTGACCGATGGTGGACCTCTCCTCACTCCTTTTCCCACCGACGATCGGACCCCATTCCTCCTGTTCTTCCTTCTCACCATGACTCCTTCTCCCTCCCTCGACTGCTCTCGCCGATGAATTCGGCCTTAATTCGCTTTTAACGCGACCACCGTTACCGTGTTGATCACGCAGGCTTAAACGCCATGTCTCCTCCCACTTCCCCTCTGTCCCCATCTCAACGCGCCCCAGACGCCCAATTCTTCCCCAAGCTCCTCTGCTCCGACGACCCTCCTCGTCAATTCCAGCCGAGCCACGCCTTCCTCCCCGAGCACGCCAGCAGATTCTCCACTCCTGACACATCTCCTCGTTTTCATTCCACCGGGCGCCGAGCAACGCTCTGATCAAGCTCGAACGCCGCCGTCCGGCCCAACTCCATGAACCCCACAGGTAGTTTCCGCCGCCTCATCTACTCTTTCACGCACACAGCATCTCCGTGATCTCCTGCGTCTAACCATGCCCTCGGTTGTTCTTCTCGTGACCTGTAGCGACGACTCCGACCACGACCAGGACAACCCGACGTTGTTCTCTACTCCGGCGAGCAATCGCAGTTGTACCAGAGCGCCCCTTGCCCCGTCGACCACACGACGAGCTTCCCCAGCCTCCTGCGAATCTGGTGAGCCTACTCCCTCCCTCTCTCGCTTCCTATTTTGCCAGCGCCGCCACTGTCTGACCGTCGCCGCCGCTAGCCACCGCCGGCGCCGCTCGCATATGGTCAAACACGCTAGCACCGTAGGATCTCGATCCGACGCTTGCGATAGATCACTTAAGCCGCAAAGGGGTACGTTCTCTGGACCACACGATCTAACTAGATCCAACGCACCGCAACACCGATCCGGCCGAACCGGTACCGCCCAACCAGAATGCGACGCGTGACCAGGTCTGTTTAAAACAGAAGTTGGAAATCAGATTTAAGTTGCAATTTCAAACCTTTGTAACTTTCAATCCACACGTCCAAAATTTACAAATTTGATACCGTTGGAATCAGTGGAACAAACCCTAGCCAACCATGCCCTTAGTTTAGCAAATAGTATCCATTAAAGTGTTTATTTTTGCAGAAACATTTGTGTGCTTATTTAGGGTAGAAAAATGATTCAAAAATGTTTATAAGGTTAAAACCTTTGCAAATTGTTTTGATGTGAACTTACTGACCCTAGGAACCAACCCATGGTCTTGGAAATGGATTTGGTAAAATTTAAGATGGATTATTTGACTTAGCCATTTCTAGCCAAATGAAAATAATGGTTTTATTTTAAAAATGTTTTTGGAGTAAAAACTTTGGGAAAATGATTTGAAACAAACCTACTAACCCAAAACACCAAGTTTTGCAATAGCAACTCATTTGGTGAACAACTTAAAGTTGTTACTTTGATAAAAATATTTTCCACTACATAAAATGAGGATTGGATTTAAAAATGGATTTTGGACAAACCCTTTTGCAAATGACTTTGCCACTTTGGAAAAATGACCAATTTGGAACTTACAAAGTTTAGAAGCCTAGTGAAGAACATCTTTGCAAATAGGACCATCACTTGCATACTTACATGCATGACTTAGATCCCATAGTTTTATGTGTGTGAATTGTTGTTTGGTTGATTGTTTGGAATGCTAGTTGATTTGGTGTTTGTTTGATTGATTGTAGTGAAATTAACAAAGTGTGAGACTAGCAAGATCAAGGAGTGAACCATCATTCCCTACCAAAAAGGCAAGTTACACTATCATCTAAAGTCCTACTATTTTCTATACTTAGTGGATTTTGAAACGTGCATGAAAACAAATTTTATACTTATGCTATGCTAAATCCTAATAGGATACCTTATACCTTCCTTAGAGAAACCAATGTAGTTGATACATGCTTAGCCATGCTATATTTTGAAGAGAGATACATGTTGAGATTTTACAAAGGTTGAGAAAAGGACTTGTGTTTTACATAATAAAACAAGGACTCAATGAACCACCTAGGTGGAGGATACTTTAAGTTTTGGAGAAGGTGGCAATAAAAGGAACCATGTCTATGGGAATCACTTTGTGTTGTGCTCCAAAAGAAAACCACCTAGGAAACTTAGAGATTGAACATGCTTCTCCAATTGTGGCTTTCGTGTGCAACCACATGCTATTATGGCTTTGGCTTAGTCAACTACAATGGGAAGACCCATGCACTGTCTTCAGTTAACTGGACATGGGGACCTGGAATCCTACATGGGTGCTGAAGGCAAGCTAGCAATGGTGTATGGGAGGACCCTTTGGAAAGACTTCACACATTCTCAATCTGCCAAGACTCCATCTTGGTGAGCACTAATCCAGTAGGCCACTGGTGGCAAAAGGATGGGATTGTGACATGTGGGTAAAGTGTACTCCTTCTGCAGAAGATAATAAAATCTAAGTACTTAGCCGTGTCCCCAGTTATGGACAATACTGAGCAACTAAAGTTTGAACTATGGGAGATCTCGACATTCCAACTTCTATAATAAAAACTTGATGCACTTGACTGTCTACCAAGGAATTCAAAGAGATTTTGTTAAGCTTGATGCACTTGGGGTTACCAAGGAGCTCAAGAGATTTTGATGAAAACATGAACACTTGGGGTTATCAAGGAACTCATGAGATTTTATAAAACTTGATGCACTTGGGGTTACCAAGGAGCTCAAGGGATTTTGACAAGAACTTGAACACTTGAGTGTCTACCAAGGAGTTCAAGGGACTTGGAAAAAATGGATTTGACAAAGGACCAAAACCATTTTGAAAAGATAGGATAAATTATTGCTTTAAGCAAATGAGCCTAAAACTCTACTTAGCCAAATATGCATGTATTAATAGGATCCACTCATATTCAACAAAGTAGTGAAACTTACCAATACAATTCAAATGTATTGACCCCTTGTGGCGGTAACTTGTAATGTTACAGGTTTGATTGATTTTAGTGAAGATTGATTGAATAGGATTACAAAGTCTACAACCAGCATTTGCCTGTGGCACTATGAAGATGAAGGACCCCGTGACTATAGTTATTCCGCTGCAATGTAATGTAATAGCCAAATGAGCTATGTATGATGTAATAAAATTATGTTATTCCTGGTTATAAAGTTATTTTATGACCTTTGTTTCTTGATATTACATCTAAACTGTGGATGCTAGCTATTGATCCAGGGACTAGCATTGTAAACACAGGGGACACCACCTTATGTTATTTAAAGGTTGGGCCACTCCCTCTACAGATGGTATCAGAGCATTGTGTTGCACAGGATTTGTAAACCTAGGATTGGACAAAACCCTTAGAAAATAGGAGTTGTACTTGTTCAAAAACTTATTTACAAAACACTTGTAAACTCTTTCCTCAACCATTTTTGGTTTAACTCTACATCTCTTCTAATTCAACTTGATGGAAAAACCTACCCATGACCAAAGACTACACCATGTGCAAAGGACTTCATCAACACTTTCAGCTCTAATGACTTCAACTTCTTCAACTCTAATGACTTCAACATCTTCAGCATGATCACCAAGGACTTCCAACTTGGATACCACTAAGGACTACAAGTGAAACAAGGAAGTCTTGCTCAAGATTTAGAGACTGAGGGAATGCAAAAATTAGAAGGAGCCCACATCACTTGAAGCTTTGAGACCAAGGAGTTTTTCTCAAGGAACCATGATCTCATGTAAGAAGAAGCAACCAAGAAGGATGGAAGGATCACAAGTGAACCATATAGATGGACCACCATATTTTAGTTAAGTCAAACGCACCAACTTATGTGGTGTAACAAAAATATTTTGTTGCCTAAGTGTGTGCTTGAACGTTGTTGTTGAGTGAAATGTTTTGTTTGTGATTGCATGCACATTGCTTGTCTGAATTGTGACGTGTGTGATTAGAATTGATTCCTTAGAAAAACCTTTTGCCTATACTAATTCTCCCTTCAACCCAAACAGATGACTACTCCAAGAGACTCCAACATCAAGGTTGATGACACCAACACCAACCAAGAGGACAGCATGAAAGAGCTCATAGCAACTCAACACCAGTTAAACCAACTGACAGCTCAGTTCATAGCCAACACTAGTGATAAAGATCCAGCACTGCAAAAGTTTTTGGAGGAACAAACTCAATTGATGCTTAAGGTGACTAATCAAATGATCAACATGGAAGAAAACTATCCCAACAGAGTTTATGACAACAAGGATGACAAGAATGTTATTCTAGATGGAGCTCCATCTTGCATTATTTGTGGAGACAAGGATCATACTTCCAAGGAGCATGAAGATCAATGCCCCAATTGTGAAGAGGAACATTATGTTGGACAATGTCCCACTTCTCAAGCTACTTGCTACCTATGTGAAGGAAACAATCATACTCCTATCCAATGCCCCATCTACTCCATGGTGGAACAAAGGAAACAAGAAGGATCCAAGTCTACCAACAAAGGAAAAGGACCACTTATACCTCCAAACAAGACAACCCAATTCAAAGGACTAAAGAAACCCAAGAAACAAAACAGGACATGAGCCTTATGCAATGTCGTAAATGTAAGGAAATGGGACACTACTCCAGTGGATGCCCAGAGAACAAGAAGAATAAAGAGATTGGCCAAGTGGTGTGCAACAACTGCAAAGAATTAGGTCACTATGTAGCAACTTGTCCCCAAGAGCCACGTAAAGAACTCCAAGACATCCATTGTTTCAATTGCAAAAACCCAGGACATTATGCAAGCAACTGTCCCGAAAAGATGAAGAACAAGATCACCAAGCCTATGGAGAAACTAAACCTTGGCCCATGAGTCAAGCATGAAAACTAAGGACACAAATGCAACTGGTTGCTTAGAGAAAGTTTTTCCAGGATCCCAAGAAGGACGATATGTAATTTTTGTTTGAATTTTTTTTTAAGGGTGGTAGTACCCTAGTTGTTTTGAACCTGATTGTAACCCTAACCTTCCCAAATCTCGGGACGAGATTTATTTTAAGGGTGGTAGCCTGTCACATCCCAAGATTTTCCAAATCTTGTAATGTGAAAATAAATGAATAAAAATAAAACTTTGTTTGATTTTCAGAGCCAGAAGAAACTTTTTGAATTCAATTGGAACTTCAAACCAATTTGGATCAAATAAATTCTTAAAGAGTTTTTGAAAAGATAAACATTTAAATAGAGGAAAATAAAATATTTTGGAATTACTACTTTGAATCATTTAGATAAAAGGATTTAATTTCCAAAAGAAAAAGGAAGGATTTTAAAAATAAGAAATTATTTTATAGAGCCAAATTAAACCTTGGCCAAGCTTTTGAAATAAAACATTTTGTTTTGATAATAAATAGTAAAGGTTTAATTAAAATAAAATCAATAAGGATTTAATATCCAAGTTTTATTAATAAAGGTTTTACTATTTCCAAAATAACAAAACTTATTTATTTGTTTAAAGATAAGATTTCCAAGTATTTTATTTCCAAATAAAACCTACTGATATGGTTTTGAAAATATTTAGATTTCAAATAGAGATTTTATTCATTAAATCAAACCCTATTTGATTAAATAACTAAAGGTCCATTTTATTTAATTAATGAATGGATCCTAAAAAGAATAAAATATTATTTTATTTTGGGATTTGGTTTATGTTGATGAACATAACCAAAAACTCATTTTAAAAGTTTGGTGGAAGTTGTCTTGAATTGTTGTTTGAATTGTTTGTTGAATTGATTATTTGAATTTCAAAACAGAAAAGGTTTTGGAAAAATAAAACGTCTGTGAAGGAAAAAAATATGAAAACAGACCAACCCAGGCCAGCCCAATAAGCCCAAAGAACCAGCCCAGCTTTCCTCTCCCGAAGGAAACGTTTTGCACTTAATCTTTAACCCGCAGTGTGACTGACTGGTGGACCTCTCCCTCACTCCTTTTCCCACTGACGAGTGGACCCCATTCCTCCTGTTCTTCCTTCTCACCCGCGCGACTCCTTCTCCCTCCCCTCGACACCGTTCCTGCCGATGAATTCGCGACCACCGTTACCCGCGTTGATCACGCAGGCTTAAACGCTCATGTCTCCTCCCCACTTCCCCTCTGTCGCCCCATCTCAACGCGCTCCCAAACGCCCCAATTCTTCCCCAAGCTCCTCTGTCTCCGACGACCCTCCTCGTCGAATTCCAGCCGAAGCCACGCTTTGCCTCCCTGAGCACGCTAGCAGATTCTCCACTCCCAGACACATCTCCCTGTGATTTTCATTCCACCGCGGGTGCCCCGGAGCAACGTCTGCAACAAGATCTGAACGACGCCGCCGTCCGCTCCAACTCCGACGAACCCCACAGGTAGTTTCCGGCCGCCCCTCTTCTTCTCGTTCACGCACACAGCATCTCCGTGGTCTCCTGCGTCTAACCATGCCCTCAGTTGTTCTTCTCGTGACCTGTAGCGACGACTCCGACCACGACCAGGACCACCCGACGTTGTTCTCTACTCCGGCGAGCAATCGCACCTGTACCAGAGCGTCCCTTGCCCGGTCGACCACACGACGAGCTTCCCCAGCCTCCCGCGAATCTGGTGAGCCTACTCCCTCCCTCTCTCGCTTCCTATTTCGCCAGCGCCGCCACTGTCTGACCGTCGCCGCCGCTAGCCACCGCCGGCGCCGCTCGCATATGGTCAAACACGCTAGCACTGTAGGATCTCGATCCGACGCTTGCGATAGATCACTTAAGCCGCGAAGGGGTACGTTCTCTGGACCACACGATCTAACTAGATCCAACGCACCGCAACACCGATCTGGCCGAACCGGTACCGCCCAACCAGAATGCGACGCGTGGCCAGGTCTGTTTAAAACAGAATTTGGAAATCAGATTTAAGTTGCAATTTCAAACCTTTGTAACTTTCGATCCACACGTCCAAAATTTACAAATTTGATACCGTTGGAATCAGTGGAACAAACCCTAGCCAACCATGCCCTTTGTTTAGCAAATAGTATCCATTAAAGTGTTTCTTTTGCAGAAACATTTGTGTGCTTATTTAGGGTAGAAAAATGATTCAAAAATGTTTATAAGGTTAAAACCTTTGCAAATTGTTTTGATGTGAACTTACTGACCCTAGGAACCAACCCATGGTCTTGGAAATGGATTTGGTAAAATTTAAGATGGATTATTTGACTTAGCCATTTCTAGCCAAATGAAAATAATGGTTTTATTTTAAAAATGTTTTTGGAGTAAAATCTTTGGGAAAATGATTTGAAACAAACCTACTAACCCAAAACACCAAGTTTTGCAATAGCAACTCATTTGGTGAACAACTTAAAGTTGTTACTTTGATAAAAATATTTTCCACTACATAAAATGAGGATTGGATTTAAAAATGGATTTTGGACAAAACCCTTTTTGCAAATGACTTTGCCACTTTGGAAAAATGACCAATTTGGAACTTACAAAGTTTAGAAGCCTAGTGAAGAACATCTTTGCAAATAGGACCATCACTTGCATACTTACATGCATGACTTAGATCCCATAGTTTTATGTGTGTGAATTGTTGTTTGGTTGATTGTTTGGAATGCTAGTTTATTTGGTGTTTGTTTGATTGATTGTAGTGAAATTAACAAAGTGTGACACTAGCAAGATCAAGGAGTGAACCATCATTCCCTACCAAAAAGGCAAGTTACACTATCATCTAAAGTCCTACTATTTTCTATACTTAGTGGATTTTGAAACATGCATGAAAACAAATTTTATACTTATGCTATGCTAAATCCTAATAGGATACCTTATACCTTCCTTAGATAAAACAATGTAGTTGATACATGCTTAGCCATGCTATATTTTGAAGAGAGATACATGTTGAGATTTTACAAAGGTTGAGAAAAGGACTTGTGTTTTACATAATAAAACAAGGACTCAATGAACCACCTAGGTGGAGGATACTTTAAGTTTTGGAGAAGGTGGCAACAAAAGGAACCATGTCTATGGGAATCACTTTGTGTTGTGCTCCAAAAGAAAACCACCTAGGAAACTTAGAGATTGAACATGCTTCTCCAAGTGTGGCTTTCGTGTGCAACCACATGCTATTATGGCTCTGGCTTAGTCAACTACAATGGGAAGACCCATGCACTGTCTTTAGTTAACTGGACATGGGGACCTGGAATCCTACATGGGTGCTGAAGGCAAGCTAGAAATGGTGTATGGGAGGACCCTTTGGAAAACTTCATCACATTCTCAATCTGCCAGTACTCCATCTTGGTGAGCACTAATCCAGTAGGCCACTGGTGGCAAAAGGATGGGATTGTGACATGTGGGTAAAGTGTACTCCTTCTGCAGAAGATAATAAAATCTAAGTACTTAGCCGTGTCCCCGGTTATGGACAATACTGAGCAACTAAAGTTTGAACTATGGGAGATCTCGACATTCCAACTTCTATAATAAAAACTTGATGCACTTGAGTGTCTACCAAGGAATTCAAAGAGATTTTGTTAAGCTTGATGCACTTGGGGTTACCAAGGAGCTCAAGAGATTTTGATGAAAACATGAACACTTGGGGTTGCCAAGGAACTCATGAGATTTTATAAAACTTGATGCACTTGGGGTTACCAAGGAGCTCAAGGGATTTTGACAAGAACTTGAACACTTGAGTGTCTACCAAGGAGTTCAAGGGACTTGGAAAAAAGGGATTTGACAAAGGACCAAAACCATTTTGAAAAGATAGGATAAATTATTGCTTTAAGCAAATGAGCCTAAAACTCTACTTAGCCAAATATGCATGTAATAATAGGATCCACTCATATTCAACAAAGTAGTGAAACTTGCCAATACAATTCAAATGTATTGACCCTTGTATGTAACTTGTAATGTTGCAGGTTTGATTGATTTTAGTGAAGATTGATTGAATAGGATTACAAAGTCTACAACCAGCATTTGCCTGTGGCACTATGAAGATGAAGGACCCCGTGACTATAGTTATTCCGCTGCAATGTAATGTAATAGCCAAATGAGCTATGTATGATGTAATAAAATTATGTTATTCCTGGTTATAAAGTTATTTTATGACCTTTGTTTCTTGATATTACATCTAAACTGTGGATGCTAGCTATTGATCCAGGGACTAGCATTGTAAACACAGGGGACACCACCTTATGTTATTTAAAGGTTGGGCCACTCCCTCTACAATCACAATCACTATTGGCACCAAAATCTACACATAAAATGATAGCAATAATCACATACAAAATATATACTAACAAAAATATATGAATGCATGCAATATGATATGTGATTATTTTTAAAACTCAACAAAACAAGTGTACAGTACTGGTTCATAAACAAGTTCAAAACTTGTCCAACAACATTTATTTAAACCTTAAAACATTTCTTAAACATTTCATATACTCAAAATAGCCCTACACATGTTTTTGTAAATAAAACCATTTTAACAGAAGCAAAACATTAAACACATTGCATATTTAGAAAGGGCTTGTTCTCCTGATTCCATTTATATAAAATTTGTCAAATTTGAACGTGGGGATCAAAAGTTATGGCTAAATAAAAATTTGTCAAACATCTAATAGATTTAAATTCTGTTTTTAAACCTAAATCCTGGCCACGCGTCTTAATCTGATTGGCCCGTACCGGTTCGCTCAGGATCGCGTCTGTGAGCCGTTAGATCTACTTAATCTGCACGGCCCAGATCTACTCGTAACACTTCGATAAGTGATCTAATTTCATGCGCTGGATCTAGATCCAACGGTCCTAGATCAAACGACCATAGCTGGGCGGCGCTGGCGGTGGCTACTTGCGGCGGCGAGCTCTGCCTACGGCGGCACGGCGCTACAGGTGGCTCTAGGGTCGTCGGAGATGCTTACCAGGATCGTGGCGATGCACTGATGCTCAACCTAGCGACGGCTTGGCAAGGGGCGCACGGACACGGCTGCATGCGCTCGTCGGAGTTGCTAGTTGCGTCGGGCTCGGGTGGACGACGACGTTGGCGATGCTCCTGGTCTTCCTAGCATGAACAAACGGCATCAGGAGACGCACAAGACTACGGCAAACACGATCGTGTGAATCAAAGGCGAAGGGGAACAAGGGGCTCATCGAATTTTATCGCCGGAGTTAAGGATGTCGTCGGAACCTTGTTGTGCTTGTCGAAGACGATGACCTGGGGCGGTATAGAAGGAACCAGTGGTGTCAGTAGGTGCGCAAGGAAGTGGTGAAGCTGTCTGCCAGAACCAGAGAGGAAGGGTGCACGGGGCTCACCGGAATCGGTCGCCGGAGTGAGCTCTGTCTGCGGCGGTGCGAGGATGATTACGGGCAGCCTGGGGGGATTTCTATCTGGCTTTGTTGGGGGAAATGGCCGCGAGGGAGAGGTGGTCTTATAGCCAGAGCGGGGGCAAGGATCGCGCGCGGTATCAAGGGAATTTAAGCGAGGAATCAACGCGGCAATGAAGGGTGGAGGAAACGCCCGGCGACGTGGTCATGGGCATTATTTGGGGAAGATGAGGATGAGCTGGCGAGGTCCACAAGTCAGCGAGTGAAACAGAGAGGGGGTGGGGTCGTGTGGTCAGTGACCTGGTGGGTTCGTCCGCGAGTGAGAGTGAGAGGGGGAACCCGGGTGGGCTTACTGGGCTGGATTCGTAGTTGGGCTAGATAGGTGGCGCCGACCCTTTTCTATTTCTTTTCTCCTTTTCTTTTTCTGTTTTGATTTTCTGAAATGATTTTCAACTTCAAATCAAATGAGTTTGAATTCAAATATTCTCTAGGTTTTTATACTGCAAACCTTGCACTCAAATGTGTGTCAAACACTACTGTTTATTCAAAACACTTTGATCAAATGAAAATAAAAACAAAACCAAGCCTTTATGTGATATATACAATAGGCATAATATTGGTTTTATTTTATTCCTTTTGTTTTAAAAACATTGCTCAAGCTTTTGAAGGTGCCTAAGTTTGAATTCAAACTTTACTGAACAAAACAAGGTACTCTTCTCATTGCAAGATAGCATTAAGGCTAGAGCAACTTACATGAAATAATAAGCATATATGCTTCTGTTTTGAAATGATTTGTTTGAAATGAAATTCATATGATCATGGATGCATGGATGATATGCATGTGTTTGAAACATGATTTTAGGGATGTTACATAACTACTCCCTCCTCATCATGGGACTCAGCAACGGTAATGAAGATGGCGATGGAGATCAATGAAGATGGTGATGGAGATCAAATGATATGGCTCCGGGGGCAGTTCACTGTCCCGGCAGGGTGCTGAAACAGAGACTTTCTGTCCCCTGAATCTACCCTTCGGTAGCGGCGGCGTAGTGGAACTTTTCGAGGCTTTCTCCCAGATGATTTAGGGTTTCTGGGTCGGAGGCTTCTTATTGGCGAAGGAGACAAGGTCGGTGGAGTCCCAGGGTTCCGACACCCCCTGGGGGCGCCACAAGGGCTGGCCCGCGCCTGGGGGCGGTGCGGTCACCCTGGTGTCCTCCTCCATCTCTTCTTTGTGGTTCCGTGTCGTGTGGGGTAAAATAATGACGTTAGCTTTTGTCCCGTCCAATTCCGAGAATATTCATTTTTTTACTTTTCTAAAACCAAAAACAGCAGATAACATGCAACTGGCACTGTGACATCTTGTCAATAGGTTAGTTCCAAAAGTGTATAAAAATACCTCAAAGTGTAGACAAAACATAAGACAAATGATATAAAACAAGCATGGAGCATCAAAAATTGTAGATACGTTTACGACGTATCAAGCATCCCCAAGCTTAACTCCTACTTGTCCTCGAGTAGGTAAGTGATAAAAAGAATAATTTTGAGGTGACATGCACCATCAAAATCAAGATCAAACCATTTGCAAGAATTGTAAGCTGGGATCAAAGTACTCTAAACATGAGCATGAAAGATGTAGTTCTATCAATAAGACATAGCAACTATGTTGCAACATGAAAGGATACAAACATATATCATGAATAACAATGCATTGAGAGACGTTTGTTTGTTTCACATATAGAAAACATAGCATAGTGGCATTCAGCTTGTCCCTCATGGAGTAGCAAATAAATGCATAGGACACCTTCAAAGTTCATAAGAGTGACTAGATACAAATAGTTCAAGAGCAAGTAATATCAAAAATATGAATCAATCAATAAATTTTGGGACAATGCACATAGAACTAAGAATGGCAACTATGCTCTCTTAATTGGTGCCTAAGGATAGAAGGTGGAGACTTAATATAATGGTGGAAGAAAGGCCCTTCATAAAGGAGGGAAGCAGGGATTTCAAGTCTCAAAAAGAGCTTCCAAAAATTATGGCACTTGTTAGCTTTCAGCTCTCATTGCCCCTATCATAAACATCTGGAAGTGATTAAGGTTAAAGTGAACAAACTATGGAGTATATGCTTGACAAAGTATAAGTTGGCAATATCATGTTCCTTGAATATGAGGGCCGCTCCTCATCTTACTCAACTTTACTCACCTGTAAGTTCTTGTCATAGTAAGTACATGTGTATCACAGAGAACCGCCAACGGGGTACGCCTTGCACATGATGCAGGACCTATCCCATAATCAAAATGACAATGCAAGTAGACAATGAGCATATCAGCAATCTTCTTATTTACCATGGGAAAATGGTGCTTTTTCTATCTTTCCTCTTTTCAATTTGTCTCTAATTTTTTTAAGAAGAAAGCTTCATAGATTGCTCACTATGGTGATGCAGCAAGTTTCCACCATGATTAGGCATGTCTTAGGCTAGCGGCCCAGATGTTTCTCTAACACATATACATAACTCCATGGACTTAAAATCTCCTCTTTTATTTCACACCAACGACATCCGCAAACAAAAGATCATGATATCAACTGAGTACAATGTACATGTGCAATGTTAAAAGCGTTCCCCGTGAAAGCACGGTTCTGCTAATTCCCAACTTATAAGTGCAAGCATATACAACATAGATGACATAATGGTTCAAGTTTATTAGGGGCAGTAAAATAAAGTGTGCCATCAAGTTTGTGAGAGCTTTAATCACTAAGTTTCACATAACAAGTTTAATTTGGAAGATAGATAAAACAAGAATATACTTGAAATGGTGTAACACACCATGCATAGGAATTTATAGTGGACACTTTGGAATAACTTGGTTTATTGGGAGTTGGATGCATGAGTAGAGCAATAATGGTCATAATCATGTAGAAGTGGAGGCTAGCAAAAGACTGGGAGCGACCAACTAAGAGAGTAATAATGGTCATAATCATGTAGAGCGACAAAACATTACTAATCAAAGCATAAAGTGGTACAACAAGTCAAAAACTAAATGATCATAGAGGCTACAGTGACTAGTTCATAGTCATAACATGGTGTGAGCATGCGCCAAGTCAACCCAAACAAAGCATCAAAGGAGAATACCACAACACTATGCTTTTGTATGCTAAACAATGCATGATTCTTTCAAGGCACATTAAGCAATCCTAATTGTTTAGAACAAGTCATGCTACAGCAATAATAAATAAGCATAAGGTCAAAACAACATCTAGCATGACATGATAAAGTCTAAGTTACAATCAAAGCAAGCTCCTCTTGTACTACTCAAGCAAGAACTTTCTACTCCTCTCCAACACCAATCAACTTATTTGAAAGAACACAGCGAGAACGGGGGTCCAAACTTATTTATTCAAGAAAACTAAGCAAATTAAAACCAAAAACGAAAAATAAGACCCTCCAAGAACAATAGAACAGTGCATGAAACAATAAAAACGAAGTGTCTAGAAAGACCTGAGATTTTTGTTGGTGAAGAAGGGGATGCCTTGGGCATCCCCATGCTTTGAAGCTTGTACCTCTTGAATATATATTTCGGTCACATGGGGTGGCATCCCCAAGCTTGAACTTTTGTGCATTCTTCATCTCGTTACATCATTCTTCCTGTACACCTGAAAATTTTCCTTCATACAAAACTTCACACAATCTTCATTAGCAAAATTAGTGCATTCAAAAGATAATAAATCTTTTGGGTTTAGTTTTAAAACAGCAAAACTTTCATTAAAAACACAAGCTACTGTAGAAATTCCCAATAAAAGCTCAATTTACGAAAGAGAACTCAAAAAGAAATCAATAAGAAGCAAATGCAAATAATGGCAGAAATCTGTCAAAACAGACCAGCAGGTAGAAACCGATTTTTTCGAAGACCTTATATTGCTCAAATCAAAAAGTGTTGAACTAACGGAAGTTAGCTAACAACCTGGGGGATTTATTCAGAAAAGTACATCTCAATCTGACTTACAGAGATTTTTGAAGAATGTTTACAGGGAAACACAAAAATCTGTTTCGGGACAGCAATTCCCCAAATCTTACTTCCCTCTCATTAGAGGTTATTCTTGGCAGAAACATCACACAAAAAGGATAAGGAGAGGTTCTTACAGAAGTAATAACTTCCAATACTCAATAAAACTATTGGGTTATCTCCCAAGAAGTACTTTTATTTAACTCCTTTAAGTTAGGCTTGATAATTTGAGAAGATGCTCACATAAGAAATATGAATTGAAGTAAAAGAGAGCATCAAGAAGAAAATTCAAAACACATTTAAGTCTAACCCACTTCCTATGCATAGTAATCTTGTAAATAAACAAGTCACGAAAGCATAAAGCAACAATCATAGGAAAGTAAAACAAGTGCAACTTCAAGATTTTCAACATAAAAAGGGGAAACTTAATATTGTTTAGATACATAAAACCATGTTTCCCTCCCTCATAATAACTTTCAGTAGCAACATGAATAAAATTAACAATATGACTATCACATAAAACATTCTTATCATGATCTACATGCATATAATGATTATTACTCTCCACATAAGCATAGTCATTCTTATTAATTGTAGTAGGAGAAAATTCAACAAAATAGCTATCATTATTATTATCATCACCATATTTATAAACTCTAGACTAAGTGCGACCACAGAGTGCACGTTATCACTTTCACACACATGGGGAGAGAAGAGATCTATTGAAGAACTTGATTATTTATGTAGACTCTAGCCTAAGTGCCACCACGGTGCGCACGCTGTCACTTCCATACATGTGGGGAGAGCCAGAGATCTATTAAAGCACTTGAGTATCAAAGAAAATCTACTTGATTACAAAGCTCATGATCACAATATGATCATGCATAGAGAGAGATGAACACATATCTACCGATAGATCCCTTAGCCTCGAGGAAGAACTACTCCTTCCTCATCATGGGAATCAGCAACGGTGATGAAGATGGTGATGGAGATCGATGGAGATGGTGGTGGAGATCGAAGGATATGGCTGGGGGGCACTTCCCCGTCTTTGCAGGGTGCCGGAACAGAGAAATTCTATCCACAATATCCCCTTTGGTGGCGGCGTCATAGCGGAACTTTTCGTGGCTTTCTCCAAATGATTTATGGTTTCTGGGTCAAAGGCTTCTTATAGGCGAAGGAGGCAAGGTCGATGGAGTCCTAGGGGGCCCACACACCTGGTGGCGCCACCAGGGCTGGACCGCGCCTGGTGGGTGCGGCCACCCTGGTGCCTCCTCCATCTCTGCTTCGTGGTTCCGTGTCATGTCGAGTAAAATAATGACTACAACTTTTGTCCCGTCCAATTCCGAGAATATTCATTTTTTAGATTTTCTGAAACCAAAAATAGCAGATAACAGGCAAGTGGCACTATGGCATCTTTTCAATAGGTTAGTTCCAGAAAGTGTATAAAAATACCTCAAACTGTAGACAAAACATAAGAAAAATGATATAAAACAAGCATGGAGCATCAAAAATTATAGATACGTTTATGACGTCTCAACTACCACTTCAGGTTACTTTCAGTTTCAAGTTTACTATCCAAAAAAGTAAGGTGCCAATAATCATATAAAATGAACAGCTCATACAAAAAGCTAGCAACACTGCCGACAGTGTTATTGTTATGAATGATAAATGATGTACGTATTTGAACGCATCACTAGAATGTGCCACTAACGGCTGTGAAATATAGCCATCCACGTCCGCATTTAAATTAGATATTATTCATATATTTGATGAAATATCTCTCTAAAACCTGACACTAATGCCTAATGATCAAAGGGGTATGCAATCCTTTCTTGCTATTTTTCCCTGCGTAGATAATGACGTATTATGATGGGAATCACTACATAAATGCCAAAGATGCGAGATTTCCAACACGTCAAAGAAACCAACTATACGGGCCAACTATACGGGCCATCGCCGTATAGTTTGCATTGACTTCATTACGTCAAACAGAACAACTTTCAAGAAGGGACCCCTATATAAAGAGGCTTTGGGCGATGGGAAACAATGATTCTTTTTTGACCTCAACTCTCCTTCCCACCAAAAGCCACCACGCCGGAGGAATAGATCTAGATCTAAACCTCTAAACCCTTCTCCGCCACCATAGACATCTTCCACCACTTGTAATAGTAGATCTCATCTCCAATTGGCGACATTGTAAGACTATTTGCTATCAAACCTTATGATCTCTATTGCAATATTTATGATTGTCGATTTCATCTCTATGTGTGAGTAATTCTCCTTGGGCTAAGGGCTTTGGCCTAGGCATCTAGCCTTTGTGCATGTTATTTATCATAGATGGAATCATGTATTAGTTTGTATGACATGATGATTGTAGTACCCTCTCTTACCTCAATCTAAGGACTTGTCAGGTACCCAAGACCCCGAGGATTGATCCAAGTAAAGGGAGTGTGAGTAATGACTGATCTTCAGGATAAGAACCCAGTGACAGAAAGGGTAGTACGGCCCTATGTGAGGTTTACTTGGGATTAATGGTGAAATCACAATGCTTATCATTAGTTCTCTTTCTTCTATGGATGAGACTAGTAGGTTAGTTATATAAGCGGTTGCGGAGGCGATAACAATTATGGATGCACTGCCCACATATAATTATCTTGCTCTAACAATTACATGTATACTTTATTGTTATCTATTATTCTCATCAGATGTTTTGCATAGCTATTGGTGAAAACCGAAGACCCTAGGCCCTTAATCTCTCCATCAACAACAACAACAAGGTCGCAAACTTTTGGTCTTGTGAAAACGCAATAGGAATTCTAAAACTCTCGAAGGTCCATTTAAGTAATCTCACTTTGCTTTCTGCTTCCCGAGGATTCGATAAACAAGGTCTACTAGGGAAAAAGAGCTATACTACATCCGTAATACGGATCAAAGGTATCAACCCAATTTCTAGAGCCATTGCCGGGGAGCTTAGTGCTATAAGTCACTTTACTTTTAGTTATTTACATTTGTTGTACTAATTTTTGATTTGAGTTGTAGGACCATAACAATGGATAACACTCAACATTTAATGTAGCTTGAGGCAGTAAGGAATATGGGTTCACCCATGGATGATTTATAACTGTCAATAGAAGCATAAACCCAGATGGTATAGAGATCCATCCCTTATTATTTGAATTACTTAACTCGAAAAAGTTTGCAGGAACCCATGAAGAGAGTTCATATGGACACTTATAATTCTTTGAAGATGTTTTTTGTTCCTTTATATTTGATGATTGTGACCTTGATAAGGTTAAAATTCAGTTGTTTAGACAAACTCCCTCTAATAATGTTTTCAACTGGTATAGATACTTTTGTGCAAAAGCACCAAGGACGTGGACGGATTTGACAACCAAATTTTTGTCAAAATATTACTCAGAAATAAAAGCTCACAGGATGAGAGGAATTATTATTAGTTTCAAAAATAATCCTGGTGAGAGTTGGTATGAAGGCTATCTAAGGTATAAAATCTATCTAGACAATTGCCCCCATCACTATTTGCCTGATTGGTTAATTACCCATACTTTATATGGAGGGCTTAACAATAAAGTAGAGCAAATCTAGATACAACTTATAATGGTAGTTTCATATCTTATACCTATGATGAAGCTTGTAAATTAATAATGAAAACGGGGGAGACAACAGAAAGTCATGAAAATAGGGAAAGCAATAAAGATAGTTCTTCTGAATATGCTTGTGTTAACAACTTTACTGTAGATAAAAGGACTTGTTCGATGATTAAAACCCTAGGTATTGATTCTTATTCGGTAAAGAGAATTATTGAGAATTATGCAGGGCATTTACATGTACCTGCATGATGGGAACCTCACAAACCCCTTGAAGAAAAGAAGCGATCAATAGAGGACGTATAGTTGGTAGAATTTTCCTCTAAACCTATTCAAGAGAATATTAATAAAAATTTCAAGGAGGAAGAACGTATAAGGAGAAGATAGAAGAAACCAGAAAAGAACCCCGAAGCTACCAATGCAAATATTGTTATATTCAAGGATCTTATGGAGGCAAGAATTATGGAAAATGAAGTACTTATGCTAGACTCGTATATACTTTGGAGAGACTTCCTTATACGAAATTTTTGAGCCGGTTTCTACTATAAATATTATGCCTTCATCACTTTATGAGGATTTTGCTACAATCTAAATAATCCAGATGTGGGATTGGTGGACACTATTATTAAATAATTTAATAGAACTAATATTTACACAGAAGGTGTTATTGAAAATATCTATGTTTTTGTTGGACTACTCATGTACCCTCTCGATTTTATATTGTTGATATGCCTCGAGATACATTTTGTAAAATCCTAAAAATCATGATTTATAAAGTTTGCATATCATTCATGCATTCATAAGCATTTGGAACATTTTTTTAAATATAATTTCAAAACAGAAGCAAATTGTTGCCTATTATTTTATGTAGGAAAGGAAATGGCTTTATTTTCACTCTCAAATTATGAGAATACTTTGTTTCAACCAGAAAGTTTTGAATATAGGTTTGAATGTTGATTCCAAAGCTTGTTCAAAATTTCAAAACAAAAATCTAAATTCAAAACCATTCATAAGCCTATTATAAATAAATGATTAAGGCATGGTTTTATTTTAGTTTCAATGGGCCAAGGTATTTTTGAGTGAACAACAATGTTTTATACTTAAATATGTACATCATTCACTTTACAAAATCCAGAGAAAATTTGAAATCAAACTCATTTGAAAAGCATTTGAAAATGATTTCAGAAAATCAAAATAGAAATAGAAAAGGATAAAAGAAAATAGAAAGGGCCGGCGCCACCTATTTGGCCCAGTAACAGAACCAGCCCACCCGGGTTTTCCCCTCTCCCTCTTTTTTGCACCCACGCGCACACCCCTCCCCCACTAACACCCCAGACCACCTGCCCCGTCATCGTCGTCCCCAAACCCCGCCCACGAACGAGCCCTCCGCCGTTACCTCCCCCGCGTCACTCCTGTTGATTGCGCACTTAAATGCCGTTGATTCACCAAGTAATTCCTCGCCCACCTCCGGATACTTAAACCCCACAGCCCCCACTCCATTTCCCCCCATTCAATTCCTTCTGAACACCGCCAGGCTGCTCGCCTTTCTCTCCACACCGCCGCTATCCCGACGCACTCTGGCGACAGATTGTAGTAAGCTTCCTGCGCGCCTCGCTCTCTAGTTCATGCAGGCTTGTCCGCTATCACCTTGCGCATCTCCTGACGTTCGCCATTTACTTTATTTCGCACCATAGCATCTCCTTCGATGACGACCGTGAGCACCTGACAACAGGCTCCACTCCGGCGAGCGATTCCGTCCGTGTTCGTGCACCCCACCCTCGTCAACGACAGCATCAAGCTTCACCTCATCTCTGCGACCTCAATAAGCCCCTAAGCCCCCTCTCTTTCTCTCTGGTCTCTCTGGAACGCCGTCACCAGACGTGCGTTCGCCGCTCTGGCCATTTGCGCCGCCACTTGATGGTCAGAGCTGTGTGGATCGTTAGATCTAGATCTAGGGGTTAGGATTAGAAGTTAATGCGAAGCGGTATGGACAGATCTGGACCACAGGATCTCACTTAGATCCAGCGGCTCGCACGCGTGATCCGCACGAAGCGGTACAGGCCAATCAGATTGCACCGCATGTCAGGGTTTTTGATTTAAAATTCTGATTTGATTTAATTAGATGGTCAAACTTAAATTCAATAACTTTTATTCTGTTTATCCAAAAAATGCAAATAAGATACCATTGGAATCACAAAAATAAATCCTACACATGTATGGGCTTAGTTTTGTATATTTCTGTTAAAATGGAATTTTATGCAGAGACATGTGTATGCTTATATTGTGTATAAAAATTAATTCAAAAATGTTTTAAAGGCCAAATTAAGTTTATTTGGTGTATAAATGTTTAGTTTATTGCTCAATACATTTTTACGTGTCTTGTTTAGTTTACAAAAATCATAGCATATCATATGCATGCATTCATATATTTTCCCTTGATTATTTGGAATATGAATTTGGTGCTATCATTTTATGTGTAGATTTTGGTGCTAGTGGTGATTCTGACTGTGAGGATTGTTGTTACTCCCCCAACTACCAAGGAAAGTGGTGCTTCATATTTTTTTCCCAATATTTTGACTATGCATTAGAAATATTTTGTATAGGTCTTGCATGATAATTTTTGCTAAGTATCTATATGCTATGCTTGGGAAATCCTAGTAGTTGTAGAATTGTTCGAATTTTCTCTAAGTTAAGATACTTGCTATTGCCATGCTTAGCCTAGATAGTAGAAACCAAGGGTGGTTTATATACATATGCTATGTAAAATATTGCTAAGTCTTTGACTTGTGTTTTGCTTAATAAAACAACTAAGTGAATGAAACACCTGGGTGGAATGGTTGTTTGGGTTATGTTGAGTGGTTACACAAGGCCCAAATCTATGGTCTACCTTGTGTATCACACTTGTGGAAAGCCACCCAGGAACAAAGGTATTTGAGATGCCATATGTTAAGAAGCTTCTAGTGCAGCCAGATGGCATTAGGGACTATCACTACAATCTCAGGGACCTTTAACTTTATAAAGGTGGGGTCTTACAGATGGTATTAGAGCACTGTGTTGCCTGTAGGATTATGACCCTAGGATTGGATTAGAAACCACTAAGGAAAAAATTTCAACACTTTGAAAAATTTCCACACTTGTATTTTTATTCTCGTAAACTTTTCTAATCTTGTTTCTCAGCTCTATTTGTAGATGAACTCCATCAACAAAGCCGTAAGTAAGGGACCACTCATGACCATGACCTTAGAGTGTGAGACTGAATTTCCCAAGGCACTCAAGAACCTTATGGTTACTATGGGGATACATGGTGGAGCTGTGTACAAGGGATTTTGTGTGATGGATGAAGGAGAAGAGTATTGGTTGGTGCAACTTCACTTTTACAAAAACAAGGAAGACAACCACAAGGAGTTAGGATTTTGCATGGTCACCAAGTCTGAAATGCACACAACGTTCTTTGACTCTGCAAGAAATGCATCTTGGAATGCCATCAAGGATCTTGGTGATAGACTCAAGTGCAGAACGCTCAACACCCAAAATGACCTTAGAGAAGAAAAGAAGCATACCCAAGAATTAGAGACTACCAACCAACAACTAAGGGGAGACATCATAGATTTAATATGGGAGTCTTGTGATCAAGATAGACAGATGGCTACTAAGGATGCCCTGATAGCTATTTTGTCTAGTGAGTGAGAGTTGTAACGTACTTCGTTAGTTGGACCACCACAATTATTGTTTTTACTTCCAAAAATTTGTCTAAGTTATGTTGAACCTTTGATGTTTGTAATAGATTTGTGTATGCCATGACTTGTGTGTTTGATGCTAAAAGATGTGTTTGCGATATTATGTCTTGTGAATTTTATCTACTTGTGATGGTTCTAACTTTTCTCTATCTTATAAAAATAGATGCCTAATGTTGTTATCAGCACGGCCGAGGAGTTCAAGGGAACTCGTTTTGTTACTCGTCTCATTGAGCTCACCAGTGTGCTCAACCTTCCACTTCCTAGAATCATGACACTTCCACTCACCAAGTTTGAGAGGAAGGACCTATGCGGCTTCAGAGTCACACAGCCGGGACGCCAGACAGAGCCAACCACGGAGGCCATCACTTTCAAGCTGACGCATGACAACAAGGAGAAAGTCTTAGATGTATTCATGCAGGAGTTACTTGGGAGCCTGGTAGGGAGGCACTCCACCGAGCTTAGTGCTCTGTACTTTCACCCCTTCGGGAGACGCAACAAGGAGGGTGAGACTATAGAGTACGAGGATGCTGCTAGAGAGACGATGGAGCCAATTCGTTTGTACCTTCAGGACCTAGAGGGTCTTATTAGACACCTTGATACTGATAGGACCAACGTCATGCTTAGAAATGACGAGCTCCAGGTTCAGCTTCGAGAGAAGGACAAGCTCTTCGTGGAGCAAGACGAGATTGTCAAGGAAATGGAGGCCAAGTTTGAAATCCAGGACAAGAAGTTCAAGAGCCAGGAGAAAAGAGTCCAAGACAGGAACAAGAAGATCCGGGAGATGAAGGAAGAGTTAGAGGCCAAGGACTTCAAGCTCGAGCATCAACAGGGAGTGATTGAGAGGCTTCGCTCACAGAAGAGGGCTCTTAGGGCCAAGATTGAGGCCTTGACTGCTAGTGTTGATGAGTACAAGAACGCCATGGAGAATGCAGGTCTTACCCTCGTTGATGTTGAGATTGATGTGGAGGAGTAGTATAGACTACTCGATTATCTTTCATCTACCGTACTTTGATTATTGAGTCGCAATGACCATCCAACATGTGGATGGCTTGCTATGGTGTGTTTGCTTTTTCCAAAACTTGTTGTTTATGTCATTCAAAGTCTATGTTATTTTGATGCTTGGTTATTGTGATTGTCTATGTGTTGTATTGTGCATGTTAAGAATCTATGGGTATCTCATTCTTATCCTTATTAAAACAACAGATGCCTCCTCGACGTGCCAACCCCAACCAAAACAACAACAATAATGTCACTCCTGAGATGCAATAGTTGATGACAACACAAGCTCAACTGATGCAGATGATGACAACCTTTATGCAGAACCAGAATCACAATAACAACAACAATAATAATAACAACAACAACTAGAATAATCCGCCAGGATTTGACATGCTCACCAGATTTCTAAGACTGAGGCCTACAAAGTTCTCGGGAACCACTGATCCAATGGTGGCCAATGACTGGTTACACTCAGTGAGCAAGGACTTAGTGACTGTAGGCTGCACCTACGAAGAGAAGTTCAGGTTTGCAGCACATCTGCTTGATGGGCCAGCAGCAACTTGGTGGGACAACTTTCAGATCACCACTTCGATTGAGGATGTGACTTGGGCTATCTTTGAGGATGGATTTCGTACAGCTCACATCTCATCCGGAGTGATGAATTTGAACAAGAAGGAGTTCCACAATCTGAAGCAGCGTCACCGCAGCATGGCTGAGTACATTGAGGAATTCAACAATCTGGCGTGTTATGCACCGGATGAAGTTGATACATATGCCAAGAGGAAGGAGAAATTCCTCGAAGGACTGAATGATGAGTTGAATCTACAGTTGTCTATTGCCTATGTCCCAACCTACCAATCACTTTGTGACAAGGCTACCATCTTGGAGAACAAGATGAAACAGGTTGAGAGCAGGAAAAGGAAGCACAGCTTTGATAAGCACATCTCGGGATCGTCTCACAAGCGTTCCCATCATGATGATAGTGGGAGTTCTGGATCCCACAAACATGGAAAGTATAACAACCACCACAGCCACAACCGTCATCATGACAACAAGCATAACCACAGTAATGATAATGACAAGTATAAGAACCACAAGAGTGGAAACAAGAGCCACCATAGTGGAAGTGGTAGTGGAAGTCAGCCTGTCAAGAAGGATCTCAGTCAGGTTGAATGCTTCAAGTGTAAGAAGATGGGGCACTATGCTAACGAGTGCCCAGAAAAGAAAGTTGATGGCGCCAACAAGACCAATCTGTTCCAAAAGGGACAAGTGAACCACATCAATGTGGAAGAAATATATGAGGAATCTGATGCTATGGCAGGTAAGTTCAAACTCAATTTTATTCCAGCACTTGTTCTTTTTGATACTGGTGCATCGCATTCATTCATATCAAGAGCATTTGTTGATAGAAATGGATTTCCAACTAAAAATATTGGGTGTCCTATAAAAGTAAGTTCTCCTGGTGGAGATATGATAGTATGTCTTGGATGTCGTGATCTAGTAATAGAATATGGACAACATAAGTTTCCAGTTAGTTTGATAATCCTAGATTCCCAAGGACTGGATGTTATTTTGGGAATGGATTGGATGAACAATTAAGAAGGAGTACTAGATTGTGCCAATCGTACTGTCACTCTCACAACCCCGGATAAGAAAAGGATTAGATTCAAGTCTAATTTTGAATCAAAAGGGAGTAAGCTAAATTCTCTTAAGGGGGTTAGCATAGACAGTGTGCTAATTGTGAGAGAATATCCGGATCTGTTTCCGGAGGAATTGGTGGGAATGCCACCAGATAGAGATGTGGAGTTTCTGATTGACTTGTTGCCAGGATCAGGAAAAATAGCAAAGAGACCTTACAAGATGTCAGTTGATGAGTTGAAAGAACTCAAGAAACAACTTGGAGAACAGTTGCAGAAAGGATTTATTCAACCAAGTTCTTCATCTTGGGGAGCACCAGTTTTGTTTGTTGAAAAGAAAGATAGAAGTTAAACGTTATGCATAGATTATCGTTCACTCAATGAGGTGACTATCAAGAACAAGTATCCTTTGCCCAAAATCAATGACTTGTTTGATCAGTTAGAAGGAGCTCGTGTGTTCTCAAAGATTGATCTTCGATCAGGCTATTTTCAGCTAAAGATAAGGGAACCAGACATACCTACGACTGCTTTCACCAGTAGGTATGGATTGTATGAGTACACCGTGATGCCATTTGGTTTGACCAATGCACCAGCCTACTTCATGAATATGATGAACAAGGTGTTCATGGAATTTCTTGACAAGTTCGTTGTCATTTTCATTGATGATATTTTGATCTACTCCAAGAACAATGAAGAGCACGAGGAACATTTGTGATTGATACTTGAAAAGCTTAGAGAGCATAAGTTGTATGCCAAATTCAGCAAGTGTGAATTTTGGCTGAATGAGGTTGGATTTCTTGGACATATTGTGTCAGGAGATGGTGTAGTAGTAGATCCCGCAAAAGTGTCAGCTGTAACTGAGTGGGAATCTCCTAAGTCAGTGAAAGAAGTTCGTAGTTTCCTTGGGTTGGCAGGATACTATAGAAGATTCATTGAGAATTTCTCAAAGGTAGCTAAGCCAATGACGGAGTTACTTAAGAAAGATAAGACATTTGATTGGACTGAAGGATGTGAACTCAGTTTCCAAGAGTTGAAGAAGAGACTAGTGGCAGCACCAGTCTTATGTATACCAGACTTGGAGAAAGATTTTCAAGTGTATTGTGATGCATCTCACCAAGGATTAGGTGCAGTTTTGATGCAAGAAGGGAAAGTTGTGGCTTATGCCTCGAGACAACTCAAAATTCATGAAGTGAATTATCCTACTCATGATTTGGAGTTAGCCTCTGTTGTCCATGCACTCAAAACATGGAGACATTATCTTTTGGTAAAGCGATGTGAAGTGTTCACAGATCACAAAAGTTTGAAGTATATCTTCACTTAGAAAGAAATCAACATGAGACAAAGAAGATGGCTAGAACTCATCAAGGACTATGACTTGAGTTTGCAATACCACCCCGGTAAGCAAATGTTGTAGCAGATGCATTAAGCCGTAAGGTTTATGTGAATGTCCTTACTAAGGGAGAATTGCCAGATGATCTGTGTACCAAATTCAAAGATCTTAGATTGGAGATAGTGCCTAAAGGACATCTCATGTCATTGAATGTTTAACCCACCTTGTTGGACAAAATCAAGGAAGCCCAAAAGACAGACAAGGAAATTGAAGAGATTAAGGAAAATATTTGTAAGTGAAAAGCCAAAGGATTACATGAAGACGAACAGGGTACTTTATGGTATGGAAAACGTATCTGCATTCCGCAAGATCCAGAGCTTCCGAAACTGATTTTACAAGAAGCACACAACTCACCATATTCCATTCATCCGGGTAACACCAAAATGTACATGGATGTGAAGGAAAGATTTTGGTGGAATAATCTCAAGAAGGACATCGCAGAACATATTGCTTTGTGTGATGTATGTAGTCGAGTGAAAGCAGAACATCAGAAACCAGCAGGATTGTTACAACCACTACCTATTCCTGATTGGAAGTGGGACAAGATTGGATCAGGATATGATTCTATTTGGGTCGTGGTAGATCGTCTAACTAAAGTGGCTCATTTCATACCCGTGAAGACAACCTATACAAGTGCTAAGTTAGCCAAGATTTATATGAATAGGATCGTGTGTCTACATGGAGTACCCAAGAGTACTGTGTCTGATAGAGGAACCCAATTCACTTTGCATTTTTGGCGACAAATGCATGAGTCATTGGGAACGAGATTAGAATTCAGCATTGCTTTTCATCCTCAAACTGATGGACAGACAGAAAGGACCAACCAAATTCTAGAGGATATGTTGAGAGCCTGTGCCCTAGACTATGGTGATAGTTGGGATGAAAGTCTGCCTTACGCAGAATTCTCTTACAACAATAGCTATCAAGCCAGTATTGAGATGGCACCGTTTGAATTTCTCTATGGAAGAAAGTGTACTACACCATTGCTATGGAGTGGTGTCGGAGAAAGAAATTTGTTCGGGCCAGAACTAATCAAGGAAGCTGAAGAGAAAGTCAAGTTGGTAAAGGACATATTGAAGATAGCACAGTCCCGGCAGAAGAGCTACCAGATTCAAAGCGTAGAGAAGTCACCTATGAGGTGGGTGATAGAGCTTATCTTAGAGTATCACCAAAATGTACATGGATGTGAAGGAAATATTTTGGTGGAATAATCTCAAGAAGGACATCGTCGGACATATTGCTTTGTGTGCTGTATGTAGTAGAGTGAAAGCGGAACATCTGAAACCAGCAGGATTGTTGCAACCACTACCTATTCCTGATTGGAAGTGGGACAAGATTGGTATGGACTTCATCACTAGACTGCCAAGGACTAGGTAAGGATATGATTCTATTTGGGTCGTGGTAGATCGCCTAACTAAAGTGGCTCATTTCATACCCGTGAAAACAACCTATACAAGTGCTAAGTTAGCCAAGATCTATATGAATAGGATTGTGTGTCTACATGGAGTACCTAAGAGTATTGTGTCTGATAGGGGAACTCAATTCACTTCTCATTTTTGGAGGCAACCGCACGAGTCATTGGGAACGAGATTGGAATTCAGCACTGCTTTTCATCCCCAGACCGATGGACAGACAGAAAGTACCAACCAGATTTTAGAGGATATGTTGAGGGCATGTGCCCTAGACTATGGAGCTAGTTGGGATGAAAATCTGCCTTACGCTGAATTCTCTTACAACAACAGTTATCAGGCTAGTATTGAGATGGCACCATTTGAATTTCTCTATGGGAGAAAGTGTACTACACCATTGCTATGGAATGGTGTTGGAGAAAGAAACTTGTTCAGGCCAGAATTAATCAAGGAAGCTGAAGAGAAAGTCAAGTTAGTAAAGGACAGATTGAAGATAGCACAGTCCCGACAAAAGAGCTACGCAGATCCCAAGCGTAGGGAAGTCACCTATGAAGTGGGTGATAGATCTTATCTTAGAGTATCACCACTTCGTGGAGTGAAGAGGTTTGGAGTCAAAGGAAAACTGACCCCAAGATATGTTGGACCATTCAAGATTCTGAGCCATAAAGGAGAAGTGGCATATGAGGTTGAATTGCCTGAATCATTGACTGCCGTTCACAACGTGTTTCATGTG
Organism: Avena insularis; assembly: GCA_023614405.1. Lineage (NCBI taxonomy): Eukaryota > Viridiplantae > Streptophyta > Magnoliopsida > Poales > Poaceae > Avena > Avena insularis. Next base: position 53,976,274 of record CM042685.1, on the reverse strand, counting down.
AGTCAGCTAAAGAAATGCCATCCGGAGATGGAAGAGACTTCTTTGAAAGACACTGTACCTTTGGAGGAGGTCCAATTGGAAAGTGATCTCACCTATGAAGAGAAACCTATAAAGATTCTTGAGACTGCAGAAAGAGTTACTCGGACAAAGAATATCAAATTCTGCGAAGTTCAGTGGAACCATCGTTCCGAGGAAGAAGCAACATGGGAAAGAGAAGATGATCTTCGGAAAGACCAGCCTCACCTATTTGCTAGCTAATCCGAATCTCGAGGGCGAGATTCACCTTAAGGGGGTTAGATTTGTAACATCCCAAAAATCATGATTTGTAAAGTTTGCATTTCATTCATGCATTCATAAGCATTTGGATCATTTTTTTAAATATAATTTCAAAACAGAAGCAAATTGTTGCCTATTATTTTTTGTAGGGAAGGCAATGGCTTTATTTTTCACTCTCAAATTATGAGAATACTTTGTTTCAACCAGAAAGGTTTGAATATAGGTTTGAATGTTGATTCCAAAGCTTGTAAAATTTCAAAACAAAAATCTAAATTCAAAACCATTCATAAGCCTATTATAAATAAATAATTAAGGCATGGTTTTATATTAATTTCAATGGGCCAAGGTATTTTTGAGTGAACAACAATGTTTTATACTCAAATATGTGCATGGTTCACTTTAAAAAATCCAGAGGAAATTTGAAATCAAACTCATTTGAAAAGCATTTGAAAATGATTTCAGAAAATCAAAATAGAAATAGAAAAGGATAAAAGAAAACAGAAAGGGCCAGCGCCACCTATTCGGCCCAGTAACAGAACCATCCCACCTGGGTTTTCCCCTCTCCCTCTGTTTCGCACCCACGCGCACACCCCTCCCCCACTGACACCCTGGACCAACCTGCCCCGTCATCGTCGTCCCCAAACCCCACCCACTACCGAGCCCTCCGCCGTTACCTCCCCCGCGTCACTGCCATTGATTGCGCGCTTAAATGCCGTTGATTCGCCGAGTAATTCCTCGCCCAACTGCGTATACTTAAACCCCACAGCCCCCGCTCCATTTCCCCCATTCAATTCCTTCTGAATGCCGCCAGGCTGCTCGCCTTTCTCTCCACACCGCCGCTGTCCCGACGCACTCCGGCGACGGATTGTGGTAAGCTTCGTGCGCGCCTTGCTCTCTAGTTCATGCAGGCTTGTCCGCTATCACCTTGCGCATCTCCTGACGTTTGCTACTTTATTTCGCACCAGAGCATCACCTTCGACAAAGACCATGAGCACCCGACGACAGGCTCCACTCCGGCGAGCGATTCCGTCCGTGTTCTTGCACCCCACCCTCGTCAACGACTACATCGATCTTCACCTCATCTCTGCAACGTCATTAAGCCCCTAAGCCCCCTCCCTTTCTCTCGGGCCTCGCCGGAACGCCGTTTCCAGAGGCACGGCCGTTGCTCTGGCCATTTGCGCCGCCACTTGATGGTCAGAGCTGTGTGTATCGTTAGATCTAGATATAGGGGTTAGGATTAGAAGTTAGTGCAAAGGGGTATGGACAGATCTGGACCGTAGGATCTCACTTAGATCCAGCGGCTCGCAAGCGTGATCCGCACAAAGCGGTACGGGCCAATCAGATTGCGCCGCGTGTCAGGGTTTTTGATTTAAAATTCTGATTTGATTTAATTAGATGGTTAAACTTGTAAATTCAATAACTTTTGTTCTGTTCATCCAAAAAATGCAAATAAGATACCATTGGAATCACAAAAATAAATCCTACACATCTATGGGATTAGTTTTGTATTTTGTTACTATTAAAATGGAAATTTATGCAGAGACATTTGTAGGCTTATTTTGTGTATAAAAATTAATTGGAAAATGTTTTAAAGGCCAAATTAAGTTTATTTGGTGTATACATGTTTATTTTATTGCTTAATACTATTTTAATTGTCTTTTTTAGTTTAGAAAAATCATCACATAGCATTTGCATGGATTCATATATTTTTGCTTGATTATTTGGAATATGAATTTGGTGCTACCATTTTATGTGTAGATTTTGGTGCTAGTGGTGATTGTGACTGTGAGGATTGTTGTTACTGCCCCAACCACCAAGGCAAGTGGTGCTTCATATTTTTGTCCCAATATTTTGACTATGCATTAGAAATATTTTGTATAGGTCTTGCATGATAATTTTTGCTAAGTATCTATATGCTATGCTTGGGAAATCCTAGTAGTTGTAGAATTGTTAGAATATTCTCTAAGTTAAGATACTTGCTATTGCCATGCTTAGCCTAGCTATTAGCAACCAAGGGTGGTTTATATATATATGCTATGGAAAATATTGCTAAGTCTTTGACTTGTGTTTTGCTTAATAAAACAACTAAGTGAATGAAACACCTTGGTGGAATGGTTGTTTGGGTTATGTTGAGTGGTTAAACAAGGCCCATATCTATGGTCTACCTTGTGCATCACACTTGTGGAAAGCCACCCAGGAACAAAGGGATTTGAGATGCCATATGTTAAGAAGCTTCTAGTGCAGCCACATGGCATTATGGGCTCTGCCTGGATCATATAGGTTGCAATAACTTAGCCAAATGGACAGTTGGTGGTAGGGGTGATAGGTTTGGAGTGCGTCCATTTTGGTCTAAGGGAAGGCTTCTGAAAGGTCATGTCTTGATGAAAGTCAAGTCTTGTGGGGAAAGTGAACCACCTCTGCAGAAGGAAGAATCTAAGTACTTAGCCGTGTCCCCGAAAATGGACAATTTGAGCATCGAGACATGGAAGCTATCAAGAATCTCCTCATCCCAATTTCTAAGTTAAAAACTTGTGGTTGAACAAGGGTAAAGGTTCACCAATGTCTGTTGGTTGTTCCTTGGGAGTTTTTGCCAAACAAAAACTTAGTGTTTTCAACTGATAGGTAAAACCTATTTTGAGCAAAGCAAGCCTAAGCTACACTTAGCCAAATACATGTAGAATCTAGATACTATTATTCTACTAAGGTATCACTTGCCAATACTATTCCAATGTATTGACCCACTGTGGCTGTAACTTGTGATGTTGCAGGTTACTCTAATGAGGATTAGTGTTATGAGTCTACACTCAACATGTTTGTCTGTGGCAAATGAAGATTAAGACTTTAATTTGTATTGTTAAGTTAAACTCTTGTACTAGCCTATGGCTAAGGAGTTATAAAAGACTATGTTATCTCTCGAATGACGATGTAATAATGACATTTGTTTATATGTACTTCATCTTAAACTGTGGATGCTAGCATTTGATCTAGGGACTAGCATTGCAATCACAGGGACCTTTACCTTTATAAAGGTGGGGTCTTAAACTTTTTGTCTCTATAACCAAAGCTCGAATTTATAACAAGGAAGAGACTATTTCCATGATGTTTGCAGAGGAGGAAATGACATTCTACTTTGCCAACCTTAAAAAGAGGCCATATGAAATAGAAGATATCAAGGAAGAGAAAAAAATTCCGAGCTAGCCGTGATTCATTTCATCACTCCCCGAGATGAATTTGAAAGGAGCTTAATTAATTGGGAAGAGGCACTAGATGATGAGGAAAGAGAAGACATGGATGATTACCTTGACTACATTTCGAAAGCACAAAACCCACATGACTATGAAGAATTGGTAAGAAAAGGTAACGAAGAACCTCCATCAATTGAATTTAAAAACTTCTAGACAATATGAGGTATGAATTTTTAGATAATGAAAGCAAATTTCATGTTATTATTAGTAAAAAATTATCAGAAAATGAAACAAATAAACTTATTTCAATTTTGATGAAACATCGTGAAGCATTTAGGTATACTCTAAGTGATATTAAAGGAATAGATCCATCCATTGCGACACATAAGATTACTATGCTTGAAGATGTTGTACCTGTAGTTGACACACAAAGAAGGCTTAGTCCGAAAATGAAAGTAGTAAGAAAATAAGTTATACGCTTATTAGATACCGGCATAATATATCCTATTTCTGATAGTAAGTGGGTTAGCCCATCTCATTGCATACCAAGACATGGGGGTCTTGGTACTGCTATGAATGAGGATGGTGAGTTAATCCCTATAAGGCCTATTGTTGGGTGTCACATGTGCATCGATTTTAGAAAATTAAACCATGAGACACAAAAAATCATAAACCAATATAGTTCATGGATAGAATTTTGGAAATACTAAGCAATAATTCTTTTTTTTTCTTGATGGTTATTCTGGTTATTCTCAATTTTCTATAAATCTCGAAGATTAAGAGAAAACAACTTACACATGTCCTTATGGTACTTATGCTTATAGATTAATCCCGTTTGGCTTATGTAATGCAGCTGCAACCTTTCAAGAATGTGTTTTAAAAATATTTGATGATCTTGTTGAGAAGACTATAGAAGTTCTAACAAGTAATTTCGTTGTTTATGGAAAAACATTTGATAATTGTCTCTACAACTTAATCAAGGTTTTGCAGAGATATAGGCGATCAAACTTAGTTTTGAAGTGGGAACAATGCCGATTCATGGAAAGAGAAGGTAAAGTTTTTGGACATAAGGTTTCAGAAAAAGGAATAGAAATAGGACCAATATGAGTGCTATAGGAAATCTTCCCATACCTCAAGATGTTAAAAACTTAAATATGTTCTTGGGACATGCAGGTTTTTAAAAGCGCTTTATACAGGATTTTGCTAAAATCGCTATGTCTCTCACTAACCTCCTTGATAAAGAAACTCCGTTCTATCTTGACCATGATTGCATTGCAGCTTTTGAAAACCTTAAAAATAAATTAGTTTCAACATGTATCATGCATCCTCCAAAATGGGATGAACATTTTGAAATCATGTGTGATGCTAGTTACTATGCTGTAGGAGCTGTGTTAGGACAGAGAGACGGGAAGAATTTGAATGTTATTCATTACGCTAATAGGACTCTTAATAATATTCAGAAAAATTATGCTACTACTGAGAAAGAGTTCCTTGCAATATTTTTTGCCTGTGACAAATTTAAATCTTATATTATTAATTCTAGACTAATAATCATACAGATCACCAAGCTTTACATCACCTTCTTGTGAAAAAGGATGCAAAACCCAGGTTGATTAGGTGGGTATTATTACTACAGGAATATGATTTACAAATAATAGATAGGAGGGGTAAGGATAATCCATTAGCAGATCATCTATCTAGGATGGAGGGAATAATTACCGACCCCATACCTATAAGTGAGTCATTTCCGGGAGAATACTTAGCAAAAATTGAAGTAGATGACCCATGGTATGCAGATTATGCTAATTATCTAGCAGTAAAATTTGTACCTCCGGGTATGACAAGAAACAAAATAATGATTTTTTTAATAATCTTGTACATAACTTTTGGGATGATCCATTTCTTTATCGACATGGACCTGATGGAATGATTCGAAAGTGTGTTCCTAATCATGAAATGGATGCAATTTTACAAGATTTTCAAGGCAGCCCATATGGAAGACATCATGCAGGTAAGCGAACTACAGAAAAGGTACTTCAATCAAGATTCTATTGGCCCACCTTATACAAGGATACACAAAGGTATGTGGAATATTGTGATGCTTGCCAGACAAGAGGTAATATGGGCAGAAGACAAGAAATGGCAATGAATTAGAGTCTTATAATTGAACCATTTGATGTATGGGGAATGTATTACATGGGACCCTGTATAGAATCAAATGGCTACACTCATATTCTTGTTGTTGTTGATTATGTTACTAAATGGATTGAAGCTATCCCAAATAATGATGCAGATGCGCATACTTATGTGAAAATGAGCAAGAATGTCATATTCCCCAGGTTTGCAGTTCCTAGATTTTTAATTACGGGCGGTGGTTCTCATTTCATGAAAGGAAATTTCAGGAAAATCATCCGAAAATATGGAGTAAATCACCATGTTTCTTCACCATATCATCCCCAAACAAGTGGTCAAGGGGAACTCTCTAATAGAGAACTAAAGACCATACATGAAAAGACGGTGGATAAATCAAGAAAAGATTGGTCATACAAGCTAAGTGACACTATGTGGGACTACCGAACTGCATTTAAAAATCCAATGGGTATGAAACCATATAAAATGGTATATGGTAAGGCGTGTCACCTACCTTTAGAATTGGAACATAGAGCCTTTTGGGCAATCAAGAACTTAAACGATGATCTTAAAGAAGCAGGAGATAAACGTTTATTAGACATACATGCTTTACATGAGTTTAGGAGTGAGTCTTACGAAAATTCTAGATTGTTTAAGGAAAAAGTAAAAAGATGGCATGATATAAAAATAGAGGATAAAGTTTTTAAAAATGGAGATAAAGTCTTGCTCTATAACTCTCGCCTTAAGTTGTTTCCAGGAAAGCTCAAATCAAAGTGGGAAGGCCCCTTTATGGTTGAAGAAGCTTACGCATTGGGAGAAGTGAAGCTCTAGTGGAAGACACCTTCTATCTCATGGATAGTAAATGGACAACGCTTGAAGCATTATCGTGCAAAAGAAGATATAAGTGCAATCACCATATGAATAATTACTCCATAGGAGTTGCTTGAATAAAAATATGGAAGGAATTGTAACTGGAGGAAGGACAAGGCCGAGACGAAGTGAGCAACACTATGGTCAAGCTATAGACCATAAAAGAGCGCTTCATGGGAGGCAACCCATGTGAAATAAAGGGACGAGTAAGTTTTAAATTTTCAAGTAAGTTTGAGATTGAACAAAGGAACACTTGAAGCTCTTGTGAAATAAAAGAAATTTGGTCATGATAAAATTCTCGTTCAATAAATGTAATGTTGGTCGAAAATTTAAGTTGTCATTTTTCTTTAAAAACTTGGTATTGAATTAAGTTTTAGACTATTAAATAATTACCAAAGTAACAGATAAATTTTGATGTTTACTGTAACCTTAACGACCAACTATACAGCGGGAAATAAATTTCCAGCTGTATAGTTGCGGCCGTATAGTTATTCACCGCATTACCAAATTTGTATGCAAGGATATAGAGAGTTTAACGACTAACTATGTGGCGGGAGGAAATATCCTGGCCATATAGTTGCGGCCGTATAGTTGGTACCTCCTTAGATAATAAAAAACCTATAGTCGGTTTGCAAATATACGGCATGATCTATATGACCCGCGCCTGTATAGTTGCTCGTTAAACCTAGCGGCTAGGGTTTTCGACCTTCCCTTTTAAAGACGATTGCATCTGACCTTTTTCATTAAGTTTTCGTAGAGCTATAGCCTCCAGCCTCGAAAAACCATCACCGTCTCCCTACACACCCCTCTAATAACATTCGTGCAGTGAAGCCATGCAGCCTTTCCATGTCAACAAGATTTGGAAGAAGATGGACGAGAAGCCCATGAAGAGGATCGAGGAGATGGAACCAAAAGAAGCATCATCGTCATCCAGCTCGGAGATCAAGACTCTCCCAAATTGGGAGGACATGTTACCATGAAGGATGGAGATGATAAGACAATCAAATTAGGGAAGGAGCAAGGATGAGTATCTCCCTAATCCTTACCGTCACAACATAGGATCTTATTATAAACTTCTTCTTAGTTCGCCACCTCTTAAACCTAAGGAGGTGTGGCAAGATGATATTCATGATAAGATCTATCAATTGGAAAAAGCTTCAAAGGCATGTGTTGAAACTATTGGATAAGGGATTGACTCCTACTGGACGATGAGCAAAGACCTTGAGAAAAAGGTCAATGACATCGATGGTAGAGTTGGTTTCTTGATTAAAACTGTTTTGAGTTGACAGATGAGAATAAATTCCTTAAAAGGAAAATTTTGAAGCTTCAATACGACATGGCCAAGCTCAACATCCGCCTCGCAAGCGTGGCTAAAGTTAGCAACCCAGGGGAGGAATATAATGATTTTGCTACCCAGGAGGAGGAATAGGTACCAGCAAGGAGTTATTTGATCCCACCTGGCTTGATTCCAAGCTTGGGGAGATTTCTATAACCATGAAAGCAATCTTATAAGTTTATTACTTTTAGTTTCGCATTAGCTCGAGTTTAGAAATAAAAAGTTACATCATTAGACTTCCCTTCAGGAATAGTCGATTTTCTTATGAAATTCTGAGTTTTATTATAATATATGGAGCATTATTGAGTTGAGTTTGTCTTATTGAATATATGAATGGCTTGAGTATGATTTTACTTGCACTTGATGATAGCAATAGGATTCTTCCACACCATTGGTATTAATGTAACATATAAAGATAATTTGATCAATATGTTGTAGGTCAATGGTTTGATTTAAAAAAAGGAGAAATTGTCCAATTAATTAAGTTGAAAAATATAAATCTTGAACGCATGAGAAATTATAAGTGCGATCAAATAGAGTGAGAACAAGTTTGAGGTAGAATACTCAAGTTATAAAGATGCTTCATATATGTTTGTAATTTGATAATTGATATTGTTAAACTTTGAAATTCCTACATGAAGTGGAATATATGGCTAGCTTATTTGCACAACACTGAAACAAGAGTGTGAGCACAAATATATATGTTGGACCATTCAAGATTCTGAGTCATAAAGGAGAAGTTGCTTATGAAATTGAACTGCCAGAGTCTTTGTCAGCTGTCCATAATGTGTTTCATGTGAGTCAGCTTAAGAAATGTCATCCAGAAATGGAAGAAACTTCTTTGAAGGATACTATACCTTTGGAGGAGGTACAATTTGAAAGTGATCTCACTTATGAGGAGAAGCCTATCAAGATTCTTGATACTGCAGAAAGAGTCACACGGACTAAGACAATCAAGTTTTGCAAAGTTCAGTGGAACCATCATTTCGAAGAGGAAGCAACATGGGAAAGAGAAGATGATCTTCGGAAAGACCACCCTCACCTATTTGCTAGCCAATCTGACTCTCGAGGGCAAGATTCACCTTAAGGGGGTTAGATTTGTAACATCCCTAAAATCATGAATTCAAAGATTGCATATCATACATGCATGCATATAATTTAAGGATCATTTTCCAACTCATTTCAAGAAAACAGAAGCACTTGGTGCTATTATTTTATGTGAGCAAATATTAATCAAATACTACTCTCAATTGAGAGCATAAGTGTTTTAAACCAAGTTTTGTTTGCTTCCTTGTTGTTTAGATTCAATGTAGAGTTTGGACAAAAATTTACAAAACAAATATGGTTTCAAAACCATCTTCAAAACATTTCCAAATCAAGTGCTTTAGCACTGTTTATTTTGTTTATTCAAAGGCACCAAGCAAGTACAGAGAGACCACATGGTTTTATGCCCAAAAGTATGATGGTTACACTTTACAAAAATCCAGAAAAGATTTGAAATTCAAATGCCTTTGAATTTGATTGAAAATCATTCCAGAAAATCGATTTAGAAAAAGAAAAAGAGATAAGAAAAAGAAAAGGGCCGGCGCCAGCAATTGAGCCCAGCAACAGACGCAGCCCACTAAGCCCACCCGGGTTCCCCCTCTCCCCTTCTCACTAGCAAACGAACCCGCTGAGAGACTGACGCTAGGACCCCACCCCCTCTCTGTTTTATTCGCTGACAGGTAGACCCACTGCCACGTCAAGCTCGTCGTCAATCTCGCGCTGGAGACCTGCTCGCCGTGGCCGTTTCTTCCCCGACGCAAATGCACTTAATTGGCGTTGATTGCTCGCGATATTCTCGCCCCTGCTCCGCCTACTTAACCCCCACCTCTCTGCGACCATTTCCCCTCACTCAGCGCTCCCACATCGCCACCAGGCTGCCCACAATCGCACTTGCGCCGCCGCTGTACCGAGCCACACCGGCGGAAGATTCTGGTAAACTCTGACTGTCCCTCTGCCTCTGGTTCATACGAGCGTGACCGCCACATCCTTGTGCATCTGCTAACACCCCAGGTTTTCCTGCTCGTGACCCAGGTCACCGTCTTTGTTCACGCCCGCAACCACCAGAGCCTGCTGCTCGACTCCGACGAGCAATAGCGGTAAGAATCGAGCGCCCCTTGCCTCCCCTTTGGTACTGTCTTGTTCGCCAGGCCCCTGCGCATCTCCTAAACCCTCTGGCTTTTGCTAGGTCGACGCAGAGCCTCAGCAACGACCTCGACAACAAGCAACAGACGCCGCCCGCAACTCCGACGAGCTCCAGCGACTGTGTCCGTGCGCCCCTTGCCAAGTCGTCGCCAGGTTGAGCATCAGCACATCATCACGTTTCTGGTAAGCATCTCTGACGAACCCAGAGCCGTCAGAAGGCGTCAAGACCGCCAGAGGCGAGCCGCCAAGAGCTACCGCTAGCGCCGCCCAGCTATGGTCGTTTGATCCAGGGCCGTTGGATCTGGATCCAGCGCGCGAGATTAGATCACTTAACGAAGCGGTATAATTAGATCTGGGTCGTGCAGATTATGTTGATCTAACGGCTCACAGACGCGATCCTGAGTGAAGCGGTACGGGCCAATTAGATTAAGACGCATGGCAGCTGTTTGGATTTAAAAACAGGATTTGAATCTATTAGAAGTTTTATTTTGTTTTGGCTATAACTTTTGATCCCCACGTTAGAATTTGACAAATTTTATATCAATGGAATCAGGAGGACAAGCCCTTTCTAAATATGCAGTGTGTTTAATGTTCTGCTTCTGTTAAAATGGTTTTATTTGCAGAAACTTGTGTAGGGCTAATTTGAGTATATGAATTGTTTAAGAAATGTTTTAGGGTTTAAATAAATGTTGTTTGGCAAGTTTTTAACTTGTTTGTGAACCAGTACTGAGCACTTACTTTGTTGAGTTTTAAAAATCATCACATATCATATTGCATGCATTCATATTTTTTTTTGTTTGTATATGCTTTGTATGTGATTTGTGGCTATGATTCTTTGTGTAGATTTTGGTGCTAGTGATTGTGATTGTGAGGAGTGTAGCTACTCTCCAAACTACCAAGGCAAGTGGTGCTTCATGAATATTTTTATCCCTATGTTTTCTACTAAGCATTAGAAATATTTTGCTAGTCTTGCATGATATATTTGTGCTTATATGCCATGTTGGGAAATCCTAGTAGTTGTAGAATTGCTAGGAAATTTCTAAGTTAAGATGCTTATCTATGCCATGCTTAGCCTAGCTAGTAGCAACCAAGGGTTGGTGAAATATACATGCTATGATGAAAATATTTCTATGTCTTTGGACTTGTGTTTTGCCTAATAAAACAACTAAGTAAATGAAACACCTGGGTGGAATGGAAGGAATGGTTTTTGTTGAGTGGTTACACAAGGCCCATTTCTATGGTTTACCTTGTGTATTTCACTTGTGGAAAGCCACCCAGGAACAAAGAGATTTTAGTGGCCAAATGTTAAGAAGCTTCTAGTGCAGCCACTTGGCAATATGGGCTTTGCCTGGATCACATAGGTTGCTAGAACTTAGCCATTTGGACAGTTGGTGGTAGTGGGATGATAGGTTGGAACGCGTCCATTTGGTCTAAGGGAAGGCTTCTGAAAGGTCCTGTATTGGTGAAAATCAAGTCTGGTGGGGAAAGTGCACAACCTCTGCAGATGGAAGAATCTAAGTACTTAGCCATGTCCCTGGAAAAGGACAACTTGAGCATCAAGACATGGAAGCTATCAAGAATCTCCTCATCCCAATTTCTAAGTAAAACTTGTAGGTGAACAAGGGTGAAGGACCTCAATGTCTATTGGTGGTTCCATGGGAAAAGTTTTGACAAAGAAAAACTTAGTGATTTCAACTAATAGGAAAAACCTATTTTGAGCAAAGCAAGCCAAGCTACACTTAGCCAAATTGCATATAGTATCTAGTCCACCTAAATTATACTAAGGTATCACTTGCCAATACTATTCCAATGTATTGACCCTGTGGTTGTAACTTGTGATGTTGCAGGTTACTCTGATGAGGATTAGGAGTCATGAGTTTACACTCAACATGTTTGCCTGTGGCACATGAAGATGAAGACTTTATTTTATTTACTTAATCAAACTCTTGTACTAGGCATGTGGCCTTGGAGTTGTAAATACTATGTTTGTCTCTGGATGACTGTAATAATGACCTTTGTATCTGTGTACTTCATCTTAAACTGTGGATGCTAGCATTGATCCAGGGACTAGCATTGCAATCACAGGGATCCTTTTCCTTTATAAAGGAGGGATCTTACAGATGGTATTAGAGCACTGTGTTGCCTTTAGGATTATGACCCTAGGATTGGAAACCACTAAGGAAAAAATTTCAATAACTTCTACACTTGTCTATTCTTCTCGTAAACTTCTCTAATCTTCTTTCTCATCTCTAATTGTAGATGAACTCCATCAACGAAGCCGTGAGGAAAGGACCACTCATGACAATGACTTTGGAGTGTGAGACAAAATTCCCCAAGGCTCTCAAGGACCTCATGGCTGCAATGGAAATACATGGTGCAGCTGTGTACAAAGGTTTTCCTGTGATGGATGAAGGGGTTGAGTACTGGTGGGTGCAACTTCACTTGTATAAAAACAAGGAAGACAACCACAAGGACTCAGGATTCTGCATGTTCACCAATTCAGTGATGCACCCTACATTCTTTGACTTGGCAAGGGATGCAGCTTGGAAGACCATCAAAGAACTTGGTGAAAGAGTCAAGTGCAGAATGTTCAACATCCAACATAGCCTAAAAGAAGAGAAGAAACATACCCAAGAGTTGGAGGCTACCAACCAAACCTTAAGAGGAGACATTATAGACTTAGTGATGGAGTCATGTGCTCAAGAAAGAGTGATTGCTTCTAGAAATATCGTGTTAGCCAACATATCCAATAAGATAGGATTGTAAGCGTACTTCGTTAGTTGGACCACCACTTATCACCTTATTTTCCAAATGCTGTTAAAAATAAGTGAACCTTGGATGATGTATTGGATTCATGTATGCCATGACTTGTGTGTTTTGATTTCCAAGGATATGTATGTGATGTTTTGCCTTGTGTTTTATCTTAAATTGTGTTGTTCTAACTTTTTCTATCTTATAAATAGATGCCTAATGTCACCATCAGCACTATTGAGGAGTTCCAGGGAACTCGCTTTGGTCCTCGTATTGTTGAGCTCACTACCTTGCTCAATCTCCCTCTTCCTACTATCATGGTGCTTGCCCTCACCAAGTTTGAGAGGAAAGACCTTTGGGGCTTCAAGGTCAATCAGCCCGGACGCCAGACAGAGCCTACCACGGAGGCCATCATCTTCAACCTCATGCATGATGACAAGGAGAGAGGCCTTGAGGTAGTCATGCAGGATCTGATAGGACGTCTGCTAGGGAGACACTCCCGATAGGTTAGAGGTACTCACTTCCACGTCTTCGGTAGACGTGATGAGGATGGAGAGTCCATCGACTTCAAGGACACTTCGAGGGAGACAGCAGAGCCGATTCTCTTATACCTCCAGGACTTAGATGCTCTCATTAGGCACGTGGACACTGATAGGACCAACGTCATGCTCAACAATGACGAACTCCAGGTGCAACTTCGTGAGAAGGACAAGCTCTTCGCGGAGCAAGATGAGATAGTCAAGGAGATGGAGACGAAGTTCGAGAGCCAGGACAGAAAGTTCAAGAGTCGGGAGAAGCAAGTCCAGGATAGGAACAAGAGGATCCGGAACATGACTAAAGAACTGCAGGCCAAGGACTTCGAGCTCGAGCAGCAGCAGACAGTGATTGAGAGGCTTCGTTCCCAGAAGAGGGCTCTCAAAGCCAAAATAGAGACCTTGACCGCCAATGTCGAGGAATACAAGACCGCAATGGAGAATGCAGGTCTTACCTTTGTTGAGGAGGAGGTTGATGCCGAGGAGTAGATTTGACTACTCATTTATCATTTACTTATCATACTTTATTTGTGTCACAATGACCATCCAACATGTGGATGGCTTGTTATTTGTGTGTTTACTTTGTGAACTTGTTGTTTTTATTGTTGAACTATTATTGCTTTGATGCATGTTTTTGTTATTTTTTATGTGATGTATTGTGCATGAAAGCATCTATGGGTATCTCATTCTTATCTCTATTAAACAAACCACAGATGCCTCCTCGTCGTGCCAATCCCAACCCCAACAACAACAACATCACTCCAGAAATGCAGCAAATGATGACATCTCAGACGCAGCTGATGCAAATGATGACGATGTTCATCCAAAACCAAAACAACAACAACAACAACAACAACACAACAACAACAACCCATCGGGTTTTGACATGCTTACCAGGTTCTTGAGATTGAGGCCAGCAAAGTTCTCAGGAACAACTGATCCCATGGTGGCCAATGATTGGCTACGCTCTGTGAACAAGGACTTGGTAATGAGGGTCGACCGATGCAGAAAAAGTCAGATTTGCAAAGACATTTGCTCGAAGGACCAGCCGCCACTTGGTGGGATAACTTCCGCATCACCACTCCCATAGAAGATGTGACATGGGCTATCTTTGAGGATGGCTTTCAGATTTCATATCTCATCTAGAGTGATGAGTCTGAAAAAGAAAGAGTTCCATAATCTGAAGCAGCGCCACCGCAGCGTGGCTGAATATATTGAGGAGTTCAACAATCTGGCGCGTTATGCACCGGATGAAGTTGACACCGATGCTAAGAGAAAGGAAAAATTTCTTGAAGGCTTGAATGATGAACTAAACCTACAGTTGGCTGTGGCATATGTTCCCACATACCAGTCTCTTTGTGATAAGGTTGCTATCTTGGAGAACAAAATGAAGCAAGTTGAGAGCAGGAAGAGAAAGCACTCGGACAAGCACAACTCGGGATCGTCTCATAAACGTTCCCATTATGATGACAGTGGAAGCTCAGGATACCACAAGCATGGGAAATTCAACAAGCACCACAATCACAACCGTCATGACAACAAGCATCACTGTAGTCATGACAACGACAAGTACAAGAACCACAAGGGTGGATATAAGAGCCACCACAGTGGTAATGGAAGTGGCAGTGGAAGCCAGCCTGTCAAGAAGGACATTAGTCAGGTTGAATGCTTCAAGTGCAAAAAGATGGGGCATTATGCAAATGAATGCCTAGAAAAGAAATTGAAGGACCCAACAAGCCCAACCCTTTCCAGAAAGGGCAAGTTAACCACATAAATGTGGAGGAAATCTATGAGGAGCCTGATGCTGTTGCTAGTAAGTTCAAACTCAATTATGTTCCAGCATTTGTTCTCTTTGATACTGGTGCATCTCATTCATTCATATCAAGAGCATTTGTTGAAAGAAATGAACTGCCAGTAGAAACTATTGGGTGTCCTATAAAAGTAAGTTCTCCTGGCGGAGAAATGATAGTGAATTCAGGATGTCATGATCTAGTCATAGAGTTTGGGAAGTATAAGTTTCCCGTTAACGTGATAATCCTAAATTCCCAAGGATTGGATGTCATTCTGGGAATGGACTGGATGACTAAGCATAAGGGAGTGATAGATTGTGCCAACCATACTGTCTCACTCACAACTCCAGAAAATAAAAGGATCAGATTCAAGACCAACTTTGAAGCAAGAAGGAGTATGCTAAATTCTCTTAAGGGGGTTAGCATAGACAGTGTGCCAATTGTGAGTGAATATCCGGATGTGTTTCCGGAAGAATTGCCGGGAATGCCACCAGATAGAGATGTGGAATTCGTTATTGATTTGCTACCAGGATCTAGACCAATAGCAAAGAGACCATATAAGATGCCAGTTGATGAACTGAAAGAACTCAAGAAACAACTTGGAGAACAGTTGCAGAAAGGATTTATTCAACCAAGTTCTTCATCTTGGGGAGCCCCAGTTTTATTTGTGGAGAAGAAGGATAGAAGTCAAAGGTTATGCATAGATTACCGTTCACTCAATGAGGTGACTATCAAGAACAAATACCCTTTGCCAAGAATCAATGACTTGTTTGATCAGCTAGAAGGAGCTTGTGTGTTCTCAAAAATTGATCTCCGGTCAGGTTATTTCCAACTCAAGATAAGGGAGCAAGACATACCTAATACAGCTTTCACCACAAGGTATAGATTGTATGAGTATACCGTGATGCCATTTGGTTTGACCAATACACCAGCATACTTTATGAATATGATGAACAAGGTGTTCATGGAATTCCTTGATAATTTTGTTGTCATTTTCATCGATGACATTTTAATCTACTCCAAGAGCAAAGAAGAACATGAAGGGCATTTGCGTTTGATACTTGAGAAGCTTAGAGAGCATACACTATATGCCAAATTCAGCAAGTGTGAATTCTGGTTGAATGAAGTTGGATTTCTTGGACATGTTATGACAAGAGATGGTGTAGCAGTTGATCCTGCTAAAGTTTCAGTTGCAACTGAATGGGAATCTCCCAAGTCAGTGAAAGAAGTTCGTAGTTTCCTTGGCTTAGCAGGTTACTATAGAAGGTTCATTGAGAATTTCTCCAAGGTTGCTAAGCCTATGAAAGAATTGCTAAAGAAAGACAAGAAATTTGCTTGGTCTGAAGGTTGTGAACTCAGCTTTCAGGAATTGAAGAAGAGACTTGTGACAGCACCAGTCTTGTGTTTGCCAGACTTGGAAAAAGATTTCCAAGTATATTGTGATGCATCTTATCATGGTTTGGGTGCAGTACTTATGCAAGAAGAAAAAATTGTGGCTTATGCCTCGAGACAACTCAAAACTCATGAAGTAAACTATCCCACTCATGATTTAGAGTTAGCCTCTGTTGTCCATGCACTCAAAACATGGAGACATTATCTTTTGGGAAAGTGTTGTGAAGTGTTCACAGATCACAAGAGTTTGAAGTATATCTTCACCCAGAAAGAAATTAACATGAGACAAAGAAGATGGCTAGAACTCATCAAGGACTATGACTTAAGTTTGCAATACCATCCCGGTAAAGCAAATGTTGTAGCGGATGCTTTAAGCCGTAAGGTTTTTGTGAATGGCCTTACCAAGGGAGAATTGCCCGATGATTTGTGTGCTCAATTTAGAGATCTCAGATTGGAGATTGTGCCCGAGGGACATCTCATGTTTTTGGATGTTCAACCCACTTTGTTGGATAAGATCAAAGAAGCCCAGAAGATTGATAAGGAAATTGAAGAAATTAAAGAAAAGATTGGCAAAGGAAAAGCCAAAGGATTCCATGAAGACGAACAGGGTACTTTATGGCATGGGAAACTTATCTATGTTCCACAAGATCCAGAGCTTCGGAAAATGATTTTGCAAGAAGCACACAACTCACCATATTCCATTCATCCGGGTAACACCAAAATGTACATGGATATGAAGGAAAGATTTTGGTGGAATAATCTCAAGAAGGACATCGCTGAACACATTGCTTTGTGTGATGTGTGTAGTAGAGTGAAAGCGGAACATCAGAAACCAGCAGGTTTGCTTCAACCACTACCTATACCTGATTGGAAGTGGGACAAGATTGGTATGGATTTCATTAACGGATTACCAAGGAACCGGTCAGGATATGATTCTATTTGGGTAGTAGTGGATCGCCTAACTAAAGTGGCTCATTTCATACCCGTGAAGACAACATATACAAGTGCTAAGTTGGCCAAGATCTATATGAGTAGAATTGTGTGTCTACATGGGGTACCCAAAAGTATTGTGTCTGATAGGGGAACTCAATTCACTTCCCATTTTTGGAGACAACTACATGAGCACTGGTAACGAGGTTGGAATTCAGTACTGCTTTTCATCCTCAAACTGATGGACAAACCGAAAGGACTAATCAGATTCTTGAAGACATGTTGAGGGCATGTGCCCTAGACTATGGGGCCAGTTGGGATGAAAGTATGCCTTACGCAGAATTTTCTTATAATAACAGCTATCAAGCCAGCATTGAGATGGCACCATTTGAGTTTCTCTACGGAAGAAAATGTACCACCGCATTGCTATGGAATGGTGTGGGAGAAAGAAGTTTGTTCGGACCAGAACTTATCAAGGAAGCCGAAGAGAAGGTCAAGTTGGTTAAGGACAGGTTGAAGATAGCACAGTCCCGACAGAAAAGCTACGCAGATCCTAAGCATAGAGAAGTCACCTACGAAGTTGGTGATAGAGCCTACCTTAGAGTGTCACCACTTCGTGGAGTGAAGAGGTTCAGAGTCAAAGGGAAGTTGGCCCCAAGATATGTTGGACCATTCAAGATTCTGAGTCGTAAAGGAGAAGTTGCTTATGAAATTGAACTGCCAGAGTCTTTGTCAGCTGTCCATAATGTGTTCCATGTGAGTCAGCTTAAGAAATGTCATCCAGAAATGGAAGAAACTTCTTTGAAGGATACTATACCTTTGGAGGAGGTACAATTTGAAAGTGATCTCACTTATGAGGAGAAGCCTATCAAGATTCTTGATACTGCAGAAAGAGTCACACGGACTAAGATAATCAAGTTTTGCAAAGTTCAGTGGAACCATCATTCCGAAGAGGAAGGAACATGGGAAAGAGAAGATGGTCTTCGGAAAGACCACCCTCACCTATTTGCTAGCCAATCCGAATCTCGAGGGAGAGATTCACCTTAATGGGGTTAGATTTGTAACATCCCTAAAATCATGAATTCAAAGATTGCATATCATACATGCATGCATATAATTTAAGGATCATTTTCCAACTCATTTCACGAAAACAGAAGCACTTAGTGCTATTATTTTATGTGAGCAAACATTAATCAAATACTACTCTCAATTGAGAGCATAAGTGTTTTAAACCAAGTTTTGTTTGCTTCCTTGTTGTTTAGATTGAATGTATAGTTTGGACAAAAATTTAGAAAACAAATATGGTTTCAAAACCATCTTCAAAACATTTCCAAATCAAGTGCTTTAGCACTGTTTATTTTGTTTATTCAAAGGGACCAAGCAAGTACAGAGAGACCACATGGTTTTATGCCCAAAAGTATGATGGTTACACTTTACAAAAATCCAGAAAAGATTTGAAATTCAAATGCCTTTGAATTTGATTGAAAATCATTCCAGAAAATCGATTTAGAAAAAGAAAAAGAGATAAGAAAAAGAAAAGGGGGCCGACAATTGAGCCCAACAGCAATGACGCAGCCACTAAGCCCACCCGGGTTCCCCCTCTCCCCTTCTCACTCGCAAACGAACCCGCTGAGAGACTGACGCTAGGACCCCACCCCCTCTCTGTTTTATTCGCTGACAGGTAGACCCACTGCCACGTCAAGCTCGTCGTCAATCTCGCGCTGGAGACCTGCTCGCCGTGGCCGTTTCTTTCCCGACGCAAATGCACTTAATTGGCGTTGATTGCTCGCGAGATTCTCGCCCCTGATCCGCCTACTTAACCCCCACCTCTCTGCGACCATTTCCCCTCACTCAGCGCTCCCACATCGCCACCTGGCTGCCCACAATCGCCTTTGCGCCACCGCTGTACCGAGCCACTCCGGCGGACGATTCTGGTAAACTCCGACCGCCCCTCTACCTCTGGTTCATACGAGCGTGACCGCCACATCCTTGTGCATCTGCTAACACGCCAGGTTTGCCTGCTCGTGACCCAGGTCGCCGTCTTCATTCACGCCCGCAACCACCAGAGCCGCCGCTTGACTCCGACGAGCAATAGCGGTAAGAATCGAGCGCCCCTTGCCTCCCCTTTGGTACTGTCTTGTTCGCCAGGCCCCTGCGCATCTCCTAAACCCTCTGGCTTGTGCTAGGTCGACGTAGAGCCTCGGCAACGACCTCGACAACAAGCAACAGACGCCGCCCGCAACTCCGACGAGCTCCAGCAACTATGTCCGTGCGCCCCTTGCCAAGCCGTCGCCAGGTTGAGCATCAGCACATCGTCACGTTTCTGGTAAGCATCTCCGACGACCCTCTGCGTGAGGGCGGTAGCTTTCGGCGCCAGTAGCCACCGCCAGCGCCGCCCCGCTATGGTCGTTTGATCCAGGGCCGTTGGATCTGGATCCAGCGCGCGAGATTAGATCACTTAACGAAGCGGTATAGTTAGATCTGGGCCGTGCAGATTATGTTGATCTAACGGCTCACAGACGTGATCCTGAGCGAAGCGGTACGGGCCAATTAGATTAAGAGGCGTGGCAGCTGTTTGGATTTAAAAATAGGATTTGAATCTATTAGATGTTTTATTTTGTTTTGGCTATAACTTTTGATCCCCACGTTAGAATTTGACAAATTTTATATCAATGGAATCAGGAGAACAAGCCCTTTCTAAATATGCAGTGTGTTTAATGTTTTGCTTTTGTTAAAATGGTTTTATTTGCAGATACTTTTGTAGGGCTAATTTGAGTATATGAATTGTTTAAGAAATGTTTTAGGGTTTAAATAAATGTTGTTTGACAAGTTTTTAACTTGTTTGTGAACCAGTACTGAGCACTTGCTTTGTTGACTTTTAAAAATCATCACATATCATATTGCATGCATTCATATATTTTTTGTTTGTATATGCTTTGTATGTGATTTGTGGCTATGATTCTTTGTGTAGATTTTGGTGCTAGTTATTGTGATTGTGAGGAGTGTAGCTACTCTCCAAACTACCAAGGCAAGTGGTGCTTCATGAATATTTTTATCCCTATGTTTTCTACTAAGCATTAGAAATATTTTTTATATGCCATGTTGGGAAATCCTAGTAGTTGTAGAATTGCTAGGAAATTTCTAAGTTAAGATGCTTATCTATGCCATGCTTAGCCTAGCTAGTAGCAACCAAGGGTTGGTGAAATATACATTCTATGATGAAAATATTTCTAAGTCTTTGGACTTGTGTTTTGCCTAATAAAACAACTAAGTAAATGAAACACCTGGGTGGAATGGAAGGAATGGTTTTTGTTGAGTGGTTACACAAGGCCCATTTCTATGGTTTACCTTGTGTATTTCACTTGTGGAAAGCCACCCAGGAACAAAGAGATTTTAGTGGCCAAATGTTAAGAAGCTTCTAGTGCAGCCACTTGGCAATATGGGCTTTGCCTGGATCACATAGGTTGCTAGAACTTAGCCATTTGGACAGTTGGTGGTAGTGGGATGATAGGTTGGAACGCGTCCATTTGGTCTAAGGGAAGGCTTCTGAAAGGTCCTGTATTGGTGAAAATCAAGTCTGGTGGGGAAAGTGCACAACCTCTGCAGATGGAAGAATCTAAGTACTTAGCCATGTCCCTGGAAAAGGACAACTTGAGCATCAAGGCATGGAAGCTATCAAGAATCTCCTCATCCCAATTTCTAAGTAAAACTTGTGGGTGAACAAGGGTGAAGGACCTCAATGTCTATTGGTGGTTCCTTGGGAAAAGTTTTGACAAAGAAAAACTTAGTGATTTCAACTAATAGGAAAAACCTATTTTGAGCAAAGCAAGCCAAGCTACACTTAGCCAAATTGCATATAGTATCTAGTCCACCTAAATTATACTAAGGTATCACTTGCCAATACTATTCCAATGTATTGACCCACTGTGGCTGTAACTTGTGATGTTGCAGGTTACTCTGATGAGGATTAGGAGTCATGAGTCTACACTCAACATGTTTGCCTGTGGCACATGAAGATGAAGACTTTATTTTATTTACTTAATCAAACTCTTGTACCAGGCCTGTGGCCTTGGAGTTGTAAAGACTATGTTTGTCTCTGGATGACTGTAATAATGACCTTTGTATCTATGTACTTCATCTTAAACTGTGGATGTTAGCATTGATCCAGGGCCTAGCATTGCAATCACAGGGATCCTTTTCCTTTATAGAGGAGGGATCTTACAAATTTTTATGTTTATTTTCACTAGGATCAGATCAGATGATGGATTCGATGGACACAATTCTTGGAGCAATTATATTGGAGTGAAAAGGAGCCAAAAACTATGTAAAATATTTTTGGGAAATATTAATAATACCATAAGAAAACCTGAAGCGAGCAAAGGATACAGTTGAGTTGACGACCAACTATACAGGACGCCGCCTTGTAGTTGGTGCCGCCTCTGCCTCCTCTAATAGTTTCACCCTGTGCAACTGGTTTGGGGAGACGACATACAGAACACCTAGAAATAACCGAAAACCTCACCTCCAGAAGGGATCTAGATGGGAACTTGCCCTAGGGATCCATCTTCTCCCTAAGCAGATCTCGAAGGCCAAGGCATCGATCTCCATCTTCATCAACCGTTGCATCTCCAGCACCACCATCATCTCCATCCATCCCATCTAGATCTTGATGTAATTCTTGCACTGGTTGTGGATTTATACAAGTACTATTTATCGATAATTGTTTCCAGTACCATTGCCATGATGCTCTCTGCCTCCATGTCTAAGTAGATCATTAGTTCTTGGGGAGATGGAGAAACCCTAGTATATGATTGAGATGAAATAGAGATTATTATGTTATACATCATTATATGTATGTGTTAATTGTCTTCATCTTGATGTTGGGAGTTATGCACCTCCTTAATATTTGCCTCTCATGGGGACTCGATGAAGGGGATTACTTGCTAGTAGACGGAGGGATGGTAGCACTTACTATGACTATAAATTCGTTTTCATCCTTTATGTACTAACTTGGGGAATCAAGGAGAACTCATTAAGCCATATCCATGCCGCGGGATAAATCCCTTAATAGAGGGATAATATGATTGATGTCGTTTATCTGCCAGCTGTGGTTATGAAGGATGGTGTGAGCAGTGGTTTTTGCCTCATCATACATATATGGATCTCCTCCCACATCCATGCATATCATGAGAATATTCGTTATAATGGTCTTGACCGCTCAGTCTAAATTGCTAGAGGTGCATCCACCACTCCCTGAGAACGCCTTTCCCCTATTGCAATTTAAATCTTTCTTACATACACAGTTACTACTTTTTGCATTAAGTTTTCCTTTACATTACTTTACTATTCCAACCAACCAAAAACCCAAAAACAATTATACTTTCTTGCATCTGAGAATTATTCCTTAAGTAGTTCGTTTAATTTTAGTTAAAAGAATTTTAGTCTTTCGCCTACTGCTCCCTGTGGGATCGATAATTTTATTTCGAAACTAGCTACAAACGATCTGTGCACTTGTAGTCATCAAGCTATTGATACCTTCAATCCGGATTACGGATGTAGTATAGCTCTTTTTCCCTAGTAGACCTAGGTTTATCGAATCCTCGAGAAACAGAAAGCAAAGAGAGATTACTTAAATGGACCTTCGTGAGTTTTAGAATTCTTATTGCGTTTTCACTAGGCCAAGAGTTTGTGATCTTGTTGTTGTTGATGATGGAGAGAGAGGGCCTAGGGTTTTCGGTTTTCTCCAGTAGTTGTGCAAAAAATCTGATGGGAATAATAGATAATAATAAAGTATACATTTAATTGTTAGAGCAACATAATTATATGTGGGCAGTGCATCCATAATTGTTATCGCCTCCGCAACCGCTTATAGCAATAACCTACTAGTTTCATCCATAGAAGAAAGAGAACAATTGATAAGCATCATGATGTCACCGTTAATACCAAGTAAATTCCTCACATACAGTCGTACTACCCTTTCTGTCACTGGGGTTCCTATCCTGCAGATCAGTCATTACTCACACTCCCTTTACCTGGACCAATCCTCGGGGTCTTGGGTACCTGACAAGTCCTTAGATTGAGGCAATAGAGGGTACTACAATCATCATGTCATACAAACGAATACATGATCCCATCTATGATAAATAAAATGCGCAAAGGCTACATGGCTAGGCCGAAGCCCTTATCCCAAGGAGAATTACTCACACATAGAGATGAAATCGACAATCGTAAACATCGCAATAGAGATCATAAGGTTTGATAGAAAATAGTCTTAAAATGTCGCCAATTGGAGATGAGATCTACTATTACAAGTGGTGGAAGATGGCTATGGTGGTGGAGAATGGTTTAGAGGTTTAAATCTAGATCTATTCCTCCGGCGTGGCGGCTCTGGTGGAAGG
The DNA here is from genome assembly GCA_023614405.1 of Avena insularis. Classification (NCBI taxonomy): domain Eukaryota; kingdom Viridiplantae; phylum Streptophyta; class Magnoliopsida; order Poales; family Poaceae; genus Avena; species Avena insularis. The sequence goes on along the minus strand of CM042685.1, from coordinate 53,952,496 downwards.
GAGAGTTGAGGTCGAAAAGAAGTGTTTTTTACCGTCGCCCGAAGCTTCTTTATATAGGGGTCCCTTCACGAAATTTGTTCTGTTTGACCTAATAAATTCGGTGCAAACTATATGGCCGCAACTATACAGCGGCGGACCGTATAGTTGGTCGTTAAGCTTGCAGTAATGGCTTCACGGCTCCTGGTTTCTTTGACGTGTTGGAAATCTCGTATCTTTAGCATTTATGTAGTGATTCCCATCATCATACGTCATTATCTACGCAGGGAAAAATAACAAGAAAGGATTGCATACTCCTTTGATCATTAGGCATTAGTGGCAGGTTTTTGAGAGATATTTCATCAAATATATGAATCATATCTAGTTTAAATGCGGACATGGATGGCTATATTTCACAGCCATCAAGTGGAACCAAACATGAGAGGTATGCCTTATGACTCCCCACTTTTGAAGTTTGAGAAACCCATGCTAGTTAGTAGTAATGTTGAGATGTTATATCAGTGGAGTGAGTCTCTATATTGTAGTAAAATTTTGTTTGCATGGGTATTTAACTTGGTACGTTTTGTTCCAGCTCTTGTAATTAACCAAAGTCTTACCTAAAAATTGCTAAACAATAAAAAGTCTCACAAATTGAAAACTTTATGTTGTAGTGTTTAGTCTTTAAAGCTTATTCCTAGAGACACTCGACACCATAGAAAATAATGATTGACTTGATAGATATCTTCGAAAAGATTTGTTCAATTGAATTAATGTTTAGCGGTTTTTGTGAGCATGCCAAAGTTTGACTTGTAAATCATAAGATTGATATAGCTTTATGCGTATCAAACTTCATGGGATGACAACAACTCCGCTAGCCTACGAACAATCTTCATGGAGGAAACTCCAAGATTTTGGTTATGAGTTGATTAAACATATGTAGCAGCAATGCTATAATGTGTAAGATTCTTGGCACTCCCGGGTAGCTATAACATGATGGAATCACTCCTCTGGCTGATATGAGTAATCATTATGCAAAAGGAACAAAAACCTTAGTGATGCCATGAGTGTCCATCACAACCCGATAAACTAATGAAATTTTTTGGCATGCTCTCAATTACTTAAGAACTGAAATTCTTGAAGGACAATGAATAGAAAAGTAGTGCTTGAAAAGTCTTGATTTATTGATGTGGGAGAATTGAGATACTTTAGTATATATGCTTTTCATTACAAACTCTCACACTATTAATTCTACATGATTACATTTTATTGTTCAAAGGCAAGCTTATGAGTTGATTACATGACATGGAGTAAAGTTTACTCTTTTGAATCATCCATGCTTACAATAATTTTGCTGCGCTATAAGGATTCATGAAACCCGTATGATATGCTTGCCATTACTCTATCTATGATGAAGTTTTTGTTGGGCCACGTAGAGATAAAACAAAACTTTTTCCTCTAACATGGTGATCTCAAGATCTAGCTGAGGTAGAAGACCACGAAAATTACCACTAGACGCGTAGTTGCGAATTACTGATGAAGCGCGTCAGTTGAATGCAGTGCAGTCCTCAAGATCTGATCCGATCGTCCTGGTGCTGGCCGTACAGCACCTCTGCTGGTATCCACACATACAAGGGCGAGCACCGGCGACGAACTGCTAGGTTCGTAACGACGGTTGGACTACTATGGAGCTAGGGTTTCCAACGCATGGAATTACCTAACTGTTCACCCTTTTGGGTTTCTACACCCCACTATATATAGGGAGTGAAAGTGGGCTCCACTCACTCGTGGCCCATTCACTAAAGCCCATATTAGTCACCGTGAGTCCGACTCACTGACTCAGTCCAAAATCCGGCTCGGGTCCAACCCAACCAGATTTCCGGTTCAGATCCAATCCGAACTTGCTCCTGCTCTTAAGTGTGTGACCCCGCGAGTCATGGTAACTTGGACACGATTGGAGTCCGAATCTCAATCGATCAGTCGGTAGTGGCTCCTAGCAGAACGTGCTTACTCCCAAGTACCAAAGAGTCATGACGACATGCCTTTCCAGTATGACTTGCATCTGAGTCCCTTTTGCCTCACGATATACCTTGTTAAACTATAGGCGAATAAATGTCATCCCATAAATAGTCTGACTCTCTTCTCGATCCGAGATAAGTGATTCATCCGACTAACTCATAGTCGACCGCCTCGGATAATACTTAACCGAGTCGTGCATGTACATGCTTTCTGAATCATATCATACGAGAGGGCCTGGAGAATTTATCTCCAACAGGAGGGGCAAAATCCCATCTTGGTTATTCACATCACACAGCTTGATTCTTAGTCGACCCGCACTCCGCCTTTATAATTACCCAGTTATGGATCAGCGTTTGACAAAACCTAAGTCGGTGATCCTCAACTCGAACTATGCAACAACCTTAGGTCTAAGGATTACATTGATTGAGATACACAAATGACAACTTGTTTGTTGTACCTCAATATGGGTCAATCCGACTCGCCAAACTCTTTAGTTGAATCTGTGTAAGTCAGAATAACATCTCCGTGCCCAGGACAAGGGGAACCGAGTCATCAGCCGACTTTCAGATTGCTCTATGGGCCTGTTTGTTTGGGATGTGGCCGCTAGTGAGAAAGTCTTCTGTGCTTGCAGAAAGCTACTTCTCTGAATTTGACTGTTAGCAACTTGATTGGCTGTATGATAAGAAATTTTGTCTAATATTCCTGTAATTCATATAACATGTATACTTCACTGTTGAAGTGCATGAACGCATCACGAACGCACCCACTGCATCGTGCGCCAGTAGGTCACGCTGCAGCGCCCACCACTTGACGACGAGACCCTAGCCTTGGACCGGTCCAGGAAGCCCTCCGGGAGGAGCGCGTCGAGGTCCATCTCTGGCGTATTCTCAAACTTCTTCATCGGGTCGTCGCTGGGCGGGCTCCGCACGACCCATAAAATCTCTTGCGACTCACCTCCAGGCCGACGGCTATCTCCCTGATCTGCTTCACGCCAAAGACGTCGAGGCTCCCGAAGTAGAGGAATACCACACTGTCCATGGGCTACGCGTCCAGCCAGGCGAGGCACCCTTCGCCGTGCGTCATGCCCACCTCCTCCGACTTGATCAGCGGCCCGATGGTATAGATCGGAGGCGTGGGGAGACCCGGAGGCTTGCATATCCCGACACCAATCACGTCGATGGCGTGAGGCTCGAGTGAACAGGAGGTGAATGAGCGGCTTGAGTGTGTGTGACGCAGGAAACAAGGAGATCCCCGGCACGTGCACGAGCTCTTAGCCCAAGCCCCGGAAGCTCGTCGTGGTCTGGGTGTGCAACACTGGGAGATACAGGAAAACGCAGAGAGCCTCGGCGACGGACATGAAGAAGCAGTACCCAGGGATGCCGAGCACCGCGACCACATCGAGGGTGACACTGCAGAAGAAGTCCACCACGAGGACGGTGGGGGAGGCCGCGGCGAGGAAGTCACAGAGGTGGGGGTTGGACACGCAGCGACCTCAAAGGTTATCACCTCGGGGTGGTCGGACTGGTTGGGAGGGAACCTATGGATGCTCCCCTCATGTCGGTGTCCTTGAATGGCAGCTTGGCGATGAGTATGGTGATGGCGAGGCCGCAGGTTGCGAAGAGCTTGCCGAGCTCGATCATGGAGATGAGGTGGACCATGCCAGGCGAGGGGTACAGCTGCAGAAGGGAGAAAGCGGAGGTGGTGGCGGAAGCGTTGACGGTGGGGAGGAGTCTCGAGGTCGGGTCTGGTGGTGAGGACGGACGGGTCGGGTGGGAGAGATAAGGTTTTTTTAATAACTACCGAACGAATTTTGCTGGGGTTCGTCGCACGCGCAGAGTGGCATTCGGCTTGTAATTTTGACAAAGCATATGTGCAAAAGAAAATGAACGGGAGGTTGCTCCTCGGGAAGCCGCGGAAACACCCTGGGACGTGCTTGATGGGATTGCCTGTTTTAGCAGCCACTTCGGCCGAAGCCCACCGCACAGCTGTGCCGTTTGGCCTAATTTTTTGGCTTTTCCCAGTGGAAAGCAACCAAAATCCCAAACAAACAACCCCTAAGTTGTGTGTCCAGCATAACCTCGATGACCAAGCATATTTAGTACAAACAACATGAATTCATAGTTCCACAACTGAATCACATATTCAATGATACATATCAGATGTTCATACAAGGACAACTTAATATCTTTATGAATACAATGGGAAATATCATCATACATGATTGCCTCTAGGGCATATTCCCAACAGTCTCCCACTTGCAAAAGAGTCAATCTTCCGACATCACATGTCTAGGCATCTAATGCACATAGCTCTTAGGTGCGCCTCATACTTTGGCTGTGGTAGTGGCTTTGTCAACGGATCTGCAATATTTGCATCTGTGTGTACCTTGCATAACTTGATATCACCCTGATCCACGAACTGGCGAATCAGGTGGTACCGCATGAGTATGTGCTTGTTCTTCTGCTATTGTCTAGGTTTCTTGGATTGTGCAATAGCACCATTTTTGTCACAATACACGTCTAATGGATCGACGAGCCCTGAACCACACCAAGATCCATGAGGAAATTCCTCATCCAAACAGCTTCCTTTGCTGCCTCCGAGGCGACAATATACTCATCCTCTGTTGTTGATGAAGACAGGGTCTCTTTCTTGGAACTCTTCCAGCTCATAGCCCCTCCGTTTATAACAAACACATACCCGTATTGAATGTACCTAAACTAATAAATGTGCAAAGCTCATTTTGAATGTAATGAAAACAAGTAGTCATGCATATCAGGCATGGCAATAGTTAGATGGAGCATGATATGATAGGAAAATGACACTATTTATATAGCTAAAAAGTTTTGTATTATCATATCCATCAGGGCGCGCAGATGAGATCTGGCGAGTTGTGTGCTAGGTTATGAGGTGAGATCCTCCTCGTCATGCCCTCATGTCCTTTATATGGGGATTCCAGGTCTTGGGGTAGGTCGATTCGGTTACGTATTAGGGTTTTACCCTTTGAATTTCTATCTAAAGCTAGTTGTGTTCTCCAAGGAGTCACATCCTTCATGGGCCTGGGTCACCTGAATCCTTCCTGGGCTTCGTCATTAGGAGTGGATAATCGCATGGGCTTCTACCAAGCCAGACCGGTAGGCCAACATCAGGCACCCGTAGGGCATACCCATGTCACCAAGCCTCCCTCTTGCATGGCTCCAACTGCCTCCACTCGATTTGGCCGGAGCTAGGGTTTGAGGTGGACATGGAGATGGCCATGGACATGGCCATGGTGAAGAAGAGAGGTGTTCCTGGGTGAGCTAGATCTCGATCTGGGCTAGGGTAGTTGAGGAGATAAGGAAGAGAGGGAGAGATCACATAGGGGTTTGGTGGCTTTTTAAAAACTGGTAAAATAGGGAGGAGTTGATGCTTCGGTGGTCTAGGTTTTCCCTCCTCCTTCATTCACTTGTCCTTTAGCCTAAAGAGGGATGGAGAGGAACCAGAGAGAGGAGGAGATCGTGGTGGGGTGGTGGTTGACCATCTTTCTTGGAAAGAAAAGGGGGATGGGTGATGTGTCTTCATACCAACCATATGTGCCATGGCAAGGCACATGTGGGGTGGTGGCCACGGGTAGATATGAGATTAGGGCTAGGTGGTGGGGTAGTTTAGGTCTGGTAGATTAGTTTAGATTGATTTTATCATTTCAGACCATAACTCTAAATGATTTTGAATTGATTCAAAAAACCAAGTAAAACAATACATAGAAGAAGATAGAAATTGTGGTGCCATGTTTGCATGTGCCATGCATGCACCTAGCTAGTTGTGACAAGAACTAGATATTTTAAATGGGCATGGTTTGAGTGGAGGTTGCGAAGACATGTGTGTGTACCTTCAAATATGCTACCTTCAAATATCTTTCTAGAATCTAGAAGCCACTAAGTAAACTTTTGATAGACAACTTTGATAAAGAAATAAAATACTAAGCTTGCAAGTAAAACTAGGATGGTGTGTCATCACGGGTGTAAGCTTTCTAGGTCAACTTGTATAGTAAGGCTTGCAAGATTGCAAGTATAGGCTTGCCTTGTGAAGAGCAGTGGTTGAAGTTTTCCTCAGTTTCTTCCTCGTAGTATCCTCCTTCCTCCTCGTATCCTTGGTTAGTACTATCATCTATAAATAAATACTAGGTACACAATCACCACACAATTCTTAACTACTCTATTTAGAACACAAAGGTTCACACTAGATGATCTAGCATCATCACTAACATTACAACCATTAAGGTAAATAGTTTTATTTTCTTGGTTTTGGAAAAGTAATTTCTACTCATTGAAAAACTACTTAAGATTTAATATTCTCCAACTAAAACATGGGATCATGTTGACACATGTCATCACCACACATTTTAGTACATGGGAATGTGATTTAAGGTGGTGAAACAATTTAATAAGGTTTAACCTTTTTATTTTAATTAAATAAAATGACTAGAATGGCCTATGGGGCATTATTTTATTACTTGATCATTATTTCTGCAAGTAACCCTATATATTTTTATATATTCTTAAAGGTATGGTTAAATGTGATTTTTGAGAGTTGGAATCAACTCAAAAGCTTTTATGGTTGAATTTTGAAAAATGTTTGATTGCTGAAAAGCTTCTGCTTTGTTATTTTTACTATAAGTGATCTACAAATCCAATTGATTTGAATCCAACGGGCTTGGATTAAGCACTCCAGATCCTTTCTAACAAAATTGGTTTCATGCATTTTGGTTCAGTGAATCGAGCTGGGTTGATTTTCGAATCTAGGTACATAACTGGTTTTGAAACTAAATGAATAAACCTAAGTTTGAATTGATGGATCGTGCGGAAGGTTTAACTAGGCCGGCCCACTACGCACAGCGCTCGTGCGGGCTGGTTAAGTGAACGACCCCACTCGTTAGTGAGACAGCGAGTGGCGAAGCGGTATGGGTGAATCTAGACCGTGCGATCTAACTCTAATCCGACGGTCGTGGTTCATTGTTCACGCCTGAACAGGACGCGGCGAGGTCGAATCCTAGCGCGGCCAGTGGGGGTCAGTGAGGGCCCACCGGGGCTCCGGCGATGGTCGGCGATGGGGGCGAATGACGAAGCCGAGGACGACATTCCTCCAGGTACCGGCAACTTCTCCTGGGGCGGCTCCAATCGACGGCGCCTCTCCTCCTCTACAAGGCCAGCTGTTGCTCGCCTTGATCCGGGGGTGAGTGGGTGTGATCAGTGAGATGTGGGGAGTGAGCTGGTGTGCTCAAATCGAACGGGGGTGGCCTCCTTTTATAGTGCCTGAAGGGGACCGACGGGCGCAGGCTGGGCTCGTCGTGGTCGTCATCACATCGTGCTAATGGCATGGGCGAGGATAGGGGCGGTGCGTTGCCACCTAGCGAATCTCAATGGCTTGATGGCGAGGCGTGGGGTGGCACGGAACGGTCGGAACGTCACGGCGCTCTGAGCGGGTCCGACGGCAGTTTTAATGGCGCACAGCGTCTACGGTCCGCGCGGCGGCGAGCAGGCATGTCCGCGGTGTTGCTGGGGCGCTGGCGACCACGCACGCATGCGGCGAGGGCGGCGCGTGGTCTGTGGGCTCGTGTCGTTGATGGCGCACTAGCGCGCTCTCGGCACGCACGCAGAGAAACTGGACGCGAGATTTTCGTGTGGTCCAGTGGCTGGCAAGGCTCGAGCATTGGACATGGGGTGGTGGTGGACGGTGGTTAGTGCTCCAGACAAGGTTGGCGAAGCTAGAGCTTCTATTAGCTCGCTGGCGACATGGGGTGGCAACGGTGCTCTCGGTATGGTCACCATTGATGGCTATGCATGCTCACATTGGTGCTAAGGCTAGTCAAATTAGTTTGATCATCTAATGAGAGTGTAGAGTGAGCTAGAGAGGGGACAAGGTTGGCCAAAATTACTGCTACTAATAGTGTTTGATGTTTGTTTGTTTGCTGAAAACAAGGTGTCTGATGAAATGGCCGAAAGAAATTCAAATTTAAATTTTGGATTAAACTTGGTGGATGTGTTTGTTACATACTAGGGAGTCTCTGGTTGGTGGGATTGGTCAAGGGGCACCGGTTTGGTTAGGTTTTGAAAATGTGTGATCTTCCCATATGTTATAAATTCAATTTTAAGTCATTTGAATCTAGTTGCCAATTGTTTCTGCAAGTTTGAAAGGTGGGCTTTGATTCACTTTTACTTGGTCTTGCAAGGGGTGAAAATAAATTGAAAAGTTTCTGTTTGAAATCTTGGACTAGAAACACTCAAAGTGGCCTAGTTATCAAGATTGGCAAAAATGACCATTTGCTTTATTTGTTTTGTTTTTTATTTTCTCTTGATTTGTTTCTGCTTGGAAATGTTTTAAATGATGTTGTTTTCACCTTTAAACCATTTCTTGCTATTTAGATCAATCACACAAGTCCATTTATGCATTCATACAATCATCACATACACACATGCATTCATATGGTTTTTATTTAATCAAAGTTTTTGTTACCCTAAGTTTTAGTGATTAGAATTTGATAATGATGCTCAACATTTTTGGGATGTTACAAAGTGCTACAGATGCAGCACCTCCGAGGTATCCACATGTGCAGGGTGGAAGCGTCAGACGTCGGACTTCTAGGTCCGTGCGTGCATCAGAGGCGTGATGAGTGGCGGCTAGGTGGAATCCTCAACCCTGTTTAGCTTGCCCCACCTCACTTAAATAGGCGTCCCTAGTGGGCTTCTACATTAGAAGCCCATTAGTAGCCTAAGCCTGGTCTAATTTGGATCCAATCCTCATTAGGCTTCCAGCCCCTTAAGTATGTGACCCTATAGGTTCATATACATATAGACATGACACAAATACACATACAAAACACATACAAAAATCATTCAGACGAACCATCACAAGGTTTAGTACATGTCTTTCCCTTTGCCTCACGATATTTGGTCTAGCTTAAAGCTGACCTCCCTTTCTAGATACTGTGATTCGGAATCCCTTTACTTGGTTAACTCTTAACCATATGTAGCACAGCCATGCATTTCTGGATCCGATCACTCGAGGGGCCCAGAGATATCTCTCTCAAGTAGAGAGGGGCAAATCCCATCTTGATTGACCAATGCCTTGCAGCATGCTTCAGGACAAACCCAAAAGCTACCTTTATAACTACCCAGTTACGAAGTAGTGTCTGATAGTTGGTAGGATAATTACCTTTATAACTACCTAGTTACTTAAGGATAATTCCTAATCCAAACAGCTTCCTTTACAGCCTCCGAGGCAGCAATATATTCAGCATATGTTGAAGAGGAGGTCACCGTATCTTGCTTGGAACTTTTCTAGCTCACAGCACCACTATTCATGGCAAACACATAACCTGATTGCGATTTGGAGTCATCTGAGACGTTAAAGTAACTCGCATCTGTGTAACCCTTGACACTGAGTTCATCCTCACCTCCATAAACTAGGAACATATCCTTAGTTCTTTTCAAGTACTTAAGGATATTCTTTACCGCTGTCTAGTGACTTTCACCTGGATGAGCCTGGTATCTGCTCGTAACACTTAGAGCATATGAAACATCTGGGCGAGTACATATCATTGCATACATGATGGATCCAATAGCCGAAGCATATTGAACCCTTCTCAAGGACTCACGCTCATCAGTAGTCGAAGGACACTAAGTCTTGTTGAGTTTAATGCCATGACACATGAACAAGAACCCCTTCTTAGCCTCTTCCATGATGAACCGTTTCAAATACTTTGTCAATGTATGTACTCTGGCTAAATCCAATTATCCTCCTTGATCTATCTCTATAGATCTTAATACCTAGAATATATGCCGCTTCTCCTAAGTCCTTTATAAAAAAAACTATTTTTCAATGAGGTCTTAATAAACTCGAGCATAAGAATGTCATTTCCAATCATCAATATGTCATCTACATATAAGATTAGAAATATGAGCGCTCTCCCACTTTCCTTCTTGTAAACACAAGGTTCTTGTTCATTTTTTATGAACCCAAACTCCTTTACAACTTCATATGAGCCGTTAGATCGTGATCCAGTGGACGCGATAGATTGACTTAACCGAAGGGGTACGTGTGATCTGTGACGTGCGATTAAGTGAGCTCCTGCGGTCAGAACAGCTCGATCCAAACGAAACGGTACCGGCCAATAAGATAGAGCCACATGGCCAGTCTGTTTGAATAAAACCAGAAAATGATATATTTGATTTGCAAACTTGTAAAATTTATAACTTTAATTCTACACGTCCAAATTTTGGAAATTTTATATCAATGGAATCAGTAGAACAAGTACTTTGCAACCATGCACTTTGTTTAATGTTTTGCTTCTGTAAAATTGGTTGAATTTGCAGAAACATGTCTAGGCTTATTATGAATATAAAAATTGTTCTAGATATAATTTTAATGTGAAATCTTTGCAAAATGCTTTGTTGTGAACCTACTGACCCTAGGAACCAACTTATGGATTTAAAAATGTATTTTGTGAAGTTAAGGAGTAAATATTTGAGTTAGCACATTTCTAGTCAGATAAAAATATTGATTTTGTTTTAGAAATGATTTTTGAGTAAAACCTTTGGGAAATGATTTGATTCATACCTTCTGACCCTAAACACCAAGTTTTGAGAATTAAAATATATTTTATGAACTCTTTAAAGAATATTGCTTTGATAAAAGCATTTTCAACCACATAAAATATTGATTTGATTTAAAAATGGTTTATAGATAATGTTTATAGCCTAGTAGAAACCACTTTTGCAAATAAAACTATCTTTTGCATGCTTGCATGCATAACCTTGTTTTTGTTATTTTATGTGTGACAAATGTTTTGAATGCTAGTTGAATTTGTGTTTGCTTGATTGATTTGTAGTGAAGTTAGAAGAGTGTGATATTTGCAAATAAAGAATTGAACCAACATTCTCTACTAAAAAGGCAAGTGACACTATCATCCATGTCCTACTATTTTCATTACACTTAGTGGATTTTTGAAACATGCATGATAAGGACTACTATATTTTAGGCTATGCTAAAATCCTATTAGGATATCATTATATCTCCCTTAGTGGAAACAATGTAGTTGTAGTATGCTTAGCCCTGCTATATTTTGGGATGGGATACACGTTATGATTATATGAAGAGTTGAAAAGATATATGTTTTATATAATAAAACAAGTACTCAATGAACCACCTGGGTGGACAAGGATACTCAAGTTTTGGACAAGGTGGCAACAAAAGGAACCATGTTTATATGGCCATCTCTTTTTGTATGTGCACTAGAAGAAAACCACCCAGGGACTTAGAGATTGAACATGTTTTTCGTACAGTGGCTTCCGTATGTGACCACATGCTAAATGGGCTCTGGCTTAGTCAACTACATAGTGGAAGACCCATGCATTGGCATCTTCAGGTTAACTAGAATTGTGTAAGGGAACTTGAAACCCTACATTGGTGCCTGGATGACAAGCTAGCATTGTGTATTGGGAGGACTTCTATGGAAAGACTTTGTCACATTCTCAATCTGCCAGTACTCCATCTTGGTGAGTACTTATCCAGCGGCCACCGGTGGCATCAAGATGATATTGTGTCATGTGGGTAAAGTGTACAACTTCTGCAGAAGATCAAATTATAAGTACTTAGCCGTGTCCCCGGTTATGGACAATACTGAGCAACTAAGGCCTGAAGCTATGGAAGTTCTCGACATTCCAATTTCTCAAAGTAAAACTTGATGGTGACAACAAGGGATTTGAAGCACTTGGAGATTTCCAAGAAGTTCAGAAAGATTTGATAAAGATCAAAAACTATTTTGAAAAGATAGGATAAAACTATATTGCTTTCTGCAAAAGAGCCTAAACCCTACTTAGTCAAATATGCATGTAAATGATAGGATCCCCTTACCTCTACATAATAGTGAAACTTGCCAATACAATTCAAATGTATTGACCCTTGTGGCTGCAACTTATTATGTTGCATGTTTTTTTGATGTAGTGAAGTTTATTGAATAGGATTACAAGTCTACAACCAACATGGCTGCATGTGGCACTTTGAAGATGAAGGACTCCATGCTATAGTTATTTCTACTCCAATGTAATGAGATAGCCAAATGAGCTATGTAAGATGTAATGATTTATTTTATTCCTGGTTATAAAGTTGTATTATGACCTTTGTTTCTTGATATTACATCTTAACTGTGGATGCTAGCTATTGATCCAGGGACTAGCATTGTAAACACAGGGATCTCTACCGTATTAAAGGTTGGGAACCTTACATTTTTAGTTTTCGCAAACCAACACATTTAGAAACAACTTTCAATGATGTAACCTAGCCCGCGTTCATCATAGCATGACTAAGCACATCTACCAACGGTGGCTCAACTACAGGAAAGCCCTACCACATAATGGGACATAGCATAGCGATAGTAATATCCTACACATGCATATACAAAATACACGACAATGCATTGAAAATAGTAGGACAACATCATGAACAAGGTAGCTTCTACTTGTCTTGATAGTTGGTGAAGTCGTTCAAGCACTCGTAGCAATCACACACTCTGCACTCCTTGCAATCTATCGATCAAACAATTGCATACAACATAAACAACCATACAACCATAAACAAATGCACAAATGCATGCATGCCAATTCAATATGCCATAATGGTTGCATTTAGTTCTCTAAACATTACTGAAGTATATGATGCATGCAAGAGATTGATTAATGCAATGGTTTTTTTGTTATTAATAATTACTTGCCATTATTGGTTTTTTAACAGATCTATTGTAACTTCTGTTCTCATTGTCAATTAAATTTGGATATAAAGTGTACTAGGTAGAGCGCATTAATACGAACCAGTAGGCGTTGGATTCACCCTAATCAGAGTTAAAAACCTTTTATTATGATTCAAATAGTGTTTAATGGGTTTTAAATAATTTAAATAGTTTATGTTGTCTAAAAATCAAGCTATAATCAGATATGTAATCCCCACGGGGTTGTGATTCCAGAGACATATTATTTGTAATTTTCTGAACGTTATTTATTTTCTTATGAATTTATTACTCTAAATAAGCCATTAAACCATTTATTTAGTTACTACAAAACCTTACAGTATTTGACTTAACCATTTGCATATTGATGATCTACACACAATTGTGAATCCATAGGTATATTATTTGTGATTTTTGGACCAGTAGATATTTTACCATGAATTTATTAACCTAAAAGACCATTAAAACTAATTACATTATTACAGTAAACACGTACTGTAAAAGTTAGATCCAACTAGATATTTTACCATGACTTAACCTTGAATCTATTGATATATTATATGCTATTTTTGGACCTATCAATCTTTTATTATGAATTTTACAAATTTATACAATTTTCTGCAATTTTAATTCAATTTCAAATTCACAGGGAATATTCCCTGGGAATATTCTTCTCTGACTGGGCGCAGGAGCTGACCTGGCGCTGGCGCGGCAGGCTGACGAGGAGGGTGACGTGGCGTGTTTTGGTTCGTCGATACCGGTTCATCGAGTTGATCTAATCTGGGCCATCGGAGGGGAATCCAGCGGCTCGGAACGAATCCTTCCGCGTGGGCCGGCCTAGGCGACGGCGAGCGGCGGTGGACGGCTCGGTGGTGATCTTGGGCGGCACTCCGGCGAGTTCTAGGCGAGGGGAGGTGGCGGACAAGGACCGGGCGAGGAAGACGAGTTCATCGGTGAGAACGCCGTCGCGGTTTGCTTCCCGAGGTGGCGTCGGCGTGCGGATGGAGACGTGCGATGGAGATAGTGCTCCGGCGAGCAATCGCGACCTCTCCCGTGGTCCTGCGATGGGGAAAACGGCGTGAGGCGACAGAGTCGAGCACTGGGAAGAGGATAAGGGGAGAAAGAGGCGACAGGGTGCTTCATAACCTCCTGTGTCAAGCTCGTCAGCGAGCTCCGATGGCGGCGGATCGGGAAGCTTCGGGCGGCTCTAGGGTTTGCCGTTTTTCAAAAAAAACGAGACGAGGGGGTGCGGGTTTTATATAGGAGGGGCTGCGTGTAGAGGGGAAAGAGATCGGCACCGAAATCGTCGGGATTTCGTAATTTCGTTTCGGTTGTTGAGGCCGTGATGAACATGGGTTCATCCGGAGGAAGGGGATGACGGCGTGGGGTCCACACGGCGGTGGCGTGGTGTAGGCTGACGGGCGGGCCCCACAATGAGAAAAAAATGGGAGGAGAGGGTGCTCCGCGGACCGCGGGTTGCTGCTGGGCTGCTGGGCCGCTGTTGCGCGCTGCGTGGGGAGGTGGGGTGAGCGGCACGTAGGGAGGAGAGGAGAGGTGGGTTGGGGCAGGTGGGCTCGTGGGCTGGGCCGGGGTGGCTCGGCCGATGGGGGTAGGTTAGTTTTTTTCTTTTTATTCTTTTCTGTTTTAGTAATTCTATTGTATATTTTTATTTATAACTACAAATGAAATGATTTTTGTCTTCAAATTTTTCTAAAATCATTTAGATCACATTAGGATCATATTTGCAATCTTTTTACTATTTTGCAAGTAGTGGATTTATAAATCCTTTCATATTCATTTGTAGGTGCATTTTGGTGATTCAAAATAGGGCTTCAATATAGTGTTTTGCAATTCAAACTTTCATGAATGTAATGCAATGCTTATGAATGACCTGCAAATGCATTTTTTTCTAGTCCCAATTTTCAAAATCTTGGGATGTGACAGACTAACCCCCTTAAGATGAATCTCGTCCCGAGATTCAGAATGGCTAGCAAGGTTATGGGTGTTGTTGTCGAGGCAAACCCCCTTAAGAAAATTGAACTTGGCATCTCCAATATCCAATACTTAATTGTGGAATCTTGTGCTAGCTATCAATCCTTTCTAGTGGGTCCTCTTCAACAAATCTTCTAAGTAACTTCATATGTAACTATTCTTATCCATGAATGCCTCAATATGAATGAACATGATGCACCAGTATTGAAAACATTACGAGCGTGATGCATAAATTAAGGAGAACTTACTAGTCACACGGCATGGCTTATTGAGTGCTTTCCCCATGCTCATATGGTTCACAGTTGCCTTTGGAGGTGAATCCGTCTTGGCTCCAGCTTCACTCTTCTTCTCCGGGCAGTTATCAGCATAGTGTCCCTTCTGGTTGCACTTGAAGCATATCACTTGGCTAATATCCTTCTTCTGATGGTGGTGGTTATGTCCATTGTTGCCTCCAGAATTGTGTCCATTGCCTCCATGCTTGTGATGTCCAGAATTCCCATTACCATCATGGTAGGTACGCTTATGGTGTGATCCCGAGTTATGATCATTGTTCTTCCTCTTGCATCTTTCCACTTGCTTGTGTTTTCCCTCAAGAATTCTGGCCTTGTCCATCAGTTCTTGGAAAGTGGGGCAATCGACCACTAACAGCTGTACCGAGATCTCATCACTGAGGCCATCCAGGAACCACTCTCTCCTTTTGGCATCAGTGTCAACATCCTCAGGTGCATAACGAGACAGGTTGTTGAACTCCTTGATATACTCAGCCACGGTGCGGTTGGTTTGGCGCAGGTTGCGAAATTCCTTCCTCTTCAGGATCAGAACTCCTGAAGATACGTGGTTGGTCCTAAAACCTTCCTCAAACATTGCCCAAGTCACAGTGTCCAGTGGGTGGGTGATCTGAAAAGTATCCCACCAAGAAGCAGCTAGTCCCTCTAGTAGGTGAGCAGCAAATCTCACCTTCTCAGCATCACTGCATCCAACAGTCACTAAATCTTTGTTGACCGAGCGCAACCAGTCAAGAGCAATCATAGGTTCAAGTGCAGTGGAGAACTTAGCTGGCCTCAGTTTCAGAAACCTGGTGAGAGCATCCTCCTGGGGCTGGCTGTTCCCATTGTTATTGTTGTTGTTGTTGTTGTTGTTGTTCTGTGCAGCCATGAATTGAGTCATCACCTACGCTAGCTGCGCCTGGGCTGCCATCAGCTGCTCCATCTCAGTGGGTTGGCAGCGGGGTGGCATCTGTTGGGATAGCATAGATAAGTTATAGATAGAAAGACTAGAGAAGTAATATTACCCATAACTATGTGAAGCAAACATTTGGCACACAAGCAAACAATCATTGCAATTAACACTCAAACCAGAGTAGTTTCATTTATGTTCCAGAAGTTTTGTTTTAGTGGCATATCATCCACAAAATAGTTTCCATTGACTAATATTCATTTGGGGGGTGAACCTATAATCATAAAAGCAATGGACAGAATCTGTCCTGAAACTACAGCAGCGTTCACGAATTTTTCTGGGCACCTTAAACTTAACAGAAATTTTAGCCAATTTTTGTACATATAGTACAGAAAGTTTCGCACCAAATCCTATTTTTTCATATATTTCCTAGTTACCAAGTAAATATGAAAAATCGTAAAGTACAGCTTGTTCAGCAGAAAACTGCAGCAAAACTATCACGAATTTCTAATTAAAACCTTTATTAACATATTATAAAATCTCTCAAAAATATTATGTAACTTTAAGGTATCAAATATCACAACCTAAACATAATAAATCAACTATCAAACAAGTTCTTACAACGATCGATTGCTATATCCAAACGAGATCATATCAAACTATATGGTGGTCATCATCTAACTATTCTTTAATCTTGCACAAGTGTTCATCTACAAGTTTGAAAAAGATGAGATTAGAAAAGATAGATGTAGGATTACAAGAATCTAATAAGTATAAAATTATGAGTTCGTTGCTAGGGAGAGCCTTCCTTATATATCATAAAAGAGAAGAGTATGAGAATTGAAATGATAAGAGATACTAGAAAGAAGTGTAAGAAGAGAATAGATAGAATCAAATAGGGTGTATAATTTCATATGGCTTTCCTATTCCAAACCTAGGTCACGATCCCCATCTTGTAACACTACGGTTCTGAAAAGACCGTAGCTTCTATTTGACATGCCAATCCCTGGATCGGTTCATTGGCCCACAATAGAATAAGATGAATAACATAGCAAAATATCCGTGTATCATAAATAACGGAGATCCAGAGTATCATTATTACAATAAAAGCTTAGCTCAGGGCTAGCTCAAATTATTCAAGTAGCAACATAAATAAAGCAAATCCTCCATTCTTCAAATTGCCCACAAGTGAACAAGTGCCGAGTGGAGTACCGTGGCCTAAATCGATTACTTAGAATCGGAATATCCTGCAACATGAAATGTAGCAGCCCCGGAGGGTCAATACATGGAATGTATGGCAAGTAGAGCTATTAAAGGAGACAATAGTGCTAACATCTACATGCATAATTCGAAAGTGGAGTTGTGGCTAGCTTGCATTTGCAAATACCTTTGTCCTACTTTCTCAAACAGTTTTTGATTTTCTTTGGAAAGAACCCAATTAAGTTAACCCCACAACATTAAAGTAATTATGAAATTAGAATGAGCGAGAAACATGTCATGGACTCAATATCAAGCAACTCAGATGTCCATAATCGGGGACACGGCTAATCGATTAGATTGTACACCCTGCAGGGGTTAGTACACTTTACCCATGTGACTTGGCCAGCCCAGCTCGTACCATCACTCTCATTTTGGGTGATGATAGGGAGAAGTCCAAGAAGGGACCGTTCGGGAAGTAGCTCCCCAAACCCGACACGCACCGGTCCAACCTACCAAAATTCTACATCTCTGGATAGGTGGGTTCGAGTTACCACAACCTACTGAGTCCAACCAACTGCCCATTCCATTATTGGCACATGGTTGTACATGTAAGCTACAAAATAAAGAAGCCAATCATTTTATCTTGATACCTGGGTGCCTTTCCACAATGATACCACCAAAATTTATCAATCCCATCACACTCAGGAGGTTCATTGATTAAGTTGTTTTTAATTTTCACAAACCAACACATTGAGAAACAACTTTCAATGATGTAACCCAGCCCGCGTTCATCATGGCATGACTAAGCACATCTACCAACGGTGGCTCAACTATAGGAAAGCCCTACCACATAATGGGACATAGCTTGGCGATAGTAATATCCTACAAATGCATATACAAAATACACGACAATGCATTGAAAATAGTAGGACAACATCATGAACAAGGTAGCATCTACTTGCCTTGATAGTTGGTGAAGTCGTTCAAGCACTCGTAGCAATCACACACTCTGCACTCCTCGCAATCTATCGATCAAACAATTGCATACAACATAAACAACCATACAACCATAAACAAATGCACAAATGCATGCATGCCAATTCAATATGCCACAATGGTTGCATTTAGTTCTCTAAACATTACTGAAGTATATGATGCATGCAAGATATTGATTAATGCAATGGGTTTTTTGTTATTAATAATTGCTTGTCATTATTGGTCTTTTAACAGATCTGTTGTAACTTCTGTTCTCATTGTCAATTAAATTTGGATATAAAGTGTACTAGGTAGAGGGCATTAATACGAACCAGTAGGCGTTGGATTCACCCTAATCAGAGTTACAAATCTTTTCTTATGATTTAAATAGTGTTTAATGGGTTTTAAATAATTTAAATAGTTTCTGTTGTCTAAAAATCAAACTAAAATCAGATATATAATTCCCACAGGGTTGTGATTCCAGAGACATATTATTTGTAATTTTCTGGACGTTATTTATTTTCTTATGAATTTATTACTCTAAATAAGCCATTAAACCATTTGCATATTGATGATCTACACACAATTTTGAATCCATTTTTTGACTTAACCCTGAATCTATTGATATATTATACGCTATTTTTGGACCTACCAATCTTTTATTATGAATTTTAAAAGTTTATACAATTTTCTTCAATTATAATTCAATTTCAAATTCACAGGGAATATTCCCTGGGAATATTCTTCGTTGACTGGGCGTAGGAGCTGACCTGGCGCTAGCGCGGCACGCTGTCGAGGAGGGCAACGTGGCGCGTTCTGGTTCGCCGATACCGATTTGTCGAGTTGATGTAATCTAGGACGTCGGAGGGGAATCCAGCGGCTCGGAATGAATCCTTCCGTGTGGGCCGGCCTGGGCGACGGCGAGCGGCGGCGGACGGCTCGATGGTGATCTTGGGCGGCGCTCCGGCGAGTTCTAGGCGAGGGGAGGTGGTGGACGAGGACCGGGCGAGGTCGACGAGTTCATTGGTGAGAACGGCGTCGTCGTTTGCTTACCGAGGTGGTGTCGGCGTGCGGATGGAGACGTGCGATGGAGATAGTGCTCCGGCGAGCAATCGCGGCCTCTCCCGTGGTCCTGCGATGGGGAAAACGGCGTGAGGCGACGGAGTCGGGCACTGGGAAGAGGATAAGGGGAGAAAGAGGCGGCGGGGTGCTTCGTAACCTCCTGTGTCGAGCTCATCAGCGAGCTCCGACGGCGGCAGATCGGGAAGCTTCGGGCGGCGCTAGGGTTTGCCATTTTTCGAAAAAAAACAACACGAGGAGGGTGCGGGTTTTATATAGGAGGGGCGGCGTGTAGAGGGGAAAGAGATCGGCACCGAAATTGTCGGGATTTTGTTCGGTTGTTGAGGCCGTGATGAACACGGGTTCATCCAGAGGAAGGGGATGACTGTGTGGGGTCCACACGGCGGTGGCGTGGTGTAGGCTGACCGGCGGGCCCCACAATGAGAAAAAAATGGGAGGAGAGGGTGTGCTGCTGGGTCATTGCTCTTGCAGCAGGCCATGTGGAAGGAAGGTAGGGTGAGAGGCACGTAGGAAGGAGTGTAGAGGTGGGTTGGGGGCAGGTGGTCGTGGCCATGGGGGTAGGTTAGTTTTTTTTCTTTTTATTCTTTTCTGTTTTAGTAATTCTATTGTATATTTTTATTTATAACTCCAAATGAAATTATTTTTGTCTTCAAATTTTTCTAAAATCATTTAGATCACATTAGGATCATATTTGCAATCTTTTTACTATTTTGCAAGTAGTGGATTTATAAATCCTTGCATATTCATTTGTAGGTGCATTTTGGTGATTCAAAATAGGGCTTCAATATAGTGTTTTGCAATTCAAACTTTCATGAATGTAATGCAATGCTTATGAATGACATGCAAATGCATTTTTTTTCTAGTCCCAATTTTCAAAATCTTGGGATGTGACATGAACTGCCCATAGCTAGATGGAAGAGATGTCAAAATGAAATCAGTAGCCAACTCTTGGCCTAGTGGAAAACCAAGATTTTTTGACTATAACCAACCATTTTGATCACATGGGGGCCTACACCTGCTCCCTCTGCCAGCTTTCATTCCACAGAGGACTTGGCGACATTGTACCTCTTAGTCCTTGCCTGAGATTGGAACATGTCCCTAAGCGCGACAATCATATTGTACCCTTCCTGATCCTCAAATTTCTTTTGGAGTTCAGGTTCCATGCTTGCAAGAATAAGACAGCTAACCTCAAGAGAATCATCACATGCTCTCTTGTAGGCATTCTTAAGGGCAGCAGTTGCATTATCAACAGGTTCATCGGGGATTGGGGTATCTAGAACAGTTTCCTTTTTATCAGACCTGAGAAAAATTCTTAGGTTACGGACCCAGTCCAAATAATTTGTTCCATTTAGTTTATCTTTGTCAAGAATCGAACGCAAAGAAAAAGGTCATGCAGTGTTCGGTGCCATTGATCTACAATAGAAAACATGCAAAATACTAAGCCATGTAACCATGAAAGAGTAAAACATATTAAACAATTTAATAGCATATACTCCCACTTAAATCAACATCCCTCTATTGATACTAAGTGATTCAAGATCCACAATTATCAAGTCGACTACTGAGCTTTAGCATCACTACTAGAAGACAAGGTAAATCGGTAAGCAACTCTTTCTAATCATATCATATATGACTCTTTTTGTTGGGTGACATCTCTATGTCTAAACTAGGCACCCAACCTTTATGCCCCAAGGTCCTTAACTGTTAAGATGACCTTGTCAAGCTCACCAACCCTTATGCGTGTAGGTATCCGATACAAACCCATCTAGCCAAGGAAAACCACGACACCCTAATTTTATAGGCTCACCAACGATTGTAATGGCATAGGATGGTGCAAGGTTTGGTTGGGAGGGAATGGTTTAACTTAAAATTTGTGAGGGATCGTTCTACTTCTATCATCTAAGCATGCATAGTAGTAAAACGCATAAGAATAACATTCACATAGATGTGACACAGTATGGCCCATTTTCTCATGGTGATCTCCATCTACATAGAACCTGTCCACCATGATGATCTCCATCTTCATGTTCCATGTTGGCCATCCTCCAAGTGATGAGTCCTCCAAGAACTAATACAAGCTATTACTCCTATCAGCTAGTAATCAAAATTACATAGTATTGAGATCATCACAAGTTGGCACATAGGCCATTACAATAAATGACAACATATATGGCTCTAGATGTGTTGCCGTACTCACGGGCCGCAGGGCATGATAAAATATATACATGCATCACATGCATATATGGGCCATATCGATCACATACATTCTGCAAAAACAAGTTATGCATAGAATCGCATTCTACCGGATCATGTGAAATCGCAGCACCTAGTTACCTAAACGAGATACAAAATGGGCTATGATTAAGGAGGGTCTAGGGGGTCTCCCCCTGCGGGGTTCGAAGGGGAAGCGCCCCTCGCGGTATACAATTTTCTTTAAGGATTTTGATCGGCAAATCAAATTTACCATAAACCGACTATTGTGTTGATTCAATCAAACTCCTTTGATCACGGTACATCGATTTTAGATCTAGGTTCCGATTCGATCAATCATATTGATCTTCGCGTGATTCAACAGGATTTATGTGTCACTGTGTACCCCGATGGCGGAAATCGACCGGTAGGGGTAAGTCATTCGATGACCTCAGAATCACGATCATGGAAAGCAAGATCATAGATCAATCTTGAACCACCGCCATATAAACAATCACATCATTCATATCAATCTACATATCACCATATGCAAGCATCCCGAACCTATAACTGAACAACATTGGCTCTGATACCACTGTAGGGATACGGGTAGGCTACACTAGTGCAAATCAAAAAGATTCTACCGCGTAAACCAGGATTACTATTGTCATAGATCTTGGGATTACCACTAGATGTGAAGTTGCGGAACTTGATGAAGCACGTCGGGGTAGTGTAGATGTTCTACGTATCCTCCTTGTCCTAGTCCCATGAGCACCTCCCCTTGCACGGCTCGTCCAAGTGCTACAGATGCAGCACCTCTGAGGTATCCACACGTGCGGAGTGGAAGCGTCAAACGTCGGACTGCTAGTTCTGCATGTGAAACATATGCGTGAGGAGTGGCGGCTGGGTGGAATCCTCAACCCTATTCAGCTTGCCCCACCCTCTCTTAAATAGGCATCCCTAGTGGGCTTCTACATTAGCATCCCATTAGTAGCCTAAGCCAGGTTTCGGATCCAATCCTCATTAGGCTTCCAGCCCCTTAAGTGTGTGACCCTATAGGTTCATATACGTATAGACATGACACGAATACACTTATTCTGTTAATAGTCGGTAGTGACCTCTAGCAAGACGTGACAACTCCTAAATGCATACAAAAATCATTCGGACAAACCATCACAAGGTTTAGTACATATCTTTCCCTTTGCCTCACGATATTTGGTCTAGCTCCAAGCTAACGTCTCTTTCTTGATACTATGATTCATAATCCCTTTACTTGGTTCTGTAGAGGTCCCAACCTTTAATAAGGTAGATATCCTTGTGTTTACAATGCTAGTCCCTGGATCAATAGCTTTCATCCATAGTTAAGATGTAATATCAAGAAACAAAGGTCATAATACAACTTTATAACCAGGAATAAAATAATTCATTACATCTTACATAGCTCATTTGGCTATCTCATTTCAATGCAGCAGAAATAACTATATAGCATGGAGTCCTTCATCTTCAAAGTGCCACATGCAACCATGTTGGTTATAGACTTGTAATCCTACTCAACACACTTCACTAACATCAAACAAACCTGCAACATAATAAGTTACAGCCACAAGGGTCAATACATTTGAATTGTATCGGCAAGTGATACTATGGTAGTATAGTGGTATCTATCATCTATATGCATTTGGCTAAGTGGATCTTAGGCTTGCTTTGCTCAAAATAGATTTTCCTTATAATTTGAAAACACTGAGTTTTTATTTGTCAAAATCACCCAAGGCATCTGCCAATTAAAGATTGAAGATCCTTTAAACCTTGTTCAACCACGAGTTTTAACTTAGAAATTGGGATGAGGAGATTCTTGATAGCTTCCATGTCTTGATGCTCAAATTGTCCATTGTCGGGGACACGACTAAGTACTTAGATTTTACTCTCTCGAGAGGTGGTGCACTTTCCCCACAAGACTCGACATGCATCGAGACAAGATCTTTCAGAAGGCTTCCCTTAGACCAAAATGGAAGCGCTCCAAACCTATCATCCCCTACCACCAACTGTCCATTTGCCTAAGTTATTGCAACCTATATGATCCAGGCAGAGCCCATAATGCCAAGTGTTTGCACTTGAAGCTTCTCAACATTTGACATCTCAAATCTCTTTGTTCCTGGGTGGCATTCCACAAGTGTGATACACCAGGTTAGTTCATTGAAATGGGCCCTGAGTAACCACTCAACACAAACCATTCTCACCATTCCACCCAGGTGATTCATTCACATTGTTGTTTTATTAAATAAAACACAAGTCATAGACTTAGAAATATTCCATAGCATGAATATAATCCACCCTTGTTTTCTACTAGCTAGGCTAAGCATGGTATAAGTAGGAATCTTAACTTAGCGAAAAATTCTACTAAGGTTTCATCTACTAGGATTTCCCATGGCATAGTTAACACTTAGTAAAATTCCATGCAAGTCCTAGTTAGAAATATCACTAATGCATAGTGAAAATAATGGGACAAAAGTATGAAGCACCACTTGCCTTTTTGGTAGAGAATAATAGTTCACTCCTTGATCTTGAAATAGTCACACTCTTCAAATTTCACTACAATTCAATCAAGGCACAAATTCATTCTACCATTCAAGAAACTCATCACATAGAATAATAAAAACAAAGCAATGCATGCAAGCATGCCAAAGATTGTTTTATTTGTAAAAGTGGTTTCTAATAGGTTATAAACATTATAAAACACCTATTGGTCATTTATAAAAGTGGTAAAGCCATTTGGAAACAAGTTAGTAAAATGGCTACTTTAAATCATTTTTGTTTTGTTAGAAATGATTTAAATCAAGGTAATAATTCCTAGTGTTTGACAAATATATTATTAAACACAGATGTTAGTGTTTTAAGGTCAAGTGTTTAATATTAAAACCATTTGCAAAAGGTTTTACCTATAAACCATTTTTATACCAAAGCAATATTTTATTTTGTTGGAAATGCCTTTTAGGAAAGTAATAATTTTCTAAATTTCATCAAATATATTTTTAAATCCTAAAACTTGTTGTTTAGGGTCATATAGTTTAATTCAAACCAATTTCAAAAGTTTTTACTCAAAAAGCATTTTTAAAACATAAACAATATTTTTATTTAACTAGAAATGATTTTATTCAAATATTTATTCCTTAGCCTCACAAAATATGTTTTTAAATCCAAAAGTTGGTTTATATGGTCAGTAGGTTGAAAACCATTCAATTACAATAGATTTTACACTAATAATATTTCTAGAATAATTTTTATATTCAAATTATTCCTACATAAGTTTCTGCAAAAACAACTAAGTTTACAGAAGCAATTTGCTAAACAAAGTACATGGTTGGATATAATTCTTTTTTCTGATTCCATTGATATAAAATTTGCAAAATTTAGACGTGTGAATCAAAAGTTATGAATTTTGCAAGTTTAAACATCTAATAGAAAAGTTTCTGTCTATTTAAAACAACACAGTGCCACGCGTCTTATTCTCATTGGTCGAAAATGGTTCGGCTAGATCGACTGTTAAAGAGAGTTAGATTTAAAGCAAATCGTGCGGCTCAGATGGACTCTTACCCCTTCACTTTAGTTATCTATCTTAGCCGACGGATCAAGATCTATCGGTGCAAATCAAATCGACCACAAACAAGCGGCGCTGGCGGCGGTGGATGGCGGCGAAGCGGTCTGGCAGTGGGGTCGCCAGCGATGCAGGAAGCGAGAGATGGTGGGGAGAAGCTCACTAGATTCGCCATGCTTTGCTGATGATCGACGTGTCTTTGTTTGACGAAGGGGTGCTCGAGGTCGACTGGGATTCATCGCCGGAGTAGCTCTCTGGCATGGGCACGCACGGCTGTGGTCGAAGGACAGCGTCTGGGTTGCAATTGATCAAGTAAACGCGTCAGGAGGGTGCGCAAGTTTCCCTAGGTTGTGAAAGAACTCTCGAGAGGGAAAGGGGCGCGCTGGTTTGTCAGCTACTGCTCGCCGGAGTTGAGGCAGACCGTGGCGGTGCTTAGTTGAGGTTGTTGCCGACGCTATGGGTCACCAGATGACGTCTGGCTAGGGTCAGTGGATGCACAAAGTGATAGAGATCAAGTGAGCATGAACCAGAGGGGATGGGGCGGCGTGTACTCACCGTATTTGTTGCCGGAGTGCGTCAGAGCAGAGGGTGGTCTCGGGCAAAATCAGCGCAGCCTGGTGGCGGAGGGAGAGTGGGGTCTGAGGGGAAAGGTAGAGGGAAGGGAGGCGTTTTATAGAGCGTGGTCACAGGGAGTAAAGGTTGCGTCATTGACATGAATTCATGCCGGCAATCAACGGTAGGAAACGGCCGACGTGGTCTTCGCGCGGGTGAAGACGAAGGTGAGCTGGCGGTGCGGTCTGGCGGCAACGAGAGAGAGAGAGGTGTGGTGGGGTCCAGTGAGTTTGCGGGTGTGTTAGTGAGTGACAGCAAATGATTCGGGGTAGAGGGAGTGGGCTACGTTGCTAGGCCAGATGGGCTAGCTGGGTTGGGCTGGCTGGTTTCCATTTTTTATATTCTGAATCCTTTTTCTTGTTCTATTTAGATTTTCTATTTTGATTTTATTCAAATGATTTCAAACCCTTTTTTATTTCAAATCTTTTCAAACTTTTCAGCAAGTTTCTGTACTGTTTTAAACATATATTTAAAATCCATTTTAGAATAATCATTTCATTTACACATGGTTTGTTATTTATTTCAATAGTCAATTGTTTTTATTCAAACAAGATTTAATTATATTTTTTTAAACTCTTTATTTGAATTCTAATTTTCACTAAACCTTTTTCAGTAGGTTTTATTTATTCAATAGGATGTTTAAATACCTCACTTTGAATTATTTGAAATATTTTTAATATGGTCTATTAATCTTTTAAATTGAGCATTTGTCTTTATTCAAATAGAATCCAATATGGTTTTATTCCCATATAAATTTTATTTCAAATAATTCTTTGATTCCCTTTAAGTTAATTAAATAACTTTTATTCTACTTGGGCAAATTCCAATTATTATTTTCCCATGATTTAATCAATCATTTACTTTAGGGATTTTGTCTTTATTAGAATATAATTGGAATAGGGTTTAATTCCATATACTTTTATTTTGAATATTCTTGATCCCTTTATTTCATTTGGATTTGGATTATATTTATTCCATTTTCTTACGGATTTGGCCAAGATTTAATTTGGCTTTTAAGTATTCCTTATTTATTTATTTCTTCCTTTGCCTTATAAAATCCATATCTTTTTATTTAAAGAGCCAAGATTGGTGATTCCAATTTGTATAATTTTATTTAATATTTGTGTATCCTTTTAAATCTCTTTAGGATTATTTGCTCACCATTTGGTATGGATTTTAGATAGGAGCTTTATTAGCTTTAGAAATTTATTTCCTTTCATCTTATCAAATTCATATGTTTTTATCTATGGTTCCAAATTAAGTGAAACCAATTTCTATGGTTTTATAATATTTTTATTTGTCATTCTTGATCATTTATAAATGTTTTTTGACCAATTTTTATATGGATCAAATCCAGGGTCTTAGAGTAATCTTGGAAATGATTTTCTTCCATTAGGGTTTTAGGGTTTTGGTTTATTTTCCAAGTGTTTAAATTTCAAGATTCATTCATTGATGGATGCATTTCACTTGATTAAAATTTGTTGGACTCCTTTTTCATTCAAAGTTTGTTCAAGTAGGGTTTTGATGTTCCCATTTGGAATCAAAAGTTTCTTCTCACCCCAAATTTCAACAATTATTTATTTTGTTTATTTATTTTTCACATTTCAAAATTTGGAAAATTTTGGGATGTGACAGTTAAACCTTAACCATATGTAGCACGGCCATGCATTTCTGGATCGGATCACTCGAGGGGCCTAGAGATATCTCTCTCAAGTAGATAGGGGCAAATCCCATCTTGATTGACAATTGCCTTGCAGCATGCTTCAGGACAAACCCGAAAGCTACCATCATAACTACCCAATTACGAAGAAGCGTTTGATAGCCCCAAAGTATGTCGATCCACATCTCAAGTACATGCGACAATCTCAGGTCTAAGGACAAAACATACAAGATGTGTAGAGAGAGATGCAAGTCTAATTGCCAGTCTCAAGTTGGGTTAGTCAAACCCCATGTTCATAACATGTGTCCACATCATTGGTTTGACATCTCCATGTCTATGACTTGTCAAACATAGTCATCAACCAATCGATGTGCTAGTCTAATATTCATGTGTGTCGTCACATGAACTCCAACTAGGGACAACTATTCGATAACCATACAAGTAAAGAGTTTTACAAACAATTCACATAATTGCTAATCAATACAAGTTGCCTGATATAGATATTCAAGGAACATTACAACAACTCATGGATCCACATGAAATATAATCATCTCTATGATTGCCTCTAAGGCATATTTCCTTCACGGAAATCTGACCGAAAATTCTGGCCGCTACTCTGATTCGCCGGACCTGGCGGGAACGAGTTCGTGAACGCGAAAAACTCGATTTTTGCGGAAAAAATCGATGGAAAACTTCAGATTGGAGGGGAAAATGATGGAATTAGGCCATGGGAACATAGGGGAAGGTAGATCAACAAGTTTAGCAATCAATCTACGGAACAAAACCTACCAAAACTCACTCAAATCATAGATCGATCCAAAACAAGGATTGGGGCTATTTTTGGTGGAATTTTCAAATTTATGGAGAAAATACCAAATTGATGAGGAATACTTGGTAACCAAAATCTCCTGATACCAGATGATAGGGGTTAGCCTCTTGGGTGGCCCGATATTCATGGATCTCGTGGTCAAATCGATGGGAAAGAGAGGGGAAAGGGAGAAGGTAGCAGAAGAAAACACACACCTCGTGAAGAACACGATGAACACACGCCAAACTCACATGATACAAGGCCGATTTCTCCCGAACGGCGATCACCAGTCCGATAGAATCCTCGCAAGGAAAGATCAGTCAACGTGCTCCCTAAAATCCACATTGGAGAGGGAAGAACACCTTGGGGAGGGTCTTGAAATCTTAGAGAAGAGACACCGACTCCAAGGCCTTCTACAATGATGGATGCATGATGCAAAGTCCAATCGAGGTTGGTGACGATAGTCGGTTCCCTTGGTAAAGGGGGCGAGGCAAAACTAGAGATTTCACATGAGGGGGTTGTCTTTATTCTATCATATATGCCTCTAGGATACATGAGGAGTGGGGGCTCTATTTATAGGCCCGCCACTAAACAAGGGGGTAGTTTGGGGATAAACTAGGAAAAAAGGGTAAGTAAAGGGAATATTCCAGGGCATCAAACCCAGATCCATGCGCAGACGGGGGATTTTGGCAATAAGTCTAGCGGTTACGTATCCTGTACCGAAAGTTCCGGCGGTCTCTGATTATTCTGGTCGTCCCCGATTTGGCATAAAAAGAGCATTTCTGGTAGTGGATCCGGTTCACCGGTCCTGGCACCGGGGATTCCGGCGGTGAACCCGGTTCGCTGGTGCTATCGCCAGAGATTTTGGCTGTGGCTCTGGTTCACCGGTTCTATCACCGAATCCAGCTAGAGCTTCTTCCGTCTCCTCTTCCAAGCCTCTGTCTTGTCAGGCGTGAGCCATCGGGATTCCTCCCTTGCTCTGTACTTGTCAATGTGAACCTATCATGGTCATAGGACGGAGTAGGAAGTAGTATACCATTCAATAGGGTAGGAAGTGGGATCTCAAAGAGGATAGGATTCACCTTTGGAGTCCATGATGACTTGGCATAAGTTGGTGACCTTGATGTGGTAATGACCGTAGGTCGGGATACATCACGAATCCCATCAATGGCGTGGCCCCTGGCTTTGTCCTTGTCGACTTTGAGACTAGACAGGCTTCACTAGTGATGACCTCACGCGTGTGCACATCTCAAGGGGAAGAATATGCCTTCAGGAGCCACTCTTGTTTTGTACCCAAGGGACTTTTTTGAAAAATAATGGAGTGCTAAGACTAGTCAATGCAATGCCATGTCATCAAATACAACTCTGTACCAGCAACTATAGATAAACCATCATGTGTATTTTGTGACCATCATGTGTATCATGGAAAGTTCATGGACCCTGTTTGCCTAATATCCAACGAAGTAATAGACACTAGAGTGTATAGAAGAGGGGGCCTTCGATGATCAAAAGGAAAAAAAGTAGACCAAGGGCGGTGAATTATTCAGAAATTGAGGATGTCACCTTGGTGTTTGCATGGGAGCTAGTGTCCTTGATGCGGTCTCCATTAATGATCAAGCAGGAAAGAAATATTGGCAAAGGATAGTTCGGTCTTGACAAACTGTGCGAGTTCGGCGCGTTAACAGCTCGGCTCGAGCTTGATTCGTCTCTCTAACAAACCAAGCTCGAGCCTGTTTTCGAGCTCGCGAGCTTAGTCGAGCCGAACTTAAACAGTTCGATAAAGCTCGTGATTTTGTATGCATTTAAAATTGAGACTGCTATTATTATTCCATCTGTTGTAAGACCGCTAAAATAATTATGCTGGCATGTTGGCACTATATTACTATTATATGAAACTCCAAACCATTTTTGCTATTCCGTTTTCATGCTTTACTATTTTCTTGCTATGTAGCTGCATGTCGATATACTAAAATTTTCTTACCGAGCTCCAACGAATCGAGCTCAAGCCTACTCAAGCTTTGGTCGAGCCGAACTCGAGCTTAGATGTAGGCTCGAAGGTCAACCTAGGCTCGCTCGAGCTCGGCTCGAGCTTCTACCGAGCTCGAGCCGAGCCTAACAATGTTCGCTCGAGTTCGGCTCATTGACAGCCCTAGATTGAAGACAAGCTTTTCCAATGCATGCCTTACCTTGCCAATCCAACTCCTAGCACATACCGATCACTCCAAGGCTATTGGGATGCCTTTAAAGTTTGTCATATACGATGGAGTGGCTGTTTGGATCAAGTGTGTGGTGCACCACCAAGTGGTGTCAACATTGATGACTATGTGAGTTATTTTTACTTTTGTGCATCCCAAATAACCCCTAGTGAATGATCATATTGCTCACATAGATTTTGCAATGTTTTTTGTAGCATCACCTTGTACAAGAGAGATACAAAGACATGGAGGCATCGAAGGTCAAGCCATTCTCATATTTCCATTGGTGCAAGTTGCTTGACAAGCATGAGAAATGGAGGTTGTGGGACCAAGAAGCACCTCCCAAGAGAAGTGTCATGATCCAATTGGATGATGAGAGAGATGATGAGGGTGGAAGGAACAAGAACAAGCCCAATGGACACAAGAAGGCAAAGGACAAGCTAAGGAACGTTGCCAAAGAAACATACTTGAGTAACAAAATTGATGAAATTGTGAAGTCCAAGGAATTGTTGATGAATAAGACATTGGAAGCTAAAGTGATGCTGTCAAGGGAGAAACAAGAATTGAAGCAAGGAAAGTGGCAAGCAATTCGTGAATATGCCAAGCACAAGGACAAGTTGGAGGAGAGGAGAGTAAAGCTTGAGGTGGATAAGGTAAGAGGGAACTCCTTGCCGAACAAAACAACACAATGATGATGGATCCAACCAAAATGGACTCACACCAATTGAAATGTTGGAAACTTGCAAGAATGAAGATTTTACAGGGAATGAAGCAAGTTCTTCTAGGTGGTGGTGCTTCGGCAAGTGGTGGTGGCGTTTATGGTGCCTCCAGTGTTGGGGATATGCTAAATGGGTATCACCATTGCATGTCTCTAATCCGGATAACCCGAGTGTCCCACAGTTGGTGGCAGGGCCTATGGCCTGCTAGGCCGCCCAATTAGATGGATCCAGAAGGGAGGCCCATGCTGGATGAAGGAAGGCTACAGTGGACTGATCAACGTACCCAGAGCTTTGGAGTGCAAGACACGTTAGACTAGTTGTATACTGTGTAGGACTCTGTAACCTGTCCGGCTAGGACTTTCCCTGTAACCATAGGATCTGGTGTCTTTATAAGCCATAACTAGAGGAGCATTTAGGGCAATAACTCAACTCACATCACGCACATCGAACCAATCCCTGTAACCCGGCGTATTGCTATTATAGTGATTTATAAAAGGAGTAGGATTCCGCCACCATCGTGTGATCTTAACCTGGGTAAGATGTGTCACCTCGTACCCTCCAACCTTCCACCTTACCCCATGTATCTAAACACGCACTGTGAGGACCCCTCCATGGCGTACTCGTCGGCAATACCACAAGAGTTGGCGCCCACCATGAGGCAAGAGGCGCTTCAGGCTCTACAATGGGAAAGGTCAAAGCTCTCCACGAGAATCGGCGAAACCGTAGCCATCGACCATGTTCTCTTATCTGGCAACTTTCTGATCATCCCTCCCCGATGAGTTCTGGATCCCGACAAAGACAAACCCCACCCGATGCTCGATCGTCCCAATCGGGGACATCCACCTCTTCATCAGTGAAACCGACTCAGGTACTAGTTCCCTGGAAGTCGGAGGACCATCAAGGCCCGCATGGACCGCCTACGAGCAGGATATGTTTGTAGAAGGATTGAAGTCGGATCTCTCTTTGGAGTTTGCCGGCTTAGATCGGAAAAATTCAAGGCCCACCCAAACTGCCCCTGTGCAGGAGATAATGCTGGAGGATCACTGCAAATCCGCCGGCTTCGCCCATGCATCTAGAAAGCAGAGATCACAGTTCGTCGGTGTGGTGACTATCTTCGATCTGGCGTGTTGTGTTTAGAGAGAAGGGGAAAACACACGTGACTACCTAGCCAGATGGCTCCGTATATAGGCCGATCTAGAGCATTACCCCAGTGATGATGCTATTTATCACTTTGTGGAATGACTGGATCATGGTACACTTCTCCAGCATACGCTAAGGCAGCAACAGGCCGCGTGTATCCTCACCTTCAAGAGCATGATCAACACCGTCAACAACTACGCGGTCGCTGATGCAGCTGCTCAGGCTGAGATCACTGCCATACCCGGGCCACCGCTGCCATAGCCTCCGCCGCCACCGCCTCCAGTCAACATCCCTGCAGCCTCAGCATCATCCTCCATCATCGAGGCAGCCCCCAGACCCTCTGACTCCGTTTTGGATGCGCTCTATGCCGATAGCGTGGACTCGGAGGAGATGGATATCAACCCGGAGGAACTCGACTCTGCTATGTAGGAGATGGAGGAGGATATCAAGCACGACGAGTAGGCCGACAAGGCCATCACATCCCGAGAGGTGTTCGTCGCCATTGGGAGTGTGATGGAAGAAGACCAACCCGAACAAGCTCCACCTAAACCACTAGACAAGGGCAAGGGACCAGCTGATGCTGCCGACAATGGTCGTGCAAAGGCCATACCCCCTCCACCTAACCTAGCG
This sequence comes from Avena insularis, assembly GCA_023614405.1. Classification (NCBI taxonomy): domain Eukaryota; kingdom Viridiplantae; phylum Streptophyta; class Magnoliopsida; order Poales; family Poaceae; genus Avena; species Avena insularis. The sequence goes on along the minus strand of CM042685.1, from coordinate 53,919,779 downwards.
CAGCAGCCGCAGGAACTCAACATCGGTCCGAGTAACCCCAACACCACAAATCTGCCGCCTCCAGCATCTACGTCTGCGGCCTCCCAAGTCACTCCAGCTGATAGAGTGAGGTATGGAAATTTGCTCATCGAGCCCATGAATGTGGCTTATATACAGAACATAGTCCATCTTGATGAGAAGCGTCAACAGCTACTGGAGGAAGCGCAGGCCATCACGGAGCAAGGCGCAAAGCTAGATCGAGATCTGACCAAGGCGCATAAGTCAACTAAGGCAGCTAGAGCCATGTAGGCCAAGTACAAGACTTTGATCAAGCAGCAGAAGGCTATGAAAGCTCTGGCTCACGTTGTCAACGATCCTGTTGTACGACGCAACCTAGGATGGGCTCCCTCGAAGCCACCACAAGCCAAGCCATACATTGACAGCGAAGGAAGGCAGGTCATGCCCACTCCTATCCTCAATTTGGCCTTCGTCTAGACCCTACTGGAGCAGGATAGATCACCCGCGGCTATGCAACAGGTCTATGACCTTGTGGCAAAAGCTGTCAAACAGCAGGAAAAGTCCACCTCTCAGAGGCTTGAGTCTGACCCAGCATATTGTCAGTCTAGCAACCCTAAACCGCCAAGGGAGAGATCTCCTCATGATGTCGTGTCCCAGACGGGTTCGTCAGAATAAAGACTAAGGGATGCACGCAACAGTCAGGACGCTGTCCCCATATCCTCCGACCATGGTGAAAGGGCATGTATGCCCCCATATGTGGTTTTGGTAATTAATGACAATCTCTATGGACTAATGTGTCAATTGAGTTTCACTTGTAGGTTTGTCCATTGGCATCGCTTGGGAGATGTGTTGGTCTCAAGGTTGGGAGATGAAGAAATGTCCAAGGGCTTTGTGCCCATTGGAATCATGAAGAAAGAAGGAGCTTGAAGGTTGATCAAGTCATGTGCAAAGAGTTGCATCAAGATGGATCAACCTCAAGTAGGGATGAAGAAGGGCGAGCTCAAGATGCGCCATCTCTAGATGATCTCATGCTTGAAGCTTGCCATCCTCGTGCTCATGGAATGATGAAGACAAGTTCAAAGAAGAGGTTTCCCCATGGAGTATGGGGGGGAAATTTGCAAGTCTTCATCTTCATCAAGCAAGAGCATCCAAGAAAGGTGTTCCCACTATAGAAGAACAAGACGGTCTACATCAAGTTCAAGTGGGATGCTCAAGGAAAAGGTATGTTCTTGATAGGGATTTTCTTTTACCGGTCTCGTATTGTTAGTTGGGAGACCAGGTTTAGGATAGATAGCCGTGATATCAAGAGGGGCTCTCAAGCGGGTGTCTCGTTTGCATCGTTCGGAGAGATCTCAAACCTTTGCATTCATAGCATCATCTTTCTTGGTTGTTATTTGGTTCTTGTCCATGAGAGGATCTAGAGCTTGTGGTCACCATCATAACAAGCTCTAGTGCATCATCTAAGGATTACACTTGCATATCTTATTGCGGTTTTTGATCTTGCGAGTTTTCCGGATCCACACCTTGGGGGATTCTATTTGTCGTTATCTTTCCAACAAAATTGGATTCATCCCGTTTGGAGTTCGGATGCAAAAGTTATTGCGTTTCTGGTTTTCAGGTTTCTGGAATTTCCTTGACCGGAAGTTCCGGCTTCCCACCGGAAGTTCCGCTAGGGCATCTTTGCCGCCGAAAGTTTCGGTGGAAGATCCGAGTCTTCTTACGCTCACGTTCACTAACCTTCTGTTTTGGATGTCCTATTTGATGAAACTTCAGTCAGAATTTCAACCGGAAGTTTCGCTCCCACCGGAAGTTCCGGCCATGGACCGAAATTTCCGCTCAGGCCTAGTTGCCGCCAAAAGTTCCAGTTGAACTTCCATCTCTTGTTCCGCTCATGTTCAGTAACCTTCTGTTTTGAATATGTCTATTTGACGGAACTTCTGTCGGAACTTCCACCGGAAGTTTCGCTCCCACCGGAAGTTCCGGTGAACCGGCGGAAGTTCCGACCAGGATTCGCTTTTTCAATTTCTTGCTCCGCAGTTTTTGACCGTTGGCTGTGTGCCACCGGAACTTCCGGCCTCCCACCAGAATTTCTGGCCAGGAGTCACGAATTCCCATAACAGGCAAATCTAGGAGCCCTTTAAAAGGGGTTCCTCTTCCCCTTCGTGGGTACTAGCTTTTCTTCTTGGTTATTGGCTTTCTGTCTCTCCTCCATTGCTAACCTTGAAGAAGCTTTTCCTCTCCCTTTCCCTTCCTATGATTCTTGCATCTTTTTGAGGGATTTGAGTGAGGAGATCTAGATCTGCAATCCCCCCAAGCCAAATCCCTTCTTTGTGAAGGAATCATTGGGATCTAGATCTTGGAGAGTTTTGTATTCTCCTCTTGTGTTCTTCCTCCCTTATTCCCCCAATAGCTTTTGTAGCTTTGTTGGAATTTGGGAGATAAGGACTTGCCCTTGCATTTGGTGCATAGGTTTGAGTTCTCCTTGGAGATTCGGCGAGTTCAAGCTTGTGAGCTTGTTTCTCTTTGGTTCCTTGGAACCCTAGATGGTTGTGTGGTTGGGTTGTTGACTTTTGGTGGTCTTGTAGCCTTTTGTGTTGTTGTTGGCCTTTTGTGGCATTATAGCCTGTTGTGGCTTTGTTGTTGGGAGCCTCCAATTGAGTTGTGGAGTTAGCCCCAATCTTGTACGGGTTCGGTGACCGCCCTCAAGCGTCCCATAGTGGAGCAAGTGCCCGCCTTTTGTGGTGCGCACTCGGGAGAATAGGGTGAGCCTTTTGTGGCGTCGGAGAGTTGCGTGCTTCCGCATCCGGGGTGAGGCTTTGTGTGGCGTTGGGTGAGCATCGAGCCACCACACCTCGAGGTGAGCCATTTGTGGCGTTCGGAGAGCATTGCGCCATCGCACCTCTCCAACAGAGACGTAGCTTCTTTGGAAGTGAACTTCGGGAAACAAATCTTCGTCTCCGCGTCCATCGGTTATCTCTCAACCGAGCCCTTTAATTATGCACTTTACATTGTGATAGCCATCGTGCTTGAAGTATTTATACCTTGCTATCACCTTGTTGCTTGTATTGCTTTGCATAGGTTGTTGGTGCACCTAGGTGAACTTAGTGGCTAGGTTTTGTGCTCAATAAATTAAATGTTAGTTTTATTCCGCATTTACTTGAGCCTAAGCCATAATAATTTTAAAAGCCTATTCACCCTCCCTCTAGGCGACTTACATTGCACTTTCAATTGGTATTAGAGCATGGTCTCTCGCTTTTTGGCTTCACCGCCTCGAGAGTAAAGATGTCTCCTAGGGGTTTAGTGCACTCTCACACATTTACTTTTGATGTCACACAATATGATGTTTGGCGTACTCGCATGCTTAGTCATTTCTGGGCCATTGACCCAAACATTCAGCGAATTCTAGATATAGGCTTGTCTCCTCCTAAGGATCCCCAAAATCTATCTTTGGAGGGGGAGACAAACTCTTATCTCGAAGCTCAAGCATCTAATGTGCTTGTTAATGTTGTGAGCTTTGTAGTTCTTTCCTCAATCATGCCTTTTCGGGACGCTCATCATATATGGACCAAGCTTCAAACAAAATATGATGTATCCAACCCTAATGAGGATGATTATGTTCCCTCCACCTCCGGCTATGATGAGTTCTCATCTTCTTCCACTACACCAACATGTGAATTATCACAAGGTAATGATATGGTGAGTGGTGATAGAACTTGCAATGTAGATAGTGAGATTTCCATTTATGATCCTTTGTCTCTATCTCATTGCAATGTTGTATCTTTGGGCATGAACACTTGTAGGACCATATGTGATTTACATCCTAGTGTTGATTGCTCTTGCATATCATGTAGAAATGTATTGAATATATCTCATGATGATATGCTTGCTTTTCCTTGTTGCCATGATAAATGTACTTCCATTTCCTCTAGTACTTGTGTTGCTAACCATGTAGAGGAAATCAGAGAATGTGTGGGCCAAGGCAAGGTTGTGATTGGAGCTTCATGTGTTCCCCCATTGTCATCTTCTCCCAATGTTCACTTGTGCCTCATGGCTAAGGGTTCAAAGGTAACCTATCCTTTGGACTCCAATATATCTCATGATGATGTGAATATTGATCATGTAGAATTAGATGATGATGTTGCTTCTTTAAAAGAGAAGGGGGGGCTAGTCCTTCGTGCTCTTCATCCTAATAAAAATGCTTGCTCTACTTTCATTGAAATCTTGACTTGTGCTATTGAAAGTAGGCAACTAATATATGAGCATGAGGACAAAATAGATAAAATAAGTAGTCTTGAGCATGAGTATGCTAATGAAATTTCCAACCTAAATGAAGCTCTTGAAGAGGAACAAACCACTAAGGAATCTCTTGAGGAGACCTTTTCTCTAGAGCTATCTAGAGTAAAGAAATCTCATGATAGAGAGTTTGAGGTGGCAAGTGCTCTTCAAATAAAAAATGATGAACTTGAAGTTGCTTATGCTAAACTCCTTGAGGATTTTGAGCACCTAAATAATGGCTCTAGGGTCATCAAGGGTGAGCTCATCAAACTCACCAAGTCACATGAGCAACTTAAAGCTTCATATTCTAAAGATCTTTCCAAGTTGCCCTCACCTCTTGCTTTAAATGATGATGCTTGTTCTACTAACTCTATTTCTTGTGAAGCATCTATCTTGAAGGAGAATGTTGAGCTAAAGTCTCAACTTGCTTTGCTAACAAGTAACTATGGGAAATTAGAAGAAAGTCATGCCAAGCTCTCAAGCTCGCATGAGGATCTTCTAGTCTCCAATGGTAGGATAAGGTTAGCTCATGAGGCCATTATGTCAAAGGTAACATCTAGTGGGCCTCATGTGGACATTAGCACTATATCTACTCCAAATGTTATATTGCCATGTGCTAGTCCTTGTAATTCATCCTCTCACAACCATGCTATATCTTGTGATGAATTGCATTCCTTGCCTTGTTGTTCTAACAATGTAGCTTCTACTTCCTATAGTATTGTTGTTCATACTAACCATGTAGAGGAAGTCAAAGAGCTCAAAGCTCAAGTAACTTCTTTGAAGAATTACTTGAAAAGGTGTCATGAAGGCAAGACCACACTCAAGAAGATGTTGAGTGTGCTACGCCCCCCAAGTGACAAGAGTGGGCTTGGATTCAACTCCAACACCAAGAGCAGGCCCACTAACTCGTTGAAGCACAAGGGCAACAAGAAGAAAGGCCAAGGACAAGTGAAGAATCCGGCCAACATTGTGTGCTTCAAGTGCAAGGAAGAAGGGCATCATGTGAGGGATTGCCCATTGAAGAAGAAGCCTCTTAGTGAGAAGCAACAAGGGTAGAAGCCTCAAGCTCCTCCACAAGCTCAAGATGGGCCACTTACCAAGAAGCCTCAAGCTCTTCTTCATGGTGCAGCTCCTCCCAAGAAGAAATATGGCAAGAGAAGAACTTGCTACATTTGACGTTAGAAGGGGCACCTTTCTTACTCATGAACCATTGGTAACTCCTCATCCCATCCTATCTTGATTGGTGATGCTTATTCACTTCGTAAGGATGAGGGTGGCAATGTGTTTGCCAAAGTTGTTGGTGCCCAAAGTGGTGTCAAGAAAAGAACCATTTGGGTGGCCAAGCCTATTGTGACTAAATTCTTAGGACCCAACTTGGTTGGGGACCAACAAGCTAAAACTTGATCAATAGGCGTTTTTGGAGGGCATTGGTGACTTGGCTACATTATGAAGAATTGAGGGATCTTCATCATTTTCTTGTTATCAAAGTCAAGTCATTGGTTATCATGCTTCTATCCCTTATCCAATGTTCCTCCTTCTGGTAACTTGTGTTAAACTCCTTTACATTATAGTTACTTGCTCGCTTGTGCATGTGTCGGTTTTGTACTTTGCATGCGTTTGTACATGTTGTGCTTCCCACTTACTTATATTGACCTATGTTGTATTTTTGTGTATGTTGGTTGGCACACCATCTATTTGTGTTTGTTGGTTTGGAGCCTTTATTGATTCTTGTTGGTATCCTAGTTGGCTCTTATGAGGGATTAATGGACTATTCCATTTTGGGGGATTGTCATGCTTACACATTCCACAATCCTAAAATGTGTGTACATGAGGAAAAACACTTAGTAGATATATTGTTTGGTTATCTAGTCTCTATGTGGTATGTACTTCTCATGATAAATATTTTCCATAATGTCCATTAATACTTCTATTTTGATCTTTTTGCCTCTTGTTGAGATTTCCTGGTTTATCACATTTTGGGGGAGTCATATGCTTTGTGCATATTACAAACCTAGAAAATGTGAACATTTGAGGTAGTGCCACTTAGATTTGATATTGAGAATTATCGAGTTCCTACGTGGCACATTTGCCCATTCAAGTTCCAAATTGCTTTAATGTTTTTATTGCTCATCTTTTGGATCTTGTTTGTGAGAGTGATTCTTGGTATGTGTTTCCTCATATTTGGATATATATATCCTCATGAGAACCACTTGCTTATATTTAATCCAATCACTAGTGATTGTGTAACTATTTGAAGCAATCAAGAATCTCTTTCGAAGCATCAAGCTTAATTCCTATCTTGTTATATGCTTCTTTGTGTGAATATGATCTTGGATATTCTTACAAACTACCTCGGGAAAATTATCCCTATTACTTTTTGTCCTTGGACATTTAGTACTTGATATATGGTATAACTCATTGATCATATTCAGTTTGGCCTTTTCTTATTTGTCTTATCTTTGGCCAAGAAAAAGTTTTTTCCATTTACTCCCAAGCTTTCCTTGCCTCTTGTGGATCTTCTTATGTTATTTGTATCCCCTTATGTTTTATTTAGTGTAGGTAGTAGTGATTATCTCATTTGTGGGCATTTTGCATTCAAAGGAAAAATTATATATAATGCTCTACTTATGGGGGAGCTCTCCTATATTATCTAGAACATTGTTTTATGCTTCTTGATTTGATCCATTTTTGCTTGGAAGCTCGATCCTTTTTGTGATGATACTTTGTGTGCCATCATGAAAAGTGTGAAGAGTTTGTTTTGGTTGTTGGAACCTTTCTCTCTTTGGGAGTTGGTTTTATCTCATTCTTTGTCACTTGTTTTGATCTTTTAAGATGAGATAAATCCTTGAGCCTTGGTATTTTTCTTATCCTTTTTATTTGGTTCTTTCTAGTTCATTTGTTGAACTTGTGACCTTTCATGTGTTGATTTGGTTCTTTGATACAATTTGGACACTTTTTCTCGAGTCACACTTTTGTGTGTGTCTTATTGGTTTACTTGGTGTTTTTGTTCAAATTGTATCTCCTTTTGGTTCTTGAAAGTCTATGCATGCATATTTACTTCTTGTATATATTATGGCATGCTTGCTTTCGTTGATCCAGTATATAAGGGAAACTCCACCAAATCCTAATGGGCTAAGATGTGCATGAAATTCAATTTCATATCAATATGCACATGTTTATGTGGAGGGTCTCTTATGTATTGTAGTTGCAGTAACTACTTTGGACCCAATTTGTTTGGGGACCATAGTGTACTTATTTGTGTTTTAGGTACATTGGGATATATATTGGGTGCTTGTATCTTGAACAAGGAAGAAGTGGCGTCTACATGTCAGTTGGATGCAAGCTAGGATGATCAATGAATTCATATCTTCTTCATCCGACCAATTATATCTCGGTAACAAGTATCTCTCTCATGCATACATATTTTGTTCCCAACCTTGTGTAGGTTGCTTGTTGGCATGAATTTGTGTTCTTCCATATGTTGTATTTCTTGCTTAGGCTTTGAAGAGTTCTCTCTATTTCAAATGTGTGTATGTTGAGATGAGTGCATATAATGGGGACTATACTAAATCATGCTCATGATTCACTAATCCCAAATATGTCAATCTAGCAATTTTGTTGCATATCATTTCCTCAATATCTCTCGTTTGCAATAGTGAGTATTTTTGCCAAGTTGATTTCTATCTTGTGATACTTGTTGATTTTCTCCATATATTCCTTCTATCATCTTCTTCCCTTAAGAATAGTTGTGTTGTATGGGGTATGAAGGTGTTTGAAGCTCATTGATGTATAATAAGATATATTTGAGCCTTTGGGCATGCTTTCAAGCAAAACATCTTATTGGTATATTCTATGACTTCCTCTTTGACTTTCATGTGCTTTCTTGAGTATCTATCTTGTGTGTGCATATTTATTTGTGGACATTTGTATTTGTGATATTTTCCCCCTAGAAATTTTCACACACTAGAGTAGATCATTGTTTGGGTGTTTTTGCATTTCATGGAAATCACCTCTTACCTCATTTTGATTCTTTGGTGGCTTCCAAATTATTGTGTTTTGTGTGCATTGTTAAATGAGTTTGGAGGTGTGAGGATTCCATGGTTGTGCATGTTGTTTCCAAATACAATTACTATATTTGGTGCACAATATTTGGGGAGCTTCTCTAATTCATTTAATAGTGCACATTTTCTTCTTCTTTCTCATTTCTTGTGGTTTAAATGCTTATGGGTGAGCGAGGATTCCATATTTGTGCATATTGTATTCAAATACAAGTATTCTAATATTTGCACAAAGTTTGGTGAGATTCTCTATTTTCATTTAAACACTCTTTTGGTTGTTGTTTCCATTTGACATCATTTGTTGGTGTTTCAATTGCTTCATTTGGATCTTTTGATTGTTCGCTTCATTTGTTTAAGCTTATTTCTTTTTCTTTTCTTTTTGCTTTCTTTGGGTCCTCAATATAGTTTTACTTCCTCCCAAGTTCTCATCATTTGACTTGTGCATATGCACACCTTTGGAGGAATTCTCGCTATATTGGCTGTCTAGAACTTTTCACCCATTTTGGCAATCGATGCAAATGGGGGAGAAGATTAGGAGGGTTTAAGGGAAGTCGGCATTTTCTTTGGATGTGTTCTTAAGAATTTGCCTCTCATGCTCTTGCATCTTTGTGGTTGCTTTGCATGTTGAATATATAGAGGAACTCAACCAACGGTAAAGGTTGGCAATCTATGCAATGAAATTCAAGTTCATCACACATGCATAGATTGTGGGGGAGTTTTCTCTATATATTGTGGTTGTACCAAAATCACATACTTGTGTAGTATTTGATGTTTGGGCAACCGCTTTGGTTCTTAATTGTCATATTTAAACCCTTGCTAAGGGATTGTCATCCATTACCAAAATGGGGGAGATTGAAAGGGCATGTATGCCCCCATGTGTGGTTTTGGTAATTAATGACAATGTCTATGGACTAATTTGTAAATTTAGTTTCACTTGTAGGTTTGTCCATTGGCATCGCTTGGGACATGTGTTGGTCTCAAGCTTGAAAGATGAAGAAATGTCCAAGGGATTTGTGCCCATTGGAATCATGAAGAAAGAAGGAGCTTGAAGGTTGATCAAGGCATGTGCAAAGAGTTGCATCAAGATGGATCAACCTCAAGTAGGGATGAAGAAGGGAGGGCTCAAGATGCGCCATCTCTAGAAGATCTCATGCTTGAATCTTGCCATCCTCGTGCTCATGGAATGATGAAGCCAAGTTCAAAGAAGAGGTTTCCCCATGGAGTATGGGGAGCAATTTGCAAGTCTTCATCTTCATCAAGCAAGAGCATCCAATAAAGGTGTTCCCACTATAGAAGAACAAGACGGTCTACATCAAGTTCAAGTGGGATGTTCAAGGCAAAGGTATGTTCTTGATAGGGCTTTTCTTTTGCCGGTCTCGTATTGTTAGTTGGGAGACCGGGTTTAGGATAGATAGCCGTGCTATCAAGAGGGGCTCTCAAGAGGGTGTCTCATCTGCATCGTTCGGAGAGAGCTCAAACCTTTGCATTCATAGCATCATCTTTCTTGGTTGTTAGTTGGTTCTTGTCCATGAGAGGATCTAGAGCTTGTGGTCACCATCATAACAAGCTCTAGTTCATCATCTAAGGATTTCACTTGCATATCTTATTGCGGTTTTTGATCTTGCAAGTTTTCCGACTCCACACCTTGGGGGATTCTATTCGTCGTTATCTTTCCAACAAAATTGGTTTCAGCCCGTTTGGAGTTCGGATGCAAAAGTTATTGCGTTTCTGGTTTTCTGGTTTCTGGAATTTCCCTGACCGGAAGTTCTGGCTTCCCACCGGAAGTTCCGCTAGGGCATCTTTGCCGCTGAAATTTCTGGTGGAAGTTCCGGGTCTTCTTCCGCTCATGTTCAGTAACCTTCTATTTTGGATGTGCTATTTGACGAAACTTCAGTCAGAATTTCAACCGGAAGTTTCGCTCCCACCAGAAGTTCCGGCCAGGGACGGGGAAGTTCCGCTCAGGCCTAGTTGCCGCCAAAAGTTCTGGTTGAACTTCCGGCTCTTGTTCCGCTCACGTTCAGTAACCTTCTGTTTTGAATATGTCTATTTGACGGAACTTCTGTCGGAACTTCCACCGGAAGTTTCGCTCCCATCGGAAGTTCCAGTGAACCGGCGGAAATTCCGACCAGGATTCACTTTTTCAGTTTCTCGCTCCGCAGTGTTTGACCATTGGCTGTGTGCCACCGGAACTTCTGGCCTCCCACTGGAAGTTCCGGCCAGGAGTCGCGAATGCCCATAACGGGCAGATCTGGGAGCCCTTTAAAAGGGGCTCCTCTTCCCCTTCGTGGGTACTAGCTTTTCTTCTTGGTTCTTGGCTTTCTCTCTCTCCTCCATTGCTAACCTTGAAGAATCTTTTCCTCTCCCTTTCCCTTCATGTGATTCTTGCATCTTTTTGAGGGATTTGAGAGAGGAGATCTAGATCTATAATCCCCCCAAGCCAAATCCCTTCTTTGTAAAGGAATAATTGGGATCTAGATCTTGGAGAGTTTTGTATTCTCCTCTTGTGTTCTTCCTCCCTTATTCCCCAATAGCTTTTGTAGCTTTGTTAGAATTTGGGAGAGAAGGACTTGCCCTTGCATTTGGTGCATAGATTTGAGTTCTCCTCGGAGATTCGGCGAGTTCAAGCTTGTGAGCTTGTTTCTCTTGGGTTCCTTGGAACCCTAGAAGGTTGTGTGGTTGGGTTGTTGACCTTTTGTGGTCTTGTAGACTTTTGTGGCATTTTTCGCCTGTTGTGGCATTGTAGCCTGTTGTGGCTTTGTTTTTGGGAGCCTCCAATTGAGTTGTGGAGTTAGCCCCAATCTTGTACGGGTTCGGTGACCGCCCTCAAGCGTCCCATAGTGGAGCGAGTGCCCGCCTTTTGTGGTGCGCACTTGGGAGAATAGGGTGAGCCTTTTGTGGAATCGGTGAGTTCCGTGCTTTCGCATTCGGGGTGAGGCCTTGTGTGGCGTTGGGTGAGCATCGAGCCACCACACCTCGAGGTGAGCCATTTGTGGCGTTCGGAGAGCATTGCGCCATCGCACCTCTCCAACGGAGACGTAGCTTCTTTGGAAGTGAACTTCGGGAAACAAATCTTCGTCTCCGCGTCCATCGGTTATCTCTCAACCGAGCCCTTTACTTATGTACTTTACATTGTCATAGCCATCATGCTTGAAGTATTTATACCTTGCTATCACCTTGTTGCTTGTATTGCTTGGCATAGGTTGTTGGTGCACCTAGGTGAACTTAGTGGCTAGGTTTTGTGCTCAATAAATTAAACATTAGTTTTATTCTGCATTTACTTGAGCCTAAGCCGTAATAATTTTAAAAGCCTATTCACCCCCTCTAGGCGACTTCCGTTGCACTTTCACATGGAGGCAAGGCTCATTCTCATCGCCCATCTCCACCGCCCCGGTCCCACCGACATCACGAAGACCCAAAAGCTCACCACCGTATGAGAATGCCTCTACCAAGACACTCTCAGGGTGGCATCGTCATTCGCGACAACACGGAGCAGCCCCGTCACGGTGGGGAGCGCAACAGAAACCAAGGGCACAAGAGCAGGTCATACGATGACCCTCCACGTCTAACAAGCAATCGTGACAGACGCGAGGAGTCTTAGGAGGGTAACAGCAAGAAGGCTAACCCAACGGCACTTCTGCCTCCGTTGCCACCTAGCAGCCACCATGGTGAAGGAGGGCCGCAGCGTTCACGTAGCCCCTCCCCTAATGGCAAAAAGAAGAAAGTAATCCCGGAGCCATACGACGCACGCTCATGCCTGGACAAGATTCACGAGGCTCAGTAAGGACAATACTTGGGACCATGTTGCTTCGGACCTGTAATACGGACCGCAACTTACCCCAAGGGTTTCTGGATAGACAAGACGATCAAGCCCTATGACGGCACTGCCAAACCAGCTTCGTGGTTTCAGGATTACGACAATGTGGTGGAGATCGCCGGGGGAAACCCCAATGTTGCCGTCAAGTACCTCCCACTCATGTTGATGGGCACCGCCCGCCAGTGGTTATAAAAGTCTGGTTGTCCATTAATTTTGGCTACCATCTCTTGTAGCGACAAATATTCTGCCATTTTTCTATTAAAACCACTTTCTGTCAGAATTGAGCGGTGATTCCTGGAGCATGCTTGCCCGGCTTCTAGTTAATATTTTTTTGCATTTTCCTGTAGAGATGCATTATGCAAACAAGAAGCTGATAAGGCAAATGAAGACAAAATCCTGCACTATATGTTTACTGCGCTCCATGCTGTAGTGCTAATGGTATGTGATTGAACTATGTGCTCCGTCTATATTCAAAACGGTATAGCTATGTTGGAAGCATTCTACAATTTCAAACTTAAAATGATTGATGCTGGCAATAATAATTCAACACATGAATTTCCATTTTTTGTTACGAAGAACTCTCAGATGTCTTCTTTCTCCGGTGCAAGATTATATGTTGTGGATGTTTTAATAGGAGCCTATTGACCTTAAACTCTGTGTTTATTTGAAGAGTAAAACAAATATTGATGCGATGTATTCCATAGTTGTCGAATTATAAAGATACATTCAGATATAAGGAATTATGATCATGAATCTAATGACATGATCAAATTATTTATATACTACATTATTTACACTATATACTATCTAACCAGTATATTCTGAAAAATGCCATAAACTGCTCCCAATGTTGTGCATGTTGACAGTATGACTTACTAATAGAATTTCTTTCATGTTAATTTATATCTCATTATCTTGTGGTTGGCTTCCTTTGTAGGGTAAAATTTCAAATATCTTGAAGAAATACAATAAAGGCGTCAAGCAAAAATCACGAGGACAAGTTACAGTGAGGATGTGATGTACCATTATCTCTACGAGGAAGCTTGTAGAAGATTCCAACTAGATAGAAGAATTACAATTCTTGTGTCTCTGTTTACTCAGGTCAAGTGTGCAAATGCACGTATGTAAATTGTAAACTACAATTGATTCTAATAAAGTTTTTTTCCAGTCACGCCTTGTATTTTTTCTAGTGTATTCTTGTAATTAGATTTTATAGTTAACTGTGTATATGGAACGGTAGTATACGGTTATACGTATTAAAAAATAATTTTATAATATAGAAAATAATTTTATAACATAGAAAAACTGAAACAGCTCATAGTGTTTCATGACGAATTATGACATTGTGCAAGGTCGTCTACCAAATCGTCTCAAGCACATAGACATGCTTTTACACGCGTCTCAAATTCGGTTAAACACGCCTCTAATGCGTCTCTATGATAGTTGAGACCGTGCATGAGAAAATGTTTGTAAGACGCTTTCATAAGCGGCTCTATAATCATGTAGAGATGATTTAAAGCGTCTTAACCCTATAAATTTAGTGTCTTTACATGACATTTTTCTTGTAGTGTCGGTTCCTTGGGTGTATCACCCTTCCGGTCGCTTTTGGCGATGTTAACAATTACCGCCAAGAACACATGACCTTTGAAGTGGTCCCCTTCAAGAGCGTGTACCACGTCATATTCGGATGCTGCATATTCCACTCCTTCATGGCCAAGCCATGCTTCGTCTACAACAAGCTCAAGATACCCGGACCAAATGGTGTTATCACCGTATTTGGAAGATTTTCAAAAGCAAGGGCCTGCGAGATTGGAGAAGCACCCTTTGCAGAAGTTTTCCTCTGCAGTGAAGAATTTAAGGATATCTAGAGCAAGGTCGACGCCTCGGAGATGCCGTCATCGAAGAAGCATATTTCTGACTCCGATCCCGGCTTCAAGGCTTCCATCGAAACCAAGTCGGTGGAACTTGTGGTAGGCGATGGCTCCAAGGTCTCCGCCATTAGGATGAACCTAGACCCTAAATAGGAAAGCGCGCTCATCGAGTTCCTCCGTGAGAATAGGGACATCTTTGCGTGGCAACCTGCCGACATGAAAGGTGTACCTAGGGAACTTGCCGAGCACAGCTTGAATATTGATCCAAAATGCAAACCTGTGAAACAACCTCTACGACACTTCAGAGATGAGAAGAGACGTGCCATAGGCAAAGAGATATCTAGGTTACATAAGGCTAGTTTTATCCGAGAAGTCCTTCACACCCGATGGGTGGACAATCCTATATTTGTCCCAAAAAAGGAACCAAAGAATTAAGAATGTGCATTGATTACACGGGCTTGAACAAAGCATGTCCGAAGGATCCATTTGCTTTGCCTCGCATTGACCAAGTCTATGACTCGACGGCTGGCTCGGAACTTCTGTGTTTTCTAGATGCATACTCAGGATACCACTAGATAAAGATGAGGAAGTCGGACCAATTGGCCACTTCATTCACCACACCTTATGGCATGTTTTGCTATGTCACAATTTCCTTTGGGATGAAAAATGCAGGTGCTACATACCAGCGGACTATGCAGCGTTGCCTACACGACCAAATTGGTCGAAATGTTCACGCCTATGTGGATGATATCGCAGTGATATCTAAAAAGTCAAATGACTTAATCTCCGACTTAAAAGAAACCTTTGATAATCTCCGAAAATACAACATGATGCTTAACCCAAAGAAGTGCGTCTTCGGGGTTCCAGCCGGCAAATTGTTGGGCTTCATCATTTCCTAGCGTGGAATCAAGGTCAACCCGGAGAAAATCAAGGCCATCCTAAACATAAATCGTCTGACATGCCTGAAGGACATCCAATGGCTCATAGGCTGCGTTACAGTGGTAAGCCAGTTCGTCAGCCGACTTGGAGAGAAGGCTCTGCCACTATATAAGTTGTTGAACAAGGCGGACAAATTTGTATGGACGGACGAAGCAGATGCTGCGCTTAAGGAGCTAAAGGGGATACTCTCCTCAGCGTCTGTACTTGCAACACCCGAGCCTATGGAGCCTATGTTGATTGACATGGCGGCCACCAACTGGGTAATCAGCATCATCGTCGTGGTGGAGCGGAAAGAACCAACGCATGAGTACGGAGTGGAACGACCAATTTACTATGTAAGCGAGGTCTTCACGGAGTCCAAGGAGTGTTACCCGCACTACCAGAAGCTAGCTTATGGAGTGTTCCTTACTTCTCGGAAGCTAAGGCACTACTTCCAGGAGCACCCTATCACAGTTGTGAGCAAGGCTCCACTATGCGACATCATCAATAACAGCGACGCTAGGGGAAGGGTTGTGAAGTGGGGCATTGAACTTGCTGCCTTCCAGATCACCTACAAGAGACGTGACGCTATCAAATCGCAGGTCTTGGTGGATTTAATTGCAGATTGGACGTAGATGCTGGATGCTACCCCTGTACTAGAGCCAGAATACTGGGTAATGCACCTTGACGGATCAAAGCTACACAACGGCTCGGGGGCTGGTGTACTGCTACAGTCACCAACAGGGGAAAAACTGCACTATGTTCTGCAGATCCACTTTGAGGCTACAAATAACATGGCGGAATATGAAGCACTCATTCACAGACTTCGCGTAGCCAAGGATATTGGCATCAAGTGCATAGTTTGTTGTGGAGATTCTGACTTGGTTGCCCAGCAGGTGGCTGACACCTGGAACGTGCAGAACCCTATGATGGTGGCATATCAAGACGAAGTAGACGAGATAGCCAAGTGCATCAAGGGCTACGAAGTCAAGTATGTCAAAGGGGAGGAAAATGAGGCGACTGATCTACTGTCAGAGCTTGGATCAGGGCACAAACCAATTCCTCTTGGTGTTTTTCTAAAGCATCTACGGACCCCATCCGTGAAGGGAGCAGACCCCAAGAACCCGGATAGAGTTGACTCTTTTGTTCATACAATAACAAAGGTCCCTCTGGCTTGGACAAAACCGTTCATGGAATATGTTGTACACGGAACTTTGCCCAATGACGAGGTCGAAAGTCGGCAAATAGTACGTCGAGCAAAGGGCTATACCATAATTAATGGCCAGATGTACAAAAGAAGTACCACTGGTGTATAACTGAAGTGTCTCCTAGCAATAAAGTATTGAAATCCTTCGTGAGATCCATCTCAGAGATTGCCGGATCACGCCGCTCCTCGATCGTTGGTCTCCAAAGCCTTCCATTAAGGATTCTACTGGCTGACCGCGAAGGCGGACGCCGACAAGCTGATTGAGACATGCATGGGATGCCAGTACTATGCCCGACAACCACATGTACGAGCTCAAGAATTGCGAACAATCCCAATAACTTCGCCGTTTGCAGTCTAGGAGCTAGACATGGTTGGTCCATTACAGACGGAACCTTGTGGGTTTACGCATCTGCTAGTAGCAGTTGATAAGTTCACAAAATGGATAGAAGCTAAAACCATTAGAAAGCTTGATGGGGCAAGTACCCTTAGGTTTTTCCGGGATCTAGTGGTGAGATTTGGTCTCCCACATAGCATTATAACGGACAATGGCAGCAACTTTTCACTCGGAGAAGTAGAAGCTTATTGTTGGGAGAAGGGCATCCGACTTGATTTGGCATCTATGGCACATCCACAATCCAATGGGCAAGTTGAGCGAGCAAATGGATTAATTCTGCAGAGAATCAAGCCACGTCTAGAGGCACCGCTACATAGAGCCGCTGGAGCTTGGGCGGAGGAGTTACCATCTGTTTTGTGGAGTTTACGAACTACTCCCAATAGATCGACCAGCTACACCCCTTACTTCATGGTATATGGAGCAGAAGCAATTTTACCTTTCGACATCCTTCACGATTCACCAAGAGTTGCCGCCTACTACGAGGATGACGCTGAAAAATCTAGGCGCCTAGATGTGGACCTTCTTGAGGTAGAGCGCGTACTGGCATGCCAAAGATCCGCCATCTAAGCAGAAGCTATGCAGTTACCATAGTCGCCGCGTTCGGCATCACTTGTTTAAAGAGGGGGATCTAGTCCTCCGACTTAAGAAGAAGAGATCACACAAATTATCCCCGCCATGGGAAGGACCGTTCATCATAAGAAAGGCGCTACTCAATAGTTCTTACTACCTCTTTGACAATCGTGAACTAGAGGATAAAACAAACGAGGATCATAAGCGTAAGCGACATGACCCGGATGATGACTACCCGGAGCTTGATCGGCCATGGAACATAGCACAGCTACATCCTTTTACACTTAGCATATTTTACTATCTATTGTGTATCTCTTATATGATCAATGAAATAAAGCTCTTTGGTTAACTCATATGATTGAGTCTTTTACCTCCTTTAGTGTTCATTTTTGGATCGTATAAAAACCTTTATACGCAAGTTTTGCATTTGCACTTGTGAAAATTCCGTCTACGGGCGTTAGTTTAAGTTTTCTGGTCTACACGTTCTTTATTGTTTTTGTGTGGATTCTAGAGTATTTACTTTCGGCACTCGAAGTCAGCAATTTTGTGCTTAGGTTTTTGATGGTGCCATTGGGTATCATGTCCTGAGTGCATAGTTCTGACTGAGGGTATTCTTACTCACGAAAGATCAAGCATAAAAACCAGAGTAATGGATAAGCCAACACTTGCTTAAAAATATATACATACTAGAATTAGTTCTTAAGTAGCAGGAAGCATATTGCCATTGTTTTCCGCCTTAAGATTAACCCATTGTTTTCTGCATACATACAAAACATCCAGATTTAACAAATATTACATAGTGTTTTCATTCCTCTATTGCAGGAGACTACGAGGTAGCGTCATCAGCCGTAGGAGAGCTATCTGGCCTGTTAGTGAAGTCGGTAGTCTTGAGGGACTCGGAGGAGCTGGCTTGGTTGGCGTCATTTACCTCATGGGGCACAAAGGTGTTTGCATCCATCAACTGGGCGACCCAGGTGTTGAAGCCGGCAAGCGATGCTCAGATAGCTCTGTGATCAATCTTCTGGCCGTCATCGTCTATGTCAGGCAAACCATAGGTCACCGTGTCAACGTCGGCATCATCATAGTGGGCCTTGCCCATAGACAGCGCCATCCTTGCACTAGCCCAGGTACATGAAGCTTTCCAGCTTACGATATGCTCGAGGGCTTGGTGAAGGATCTCCAAATACTTCAGGATGGACTCCACTTCATTGATATTGATGAATAAGGGCTTGGCAATTTCCTTAGCTTGGGTGATGGAGGTGCTGATGAAGTTGCCAGCAAGAACCATGCATTCCTTTGGCGGAGGAGGATTATTGGTCAAACCAATAGGAGCTGCATTTCCGGCCAAATGATTGAGTACATGAGTTCAACAAAACATAAGTTCAGAGTACCTGGTTTACAGAAGTACAAGACGAATATTGCTTACCAAAGATGCTAACCTTAGCTTGCTGAAGAGTCTCCGCCATGGAGTCCTGTTTTTGACGAAGGGCCTTGTAAGCCTCAAGGTTCTGAGTCTTCTACTCGGCAGCAGCTTTGTTCCGCTCCTTGAGGATTGCAATTTCCTCCTTCAGATGGTTGATCTCCCTGTTTGCAGATTCTTGCACGGAAGCCATGGTATCTTCATGCATTTTCAGCGAATCGGCTCTCTCCTTCTTAAGGATTTTGTTTTTTCTATCCAACAATTGTATGTTCTTGGATTGCTCGACAATGTCCTTGGCCTTGGCAATAGCTTATGCATGTCGGAGAAATGACAAGGCACAATGAGTAGTCGGAAATTAATGGCACAAGACCAAGATTGAGTGCGAAATTGAAAAGAAAAACAGACACTTTCTCTTGGTCATTTGATCCTTCAAGAAGGCAGTTTTACCCTTCTCAGCTTCAAGATCTGCACGCATCTTGTGGAACTTGTCATTGGCGGTGTTCCTCCAAGCATTCTCATTCTGCAAAAAAGAGCAAAGTTACTTAGTCTACTTGGAGCATCTAGCCGGATAAGTATCCGTCTAGAGGCTTGGGGGCTACAGTACGAGTTTTTAACTCAATGCTATGCTTAGTCTTTCTTTAAGCATCTAGTCTGAACTAATTCTGTTTCAACTAGAGGCTTTAGGGATACAGTATTGAAAATTACAAACACTGCGTATGTTACTCTAAAAGTATCTTGTTGGAATAATTCATTCAAACAACATACTTGGGGGCTACAGTGCAAATTTTCTGTCTTAGTAATTCTTAGAGAATTCAGACCCAAGGACCTATGGTTTTTTGTATAAATCCTTAGGGGCTACAGTGGGATACTGCATATGAAATGCAAAAGGCATATAAAACTTACAAGTGCGATGATCTTGAGGTTGCTGGAGCTCTCGGAGAATATCTTGCTAAAAGCAAGAGTGTTTACGTGCAAGATCTCCGCTTGCTTGAGCATCTCCTCAAGACCACACGTGGGAGAAGTCGGCGCTGCACCAGGAGCCAGAGTTGAGCTACTCAGTGTAAGAACCAGGTAGACGATCTTGGGAAGCTCTGTTGGCATCTTGGGTGCAACAGATCCGCCTATGGCTAAAGTTCCGCCTTCCACCACCTCCTTACCGCTACCAATGGCATCCTTATCCGGAGCTTCAGCTACTTTAGAGGACCTGCTCTCTTGCGTCACCTGCTCGCCAACAACGTGGGGATAAGCGGCAACATCTGGGACCTCCTGAGAAGTAGTTGGGTCCACTTCCATGGTGGAAGGTTCAGATGTTACCTTTGCCGGAGAACTTGTTGGTGCGGGAGTAGGTTGGATTCTTTGAGTCGGAGGGGCGATGGTGGGAGATGTTTGGACAAATATATCTTTGATATTTTTAGAAGCCCCCGATGTTTTGGAGGTCTTCTTCAAACTCATACTGGCCTTCTTCCTGAAACATGCAAAAGTATAAGTACAGGAATAAGACAAGCAAGAGACAATTTCGAATGATTAGAAGCTTACACAACAGTTGGTGCCTTTGTTATAGGGATACCAGTTATTCTTCTTTTCTCCGCCTCCAGGGAGGCGGTGGATCTCTTGGAGTCTCCATCCTTCGTCTTCTTATTCTTGCCTTTGTCGGCAGCGTCAGAGGTGGAGCTCTTCCGCTTTCTTGCCAATGGGACCTTGTTGTCGGACACGATGGTGACTTCCTTCATCTTGGGATCAAAGACTTGGGCAGCCATGCTACCTTCGTCTAGATTCTTCAGTTGTTAAGTGAATCCTAAAGTGTTAGATGCAAGGGTATATGCAAGAGGGAAGAACTAGAGTATATGTCATATACGGTAAATAAACGAGTACCTCTGGGCATTTGCCGCCCTCGAACATGTCATAGGTGATGGTGAGTCCACGCTTCCTATCCTTCACCTTGACTATGTCTTTGAGACGAAGCTTGATGGGAGTCACTCGAGAAGTTTTCCTCAGAGATGCGGAGGCTATCCTTCCTGTCCTTGGTATACTGGTGCGTGATCTTCACACAGTGCTGGAGAGGCTAGATCCGCCTCATGAACCAGCACATAGCTAGGTCCAACCCGGTCAGACCCGTCTCTACGAACCAATCAATCCGCCTAACTGTGTGAGAGGCTTCATCGTCGAAGGGGAGGAGGGCTTGGGATCTCCATGTCGGGGCTTCAGTGGCAGCTCCATCGACAAAGTCCGGGTACGTTTTTTCTCGGCCATCTAGAGGAATATCTGGGCCGTAGAAATACGTCCTCTGCCAATTCTTGCAGGATTCGTGACCTACAATGTCTGGGACCGCCGGCCAGGCCGGATCTTGAAGTTAATGGTTCCACAGTTCCTAAGCTCCTCCTTGATCACCCTGGATTCCCTCTTCATGGTGAAGAAGTAAATAAGCAGATCTAACCTAGGCCTGATTCCTAGGTAACCCTCGCACAACACCGCGTAGTTTTTGAGCATGAGGATGGTATTCGGACAAAGGCTCTGAGGTTAAACCTGGAAGTGGCTAAGGATTTCTATGAAGAAGTCAGATATTGGGAGGGATGCCACACACAAATTGGGACTTGAGGTATACCTTTTCTCTGGCTAGAGGAGAAGGGACGACCTCGCCGGTAGGTGCCACCCTCCATATTAGGCCCTCCGTCACAGGGAGGTACCCCTCGGCGAGCATCTCTTTGATGTCATTCTCGGTGATGTCTGAGCCGCTCCATTCCCCCTTGTGGGAATCAGCCTCCTCCTCCAGTGGTTCCAGCCCCGCTGGAATATGGTCGCCGCCGGTGGATTCCACCACTTCGGAACGCGGCACCACCACGCTCTCTAGTGGGACATGGAAAGAGCCCGTCGACTTGGCCATGGCTTTGCCTGACGCTGCCATCGTTGGGGTGCTGCTGCTGCTAGCCATTGGAGGAGTGGGAGATGGATGTGGATTTGGAGAAGGCTAGGGTTTTCTCTGTGCACGCGATGAGCTCGAGGAGACGTTGGCTAGACGAAGAAGATGATACAAGGAAGAATGAGGTGAAAAGATAAAAATCACCACGGTTATAATATATAGTACTCGGCGTCAAGATTCGTGCAAGTTGATCGAACGATTGCTGCGTGGACAACGTGTGTGCGAGCGCGCGCAGAAATTTCGCCATGTTCCCACCACCGCCGCCAATGTTTCGTATCCTTCCCGCAGGAAAAAGGCTATGATTATGTTCTCTGCATGTGTGAGTTACGAGGCATCGCTGACCTATGGTTTTTGTCACTCTACTGGCATAGGCAGGTGAACAGTCCCATCTGAAGATTCCAGCATGAACGGATCTCGTCCATCTTTGAGAAAAGTACGATGGAAGATTCATCAGTTCTCCGACTTACATGTTCAAGAGGGAGAGCATCGCAGGGTTCTTGGGAGGACTACAAGATATTGCTTGACGATTTGCCGACATCCATTGAGATGAAGCATTCGACCTGAAGAGGCAAGACAGCGCAAGATCTCGGAGTTCTCTGGGGCTACTGTTGGGGATATGCTAAATGGGTATCACCATTGCATGTCTCTAATCCGGATAACCCAGGTGGCCCACAATTGGTAGTAGGGCCTATGGCCTGCTGGGCAGCCCTGTTAGATGGATCCAGAAGGGAGGCTCATGCCGGATGAAGGAAGGCTACGGTGGAGTCATCAACGTAGCCGTAGCCTTGGAGTGCAAGCCACGTTAGACTAGTTGTATACCGTGTAGGACTCTGTAACCTGTCCGGCTAGGACTTTCCCTGTAACCCTAGGATATGGTGTCTTTATAAGCCGGACCTAGAGGAGCCTTTAGGGCAATAACTCAACTCACATCGTGCACAGCGAACCGATCCATGTAACCCGGCGTATTGTTGTTATAGTGATTTATAGCAGGAGTAGGATTCCGTCACCGTCGTGGGATCTGAACCTGGGTAAGCTGTGTCACCTCGAACCCGCCAACCTTCCGCCTTACCCCACATCTCTAAACACGCACTACGAGGACCCCTCCATGGTATCCTCGTCGGCCATACCACGACATCCAGTGAGCTCGACGATGAGGGTATTGCTTAATGTCATGTTCTCTTTATTGATGTTCTGTGGGTGCTTTTCTGGTGGCTAGGATTGTTGCAAACAGTGATGTAAAACTATGAACTATCGCATCTTTTGTTTGCTCAAGTTTGAAAACATGTGAAATCATCATTCCTGGTTTAGGTACAAATACATAGCAAGGGGTTGTTCAGTAAGAGCCAAAATGGGCTCGAAAAACAGGTTCTTCGTGGCCTGCTTTTCCAGTTCTCGCGTCTACAATGTTTAGAGATGAAAACAGATTTGGTGCACATGGACACAAGTGATCTTTTAAAAAATCAAAAATCATATTTATGAGTTCCAAAAAATTCTAAAATTAAATCATGATGTGGGCAAAGATGTGCAAAATCTCAATTCAAAATCAAGTGTATTTTGAGGTACACAAACATGACAAATTTGTAGATCTGAACATATAGTGATTTCAAATAAAAAAATAAGACTTTGTTATTTTTGTATAGATCAGAATAAAAAACATTTCGAGTTGATATTTTACACGTTCGTTGGATACATAATTAGCTACTTTTAGGAATTTAATTAGTTCAAGATTTTTTGAAACTTAAAAATATAGTTTGAACTTTTTTAATAAACAGAGAGCACTGGAGCTCAGGAGTCAAAGGAATTTACGGTCTAGAGATGCTATAATTCAAATCTGTGGTTGTAGGCCCGGAACATGTGCACCTATATTTTTCATTTTATTTCTTGCGCTGAAATAAAAGTTGAATGTTAAAGTGTTTGCCTAGATATATATTGAAGATAAGAATGATATATAATAGGCAGGGTATGGACATGATAGATCAATACCATATCGATACTCGTGTAGTCAATAGGTAGAAAACATTACCCATATCCTTACCTGCGGGTATAAAACATTAGCCCTGCTCCTATCCTAATGGTACCTGTTCCCATTGGATACTTGGCGAGTAGATCCAATATTGCACAAATTAATCAAAAATTTACATCCTCAATAGCATATTTGACAAAAAAAAGATTGTATCTACTCAATAATAGGTAGACAAGTACATAAAAATTATTAAAGTTTAGAAATCGCAATCTTATACTCATTTCTAGGTTGCTCAGCTGCATAGGTTGTAACTCTATAGTTAAGATTTAAATATCAATTTAAACAAGGGGTACGTGTACCATGGATATAAGTCTATACATGTACATGTATCCATGAATTAACGGATAAAATATAAATATTATTCATGGATATAAAAATGTGTTTATATCCTGCCGATATGGGTACGATAAAATTGCTATCTTTAATAGATCAGCCCACAACTTACCATGTGCATTACCTTGTCAGGAATTGCGTGACATACCTAGATTTTATGCCCAAATTTACATAAAATAAATATATTTCCATGTGTGAAATATATATAAATATATAAGTATGAAGATCAAAGCCGAGTTTTTTTTAACTTACAAACTTTTTCTAACTTCTATGTAGTCAAAATTACAGTATAAGTTTTAGCGAACTTTGTCGATACATCGGCTGTATCAATATGTATCCACACACAAAAATAGATATGTTGGAACTTTTGAATATCATCTTCAAATCTTTCTTTCAAAATGGGATCTAGGGGAAGAATCAAGACATATCATTGGATCATTCATGTACCTAAAGAATTATACATGGCTGGATCAATTTTCTTGCTCGATATAGTTTTCTAAGTCTACCAAAAGACATTGGAAAAACATAAAAAACGTCTCTCGATACCTACAAGGGACCAAATATTTTATCTTATTCTATAGGGGGAATCAAGACCTATCATTCATAGGTTATGCGGATACAGAGTGACTAAGTACCTGCCGGGCTCTCGTACTTCCAAGCCTCATGCTGGATATATGTTTCTATTTGTGATGGAAATGGAATCTCCTGGAAATCGTTCAAGTAAAGTATCGTGTCAGCTTCGAGGAACAACTCAGAAACCATAGCACTATATGAATTATCATTTTTTCATAAAGGAGTATATATTAATATGAGAAGATACCAATTACACCCAGCCTCTACAAAAAATATTATCCTAGCGGCCATACGGATACACATAGCCAAAAAAAGAAGAATAATTACAAAAAAGAAAAGTCCCACTACGGTGATCCATTTGTTGGATCAGCAGTATTACCACCACCAAGACAGCACTGGAAATACAACTTCTTCAAAAACGACGCCTCCAAGAAGAAAACAGTGCACAAACACCGTCATCGCCTGATCATAGATCTTAGGTTTTCACCCTGAAGAAAGTCCACGCTCTCAAAACAATAACTTTAACAAGACCATTGTCAGGCACAACCAATTAACGCCAGACCCTAGGTTTTACCATGAAAGATAGGACTATGAACATCTCTTGTGCAGTCGCCCCCACTTGCATGCCACTGCTCCAAGTCACGAGTCACCAAGTCAATTCCTCATCACCACCTAGACTCGAACCATCATTGTCAGTCCTCGGAACTCGGTCTCCATGACATTATCCGTCAGCACCATGAAACTAGAACATGCCCCATGATATTAACAACCAACAAAGTTTCAAAGTGCTCCCTCTGAACCCAAACGGTCAGAGTAAAACATGGGTACGCACGACCGAATTCGGGTTAAATAAGGCACTGACTAGCAGAACCTCCTGTCAATAGCCCGCTGCGCCTGCAGTGTAGTTGGGCCGGCACAGTACCACTCCCGCACATAGCCCAGTGATTCAAATAGTTATTTTCCATTTTATTCAAACCCTAGTTCTGTCAGTAGATTCAAAAATCAATGCAAGGAGATGTACTAAACCAAATTACATGATTCCAATTTTGCTGGAAAGGTAGTCAAATTATCAATCCAAACCCATTGGATTCAAACCATTTGAAATTATAGATCACCTACAGTAAAAATAACAAGACAGAGACTTTTTTACATTCAAACATTTTTTAAAAATCAACCATAAATGCTTTTGAGTTGATTCCAACTATCAAAAATCACATTTGACAAAATCTATCTGAATATGTAAAAATATTTAGGTTTACATGCAGTGATCTTGGACTAGTACTAAAACAATGCTATATAGGCATTTCTAGTCATTAATTGTATAAAATAGTAATTTTAAACTTTATAAAATATGACCACCACTTTAAATCACATTCCCAAGTATTAGAATATATGGTGATGACATGTGTCAACATAATCCCATATTTTAATTGGAGAATATTAAATCTTAAGTATTTTCAATAAGTAGAAATTACTTTTTCTAAAATAAGGAAGATAAGACTAGGTCTTTATTTCCTGTGATGATTGTGATGATGCTAGATCATCTAGTGTGAACCTTTGCGTGGAAAATAGAGGTAGTTAAGTATTGTTTGGTGATGTACCTCGTATTTATTTATAGACGCTAGTACCGACCAAGGATACGAGGAGGAGAGTACTACGAAGAAGAAGAAAACTTCAACCACTACACCAATCAAGGCAAGCTAAGCTAAACCATGGAAGTCCTACTTGCAATCTAGAACTTTGCATGATACCTATGCAAGATAATCTATGCAAATGCATTAGGCATGCTTGGGTTATGCAACCTCGATTATACCAATTCCAGTTTTACTTGCAAGCTTTATTCTTTTATATTTACTGAAGTTCTTTAACTTTGCTTAGTGACTTGTGAGTTTTTGGAAAACTTCTATAGATAGCATAAAGAGCATAAAACTAAGCTTAAGTAGTTAGAACTAGATGTCATCAAAAGGCATAAGATTATATTTGGATAGTTACACTTGACTAGCACCCCTCATTAGTGAATACCCTCAACTTTAGTGGCTAGTGCTAATCATAAAAGTGGATCACTTTCGATGGGAATACTTGGTGAAAATTATTATGAAAACCTTGGAATGAAGATTCATTCTATTGAAGTGTTTTGACATGTGTTGTGAACACAAGATGATTTTATGATGAAAATGTTGAGGCATGATCCTTAGCCCTTTATAAAAACTGATGGTTGGGTTCGGATGCGATACCATTCCAATTTTTTCGTACAACCACAATACCTGAATTGGGTAGGGCTTAATTGGAAGTTTATACGTTTTAGTATGGGTTCCCTTGCGGAAGAGGTTGAGCTGAGGCTACCTCGTGATGACTGTCCACCTATGCAGTACCCAAGATGATAGATGGTCATGGTTGGGAGGCCAAACACATAGGGGAGGTGCCTATACTAGGGTGTGTAATTGAAAGGTTAGGATTGATTATCCGCATACAAAGTATGATGATTCAGGGTTATCCCTGACGGATGTATCGAATGTTGTGGTGGAAGTGTACCACCTCTCGAGAGTGTCAAACTATTCGAATATCCATGTCCGCGGTCATGGACAGTTGGAGTGGCCATACTGTTCCGTCGTCAGATGTTTTCAAAATGACTGGTGAAATGAATTATGACTTTGACTTGACCACAATAGGGTTGCGAACATGAAAGATAAGTTCCCACTTAAGTGTTGTAGAACATTAAACTAGTTTTCTTTACTTCTGAACTCAGTATGAAATAAACCTGGCTTCTTGCAAATAAACCTAGAGCTTAGGATTCCTACACGAACTACTTTACTTGTTAGTGATAGTTTGCGAGTACTTAAAGAGTACTCATGGCTTTGTCCCTGGCTATTCTCATGGCCAACTATGAGGAGGACTACCAGGATGATGGACAGCAAGAAGTCTATGACAACTAGGATCATCTCCCATCGTCAGTATTGCCTGTGAACCTGAAGATGAAGTCCCGCTACGTTTAATTTCCGCTGTTTTGATTGTATTAAGACTGGATCATGAGATCCTATATTTCTAAGACCTTTATTATGATTTGTAATGGATGATGTACTGTGGTACCAATTCTGTTATGTCTCGCAAAAATGGTAATCCTGGGATTGCGAGGTATGCCATAACAGGCATCTGGGATAAAAATTCTGGGTGTTGACAAGTTGGTATCAGAGCCATCCTGACCATAGGAGACCATAGTTAGAATGGACGCTTGAATCAAAAAAACTTAGTTTCAAAACAAAAGAAGTGAGTATTTATGAAAACCTATTCTCATTCTTATCATTGAGATTCTTTCAATAAAATTCATGTTCCTAAAAAATTCTTGCAATCCTACATAAAATTTGACATATTTGATCACCTCACTAACTTACTCACCCTACATTCTTATAGATGGAAGTCAAGTATAGAAAGTTATACCAGTTGGCCAACAGAGGAGAACTCATCTTCGAGCGCGATTTAAGCCAACTCTCGGAATCCCTTGAACGTCTGCACCCTGAGTTCTATGGAGCATAGCTCAATGATCAGCAAGGAGGAGAACTACAGTGGCTGATAGTTGCAGAGCTCAGAGGAAAGATGGAGGCACCCACCTCAGAGAGGATCCAATTCATCTTGAGGAAGAACAACTAGCTAAACGGACTCGCCAGGGCTATTGTAACATCCCAAATTTCATCAAATTCAAAACATCATGTTTGCATTCATAACATCATGGCATGTCTACTTTGCACAAAAAATTCAAAGCTAAAACCCTAATAAAACCATATTTAAAACTCCTTTTATATTATATATGGGGCATGGTTTTATTTTATTTTTATGACCCAAAATGTTTTTGGAGTGAATTTTTGTGTTTGACACACTTTTAAACACTAGGGTATCCTCACAAAATATTGGTGAAGATTTGAATTGATTTGGATTTGAAATGCCTATTCAAATCTTATTTAGAAAATCAAAATAGAAAAGAAAAAGGCAAAGAGAGAAAAAAATAAGAGCCGGCAACCCTTCTGGCCCAACTCCTCTTACGGCCCATTAAGCCCACCCGGGAACCCTCTCTCTCTCTTTCCTACCCCATGCGCGCACTCACCTGCTGACCCCTGGGCCCTGTTGCCACGTTAACCCCGTCGTACCCAAACACCGTGCGAGACCAGCTCGCCATGGCCATTTCCTCTCCCATTCAACCCGAATCAAATCGCGTTGATTGTCGATGAATGCGTGCGTAATTCTCGTCCCCGCGCTGGCTACTTAAACCCCTCTGCTCCATTTCCCCTCACACAGACAGCACAGAGTGCTGCGAGGCTAGCAGTATTTCTCCTCGCACCGTCGCGGTACCGTAGAACTCCGGCAAGATATTCTGGTAAGCCTCATGTTAGCCTCTTCCTCTAACAAACGAGTGTGTTCGCCTTGTCCTTGCGCATCTCCTGATACTTGACACTTTGTCTCCTCTTGCACCATAGTGTCGCCTTCATCGACGGCAATGAGCACCTAACGCGCGGCCAAATTCTGACGAGGGATTCTGTTCGTGCCCGTGCGCCCCAGCCCCCACCGCGATCATGTTGAGCATCGCCATGTCCCCGCGACCTCGGTGAGCCCCAGCATCCCCTCTCCTACCCGCTAGCTTCACCGGCATGTCGCCGCCACCGCAACAGCCATGCACGTAGCTAGGTTGTGGTCGAGTGGATCTGATCCACTGGATCTAGATCCAGTGGTCTAGATAACATTAAACGTGAAGGGGTACGTTTAGATCTGAGACGCTAGATCTTACTTAGATCTGACGGTGTGCAATCGTAATCCTGCGTGAACCGGTACGCGCCAATCAGAACTCGCCATGTGGCAGTGTTTTTCTTTTAAAATCTATATTTTATTCTATTAGATGTTTAAACTTGTAAAATCCATAAATTTTGTTCTTTAAATGCAAAAATTGCAAATTTTATATCTATGGATTCATAAAAATGAGCTATTTGCATCTATGGCCCTGGTTTGGCTATTTTCTTCCGAAAATTAGGTTTTTATGCAGAAGAATTTTTAGGCTTATTTTGACTATAAAAATTATTTAGAATATTACTTTAAAGTGGTTTTTGTTTTATTTAGACTTTAGAAAGTATGCGTTGTATTCAGTACTTCAGAGTGTTATTTAAAAGGGTGAAAAATCATCTCATTGCATTTTGCATGCATTCATAATTATTTTTGTTTGTATATTGAATTGAATATTGTTGCATGAATTTGTGTGTAGATTTTGTGGATTGTGGAGTGTGTGATTGTGAGGATTGTACCTATTCTCCTAGCTACTAAGGCAAGTGATACTCCATATTTTTGGCCTATTGTTTTATTTATGCACTAGTGATATTTTGAGTAGGATTTGCATGGTAAATTTCAAAGGATATGCTATGCTATGGTAGATCCTATAGATGATAACTTGGTAGGAATTTTCCTTAGTTAAGAGGCATGTTATGCTAGTATGCTTAGCCTAGCTATTAGAATTCAAGAGTGAAAAATTCATGTTATGATATTGTGGCAAGTTTATGCCTATGTGTTTTTGGACTAAGAAAACAACTTGTTAATGAAACAACTAGGTGGAATGGGAAGATTGTTTTGTGTTGAGTGGTTACACAAGGCCCATGTCTATGGTTTACCTTGTGTATCACACTTGTGGATGGCCACCCAGGAACAAAGAGATTTGAGATGTTTAGTGTTGAGAAGCTTCTAGTGAAACTATATGGCATATGGGATCTGCCTTGACCAACTATGTTGCAAGAACTCAGCCAGATGGACAGTTGGTGGTAGGGTTGATAGGATGGAACGCGTCCATGGTGTTCTGAGGGAATGCTTCTAAAAAGTCTCATCTCGATGCATGTCGAGTCTTGTGGGGAAAGTGCACCACCTCTCGAGAGGGTAAAACCTAAGTACTTAGCCGTGTCCCTGGTAATGGAAAATTTCGAGCATCAAAGACATTGAAACGATCAAGGATATCCTCATCCCAATTTCTCCAAGTTAAAAATGTTGGTTTACCAAGGGTAGAGGTACCCCAAAGTCTATGGGTGGTTCCTTCATGTTTTTGTCAAACAAAAACTTAGTGTTTTCAATGTAATAAGATAAACCTTATTTTGAGCAAAGCCAGCCTGAACCACACTTAGCCAAATTCATATAGTTATTAGATGTTACTATACTACTATGGTATCACTTGCCAATACAATTCCAAATATATTGACCCTCTGTGGCTATAACTTATTATGTTGCAGGTCACTCTGATGGTGACTAGGGTTATGAGTCTACACTCAACATGTTTGCTTGTGGCACATGAAGATGAAGACTTTATTTATATTGTTAAGTGTTGAGAACTCTGTGTATTAGCCTTGGGCTAAATGAGTTGTATAAACTATTGTATCTATGGAATTACGATGTAATAATGACCTTTGTATATGCGTACTTCATCTTAAACTGTGGATGCTAGCATTTCGATCCATGGACTAGCATTGCAATCACGGGGTCCTTTACCTTGAAGGGTGAGGTCTTACAGATGGTATCAGAGAACGGTGTTGCCTGTAGGTTTGACCCTAATATGGATTAGAGTAAGGAAACCACTAGGAAAATGCAAACTTATTTGTAAATTTCCACACTTGTCTCTTTTCATCTCGTAAAACTTCTCCTAATCTTCTTTCTCATCTCTATTTGTAGATGGCTACCATCAACGAAGCCGTCGGGAAGGGACCACTGATGACCATGACCTTAGAATGTGAGGCGGAGTTTCCCAAGGCACTCAAGAACCTTATGGTTACCATGGGGATACATGGTGAAGTTGTGTACAAGGGATCCCCAGTGATGGATGAAGAAGAAGAATATTGGTGGGTACAACTCCACTTGTATAAAAACAAGGAGGATAACCACAATGAGTCGGGATTCTACATGGTCACCAACTCTGAAATGCACATGTCATTCTTTGACTCTGCAAGGAATGCAGCATGGAATGCCATCAAGGATCTTGGATAAAGACTCAAGTGTAGAATGCTCAACACTCAAAATGACCTTAGAGAGGAGAAGAAGCATACCCATGACTTAGAAACCACCATAAAACGTCTAAGGGAGGATATCATAGACTTAGAATGGGAGTCTTGTGATCAAGACAAATAGATTGCCTCCAAGGATGCCTAGATAGCTACCTTGACTAATGAGTGAGAGTTGTGACGTACTCCAATAGTTGGACCACCACACTTGTCGTTTTCTCACGTTAATAATTTTGACCATACCAACCTATGTGGTATGGCAAAAATTTGTCTAAGCTAAATTTTGAACTAGTGCTTGTGATTGAATGTTGTATGCCATGACTTGTGTGTTTTGAGAAATTATGTGTTCCTTATTGTCTTTTGTATTACTACTTTATGTTTTATTCTCTACTTGTGTTGTTTCTAATTTTCTCCATCCTATGCAATAGATGCCTAGCTTTGTTTTCAGCACCGCCGAGGAGTTCAAGGGAACTCGTTGGATCCCGTATCGTGGAGCTCGTCAGTGTGCTCAATCTTCCCCTCCCTAACATTAAGGGACTTCAGCTCAGGAAGTTCGAGAGGAAGGACTTATGGGGATTTAGAGTCTCCCAGCCAGGACGCTAGTCAGAGCCTTCCACTGAGGATATTGCCTTCAAGATACTCCATGACGACAAGGAGAAGGGACTCGATGTTGCCATGCAGGAGCTGCTTGGACGCCTCTGTGGACGTCACTCTGCCGAGCTCAGGGGCCTCTACTTCCATCCATTTGGGAGACGTGACAGGGAGGGAGAGGCTATAGTGTATGACGAGGCCACTAGGGAGACTATTGAGCCAATACGCCTCTATCTTCAGGAACTAGAGAGCCTTCTTAGGCACCTCAATACTGATAGGACCAACGCCATGCTTAGCAATGACGAGCTATGCGTCCAGTTGAGGGAGAAGGACAAGGCCTTCGAGGAACAGGATGAGTGTATCAAGGAGATGGAGGCTAGGTTCGAGAGGCAAGACAAGAGGTTCAAGAACCAAGAAAAGAGAGTGCAGGATAGGAACAAGAAGATCAATGAGATGGAGGACGAGATGGAGCTCAAGGATCTTGAGTTAGAGACACAGCAGGAGGTGATTGAGAGGCTGCGTTTGTAGAAGACAGAGCTTCATGCAAAGGTTGATGCTTTGACAACCAGCGTGGAGGAGTACAAGGTAGGAATCGAAGCATGATGACTTGCTCTAGTGGATGAGGAAGTCGATATGGAGCAATAGTGTTGACTACTTGGCTATCTATCTATCTATCGTCATTTTATTTATCGTGTCGCATTAATCATCCAACATGTGGATGACTATGCTAGTGTGTTTACTTTACAAAACTTGTTGGTCATGTTGTTTAAACTCTAAGTTTATTATTCTTGCTTATTTGTGATTGTTGCTATGTGTTGTGTTGTGCATGTTAGTATCTATGGGTTATATCTCATTACTTATCCTTACTGAAACCACATATGCCAATCCCAACAATAACAACAATGGCAATGAGATGCAACATATGATGACAGCCCAGACTTAGTTGATGCAAATGATGACTCGGTTTATGGCCAATCAGAATCAAAACCAAAACAATAACAACAACAGCAACAGCAACAGCAACAGCAGCAACAACAACAACAACAACAAACAGCAGCAGCAACAACAACAACAACAATAACAACAACAACAACAACAACAACAACAACAACAACAACAATAACAACAACAAGAACAACCCACCAGCTTTTGATATGCTCACAAGGATTCTGAGATTGAGGCCTGCTAAGTTTTCTGGAACCACTGATCCTATGGTAGCAAATGATTGGATACGTTATGTGAACAAGGACTTAGTCAGAGTTGGTTGCACTGATGAGGAGAAGGTCAGATTTGCAGCACACCTGCTAGAAGGACCAGCAGCTACTTGGTGGGATAACTTCCAAATCACTACTCCTATTGAAGAAGTGACTTGGGCAATATTTGAGGATGGATTCTGCACTTCTCATATCTCTTCAGGAGTGATGGGGTTGAAGAAGAAGGAATTTCACAACCTTAAGCAATGCCACCATAGTGTTGCAGAATATATTGAAGAGTTCAACAATCTGGCACGCTATGCACTGGATGATGTTGACACTGATGCAAAAAGGAAGGAGAAGTTACTTGAAGGGCTGAATGATGAGATGTGCATGCAACTATTTGTTGCATATGTTCCAACTTATCAATCTTTGTGTGACAAAGCCACCATCTTGGAAAGCAAGATGAAGCAAGTGGAGAATAGGAAGAGGAAGCACCATTTTGATAAGCATGGATCTGGATCATCTCACAAGCGTTTGTTTGGTGAAGGAAATGGAGGTTCTGGATCCCACAAACACGGAAGTCATAAAAACCATGACAACAGTAACCGTCACCACGATAACAATAAACATCATGGGCACAGCAATGGTGATTACCGCAGTAATAAGAGTGGACACAAGAGCCACCATAGTGGAAATGGCAATGGGAATCAGCCAGCTAAGAGGGACATCAGTCAGGTTGAATGCTTCAAGTGCAAGAAGACTAGGCACTATGAAAATGAATGCATAGAAAAAAAGACTGATGGAGACAACAAGCCAAACCCTTTTCAGAAGGGTCATGTGAACCACATCAATGTGGAGGAAATCCATGAGGATTCTGATGCTGTGGCTGGTAAGTTCAAGATTAATTCCTTTCCAGCACTTGTCCTTTTTTATACCGGCGCATTACATTCATTCATATCAAGAGCATTTATAGACAAAAATAGACTCCCAACTAAAACAATTGGATGTCCTATTAAAGTAACCTCCCCAGGTAGACAGATGATAGTAAATTTTGGATGTCATGATCTAGTAATAGAGTTTGGAAAATACAAGTTTCCAGTTAGTCTGATAATCCTAGATTCCCAAGGATTGGATGTAATTTTGGGCATGGATTGGATGACTAGATATGAGGGAGTAATAGATTGTGCCAATCGTACTGTTACACTCACAACCCTGGAAAAGAAACGGATTAGGTTCAGTTCTAAGTTTGAACCCAAAGGGAGTAAGCTGAATTCTCTTAAGGGGGTTAGCATAGACAGTGTACCAGTAGTGAAGGAGTACCCGGATGTGTTTCTGGAGGAATTACCAGGAATGCCACCAGATAGAGATTTGGAGTTTTCGATTGACTTACTGCTAGGATCTGGACCCATAGCAAAGAGACCCTACAAGATGTCAGCTGATGAGTTGAAAGAGCTCAAGAAATAGCTTGGAGAACAGTTGCAGAAAGGATTTATCCAACCAAGTTTTTGTCTTGGGGTGCACCAGTTCTGTTTGTTGAGAAGAAGGACAGAAGTCAGAGGCTATGCATAGATTATCGATCACTAAACTAGGTGACCGTAAAGAACAAATATCCTTTACCTAGAATCAACGATCTCTTTGATCAGCTAGAAGGAGCCCGTGTGTTCTGAAAAATTGATCTCCGATCAGGCTACTTTCAGCTAAAGATTAGAGAACAAGACATACCTAAGACTGCTTTTACCACTAGGTATGGAATCTATGAGTATACGGTGATGCCATTTGGATTAAAAAATGCACCAGCTTATTTCATTAACATGATGAACAAGGTGTTCATGGAGTTACTTGACAAGTTTGTTGTGGTATTCATCGATGACATATTGATCTATTCCAAGAGCAATGAAGGGCATGAAGAACATTTGCGTTTGATTCTTGAGAAACTCAGGGAGCACAAGTTGTATGCCAAGTTCAGTAAATGTGAGTTTTGGTTGAATGAAGTTGGATTTCTTGGACATACTATGTCTGGAAATGGTGTAGATGTCGATCCCGCAAAGGTGTCAGCTGTAACTGAGTGGGAATCTCCCAAGTCAGTTAAAGAAGTCCGTAGTTTGCTAGGCTTGGCTGGGTACTATAGAAGGTTCATCGAGAATTTCTCGAAATAATCTAAGCCAATAATAGAGTTGCTTAAGAAAGAGAATAAGTTTGATTGGACTGAAGGATGTGAAACCAGTTTTCAAGTGTTGAAGAAAAGATTGGTTTCAGCACCAGTTTTATGCTTGCCAGATCTAGAGAAAGATTTCCAAGTGTATTGTGATGCATCTTACCAAGGATTGGGTGGTGTGTTAATGCAAGAAGGAAAAGTTGTGGCTTATGCCTCGAGACAACTCAAGACTCGTGAAGTAAATTATCCTACACATGACTTAGAGTTGGCCTCTGTTGTCCATGCACTCAAAACATGGAGACACTATATTTTGGGAAAGCATAGTGAAGTGTTCACTGATCACAAGATCTTGAAATATATTTTCACCCAGAAAGAGATCAACATGAGACAAAGAAGGTGGCTAGAAGTTATAAAGGATTACGACTTGAGTTTGCAATACCATTCTGGTAAAGCGAATGTCGTAGCTGATGCATTAAGCCGCAAAGTTTATGTGAATGGCCTCACCAAAGGGGAATTGCCAGATGATTTGTGTGCCCAATTTAAAGAGCTAATATTGGAGATAGTGCCTGAAGAATATCTCATGTCATTGGAAGTTCAACAAACACTATTGGACAAGATAAAAGAAGCCCAAAAGCTGGACAAGGAAATAGAGGAGATTAAAAGTAAAATCATTATAGGAAAGGCGAAAGGATTCCATGAAGATGAACAAGGAACTTTATGGTATGGAAAGAGTATCTGCATTCCACAAGATCCGGAACTTCAGAAATTGATTCTACAAGAAGCACACAATTCACCATATTTTATTCATCCGGGTAACACCAAAATTTACATGGATGTGAAGGAAAGATTTTGGTGGAACAATCTCAAGAAAGATATCGCGGAGCACATTTCTTTGGGTGATGTGTGTAGTAGAGTGAAGGCGGAACACCAGAAACCGGCAGGGTTATTACAACCACTACCAATACCTGATTGGAAGTGGGATAAGATTGGTATGTATTTTATCACCGGAATGCCAAGGACTAGGTTCGGATACGATTCTGTATGGGTTGTTGTGGAATGCCTAACTAAAGTGGCTCATTTCATACCCGTGAATACTACCTATACAAGAGCTAAATTGGATAAGATCTATATGAACATAATTGTATGTCTGCATGGAGTACCTAAGAGTATTGTGTCTGATAGAGGAACTCAGTTCACTTTGCATTTTTGGAAACAATTGCATGAGTCATTGGGAACTAGACTAGAATTCAGCACAACATTTCATCCTCAGACTGATGGACAGATAGAAAGGACCAATCAGATTTTGGAAGATATGTTGAGAACTTGTGCGCTAGACTATGGATCTAGTTGGAATGAAAGTCTGCCATACGCATAATTTTCTTACAATAACAGCTATCAATCGAGCATAGAGATGGCTCCGTTTGAATTCCTTTATGGAAGGAAGTGTACTACACCATTACTATGGAATGGAGTAGGAGAAATAAACTTACTTGGACTAGATCTGATCAAGGAAGACGAAGATAAGTTCAGAATTGTAAAGGACAGATTGAAAATAGCCCAATCCCGACAAAAGAGTTATGCAGATCCAAAACATAGAGAGGTCACCTATGAGGTAGGTGATAGAGCTTATCTTAGATTCTCACCACTTCGTGGTGTGAAGAGATTTGGAGTCAAAGGGAAATTAACACCTCGATATGTAGGACCATTTAAGATTTTGAGCCGCAAAGGAGAAGTGTCCTATGAGTTAGAAATCCCAGAATCACTGTCTGCAGTGCATAATGTGTTTCATGTAGTTGAAGAAGTGTCATCCAGAGATGGAAGAAAGCCAGTTGAACAAGTGTCATCCACAGATGGAAGAAAGCTCGTTAAAAGACAATATACCACTAGAAGAAGTTCACCTAGAGAATGATCTCACTTATGAAGAGAAACCTATCAAGATTCTCGAGACAGTGGAAAGATTCACTCGTACTAAGACAATCAAATTCTACAAAGTATAGTGGAATCATCATACCAAGGAAGAAGCAACTTGGGAAAGATAAGATGAGCTTCGGAAAGATCACCCTCACCTATTTGCTAGCCAATCCGAATCTCGAGGGCGAGATTCATCTTAAGGGGGTTAGATTTGTAACATCCCAAATTTCATCAAATTAAAAACATCATGTTTGCATTCATAACATCATGGCATGTCTACTTTGCACAAAAATATTCAAAGCTAAAACCCTAATAAAACCATATTTAAAACCCCTTTTATATTATATATATGGGGCATGGCTTTATTTTATTTTGATGACCCTAAATGTTTTTGGAGTGAATTGTTGTGTTTGACACACTTTTAAAAACTAGGGTCACCTCACAAAATATTGGTGAATATTTGAATTGATTTGGATTTGAAATGCCTATTCAAATCTTATTTAGAAAAATGAAAACAGAAAAGAAAAAGGCAAAGAGATAAAAAAATAAGAGCCAGCAACCCTTCTGGCCCAACTCCTCTCGCGGCCCACTAAGTGTCACATCCCAACATTCCCAAATTCTAGATTTGGTACTGCACTGCATCATGATCATCATTCACTTGCATTGACATTCTGCATTCATGAAATTATTTGAATTACAAAACACTATTTTGAAACCCTATTAGAATCACTGAGACGCTCCTACAAGGGATTATACTAGGACTTGTATTTTACACTTTTGAAACTAGTGGAAATGATACAACAGGATCCTAGGTTGATCTCCTAGATTTTAGAAAAATTTAGAAAAAAAATTCACCCCATTTGGAGTTCATATAGAAAAGTTATGTTAGAAATACTAAAACAGAAAATGGAAAAGAACAAAAAAAAGCAAACTGCAGCGCGGCAGCCAGCCGGCCTGCCGCGGCCCAGGCCCAGCCCGCGCAGCGCACGCGCGCAGCAGCAGCCGCCGCCGCCCGCGCGGCAGATAGCAGCGCGCCGCCCACGCGGCCACAGCCACCGCCAGCTGGGGCCCGCCCGTCAGCGCGAGCCGGCCAGGGCACGGACGCCGAGGCCGACCCGGCCACGACCAGGACCCCCGCGCGCCGCCGCGACCCCCCTCTCTTATACCCTAGCCTCTCCCCTACGCGACCCCTAAACCCTCGCCCTCTCTCGCGCCCTCAATCTCCGGCGATTTCTCACCGGAGTTAACAACTGCCGCCGCCGCCGCTCGCGGTAAGTGCTCGCCCCACCGCCGCCTCGCCCCCTTCCGCAACCCCGCGACATCGCCCCGCCGCCGCTGACCCCCCCTCCTTTTTCCTTCCCCGCAGGAGCACGCCCGCGCCACACCGCCGCCCTCGTCGACGCCACCGACACCGTCGCCGCTCCAGCTGGACGCCGTCGTCGCCACCGTGCCCGCCTACCAGCCGCCACCACGAGAAGCTCCGCCGCTCCCCGACCTCGCCGCCCGCTTGCCGTCCGGGACTTCCAGAGCCGCCACCGCGCCGGTGAGCCCCCCCTCTCGCGTGCCTCCCCGGCCGTTTGATCACGATCAGACGGTCCAGATCGGACCGTTTATTAGTCAACGCGGGCAGCTGACTGGTCAACTGCCAGTCAGCGCCACATCAGCCGCCACGTGGGCCGGTCAGCAGTCAAAGTTTGACTGCGAGTTTTTAAATTGTTTTAAACGGCAGAAATTGACTAAAACATGAAAAATTCATATCTTTAGATCTACTGGGGAAAAAATTACAAATAAAATATGTGTAGATTCAGTGTCTCATGTAGAATCTTGCTGTACCATTGTTTTACACTTTTGAAGCAAGGTTTTGTCCAGAATAATTAAATGAGTTAATGGCCTTTTTAGAGTAATTAATTTGTAGAATAAGTTCTGTAACTACAAAAGTTGCAAATAATATGTCCCTGGAATCAGTAGAACAAGGGGAATTTCAAAGTGAATTAAAAAGTTAGGCTTACAGTAATAGTTTTTGCAGAATCTATTTAAAGGCTTACTGCAGTATTTTAATTACTCAGGGAGTTATATGACTCCTTTTTGAGAAATTCCAATTGGTACTGTTCCTATTTAGAGTTGCCTACACAGTAGAATTTTTCCAAGATTTTACAAATAGTATGTCAACAGTGGTGAATTATTTGGTTTCTAGCTCTATTATTGAGCATTATAAATTGCATGCTTGTTTTCCTTGTGCTAAAAATAATTTCGATGCATGCATACAGTATCTATAATGAATAAGATTATGTGATGCCGATGTAGCGTCAATCCACTTGTAATGCATGCATCTTGCATCATCTTTGTTTGCATATGATTGTGGATGGTTTGTTTATGATTGCAATTGTATCGTGTAGATTGTGACGAGTACAACGCTTGCTCATGTGTGGATTGTTCTTCCGACCGCTACAACCAAGGCAAGTAGATGCTACTTTGTTCATGATGTTATCCTACTATTTTCATTGCATCGTCATGTATTGTGTAGATGCATGTGTAGGATAATACTATCGCTATGCTATGTCCTATTATGTGGTAGGGCTTTCCTTGTAGATGAACCACCGTTGGTAGATGTGATTAGCCATGCTATGATGAACGAGGGCTGGGTTACATCACTAAAGTTGTTTCTAAATGTGTTGGTTTGTGAAAACTAAAACAACATAATCAATGAATCTCCTGGGTGTGATGGGATTGATAATTTTTGGTGGTATCATTACGGAAAGGCACCCAGGTATCAAGAGAAAATGATTGGTTTCTTTATTTTGTAGCTTACGTGTACAACCATGTGCCAATAATGAAATGGGCGGTTGGTTGGACTCAGTAGGTTGTGGTAACTCGAACCCGCGTATCCAGAGATGTAGAATTTTTGGTAGGTTGGACCGGTGCGCGTCGGGATTGGGGAGCTACTTCCCGAACGGTATCTTCTCGGACATCTCCCTATCATCACCCAAAATGAGAGTGATGGTACAAGCTGGGCTGGCCAAGTCACATGGGTAAAGTGTACTAACCCCTGCAGGGTGTATAATCTAATCGATTAGCCGTGTCCCCGGTTATGGATGTATGAGTTACTTGATATTGATTCCATGACATGTTTCTCGCTCATTCTAATTTCATAATTGCTTTAATGTTGTTGGGTTAACTTAATTGGGATCTTTTCAAAAAAAATCAAAAATTGTTTATGAAAGTAGGACAAAGGTATTTGCAAATGCAGGCTAGCCACAGCTCCACTTGCCAAATATGCATGTAGATGATAGCACTATTGTCTCCTTTAATAGCTCTACTTGCCATACATTCCATGTATTGACCCTTCGGGGCTGCTACATTTCATGTTGAAGGATATTCCGATTCCGAGTAATCGATTTAGGCCACGGTACTCCACTCGGCACTTGTTCACTTGTGGGCAATTTGAAGAATGGAGAATTTGCTTTATTTATGTTGCTACCTGAATAATTTGAGCTAGCCTTGAGCTAAGCTTTTATTGTAATAATGGTACTCTGGATCTTCGTTATTTATGATACACGGATATCTTGCTATGTTATTCATCTTATTCTATTGTGGGCCAATGAACCGATCCAGGGATTGGCATGTCACATAGAAGCTACGGTCTTTTCAGAACCGTGGCGCTACAAATGGTATCAGAGCCCGTGTGTCGACTGTAGGATCGTGACCTAGGTTTGGATTAGGAAGCCATAGAATTATTAAAGCTTATATTAACTCTGTCTATAATCTTATGCCTTTCACTCTCATAAATTCTTACCATATGCTATTCTCACACTTTCCTCTTTTAATTGATAGACGGGAGAAGTCAGGACTGAGTATGCAACCATGGAGTCACCAAGGCCCTTTGCAAGACAGTTAGCACAGCTCTCACAGTCATTGGGATTGCCACTGCCCATGTTCAAGGGAAGAAGGCTGTACACCTATGGATATGGCGAGGATGCATGGGAGATCACCACCTTCATCTTCAGGGATGCCGCCTTGCCAAACCCTGTGCATCTGATCTACAATAAGACATACTGCAACTGGGGACTTGGAATAAACTTGGCCTTGCATGAAGCCCTGTCCCGCCAGTGCCATCTTGTCCGACACCTACTGCCAGCAGACTCGCCCTACCGTGACTATGGGAGGTGTGATGAAGATGGGAACATTGTGGTTACCCCGGGCAACAGGAACAACATGCCGCCCCGTCGGAGGCACATAGAGGACATGGAAAGGGAGAATAGAGCTCTAGCTCAGAAAGTGATGATGGTAAAGGAGATTGCAGATTTTGCCAGCAATGGTATGGTGGTCCAAGAACTAGAGATAGAGACCTTGCATGAAGATGTGGGTGTTCTGGAAAATGTCCTGGTAGGCAGGGATGCAACCATAACTCAGCTTAATGGAACTGTGCAGGAAAACAACCATACCATACAACAGTTGCAAGGGACCGTCCAGGAAAGGGATCAAACTATTGAGGATACGGCAGCTCAGATTGCCGCTCTCCAAGCATAGCTGAATCCACCCTCTGACGATGACAATGGAGATGATGGCAACAATGATGATGATAATGATAGTGGGGAAAATGATGATGATGAGGACGAGGATGATGATGATGGAGACGATGATAGTGGAGGAGATGAAGTTGTTGCAGCCGCAGCAGAGAATGAAGAAGAAGAGGAGGATCCAGAAGAGGTGGAGTTTGAGATTTCAAGTGATTACTCAGGAGAGGTGTACACTCCGCCGCCATGGTTGGTTCGTGGACAGAAGCGCCAACGCATGAGTGCAAGGACCTACCGCAACCTCTTCAAGAAGTAGATAGAAGTCTACCAATTAGTCTTCGTTAGGTAAAAATCGTTAGGATTAGTCTCGATCGATGTAAAACTTAATTACTGTCAGTTTAAGAGTTATGGCAAGTTTGGTTAATATCTGAGTTATTCCTGTTGCAGTTTTCTGCTGACACAGCAGTACTGTATGATTTTCCATATTTTACTGGTATATGGGAAAAATCTGAAAAAAATAGGGATCGTTCGAAACTCTCTGTACTGTATGCACAACAATCAGCAAAAATTCCTGACGAGTTTAAGTCAGGTAGAAAAATTCGTGAACACTGCTGGACTATTCTGGCAGATTGCTGTTTTTAATGCTTTGTTGATCTATTGTGTAGATAACCATTGCCAACTTTTCTAAAAGCTATTTCAGTAGATGTACTGCTAGGATAACCCCTGGGATGTTGCTGGACCGTTTGTTTGTTGATGTGTTGCTTGCTTGAGATTGTTTGTGATTGTTTTGTTGTTGTTTGATCATAATGCATGGGTAGAATCATGTTTTCGTAATCGATTCTTTCTAAGCTTATCTGTGCTGAACCGCAGATGCCTCCCCGCCGCCAACCCACTGAGTTGGAGCAGCTCAGGCACAGCTGACCCAAGTTATGACCCAGTTCATGGAGGCTCAGAACAACAACAATGGGAACAACCAGCCTCAGGGAGATGCTCTCACTAGGTTTCTGAGGCTAAGGCCAGCTAAGTTCTCTACTGCAATGGAGCTGATGGTTGCACTCGACTGGTTGCGTTCAGTCAACAAGGATCTGGTAACTGTTGGGTGCACTGATGCTGAGAAGGTGAGATTTGCCGCTCACCTACTAGAGGGACCAACCGCTTCTTGGTGGGACACTTTTCAGATCACCCACCCGCTGGACACTGTGACTTAGGCAATGTTTGAGGAAGGTTTCAAGACCAACCACGTGTCTTCAGGGGTTCTGAGCCTGAAGAGGAAGGAATTTCGCAACTTGCGCCAAACCAACCGCACCGTGGGTGAGTATATTGAGGAGTTCAACAACCTGTCTCGTTATGCACCTGAGGATGTTGACACTGATGCCAAAAGGAGGGAGAGGTTCCTGGATGGCCTCAGTGATGAGCTTTCAGTGCAGCTGCTGGGGGTTTATTGTCCCACTTTCCAGGAGCTTATGGACAAGGCCAGGATTTTGGAAGGGAAGCACAAGCATGTGGAAAACCGCAAGAGAAAGAGCAGCAATCACCACTCTGGTTCTCACCACAAGTCTCGCACTTCTTATGATGGATACTCCAAGCATGGAGGGAGTGACCATGGGCACCATGGAAGCCATGACCACCACAACCATGGAGGCAATGGACATCGCCATGATAGCCACAAGAGCAACCGCCACAACCACCAGGGAGGACACACTCACCATTCTGGAGGACACAGTGGACATGACCGCAACCGTGATCACAGCTTTGTGAAGAAGGATCTGAGTGAGGTGACATGCTTCAAGTGTGGTCAGAAGGGACATTATGCAGACAACTGTCCAGAGAAGAAGGTACTGAAGCCAACCAATAACCAGAAGTCCACAGTGAACCACATGAATGTGGAGGAGATCCCAGATGAGCCTGATCTTGTGATTGGTAAGTTTCCAATCAA
Source organism: Avena insularis (assembly GCA_023614405.1). Classification (NCBI taxonomy): domain Eukaryota; kingdom Viridiplantae; phylum Streptophyta; class Magnoliopsida; order Poales; family Poaceae; genus Avena; species Avena insularis. The sequence continues at coordinate 53,876,096 of CM042685.1, read as the reverse complement.
CACTCACCCTGCACTTATACTTTTCGATACTGGTGCATCGCATTCATTCATATCAAGGGCATTTGTGGATAAGTATAAGTTACCTACGGAGTCTATGAAAGAGTCTATTAGACTAAGCTCACCTGGAGGGGATATGATAGCTAGTGCGGGATGCCGCGACTTAACCGTGAGGATTGGAGCACACAATTTTATTGCACATCTGGTAGTTTTGGAATCACAAGGTCTAGATGTAATATTGGGCATGGATTGGATGTCTATGCATGGGGGACACATAGATTGTGCACAGCGAGCTGTTTCGCTCAAAACCCCGGATGGTAAGAGAATTAGGTTCAAGTCGGCTGTGCGACCGGGAAGGTGTAAGCTGAATTCTCTTAAGGGGGTTAGCATGGATACTGTGCCCATGATTAAGGAGTATCCCGACGTGTTTCCAGAAGAGCTGCCAGGGATGCCACCTGACAGGGATGTGGAGTTTCTCATCGATATGATGCCGGGAACATGACCTATAGCAAAGAGACCATACAAGATGGATGTGGATGAACTGAAGGAACTAAAGAAACAGCTAAAGGAGCAGTTGGACAAGGGGTTCATTCAGCCTAGTTCGTCATCATGGGGTGCACCCGTTCTATTTGTGGAGAAGAAAGACAGCAGCAAGAGATTAGTGGTGGACTATCGCTCGCTGAATGAAGTGACCATCAAGAACAAATACCCCCTGCCGAACATAAATGATTTGTTTGATGAACTGGAAGGAGCAAAGGTGTTTAGCAAAATTGATCTGCGATCGGGCTACTTACAACTGAAGATCCGGGAGGAGGACATACCAAAAACCGCTTTCACTACTAGGTATGGTTTATATGAGTATACAATTATGTCTTTTGGACTAACGAATGCCCCGGCATATTTCATGACCATGATGAACAAGGTATTCATGGAGTACTTGGACAAGTTCGTGGTTGTGTTCATTGATGACATACTGATATATTCCAAGGATGATGCTGAGCATGAGAAACATCTGCGACTGATTATGGAGAAGCTAAGGGAACACAAGCTGTATGCCAAATTCAGCAAGTGTGAATTCTGGCTTAACACTGTTGGATTTCTTGGACACGTGGTGTCAGGAGAAGGAGTCGCTGTTGATCCAAGCAAAGTGACTGCAGTGACTGAGTGGGAAGCGCCCAAGAATGTGGGTGATATTCGTAGCTTTTTGGGACTTGCTGGATATTACAGGAGGTTCATTGAAAATTTCTCCAAGATTACTAAGCCGATAACTGAACTTCTGAAGAAGGAGAGAAAGTTTGAATGGACAGATGCGTGTGAAGCCAGCTTTCAGGAACTGAAGCGTCGACTAGTGACCGCACCTGTTCTGTGTTTACCTGATCTTCAGAAGGATTTCCAAGTGTACTGTGATGCTTCTCGACAGGGACTTGGGAGTGTGCTGATGCAAGATGGGAGAGTGGTGTCATATGCCTCGCGGCAACTTAAACACCATGAGAGGAATTATCCCACACACGACTTGGAATTAGCATCAGTTGTGCATGCACTCAAAGTATGGAGACACTACTTAATGGGGAAACACTGCGATGTGTACACCGACCAAAAGATCCTGAAGTACATATTTACATAGAAAGAACTGAACATGAGGCAAAGGAGATGGTTGGAACTTATCAAGGATTATGATATGAATCTGCAATACCACCCAGGAAAGGCCAATGTAGTGGCAGATGCTCTGAGCCGGAAGGTTTATGCCAATGGATTGACAATTGGAGAATTGCCCGAGGATTTGTGCAAGCAATTCAAGGACCTTAGACTAGAGGTAGTGTCTGAAGGATATTTGGCAGCAATGGAAGTCCAACCAACGCTACAGGACAGGATCAGGAAGGCTCAAGTAGGAGATCAGGAGATGGATGAAGTAAAGGAAAAGATGAAGGAAGATCGAGCAAAATAATTCTGCGAGGATGAGCAAGGGACCTTGTGGTATGGAGATCGTTTGTGCGTTCCCAACGATCCGGAGATAAGGAAATTGATTCTGCAGGAAGCTCATGACTCGCCGTATTCCATACATCCGGGCAATACGAAGATGTTTATGGACCTAAAGGACAGATTTTGGTGGAACAACATGAAGGGAGACATCGCTGAGCATATTGCCCTATGTGATGTATGTAGCCGAGTGAAGGCGGAACACCAGAAGCCAGCAGGACTGCTACAGCCATTGCCCGTGCCGGATTGGAAGTGGGATAGAGTGGGAATGGATTTTATCACAGGATTGCCCAGGACCAGGTCAGGATATGACTCCATTTGGGTAGTGGTCGACCATTTGACCAAGGTAGCCCACTTTATACCGGTGAAGATGACTTATACGAGTGCAAAGTTGGCCAAGATTTATATGGACAGGATTGTGTGCCTACATGGATTTCCTAAGAGTATTGTATCTGATAGAGGCACCCAATTTACCTCTCACTTTTGGCGCCAGCTGCACGAGTCATTGGGGACTAGATTGGAGTTTAGCACAGCGTTTCACCGCCATACTGATGGACAGACCGAGAGGGTAAATCAGATTCTGGAAGATATGCTGAGAGCTTGCGCTATGGCTCATGGTTCTAGTTGGGATGAGAATTTGCCGTATGCCGAGTTTTCCTAAAACAACAGCTATCAGACCAGCATCAAGACGTCACCGTTCGATGTGCTATACGGGAAACGGTGCCGGACACCATTGTTATGGGATGGAGTAGGAGAACATCAGCTGTTTGGACCTGATTTGATCAAGGACGCTGAGGAGAAGGTCGCCTTGATTAGGGACATGCTGAAGGTAGCACAATCAAGGCAGAAGAGCTACGCTGACGCCAAGCGGAAGGAAGTGGTGTATGAGGTAGGTGATAGAGCATACCTCAGAGTGTCGCCACTTCGTGGAATCAAGAGATTTGGAATCAAGGGTAAGCTGGCACCTCAGTTTATTGGGCCATATCGGGTCTTAGCATGCAAAGGAGAGGTTGCTTATCAGTTGGAGTTGCCAGAGGCTCTGTCCACTGTCCACAATGTGTTCCATGTGTCCCAGCTGAAGAAGTGCCATCCGGAGATGGTGGATACACCATTGAGAGACACTGTGCCACTAGAGGAGGTTCATCTTGAGAATGACTTGACCTATGAGGAGAAGCCGGTCAAGATTCTGGAGACAGCGGAGAGGATTACCCGTACGAAGACGATCAGGTTTTGCAAGGTGCAATGGAGCCACCACACCGAAGAGGAAGCCACTTGGGAGCGTGAGGATGACATCCGAGAAGACCACCCACACCTATTTGCTAGCCGCGCCGAATCTCGGGGACGAGATTCATCTTAAGGGGGTTAGTCTTGTCACATCCCAACATTCCCAAATTCTAGATTTGGTACTGCACTTCATCATGATCATCATTCACTTGCATTGACATTCTGCATTCATGAAATTATTTGAATTACAATACATTATTTTGAAACCCTATTTTGAAACACTACAAGGGATTATACTAGGACTTGTATTTTCCACTTTTGAAACTAGTGGAAATGATACAACAGGATCCTAGGTTGATCTCCTAGATTTTAGAAAAATTTAGAAAGAAATTTCACCCCATTTAGAGTTCATATGGAAAAGTTATGTTAGAAATACTAAAACAGAAAATGGAAAAGAAAAAGAATAAAAAAAGCAAACAACTTGCTCGGCCAAGACCCGGCACAGGCCACAAGACGTGTAGCCAGCAGTCTTGACATGAGCAGCAGGCAATGCGCCACGCGCCATGCCTACAGCCACCGCCATTGGGCCCGCTTGTCATGGCCGTGGCAAACAGACGCCGAGGCCGACCCGGCCACGACCAGGACCCCCGCGCGCCGCCGCGACCCCCCTATCTAATACCCTAGCCTCTCCTCTACGCGACCCCTAAACCCTCGCCCTCTCTCGCGCTCTCAATCTCCGGCGATTTCTCGCCGGAGTTAACAACCGCCGCTGCCGCCGCTCACGGTAAGTGCTCTCCCCGCTACCGCCTCGCCCCCTTCCACGACCCCGCGACATCGCCCCGCCGCCGCTGACCCCCCCTCCTTTTTTCCTTCCCCGCAGGAGCACGCCCGTGCCACACCGCCGCCCTCGCCGACGCCACCGACGCCGCCGCCGCTCCAGCTAGACGCCGCCGTCGCCATCGTGCCCACCTACCAGCGCCTCCGCCACGGGAAGCTCCGCCGCCGCTCCCCCGACCCCGTACGCCGCCCAGCCACCGCCACCGACGCCGCCGGTGAGCCCCCCTCTCGCGTGCCTCCCTGGTCGTTTGATCACGATCGGACGGTCCAGATCGGACCATTGATTAGTCAGCGCGGGCAGCTGACTGGTCAACTGCCAGTCAGCCGCCACGTGGGTCGGTCAGCAGTCAAAGTTTGACTGCGAGTTTTTAAATTGTTTTAAACGGCAGAAATTGACTAAAACTTGAAAAATTCATATCTTTAGATCTACTGGGCCAAAAATTACAAATAAAATATGTGTAGATTCAGTGTCTCGTGTAGAAGCCTTCTGTACCATTGTTTTACACTTTTGCAGCAAGGTTTTGTCCAGAATAATTAAATGAGTTAATGGCCTTTTTAGAGTAATTAATTCGTAGAATAAGTTCTGTAAATCCAAAAATTGCAAATAATATGTCCCTGGAATCAGTAGAACAAGGGGAAACTCAAAGTGAATTAAAAAGTTAGGCTTATAGTAATACTTTTTGTAGTATCTATTTAAAGGCTTACTGCAGTATTTTAATTACTCAGGGAGTTATATGACTCCTTTTTGAGAAATTCCAATTGGTACTGTTGCTATTTAGAGTTGCCTACACAGTAGAATTTTTCCAAGATTTTAAAAACAGTATGTCAGTAGTGGTGAATTATCTGGTTTCTAGCTCTATTATTGAGCATTATAAATTGAATGCTTGTTTTCCTTGCGCTAAAAATAATTTCCATGCATGCATACAATAGCTATACTGAATAAGATTATGTGATGCCGCTGTAGCGTCAATCCACTTGTCATGCATGCATCTTGCATCATCTTTGTTTGCATATGATTGTGGATTGTTTGTTTATGATTGCAATTGTATCGTATAGATTGTGACGAGTGCAACGCTTGCTCGTGTGTGGATTGTTCTTCCGACCGCTAAAAACAAGGCAAGTAGATGCTACTTTGTTCATGATGTTATCCTACTATTTTCATTGCATCGTCATGTATTGTGTAGATGCATGTGTAGGATAATACTATCGCTATGCTATGTCCTATTATGTGGTAGGGCTTTTCTTGTAGATAAACCACCGTTGGTAGATGTGCTTAGCCATGCTATAATGAACGAGGGCTGGGTTACATCACTGAAAGTTGTTTCTAAATATGTTGGTTTGTGAAAACTAAAACAACATAATCATTGAATCTCCTGGGTGTGATGGGATTGATAATGTTTGGTGGTATCATTGCGGAAAGGCACCCAGGTATCAAGAGAAAATGATTGGCTTCTTTATTTTGTAGCTTACGTGTACAACCATGTGCCAATAATGAAATGGGCGGTTGGTTAGACTTAGTAGGTTGTGGTAACTCGAAACTGCGTATCCAAAGATGTAGAATTTTTGGTAGGTTGGACCGGTGCGCGTCGGGATTGGGGAGCTACTTCCCGAACGGTCTCTTCTTGGACATATCCCTATCATCACCCAAAATGAGAGTGATGGTACGAGCTGGGCTGGCCAAGTCACATGGGTAAAGTGTACTAACCCCTGCAGGGTGTATAATCTAATAGATTAGCCATGTCCCCGGTTATGGACATCTGAGTTACTTGATATTGATTCCATGACATGTTTCTCGCTCATTCTAATTTCATAATTGTTTAATGTTGTTGGGTTAACTTAATTGGGATCTTTTCAAAGAAAATCAAAAACTGTTTATGAAAGTAGGACAAAGGTATTTGCAAATGCAGGCTAGCCACAGCTCCACTTGCCAAATATGCATGTAGATGATAGCACTATTGTCTCCTTTAATAGCTCTACTTGCCATACATTTCATGTATTGACCCTTTGGGGCTGCTACGTTTCATGTTGCAGGATATTCCGATTCCGAGTAATCGATTTAGGCCACGGTACTCCACTTGGCACTTGTTCACTTGTGGGCAATTTGAAGAATGGAGAATTTGCTTTATTTATGTTGCTACCTGAATAATTTGAGATAGCCTTGAGCTAAGCTTTTACTGTAATAATGGTACTCTGGATCTTTATTATTTATGATACACGGATATCTTGCTATGTTATTCATCTTATTCTATTGTGGGCCAATGAACCGATCCATGGATTGGCATGTCACATAGAAGCTACGGTCTTTTCAGAACCGTGGTGTTACACTAAGACCACCCGGGAACCCTCCCTCTCTCTCTCTCTTTCCTACCCCGCGTGCGCACCCACCCGCTGACCACTGGGCCCTACCGCCATGTCAACCCTGTCGTCCCCAAACACCACGTGAGACCAGCTCGCCGTGGTCGTTTCCTCCACCATTCAACCCGAATCAAATCGCGTTGATTGTCGACGAATGCATGCGTAATTCTCATCCCTGCTCTGTCTACTTCAACCCCCCCTCCGCTCCATTTCCCCTCACATAGCAAGCACAGAACGCTGCTAGGCTAGCAGTATTTCCCCTCGCACCGCCGCGGTACTGTAGAACTCTGGCGAGCTATTCTGGTAAACCTCGTGTTTTCCTCTGCCTCTAATTCAAACGAGCGTGTTTGCCTTGTCCTTGCGCATCTCCTGATACTTTCCACTTGTCTCCTCTTGCACCAGAGCGTCGCCTACATCAACAGTAGTGAGCACCTGACGCGCGGCCAAACTCCGATGAGGGATTCTATCCGTGCTTTTGTGCCCCAGCCCCCACCGCGACCACGTTGAGCATCTCCACGTCCCCGCGACCTCGGTGAGCCCTAGCATCCCCTCTCCAATCCCCTAGCTTCGCCGGCGCATCGTCGTCAGCAGCGTCGCCGCCGCAACAGCCATGCGCGCCGCTAGGTTGTGGTCGAGTGGATCTGATTCACTAGATCTAGATCCAATGGTCTAGATTAGATTAAACGTGAAGGGGTACGTTTAGATCTGAGTCGCTAGATCTTACTTAGATCTGACGGTGCAAAATCATGATCCCGCGCGAACCGGTACGCGCCAATCATAACTCGCCGCGTAGCAGTGTTTTTGTTTTAAAATCCATATTTTATTCTATTAGATGTTTAAACTTGTAAAATCCATAACTTTTGTTATGTAAATCCAAAAATTGCAAATTTTACATCTATGGATTTAGAAAAATGAGCTCTTTGCATCTATGGCCTTGGTTTTTCCATTTGCTTCTGAAAATTTTGTTTTTTATGTAGAAGCATGTGTAGACTTATCTTGACTATAAAAATTATTTAGAATATTATTTTAAAGTTGTTTTTTTATTGAGACTTTAGAAAGTATGCTTTGTATTCAGTACTATAGAGTTTGATTTAAAGGGTGACAAATCATCTCATTGCATTATGCATGCATTCATAATTATTTTTGTTTGTATATTGAATTGAATATTGTTGTATGAATTTGTGTGTAGATTTTGTGGATTGTGGAGATTGTGATTGTGAGGATTGTACCTATTCTCCTAGCTAACAATGCAAGTGATACTCCATATTTTTGTCCTATTATTTTATCTATGCACTAGTGATATTTTGAGTAGGATTTGCATGGTAAATTTCAAAGTATATGCTATTCTATGGTAGATCCTATAGATGATAACTTGGTAGGAATTTTCCTAAGTTAAGAGGCATGTTATGCTAGTATGCTTAGCCTAGATATTAGAATTCAAGGGTGAAAAATTCATGTTATGATATTATGGCAAGTTTATGCCTATGTGTTTTTGGACTAAGCAAACAACTTGTTAATGAAACACTTGGGTGGAATGGGAAGATCGGTTTATGTTGAGTGGTTACAAAAGTCCCATGTCTATGGTTTACCTTGTGTATCACACTTGTGGATGGACACCCAGGAAGAAAGAGATTTGAGATCTTTAGTGTCGAGAAGCTTCTAGTGCAACCACATGGCATATGGGCTCTGCCTTGACAAACTAGGTTGCAAGAACTCAGCCATATGAACAGTTGGTGGTAGGGTTGATAGGATGGAACGCGTCCATGGTGGTCTAAGGGAATTCTTCTAAAAAGTCTCGTCTTTTTTTTCAATGCATGTCGAGTCTTGTGGGGAAGTGCACCACCTCTCGAGAGGGTAAAACCTAAGTACTTAGTCGTGTCCCCAGTAATGGACAATTTTGAGCATCAAAGACATTGAGACGATCAAGGATCTCCTCATCCTAATTTCTCTAAGTTAAAAATGTTGGTTGAACAAGGGTAGAGGTACCCCCAATGTCTATTGGTGTTTCCTTGATGTTTTTCTCAAACAAAAACTTAGTGTTTTCAAACTAATAAGATAAACCTTATTGTGAGCAAAGCCAGCCTGAACCACACTTAGCCAAATTCATATAGTTATTAGATGTTACTATACTACTATGGTATCACTTGCCAATACAATTCCAAATGTATTGATCCTCTGTGGCTGTAACTTATTATGTTGCAGGTTACTTTGATGGTGACTATGGTTATGAGTCTACACTCAACATGTTTGCCGGTGGTACATGAAGATGAAGACTTTATTTATATTGTTAAGTGTTGAGAACTCTGTGTATTAGCCTTGGGCTAAATGAGTTGTATGAACTATTGTATCTTTGGAATTACGATGTAATAATGACCTTTGTATATGTGTACTTCATCTTAAACTGTGGATGCTAGCATTTCGATCTAGGGACTAGCATTGCAATCACAGGGGCCTTTACCTTAAAGGGTGAGGTCTTACAGCCCGTCTATGTGGTCAAATCATCAACCAGATCAAGGGCACTCACTTTGATTAATACGCAAGGCGTGATGCTATGGGACACCCATTGGAGGTACTAGGCCATCCGGAGCTGAAGCATCAGGTGGATCATCTCGACTTCATGTTGTATGATAAGCAGAAGGAGTTGGACAAGGCCCGCGCCTACGCCAACCACAACTATGCCATTGCAGTCAAGAAGGACCAGACCCTCGCCATCCTTGTGAAGGAGCGCAAGTCACTCCACCGTCTGCTTGACAAGAAGGATCGCATCATTGCCCGCCTTCGTCACAAGGTGTCATCTTTGGAGGAGACCATCCATGAGAGGGACATGAAGCTTGAGGAGAGGGAGAACGCAGGGGAATATATCCGTGGAGATCCCTACTCATACCTCAGTGATGATGATGACTATCTGGAGGACCTCGACATGGACTTCCACACTGATGACTATGATTCCGCCTTCATTGATGATGAAGAAGCCACCGGTTCTGATGAGTAGTAGCACTTGAGCACTATCATAGGTGTGATTTGTATCCGGTCCCACTATATCGTAGCTTCACAGAATGGTTCCTAAAACCATCTGTTACCCTAGTGTGGTGTGTGTTTGTATTGGGTGCTATGAATGAATGAAAAGAAAATTGCTAGTTGGCAAAACCAGAATCAAACTCAAAGTTTAAAAGATTTTCAAAAACAAATCCATGTCCCTTAGAAATTTCCCTCTTGTCTCACTATCTATCTCAATCTTTAGATGACTAGCGGAAGAAGTAGTTCATCTCAGGATCCAATGCTGCAAATCCTACAAATGTTGGTTGCTGACCGTGAAGCTGGAAGAGCTGAACGCCAAGATAATTTAGCCATCCTTCAATAGATAGCTCAGATGGACCATAATAATCAAGGCCATGGAAACCAGGACAACTATGGATCCAAGATCAGGAAATTTCAAAACACCAATCCCCCCATATTTAGTAAGTCTGAAGAGCCATTAGATGCTGATGACTGGTTGCAGACCATGGAGAACAACTTAGAGGTCGCAGGAGTGGAGGTTGATGAGAAAGTACTGTTTGCCACCCATTATCTGGCAGGTGATGCAAGAGCTTGGTGGAATAGCATTCCTACCATGAATGGAGTACATATGATGACTTGGGATGAATTCAAACTCAAGTTCAGCCGAACCGATATGCCACCGGGTTTGATTCTACGGATGAGGGATGAATTCAAGGAGCTGAAGCAGGGAAGGATGACTGTGGTAGAGTACCGCGACAGATTTCTCTCTCTGTCTAGGTATGCCCCTGATGAGATTGGTACTGAAGCCAAGAAGAAGGAGAGATTCCTAACGGTCTGCATGATAAGATGCAGACAATGCTGGTCAATATTCCCTTTGCTAATCTTGAAGCCTTAGTGGATTATGCACTCCAGATGGAAAGAAAGATCAACCAAGCCAACGAGAATCGCAAGCATCGAATGATGGATCAACCAGGATCCCACCATACCCCGAAGTATCGCCCCAACCCGTCTGCAGGATACGCCCCGAGAAACAATAGACTCCCTATGTCCGTCCGAACTATCCCAACCGTGGAGGAGGAAATACAAGGCCCGGAGGAAACCACAACAACCCCGGCAACTCCAACAATTTCAACCATGCACCGCCCAAGTCCAACAACAACAACAACCCCAACAACAATAATACTGCCCCAAGGACTGGAAGCAATGTCGTGCCTGTTGCAGGAAAAGACAAGTTTCTGATTACTTGTTTGGAATGCGGAGTCAAGGGTCACTACTCCAATGAGTGCCCCAAGAAGCTTGCAGCAGCCACCAATGTGAATGCACCAGCTCAGCAGCAACGCTGTGTTCAACCTGGAAGGAGACTTGCACCAGGGAACTCACTAAACCGCAACGGCCATCAGTTTCACATGAATGCTGAAGAAGCTCAGGAAGCGCCAAATGTTGTGCTGGGTATGTTTTATGTTAACTCAGTACTTGCAAGAGTGTTTTTTGATTTTGGAGAATCGCACTCGTTAGTTATAGAAGAATTTGCATGCACTAGTAAGAGTCAACCCACAAAATTGAAGCATGTTATGATAGTTCAAATACCTGGTTCAACACCAAAGCTAGACAAATTTGCAAGGCCATACCTATTAGAATCCATGGAATAGATTTTTATGCTAATCTAATAGTACTTGAAACCAAAGGTTTGGAAGTAGTACTAGGAATGGATTGGATGTCAAAACATAACGGATTAATCGACTGTGCCAAGAAATCCATAACCATGACTAGTACCACTGGAGTATCGGTAGAGCATGTATCTAAAACTTTGCCCCATCAATTCAAGTGCAACAAGAGTCTAGCCCAACCAACCATTGACCAACTCAGAGTAGTCTGTGAATACCCCGACGTATTCCGAGATGAATTGCCCGGTATGCCCCCAAATCAGGATATCGAGTTTATCATTGAACTAATCCCTGGAACTGGACCCATAGCTCAGAGACCTGATAGCATAAACCCGTCTGAATTAGTGGAGCTAAAGAAGCAACTGTATGCTATGCTGGAGACAGGTTTGGTTCAACCAAGTGCGTTGCCATGGAGATCACCTATTTTGTTTGTGGATATGAATGATGGATGTAACCGTTTGTGCACAGATTATCGGAAGCTGAATGATGTCACTATTAAGAACAAGTACCCACTGCTGAACATAGAAGATTTGTTTGACCAGTTGACCGGTGCCAAAGTTTTTTCTAAGATTGATCTTAGAACTGGTTATCATCAACTCAAGATTTGTGCCACGGATATTCCAAAGACTGCACTTACCACCATATATGGATTGTATGAATACATTGTCATGTCTTTTGGATTAACCAATGTCCCCGCTTATTTAATGAATCTCATGAATAAAACTTTTAGAACATCCTAGATAAGTTTGTCGTTGTTTTTATCGACGATATTCTGATCTATTCCAAATCAGAAGAAGACCATGAGTACACCTGAGGACCATCCTTGAAACCCTTAGAGAGCATCAGTTGTATGCCAAGTTTAGCAAATGTGAGTTCTGGTTAAAGGAAGTAGGATTCCTAGGACATATCGTGTCGGTAGGAGGAATTGCTGTCGACCCCGCCAAGATTAAGGATGTTGAGGAATGGAAAGCCCCAACCACTCAAACCGAAGTTCGCGCATTTCTCGGATTAGCGGGATATTACCGCAAGTTCGTAGAAGGATTCTCAATCATCGCAAGACCCATGACCCAGTTGTTGAAGAAAGATAAGAAGTCTGAATGGACGGACAAATGTGAAGCAAGTTTTCAAGAGCTCAAGAAGAGATTGGTTTTAGCCCCAATCTTGATTATGTCGGATATCAAGAAGCCTTTTGATGTGTATTGTGACGCATCCAAGATTGGTCTCGGATGTGTGTTAATGCAAGAAGGAAAAGTCATATCTTATTTGTCCCGACAACTGAAGCAACATGAGCAGAATTACCCTACCCATGACCTCGAACTAGCTGCCGTAGTTTTATCCTTGAAGACATGCCTGCATTACCTCATGGGTAACCGCTATGAGATTTATTCGGATCACAAGAGTCTTAAGTATATTTTCACCCAGAAGGAGCTAAATATGAGGCAAAGGAGATGGATAGAATTAATCAAGGACTATGATCTTGACATTCACTATCACCCCGACAAAGCCAATGTGGTAGCGGATGTTCTTAGAAGATTGCCGTGTCGATTGAACACCGTGATAAAAGAAGCCCAGTCAAGTTTGCATGAGGAGATGGAAATTTTCAGAATGGAGCTAGTTAGTAAAGTATTTTTGGCTAGCATAGAACTTCAACCCACTTTGATCAGTCAGATCAAGGAGGCGCAGAAAGAAAATGCTAGTATTGACGGGATCAAACGTCGTATCGGTACAGGGAAGGTACCCGGATTCACCGAAGATGAAGAAGGAGTTTTGTGGTACAAAGGACGTATCTGTGTACCAGCAGATTTAGAGTTGAAACAAGCTATTTTGCAAGAAGCCCATGATAATATTTATTCTATCCACCCGGGAGGAACGAAGATGTATCAGGATTTGAAGGAGAAATTTTGGTGGCATAAGATGAAGCGAGAAATCGTAAGCTATATAGCCAAATATGATATCTGTCAGAGAGTCAAGGCAGGACATCACAGACCCGCAGGACCTTTGCAACCATTAAATATTCCAGAATGAAAATGGGAATCTGTAGGAATGGATTTTATCACCGGTTTGCCTACATCTAGTAGGGGAAATGACACTATTTGGGTCATAGTGGATAGACTTTCTCAAGTAACTCATTTCTTACTGGTCAAGACCACTTATCAGAGCTCAAAGCTAGCAGAGTTGTACATTTCTAGGATAGTCAGTTTGCATGGAATCCCCAAGAACATTGTGTTGGATCGAGGAACCCAGTTTACCTTGAGATTTTGGAAGAAAGTCCAAGAAGGATTATGAACTAGACTGGATTTCAGCACAGCTTATCAGCCTCAGACTGATGGACAAACTAAGCGAGTAAACCAGATACTCGAAGGTATGTTGAGAGCTTGTGTGTTGGAATATGGATCTAAATGGGAAGATTGTGTGCCTTTCGCAGAATTCTCATACAACAAAAGTTACCAAGCCAGTTTGCAAATGGCCCCATTTGAGTTGATGTATGGAAGGAAGTGTCGTACCCCACTAAATTGGTCGGAAGTAGGAGAGAGTCAGATTTTCGGACCCGACATCCTAAGAGAAGCCAAAGAGAAAGTTCACAAGATCCGTGAGCACCTTAAGACCACCCAATCCAGACAGAAGAGTTATGCTGACAAGAGACATCGAGACCTGGCCTTCGATATCGGAGATTTTGTGTATCTGAAAGTATCACCCTTGAAAGGAATGCAACTTTTCCAACTGAAAGGGAAGTTAGCCCCCAGATATTTTGGACCCTTCAAGATTTTGAATCTCCGAGGAGAAGTATCATATCAACTGGAACTGCCGGAGGAGATGTCAGCCGTGCATGATGTGTTCCATATCTCGTTACTTCGCAAATGCCTAGAAGTTCCGGAGAAGACCGAGGTTTTGAAGGATATTGATCACAGAACCATAGAGATCAACAAGTACCTAACTTATCGTGAAGTACCCACTCGTATTTTGGAAGAAGCCTTCAGAAACACCAGAACCCGGAGTATCAAGTTTCTCAAGATCCAGTGGAGTAACCATAATGAAGAAGAAGCTACTTGGGAGCGGGAAGATTACATTAGGACTGAGTTGGGAAGGTTTGACTAGGAACATCTCTTTAGTTCCTAGTTTGTTTTTCTTAGATCTCGGGACAATATTTTGTTTAAGTTGGGAAGGTTTGTAACACCCCAAAAATATTAATCATGATTATCAAGTTCTAATCACCCAAGATTAGGGTTAACAAAAACTTTTATTATTAAAATTAATATGAATACATGTGTGTGTGATTAGTGCATGAATGAATGCAATTACCGTGTTTGATTACTGTGAGTGATAAGGATTGGTTTAAAGATGAAAACAATATCATCAAGATGATTTCCAAGCAGAAATCAAATGAAGAGAAAATCAAATATAAGAAATATAAACAAATGGTCATTTTGGCCAAACTTGTTCACTAGACCACTTTGGGTGTTCCTAGTCAAAGATTTCTAACAGAAAAACATCCAATTCTTTTCACCCCTTGCTAGACGAAGTAAAAATGAACCCAAGACCACCTTACAAACCAACAGAAACAAATTCCAAATCTATTTAAAGGACAATTCAATATTGAATCAAGTGTAGGTACTAAGATGGCCATTTCTCAAAAACAAACCAAACCACTTCGCCTTGGCAAACGCTAGAAAGCACAGACTACCAAGCTTATGACCAGAGAACTCACCAAAATTCATCCAAAAATTCAAACTTTGAATTCATCCGGCCATTTCATCAAACACCTAGTGAGCACAGTAATAGCTGCCAAACTATTACCGTTCTTGATCAATGCCTTGTCTACCCATTGCCCCCATCTCACTCCGCTTGTCTCCCCTGGTGCCTAGCATTGCATTGAAGCAGCCCCCTTCCTCATCGTTGCACCAGTGCCGCGCCATCCGAGCCATCCTTGCGGGCCGACCATGGACAGATCACAGGAGCCAACCTCGCGCCCGTCCATGATGTATAGGAGACATGCCACTGTCCACCGCCACCCCCTGTCTAACCCTCGACCGCAGGCAAGCCATGGACCACCAAAAATCTGCCTCACCATTTCTCTGCGCCATGCCGAGAGCGCGCCAGAGCGCCGCAGCCGACATGCGTGCACACGTCGTGCTTCACTCTCATCGTGTGTACCTGCACTAGCCATGACCCTAGCTACCTCCCAGACATGCCCGTTCGCCGCCTCGCGACCATTAGCCCATGTATGCCGTCTCGAACACCGCCGGTTCCATACAGAGCACCGACCCATTCCGACCATCCTTGACCATCCCGTGCCATGCCTTTAAGCCAGTGACGACCGCCAGGAGAAACCACACCATCCTACGCCCTTAGCCATGCCGTTAGCCCTCTGTATCATTGTCACCGACGAGCCCAGCCCATGCCGCTCTGCCCCTCTCGCCGGTGTATAAATAGAGGCCACCCCTGCCTCAATTCTTCACACCATCTCACTCCCCACTCTCTCAAAACCACCCCTGACCCTTCCCCGCAGCAAGGCGAGCACCAGCCCGTCGGAATTTGGCCGGAGTCTGCCGCTGCAGAGGAAAAGAGGAGCCGTTGTTTGGAGCCACCCCAGGAGCCGCCGCAACCACCGTTCGAACTGCCGTCATCGACAACATCGTTCGCCCCCATCACCGACCCTAGCTGGAGCCCAGGTGAGCCACCGCGTACCCCCACCGTCGCTGTTAGGGTTCGGTCTCGCCGGAGCTGTGCGACGGAGACGACGAATGTCGGCCATAGATCTTGTTCTAATCGCACGTCCTAGATTGAAACTTACCGCTTCGGATTAAATGAGGCACTGACTAGCAGGACCCCCTGTCAACAGCCCGCTGCGCATGAAGTGCAGTTGGGATGGCCCAGTATCATTACCGCGCATAGCCCAGTGATTCAAATAGTTATTTTCCATTTTATTCAAACCCTAGTTCTGTTAGTAGATTCAAAAATCAATTCAAGGATATGTATTAAACCAAATTTCATGATTCCAATTTTGCTAGAAAGGTATTCAAATAGTCAATCCAAGCCCGTTGGATTCAAACCATTTGAAATTATAGATCACCTATAGTAAAAATAACAAGACAGAGACTTTTCCACATTCAAACATTTTTCAAAAATCAACCATATATGCTTTTGAGTTGATTCCAATTCTCAAAAATCACATTTGAAGATCTATCTGAATATGTAAAAATATTTATGTTTACATGCAGTGATCTTGTACTAGTACTAAAATAATGCTATATAGGCATTTCTAGTCATTAATTGTATAAAATAGTAATTTTAAAATTTATAAAATATGACCATCACTTTAAATCACATTCCCAAGTATTAGAATATATGGTGATGACATGTGTCAACATGATCCCCATATTTTAATTGGAGAATATTAAATATTAAGTATTTTCAATAAGTAGAAATTACTTTTTCTAAAATAAGGAAGATAAGACTAGGTTTTTATTTCCTGTGATGATTGTGATGATGCTAGATCATCTAGTGTGAACCTTTGTGTGGAAAATAGAGGTAGTTATGTATTGTTTGGTGATTGTGTACCTCGTATTTATTTATAGACGCTACTACCGACCAAGGATACGAGGAGGAGGAGGAGTACTACGAAGAATAAGAAGAAAACTTCAACCACTGCACCAACCAAGGCAAGCTAAGCTAAACCATGCAAGTCCTACTTGCAAGCTAGAACTTTGCATGATACCTATGCAAGATAACCTATGCAAATGCATTATGCATGCTTGGGTCATGCAACCTCGATTATACCAATTCCTAGTTTTACTTGCAAGCTTTATTCTTTTATCTTTACCAAAGTTCTTTAACTTTACTTAGTGACTTGTGAGTTTTTGCAAAACTACTATAAATAGCATAAAGAGCATAAAACTAAGCCTAAGTAGTTAGAACTAGATATCATCAAAATGCATAAGATTAGATTTGGATAATTACACTTGACTAGCACCCCTCATTAGTGAATACCCTCAACTTTAGTGGTTAGTGCTAATCATAAAAGTGGATCACTTTAGATGAGAATACTTGGTGAAAATGATTATGAAAACCTTCGAATGAAGATTAATTCTATTGAAGTGTTTTGACATGTGTTGTGAACACAAGATGATTTGATGATGAAAATGTTGAGGCCTGAGCCTTAGCCCTTTATAAAAACCGATGGTTAGGTTCGGATGTGATACCATTCCAATTTTTTCGTACACCCACAATACCTGAATTGGGTAGAGCTTAACTGGAATTTTATACATCTTAGGATGGGTTCCCTTGTGGAAGAGGTTGAGCTGAGGCTACCTCATGATGACTGTACACCTATGCAATACCCAAGATGACAGATGGTCATGGTTGGGAGGCCAAAATCATAGGGGATGTGCCTATACTAGGGTGTGTAATTGAAAGGTTAGGATTGATTATCCGCATACTACGTATGATGATTCAGGGTTGTCCCTAATGGATGTATTGAATGTTGTGGTGAAAGTGTACCACCTTTGTAGAGTGTCGAACTATTCGAATAGCTGCATCCGTGGTCATGGATAGTTGGAGTGGTCATACTGTTCCGTCGTCAGATGTTTTCAAAATGACTGGTGAAATTAATTATGACTTTGACTTGACCACAACAGGGTTGCGAACATGAAAACTAAGTTCCCACTTAAGTGTTGAAGAATAGTAAACTAGTTTTCTTTACTTCTGAACTCAGTATGAAATAAACCTGCCTTTTTGCAAATAAACCTAGAGCTTAGGATTCCTACACGAACTACTTTACTTGTTAGGGATAGTTTGCGAGTACTTAAAGAGTACTCATGGCTTTGTCCCTGGCTATTCCCATGGCCAAACTATGAGGAGGACTACCAGGATGATGGACAGCAGGAAGTCTATGACAACTAGGATCATCT
The DNA here is from genome assembly GCA_023614405.1 of Avena insularis. NCBI lineage: Eukaryota > Viridiplantae > Streptophyta > Magnoliopsida > Poales > Poaceae > Avena > Avena insularis. Next base: position 53,858,137 of record CM042685.1, on the reverse strand, counting down.
CCCATCGTCAGCATTGCATGTGACCCTGAAGATGAAGACTGGGTCACGAGATCCTATATTTGTAAGACCTATATTATGGTTTGTAATGGATGATGTACCGTGGTACCAACTTTGTCATGTCTCGCAAAAATGGTAATCCTGGGATTGTGAGGTATGGCATAACTGGAATCTGGGATTAAAAATCCGGGTGTTGATAATGTATCAATGGTAAAGATTGGACCGCAGTTCACTAGAGGTGTTCTTCTTAAGATAAACAACATAACATGCTGGGTAAACAAATTACAGCGGGGCAATTGACAGGACAAAGAAAGGCATAACAATGCAATACTAGACATTCATGATCCTATGAGATTCGATTGGGCATTACAACAATATACATAGACCGACATCCAACTGCATCTATGACTAGTAATCCACCTTCAAGTTATCATCCGAACACCCTCCAGTATTAAGTTGCAAGCAACGGATAACTGCTTTAAGCAATGTGTGCAAAGTAAACAATGCAATTGTTCCATGAACAAAAGATCGTTGTTTTCTCCCTAGTATCAACAACACATATATAACCTTAGAGATTTCTATCACTTCCCTAGATTCAATAGAGGCATGAACCCACTATCGAGCTTAAATACCCCCTCTTGGAGTCACTAGCTTCTACTTGGCCAAGATAGCTACTAGCAACGGAGAGCATGCAAGGTCTCAAACAACACAGACATGATAGAACCAATAAGATAAAACCATTAACCAATCTGACATAGTAATCTCAATATCCATCGGATCCTCACAAACACAACATGAATGATTACAAATAGATGATCTTGATCATGAACGGAGCTCACAAGATCTAGACATGGTAGCACAAAGGAGGAGAAACAACCATCTAGCTATTGTATGGACCCATAGTCCAAGGTGGAACTACTCACACATCATACCGGAGGCTGGCATGGTGATGAAGAAGGCCTCCAGGATGATCTCTCCCCTCCGGTAGGGTGCCAGGAAGAGCTTCAGATACCCTCCTCCCTGATCTAGGGACGATGGTGTTGGCGGCTACAGACTGTTTCGTGGAGATCTGATCGGGTACTTAGGGTTTTGGTATCAGGGGCTTCTTATAGGCGAAGGGGGAGACCGAGGGGGTGCCCGAGCCGGCTGCACCCCCCCCAGGCGTGGGCCAGGGGGTGTGGGCCCTCATGGCCCTCCTTCGTCTCGTCTTCTGGGTCCGTGTTCTCCTCGGTGAAATATTGACTTTAGCTTTTGTCCCATCCAATGCCGAGAATATTCATTTTACGGCTTTTCTGGAACCAAAAACAATGGAAAACAGGCAACTGGCACTATGGAATCTTCTTAATAGGTTAGTCCCAGAAAACATATAAAAATACCTCAAAGTGTACACAAATCAAAGCAAAGTGGATACTAAACAAGCATGGAACATAAAAAATTATAGATACGTTTACGACGTATCAAGCATTCCTAAGCTTAACTCCTGCTCTGCCTCGAGTAGGTAAGTGATAAAAAGAATAATTTTTTAGGTGACATGCACCATCACAATCAAGATCAAACCATTTGCAAGAATTGAAAGCTAGGTTCAAAGTAATCTAAACATGAGCATGAAAGATGAAGTTATAACAATAAGACCAAGAAACTATGCTGCAACATGAAAGGATACAAACAAAGATCATGAATAACAATGCATTGAAAGACGTTTGTTTGTTTCACATATAGAAAACATAGCATAATGGCATTCAGCTTGTCCCTCATGGAGTAGCAATAAATGAATAGGACACCTTCAAAGTTCATAAGGGTGACTAGATACAAATAGTTCAAGAGCAAGCAATATCAACACTATGAATCAATAAATAAGTTTTGGGACAATGCACGTAGAACTAAGAGTGGAAACTATGCTCTCTTAATTTGTGCCTAAGGATATAAGGTGGAGACTCAATATAAAAATGGAAGAAAGTCCCTTCATAAAGGGAAGCAGGGATTTCAAGTCTCATAAAGAGCTTCCAGAAATTATGGCACTTGTTAGCTTTCAGCTCTCATTGCCCCTATCATAAGCATCTTGAACTGATTAAGGTTAAAGTGAACAAAATATGGAGTATATGCTTGACAAAAAATAAGTTGGCAATCTCATGTCCCTTGAGTACGAGGGCCGCTCCTCATGCTACTCAACTTTAGTCACCGATAAGCTCTTGTCATAGTAAGTACATGTGTATCATAAAGAACCACCAATAGGGTACCCCTTGCCCCATGACATAGGAGCTATCCCGTATCAAAATGACAAGACTAGAAGACAATGAGCATCTCAGCAATATTCTTATTTACCATGGGAAAATGGTGCTTTTTTATCTTTTTCCTCTTTTCTCATCTCTTTTTATTTTATTTTTCTCAATCTCTTTTTTTCTATCTCTTTTTTATAAGAAGAATGCTTCATAGATTGCTCACTATGGTGATGCTTCAAGTTTCCACCATGATTAGGAATGGCTTAGGCTAGCGGCCCAAGCGTTTCTCTAACACACATACATAACTCCATGGACTTACAAGTTCCCGTTTCATTTCAACACCGATGACATCCGCAGAAAAAAGAGCATGATATCAACTGGGTACAATGTACAGGTGCAATGTTGAAAGCGTTTCCCATGACAAAATGGTTTTGCTAATTCCAATGTATAAGTGCAAGCACATACAACGTAGATGACTGATACGTCGGAAACGTATCTATAATTTTTGATGCTCCATGCTAGTTTTGTATCTACTTTGCTTTGCTTTGTCTATACTTTGAGGTGTTTTATATGTTTTCTAGAACTAACCTATTAACAAGTTGCCACAGTGCCAGTTGCCCGTTTTCTTCTATTTTTGGTTCCAGAAAAGCAGAAAATCAATATTCTTGGAATTGGATGGGACAAAAGCCAAAGTTATTATTTTCCTGGAGCAACACGGAACCACGAAGCATAGCCGAAGGGGGGCCACAGGGTGGCCGCACCCCCCTACGTACGGGCAAGCCCTGGAGGCGCCTGGAGGGGGTGTGGGACCCTGTAACCCCACCGACCTTGATTCTTGTGCCTATAAGAAGCCTCCAACCCAAAAACACTAAATAATCCAGAAGAAATCCACGAAAACCTCCGTAGCACCGCCGCCATCAAATGGGAGATTCGGGGGACAGAAAGTCTCTGTTCCGGCACCCTTCCGGGACGGGGAAGTTCCCCTGTAGCCATCTCCATCGATATCCATCGCCATCTTCATCACCATTGCCGATTCCCATGAAGAGGAGGGAGTAGTTCTTCCTCGAGGCTAAGGGCTCTAACGGTCGCTATGTGTTCATCTCTCTCTGTGCATGATCTTGTGGTCATGAGCTTTGTAATCAAGTAGATCTACCTTTCTACTCAAGTGCTTCATTAGATCTCTGCTCTCCCCATGTGTGTGAAAGTGACAGCGTGCACGCCATGGTGGCATTTAGATTTGAGTCTACATAAATACTCTTTGTGCTTTAATAGATCTATAATTTTCCCCACGTGTGTGAAAGTGACAGCGTGCATACCGTGTGTGGCACTTTGGCTAGATTGAATATTTGTTACGAGTTATATTTGGAGTTGGATGTCTCTATGAAATTGTGGTGTTTGTTGGAACCATCTAGCGCTCAAGGTGACAGTGTGGGGTTATCTAGATTGGGGAAGGCCCTACCGTGGATTATAGTGTTCAACCGGAGAGTAGTTAAGAGTAGTATCATGAAGAGAGGATATTATATGAGAGAGTGTTCACTAGTGAAAGTATGATCCCTAGGCCTTGTTTCTAAGCATTGAAACACCGTTTTCTACTAGATCTGTTCCATGTTGCTTGCTTCCTTCAGTTTGCCTTTAGTCTGTTCCTCCACACCATCAGCTATTTTCTGGCACCGTTACCCCACGTCAACAACAAGTCAGAAGCTCTTTTCTGGCACCGTTACCACTTGTATTTCACTATATCTTTGCCGAACTAGTGCACCTATATTGGGTGTGTTGGGGACACAAGGGACTTCTTGTATCTTAATTGCAGGGTTGCTTAAGAGGGAATACCTTTGACCACTTCCTCCCTGAGTTCAATAAACCTTGGGTAATCCACTTCAGGAAAACATGTTGCTGTTCTACAAACCTCTGCACTTGGAGGCCCAACAACTGTCTACAAGAATAGAAGTGCGTAGACATCAAGATCTTTTCTGGCGCCGTTGCCGGGGAGGTAAGGTAAAAGGTACTCACATCCTCGGGTGTGAGTGCTCGAAGTTATTTCATTTAGATTCTGCAATTTTGTCTTTTTGTTTCTTGTTTTCACTAGTTAGGTTTAATGGAAAACAACAACAAAATTAGAGAGCTCTATAGCATTTCTCTTGAGTTAGGACATGAAGTGTTTGAAGAGAAAATTAAAAAACCTATGGAGATTTATTTGCATGCTAATAGCAATGTTATTAGTATGAATTCTTTGGACACCATTACTGCTAATGCTATGGAAAAGTCTAAGCTTGAGGAATCTAGTTTTGATGAAAATGATCTTTTTAGTCCCCCAGCATTGGAAGATAGCTATTCTATTGCTTATGATAATACCAAACCTCCAATATATGATGAGTACAATGATGAATATGATATTTTCAGTCCACCTACTATTGAGGAGAAAGTTAATTGTGATTACAATATGCCTCCTATATTTGATAATTATGGTGATGAGAATAATAGTGATAGTTATTTCGTTGAATTTGCTCCCACTACAATTAATAAGAATGCATTTGCTTATGTGGAGAATAATAATCATTTTATGCATCTGGCTCATGATAAGAATGTTTTATGTGATAGTTATATTGTTAATTTTGTTCATGTTTCTACTGAAAGTTATTATGAGAGAGAGAAACATGGTTTTATGCATCTCAATAATATTAAGTTTCCCCTATTTATGTTGAAAATTTTGAAGTTGCATTTGTTTTGCTTTCATATGATTGTTGCTTTGTGATTTCATGACTTGTTTATTTACAAGATTCCTATGCATAGGAAGTGGGTTAGACTTAAATGTTCTTTGAATTTGCTTCTTGATGCTCTCTTTTAAATCAATTCATATTTCCTATGTGAGCATCTTTGAAACTATCATGCCTAACTTAAAGGCATTAAATAAAAGTACTTGTTGGGAGATAACCCAAGAGTTTTATTGAGTCTCGGAAGTTATTACTTCCGTAATGACCTCTCCTTATCCTTTTTGTTTTGTTTTTGTGCCAAGAATGACCTCTAATGAGAGGGAAGTAAGATTTGGGGAGTTGATGTCCCGAAACAGATTTCTGTCCTCCACCAAAAAAATCGTGAGGAGGATCTATAACTCGTATTGAGCTCAAAATTATGAATAAATCCACCAGTATGTTATCTAAATTTAGCTAGTTCAACACTTTTTTATTTGAGCAACAGAAGATGTTCAAAAAAATGGGTTTATACCTGCTGGTCTGTTTTGACAGGTTTCTGCCATTATTTGCATTTGCTTCTTATTGATTCCCTTTTTAGTTCTTTTCAGGTAAATTGAGATTTTTGAAGGAGTTACTACAGTATCTTGTGTTTTTAGTGAAAAGCCTTGCTGTTTCAAAGCTTTGCCAGTGGTCTAATATCTTTTGAATACACTAATGTTGCTAATGAAGATTGTGTGAAGTTTTGTATGAAGGAAAATTTCAGGTGTAGAGAGAGAATGATGAAATGAGATGAAGAATGGACAAAAGCTCAAGCTTGGGGATGCCACCCCGTGTCACCCCAAGAAATATTCAAGAGGTACAAGCGTAAAATCTTGGGGATGCCCAAGGCATCCCCTTCTTCATCAATAAATATCTCAGGTCTTTCTAGACACTTCGTTTTTATTGTTTCATGCATTGCTGTGTTGTTCGTGGAGCGTCTTAGTTTTCGTTTTTGGTTTTTGTTTGCTTAGTTTGCTTGAGTAGGTTGGTTGGTTACACCACACTTCTTTTGGAGAGAGACACACTCTGTTTCCATTGCCTAGAACACTCTAGTTTTCACTCTTATTGTTTTGTGAGTGTTCACTTTTACTAGCACTGCGTTCAGCCTTAGTTTTCTTGTGCTTTCAACTTAGAACTTTTTAGTTCTTATTTGTGGATTTGTGAGACAACCTCACTAGTCTTTATTGATTATTATCTTTGTGAGTTGTTTCAAATAGGTTGATTGGTGTTGGAAAAGAGTAGTAAGTTCTTGTTTGTAAGTGCAAGAGGAGCTTGCATTGACTGTGACTTAGACTTTAGCATGACATGCTAGATCTTGTTTTGAACTTATGCTTAGTGATTATTGCTGTAGCATGACTTGTTACAAACAATTAGGATTGATTAATGTGCCTTGAAAGAATCATGCATTGTTTTAGCATACAAAAGCATAGTATTGCGGTATTCTCCTTTGATGCTTTGTTTGGGTTGACTTGGCACATGCTCACACCATGTTATGACTATGACAAGTCACCATAGCCTCTATGATCATTTAGTCCTTGATTTGTAGTACCACTCTATGCTTTGATTAGTAATGCTTTGTTGCTCTGCATGATTATGGCCATTATTGCTCTCTTAATTGGTTGCTCCCAGTCTTTTGCTAGCCTCCACTTGTATGAGTAAGCTCTACTCATGCTTCCAAGTCCCAAGAAACAAAGTTATTCCAAAGTGTCCACTATAAACTCCTATGCATGGTGTGTTACACCATTCCAAGTATATTCTTGTTTTCAACTATCTTCCAATTAAAAACTATTTTGTTATGTGAAAACTTAGTGATTAAAGCCCTCACAAACTTGATGGCACACTTTATATTCTTTGCCCCTAATAAACTTGAACCATTGTGTAATATATGTTGTATATGCTTGCACTTATACATTGGAATTAGCAGAACCGTGTTGTCACGGGGAATGTTTTCAACATTGCACTTGCACTTTGTACTCAGTTGATATCATTCTCTTTTGTCTATGGATGTCACCATGTGAAATAAAGAGGGAACTTGTAAGTCCATGGAATATGTATTTTGTGTTAGAGAAACGTCTGGGCCGCTAGCCTAAGCCATGCCTAATCATGGTGGAAACTTGTAGCATCATCATAGTGACCTATGTATGAAGCATCCTCAATAAAAAGCTATGCATATAGTAAATAAAAAGATCGCTGAGATGCTCATTGTCTGCTTTCCTTGTCATTTTGGTTATGGGATAACTCCTGTACCATGTGCAAGGGGTACCCCGTTGGCGGTTCTCACTGATATGCAAATACTTATAGTGACAAGAACTTACCTGGGCCCAAAGTTGAGTATGCATGAGGTGTGGCCCTCGTATTCAAGGGACTAGAGATTGCTAACTTATACTTCGTCAAGCATATATTCCAACTTTGCCACTTTAACCTTAACCACTTCAAGATGCTTATGAGAGGGGAAATGAGGGATAAAAGCTAACAAGTACCATACTTTTTGGAAGCTCTTTTTGAAATTTGTAATCCCTGCTTCCTTTACAAAAGGCCTTTCTTCCACCATTATTGAGTCTCACCCTTCTACCTTTAGGCACCATTAAGAGAGCATAGTTGTCATTCTGTGTGCAGTGTCCCAAAACTTATTGATTGATGCATATTGTGATATTGCTTGTTCTTGTGCTATTTGTTTCTAGTCACCCTTGTGAACTTTGAAGGTGTCCTATGCATCTATATTGCTACTCTATGAGGGACAAGCTGATTGCCACTATGCTATGTTTTTTGTATGTGAAACAAAGAAACTTTTTCAATGCATGTTATTCATGATCTTTGTTTATAGCTTTTCATGTTGCATGCATAGTTACCTTGTCCTATTGCTAGAACTCCATATTTCATGCTCACGTTTAAAGTTCTTTGATCCCAGCTTTCAATGCTTGCAAATGGTTGGATCTTTAATTGTGATGGTTCATGTCACCTAAAAAATTATTCTTTTTATCACTTACCTACTCGAGGACGAGCAAGAGTTAAGCTTGGGGATGCTTGATACGTCGGAAATGTATCTATAATTTATGATGCTCCATGCTTGTTTTGTATCTACTTTGCTTTGCTTTGTCTATACTTTGAGGTGTCTTTATATCTTTTCTGGAACTAACCTATTAACAAGTTCCCACAGTGCCAGTTGCCTGTTTTCTTCTCTTTTTGGTTCCAGAAAAGCAAAAAATCAATATTCTCGGAATGGGACGGGAAAAAAGCCAAAGTTATTAGTTTTCCCGGAGCAACACGGAACCACGAAGCAAAGCCGGAGGGGGCCACAGGGTGGTCGCACCCCCCTAGGCGCGGGCAAGCCCTGGAGGCGCCTGGAGGGGCTGTGGGCCCCCTGGACCCCCACCGACCTTGATTCCTGCGCCTATAATAAGCCTCCGACCCAAAAACCCTAAATAATCCAGAATAAATTCACGAAAAACCTCCATATAGCCGCCGCCACCGAAGGGGAGATTCGGGGGACAAAAAGTCTCTGTTCAGGCACCCTGCCAGGACGGGGAAGTGCCCCTGGAGCCATCTCCATCGATCTCCATTGCCATCTTCATCATCATTTCTGATTCCCATGATGAGGAGGGAGTAGTTCTTCCTCGAGGCTAAGGGATCTACCGGTAGCTATGTATTCGTCTCTTTTTCTCTCTATGCATGATCTTGTGGTCATGAGCTTTGTAATCAAGTAGATTGTCACATCCCAAAATTTTCCAAATTTTGTAATGTGAAAAATAAATAAACAAAATAAATAATTGTTGAAATTTAGGGTGAAAAGAAACTTTTCATTTCTAAATTGAAACATTAAAACCCATCTTGAACAAACTTTCAATAAAATGGAATCCAACAAATTTCAATTAAGTGAAATGCATTCATCAATAATGTGTTTTGAAATTTAAACACTTGGAAAAGCTAAACCAAAACCCTAAAACCCTAATGGAATAAATCATTTCCAAGATCTCTATAAGACTAAGGATTTGATCCATATAAAATTTATCAACAAACATTTATAGTTGATCAAGAATGATAAATAAAAATATTATAAAACCATAGAAATTGGTTTCACTTAATTTGGAGCCATGGATAAAAACTTATGAATTTAATAAGATGAAAGGAAATAATTTCCAAAGCTAATAAAGCTCCTATCTAAAATCCATACCAAATTGTGAGAAGAATAATCCTAAGTGATTTAAAAGGATAAACAAGTATTAAATAAAATTCTACAGATTGGAATCACCAAGTTTGGATCCACAAATAAAAGATATGGATTTTATAAGATAAAGAAAGAAATAATTAAATAAGGAATATTTAAAAGCCAAATTAAATCTTGGCCAAATCCATAAGGAAACGGAACAAAGATAATCCAAATCCAAATATGGATAAAGAATATTCAAATAAAATAATATGGCATTAACCAAATTCCATTATATTTGAATAAAGACAAAATCCCTAATGTAAAGGATTAATTAAATCAAGGGAAAATAATAAAATGGAATTTACTAAGGTGGATATAAAAGATATTTAATTAACTTAAATGAAATAAAAAGAATCATTTAAATAAAATTTATATGAATTTAAAATCATATTGGATTTTATTTGATTAAAGACAAATGCTCAATTTAATTGATTAATAAATCACAATAAAAATATTTCCAATAATTCAAAATGAATTATTTAACACCCTATTAAATAAATAAAACCTACTGAAAAAGGTTTGGTAAAAATTAGAATTCAAATAAAGTGTTTGAAAATATAATTAAATCTTATTTGAATAAAGACAATTGTCTATTTAAATAAATAATAAAGCCCAAGAAAATACAAAGAAATATTCTAAAAAGGACTTTAGAAAATATTATTAAACAGAATGAAATCCCTATTGAAAGTTGGGAAACATTTGAATTCAAACAAATACTTGAAATCATTTGAATAAATGAAAACAGAATTCAGAAATGGAAAAAAGGAAAAAGAAACAATATAAAAAAAGAGAAAGAAGCCAGCCCAACCCAGCCCAGCAAAACCCACCAGGCCCAGCTAGCCCATCTCCTCTTCCCCACCGGAAAAACGGTTCACACCACAGCATGAACCCGTGCAGTCAATGATGGTTGGACCCCACCTGAAACATCTCTCTCTCGCTGACTGAATGACCCCACATGCCAGCCATCGTTTTCACCCACGCGACCAGTTCTTCCCCTCTCTCTCCCATTTCTGCTTGATTTTCGCAAGCTTAATTCTCCTTAATGCCGAGGCTGTTACCCACCATGATCACGCCCTACTAAACGCCTGTCTCCCCTCTCCATTTCCCCCAGACGCCACCCACCCTCTGCCTCTAGGCCGTCCTGATTTTGCTCGAAGACCTACACTGCTCCGACGAGCTTCGCGAACAATTCAGGCCAGCCCACGCCTCCCCTTGCCTCCCAGACTCCACGAGCCTACTCCTCACCTCCCTACGCTTCTGCCCGTAGCTTCCACTCACCCGTGCGCGCTCCAGATTCTCGGCAACGACATCGATAGTGCACGCTGCCTTCTTCTTCGATTTCGGTGAGCACTACTGGTGAGCACAGACCTCCCCTTTCCCTCTCTTTGATGCTCACATGTATGCGACTCGCATACGAACCTAACGGTACACTCCGCTTTCCTTCCCGAGCCTTGTAGCCTCGTCTCCATCGACGACAAAGCGTGCCCGAGGAGAAGCGCAGCTCCGACGAGCGATTCAGGATGACCCCTTGGGCCCCTCGACAAACGGCGACCACCTCGGGCTTCATCACGGCACGGTGAACTCAGTAAGCATCTTTCCTTGCTCCATCGCTTCCTCTATCGCCAGCATCGTCCTCGTCTGACCGCTCCGCCGTCAGCCACCGCCGCCAGCGCCGCTCGTTTTTGTTTATTTGACTTGGGCCGTTAAATCTTGATCAGACGCGTGAGATTAGAAAAACCCGAAGGGGTACGAATCCATCTGAGCCGCTTAGAACTAATTAGATCCAACGCTCCACTTAGCGCGATCCACGCAAAACGGTATCGACCAGTGGAATCAAGACGCCTGGCACTGATTTGTTGAAATAGACAGAAACATTTCTATTAGTTGGTTGAATTTGTAAATTGCATAACTTTTGATCCATACGTCCAAATTTTGCAAACTTTATATCAATGGAATCAGCAAAAGGAGTAATTTCCAACCATGCACTTTGTTTAATGATTTGCTTCCAGAAAATTAGTTGTTTTTGCAGAAACTTGTGTAGGCATATTTTGTGTATAAAATTCATTCTAAAAATGTTTTTGAGATAAAATCTTTTGTAAATGGATTGTTTTGAACCTACTGACCATAAAAACCAACTTATGGGTTTAAAAGTGTATTTTGTGAAGCTAAAGAATAAATATTTGAATTAAAGAATTTCTAACTAAATAAAATTGTTGAATATGTTTTAAAATGCTTTTTGAGTAAAACCTTTGGAAAATGATTTGATTTAAACTCTCTGACCCTGAACACCAAGTTTTAGGATTTAAAAATATATTTGGTGAACTCTAGAAAATTATTACTTTGTTTAAAGGCATTTCTAATGAAATAAAATGTTGTTTGAATTAAAAATGGTTTATAGGTAAAACCTTTTGCAAATGGTTTTAATAATAAACACTTAACCATAAAGCACTAACATTTGTGTTTAAAAATATATTTGTCAAACACAAGAAATTATTACTTTAATTTAAACCATTTCTAGCAAAACAAAAATGACTTAAAGTGGACATGTTCACTAACTTAATATCAAATGGTTTTGCCACTTTTATAAATGACCAATAGGTGTTTTAAAATGTTTATAACCTATTAGAAACCACTTTTCCAAATAAAAAAATCTTTGGCATGCTTGCATGCATTGCTTTGTTTTTATTATTCTATGTGATGAATTGCTTGAATGGTAGATTGAATTTGTACCTTGATTGAATTGTAGTGAAATTTGAAGAGTGTGACTATTGCAAGATCAAGGAGTGAACTTATATTCTCTACCAAAAAGGCAAGTGGTGCTTCATACTTTTGTCATATTATTTTCACTATGCATTAGTGATCTTTTGAGTAGGACTTGCATGAAATTTTCCAAGTATAAACTATGCCATGGGAAATCCTAGTAGATGAAACCTTAGTAGAATTTTCCTAAGTTAAGATTCCTACTACTATCATGCTTAGCTTAGCTAGTAGAAAACAAGGGTGGATTATATTCATGATATGGAATATTTCTAAGTAAAAACTTGTGTTTTGTTTAATAAAACAACTAAGTGAATGAATCACCTGGGTGGAATGGTAATTAATAAACCGCTCGTTTTAGGTCAAGCTCACAGCAGCCGTTAGATCTCGATCTAGTGGATAGGATAGAACCACTTAAAGCGAAGGGGTAAGCAATCTGATCCGTGCGATTTAATTAGGTCCAACGCGCCAGAGTAGCCGATCCGAGCGAAGCGGTATGGACGAATCAGAACACGCCGCGTGTCACCTGTTTGATTTAAAACAGAATTTGTAATCTGATTTAGATGCAGATTTGAAAACCTTATAACTTTTGATCCACACGTCCAAAATTTGCAAATTTTATATCAATGGAATCAGTGGAACAAGCCCTAGCCAACCATGCCATTTGTTTAGTAAAAAGATTCTGGAAAAATGTTTGTTTTTGCAGAAACATTTGTATGCTTGTTTAGATTATAAAAATTGTTCAAAAATGATTTTGGGGATAAAATCTTTTGCAAATGGTGTATTTTGAACCTACTGACCATAGGAATCACTTTGTGGTTTGAAAAATGTATTTGGAGATGCAAAAGAATGAAACTTGGATTTAAAACCAATTCTAGCCAAATAAAAATATGGCTTTTTATTAAAAATGGATTTGGAAAGAAAACCTATGGGGAAATGTTTTGTTTTAAACTCTCTGACTCCAAACACCAAGTTTTATGGTTTGAAAACATATTTTGTGAACCCTATAGATTAATGCCTTAGTAAAAGCAATTCTACACCACATAAAATGATACCTTGTTCTATACCACTTTGCCACTCTATAAAATGACCAATAGGTGTTTCCAAATGTTTATGACCCATTAGGAACCACTTTTTCAAATAAAACAAAGCTTGGCATGCTTGCATGCATTATCTTAGTTCTATGATTTTATGTGATGAATTGCTTGATTGGTAGATTGAGATTATGCCTTGCTTGATTGATTTGTAGTGACTTGAAGGGTGTGATTGTTGCAAGGACAAGGAGTGAACTTAAACCCTCTACCAAAAAGGCAAGTGATGCTTCATACTTTTGTCCCATTACTTTCACTATGCATTAGTGATTTTTCTAAGTAAAACTTGCATGGAATTTTGCTAAACCTTGCTATAGGAAAACCTAGTAGATGAAACCTTAGTAGAAATTTTCCTAAGTTAAGATTCCTACTACTATCAAGCTTAGCTTAGCTAATAGAAAACAAGGGTGGAATATATATCCATACTATGGAAAATTTCTAAGTCTGAGGACTTGTGTTTTTGTTTAATAAAACAACTAAGTTAATGAATCACCTGGGTGGAATGGGACTTGAATGGTGGTTTTTGGTTGAGTGGTTACACAAGGCCCATGTTTATGGTTTACCTTGTGTATCACACTTGTGGATTGCCACCCAGGAACAAAGAGATTTGAGATGTCAAATGTTGAGAAGCTTCAAGTGCAACCACTTGGCATTATGGGCTCTGCCTGGATCATATAGGTTGGAAGAACTTAGCCATATGGACAGTTGGTGGTAGAGTTTGATAGGTTGGAACACGTCCATTTTGGTCTAAGGGAAGACTTCTGAAAGATTTTATCTTGGTGAAACCAAGTCTTGTGGGGAAAGTGCACCACCTCTGCAAAGTGTAAAATCTAAGTACTTAGCCATGTCCCTGGTAAAGGACAATTTGAGCATCAAGGCATGGAAGCAATCAAGAATCTCATCATCCAAATTTCTAACTTATAAACTTGTGGTTGAACAAGGGTTAAAGAATTTTCAATCTTTGATTGGGAGATGCCTTGGGAAAGATTTTGTCAAAGCAAAAACTTAGTATTTTCAAATGTTAAGGAAAAATCTATTTTTGAGCAATGCAAGCCTCAACTCCACTTAGCCAAAAGCATGTAGATGATAGACTCCACTATACTACCATAGTATCACTTGCCAATACAATTCAAATGTATTGACCCTTGTGGCTGTAACTTGTTATGTTGCAGGTTTGTTTGATATAGTGAGGTTGATTGATTAGGATTACAAAGTCTATAACCAACATGTCTGCCTGTGGCACTTTTAAGATGAAGGACCCCATGCTTATAGATATTCTGCTGCAATGTATTGTAATAGCCAAATGAGCTATGTAAGATGTAATAAATTAGGTTATTCCTGGTTATAAAGTTGTATTATGACCTTTGTTTCTTGATATTACATCTTAACTGTGGATGCTAGCTATTAATCCAGGGACTAGCATTGTAAACACAGGGGACTCTACCTTATTTAAAGGTTGGGACCCTTACAGATGGTATCAGAGCAATGTGTTGCCTGTAGGATTTGTAAACCCTAGGATTGGACAAAAACCCTTAGAAAAAAAATAGGAGTTGTATTGTTCCAAAACTTATTTACAAACAATCTTGTAAACTCTTTCCTCAACCATTTTGGTTTTTAATTCTACATCTCTTCTATTTCAACTTGATGGAAAAACCTACCCCATTGCCAAAGACTTCATCATGTGCAAAGGACTCCATCAACTCTATTGACTTCAACTTCTTCAACTCTATTGACTTCAACTTCTTCAACTCTAATGACTTCAACTTCTTCAACTCTAATGACTTCAACATCTTCAGCATATTCACCAAGGACTTCCAACTTGGATACCACTAAGGACTACAAGTGAGACAAGGAAATATTTCTCAAGATATGGAGACTAAGGAAATGCAAAATTAGAAGGTTCACTTCACTTGAGGTATTGTAACCAAGAGTTTTCCTCAAGGAAACCATGATCTCATACAAGAAGAATCAACCAAGAAGGATGGAAAGATCAAAAGTGAACCATATAGATGGACCACCATATTTTAGTTAAGTCAAACACACCAACTTATGTGGTGTAACAAAAATATTTTGTTGCCTAAGTATGTGCTTGAACTTTGTTGTTTGAGTGAAAAGTTGTTTGTGAATGCTTGCACATTGCTTGAGTGAATTGTGATGTGTGTGATTAGAATTATTCTCTTAGAAGTATTTTGCCTATTCTAATCTCCATCTAACCCAAACAGATGACTACTCCAAGAGACTCCAACATCAAGGTTGATAACAACAACAACAACAACAACAACCAAGAGGACAACATGAGAGAACTTATAGCAACCCAAAACCAGTTGAGCCAAGAGACAACTCAGCTTTTAGCCAACAACAATGGACTAGACCCAGCCATACAAAGGATTTTGAAACTTCAATCCCAATTGTTGTAAGGATTGGTTACTCAAATGATCAACATGGGAGAAAACTTTTCCCAAAGAGCTAATGACAACAAGGATGACAAAGATGCTATTCTAGAAGGAACCCAAGCTAGCAATACTTGTGGAGACAAGGATCATGCATCCAAGGAGCATGAAGACCAATGCCCCAAGAAGAGAGAAAGATTTCTCACCTCTGAGGTGAGGTATGAAGAACATGAACTAGAAGAACTCCTAGCTTTGGAGAGACCCAAAAAGAAGAAGAAGGACATAAGCCAGTTGCAATGTTACAATTGCAAAGAGATGGGACACTATGCCAGTGAATGCCCAGAAAAGAAGAAGAACCAATGAAACAAACAAGAGGCAATGATATCAAAGGAAAAGAGAGATAGCAGCCAAGTGATGTGTTTCAAATGCAAGGAGCTGGGCCACTATGCAAACTTCTGTCCAGGAAAGTTACACCAAGATCCCAAGCAAGCCAAGATGTAATTTAGTTGGAAAATTTTAAGGGTGGTAGTTCCCTAGATGCTTTTGAGCCAACTTGTAACCCTAGCCTTCCCAAATCTCGGGACGAGATTTATTTTAAGGGTGGTAACCTGTCACATCCCAAGATTTTCCAAATCTTGTTGTGTGAAAAATAAATGAATAAAATAAAACTCTGTTGATTTTCAGGATGAGAAGAAACTTTTGATTCCAAATGGAAACCTTCAAACCTATTTGGATTAAATAAAATCCTAAAGGGATTTAAAAAGTTAAATAAACAATAAAGTTAAAAATATTTGGAATTACTATTTTGAATCTTTTAATAAAAATAGTAAAGGTTTATTTAAACAAAATAATAAGGATTTAATATCCAATTTTATTTAAATAAAGGCTTTTCCCATTTTAAATAAACACTAAAACTTATTAAAAGATTTTAAATAAAGTTTTCCAAGTATTTTATATTCTCAAATAAAACCTACTGAAGTGTTTTTGGTTTTATTTTAGATTTCAAAATAAATATTTTAATAAAACAAATCCTATTTGAATTATTAACTAAGGTCCATCTTATTTAATTATTAATGGACCCTAAAATAAAAATGTTATCTTATTTTAAACAAGTTTTCCAAATATCTTATATTTTCAAATAAAACCTACTGATTTGGTTTTGATAATATTTAGTTTTAAAAAAGAGATTTTATTAAATAAATCAAAACCTATTTGAATTATTAATTAAGGTTTATTTTATTTAATTTAATTACTAAATAGATCCTAAAAAGAATAAAATTATTTTATTTTGGGACTTTGGTTTATGTTGTTAAACAGAACCAAAATTCAATTGCAAAGTGTGATGAA
The DNA here is from genome assembly GCA_023614405.1 of Avena insularis. Classification (NCBI taxonomy): domain Eukaryota; kingdom Viridiplantae; phylum Streptophyta; class Magnoliopsida; order Poales; family Poaceae; genus Avena; species Avena insularis. The sequence goes on along the minus strand of CM042685.1, from coordinate 53,841,400 downwards.
TGTTTGAATTGTTTTGAATGTTTGATTGTTGTTTGAATTTCAAAACAGAATATAGAAATAGAAAAGGATAAAACAATCAGACAGAAAAAAATATGAAAACGGACTGACCCAACTCACCAGGCCCAGCAGCCCAGTCCAGCCCACCTATTCCCCTCGCCCCCGAAACGTTTTCCTTACCGCAGAAAGAACCCGCACCCTCACTGACTCGTGGACCCCTCCCCCTCACTCCCTTTCTCGCTGACAAGCATGCCCCACCCCTCCAGCTCATCTTCTTCCTCCCCGTGACGACCACGCCGGCCGTTTCCTGCCGTTGATGCCGCGGTTAAATTCGCCTTAACGCCTTCGCCATTACTCTCTGCGACCACGCACGTTAAAGCGCCCGCTCCTCCTCTCCATTTCCCCTCTCGCGCCTCCCTCTCTCTGCCCCCAGGCTGGATGAATTTCGCCACACACCCTCACTGCTCTGACCACCGTCCCCAGCCAATTCCGGCGACCTCACGCCGCCCCTTGCCCCCCCGAGCACGCAGGCAAGTTCACGCTGGGCCTCAGCGCACTCTGTCGCCTCGTGAGTGACCTGCAACCTCGCCTCTGTCTTCGTCTAAGCGCCACCGAAGAACCCCACAACTCCGGCGAGTCTTCCTGGTAAGCTCGGACTGCCCCGATGCCATTCAGTGATGCTCACATGCTCCTTAGTACCATGCGTGTCTAACGAACCCTCTATTTTGCTTCGGCATGCCCTGTAGCCTTGCCCACAACGACGACCAGAGCACGCCCGACGTCGTGTGGACTCCGGTGAGCAATCCACGTCGGACCAGAGCGCCCCTTGACTCCTCGAGAACACCTTGAGCTTCCCCAGGCTTCTGCGAACGCGGTGAGCATCTCCCAAGCCACTCTAGCTTCCTGTATCACTGGCACCGCCACCATCTGGCCGCTCCGCCGCCAGCCACCGCCGCAGCGCCGCTTGTTTTAGGTCAAGCTCGCAGCAGCCGTCAGATCTCGATCTAGTGGATAGGATAGAACCACTTAAAGCGAAGGGGTAAGCAATCTGATCCGTGCGATTTAATTAGATCCAACGCGCCAGAGTAGCCGATCCGAGCGAAGCGGTATTGATGAATCAGAACACGCCGCGTGTCACCTATTTGATTTAAAACAGAATTTCTAATCTGATTTAGATGCAGATTTGAAAACCTTATAACTTTTGATCCACACGTCCAAAATTTGCAAATTTTATATCAATGGAATCAGTGGAACAAGCCCTAGCCAACCATGCCATTTGTTTAGTAAAAAGCTTCTGGAAAAATGTTTGTTTTTGCAGAAACATTTGTATGCTTGTTTAGATTATAAAAATTGTTCATAAATGATTTTGGGGATAAAATCTTTTGCAAATGGTGTATTTTGAACCTACTGACCATAGGAATCACTTTGTGGTTTCAAAACTGTATTTGGAGATGCAAAATAATGAAACTTGGAATTAAGACCAATTCTAGCCAAATAAAAATATGGCTTTTTATTAAAAATGGATTTGGAAAGAAAACCTATGGGGAAATGTTTTGTTTTAAACTCTCTGACTCCAAACACCAAGTTTTATGGTTTGAAAACATATTTTGTGAACCCTATAGATTAATGCCTTAGTAAAAGCATTTCTACACCACATAAAATGATACCTTGTTTTGAAAATGGTTTATGAAGTGAAATCTTTTACAAATGACTTTGCCACTCTATAAAATGACCAATAGGTGTTTCCAAATGTTAATGACCCATTAGGAACCACTTTTTCAAATAAAACAAAGCTTGGCATGCTTGCATGCATTATCTTAGTTCTATGATTTTATGTGATGAATTGCTTGATTGGTAGATTGAGATTGTGCCTTGCTTGATTGATTTGTAGTGACTTGAAGGGTGTGATTGTTGCAAGGACAAGGAGTGAACTTAAACCCTCTACCAAAAAGGCAAGTGATGCTTCATACTTTTGTCCCATTACTTTCACTATGCATTAGTGATTTTTCTAAGTAAAACATGCATGGAATTTTGCTAAGTATAAACCTTGCTATAGGAAAACCTAGTAGATGAAACCTTAGTAGAAATTTTCCTAAGTTAAGATTCCTACTACTATCAAGCTTAGCTTAGCTAATAGAAAACAAGGGTGGAATATATATCCATACTATGGAAAATTTCTAAGTCTGAGGACTTGTGTTTTTGTTTAATAAAACAACTAAGTTAATGAATCACCTGGGTGGAATGGAACTTGAATGGTGGTTTTTGGTTGAGTGGTTACACAAGGCCCATGTTTATGGTTTACCTTGTGTATCACACTTGTGGATTGCCACCCAGGAACAAAGAGATTTGATATGTCAAATGTTGAGAAGCTTCAAGTGCAACCACTGGGCATTATGGGCTCTGCCTGGATCATATAGGTTGCAAGAACTTAGCCATATGGACAGTTGGTGGTAGAGTTTGATAGGTTGGAACGCGTCCATTTTGGTCTAAGGGAAGTCTTCTGAAAGATCTTGTCTTGGTGAAACCAAGTCTTGTGGGGAAAGTGCAACACCTCTGCAGAGTGTAAAATCTAAGTACTTAGCCATGTCCCTAGTAAAGGACAATTTGAGCATCAAGACATGGAAGCAATCAAGAATCTCATCATCCAAATTTCTAACTTATAAACTTGTGGTTGAACAAGGGTTAAAGAATTTTCAATCTTTGATTGGGAGATGCCTTGGGAAAGATTTTGTCAAAGCAAAAACTTAGTATTTTCAAATGTTAAGGAAAAATCTATTTTTGAGCAATGCAAGCCACAACTCCACTTAGCCAAAAGCATATAGATGATAGACTCCACTATACTACCATAGTATCACTTGCCAATACAATTCAAATGTATTGACCCTTATGGTTGTAACTTGTTATGTTGCAGGTTTGTTTGATATAGTGAAGTTGATTGATTAGGATTACAAAGTCTACAACCAACATGTCTGCCTGTGGCACTTTAAAGATGAAGGACCCCATGCTTATAGATATTCTGCTGCAATGTATTGTAATAGCCAAATGAGCTATGTAAGATGTAATGAATTAGGTTATTCCTGGTTATAATGTTATATTATGACCTTTGTTTCTTGATATTACATCTTAACTGTGGATGCTAGCTATTGATCCAGGGACTAGCATTGTAAACACAGGGGACTCTACCTTATTTAAAGGTTGGGACCCTTACATAAAACCTTTTGCAAATGGTTTTAATAATAAACACTTGACCATAAAACACTAACATTTGTGTTTAAAAATGTATTTGTCAAACACAATAAATTATTACTTTAATTTAAACCATTTCTAGCAAAACAAAAATGACTTAAAGTGGACATGTTCACTAACTTAATATCAAATGGTTTTGCCACTTTTATAAATGACCAATATGTGTTTTAAAATGTTTATAACCTATTAGAAACCACTTTTCCAAATAAAACAATCTTTGGCATGCTTTCATGCATTACTTTGTTTTTATTATTCTATGTGATGAATTGCTTGAATGGTAGATTGAATTTGTACCTTGATTGAATTGTAGTGAAATTTGAAGAGTGTGACTATTGCAAGATCAAGGAGTGAACTTATATTCTCTACCAAAAAGGCAAGTGGTGCTTCATACTTTTTTCCTATTATTTTCACTATGCATTAGTGATGTTTTGAGTAGGACTTGCATGAAATATTCCAAGTATAAACTATGCCATGGGAAATCCTAGTAGATGAAACCTTAGTGGAATTTTCCTAAGTTAAGATTCCTACTACTATCATGCTTAGCTTAGCTAGTAGAAAACAAGGGTGGATTATATTCATGCTATGGAATATTTCTAAGTCAAGGACTTGTGTTTTGTTTAATAAAACAACTAAGTGAATGAATCACCTGGGTGGAATGGTAATTGCTTGGTTGGATTTTTGTTGAGTGGTTACCAGGGCCCATTTTTCAATGGTTTACCCTGTGTATCTAACTTGTGGAATGCCACCCAGGAACAAAGATATTTGAGATGTCAAATGTTGATAAGCTTCAAGTGCAGCCACTTGGCATTATGGGCTCTGCCTGGATCATATAGGTTGCAATAACTTAGCCAAATGGACAGTTGGTGGTAGGGGATGATAGGTTTGGAGCGCGTCCATTCTAGTCTAAGGGAAGGCTTCTGAAAGATCTTGTCTCGATGCATGTCGAGTCTTGTGGGGAAAGTGCACCACCTCTCGAGAGAGTAAAATCTAAGTACTTAGCCGTGTCCCCGGCAATGGACAATTTGAGCATCAATACATGGAAGCTATCAAGAATCTCCTCATCCCAATTTCTAAGTTAAAAACTTGTGGTTGAACAAGGGATAAGGGATCACCAATGTCTATTGGTAGATGCCTTGGGTGATTTTGACAAACAAAAACTTAGTGTTTTCAAATGATAAGGAAAATCTATTTTGAGCAAAGCAAGCCTAAGCTCCACTTAGCCAAATGCATATAGATGATAGATACTACTATTCTACCATAGTATCACTTGCCAATACAATTCAAATGCATTGACCCTTGTGGCTGTAACTTATTATGTTGCAGTTTTTTTTTATATTAGTGAAGTGTGTTGATTAGGATTACAAGTCTGCAACCAACATGATTGCATGTGGCACTTTGAAGATGAAGAACTCCATGCTATATAGTTATTTCTGCTGCATTGTAATGAGATAGCCAAATGAGCTATGTAAGATGTAATGAATTATTTTATTCCTGGTTATAAAGTTGTATTATGACCTTTGTTTCTTGATATTACATCTTAGCTGGGGATGCTAGCTATTTGTCCAGGACTAGCATTGTAAACACAGGGATCTCTACCTTAATTAAGGTTGGGACCTCTTCATAGATCTACCTTGCTACTCAAGTTCTTCATTAGATCTCTGCTCTCCCCATGTGTGTGAAAGTGACAGCGTGCACGCCATGGTGGCACTTAGGTTTGAGTCTACATAAATACTCTTTGTGCTTTAATAGATATATAATTTTCCCTACGTGTGTGAAAGTGACAGCGTGCATACCGTTTGTGGCACTTTGGCTAGATTGAATATTTGGTATGAGTTATATTTGGAGTTGGATGTATCTATGAAATTGTGGTGTTTGTTGGAACCATCTAGCGCTCAAGGTGACAGTGTGGGGTTATCTATATTGGGGAAGGCCCTACCCGGAGAGTATTTAAGAGTAGTATCATGAAGAGAGGATATTATATGAGAGAGTGTTCACTAGATCCCTAGTCCTTGTTCCTAAGCATTGAAACATCGTTTTCTACTAGATCTGTTGCATGTTGCTTGCTTCCTTCAGTTTTCCTTTAGTCTATTCCTCCACGCCATCAGCTATTTTCTGGCACCGTTATCCCACGTCAACAACAAGTTAGAAGCACTTTTCTGGCACCGTTACCACTTGTATTTCACTATCTCTTTGCCAAACTAGTGAACCTATATTGGGTGTGTTGGGGACACAAGAGACTTCTTGTATCTTTATTGCCGGGTTGCTTGAGAGGGAATACCTTTGAACACTTCCTCCCTGAGTTTGATAAACCTTGGGCAATCCACTTAAGGGAAACTTGCTGCTGTTCTACAAACCTCTGCACTTGGAGGCCCAATAACTATCTACAAGAATAGAAGTGCGTAGACATCAATGACACAATGGTTCAAGTTTATTAGGGGAAAGAAAAATAAAGTATGCCATCAAGTTTGTGATATCTTTAATCACTAACTTTCACATAACAAGTTTAATTTGGAAGATAGATAAAACAAGAATATACCTGGAATGGTGTAACACACCATGCATAGGAATTTATAGTGGACACTTTGGAATAACTTGGTTTATTGCGAGTTGGATGCATGAGTAGAGCTTACTCAATACAATTGGAGGCTAGCAAAAGACTGTGAGCGACCAACTAAGAGAGCAATAATGGCCATAATCATGCAGAGCGACAAAACATTAGTAATCAAAGCATAAAGTGGTACCACAAGTCAAAAACTAAATGATCATAGAGGATAAGGTGAGTGGTTCATAGTCCTAACATGGTGAGAGCATGTGCCAAGTCAACCCAAACAAAGCATCAAAGGAGGATACCACAATACGATGCTTTTGTATGCTAAAACAATGCATGATTCTTTTAAGGCACATTAAGCAATCCTAATTGTTTGGAACAAGTAATGCTACAGCAATAATCACTAAGCATAAGGTCAAAACAACAACTAGCATGACATGATAAAGTCTAAGTCATAGTAAAAGCAAGCTCCTTCTTGTACTACTAAAGCAAGAACTCCCTACTCCTTTACAACACCAATCAACTTATTTGAAACAACACAGCGAAAGCGGGTGTCAAACTACTTTATTCAAGCAAACTAAACAAACAAAAACCAAAAAAAAACTAAGACGCTCCAAGAACAACACAAATGTGCATGAAAAATAAAAACGAAGTGTCTAGAAAGACCTGAGATTTTTATTGATGAAGAAGGGGATGCCTTGGGCATCCCCAAGCTTTGACGCTTGTACCTCTTGAATATTTCTTGGGGTGACACGGGGTGGCATCCCCAAGCTTGAGCTTTTGTCCATTCTTCATCTCATTACATCATTCTTCCCTTGCACTTGAAAATTTTCCTTCATACAAAATTTCACAAAATCTTCATTAGCAACATTAGTGCATTCAAAAGATAATAGACCTTTGGGTTTAGTTTCAAAACAGCAAAACTTTCACTAAAAACATAAGCTACTGTAGCAATTCCCTCAAAAAGTTCAATTTCCCAAAGAGAACCCAAAATTGAATCAATAAAGAGGCAAATGCAAATAATGGCAGAAATCTGTCAAAACAGACCAGCAGGTAGAAACAGATTTTTTTTGAAGACCTTCTGTTTCTCAAATCAAAAAGTGTTGAACTAACGAAAGTTAGTTAACAACCTGGGGGATTTATTCAGAAAATTACAGCTCAATCCGACTTAGAATTTTTACAGTGGAACACAAAAATATGTTTCGGGATAGCAACTCCCCAAATCTTACTTCCCTCTCGTTAGAGGTTATTCTTGGCACAAAAATCAAACAAAAAGGATAAGGAGAGGTTATTACAGAAGTAATTACTTCCAAGACTCAAGAAAACTATTGGGTTATCTCCCAAGAAGTACTTTTCTTTAACGCCTTTAATTTAGGCAGAAGAAATAAGAATCAAGTATTTTCAAATGAAGAAGCATTAACATGAAATTTCTTGCTCCTACCTTTCTTACCTTTCTTCTTATCTTTAGGGAATATATGATTGCTTATTGGAGAAGAAAAATACATAATGCCTTTTTCCACATCTATTATTGCTCCAAGGTGTTTCAGTAGGGATCTTCCAAGTGCAATTTGTCCTTTTCCTACACATTCAATAACAAGATAATCGGTAGACACCACTTTCCCTGAGATCTTTGTAAACACTCCCTCAGCTATTCCAATTGGTAAAATAGTTGCATTATTGGTAAGAGATATTTCTTTTCCTCCTTCAAAAGTCCCCAAAGATTCAAAGACTCATAGATGTCTTTAGGCATAAGACAAAATTCAGACATGATATCACAACGAGCATCAAAAGTTTCATTGTTTATAGCAACTTTTATTGTAGGAAACCATTTTGAAGGCTTAGAATTTATTGGAACATAATCATGGTGCTCTCTAAGCATGTTATAGCAATCTTTCAAAGCAACTGTACTGCTCTCAAGAGTGTTCAACCTAGCATAGATGTTTATAAAGGAAGAATCAGACTTGCTAGGCAAATTATAAATTGTAATCAACTTATTTATGACATCCAAAGCATATCTATAACAAAGAGCAAGACCATGGTATAAACTGCTAATAACTAGGCATAGACTCATTTTAGGCTCAGTTTTTTCATGTAAATCAGAAATTCTAGACCAATCTTCTTTGGAACTCTCTTCACTTCCTTTTTTGAAAGTAAAGATCCTTTCCATAGGTGATATAGTGATTGGAACCACACCAAACATGGCATCAATTAAAGTAGGAACTAATTTTTTGTGTTTTTGATAAGAAAAAGCAAACCAAACGAAACTAAACTTTTTGTAATTTTTGATAAAAAGAAGCTAGCAAAACAAAGCAAAAGAAACTAAGCAAAACAAAAACAAAGTAAAGAGAAAGGTTGTGAAGGACTCCCCTTGTGAAGCCGTCCTTAGCCTCCCCGGCAACGGCGCCAGAAAACGTCTTCATGCGGCTCAGATCACTGTAGAGCTTCATTGGGAAACCCCAAGAAGAAAGTATGGTGAGCACAGCAGTAAGTGTTCCCTCAGTAAGCAACCAAGGTTATCGAACCAGTAGGAGGAAGGAAACGACTCAAAGGTGTTGCTAGCAACTTGGAAACCTGCACAACGCAAACTCAAGACTTTGCCCCAACGAGCACTGAGGTTGTCAATCTCACCGGTTTGCTGAAAACAAAGGATTAAACGTATGGTGTGTAAGGTAATGGTGGCTTGCAGAAATTAAACAGTAACAGTGGAAGATGTATAAATGGTAAAGATTGGACCGGGGTCCATAGTTCACTAGAGGTGTTCTCCTTAAGATAAACAACATAACATGCTAGGTAAACAAATTACAGCGGGGCAATTGACAGGACGGATCAAGGCATAACAACGCAATACTAGACATTCATGATCCTATGAGATTGGATTGTGAATTACAACAATATACATAGACCGCCATCCAACTGCATCTATGACTAGTAATCCACCTTCAGGTTATCATCCGAACCCCCTCCAGTATTAAGTTGCAAGCAATGGATAACTGCTTTAAGCAATGTGTGTAAAGTAAACAATAAAATTGTTCCATGAACAAAAGATCGTTGTTTTCTCCCTATTAGCAACAACACATCTACAACCTTAGAGATTTCTGTCACTTCCCCAGATTCAATAGAGGAATGAACCCACTATCGAGCATAAATACCCCCTCTTGGAGTCACTAGCATCTAATTGGCCAAGATAGCTACTAGCAACGAAGAGCATGCAAGATCTCAAACAACACAGACATGATAGAATCAATAAGATAAAGCCATTAACCAGTCTGACATAGTAATCTCAATATCCACCGGATCCCCGCAAACACAAAATACATGATTATAGATAGATGATCTTGATCATGAACGGAGCTCACAAGATCTAGACATGGTAGCACAAAGGAGGAGAAACAACCATCTAGCTACTATATGGACCCATAATCCAAGGTGGAACTACTCGCGCATCATACCGGAGGCTGGCATGTTGATGAAGAAGGCCTCTGGGATGATCTCTATCCTTTGGCAGGGTGCCGGGAAGAGCTTCAGATCCCCCCTGATCTAAGGACGATGGTGGCAACGACTATGGACTGTTTCGTGGAGATCTGATCGGGTACTTAGGGTTTTGGTATCGGGGGCTTCTTATAGGCAAAGGGGGAGACCGAGGGGGTGCCCGAGGCAGCCGCACCCCCCTGTAACACCGTGGTTCTGAAAAGACCGTGGCTTCTATGTGACATGCCAATCCCTGGATCGGTTCATTGGCCCACAATAGAATAAGATGAATAACATAGCAAAATATCCGTGTATCATAAATAACGAAGATCCAGAGTACCATTATTACAATAAAAGTTTAGCTCAAGGCTAGCTCAAATTATTCAGGTAGCAACATAAATTAAGCAAATCCTCCATTCTTCAAATTGCCCACAAGTGAACAAGTGCTGAGTGGAGTACCGTGGCCTATATCGATTACTCAGAATCAGAATAACCTGCAACATAAAATGTAGCAGCCCCGAAGGGTCAATACATGGAATGTATGGCAAGTAGAGCTAGTAAATGGAGACAATAGTACTAACATCTACATGCATATTTGGCAAGTGGAGCTGTGTCTGGCTTGCATTTGCAAATACCTTTGTCCTACTTTTATAAACAGTTTTTGATTTTCTTTGAAAAGATCCCAATTAAGTTAACCCAACAATATTGAAACAATTATGAAATTGGAATGAGCGAGAAACATGTCATGGAATCAATATCAAGCAACTCAGTTGTCCATAACCGGGGACACGGCTAATCGATTAGATTATACACCCTGTAGGGGTTAGTACACTTTACCCATGTGACTTGGCCAGCCCAGCTCATACCATCACTCTCATTTTGGGTGATGGTAGGGAGAATTCCAAGAAGAGACTGTTCGGGAAGTAGCACCCCAATCCCGACGCGCACCGGTCCAACCTACCAAAATTCTACATCTCTGGATACGCGGGTTCGAGTTACCACAACCTACTAAGTCCAACCAACCGCCCATTTCATTATTGGCACATGGTTGTACACGTAAGCTACACAATAAAGAAGCCAATCATTCTCTCTTGATACCTGGGTGCCTTTCCGCAATGAAACCACCAAAAATTATCAATCCTGGCCACACCCAGGAGATTCATTGATTAAGTTGTTTTAGTTTTTGCAAACCAACTCATTTAGAAACAACTTTCAGTGATGTAACCCAGCCCTCGTTCATCATAGCATGGCTAAGCACATCTACCAACGGTGGTTCATCTACAAGGAAAGCCCTACCACATAATAGGACATAGCATAGCGATAGTATCATCCTACACATGCATCTACAAAATACACGACAATGCATAGAAAATAGTAGGACGATATCATGAACAAAGTAGCATCTACTTGCCTTGGTTGTAGCGGTCGGAAGAACAATCCACACACGAGCAAGCGTTGCACTCGTCACAATCTACACGATACAATTGCAATCATAAACAAACAATCCACAAGCATATGCAACAAAGATGATGCATGAATACATGCACGACAAGTGAATTGGTGCTACAGCTGCACCACATAATCCTATTCAATAATACTACTGATTGCATGCATGGAAAAAAGTTTTAGCGCAAGGAAAACCATTATGCAAAATATAATACTCAAAACTAGAGCTAGAATTCAAATAATTCACTACCGGTAGTATATTGTTTGTAAAATCTTGGGAAAATTCTACCGCATAGGCATCGCTGATTAGAAACAGTACCAATTGGAATTACTCAAAAAGGAATTATAAAACTCCTAGAGTAATTAAAACACTGCAGAAAGCCACTAGACAGTTTCCGCAGAAGTTTTTACTGTAAGCCTATCTTTTTAATTCACGATGAGATTTCCCTCGTTCCACTGGATCCAGGGACATATCATACGCGATTTTTAGAGCTACGGATCTTTTTCTACGAATTAATTACTCCGAAAAGGCCATTAACCTATTTGATTAAACTGTACTAAACCTTGCTGCAAAAGTGTGAAACTAAGGTACAGCAAGATTCTACACGACTTACTGAATCTACACATATTTTATTTGCAATTTTTGGCCCAGCGGTTTAATTTCTACGCAATTTACAAGTTTCTACCGAAATCTGTTAACTAAATCGATTAAAGTAATTACCCAGTCAATCGTGATCGTTGATCGTCAACGCTTCTTGCCGATCGGCGCTGACTGGGCGTCTGACTAGTCAACGCCTGGGTACTGACCAGTCAACGGCCGATCTGGACCGTTGATCTGAAATCTAACGGCGGCTGCGGACTTACCGGAGACGAACGGCGACGAACTCGGGACGACGGCGGCGATCGGTTCCGGCGACGACGTTTTTCCTGCGCGGAAGAGGAAGATTGGTCAGCGCGCGGATCAAGGCGGTCACGCAACGGCGGTGCGACAACGCGGACGGCGAGCGGCGGCGCAAGGCGCGCGGGGCGGCGCGCGAGGCGGCGGTGCAAGGCGCGTGCGCGCGTGCGAGAGCGCGCTGGCGCGCAGCAGCAGCGGCAGGCGGCTGCAGGCGCTGCGGGCGCGCGGCAGCGGCGGAGCAGCGGCGCGGCGCTGGCGGCGGGGCAGGCGAGCTGCGGGTGGCGCGCGGCGCGTGTGGCGAGGCGGCGCGCGGCGCAGGCGGAGGCGCGCGGCGCGGAGCGGCTCGGAGGCGGGGCAGGCGCAGCGCGGCAGGTGGCGGCTGCGGCGCGTGGCGCTGCGGCGCGGCGGCGGGCGCGGTGCGGCGGCGGCGAGCGGCGTAGGCGGGTGGCGAGGCGGTTATCAGAGGCGGGATCCGAGGCGCTGAGGAGCGGCGCGAGGTGGGGTCCGGCTTTTAAGTACCCCTGGTGGGTCCTACTGGATACGGGCGCATGGTTGAGGCGACACGCGTAAAATCGCCCGATTTTCTATCTTTTAAATGAACGGCCGTAACTTTTCCGTACGGGCTCCGAATCGAGCGATTCTTGCTCCTACGGTTTTGTAAAATCGAGGGGAACAATCTAGGGACAAAGGTTGAGTGAAACCTCTAGGATACAAGGGTGGACAACGCAAGTCCTACTAAAGCCTTCCGCAGGAGCCTCGTAGTGAAATAGAAAAGGGTTTTGAAAATAGCGTTTCGCCGATTCTTTTCAATCGTCGGTTTTGCGTGGAAAAGTATGATGCAATGATATGAATGATATGCAGAACCAAATCTAAAATTTGGGATGTGACAAGACTAACCCCCTTAAGATGAATCTCGTCCTCGAGATTCGGCACGGCTAGCAAATAGGTGTGGGTAGTCCTCTCGGATGTCTTCCTCACGCTCCCAAGTGGCTTCCTCTTCAGTGTGGTGGCTCCACTGCACCTTGCAAAACTTGATTGTCTTGGTACGGGTAGTCCTCTCCGCTGTCTCCAGAATCTTGACCGGTTTCTCCTCATAGGTCAAGTCGTTCTCAAGATGAACCTCCTCTAGCGGTACAGTGTCTCTCAATGGTGTATCCACCATCTCCGGATGGCACTTCTTCAGCTGGGATACGTGGAACACGTTGTGAACAGCGGACAGAGCCTCTAGCAACTCCAACTGATAAGCAACTTCTCCTTTGCGTGCTAAGACCCGATACGGTCCAACAAATCGAGGTGCCAGCTTACCCTTAATTCCAAATCTCTTGATTCCACGAAGTGACGACACTCTGAGGTATGCTCTATCACCTATCTCATACACCACTTCCTTGCGCTTGGCGTCAGCGTAGCTCTTCTGCCTTGATTGTGCTACCTTCAGCCTGTCCCTAATCAAGGCGACCTTCTCCTCAGCATCCTTGATCAAATCGGGTCCAAACAACTGACGTTCTCCTACTCCATCCCATAGCAATGGTGTCCGGCACCGTTTCCCATACAGCACATCGAACGGTGACGTCTTGATGCTGGTTTGATAGCTGTTGTTGTAGGAAAACTCCGCATACGGCAAATTCTCATCCCAACTAGAGCCATGAGCCAAGGCGCAAGCTCTCAGCATGTCTTCCAAAATCTGATTCACCCTCTCGGTCTGTCCATCAGTCTGTGGATGAAACGCCGTGCTAAACTCCAATCTAGTACCAAGTGACTCGTGTAGCTGGCGCCAGAAGTGTGAAGTAAATTGGGTGCCTCTATCAGATACAATACTCTTGGGAACTCCATGTAGGCACACAATCCTGTCCATGTAAATCTTGGCCAACTTTGCACTCGTATAGGTCGTCTTTACCGGTATAAAGTGGGCTACCTTGGTCAAATGGTCGACCACTACCCAAATGGAGTCATATCCAGACCTGGTCCTGGGCAATCCTGTGATAAAATCCATTCCCACTCTATCCCACTTCCAATCCGGCACGGGCAATGGCTGTAGCAATCCTGCTGGCTTTTGGTGTTCCGCCTTTACTCGGCTACATACATCACATAGGGCAATATGCTCTGCGATGTCTCCCTTCATGTTGTTCCACAAGAATTTGTCCTTTAGGTCCATATACATCTTCGTATTGCCCGGATGTATGGAATACGGCGAGTCATGAGCTTCCTGCAGAATCAACTTCCTTATCTCGGGATCGTTGGGGACGCACAAACGATCTCCATACCACAAGGTTCCTTGCTCATCCTCGCGGAATTCCTTTGCTCGATCTTCCTTCATCTTTTCCTTTACTTCATCTATCTCTTTGTCTCCCACTTGAGCTTTCCTGATTCTGTCCAGTAGCGTTGGTTGGACTTCCATTGTTGCCAAGTACCCTTCAGATACTACCTCCAGTCTAAGGTCCTTGAACTGCTTGCACAAATCCTCAGGCAATTCACCAATTGTCAATCCATTGGCATAAACCTTCCGCTCGAGCATACGCTACTACATTGGCCTTTCCTGGGTGGTATTGCAAATTCATATCATAGTCCTTGATGAGTTCCAACCATCTCCTTTGTCTCATGTTCAGTTCCTTCTGCGTGAATATGTATTTCAGGCTCTTGTGGTCGGTATACACATCACAGTGCTTTCCCATTAAGTAATGCCTCCATACCTTGAGCACATGAACCACTGACGCTAACTCCAAGTCGTGTGTGGGGTAATTCCGCTCATGGTGCTTGAGTTGTTGCGAGGCATATGACACCACTCTCCCATCTTGCATCAACACACTCCCAAGTCCTTGTCGAGAAGCATCGCAGTACACTTGGAAATCCTTCTGAAGGTCTGGTAAACACAGAACAGGCACGGTCACTAGTCGACGTTTCAGTTCCTGAAAGCTGGCTTCACATACGTCTGACCATTCAAACTTCCTCTCCTTCTTCAGAAGTTCAGTCATCGGCTTAGCAATCTTGGAAAAGTTTTCAGTGAACCTCCTGTAATATCCAGCAAGTCCCAAAAAGCTTCGAATCTCTCCCGCATTCTTGGGTGCTTCCCACTCAGTTACTGTAGTCACTTTGCTTGGATCAACAACGACTCCTTCTCCTGACACTACGTGTCCAAGAAATCCGACAATGTTAAGCCAGAATTCACACTTGCTGAATTTGGCATACAACTTGTGTTCCCTCAGCTTCTCCATAATCAGTCGCAGATGTTTCTCATGCTCAGCATCATCCTTGGAATATATCAGTATGTCATCAATAAACACCACCACGAACTTGTCCAAATACTCCATAAATACCTTGTTCATCATGGTCATAAAATACGTCGGGGCATTCGTTAGTCCAAAAGACATAACCGTATACTCATATAAACCATACCTAGTGGTGAAGGCGGTTTTTGGTACATCCTCCTCCCGGATCTTCAATTGAAAGTAGCCTGATCGCAGATCAATCTTGCTGAACACCTTCGCTCCTTCCAGTTGATCAAACAAATCATTTATGTTCGGCAGAGGGTACTTGTTCTTGATGGTCACCTCGTTCAGCGAGCGATAGTCCACCACTAATCTCTTGCTGCTGTCTTTCTTCTCCACAAACAGAACAGGTGCACCCCATGACGACGAACTAGGCTGAATGAATCCCTTTTCCAGCTGCTCTTTCAACTTCTTCTTCAATTCCTTCAGCTCATCCACATCCATCTTATATGGTTTCTTTGCTATCGGTCCTGTTCCCGGCATCAGGTCGATAAGAAACTCTACTTCCCTGTCAGGTGGCATCCCTGGCAGCTCTTCCGGAAACACGTCGGGGTAATCCCTAATCACTGGCATAGTATCCATGCTAACCCCCTTAAGAGAATTCAACTTACACCTTCCTGGTCGTACAGCCGACTTGAATCTAATCCTCTTACCATCCGGGGTTTTGAGTGAAACAGCTCGCTGTGCACAATCTATGTGTCCCCCGTGCATGGACATCCAATCCATACCCAGAATAACGTCTAATCCCTGTGATTCCAACACTACCAAATGTGCACTGAAGTTGTGTGTTCCAATCCTCACAGTTAAATCGTGGCATCCCGCGCTAGCTATCATATCTCCTCCAGGTGAACTCACTCTAATAGACCTTTTCATAGACTCAGTAGGTAACTTATACTTATCCACAAATGCCCTTGATATGAATGAATGCGATGCACCAGTATCGAAAAGTATAAGTGCAGGGTAAGTGTTGATTGGAAACTTCCCAATCACAAGGTCAGGCTCATCTGGAATCTCCTCCACATTCATGTGGTTCACTGTGGCCTTCTCGTTGTTGGTTGGCTTCAGTCCTTTCCTCTCCAGACAGTTGTCAGCATAGTGTCCCTTCTGTTTACACTTGAAGCATGTCACCTCACTCAGATCCTTCTTCACAAAGCTGCGATCACGGTTGCGGTCATGTCCACCGTGTCCTCCAAAGTGGTGAGAGTGTCCTCCCTTGTGGCTGTGGTGGTTGCTCCTATGGTTGTCATGACGATGCCCATCGCCTCCATGGTGGTGGTGATCATGGCTCCCATGGTCACTCCCTCCATGCTTGGAGTATCCATCATATGAAGTGCGAGACTTGTGGTGTGAACCAGAGTGGTGATTGTTGTTCTTCCTCTTGCGGTTCTCCACTTGTTTGTGCTTCCCTTCCAAGATCCTGGCCTTGTCCATAAGCTCCTGGAAAGTGGGTCAATAAACCACCAGTAGCTGCACTGAGAGCTCATCACTGAGGCCATCCAGGAATCTCTCCCTCCTTTTCGCATCAGTGTCAACATCCTCAGGTGCATAACGGGACAGGTTGTTGAACTCCTCAATGTACTCAGCCACAGTGCGGTTGGTTTGGCACAAGTTGCGGAACTCCTTCCTCTTCAGGCTCAGAACTCCTGAAGACACGTGGTTGGTCCTGAAACCTTCCTCAAACATTGCCCAAGTCATGGTATCCAGCGGGTGGGTGATCTAGAATGTGTCCCACCAAGAAGCGGCTGGTCCCTCCAGTAGGTGAGCGGCAAACCTCACCTTCTCAGCATCAGTGCATCCAACAGTTACCAGATCCTTGTTGACTGAACGCAACCAGTCAAGAGCAACCATTGGTTCCGTTGCAGTAGAGAACTTAGCTGGCCTTAACCTCAGAAATCTGGTGAGAGCATCTCTCTGAGGCTGATTGTTTCCATTGTTGTTATTCTGAGCTGCCATAAACTGAGTCATCACTTGGGTCAGCTGTGCCTGAGCTGCCATGAGTTGCTCCAACTCAGTGGGTTGACGGCGGGGAGGCATCTGCGGTTCAGCACAGGTAAGTTTAGAAAGAATCAACTACGATAATAGGATTCTACCCATGCATATGATCAAACAACAACAAACAATGGCAGACAATCACAAGCAAGCAACACATCAACAAACAAGTGATCCAGCAACATCCCAGGGGTTATCCTAGCAGTATATACCTACTGAAATAGTTTTACAAGAGTTGGTAATGGTTAACTAAACAGTTGATCAACTAAACAACAAAAACAGCAATCTGCCAGAACAGTCCAGCAGTGTTCACGAATTTTTCTGTCTAACTTAAACTCGTCAGAAAATTTAGCTGAGTTTTTCACATATATTACAGAGAGTTTCGCATCAGCCCAATTGTTTTCAGATTTTTCCCAGTTACCAGAAAAATATGAAAAATCGTGACTGATCTTCTGTATCAGTGAAAACTCAGAGCGAAAATAACACAGATGTTAACCAAAATTGCCATAACTCTTTCATAAAATTCGCACAAATAATTCCTGGGATATTGGAGTACACAAATAAGCAACTAAACACTCTTAAACTAACAACAACTAAGTTTCACATCGATCGAGACTAATCCTACCAAATTTACCTAACGTGGACTAATTGGTGGACTTCTATCTATTCCTTGAAGAGGTTGCGGTAGGTCCTTGTACTCATGCGTTGGCGCTTCGGCCCACGGTTCAACCATGGCAGCGGAGTGTACACTTCTCCTGAACCATCACTTGAGATCTCAAACTCTACCTCTTCTGGATCCTCCTCTTCCTCTTCACTCTCAGCTGCAACTGCAACAGCTTCATCTCCTCCACCATCATCGTCTCCATCATCATCATCCTCATCCTCATCATCATCATCGTTCCCACTGTCATCAGCATCCCCATTGTTTCCATCTTCTCCATTGTCATCATCAGAGGGTGGATTCAGCTGTGCTTGGAGAGCGGCAATCTGGGTTGTCATAGCTTCTATAGTTTGATCCCTTTCTTGGACGGTCCCTTGCAACTGTTGTATGTTCTAGGTGTTCCCTGCACAGTACCATGAAGATGAGCTATGGTTGCATCTCTGGCTATCAGGGCATTTTCCAGAACTCCCACAGCTTCATGCAGGGTGTCAATCTCTTGTCCTTGGACCACCATACCATTGCTAGCAAAATCTGCAATCTCCTTTATCATCATCACTTTCTCAGCTAGAGCTCCACTCTCCCTTTCCATGTCCTCTATGTGCCTCCGATGGGGCGACATGTTGTTCCTGTCGCCCGGGGTAACCACAATGTGCCCATCTTCATCACGCCTCCCATAGTCACGGTAGGGTGAATCTGCTGGCAGTAGGTGTCGGACTTGATGGCACTGGCGAGACAGGGCTTCATGTATGGCCAAGTTGATTCCAAGTCCCAGATTCTTGATGTCTTGGTGTAGATCAGATGCACTGGATTTGGCAAGGCGGCATCCCTGAATATGAAGGTAGTGATCTCCCATGCATCCTCTCCATATCCATAGGTGTACAACCTTCTTCCCTTGAACATGGGAAGTGGCAATCCCAATGACTGCGAAAGCTGTGCTAACTGCCTTGCAAAGGGCCTTGGTGACTCCATGGTTGCATACTCGGTCCTGACTTCTCTCATCTATCAAGTAAAAGAGGAAAGTGTGAGAATAGCATATGGTAAGAATTTACGAGGGTGAAAGGCATAAGATGAAAGACAGAGTTAATATAGGCTTTAATAAATCTATGGCTTCCTAATCCAATCCTAGGTCACGATCCTACAGTCGACACACGGGCTCTGATACCATCTTGTAACACCGCGGTTCTGAAAAGACCGTGGCTTCTATGTGACATGCCAATCCCTGGATCGGTTCATTGGCCCACAATAGAATAAGATGAATAACATAGCAAAATATCCGTGTATCATAAATAACGAAGATCCAGAGTACCATTATTACAATAAAAGCTTAGCTCAAGGCTAGCTCAAATTATTCAGGTAGTAACACACCATTCATAGGAATTTATAGTGGACACTTTGGAATAACTTGGTTTATTGCGAGTTGGATGCATGAGTAGAGCTTACTCAATACAATTGGAGGCTAGCAAAAGACTGGGAGCGACCAACTAAGAGAGCAATAATGGCCATAATCATGCAGAGCGACAAAACATTAGTAATCAAAGCATAGAGTGGTACCACAAGTCAAAAACTAAATGATCATAGAGGATAAGGTGAGTGGTTCATAGTCCTAACATGGTGAGAGCATGTGCCAAGTCAACCCAAACAAAGCATCAAAGGAGGATACCACAATACGATGCTTTTGTATGCTAAAACAACACATGATTCTTTTAAGGCACATTAAGCAATCCTAATTGTTTGGAACAAGTAATGCTACAGCAATAATCACTAAGCATAAGGTCAAAACAACAACTAGCATGACATGATAAAGTCTAAGTCATTGTAAAAGCAAGCTCCTTCTTGTACTACTAAAGCAAGAACTCCCTACTCCTTTCCAACACCAATCAACTTATTTGAAACAACACAGCGAAAGCGGGTGTCAAACTACTTTATTCAAGAAAACTAAACAAACAAAAACCAAAAAAAAACTAAGCCGCTCCAAGAACAACACAAATGTGCATGAAAAATAAAAACGAAGTGTCTAGAAAGACCTGAGATTTTTATTGATGAAGAAGGGGATGCCTTGGGCATCCCCAAGCTTTGACGCTTGTACCTCTTGAATATTTCTTGGGGTGACACGGGGTGGCATCCCCAAGCTTGAGCTTTTGTCCATTCTTCATCTCATTACATCATTCTTCCCTTGCACTTGAAAATTTTCCTTCATACAAAATTTCACACAATCTTCATTAGCAACATTAGTGCATTCAAAAGATAATAGACCTTTGGATTTAGTTTCAAAACAGCAAAACTTTCACTAAAAACATAAGCTACTGTATCAATTCCCTCAAAAAGTTCAATTTCCCAAAGAGAACCCAAAATTGAATCAATAAAGAGGCAAATGCAAATAATGGCAGAAATCTGTCAAAACAGACCAGCAGGTAGAAACAGATTTTTTTTGAAGACCTTCTGTTTCTCAAATCAAAAAGTGTTGAACTAACGAAAGTTAGTTAACAACCTGTGGGATTTATTCAGAAAATTACAGCTCAATCCGACTTAGAATTTTTACAGTGGAACACAAAAATATGTTTCGGGATAGCAACTCCCCAAATCTTACTTCCCTCTCGTTAGAGGTTATTCTTGGCACAAAAATCAAACAAAAAGGATAAGGAGAGGTTATTACAGAAGTAATTACTTCCAAGACTCAAGAAAACTATTGGGTTATCTCCCAAGAAGTACTTTTATTTAACGCCTTTAATTTAGGCAGAAGAAATAAGAATCAAGTATTTTCAAATGAAGAAGCATTAACATGAAATTTCTTGCTCCTACCTTTCTTACCTTTCTTCTTATCTTTAGGGAATATATGATTGCTTATTGGAGAAGAAAAATACATAATGCCTTTTCCCACATCTATTATTGCTCCAAGGTGATTCAGTAGGGATCTTCCAAGTGCAATTTGTCCTTTTCCTACATATTCAATAACAAGATAATCGGTAGACACCACTTTCCCTGAGATCTTTGTAAACACTCCCTCAGCTATTCCAATTGGTAAAATAGTTGCATTATTGGTAAGAGATATTTCTTTTCCTCCTTCAAAAGTCCCCAAAGATTCAAAGACTCATAGATGTCTTTAGGCATAAGACAAAATTCAGACATGATATCACAACGAGCATCAAAAGTTTCATTGTTTATAGCAACTTTTATTGTAGGAAACCATTTTGAAGGCTTAGAATTTATTGGAACATAATCATGGTGCTCTCTAAGCATGTTATAGCAATCTTTCAAAGCAACTGTACTGGTCTCAAGAGTGTTCAACCTAGCATAGATGTTTATAAAGGAAGAATCAGACTTGCTAGGCAAATTATAAATTGTAATCAACTTATTTATGGCATCCAAAGCATATCTATAACAAAGAGCAAGACCATGGTATAAACTGCTAATAACTAGGCATAGACTCATTTTAGGCTCCGTTTTTTCATGTAAATCAGAAATTCTAGACCAATCTTCTTTGGAACTCTCTTCACTTCCTTTTTTGAAAGTAAAGATCCTTTCCATAGGTGACATAGTGATTGGAACCACACCAAACATGGCATCAATTGAAGTAGGAACTAATTTTTTGTGTTTTTGATAAGAAAAAGCAAACCAAACGAAACTAAACTTTTTGTAATTTTTGATAAAAAGAAGCTAGCAAAACAAAGCAAAAGAAACTAAGCAAAACAAAAACAAAGTAAAGACAAAGGTTGTGAAGGACTCCCCTTGTGAAGCCGTCCTTAGCCTCCTCGGCAACGGCGCCAGAAAACGTCTTCATGCGGCTCAGATCACTATAGAGCTTCATTGGGAAACCCCAAGAAGAAAGTATGGTGAGCACAGCAGTAAGTGTTCCCTCAGTAAGAAACCAAGGTTATCGAACCAGTAGGAGGAAGGAAACGACTCAAAGGTGTTGCTAGCAACTTGGAAACCTGCACAACGCAAACTCAAGACTTTGCCCCAACGAGCACCGAGGTTGTCAATCTCACCGGTTTGCTGAAAACAAAGGATTAAACGTATGGTGTGTAAGGTAATGGTGGCTTGCAGAAATTAAACAGTAACAGTGGAAGATGTATAAATGGTAAAGATTGGACCGGGGTCCATAGTTCACTAGAGGTGTTCTCCTTAAGATAAACAACATAACATGCTAGGTAAACAAATTACAGCGGGGCAATTGACAGGACGGATCAAGGCATAACAACGCAATACTAGACATTCATGATCCTATGAGATTGGATTGGGAATTACAACAATATACATAGACCGCCATCCAACTGCATCTATGACTAGTAATCCACCTTCAGGTTATCATCCGAACCCCCTCCAGTATTAAGTTGCAAGCAACGGATAACTGCTTTAAGCAATGTGTGTAAAGTAAACAATAAAATTGTTCCATGAACAAAAGATCGTTGTTTTCTCCCTATTAGCAACAACACATCTACAACCTTAGAGATTTCTATCACTTCCCCAGATTCAATAGAGGAATGAACCCACTATCGAGCATAAATACCCCCTCTTGGAGTCACTAGCATCTAATTGGCCAAGATAGCTACTAGCAACGAAGAGCATGCAAGATCTCAAACAACACAGACATGATAGAATCAATAAGATAAAGCCATTAACCAGTCTGACATAGTAATCTCAATATCCATCGGATCCCCGCAAACACAAAATACATGATTATAGATAGATGATCTTGATCATGAACGGAGCTCACAAGATCTAGACATGGTAGCACAAAGGAGGAGAAACAACCATCTAGCTACTATATGGACCCATAATCCAAGGTGGAACTACTCGCGCATCATACCGGAGGCTGGCATGTTGATGAAGAAGGCCTCTGGGATGATCTCTACCCTTTGGCAGGGTGCCGGGAAGAGCTTCAGATCCCCCCTGATCTAAGGACGATGGTGGCAACGGCTATGGACTGTTTCGTGGAGATCTGATCGGGTACTTAGGGTTTTGGTATCGGGGGCTTCTTATAGGCAAAGGGGGAGACCGAGGGGGTGCCCGAGGCAGCCGCACCCCCCTATAACACCGCGGTTCTGAAAAGACCGTGGCTTCTATGTGACATGCCAATCCCTGGATCGGTTCATTGGCCCACAATAGAATAAGATGAATAACATAGCAAAATATCCGTGTATCATAAATAACGAAGATCTAGAGTACCATTATTACAATAAAAGTTTAGCTCAAGGCTAGCTCAAATTATTCAGGTAGCAACATAAATTAAGCAAATCCTCCATTCTTCAAATTGCCCACAAGTGAACAAGTGCTGAGTGGAGTACCGTGGCCTATATCGATTACTCAGAATCAGAATAACCTGCAACATAAAACATAGCAGCCCCGAAGGGTCAATACATGGAATGTATGGCAAGTAGAGCTAGTAAATGGAGACAATAGTACTAACGTCTACATGCATATTTGGCAAGTGGAGCTGTGTCTGGCTTGCATTTGCAAATACCTTTGTCCTACTTTTATAAACAGTTTTTGTTTTTCTTTGAAAAGATCCCAATTAAGTTAACCCAACAATATTGAAACAATTATGAAATTGGAATGAGCGAGAAACATGTCATGGAATCAATATCAAGCAACTCAGTTGTCCATAACCGGGGACACGGCTAATCGATTAGATTATACACCCTGCAGGGGTTAGTACACTTTACCCATGTGACTTGGCCAGCCCAGCTCGTACCATCACTCTCATTTTGGGTGATGATAGGGAGAAGTCCAAGAAGAGACTGTTCGGGAAGTAGCACCCGAATCCCGACGCGCACCGGTCCAACCTACCAAAATTCTACATCTCTGGATATGCGGGTTCAAGTTACCATAACCTACTAAGTCCAACCAACCGCCCATTTCATTATTGGCACATGGTTGTACACGTAAGCTACACAATAAAGAAGCCAATCATTCTCTCTTGATACCTGGGTGCCTTTCCGCAATGAAACCACCAAAAATTATCAATCCCGTCACACCCAGGAGATTCATTGATTAAGTTGTTTTAGTTTTTGCAAACCAACTCATTTAGAAACAACTTTAAGTTATGTAACCTAGCCCTCGTTCATCATAGCATGGCTAAGCACATCGACCAACGGTGGTTCATCTACAAGGAAAGCCCTACCACATAATAGGACATAGCATAGCGATAGTATCATCCTACACATGCATCTACAAAATACACGACAATGCATAGAAAATAGTAGGACGATATCATGAACAAAGTAGCATCTACTTGCCTTGGTTGTAGCGGTCGGAAGAACAATCCACACACGAGCAAGCGTTGCACTCGTCACAATCTACACGATACAATTGCAATCATAAACAAACAATCCACAAGCATATGCAACAAAGATGATGCATGAATGCATGCACGACAAGTGAATTGGTGCTACAGCTGCACCACATAATCCTATTCAATAATACTACTGATTGCATGCATGGAAAATAGTTTTAGCACAAGGAAAACCATTATGCAAAATATAATACTCAAAACTAGAGCTAGAACTCAAATAATTCACTACCGATAGTATACTGTTTGTAAAATCTTGGGAAAATTCTACCACATAGGCATCGCTGATTAGAAACAGTACCAATTAGAATTACTCAAAAAGGAATTACAAAACTCCCGAAGTAATTAAAACACTGCAGAAAGCCACTAGACAGTTTCCATAGAAGTTTTTACTGTAAGCCTATCTTTTTAATTCACGATGAGATTCCCCTCGTTCCATTGAATCCAGGGACATATCATACGTGATTTTTGGAGCTACGGATCTTTTTCTACGAATTAATTACTCCAAAAAGGCCATTAACCTATTTGATTAAACTGTACAAAACCTTGATGCAAAAGTGTGAAACTAAGGTACAGCAAGATTCTACACAACTTACTGAATCTACACATATTTTATTTCCATTTTTTGGCCCAGCGGTTAAAATTCTACGCAATTTACAAGTTTCTACCGAAATCTGTCAACTGTCTCTGTTGACTGGTCAACGCGGCTGCTGACTGGACGCTGACTGGGCGTCTGACTAGTCAACGCCTGGGTACTGACCGGTCAACGGCCGATCTGGACCGTTGATCTGAAATCTAACGGCGGCTGCGGATTTACCGGAGACGAACGGCGACGAACTCTGGACGGCGGCGGCGATCGGTTCCGGCGACGACGTTTTTCCTGCGCGGAAGAGGAAGATTGGTCAGCGCGCGGATCAAGGCGGTCACGCAATGGCGGCACGATAGCGCGGACGGCGAGCGGCGGCGCAAGGCGCGCTGGGCGGCGCACGAGGCGGCGGTGGCAGGTATGCGCTACAGAGCCGCGGCTGCTGGCAAGAAGCAGCGGCAATGGCGGCAGCGCTGCGGGTGCGCGGCAGCGGCACGGCGCTGGCGCAGGCGAAATGGCGGCGGCGGCGCGGTGGCGGTAGGGCGCGCGGGCGCAGCGGAGGCGTGAGCGCTGGAGCGGCTCGGAGGCGGGGCAGGCGGGCAGCGCGTGTGGCGGCGGGCGTGGCTGGCAGTGGCGGCTGCGTGGCGCGCTGCTGGCAAGGCGCGGATACTTTCGCCCGCCCAGCTCGCCCAGTGCTGAGTGCCAGGCCAGGAGGTGTGGGCCCCTCATGGCCCTCCTCTCTCGTCTTTCTAGCTCCGTGTTCTCCTCGGTGAAATATTGACTTTGGATTTTGTCCCGTCCAATTCCGAGAATATTCATTTTCTAGATTTTTTGGAACCAAAAACAACAGAAAAATGGCAACTGGCACTATAGCATCTTTTTAATAGGTTGGTCCTAGAAAACGCATAAAAATACCTCAAAGTGTAGACAAAGCAAAGCAAAGTGGATACTAAACAAGCATGGAACATCAAAAAATATAGTTACGTTTACGACGTATCAGTGATCCTCATATTCATGAAGCTGAGTCGATCAAATAAATGAGGCAGTTGCAGCATGTGTTTATCATAAATGATACATATAAATAAGTTCATGAATAGTACCTTACTCGAAGCATCCGAATAATATTAGCAGGCTTCCACACCTTAGCAATTAATAGTTCATAAAAGATTATTCTCAACATGTTGTAAAAGTATTCGGTTCAACCGAATGAGTTAGTGAGGTATTCCCAAGTGTTTTTAGGATTAATATATTCACTTGGGATTCAAAATCTCAAACATCTCTTTGTCTTACTACAATATAGTGGTATATGCCTATTTGCTCTTTGCACATTCGCTCTTTTTCTTCATCTTTCTTTTTCTTCTTTCTCCATATATATTTGTTCTCACACTTTGGTTTAAGTGTTGTGCAAATAAGCTAGCCATATATTCCACTTCATGTAGGAATTTCAAAGTTTAACGATCTCAATTACCAAATTCCAAATATATATGAAGCATCTTTATAACTTGAGTATTCTACCTCAACTTGTTCTCACTCTACTTGATAGCACTTATAATTTCTCCTTTGTTCAAGGTTTTTCTTTTAAATATTAATTAATTAGATAATCTCTCCTTTTTGTTAATCAAAACATTGACCTAAAACATTTTGATAAAATTATCTTTATTTGTTCCGTTAATACCAATGGTGTGGAAGACTCCTATTGCTATCATCAAGTGCAAGTAAAATCATACTCAAGCCATTCATATATCTAATAAGAGAAACTCAAACTCAATAATGCTCCATATATTATAATAAACTCAGAATTTCATCAGAGGGGTCAACTATTCCTTAAGGGAATCTAATGATGCATACTTTATTTATGAGATCGAACTAATGCAACACTAAAATAGAAATAAAAACTTGTAAGATAGATTACAAGGTCTTAAAGATCTCCCAAGCTTGGAATCAAGCCAGGCGGGATCAAATAATCCCTCGCGATTATTTGATACCGTGTTTATTGAAGGTCACTATGGCGCCATGGCATGTATAACCGTGGTGCATAGCTTCTTGTTGGTATCCTCCAGAGTGGTGATGCGGCTATAGCACCTACACAAATCAGATTGCAGAGTATCCACCCTATCTGTGAGCTTAGTCACCATCGGGAGAAGATCATCCTTCTCCTCTATCTCTTTGAGGTGATGAAAGACTTCAACACGATGGAGTAGCTCCTACTTCTGATATATCTCTAGTGCCCGCATGCGATCCTTTGTCCTGGGGAAAACTTCTTCTTCCTCATCCATTATTGATGGATCAGGGAAGTAGAAGCTGCTCCTCCACTCCTCTTGAGGTTTCACCCTCATACGAGTGCCAGTGGTAGGCCTCGAGAGCGGCGGATCAGCGGGCTTGGCAGGGCTTGGCGCGGAGCGGCTGGGAGGCGGTGCAGGTGCAGCGCGGCAGGTGGCGGCTGCGGGCGCGCGCGCGGTGCTGCGGCGCGGCGGCGGGCGGGGTGGCGAGGCGGCTTACCAGGAGGCGGGGTCGGCGCGGCGACCGAGGTGGGCGGCGGCGCAGATCCCGAGGGCGCGGGGCGGCGGTTCCAGGTGGCGGCGGCGGGCACGGGATCCGAGGCAGCTGGGGAGAGGCGGCGCGCGGGGTGGGGTCCGGGGCTTTTAAGTGGGGCCCCCTCGTGGGGTCCTACGCGGATACGGCGCGCGGTTGGAGGCGAATACGGCGAAAATCGGCCCGATTTTCTATCTTTTAAATGAACGGCCGTAACTTTTCCGTACGGGCTCCGAATCGAGCGATTCTTGCTCCTACTGTTTTGTAAAATCAAGGGGAACAATCTAGGGACAAAGGTTGAGTGAAACCTCTAGGATACAAGGGTGGACAACGCAAGTCCTACTAAAGCCTCCCGCAGGAGCCTCGTAGTGAAATAGAAAAGGGTTTTGAAAATAGCGTTTCGCCGATTCTTTTCAATCGACGGTTTTGTGTGGAAAAGTATGATGCAATGATATGAATGATATGAAGAACCAAATCTAAAATTTGGGATGTGACACCACAATTCACGGACGAGGCCTAGCCGCGCGGGCAGGGGGTGTGGGCCCCTCATGGCCCTCCTCTGTCTCGTCTTCTAGCTCCGTGTTCTCCTCGGTGAAATATTGACTTTGGATTTTGTCCCGTCCAATTCCGAGAATATTCATTTTCTAGATTTTTTGGAACCAAAAACAACAGAAAAATGGCAACTGGCACTATAGCATCTTTTTAATAGGTTGGTCCTAGAAAACGCATAAAAATACCTCAAAGTGTAGACAAAGCAAAGCAAAGTGGATACTAAACAAGCATGGAACATCAAAAAATATAGTTACGTTTACGACGTATCAGTGATCCTCATATTCATGAAGCTGAGTCGATCAAATAAATGAGGCAGTTGCAGCATGTGTTTATCATAAATGATACATATAAATAAGTTCATGAATAGTACCTTACTCGAAGCATCCGAATAATATTAGCAGGCTTCCACACCTTAGCAATTAATAGTTCATAAAAGATTATTCTCAACATGTTGTAAAAGTATTCGGTTCAACCGAATGAGTTAGTGAGGTATTCCCAAGTGTTTTTAGGATTAATATATTCACTTGGGATTCAAAATCTCAAACATCTCTTTGTCTTACTACAATATAGTGGTATATGCCTATTTGCTCTTTGCACATTCGCTCTTTTTCTTCATCTTTCTTTTTCTTCTTTCTCCATATATATTTGTTCTCACACTTTGGTTTAAGTGTTGTGCAAATAAGCTAGCCATATATTCCACTTCATGTAGGAATTTCAAAGTTTAACGATCTCAATTACCAAATTCCAAATATATATGAAGCATCTTTATAACTTGAGTATTCTACCTCAACTTGTTCTCACTCTACTTGATAGCACTTATAATTTCTCCTTTGTTCAAGGTTTTTCTTTTAAATATTAATTAATTAGATAATATCTCCTTTTTGTTAATCAAAACATTGACCTAAAACATTTTGATAAAATTATCTTTATTTGTTCCGTTAATACCAATGGTGTGGAAGACTCCTATTGCTATCATCAAGTGCAAGTAAAATCATACTCAAGCCATTCATATATCTAATAAGAGAAACTCAAACTCAATAATGCTCCATATATTATAATAAACTCAGAATTTCATCAGAGGGGTCAACTATTCCTTAAGGGAATCTAATGATGCATACTTTATTTATGAGATCGAACTAATGCAACACTAAAATAGAAATAAAAACTTGTAAGATAGATTACAAGGTCTTAAAGATCTCCCAAGCTTGGAATCAAGCCAGGCGGGATCAAATAATCCCTCGCGATTATTTGATACCGTGTTTATTGAAGGTCACTATGGCGCCATGGCATGTATAGCCGTGGTGCATAGCTTCTTGTTGGTATCCTCCAGAGTGGTGATGCGGCTATAGCACCTACACAAATCAGATTGCAGAGTATCCACCCTATCTGGGAGCTTAGTCACCATCGGGAGAAGATCATCCTTCTCCTCTATCTCTTTGAGGTGATGAAAGACTTCAACACGATGGAGTAGCTCCTACTTCTGATATATCTCTAGTGCCTGCTTGCGATCCTTTGTCCTAGGGAAAACTTCTTCTTCCTCATCCATTATTGATGGATCGGGGAAGTAGAAGCTGCTCCTCTACTCCTCTTGAGGTTTCACCCTCATACGAGTGCCAGTGGTAGGCCTCGAGAGGGGCAATGTCGGTCCCTTGCTAGCACCTGCACCAATGTTAGGTATTTCCTTACGCTTGTGCGGCATCGTATCTATATTGATGAACTTGACTGTCTCCACATGCCTTTTCCGTGCGGCTTGCGTCCTTCTCTCTCTTCTTGATTTCTTTTCATCACTGCTCAGTCGACCCCCGGGGGATCATAAACACCACGGTAGATGTAAACGTCGCTCCAACATTCATCGGGGTAATTGTTGTAGAAGCTTGGCTCAACGTACTATTTGTACTCCGGGCTAAACCTCCATCTCCGTCCTCCATCGACGGGCTGCTAGAAAGGTCCCTAGGAGCAATGAGCCCCATATGTTTTCCATGGCATGGGACGGGATAGCGCATAGCTAGATTTGTTCCTGGTGATTGTGATTAGAGAGAAGCACAATGGTAGTATATAAGAGGGGTAAGAGGTCGGTAAAACACGCGAGAAACACCAAATTCTCATTCAAGAAAATAATCCGAACTTACTAGTAGAAGAAATCACAGATTTGGAGGAATCCTGCTCCGTAACGACAAACTATACGGTCGCGGCCCGTATAGTTCCGGCCGTATAGTTGGTTCTGGGAAGGTGATTCCAAATATCTCGAGCCCAGATCTTTTTTTATCGATGAATAATATAAGAACGAAAACGGGTCAAGGGTACTGAAGCTTTGACGACCAACTCTAACCCCCTTAAGGTGAATCTCGCCCTCGAGATTCGGGTTGGCTAGCAAATAGGTGAGGGTGGTCTTTTCGAAGATCATCTTCTCTTTCCCATGTTGCTTCTTTCTCGGAATGATGGTTCCACTAAACTTTGCAGAATTTGATAGTTTTAGTCCGAGTAACTCTTTTTGCAGTCTCAAGGATCTTGATAGGCTTCTCCTCATAGGTGAGATCACTTTCCAATTGGACCTCTTCTAAAGGTCTAGTATCTTTCAAAGAAGGCTCCTCCATATCTGGATGGCATTTCTTTAGCTGACTTACGTGAAATACATTGTGAATGGCAGACAATGATTCAGGAAATTCAATCTCATATGCGATTTCTCCTTTACGGCTCAGAATCTTGAATGGTCCAACATATCTTGGTGCCAATTTTCCTTTGACTCCAAACCTCTTCACTTCACGAAGTGGTGATACTCTAAGATAAGCTCTATCACCCACCTCATAGGTGACTTCTCTATGCTTTGGATCTGCGTAGCTCTTTTGTCGGGACTGTGCTATCTTCAATCTGTCCTTTACCAACTTGACTTTCTCTTCAGTTTCCTTGATTATTTCTGGCCCGAACAAGTTTCTTTCTCCAACACCATTCCATAGCAATGGTGTAGTACACTTTCTCCCATAGAGAAATTCAAACGGTGCCATCTCAATACAAGCTTGATAACTGTTGTTGTAAGAGAATTGTGTGTAAGGCAGACTTTCATCCCAACTAGCACCATAATCTAGGGCACATGCCCTCAACATATCCTCTAAAATCTGGTTGGTCCTTTCTGTCTATCCATCAGTCTGGGGATGAAAAGCAGTGCTGAATTCCAATCTCGTTCCCAATGACTCATGCAGTTGTCTCCAAAAAATGGGAAGTGAATTGAGTTCCCCTATCAGACACAATACTCTTAGGTACTCCATGCATACACACAATCCTATTCATATAAATCTTGGCTAACTTAGAACTTGTTTAGGTTGTGTTCACGGGTATGAAATGAGCCACTTTAGTTAGGCGATCTACTAAGACCCAAATAGAATCATATCCTGATCTAGTCCTTGGCAGTCCAGTGATGAAATCCATGCCAATCTTGTCCCACTTACAATCAGGAATAGGTAGTGGTTGTAACAATCTGCTGGTTTCTGATGTTCCGCTTTCACTCTACTTCATACATCACACAAAGCAATATGTTTGGCGATGTCCTTCTTGAGATTATTCCACCAAAATCTTTCCTTCACATCCATGTATATTTTAGTGTTACCTGGATGAATGGAATACGGTGAGTTGTGTGCTTCTTGTAAAATCAGTTTCCGAAGCTCCGGATCTTGCGGAATGCAGATACGTTTTCCATACCATAAAGTACCCTGTTCGTCTTCATGGAATCCTTTGGCTTTTCCCTTACCAATATTTTCCTTAATCTCTTCAATTTCCTTGTCCATCTTTTGGGCTTCCTTGATTTTGTCCAACAAGGTGGGTTGAACATCCAATGACATGAGATGTCCTTCAGGCACTATCTCCAATCTGAGATCTTTGAATTGGGCACACAGGTCATCTGGCAATTCTCCCTTAGTAAGGCCATTCACATAAACTTTATGGCTTAATGCATCTGCTACAACATTTTCCTTACCGGGGTGGTATTTCAAACTCAAGTCATAGTCCTTGATGAGTTCTAGCCATCTTCTTTGTCTCATGTTGATTTCTTTCTGAGTGAAGATATACTTCAAACTTTTGTGATCTGTGAACACTTCACTTCACTTTCCCAGAAGATAATGTCTCCATGTTTTGATTGCATGGACAACAGAGGCTAACTCCAAATCATGAGTAGGATAATTCACTTCATGAGTTTTGAGTTGTCTCGAGGCATAAGCCACAACTTTCCCTTCTTGCATCAGAACTGCACCTAATCCTTGGTGAGATGCATCGCAATACACTTGGAAATCCTTCTCCAAATCTAGCAGACATAAGACTGGTGCTGTCACTAGTCTCTTCTTCAACTCTTGGAAACTGAGTTCACATCCTTCAGTCCAATCAAATTTCTTGTCTTTCATAAGTAACTCCGTCATTGGCTTAGCTACCTTTGAGAAATTCTTAGTGAATCTTCTATAGTATCCTGCCAAGCCAAGGAAACTACGAACTTCTTTCACTCACTTAGGAGATTCCCACTCAGTTACAGCTGGCACTTTTGCGGGATCAACTGCTACACCATCTCCTGACACAATGTGTCTAAGAAATCCGACTTCATTCAACTAGAATTCACACTTGTTGAATTTGGCATACATCTTATGCTCTCTAAGCTTCTCTAGTATCAATCGCAAATGATCCTCATGATCTTCATTGCTCTTGGAGTAGATCAAAATGTCATCGATGAAAACAACAACAAACTTGTCAAGAAATTCCATGAACACCTTGTTCATCATATTCATGAAGTAGGCTGGTGCATTTGTTAAACCAAATGGCATCACAGTATACTCATACAATCCATACCTAGTGGTGAAAGCAGTCTTAGGTATGTCTTGTTCCCTTATCTTTAGCTGAAAGTAGCCTGACCGAAGATCAATCTTTGAGAACAGACGGGCTCCTTCTAACTGATCAAACAAGTCATTGATTCTGGGTAAAGGATACTTGTTCTTGATAGTCACCTCATTGAGTGAACGATAATCTATGCATAACCTTTGACTTCTATCTTTCTTTTCAACAAACAAGATTGGTGCTCCCCAAGATGAAGAACTTGGTTGAATAAATCCTTTCTGCAAATATTCACCAAGTTGTTTCTTGAGTTCTTTCAACTCATCAACTGACATCTTGTAGGGTCTCTTTGCTATTGGTCCTGATCCTGGCAGCAAGTCAATCAGAATCTCTACATCTCTATCTAGTGTCATTCCAGGCAATTCCTCCGGAAATACATCCGGATATTCTCCCACAATTAGCACACTATCTATGCTAACCCCCTTAAGAGAATTTAGCTTACTCCCTTTTGATTCAAAGTTAGAATTGAATCTAATCCGTTTCTTATCTGGGGTTGTGAGTGTGATAGTACGATTGGCACAATCTAGTACTCCCTTGTACTTAGTCATCCAATCCATTCCCAAAATGACATCAAATCCTTGGGAATCTAGGATTTATTTTTGTGATTCCAATGGTATATTATTTGTATTTTTTGGATAAACAGAACAAAAGTTATTGAATTTACAAGTTTGAATAACTAATAGATTCAAAAACAGATTTAAATCAAAATCTCGCAACCGTGGGCGTTCGATTGGTCTGCAGTTAGGCGGATCGATCAACGAGGGCCGCACGATCTAAATGAAATCACACGGGCCAGATCTACTCGTACCCCTTCGTTAAGTGATCTAATCCTACATGCTAGATCTAGATCCAACGACTGCTAAGCACGCGACCATGGATGTGCGGCGCTAGCGATGGCGGCGCGATGGCGGCGCACTGCTAGTGGGGTTCCAGCGGCTACGGAGGGGGCTGGGGTTGGAAGAGATGCTTACCAGACTCGCGTAGTCACACTGATGCTCAACGTCTTGCTGGTGTGGCCGGGGGCATGTTGTGTTGGCCGGAGGAGCTCGTCGAAGTTGCGGGCGGCGTCGGGTTCTTGCGGATGATGACGTTGCCGATGTTCTGGACTGCCCTAGCATGAATCAAGGGTATCAGGAGGTGCGCAAGTTCACGGCAAGCATGACAGGGTCAAAGAGAAGACAAGGGGCGCTCGGATTTTACCATGATTTCTCACCGGAGATGAGAGGGGCGTCGGGCACTTGCTGTGGTTGTCGAATCCGTTGACCTAGATCACGAGCAGACAAAATAGAGGCATGAGATATAGCGCGCGAGCAAGGGGATCATGCTAGCGTGAACGAGAAAGGGCGGGGTGGACGGAGCTCACCGCAATGTCTCGTCGGAGATGCTCGGGCAGCGGCGTTGCAGGCTGAATTCTGGGCAGCCTAGTGGCGGAGAGATTGTGGCGAGTGAGGGGAAAGACTCACGGTGCGGAGGGGCTTAAGTAGGCAGAGGCTTGGCGAGAAACGCTCGCCGAATCAATGGCATTTACGTCGTGCCATCAATGGCAGCAACGACAGCGGCGACGCGGTCTATCGCGTGATTTGAGGAAGACGAAGGCTGAGCTCACGCGGGTCCACCGTGCAGGGACTGCGGGGTAGAGTGGGTGCGGGTGAGAGAGAGAGGAGAGGGAGTCCTGAGTGGGCTGGCTGTTGGGCTGGTTCTGTTACTGGGCCGAAAGGCTAGCGCATGCCTTTTTCTTTTTCTTTATTCCTTTTCTATTTCTGTTTTGATTTTCCAAAATCAATTCCAAATTCTTTTCAAATGAGTTTGAATTCAAATTTCTTTTGGGTTTTTGTAGTGAAAACTTTGTACTCAAATGAGTGTAAAACCTTACTGTTTAGTCCAATGCACTTTGACATAAAGGAAATAAAATAAATCCATGCCTTAATATGATTATAGATAATAGGCATAAAGTGGTTTTCTATTTGAATTTTGTTTTGAGAATTTTTGTGTAAGTTTGGTATTCATATTTGAAATATTTCTGATCATAACAAGGTATCCTCATACTTTGAGAGTAAGATAGAACCATTGCCTTTATAGCATATAATAATAGGCATAAAATGGTTTTATTTGGAATTTTGTTTTGAAAATTTTCTGTAAACCAAGGATGCTTTGAATGCATGAATGACATGCAAACATTTTTACAAATCATGATTTTTGGGATGTTACACAAACTATATGGCGGGCGAATTTTCTACGGCCATATAGTTGTGGCCGTATAGATACCGCACCTCGAAAATTAGTTCGTAAGGGGATACAGAACTTTTAACGACCAACTATACGGCGGGGTATTTTTATCTGGCCGTATAGTTGCGCCTGTATAGTTACAGAAACCCCTCAAAAACTTCAGAAAAACAAGAGGAGTACAAAGGCAAAAAAAATTAGAAGTAGAAACTATGAAAACAAAGCATTTATTAGAGTTATAAAACTTAACTTCCACTTACCATTTATTTAGTCGGGAGTGACAAGCTCCTCCAACAATAAGGATTTCTTTTTATTGGGAGGATTTGACCTTAGTTCATATAATAATTATTCAAAACAAAAATCATCAAGACTAAAGTTCCTCTCAATAAGATCGGTATCATGCTGGGCACATATAGATGATGCATTCACTATCTTTGCTTCTTGTCTCTACATAATATTCAACTTAAATTCTTGAAGTAAAAGGATCCAACGGATCAGTCTTGGCTTATGAATCTTCCTCTCGAGGAGTTCTTTTAAACCATCACGATCGGTATGAACTCTTACTTTTGCATCAACAATATAAGAACGAAACTTATCACAAGAGAAAAATACAGCAAAAAGTTCTCTTTCTTCCTTAGGATAATTCTTTTGAGCACTATTGAGAGTTCTACTAGCATGATGTATAAGATTAAAACTGCGACCTATCTGTTTTCCCAAAGTTACTCCTACAGCATCATCAGTAGCTTCACATATTAAATTAAAAGTCATATCTGATACCTTCGATCCGGATTACGGATGTAGTATAGCTCTTTTTTCCTAGTAGATCTAGGATTATCGAATCCTAAGGAAGCAGAAAGCAAAGTGAGATTACTAAATGCACCTTCGAGAGTTTTAGAATTCCTATTGCATTTTCACCGGACCAAGAGTTTTCGATCTTGTTGTTGTTGTTGTTGTTGACGATGGAGAGAGAGGGCCTAGGGTCTTCGCTTTCACCAGTAGCTGTGCAAAACATCTATGGGAATAATAGATAATAATAAAGTACTCATGTAATTGATAGAGCAACATAATTATATGTGGGTAGTGTATCCATAATTGTTATCGCCTCCATAACCGCTTATGGCAATAACCTAATAGTCTCATCCATAGAAGAAACAGAACTAATGATATGCATAGTGACATCACCGTTAATCCCAAGTAAGTTCCTCACATACAGCCGTACTACCCTTTCTGTCACTAGGGTTCCTATCATGTAGATCAGTCGCTACTCACACTCCCTTTACCTGGATCAATCCTCAAGGTCTTGGGTACCTGACAAGTCCTTAGATTGAGGCAAGGGAGGGTACTACAATCATCATGTCATACAAACTAATACATGATCCCATCTATGATAAATAGCATGCACAAAAGCTACATGGCTAGGCCGAATCCCTTAGCCCAAGGAGAATTACTCACACATAGAGATGAAATCGACAATCATAAACATTGTAATAGAGATCATAGAGTTGGTAGAAAATAGTCTTACAATGTTGCCAATTGGAGATGATATCTAGTATTACAAGTGGTGGAAGATGGCTATGTTGGTGGAGAAGGTTTAGAGGTTTAGATCTAGATCTATTCCTCCGGCGTGGCGGTAGGGAGAGTTTAGGGTGAAAGAAGCGAGATTGTGGAGTCGGTCCGTTGTTTCTCGTCACCTGAAGCCTCTTTATATAGGGGTTCCTTTATAAAAATTGTTTTGTTTGACCTAATAAAGTCGGTGCAAACTATAAGGCGGCAACTATACAGCGGCGGCCCGTATAGTTGGTCGTTTAGTCTTTGGTATCCACTTCATGGCTACTGGTTTCTTTGACATGTTGGAAATCTTATATCTTTGGCATTTATGTAGTGATAACCATCATCATACGTCATTATCTGCACAGGGAAAAATAGCAAGAAAGGATTGCATACCATTTTGATCATTATACATTAGTGGCAGGTTTTAGAGAGATATTTCGTCAAATATATGAATAATATCTAGTTTAAATGCGGACATGGATGGCTATATTTCGCGGACATGGATGGCTAAAGATTAAACTTGATCTTCCTCGAGCAAGAAAACCAAAATCAAAAGGGAACTCAACATTTAAACTGAAATAACGAGATGATGATGTTACTCATGATTGGTAGTCTCATGTTTCCTCAACTTTATTAATCTGAAAAACTTTAGCATAGATAGAGTAATGGCAACCATATCATACGGGTTTCATAAATCCTCATAGCACAGCAAAATTATGGTAAGCATGGATGATTCAAAAGAGTAAAATTTATTCCATGTCATGTAATTAACTCATAGGCTTGCCTTTGTACAATAACGTGTAATCATGTAGAATTAAGAGTGCTAGAGTTTTTCATGGAAAGCATATATACTAAACTATCTAAATTCTCCCACATCAATAAATCAAGAAGTTTCAAGCACAACTTTTTTATTCATTGTCCTTCAATAATTCCAGTTCTGAAGTAATTGAGAGCATGCCAAAAAATTCATTAGTTTATCGGGCTGAGATGGACACTCGTGGCATCACTAAGGTTTTTGTTCCTTTTGCATAATGATTACTCATATCAGCCAGAAGAGTGATTCCATCATGTCACAGCTACCCGGGATTGCCAAGAATCTTACCCATTATTGCATTGCTGCTACATATGTTTAATCAACTCATAGCCAAAATCTAGGGGTTTCCTCCATGAAGATCGTTCGTAGGCTAGCGGAGTTGTTGGCATCCCATTAAGTTTGACACGCATAAAGCTATATCATTATTATGATTTACAAATCAAACATGGGAATGCTCACAAAAACCTCTAAACATTAATTCAATTGAACAAATCTTTTCAAAGAGACCTATCAAGTCAATCATGATTTTCTATGGTGTTAAGTGTCTCTAGGAATAAGCTTTCAAGACTAAACACTACAACACCCAAGTCTTCAATTTGTGAGAATTTTTCTTGTTTTAATTTTTTAGCAATTTTTTAGGCAAGACTTTGGTTAACTACAAGAACTGGAACAAAACATACCCAATTAAATACCAATGTCAACAAAATTTTACTACGACATAGAGACTCACTCCATCGATATAACATCTAAACATTACTACTAACTAGCATGCATGTTTTGTTCCACTTATCTCTTCCCTTTTTATTTGTTTCTTGGAAACTCAAAGTCAACCACTTTCCTGCAAATCAATGAGAACTTCGAGGTGAAAATAAAAAGAGGGAGGGAAATAAAGATAAACGGAGACATATTTTTATGGTTTTTGAGAAGGGGGATTAAAGAATATAAAATTGGCTGCAAAGCTCGGCTTGAAAATCTCAAATAAAATAAAACAACTAGGATAAAGTGTTGGGGAAACCAATACGAGTGCTTATAAACTCAAATAAAAGCATAACCTCGAATATAAGATAAAGAAAATGAAAACCAAAATATAAAATAGATAAAACCTCCCCAAGCTTAGGCTTTTGCAATCCCTACAAATCACTATGGTGGAGGAAAATAGTTGTAACTCTAGTTCGCAAATTGATTTGAAAGGTTACTTGTTGTTTCTCAGAGGTTTAGGGCGATATTATGCATTCCCTCCATAGTTCCTCCAAGTTCTTGGAAATCTTGATATGTAGAAAACCGGTTTGGCGGTTGTTGCTCCTGATGATGGACTTCTTGCACCTCCCCTTGGTCCTCATCCTCCTCCAGAATTTCCTCCTCGGGTTGGTGTTGCTCAACCTACAAGTCATAAAGCACACTTCCTTCCTCGATAGAGAAAAGACCATGAGGTAAAGGAGCGGGGTAGGGATGCCCAGCTCCATAAATATGCAGATAATAAACACCACCTCTCCTAGTGATTATTCAACAAGCCCTCGAAGTAGATAAACCAACACGTCGCTCACCTAGAACCGGCTGTAACTCACCTAGGTCGGTACCCAATGCATTGGCAAGCACAGTGATGACGCCTCCACAAGTGACTGGTCCTTGGCTTTGGTGGGATTGGTATTCCAAGTAGCGCACAAGTATTACGCCCAAGTGAAGTGACAAGTTGTCATAATTGAAAGCAGCTTTTGCAAGGATGGAGATGTCCTCCTCATTGAGTCTTGTAAACTCATTGCGCGCCTGCAAGGTGTTAGCAATAACATAGAACAAATAGTGAATAGCAGGATGTTGAATATTCTTACCCTTACCGACTCTAGAGGTAAAACTTATACTATTATAATAGTATTTATGGGAAGGTCCGTGTCAGTAAAAGCTGCACGCTGAGCATTATGATCAATGTTGGGTAAACAAAAACAATTGCACCATCCATCAAGTGATAGAGAATAATTATTGTTCATGAGTCAGAAAGAAATTCTATCCTCCACATGCCATGCTTTGGCGGTGCTACTCAAAGAGCTAAGAAATTCAATGGTTAACCGGCGATAGGTTGGTGCATCATGGAAAACAAAGTTTTGCATGCCAACTCTATTGCAAAGTAAATTAAAGTCATCAAAAATACTGAGTTGGTTCAAAGTGACGGGGCAAGCCCACTTGGTTGCCTTGACTTCTTGGTTTTTGATCTTGTCGAAATGATCACGGTGAGATTCGTTCTTGAATCGAATCCCCATGTGTTCCTGAGCTGCAGCCCGAGAAGAACTAGCGGTGGAAAGAGCATGTGTCTGGATCCTCATGTTCATCTTCTAAAAACAAATAAAAGAGAAAAATATAATTTTTTTATCCAACAGTAATAGTCATAGCATAATCCTCATCATAGCACACTAAAGAATCTCCTCAACATAATAATATAGGCAAGATAATCATAGCAAATAGTTCAAAACAAGTCTCGCCCTAGATTGATAATGACAATAGATCAGAGATGAATTTGCAAAAAGTAATTGGAGGATCGGAGAAGAAACATACCGTAGGTCACTTGTGTGCGAGGAATTTGAACAAAATTGAGCAGAGGTGAAGATCCCTTGAGGTTTTGAGAGAGTTTCGAGGTAGAAGAGAGAAAGAGGATTGATTTTTTGATGTTTTCGGTACCTCCCCGAGCATTTAAGTGGTCGGACGCAACTATATGGTGGCAACTATATGGCATGAACAAAGTGTTCCGGCCGTATAGTTGGTCTGACGGCAAAATTTTAGGGTTTCTTCCTGACGGATGTAACTATACGGCGACAACTATATGGCCGGAACTTCTGTTCCTGCCGTATAGTTGTTCGTCAAACCTTATATATCCTGGGATGAAAAATTGTCGATGGGTAACATAACTATACGGACTCAACTATATGGCAGGAATTTTTATCCCGTCGTATAGTTGGTCGTTAACCTTTCTATACACATCAAACAAATTCTATTTCTTTGAGGATTACTTTTTAGACTGAAACTTAGCGAAACATCTTGTTTTGATAGAAAAAAGACAGACTAAAATTTTGACCAACCATGGCATATATAAAATAGGAATTTTTAGCACTGCTGAATACCTTCTTCTCACTGGAATTTTCTAGCACTCTTTATTCTATATAAAACTTAAACTAAAACTTAAAAACTTAACTCAAACCTTTATTTCACATGGGTTGCCTCCCGTGCAACGCTCTTTTATGGTCAATAGTTTGACCTTGATATTGTTCACTTAGGCCATATGAGTGGAACACCCACTCCAAAGTAGTTGGCCTTCAAAGTGATGGCCTCCTTATCATCAAGCTTGGCTTTATTTTTCTTGAGGAAATTATTAACAAAAGGATCTCGTGAAGGCAATTGGAGCTTCATGTTCCCTTTATGCAAATTGATCAAAGCCTTAATAGTTCTTAAGCAAGGATGCCCTAATATAATAGGGGCAGTAGCATCTTCAGGCATGTCAACAATAACAAAATCAATAAGAGCAGGACAGCCTTTAATGTATACTAAGGTATTTTCTTTAATACCTACTTCTTATTTATAGGTAGAATCTACTAGATGTAATTTTAGTTCGGTGATTTCAAAAGAGCCAAGATTTAACTTGTTAAAAATACTCTTTGGAATTGTTGAAACACTTGAACCTAGATCACATAGTGCAGCTATTTCATTAGTCCAAATTTTAATCATAATAATAGGCTCAAATATATCATCTAGCTCAACAGACAATTTTTTAGCAATTTTCTTATATTATTCTTCAAGCTCACGTACCTTTATTGCTACCTGGTTAACGAAGTGTTGATACATGGCTTCCTCATTTCCTTCACTTACCAGAATCTTGACAATGATCCTTTTTACAAGATCTTCAACTGTGTAGTTTGGTGAAGGAGCATGCTATAATCAAGTTCTTCGGTCTCCTCCCTTTGGATTCTTATCATCTTGAGGTCTTCTATTGTATTGGGCTCAGCTTTACCTACAAATTTAGCTATAATGAGAGTTTGACTCTCGATAATCTTACCTAGATATGCCTCAATGAACCTTGTTATTTCTTGGAGGGCCAGCAAATCATTTCTCAAACTAATAGCTTGGTTAGATAATTTACCAAGCATAGCATCATGATTCTCCGTAATTTTGACTAGAATATTGTATTTCTCATTTTGTGAGTCCATAAAAGCTTTAAGAGTTTCTTGGAGACTAGTATTACTTGATGATATATTATTATTAGAGCTACCTGTAGGACTAGAATAATGTTTCTGAAAGTTTGGATTATAATTTTTCTTCCAACCAGTGTTATAATCATTACGAGCTATGAAGTCTACTTCTTCAATAGTTGGTTTGGGATTAGCTCTTACTGGGGTTTCCTTACATTTAACGTCTAATATGAGCTCGTCCAACTTAGCATTGAGGTATTCATTCTCTTGAGGTGTGATGTAGTTCACCTTTTTGTATTTGATCTTTCCACATGCCATTGGGCATGGTTGTCTTGCATGTTGTCTAGCAGCTGCTTTGCTTCGGTAATTTTCTTACCCATAAATGTTCCTCCAACTGCAGTATCTAGCATAGACTTAGAAATAGGGTTAAGAGAATTATAAAATAAATGTATAATTAACCAATCTTCTTCACATGGCTGGGACACTTTCTTATGCATTCTTTCATTCTCTCCCATGCAAGCGCTAGTGGCTCACGCTCTTCCTGTCTAAAACCAGTAATATAAGATCTGAGTTGCATAGTCTCTACAGGTAGAAATAATTTAGTCATAAATAAAGAACTACATTCCACCCATGATGCAATAGTATTTCTAGGCAAAGATAGCAACCATTCTTTTGCTCTTCCTCTAAGAGAGAAAGGAAATAAGTGCAACTTGATCGCATCAGGGTCAACATGTTTAATGACCATCATATCACATATTTCAGTGAAAGTATTTAAGTGCATACCTGCATCTTCTACAGAAGAGCCTCCAAATTGATTTTGTTGAACCAAACTTAAATAGTGGGGATTAATTTCATAATCTTCAGCAGTGATTGCTGGATGAGTAATAGGAGTACAAAAATAATCATTTTTAGGAGTTACAAACTCCCCAAGTTTCTTTTCAACCAAACTTCCTATGTTTTTGGATTTTCTTAAACAATTACTAATGATGATAAAGCAAGAATTAAAAAGACTAACTAATTTTTTGGTTTTTCAAATAAAAACTAAAAGCAAACTAACAAAATTAAAAATGAGAATTAAAACTAGAAAGGATGATACTGACCTCACTAGGGTAGCTATCGCTTCCCCGGCAACCGCGCCAGAAAAAGGGTTGATACCTTTGATCCGGATTACGGATGTAGTATAGCGCTTTTTCCCTACTAGACCAATTTTATCGAATCCTCGGGAAGCAGAAAGCAAAGTGAGATTACTTAAGCGGACCTTCGAGAGTTTTAGAATTCCTATTGCATTTTCACCAGACCAAGA
This sequence comes from Avena insularis, assembly GCA_023614405.1. Lineage (NCBI taxonomy): Eukaryota > Viridiplantae > Streptophyta > Magnoliopsida > Poales > Poaceae > Avena > Avena insularis. The sequence goes on along the minus strand of CM042685.1, from coordinate 53,798,999 downwards.
GTTTGCGATCTTGATGTTCTATTGACGATGGAGAGAGAGAGAGGGCCTAGGGTCTTCGGTTTTCACCAGTAGATGTGCAAAACATCTGATGGGAATAATAGATAATGATAATAAAGTACTCATGTAATTGTTAGATCAAGATAATTATATGTGGATAGTGCATCCATAATTGTTATCGTCTCCGCAACCGCTTATGGCAATAACCTACTAGTCTCATCCATAGAAAAAAGAGAACTAATGATATGCATAGTGATGTCACCGTTAATGCCAAGTAAGTTCCTCACATACAGCCGTACTACCCTTTATATCACCGGTGTTCCTATCCTATAGATTAGTCGTTACTCACACTCCCTTTACCTAGATCAATCCTCGGGGTCTTGGGTACCTAACAAGTCCTTAGATTGAGGCAAGGGAGGGTAATATAATCATTATGTCATCCAAACTAATACATGATCCTGTATATGGTGAATAACTTGCACAAAAGCTACATGGCTAGGCCGTAGCCCTTAGCCCAAGGAGAATTACTCACACATACATATGAAATCAACAATCATAAATATTATAATAGAGATAAAAGAGTTGATAGTAAATAGTCTTACAATGTCACCAATTGGAGATGAGATCTACTATTACAAGTGGTGGAAGATGGCTATGGTGGTGGAGAAGGTTTAGAGGTTTAGATCTAGATCTATTCCTCCGGTGTGGTGGTAGGGAGAGTTTAGGGTGCAAGAAGCGAGATTGTGGAGTCGGGTCACTGTTTCTCGTCGCCTGAAGCCTCTTTATATAGGGGTCCCTTCATGAAAGTTGTTTTGTTTGACCTAATAAAGTCGGTTCAAACTATATGGCGGCAACTATACGGTGGCGGCCTATATAGTAGGTCATTAAGTCTTCTGGATCCACTTCACACCTCCTGGTTTCTTTAACGTGTTGTAAATCTCGTATCTTTGGCATTTATGTAGTGATTCCCATCATCATACGTCATTATCTGCGCAGGGAAAAATAGCAAGAAAGGATTGCATACCCTTTTCATCATTAGGCATTAGTGGCAAGTTTTAGAGAGATATTTTATCAAATATATGAATAATATCTAGTTTAAATGCGGACGTGTATGGCTATATTTCCCAACCATCAATATCCGATATAGGTGGTTTAATGATGGGAGCACGAGATAAAGCATATTTAAGTTTATCAAAGGAAATAAAGCCTTTATCATCAAAATTAAATCTTACTCCCTTTTGCTAAAGATTAGTCAAAGGTTTAGAAATTCGAAAAAAAATCCTAATGAACCTTCTATAAAATCCTACATGACCAAGAAAACTTCTTATACCTTTTATGTTCCTTGGTTGTGGCATTCTCTCTATTGCTTCTACTTTAGCCCTATCTACATCAATACCCTTACCTGATACTTTGTGTCTAAGGACTATGCCTTCTTTGACCATAAATTGGCACTTCTCCCAGTTTAGAACAACATTGGTTTCTTCGCAACGCTACAAAATTCTATTGATATTATCCAAGCAACTAGTAAACGAAGTCCCATAGATAGAAAAATCATCCATAAATACTTCCATTATTAGTTCTATATAATCTGCGAAAATAGCAGTCATGCATCTTTGAAAAGTAGTTGGAGCATTACATAACCAAAAAGGCATGCATCAGTAAGCATGTAAACCATAAGGACTAATGAAAGTTGTTTTAAGTTGGTCATCGGGATGAACAGCTATTTGGGAAAAACCAGAGTATCCGTCCAAGTAGCAAAAATGAGTGTGCTTTTCTAACCTCTCTAAAGTTTGATATATGAAGGGTAAAGGATAGTGATCTCTCCTTGTTTCCTTATTCATTTTCCTAAAGTCTATGCACATCCTATGTCCAACAATAGTTCTAGTAGGTATCAATTAATTATTTTCATTAGGAACAACAGTAAAGCCGCCTTTCTTAGGAACACAATGAACAGGACCTACCCATTCACTTTATTTTGTAGGATAAATTATACCTGCATCAAGTAGGCATACTATTTCTTTTCTTACCAATTCCTTCATTTCATTTTCCAGTCTTCTATTAAATTCTGCAAGTGGTTTAACACCTTCCTCCATGAATATTTGATGAATTGGCTATCATGGTACTAATACCCTTCAAGTCGTCCATTGAGTACCCAAAGGCCTTGTGGTGCTCCTTTAGTACCTTCATGAGTTCTTCTTCTTCCCCTAAAAGTTTAGCACTAATAATAATAGGTAATTTATTAGTATCATCTAAGAATCTATACTTAAGATTACCTGGTAGAGTTTTTAATTCTGGGGGTGGTAATTCTTCATCCCCTCTCTTTTCTGGCTCTTCAAAAACTTCATCAGTTGGAGGTTCTTCAATGGGAACCGAATAAAAATCACTTTCTAATTCTTCTAAAGTTCTACCGTCCATAATTATTTCTTCACAATTTGGGTCTTCATTTATTTCTTCATCTTGATTATTTAAGAAAATATCTCCCATCTCCTCGATAGTCTTCCCTTTCTCTTCTCCTTCTATATGTAGAGATTTGTCCTTAAATTTGGAAAAGTGGAATTATTTTTTAGCTTTCCCATGCTTAAGGGATACAAACTCCTTTTTGAAATCGACTGTGGCACCTATATCACTCAAAAAGTTTATTCCAAATATGATTGGGCAAAGAGTGTCAATTGGCATATCAACAACTACAAAATCAATAGGGAAATTTCTATTTCCAATTGTGCCAGTTGCATCTTCAACTACTCCCATTGGAATTCTAAGATTTTTATTGGCTAACATGATTTTCATATCAGTATTTTCTATTGTAGCCGGTGCTATTTCTTCTTTTATTTATAAATAAAAATCATAATATATAACATTAACTTCGATGCCAAGATCACATAAACCATAATGCAAGGTTTCTTTAAATATGCAGGGAAGAATAGGCTTACCCACATCTTTTATCTTAATTTTTCCCTCAACCAATATAGAAGTCTCTTCATCAAGTTTAACTATGTTACAATGTGCATACATAGCCATGATTGCTTCCTTGTTACCTTTTCATCTTTGGTTCCATCCATATGTTCTTGAATTATTGGCACACTTTCCTCTTCTTTCTCCTCCTATACTGCCTTGACCTGTTCATATTCCAAGATATGCTTCTGTGCAGTGTTAGGGAAAGGTATCTCATACATAGGTTCTAGGGAGGCCAATGTTGCTTTGACTTCTCTTTACTTCTCAGGTTCGGGTGGTGGATCATACTTGGCCAAACCCTCTTTTGGAGCTTTGATGTGTTCTGTAAAAGCTTTAACAACTTGCAACAAAAGATTTGAATCTAAATAAAGTTCTTTAGATAATTCAATAACATGGCCTTTTTATTATAGTCATGAATACTTTCATGATCTATTTTTGTGCCTCCTTCACTTCCTAGACCAAAATTCCATGAAACTCTATGATCTTGAATTCTATTAAGTAAAGCCCAAGATTTAGTTATAGTTAAACCCATAAAATCTCCTCCCGCACAAGAGTCTAGTTCAATTTTATTAGGTTCAATTAAACCGCCATAAAGGATATGCAATACATGCCATTAAGGCAAATCATGGCGAGGACATTGACTAAGTAAATTTTTAAATCTTATATAAGTTCTTACTAGTCCTTCATTATGACGGTTCCTCCAAGTCATTATAAGATGCCTAATTCCAAAAGATTTTGATAATGGATAATATTTGGACAGAAATTCGCAAGCTAAATTATCCCAAGTAGTAGTGGCTTCTAAGGGTAGAGATCTATACCATGAGAGAGCTGTACTTGTGAAAGTTTGACTAAAAATTTTAACCCTTACCTCATCAGCGGTATACCCCGTTAGTTGGAACGTGCCACATATATCTTTGAAACATGCTATATGCTCATATGGATCAGGATCTTCTTCATCTGTAGTAAATTGCTTCTTTTGTAAAATACCAAGTAATAGAGGATTTATTTCAAACCCCCGTGTGTTCTCTTTGGAGTTATCTCTTTTATAATTATCATAGGGCTTCCCAAAGTGGTTGAGTGGGTTAGCACTAGTCATATTCTTGAACTCCATCATGTTGGTGGAAACCTGTTGATGGTGGCTCGGTTGAAGTAGAGCCTGTTGGGAGACCCCAAGAGCAAGGTGTGATGAGCACAATAGCAAGTTTTCTCTTAGTTATGAAACCAAGGATATCGAACCGGTAGGAGTAAGGAAATAACTCCAAGGTGTTGCTAACAACTTGGAACCTGCACAACACAACCATAGATCTTTGACCCAACTTACAGTGAGGTTATCAATATCACCGGTTTGCTAAAAACAAAGGAATAAACGTATAGTATGGAAGATAGTGATTTGCTTGTAGAAAGTAAACAGTAACAGTAGATGGTGTATCAATGATAAAGGAATGGACCGGGGTCCATAGTTTACTAGAGGTGTTATCCTTATGATAGATAGCATGTTGGGTGAAAAAATTACAGCGGGGCAATTGACAGATTGATAAAGCATAACAATGCATATACTAGGAATCTTGACTCCTACAAGATTTGATTGGGCAGTACAACATAATACATAGACCATAATCCAACTGCATCTATGACTAATAATCCACCTTCAGGTTATCATCTGAACCCCTTCTAGTATTAAGTTGAAAGCAACAGATAATTGCGTAAAGTAAACAATATAATTCCCCCATGGACAAAGGATTGTTGTTTTCTCCCTAGTAACAAAAGCACATCTACAACCTTAGATATTTCTATCACTTCCCTAGATTACTAGAGGCATGAACCTACTATCGAGCATAAATACTCCCTCTTGGAGTTGCAAGCATCTACTTGGACAAGATAGCTACTAACAACGGAGAGCATGCAAGATCACAAATAACATAGACATGATAGAATCAATAATCAATCTGATATAGCATCTCAATATCCATCGGATCCCCTCAAACACAACATGTATGATTACAAATAGATGACCTTTATCATGAACGGAGCTCACAAGATCTAAAAATGAAAGCACAAAGGAGGAGAAACAACCATCTAGCTACTGTATGGACCCATAGTCCAAGGGTGAACTACTCACGCATCACTCCGGAGGCTGGCATGGTGATGAAGAAGGCCTCCGGGATGATCTCTCCCCTCCGGCAGGGTGCCGGTAAGAGCTTCAGATCCCCTCGATCTAGGTATGATGGTGGCGTAGGTTACGGACTGTTTTGTGGAGATATGATCGGGTACTTAGGGTTTCTGCTTCGGGGTGCTTTTATAGGCAAAGGGGAAAGGTCAGTGGCTGCCCAAGGGGCCCACACCTCGGGCTGGCGCTCCCCCTGGCCGCATCGCACCAGGTGTGGCCACCTCGTGGCCCCACTTCGGATGCCCTTCGGACTTCGTGTTCCTTCTGGTAAAATATTAACTTTGGCTTTTCTCTCGTCCAATTCCGAGAACATTTCCTTACTAGCTTTTCTGAAACCAAAAACAGCAGAAAACAAGAAACTGGCACTGCGACATCTTGTCAATAGGTTAGTTCCAGAAAATGTATAAAAATATCTCAAAGTGTACACAAAACATAAGAAAGTTGATACAAAACAAGCATGGAGCATCAAAAATTATAGATATATTTACGATGTATCAAGCATCCCCAAGCTTAACTCATTCTCGTCCTCTAGTAGGTAAGTGATGACCCACAAGTATAGGGGGTGTATCGTAGTACTTTCGATAAATAGGAGTGTCGATCCCAACGAGGATCAGAAGGTGTTGACTAGTGGTATGGAGCAGGAAATCTCTGTAAATACTTAGCAAAAGGATTTTTAGGGGTTTTCGGATAAAGCAACAAAACAAAGTGCAAGTAATAAAGACAATGAACAACTACAGCAAGTGGCCGAATCCTTTCTTAGCAAATAACAAGCCGGTGGAAATACTTATAAGGACCAAACGTTCTCAAGGACACATGGGAATTCTGTCAAGTGCTTTCGCTTCAAATAGTTGAGTACCTTTCTTTGGTGTTGTAAGTGTTGTGTGGGTGAACCTGTGCTAATATACCGACCTTACTTGGACTAATACATACTTGTGATTAAACCGCCTGCAAGCATCCGCAACTACAGGAAAGGAATTAAGATATAAACCTAACCACGGCCTTAAACTCTGAGATCGTACGCTCCCTTGTGCTATGGTGTCCTAACGGGGGTTTAGGTTTCTGTCACTCCGGCAACCCCACAATTAGTAGACAAATACACAATGCATTCCCCTAGGCCCATAAATGGTGAAGTATTATGTAGTCGATGTTCACATGACACCACTATAAGAATAGCACCACAACTTAAATACTAAACCATTGAATAATAACTCAACACAAATCCACTACTAACAACATGACTTCTCCCATGTCCTCAATAACTAAGCGAACTACTCACAAGACATCATTTGGATCAAGATCAAAGATGATATGGTAATGGATAACAATCTGAACATAAATAATAATCCAATGGTTCCACTCACAAGCATCAACTACAATTGTAATCAACACCGGGAAAGTTTCCCCTAAGAACTATGCAAGTATTCAACACAATTGTTACAGCGGGATGGAGTGGTGATGATGGTGTTGGTGGAGATGATGGTGTGGATGATGATGATGTCGTGGTATTGCCGATGAGTACGCAATGGAGGGGTCCTCACAGTGTGTGTTTAAAGACGTGGGGTAAGGAGGACGGTTGACGGGTACGACGTAACACAGCTTACCCAGGTTCAGATCCCACAACGGTGGCAGAATCCTACTCCTTCTATAAATCACTATAATGGCAATACGCCAAGTTACAGGGATCGGTTCGTTGTGCGAGGTACGTGTTGTGTTATCTGACTTGTCCCCTAAAGGCTCACATAGGCCCGACTTATATAATCGTCAGGTCCTAGGGTTACAGGGAAAGTCCTAGCCGAATAGGTTACAGAGTCCTACACAGTATACAATTATTCTAACGTGTCTTGCACTCCAAGACTCCGGGTACGTTGGTGACTCCTCCGTAGCCTTCCCTTATCCTGCATGGGCCTCCCTTCTGGATCCATCTAACTGGGCCGCCCAGCAGGCCATGGGCCATGCTACCAACTATGGGCCACTCGGGTTATCCGAATATGAGACATGCTATGAGGATACCCATATAGCATATCCCCAACAGTAGCCCCCAGAGAACTCCGAGATCTTGCGCCGTCTTGCATCTTCAGGTTGAATGCTCCATCTAGATGGATGTTGGCAAATCGTCAAGCAATATCTTGTAGTCCTCCCAAGAACCCTGCAATGCTCTCTATCTTCAACTTGTAAGTCGGAGAATGCTGAATCTTCCATCGTACTCTTCTCGTAGCCGGACTGGATCCCTCCATGACGGAATATTCTGATGCGATGGTTCACCTACCCGTGTCAGCTAGAACGACGTAGACATAGGTCAACGGCGCCTCGTAACTCACACATGCAGAGAACAAAATCATGTCCTTTTTTCCCACGCGGAGGATACGAACCGTTGGCGGCGGCAGTTGGGAATGTGGAGAAATTTCCGTGCACACGCCCGCACACATCGTCCACGCGCCAACCATTCGATCATCTTGCACGAATCTTGACGCCGGTGTTATAAATTACCACTGTGGTGGATTTTTACTTTTCACCTCATTCTTCCCCTGCACCTTCGTCTTCCTCCTGCGAGCACCTCCTCGAGCCCTCCACGTGCATGCGAAAAACCCTAGCCTCCCAATCTCCTCAGTAACCCCTTCTTCCAACTCAATGGCGAGCAGCAGCTCTAACCCATCCATGGCGGCAGCGGCTGACGCTGCGACAAAGCCGGCGAGCGCCGTTCACGTGCCCCCAGAGGGCATGTTGCTTCCCAAGTATGCGGTGGTGGAATCCACTGGCGCGCGACCATAACCCAGCGGCGCTGGAGCTGCTAGAGGAAGAGGGCGACTCCCATAAGGGGGATTGTCGTGGCTCAGATATCACTAACAGTGATATCAAGGAGCTTCTCGTTGAAGGCTACCTCCCTGCGACGGAGGGGCTTGTCTGGTGGGCGGCATTGGCTAGCGAGGTCACCCCTTCTCCCCAAGCCGGAGAGAAGGTGTACCTCAAAGCTCAACTGGTACGCGGCGTCTCCCTCCCCATCTCCGACTTCTTCCTAGATGTCCTCAAACATTACCGGGTTCAACCTCAGAACCTTTCCCCCAATAGTATCCTCGCGCTTAGCAACTATGCGGCGCTTTGCGAGTGTTACCTAGGGATTAGGCCTAGGTTAGACTTGTTCATCTACTTCTTCACCATCAAGAGTGAAGCCGGAGCGAGAAAGGATGAGCTCAGGAATTAGTTTTAAGATCCGGCCTGGCCGGCGGTTCCCCGACATCGTTGGCCATGAGTCCTGCTAGAACTGGCAGCAGACATACTTCTACAGCCCAGATATCCCTTTGGCCGGCCGAGAAGGAATGTATCCGGATTTTGTCGATGGCGCTGCCGCCGAAGCCCCGACATGGAGATCCCAGGCCTCCCTTCCCTCCGACAATGACACTTCCGGCGCTATAAGGCGGATAGAGGGGTTTGTAGAGACGGGTCTGAACGGATTGGACCGGGCCATGTGCTGGTTCGTTAGGCAGATCCAACCTCTGCAGCACCGCTCGAAGCTGATGCACCAGTACACCAAGGAGAGGAAGGATAGCCTCCACATCTCCGAGGACAACTTCTTGAGTGACTCCATCAAGCTCCGCCTCAAGGATAGTGTTAAGGTGAAGGACAGGAAGCACGGCTTCGCCATCACCTACGACATGTTCAAGGAGGGCAAGTGCCTAGAGGTACCTGTTTATTTTCAGTGTATGACATATACTCCAGTTCTTCCATCTAGCCATTATTATCTCATCTAACACTTTGGGATTTCACTTAACAGCTTAAAAGTCTGGAGGAGTACGACATGGCTTTCCAAATCTACGACCCCAAGATGAAGGAATTCACCGTCGTGTCCGACAATGATGCCCCGTTGGTGCGTAAGCAGAAGAGCTCCACCTCTGACGCTGCCGACGGAGTCAAGAAGAAGAAGACAGAGGGTGGAGCCTCCAAGAAGACTACCTCCTCCCTAGAGGTGGAGAAGAGAAATATTATTGGGATCCCTTTTACCAAAGCACCCACTGTTGTGTAAGTCTCTCATCCTCCGACATTTTCCATTGCTCATCTTATTCCTGTACTTATACTTTTGCATGTTTCAGGAAGAGGGCCAGTATTAGTTTGAAGAAGACCTCCAAAACATCGGGGGCTTCTATAAACATTAAAGATATGTTGCATCGGGATGTGGTTCACCACGCGTCTCCCGCCATTGCCCCTACTACTCCCAGCGTCCAGCCTGCCACCACTTCGACAAGCTCTCCGGCTAAGGATGCATCTGGCCCTTCTGCCATGGAAGTGGACCCAGCTGCCTCCGCGGAGCTCATCGTTGCCGACGAGCAGGCGACACAAGAAAGTACCGCTTCCAAAATGGATGAAGCTCCGGCTAAGGATGCCATTGGTAGTAGTAAGGCGATGGTGGTAGGTGGAACATCACTCGAAGGCGGCGCCACTGCACCCAGGATAACCACAAAGTTTCCAAAGATAGTCTACCCGGCGCTTACGCCGAGTAGCTCAACTCTGGCTCCTGGTGCAGCGCCAACCTCTCCAACATGCGGTCTTAAGGACTCCTCAGGGAAGCTGATATCCTGCGAGGAAATAGCTTTTCCTTCAGCAAGATATATGCCGAGAGCGCCACCAATCTCAAGATCATCGCACTTGTAAGTTTTATTTTCCTTTTGCATTTTATATGAGTATCCCACTGTAGCCCCCGAGGATTTAGACGGAAAACCATAGGTCTTTGCAACTGAATGCTCTTATAGTGACTAAGCTAGAAAACTTCTCATTGTAGCCCCCAAGTATTTAGTTTGAATGAATTATTCAGACTAGATACTTTTAGAGTAGCATACGCAGTGTTTGTAAATTTCAATACTGTAGCCCCCAAGCTTATTATTGAAAACTAAATTAGTTCCGACTAGATACTTAAAGAGAGACTAAGCATACTTGCTGAATTAAAAACTCGTACTGTAGCCCCCAAGCTTCTAGTTGAAAACTGAATTAGTTCCGACTAGATGCTTAAAAAGAGAATAAGAAACTTCCGAGTTAAAAACTCTCACTGTAGCCCCCAAGCCTCTAAGTGGATATTTATCCGGCTAGATAATCAAAGTAGACTAAGTTGTTCTGATCTTCTTTCCACAGAACAAGAATTCTCAGAGAGGCGTCACCAACGAGAAGTTCCACAAGATGCGCGCAGAGCTGGAAGTCGAAAGGGTAAAACTACCTTCTTGAAGGAACAAATCACCAAGACCAAGAGTCTATTTTTCCTTTCATTTTCGTACTCTGACTTGTTCTTGTGCCATCACTCTCCGACTACTCACTGTGTACTATTCTTTTTCTCCGATTGCAGAAACCATCGCCAAGGACAAGGACATTGTTGAGCAATCCAAGCACATTGAGTTGCTGGATAGAGAAAACAAGATCCTTAAGCAGGAGAGGACTGATACCTTGAAGATGCACGAGGAATCCATGGCGGCGCTGCAAGAATCTGCCAATACGGAGATCAACCGCTTGAAGGAGGAGATTGTGATGCTGAAAGATCATAAAAAAGTTCCGATGAGCAAAATCAACGCAATCTTGAAGCATACAAGATCCTCCGACAAGAATGAGATTCCATGGCGGAGACGCTCCAGCAAGTCGAGGTGAGCATATTTGGTAAGTGATTCTCCGTCTTGTACTTCTGTAAGTCAGGTACTTTGAACTTTGTGTTACTGAACACATGTGCTCCCTTGTCGGAAATGCAGCTCCTATTGGTTTAACCAAGTCTCCTCCTCCACCAAAGGAATGCATGGTCCTTGCCGGCAACTTTATCAACACCGCCATCAAGCAAGCCAAGGAGATCCAAGCCCCTCAACATTAATATCAAGGCGGTGGACTCCGTGATGAAGTTCTCAGAGATCTTGCATCAAGCCCCCGAGTGTATTGTAAGATGGAAAGCTTCATGTACCCGGCTGGCACAAGGATGGCGCTGGCAATGGTGAAGGCTCACTACGAGAACGCCGACATCGCCATGGTAACCTCTGGTCTCCCCAACATAGACGATGAAGGCCATAAGATTGACCACAAGGCCATCTGGTCATCGCTCACTGGTTTTGACACTAGGGTTGCCGAGTTGGTCGATCACAACGTCTGTGTGCATTGAGAGATCATTGATGGTAATCACCAGATCTCCTCTGAGTCCCTCAAGACCACAGACTTAAAGGAAGATGACTCTCCTGCTGCCGACGATGTTGCATCAAAGTCTCCTACGCAAGAGGAATGAAAAAACACTTTGTAATATTTGTTTCCTCTAGTTTGGTGTATGTGGAAAAAATACTATGTTAACTTAAGGCAGAAAAACAATTGGTGTAATTTTCCTGCTACTCAAGTACTGGTTCCAGCATGTAATTATTTTTTAAGCAAGTATTGGCTTATCCATTACTCTGGTTTTTATGCTTGACCTTTCGTGAGTCGGAAGACTCGTAGTCAGAACCATGCGCTCAGGTGATGATGCCTAATGGCACCGTCAAAAACCTAAGCACAAAATCACCGACAACAAGTGCCAAAAGTCACTACTCCAGAATCCACATAAAAACAACAAAGAACGTGTAGACCAGAAAACTTAAGATAATGCCCGTAGGCAGAATTTTCACAAGTGCAAATGCAAATCTTACGCTTGAAGGTTTTATACGATCCAAAAATGAACACTAAAGGAGGTAAAAGACTCTAAAATATGAGTGAACCAGAGAGCTTTATTTCATTGATCATATAAGAGGTACATAGTAGATAAAAAATATGCTAAGTGTAAAAAGGACGTAGCTGTGCTATGTTCCATGGGAGATTAAGCTCCGGGTAGTCATCATCCGGGTCACGTCGCTTACGCTTATGATCTTTGCTGGGTCTATCCTCAAGTTCACAATTGTCAACGAGGTAGTAAGACCCATTAAGCAGCGCCTTGCTTATGATGAACGGTCCTTCCCATGGCGGGGATAATTTGTGTGACTTCTTCTACTTAAGTCGGAGCACCAGATCCCCCTCTTTAAATGAGCAATGCCGAACGCGGCGACTATGGTATCTGTGTAGCTTCTGCTGGTAGATGGCGGATCTTTGTCATACCAAAAGGCGCTCTTCCTCGAGAAGGTCCACATCTAGGCGTCTGGATTCTTCAGCGTCATCTTCGTCGTAGGCGGCAACTCTTGGTGAATCGTGAAGGATGTCGGAAGGCAGGATGGCTTCTGCTCCATATACCATGAAGTAAGGGGTATATCCGGTGGATCAGTTGGGTGTAGTTCATAAACTCCATAGAACAGATGGTAGTTCCCGCCCAGGCTCCAGCTGCTCTATGCAGCAGTGCCTCTTGACGTGGCTTGATTCCTTGCAGAATTAATCCATTGGCTCGCTCAACTTGGCCATTTGACTGTGGGTGTGCCACAGATGCTAGGTCAAGTCGGATGCCCTTGTCCCAATAATAAGCTTCCACTTCTCCGTGTGACAAGTTGTTGCCATTGTCGGTGATAATGCTATGTGGGAGACCAAATCTCACTACTAGATCCCGGAAAAACCTAAGGGCAGTTGCCCCATCAAGCTTTCTAATGGTTTTAGATTATATCCATTTGGTGAATTTATCAATTGCTACTAGCAGATGCGTAAACCCACATGGTGCCGTCTATAATGGACCAACCATGTCTAGCCCCAAGAATGCAAACGGCCAAGTTATTGGTATTGTTCGCAATTCTTTAGCTGGAACATGGGGTTGTCGGGCATAATACTAGCATCCCATGCACGTCTCAACCAGCTTGTCAGCGTCCGCCTTCGTGGTCAGCAAGTAGAATCCTTGCCGGAAGGCTTTGGAGACCAATGATTGAGGAGCGGCGTGATGCCCGCAATCTCCGGGAGGGATCTCGCGTAGGATTTTAATACCTTCTTGCTAGGAAACACACTTAAGGTATATGCCAGTGCTGCTTCTTTTGTAGAGTTTTCCATTGATTATAGTATAGCCCTTTGCTCGACGTACTATTTGCCTTCTTTTGACCTCGTCGTCGGGCAAAGTTCCGTGTACGAGATATTCCATGAACGGTTGTGTCCAAGCCTGAGGGACCTTTGTCACTGTGTGAATGAAAGAGTCAACTCTATCTGGGTCGTCGATGTCTGCTCCCTTCACGGATGGTGTCTGTAGATGCTCCAGGAAAACGCCAGGAGGAATTCTTTTGCACCCTGATCCAAGCTTACACTGTAGATCAGCCTCCTCGTTTTTCTCCCTAGGCACATACTTGACTTCGTATCCCAAGAAACTCTGGGATATCTCGTCCACTTCGTCTCGATATGCCGCCATCATAGGGTTCCACATGTTCCATGTGTCAGCCACCTACTGGGCAACCAAGTCAGAATCTCCAAAGCAAACTATGCGCTTGATGCTAATATCATTGGCTATGTGTAGTCCATGAATGAGTGATTCATACTCCGCCATGTTATTCGTAGCCTCGAAGTGGATCTGCAAAACGTAGTGTAGCTTCTCCCCAGTTGGTGACTGTAGCAGTACACCAGCCCCCAAGCCATTGAGCAGCTTTGATCCATCAAAGTGCATCACCCAGTACTCTGGCTCCGGCATAGGGGTAGTGAAGGAAATATGCCCTAGAGGCAATGATAGAGATGATTATATTTCTTATTTATCCATGAGTTATTGTAATGTTCCTTGAATATCCATATTAGGCAACTTGTATTAATTGGCAATTATGTGAATTGTTTGTGAAACTCTTTACTTGTATGGTTATTTAAGAGTTGTCCCTAGTCGGAGTTCATGTGAGGACACACGTGAATATTAGACTAGCACATCGATTGTTGATGACTATGTTTCGCAATTCATAGACATGGAGATGTCAAACCAATGATGTGGGCACATGTTATGAACATGGGGTTGGACTGACCCAACTTGAGACTGGCAATTAGTTACAGCTCTCTCTCTAAACATCATGTATGTTTTGTCCTTAGACCTAAGATTGTCGCATGAACTTGAGATGTGGATCGACCTACTTTGGGATATCAGACGCTACTCCGTAACTGGGTAGTTATAAAGGTAGCTTTCGGGTTTGTCCTGAATCATGATGCAAAGGCATGGTCAATCAAGATGGGATTTGCCCCTCTCTACTTGAGAGATATATATCTGTCCCCTCGAGTGATCGGATCCAGAAATGCATGGCCGTGCTACATAATGTTAAGAGTTAACCTAGTAAAGGGATTCCGAATCACGGTATCGATAAAGAGAGGTCAGCTTGGAGCTAGACCAAATATCGTGAGGCAAAGGGAAAGACATGTACTAAACCTTGTGATGGTTCGTCCAATATGATCTTTTTATGCGCTTAGGAGTTGGCACGTCTTTCTAGAGGCCGCTACCAACTATTGACAGAATAAGTGTATTCGTGTCATGTCTATACGCATATGAACCTATAGGGTCACACACTTAAGGGGCTGGAAGCCTAATGAGGATTGGATCCGAATTAGACCAGGCTTAGGCTACTAATGGGCTGCTAATGTACAAGCCCACTAGGGACGCCTATATAAGAGAGGGTGGGGCAAGCTAACCAGGGTTAGACCTCAGACCATTCCACCCAGCCGCCGCTCCTCACGCCTGTGTTGCACGCGTGGACCTAGCATTCCGGCGTCTGACGCTTCCACCCTGTACATGTGGATACCTCGGAGGTGCTGCATCTGTGGAACTTGGACGAGCCGCGCAAGGGGAGCTTCTTGTGGGACGAGGACAAGGAGGAGACGTGAACGCCTCAGACGCCGACGCGGCTTCATCAATTCTGCAACTGCGCATCTAGTGGTAATCCCGTGATCTATGACAACAGTAATCCTGGTTTACGCGGTAGAAAATTTTGATTTGCGCTAGTGTAGCCTACCCGTATCCCTAAAGTGGTATCAAAGCCGATGCTATTCTTGAAGGGAATATGCCCTGAGAGGCAATAATAAAGTGTTTATTATGTGTATTCCAAGTATATGATAGATGTTTATTTTGCATGCTATAATTGTATTAATACAGAAACGTTAATACATGTGTGTTTAATAAACAAACAGAAAGTTCCTAGTTATGCCTCTCTCATAAACTAGCTCATTGATATACAAGATGATCAAGGTTTCCTGATCATAGACATTGGATGTTGTTAATAACGGGATCACAACATTAGTGTAATGGTGTGATGAACATTCATCCAAAGTATAGCATTACGATCAAAGTCATTGAGTTTATATTGCTATAACAACTTACGAAGTGATTCTAATCCTTAGACCATGAGATCATGTCAATCACTAACACCGGAAGAGCTTCTTGATAACATCAAACGTCACACTGTAATAGGATGATTATAAAGATGGGTTCAGGACTAATAAAGTGTTATGTTGAGGCCCATGGATCGAGAGTGGAATTTGTTCATCCCGATGACAGATAGATATACTCAGGGCCCTCTCGGTGATATCACATTGGTTAGCTTGCAAGCAAGTGATTTGATCACTAGACTGTTATATCACGGGAACAAGAAAAGAGTGCATATCAGTAACGAGATCAAACTAGGTATGGAGATACCGATGATCGAATCTCGGACATGTATATATCGCGAAACAAAGGGATTAAGATACTAGTGTAAAAGGTTCCGACGATCACAAGAAAGTCATCGTTGAATGTGTGGGAGTTAGTATGGGTCTCCAGATCCCGCTTCTGATTATTGATCCGAGAGGGGTCTCGATCATGTCCGCATTATTCATGAACCGTAGGATGACACACTTAAGAGACACCGACTGAGGAGGTTTCGACTCGTCAATGCCCATTGTTATGGACTTGGGTTTTGGAGAAGATGGGGATGCTAGAGATCGTGGAACGGTTAGCAAACAAGCAACACGGGGACACAAGGTTTACCCAGGTTCACGCCCCCGGAGGAAAAACCTTACTCCTGCTTGTCTGCTCTTGATTACGGCGGAACCGAAGGTTACAGGGGTGCGCAGATGCAATCTGGCGTGGAGGTGTGTATGGGAAAGTATGAGGAGAAGATCTAGGTCATGCCCTCCTAGCCTTTATATAGACTCAGGCAGGTCCCGGGCATAGACCTAGTCGGTTACAGGTTCTAGGGTTTTACCCCTTTAAATTTCCTATCTACTCTAGTCTTGCTCTCCAAGGATCCAAAAGCGTCATGGGCCTTGGCCACCCGAAAATCTTCATGGGCCGGCGTATAGTTGTCGTGGGCCTTCCTTGGGCTGGACCAGGTATGCTGAGATCATGTACCCATGGGGTATAACCATGTCAGTAGCCCCCGAGTGTTCAGTCGAATCGTAGATTCGGCTGAGGACTCTGCAATCTTTCGGGTGCAACTATGTATTTCAATAGTTCATGTGTAGGGATTGTTGATGCGTGTGCCTGACTCACCCGATGGATCAGGGTCAGTTAACTGTCTTAGGATGAAACAACATGATCTTCTTCAGGTTCGAATCCCTCAACTCGAACCTGGAACATATGCTGGCGTAATTCGAATCAGGCCGCGGAGGACTTACAGGAGTGGAATTCCAGTGAATTTAACTGATGTACCCAACGCGTCCGTCAGGATTTTTCATCGCACCTGCTAGCACGGGTTTTTACTAGCAGAGCGCAGTCGTGTACGTTGCCAGGCCATCATATGGTATCTGTAGGTCTTATCTTTGTGTCGCAGACACATCATCCGAATGTTTATCACCGCGGAGGTGTTTCGGGTGGCCAAGGAGGATGTTACTCACTTAGCGTTTAATTGGGGCAGAGTTGCCGAAAAGTTTTGCATGTTGATCCGAAGGATCACAATCGAAGAATTCATAGGGTGCGCGATTAGCGCTCCCTATGGGAGTAGCCCCCGAGTGTCTGTTCGAGTCGTAGACTCGAGCTGAGACTTTTATTCAGCCGTTGTTCTGCTTCAGGTCCGTAGGACACAAAAAAATTCGGATGATTAAATCCGTCCTCCCTATGGGAGTAGCCCCCGAGTCCATAGTGGAGTCGTAGAATCGACGAGGGAGTCGAAGTAACAGTTCGCTTCTATTCATCTTTCGGGTGCGCGGCCAGCGCTCCTGATAGGAGTAGCCCCCGAGTAATTGGTCGAATCATAGATTCGAGTGAGTACTCTTAGCTTTGAAGCCGAAGAAATTGTAGCTGTTGCTAGTGTAGCTTTTGATGACGTCAGTGCTGACGATCGATGACCTCAACGTCTGCTGCGCCAGACATGACTTGACTGGACGAACATGGGTCCCACTGTCTGACCTTGAATTGACCAGTCACACGTGGCATGGAGATAATTACGGCGTCGCCTCGATTTCCGCGCGTAGTGGACGGCGTGTTAGCGACGGCTCGTTGTGACGTTGACACGTGTATGGCCAGATCCTGCCGTTGGCGTTAGGTCTTCTCGATGGACGGCTGTCGTGCATCGTCTTCGTCTTTATAACCATTGGGGAAAACTTCAGTTTGTTTTCACCGCCTCGATTCTTGCTTTCACTGCTTCCTTGTGTTCTGAGAGCTCTTGCCGCGTGCTGGAATATTCCTTCACATTTCCTTCTTCCATCCTGCACTCTAAGCCGCCGCATTGCACGATGGGGAAGCGAAGAAGTCGTCGCCGTCATGGTTGGCACCAGCGCCGCCGGAGGGAAGAAAAGTGCCGCCGCTACCCGTGTCACCAATGGTGGCTGGCGGCGATCGGAGACGCGGGAGAGTGATCTCCGCAGGCTTCGCGAGCGGGGCCTGATCTCGCAGGATAGGGAGGCCGTTAAACTCCCAGGCAATAAGGTAATCCCCCGTCCCCGTGTTGGGTATCGGGTTATGTTCCTTGCCTTTGTCTTGCGCGGATTTTCCTTGCCAGTTCATGACTTCCTTCGTGGACTGCTTTTTCTATACGGTGTCCAATTGCACCATCTTTCCCCCAATTCTCTTCTTCACATTGCTTGTTTTATCACTTTCTGCGAGTGCTGGCTTGGTATTGAGCCGCACTTTGGCCTCTTCCGGAAACTTTATTCCGTGAAGAGGCAATCTGGTTCGGATGGTGTTTATCCCATTGGGGGTTGCATCAACTCCCTCAGGCCCAATCTGCTTTTCTTTTCTTTTTCCATGTCCGAATCTGTCCAGTACTGGCGGAGGCGATGGTTTTATATCCGCGACTCCGTAGTACCTGGGCAAGATTTTGGTCTTGTTCCTTTCGACCCCTCCCAGGAGATTGAGCCGAAAAGGTCTTGGAAAAACAAGATCTTGGATGGCGAGGTAGCGGAGATAGAGGCTCTATATCGTCGGGTGGAGGATCTCCAGTTGATTCCGGAGAAGGAAGTGAACGGTGTGGATATCATCCGCACCTTTCTTGAGCGTCGGGTGCAGCCACTCCAGGCTAGGGTGCACCCGATGTTCCTTTATGCTGGCCGGCGTGATCCGACGAGGGTTTCGGCTGAGAAAATCTCCCAGGGACATCTTGATAGGGCCCTTCGCTTGCTGCTGAAGTTCAAGGCCGGAGAGGATATCCCGGGGAAGTCGCTGACTCCTCCGTTTTCTTCTTCGCTTCCTGTTCCACATGTGTAGATCCGTGCACGTAGCGCTATTTTTCGACTGCATTGTTTTGTGTTTGTTTGCTAACAAATTGTTCTTCTCCTGTGCAGAGCTTCAAAGTGACGGGTATGTCGCCTCCATTACCCGAAGTATATCCGGATGCGCCGGATAATGATTTGGTGGATTCCATGTCCGAGCTGCCATCGGCGCGATCTCCGGTTGAAGATGCCAACGAGTCGAGCGAGGACCACACTCGCAAATGATCGCGGAGCTCCAGCGAGTCTTCGGATGCTTCGACTCCTCCGACTCCTAGGAATCCTTTGTGTCTTGAGCGCCATAGTGATGGGCATGGAGGCTCTTCGTCCCCTATTCCTGCTCTTCCTGTGCAGGCTGTAGCGCCGCACCCGCCAGCGAAGCGGAAGAAGGAAGAAAAGAAGGAAGAGAAGAAGGAAGAGAAGAAAGACGAGAAGAGGGTCCGAAGGACCCCTCCTGTCTTCAATCTTAGCGAGCTTGACTCGTAAGTTTCCTCTGTACTATGCTTTCTTTTCTTTTTACTTTGTTCTTGTACTAATTTGTTCGTGTGCAGGCACTCTTCCAACGACTCCTCTAGCGACGGTGCTCGGGATATGATGGGGGAGTCGAAAGTCGCGTCTCCTCCTCCTCAGACGATGGCAACTTCTGAGGGTGCTGCTCCGAACCCTCCTCCGCCGAAGGTGCAGGTGGTTGCGCCTCAGAATTTCGCCAGCGGACCTTCGACGTCGCCATTGGATCATGTAAGTCTCCTGCCACGGGGGAAGCCCCCGCGCGTTTGTAAAAGATTTTTCTTGTTTTGTTCTTCGAGTCTCGGGGGGGAGCCCCCGAGCGTTTTTGTGTGCGTCTTTTGCTTCTGTTCTTTTTCTGTTGGGCGTAGCCCCCGAGTCCTTTTTCTGACTGGTAGGTTTTCTTCCTGCAGCCTTTTGTACAGGATGCCAAGCGACTGGTGCAGGAGCACCTGGTGCTGGAGGCCAGCCTCAAACAGCTTCAAGGTATTGTTATGCCTTTGATATTTGCTTCTTTGTGTATTCTTGTCCTGTTATCTGACACCTGTATTTTTTGGATGCAGAGGATCATAACACCTCCCTTCGTGAGATCGATGCTCTCAAAAAGAGCCTTGGTCAAGCGGAGAAAAAGGCCGAAGTTGCCCTTGGTGCGAAGGAGCGCCTCGAGGTGGAGCTGGTTACTGCGGCCGAGGCTAAGGAGCACCTACAGCGGGAGGCCATGGACCGCGAGGAGCAGCTTTCCACTGCTGCGGATGCGCGTGAAAGAGAGGTGGCGGGCAAGCTCATGGCTACTGCCAAGGCTGTTTCGGGTGAGTATCTTCTTTTGCCCCTTTTGTTTTTCTTGTCTTTTTCCTGGGTGCTTTCTTCATTCCTTTTCTTTATTGTCTCAGATGCCGCAGGCATCGAGTTTGACCGCAGTGCTCTGGAGCACGGGAGTGCTCTAGATGATGCTACTGCAGCGGTCGAAGATCGCTGTAGCACCGTCGTCAGCTCCCTTGCCAAGGCCAAGGAGGTCCTTGGCCGCTTCTACAAGGAGCTTGTCCCCAAGGGCGCGGCACTAAATGATGTTGACGCCTTGGCGGAGGCATTGTCAGTCGAAGTGCCTGCGGCGTACAAGCGCAAACAAAAGGGCATCGGTGCGTCCGTCGGGTTGG
Organism: Avena insularis; assembly: GCA_023614405.1. Lineage (NCBI taxonomy): Eukaryota > Viridiplantae > Streptophyta > Magnoliopsida > Poales > Poaceae > Avena > Avena insularis. The sequence goes on along the minus strand of CM042685.1, from coordinate 53,778,704 downwards.
TGATGGCTTTGGCGGCTGGAACGGAGCTGGAACTTCCCCAGATCATCTCCCGGATGCCGACGACCGCAGATGGATCCGAGGTAGCCTTCGCTACCTATTCTGCTCGCTGCAAGCGATATGGGCCCAAGCTGATTGATCTGCTAGCCGAGTACGCGCTACGACAGTAGGGGAAGCCAAATCGAGGCAATCCGGCTCTGAGGCAACTCAGGGCGCCGCGTCTTAGGCGCTGTAGCTGTAGGATAGTTTGTAATTTTATTTTGCTGTAATTATTTTGAGGAAACAAAATCCCTGTGCCACGTAGGGGCGTTTATCCACTTAATGAATTTTGCTGAGTTGTGTTCTTCGCTGTCTGAGTGTTTATGTCCTTTTCTTTTCTGCTGCTCTAGGTTCCTTCGGGTGCTGACCCGTTGACACCCCGCCTGCAGCACGGCTGCGGCCATCTTTGGATGATTCGTCACAACTTGCTTTTCTTCGAAACCGTTTTCGTAGTCTTGAGAAGGAGTTGCTTGGGGTGCGTGTTCACGCCGATGTTTGGAAGTCCAAGGCAGATCGCGGTGCAGCCAGAGAGGAGTACTTGATGGCGGAATTGCTTTTCACCGTTCGAGCAACTTCAGTGTAAGTTTTTTCGAGCTGCTGCTTATTTCTTCGGATGCGTATGCTGGCCTGGCATCTTACTTTTGTGCGAGTATCGCAGGTGCTAACCTTGCTCCAAGGGAGGAGAAGGAGCGTGTTGCTGTTCGGGTCAATTGTTTGACTCAGCAGGACATGGAAGCTGGCGGGTTCTTCTGGATGGATCGCGACCATGCCCTGGCTCTGGCAACGGTGCAGGATCGTGTTCACCAAGTATCGCGGGTGCTTCACCAAGTGCAGACTTCGCTCTCGTCGGTTCTGCATGTGATGTTTCCCCTGGATGCTATGCCAACAACCCTGTCCGGTCTTCTGTCTAGATTTCGGAGCGTGACCCGTGTCCAGGAATTGGTGAGGCAGCAGCTCGTCGCAGGGGTGAAGGATGCGTTGTCCCTTGTTAGGCTGCATCGTCCTGATGTAGATCTGTCTGTTGTAGCAGCTGGGCCACCTCTTCGGCCGGATGGTGGCGAGTGGGATATGCGTCCGCATTATGCAGCTGTAAGGCAGTATGCCGAACAGGTCGTAGATTTGTTTGAGCAGCGTGCTCAAGTTATTCTCGAGAATAGATAGTACCTGTAAAAGAGATAGATGTAAAATTTGTATATTTCGACTGGGTGTGTTGTGCCCTTTGTTATAAAGGTTTGTTTGTGGTTTGAGCACGCAGTGCTTTTTTTGAGTACGTGTCCTTTTCGTTTGCCTGACGTTGTCAGCTACTCAGGTGTACACGTGTGATCCTCGGTCGATGAAATCGTGAGGTGGGGGAGCCCCGAAAGTGCTTGTAGCATAAAGTAAAGTTGCAAATAGCGAACGAAATTTTGGGGCAAGACACTTAGCTTTATTTATATCGTAATGGAGGAAGTACATTGTTCGGCTGAATAGCCTTGGCTGAAAAGCTTTATTGAAAGTAAAGGGGTAGGTAGCTAGGGGTAGAATCGTCACAAGTGTGCGATGTTCCACGGGTTGGAGTATGCGACTCCAGACTCCACGTGCTTGAGGCGATAGGCGCCACCTGGGATGACTTCGGTGATGATGTAGGGCCCTTCCCATGGTGACTCGAATTTCTTCGGTCGCTCTTGCTTGAGTCACAAGACGAGGTCTCCTTCGACGAAGGACCTTGGGCGTAGCTGGCGGTTGTGGTAGTTGCGGAGACTCTGCTGGTACACCGCTGATCGAGCTGCTGCTACGTCTCTTGCCTCGTCGAGTGTGTCGACGGCGTCTTCGAGTGCAGCCGTGGATTCCGCTTCGCTGTAAGCGATGACCCGGGGGGCCTGGTGGCGTACTTCGGCTGGTAGTACAACTTCGGCTCCATGCACCATGAAGAACGGTGTGTAGCCGGTGGAGCTGTTTGCGTGGTACGCAAACTCCATAGGACGGATGGCAGCGCCGATTAGGCCGTTGGCCTTTTCGACCTGCCCATTCTTTTGCGGGTGAGCCACTGAGGCGTATGTGATGTTGATCCCGAGGCCTTCGCAGAAGTCTTGGAATTCTTTGGAGATGAAGTTCGATCCATTGTCAGTAATGATGCTGTGTGGTACGCCAAACCTGTAGACAATGGATTCGAAGAACTTGACGGCGGTCTTGCCCTTTTGGTTGGTAACCGGCATGGCTTCGACCCACTTGGTGAATTTATCGACTGCGACCAGGAGGTAAACGTGCCCCCCTTTGGAGGACTTTGGCAGTTTGCCGATCATGTCGAGGCCCCATTGAGCAAAGGGCCAGGCTATAGGTATGGGTCTAAGCTCTGACCCGGGTGCGTGCGGTTTGTCGGCGAACCTTTGGCACCCGTTGCATCTTCGGATGATGTCCTTTGCATCGCTCATGGCCGTTGGCCAGTAGAATCCAGCTCATAGAGTTTTGGCGACGAGGGAGCGGCTGCCTGCGTGATGGCCGCAGATGCCCTCGTGGATGTCTTGGAGGATGGCTTTCCCGTCACCGATGGTGACGCACCTTTGTAGTACACCCGTAATACTGCGCTTGTACATCTCGCCATTGATGATGGTGAAGGCTTTTGACTGACGAGATATGCGCCGGGCATCTGTCGGGCTCTCAGGAAGTTCTCCGTTTATCAAGAACTGGAGGTATGGTCGTGTCCAAGTTTATTCGACTTCCATGACCTGCATCAGGTTGACCATACCGACCTCTGTCTCCAGTTTCTCGGGTCCTTCGTGTCCTTCGAGAAGCGTGGCCCCCGAGTGTTCTGCTTCTTCGGGTGATCCCTTGGGGAATTTCCGCTTGATGGATGGCACGCAGATCTGTTCGAGGAACACACCCGGTGGCACCTTTGCGTAGGTGGAGCCGATGTTGGCGAGTCTGTCGGCTTCCTCATCGCTTTCTCTTCCAACGTGCCGAAGCTCGCAGCCGTCGAATTCTCCTTCGAGTGCGTTGTAGAGTGCGCGGTACGCGATCATGTTTTCGGCGTGTGCGTCGCACTCGTTCATCGTCTGCTGGACGATGAGGTTGGAGTCACCGTAGATGACCAGGCGCGTTGCGCCGCAGATCTTTGCCAACCTCATGTCGTGGATGAGGGCTTCGTATTCGGCCTCGTTGTTGGAAGCTCAGAATTTCATCCGGAGGATGTACTTCATCTGGTCGCCCTGCGGGGAGGTCAGTATGACCCCGGCTCCTGCTCCAGCTTCACGCTTGGAGCCATCAAAGTGCATCGTCCATGACTGCGACATGTCTGGGGTGTCTGGCAGCTGCAGCTCCATCCAATGTACAAGGAAGTCCGGGAGGACTTGAGATTCGATTGCGAGTCGCTTCTCGTAGACGATGTCCAGGGGTGACAGCTCGATGCCCCACAGGTCCACGCGTCCTGTGGCCTCTGGGTTATTCAGGATGCTGTTCAGGGGTGCCTCGTTGACGACCATCACCTGGTGCTCCTGGAAGTAATGGGTCAGCTGTCGAGCCATCATGAACACGTCGTAGGCGAGTTTCTGGTAGTGAGGGTACCTCTGCTTTGTTGGCGCCAGTACCTCGCTGAGGTAGTAGATTGGGCGTTGGACCCCGTGGGTCTTGCCTTCTTCGGGTCGTTCGACCACTAGCACGGTGTTGACCACCTGGTGTGTGGCTGCTATGTACAGCAGCAGAGGCTCGCGCTCCTTTGCCGTGACCAGGACGGGCGAGGTGGAGAGTAGCCGTTTGAGGCTTTCGAACGCATCGTCGGCTTGGGGCGTCCACTCGAATTTATCTGCCTTGCGTAGCAGCTGGTAGAATGGCAGGGCCTTCTCGCCATGCGGCTGATGAATCTGCTCAACGCCGCTATTCGTCCTGCGAGCTGCTGGACACCCTTGAGGTTTTTCGGCTTCTCCATCGCCATGATGGCCCTGATTTTCTTCGGGTTCGCCTTGATCCCTCGCTGAGAGATGAAGTACCCAAGCAGCTGACCCGATGGGACGCCAAAGGCGCACTTTTCGGGGTTGAGCTTGATCCTGTAGCGATCGAGGTTGTCGAACGTCTCGCGGAGATCGTCGATGAGTGTTCTTGCCTCCCTGGTTTTTATGACTATGTTGTCGACATAGACTTGAACGTTGCGACCGATCTGGTCCTTGAGGCATGCCTGCATGCATGGCTGGTATGTGGCACCTGCGTTCTTTAGCCCGAAGGGCATTGTGTTGTAGCAGAACACTCCGAACGGTGTGATAAACACCGTTTTCTCTTGATCTTCGACCTTGAGTCGAATCTGGTTGTAGCCTGAGTAGGCATCGAGGAAGGAGAGTTTCTCACATCCTGCGGTCGAATCAATGATCTTGTCGATCCGAGGAAGAGGGAAGTGGTCCTTTGGGCAGTGCTTGTTCAGCGACGTGAAGTCTACGCACAACCGCAGGATATCCGTGTCCTTCTTTGGTACCATCACTGTATTTGCGAGACACTCACTTTCTTTGATCTCCCTGATGAAGTCTGCGGCGACTAACCTGTTTATTTCCTTCCCGATGGCTTCGGCCCGTGGCTTGGACAGTCTCCGGATGGACTGATTGACGGGCTTGGTGTCTGGAAAGACGTTGAGTGCGTGCTCGGCGAATTCCCTGGGAACTCCTGGCATGTCCGCAGGACACCAGGCGAAGATTTTACAGTGCTCACAGAGGAATTCGACGCGCGCTTTCCTATGCGGGGCTGAGGTCGTTGGCGATCAGCGGTGTCTTGGAGGCATCCGTCGGATGGACCTGCACCTTCTTTGTGTTGACGGTGGAGTCGAAGGACATGCCAGGTGCGTTTTTTCGTGCGACTGGGGGTGCCCCATTGTCCATCACCTCGCGGAGCCTTACGAGTTCCTCCTGCATGCCGAATGATTGGGAGATTCTGTTGAAATCCTTGTCGCATTGGTCCGATCGGGTGAAGCTCCCGTGGATTGTGATGACGCCCTTCTGCCCTGGCATCTTGAGTAGCAGGTATGCATAGTGTGGGACAGCCAAGAACCTTGCGAATGCTACACGCCCGAGGATGGCGTGGTACTGTGATGGCCAGTCCACCACTTCGAATTCGAGCCGTTCCAGTAGGAAATTGTCCGGCTTGCCGAAGATGACGTCGAGCCATATTTTGCCCAGGGGGAATATGCCCTTCCTGGGACAATGTCGTGGAACGTTGTATCCGATCGTTGAGGCTGCATCGCGATCCGCATTGCTGCGAGTACTTGCGAACATCAGTTTGATGCCGCCGCCGCCCATGAAGACGCGACTCATCTCGAAACCTCCGATCTGCGCCCAGACCAGGGCGCATGACCTGGGCGAGGATCCGCAAGGTGATCCGAACGCTGAACGTGATGCAGGACTCGATCCACTATGGTACTGTGGATGGCGGTGGAGTTGCCACGCCAGTTGATCTGTCGAGTCATTTTCTTCGCACCCTATTCGTGGGGCGCCTTCCGGATCATCGCGTTCTTTCGGCGGGGATACCTGCTCCCGCGTTGTTCAGGCTGGTGCGACTGGTTGGTCCGAGCCTCCTACAGGTGGCGGTGGAGGAGCTCCATGCGCTATCTCACCTGGCGCGGGTGCGTTCCCGAATCCAGGAAGTGGAGCTTGCTGCCTCATCGGGACCATGCTTTCGCTAAGTTTCTGGAACTCGCGGCAGTCCTTGAGCATGTGGCTTGCCTTCTTTTTGCCATCCTGCTTGTCGATGTAGAAGTGGATGGTGCATGTACCCGAAAGTTTTTCGTATGCTGAGGGTCCGTTATCGCGGTCGCGGCACTGCCACGACTATGCTGGGCGTCCTCCGTCGCGGAAGTTTCCTCTGCGGTATCCTCCACTGTTGCGGTTGGCATCGTTGTGGCAATCGGCGTAGCCGGCCGCGACCATGTCGGGTCCATCGCGATCGTCGTAGACGCGCGATCTTCTCTTGCTACGGCGCTCTTGTCGTCGACCGTAGTCGTCCTCTTCTTCCGATTGTGCTCGGTGAATGGAATCTTCGCCGTCAACCCACCTGTTAGCGATGTCCATGAGGTGGTCGAGTGTTTTGGGCTTGACGTGCCCGAGTTCCTCCTTGAAGTCTTGGCACTTGACGCCGTCCCTGAAGGCGTCGATGGCCCTCTCTTTGGAGATGTGTGCTGCGGAGTTCTTTGTGTTGGACCAGCGTAGTATGTACGAGCGAATGGATTCGCCCGTTCGTTGCGTGCAGGCTCGCAACTCTTCGATTGAGGCGGGCCTCTTGGTGGTGCCCTTGAAGTTTCGGATGAAGCTGTAAGCTAGCTCATCCCAACTTCGGATGGACCCTGAAGATAGGCTGCTGATCCAGATCCGGTCCGCTCCTGTCAGCTGCAGCTGAAGGCATGGCATGGCGGTTTCCTTGTTTCCGCCGTGCAATTTGACGGACGATAGGTGGTCGCTGATCCATGCCTTGGGTCTTGTGTGCCGTCGAACTTTGGAGTATCCGAAGGAAGCTTGAAATTGCGCGGCATCTTTGTTCGCCGAACAGATCTGCTGAAGCATCGGGCTCCGCAGAGTTCTCCTTCATCTTCGTCCATCTCGGATTCATACGAGCATGCGCGCTTGGCTCGCACTTTGTCAATTTTGCGTTGTGTGAGCGCGTCTCTGGCGTCGTAGTCGCGGTTGCAGCGGCGCGAACTCTTCTTCCTTCGAGGAAGTTCATGTTCCTCTTCTTCGGATGAAGGGGTGGGGCTGCGGTCGAACCTGACCGGAGATTTCTTCTTCGGCTCCGTGGGAGCTTCCTAGTGGAGCGCAGCTCCGACGAGTCTGAGTCCGGTAAGTGCGGACTTGTGCATGGCCCTCTTCGGGTCCCCCTCTAGAGGTGGGTGGGCTGCGAGGTACGCAGTGGCTGCCATGATCGCAGCCTGTGGCGTTTTCGGGATGACGTTGCCATCGGCGTCCATCTCCATGAAGGATGTGTGGAGGGTTCGGGTCACCTCACGGCGCTCCTTGGGATCCATGTTCTCCATCCAAGAGTGGTGCTTGTTGCCTTGGTTGCCGTTCGAGCTGGAGCCGATGCCCATGGCGGAGAGCGCAGCTCGTCGCGCGCTGGACTCTGAGGCTGCTTGCTTGCGTTTGTCAAGCACCTCCTGCATCTTGACCTGCTTCTTGTGCTCCTCAATCAGGAGCAGGTGGTAGGCCATCAGCATATCCCGGGAGGAGTCTGCAGGAAGGACTATGTTGCCTGCCACGGCGTTGTGTGCCTGGGCCCATCCTTCTTTGCTAAGGCGGATGACATGGTCGTTGTTTTCCCCTTCGGGTGGGGGGGACTGGCTTCTTATATTCCCGCCGTTTCGATCTGGCGGGTTAGCTATCGGGTTGGGCGTTGGGTGTTTGCTGATCCCCGTCAGCATGTATGACTACGGCGCATTGGTAGCGCTCGTAGATTGGTCTGCTTCTACCGCAGCTTTTAGATCCGGAACCGTAGGTCCCTTCATCCGATGGCGGATCGCACAGATCGGAGTTGCAGCTGTTGCTGTCGTAGGAATCATCTGTTGATGATGTTGTGCGTAGCACGGGGTGTGGGGTCCATGAAGAGGGCCTGATTTATGGTAGGGGCACCCGCTCAGGGAGGCGGAGGGTGCCAGTTTGCCCCACCAGAAGCAAGCTCTTAACAGATTTCGAGTCCGCCGCCTACGGGCTCGAAGTCCTTCATGGTGGCCGGTGAGTGGGCGGTGAAGTCGAAAGCGCCGAAGAGGAGGTGACTCTCCGTCGCCGCAGAGTTGTAGATCGATCGGGTTGGGACCGTCACGATCGCACAATCAGCGTCCCCGTTTCCCACAGACTGCGCCAATTGACGAGGTTTCGACTCGTCAATGCCCATTGTTATGGACTTGGGTTTTGGAGAAGATGGGGATGCTGGAGATCATGGAACGGTTAGCAAACAAGCAACACGGGGACACAAGGTTTACCCAGGTTCAGGCCCCCGGAGGGAAAACCCTACTCCTGCTTGTCTGCTCTTGATTACGGCGGAACCGAAGGTTATAGGGGTGCGCAGATGCAATCTGGCGTGGAGGTGTGTATGCGAAAGTATGAGGAGAAGATCTAGGTCGTGCCCTCCTAGCCTTTATATAGACTCAGGCAGGTCCCGGGCATAGACCTAGTCGGTTACAGGTTCTAGGGTTTTACCCCTTTAAATTTCCTATCTACTCTAGTCTTGCTCTCCAAGGATCCAAAAGCGTCATGGGCCTTGGCCACCCGAAAATCTTCATGGGCTGGCGTATAGTTGCCGTGGGCCTTCCTTGGGCTGAACCAGGTATGCTGAGATCATGTACCCGTGGGGTATAACCATGTCACCGACATCCAATTGAAGCAAAATTTTCATGCCGAAAGAATAAACTAGAGCAAGAATTTATTTCACTAGATACCGAAACAGGTTTTCGGGTGAAATTGCATAAAGAGGTTATGCATGTGAAATAGAATTCTATAAAGGGGTTATATGTGAATGTTTGTCATTAAAGTAATTGACAAAATTCTGAATAAATAAAATAGTTTTATTTAATTAGAGTTTCCATTAAATTTGGTGGAAATTTAATAGCAAGTTTGATGGGATTTTGAGTGGAGGGATTTGAATGGATTTTTGTGAGTGGAGTTTCCACCCACATGAAGTGGGGAGGGCAAGGGGAATCCCCCATGCGCTGGCCACCCCCTTGGGGCCCCCCCCCTCTCCTATAAAAGGCACCCCTCTCTTGACTTCTCACTCACACCTCCTCGTGAAGGATCTCTCTCCCCCTCTAGAATTTATCCCCTATGGTCTCGGACTAGCGAGATACATGTTCCCGGTGGCTATTCGGCAAGAAAGAGCTGTGCTTCCGCTGCATCACTGGAGCGAGGAGGCGGAGGTTGCTCGGTTCCTCGGACGTGTGTGCGAGCACGGATGCGCTGCTGATTTGCGACGCTAGGACTTCCTATCGATCTTGAGATCGGCAAGAGATCATCTACATCAACCACGAGTTTAACTCGTTAGGCTTTGTCGGTCTTCAAGGGTATGTTCTCTACGGATATACATCTGCCCGTTGTTTGTATCTAGTAGATAGATCTTGGTACATAGTTGTTCCCATCGTAGGAAATTTTTTGTTTTCTATGCTGCGAACCCTACAGTTCAGTTATAGGTTCGGGATGTTTGCATATGGTGATATGCAGATTGATATGAATGATGTGATCATTTTTATTGCGGTGGTTCAAGATTGATCTATGATCTTGCTTTCCGTGATCGTGATTCTGAGGTTGTCGAACGACTTACCCCTACCGGTCGGCTTCCGCCATCAGGGTAGATAGTGACACATAAATCCTGTTGAATCACACGAAGATCAATATGATTGATCGAATCAGAACCTAGATCTAAAATCGATGTACCGTGATCAAAGGAGTTTGATCGGATCGGAACAATAGTCGGTTTATGGAACAATACCGCGAGGGGCGTTGCCCCTTCGAACCCCGCAGGGGGAGACCCCCTAGACCCCCCTTAATCATAGCCCCTTTTGTATCTCGTTAAGGTAACTAGGTGTAGTGATGTCACATGATTCGGTAGAATGCGATTCTATGCATAACTTGTTTTTGCAGGATGTATGTGATCAGTATGGCCCATATATGTATGTGATGCATGTATGAAATTTTGCATGACCTGCGTGTCGTGAGTAGGGCAACACGGTTGGAGCCATATGTGTTGTCATTTATTGTAATGGCCTGCTTGCCAACTTGTGATGATCCCAATACTATGTAATTTGATTACTAGCTGTTAGGAGTAATAGCTTGTATTAGTTCTTGGAGGAATCATCACTTGGAACATGGCTCACATGGAACATGAAGATGGAGATCATCATGGTGGACAGGTTCTATGGCGATGGAGATCACCATGAGAAATGGGCCATACTGTGTCACATCTATGTGAATGCTATTCTTATATGTTTTACTCTATGCATGCTTAGATGATAGAAGTAGAACGATCCCTCAGAAAGTTTAAGTTAGACCATGCCCTCCCAACCAAAGCTTGCACCATCCTATGCCCTATACAATTGTTGGTGGGCCTATGAAATTAGGGTGCCACGGTTTTCCTTGGCTGGATGGGTTTGTATCGGATACCTACACGCATAAGGGTTAGTGAGCTTGACAAGGTCATCTTAACAGTTAAGGACCTTGGGGCATAAAGGTTGGGCGCCTAGTTTTGACATAGAGATGTCACCCAACAACAAGAGTCATATGTGATATGATTAGCAAGTGTTGCTTACCGATTTACCTTGTCTTCTAGCAGTGATGCTAAAGCTCACTAGTTGACTTGTTAATTGTGGATCTTGAATCACTTAATATCAATAGAGGGATATTGATTTAAGTGGGAGTATATGCTATTAAATTGTTTAATATGTTTTACTCTTTCATGGTTACATGGCTTAGTATTTTGCATTTTTCTGTTGTAGATCAATGGCACCGAACACTGCATCACCTTTTTCTTTGCGTTCGATTCTTTACAAATATAAACTAAATGGAACAAACTATTCGGACTGGGTCCGTAACCTAAGAATTGTTCTCAAGTCTGATAAAAAGGAAACGGTTCTGGATACCCTATTCCCCGATGAACCTGCTGATAATGCATCTGCTACCCTAAAGAATGCCTACAAGAGAGCATGTGATGATTCTCTTGAGGTTAGCTGCCTTATGCTTGCATGCATGGAACCTGAACTCCAAAAGAAGTTTGAGGATCAAGATGCGTATGATATGATCGTTGCGCTTAAGGACATGTTCCAAGATCAGGCAAGGACTGAGAGGTACAATGTTGCCAAGTCCTTTGTCAAATGCAAGCTAGCAGAGGGAGCAGCTGTAGGCCCCCATGTGATCAAAATGGTTGGTTATAGTCAGACTTTGGAAAAGCATGGTTTTCCACTAGTCCAAGAGTTGGCCACTGACTTCATTTTGGCGTCTCTTCCATCCAGCTATGGGCAGTTCATTTCGAACTACCATATGCATGGGGTGGAGAAGGGCCTTAATTAATTATGTGGGATGCTTAAAACAACAGAAAGTGACATGAAGAAGTGTGCAGGGCATAGCCATGTGATAGCTGTGCAGAACAAGCCTAGCTTTAAGAAAAAGGGTACTTCTTGGAAGAAGAAGGGCAAGGCTAAGGATACGATCTCTAAGTCTGCACCCAAGCAAAAGGTTGGACCTACAGATGACACTGAGTACTTCTTTTGTCATGAACGTGGCCACTAGAAAAGAAACTGTAGCAAGTACCAGGCTTCTTTGAAGAAGAGTGGAAGTAAGAGTACTTCCCACTCAGGTACCCTTGTTGTAAATGTTGTGGACATTCTTCTCACTGATTACTATGTTAACTCTTGGGTATTTGATACCGGATCGGTTGCTCATATTTGCAATTCGATGCAGGGGCTAATAATGACTAGAGAAGTGTAGAAAGTCGAAGTGGATTTTCACGTCGGAAATAAAGCAAGGGTTGCTGCATTGTTCGTCGGCGTCATGCAACTTCACCTTCCGCAAGATTTATTATGGAGTTGAATAATTGTTATTACATTCCTAGTATGGGTCGAAACATTTTATCACCTTCATGTTTGATGAGGGATGGTTATTCATTCATGAGTGCAAACAATGGTTGTGTAATCTCTAAGAATGATATGTTTATGGCTAATGCTCTCATTGTTAATGGGTTATTTATTTTAAATCTTGATGATGCATCTGTTTACAATGTTAGTGCTAAAAGGCTTCGGCCTAATGATTTGAGTCCTACCTATTTATGGCATTGTCGTTTGGGGCATAAAAGTAAAAAACGTATGAAGAAGCTCCATGGTGATGGTCTTCTAACTTCGTTTGATTTTGAATCATACGAGACATGTCAAGCTTGTTTACTTGGAAAGATGACCAAGTCGCCTTTTTCGGGTTTACTCGAGAGAGCGACATATTTGTTGGAACTCATACATACTGATGTATGTGGACCAATGAGCACGACAGCCAGAGGAGGATATCACTACTTCATTACTTTTACTGATGATTTCAGTAGATATGGTTACGTCTACTTAATGAGGCATAAGTCTGAAACTTTTGAAAATGTCAAGGAGTTTCAGAGTGAAGTAGATAATCAACGTGGCAAGAAAATAGAGGCCTTGCGATCTGATCGTAGAGGTGAATATTTGAGTCACGAGTTTAGCGATCATCTTAAGAGTTGCGGAATTGTTGGGTTGCTAGGTTTCCGCTATAGCATGAGCTTGCTCCTCAATCTGCATCCGAAACCTTTCAGAACCAGTTTTAGGTTTGGCCATGTATCCGTACCCACGAGGCTGCAATGACTTGCATAGCAGAGTGTCTTTGTATGCAGTATGGAAAACATTGTTTCTCTGCTCACTTGAGAGTGGACCATGAGTTTCAGTTTCTTTGGTTTCAACCGCTTCACGTGCTTTGTCCTAAAAACGAAAAGAACAATTATAGCTAATTCATCAATATTGACCTATAAAACATGAAAAAAGAATGACAGAACCTATCAGTACTCACATAAACGTCCCGGGACTCTTTGTTAGACCATGTTCCATTCTTTGTGTGGGTGAGTTCCCACAAAGCAATATAATCTGGCTCTTCTCCAGTTTCCACGTCTCTCTACAAGTAAATACAACAATGAGATGCTTGAAGCATGAAACCATAGGTTGCAGCAAGGCATACATACTTAGTTAGAGTCATACCTTCTCAAAACTTACTTGCGAGTAGGATTTTGATCCCACTCTGTGTTTTGTCTTCTGTTTCTTACGATTATCGGAGTTCTTCTGGCTACGTTTCTATCCAGTCATTGAAACCAAATATAGACAGTCAGACAAGCCACTTCATCCAAACACAGAATAGACAAACAGTAAGCTTAGAGATAACCTGAAATTTTGCATCATTGCCAAAGTAGTCGATCATCCATTCCTACTCTTGTAGTTGTAAATCTACCGGCACATTTGCCAATCTAGCCTCATCTGTTTTGTATGCCTTGTAAGTGGATCTTAGAGTTGTTCGCCAGCCTCTATATCGCTCCATTGCAATTTTGAGAACTTTTTCTTCCAGGTTCCATCTGTCCTGTAAAGCGTACAACAAATCAATATACATAAGTAGTCCATTATCGATGGTAAAATAACGTAACAAATGTTGAAAGGGTTGTACACACTATCATATCTGCAACGATGAGTCCATGGACACTAGGGTGAATGTCCGACCACCTCCTCACTCCAATGAGTGGTAACTTTCTTTTCATTATGACTACCACGTCATCCTTGAATGAGCGATTGTTCATTCCTACTGTACCACCCAATGTTTCAGAGAATGAAATATTTAGCTTCGCAGATCCATTGGCAAAACGCTTCATAGATGCTTTAACACCTTTTAGGACACCTCGCCCTTTCTTCTTCTTCTGTCCATCAGCTTCTACAGCCCAAATCATATAAAATAGTATTGCATTACTTGGTTATTAGATTGTAAGGAATGGTGACACAAATAAAAAGGAAAGAAAGTACCATTCTCTAGTAGCGCGCGGTTGCGGCGAGCATAGGATGGCCATTCATCTAGGACACACATGTCATTAGCAGACACTGGAGTGTCAGATTGTCCTTCAGTACCTGCACAAGATTTATGAGTATTGAAGGTTTAGCAACTTAACCCATACAAGTATTTTATGCGTTGTAGCAAATGCTAGAGTCAGCTGAAGTGACATAAAGAATTTACCGGTTCTGGGTTGTCCACGTTCGTTTGTGTATGTTGTTATACTTTACATCCTTGTGTACCGAACAGATCCTTTCATTATGCCCTTGTGTAGGTAATACCATAATTTGTGTCAGTTTCAGAATTTGTGTCAGTTTCCAAACTAATGGTCAGCAAGTTTGTTTGCCAAACTAGTTGATTTACTTAAGCAATTTATTAAGGAACACCAAATACAAAAATAGGCAGAGGATCAAGTTTATTTCTAATCTATTAATTAACATAGAGACTTCCGTAAGTTGGTTTCCCAATATTTCAGTTGATCACTAACATCATGGAGCATAAGTGGAAGTTAACATTTCAGTTGATTAGTAACAGCATGGAGCAATATCAACGAAAATTTTGCTCTGTCAAATTAACATAAACTGAGTAAACCAAGAAAAGAGTTTGTGTCAAATTCAGCTATGTTATATTGGCACTCAAAACTGATGTACATAAACTAAATTGGGGAGAGCTTATTGACTTCTGAAAACAGAACATATGGAACAGGTCTGAAGCTGTTCCAAGAGCATTAGATTCAAACATTAGTATTAGCGGTCTATAAGGCAATTTATTAAGGAACGCCAAATACAAAAATAGGCAGAGGATCAAGTTTACTTCTAATATATTTATTAACATAGAGACTTCTATAAGTTGGTAGCTACATATATTGAAGATGAAATCCAGCAAGGAGAAAAGGGCCAGAGGACAGGGATTTATTGAAATTAGACAGCAAAAGGGGAGATTATTTAGTGGTGGAGGAGGAGATCTGGCCTCACCGCGACCGACGATGAAGACGGCGGTGATGGCGAGGACCAAGACCACGATGCATGTCAAACCAGAACAATAGTATATGTCAAATTAAGCTAAATTTCTACTAGTGTGAACCTATATCTGACACTGAACTTTGCAACAATTCATACCCTAATATATACAATCTATTTGCATTAATAGCAGTAGAGTTGGACATTCCAACTAACAACTTAGGGCTCAATTGATTCATATACCGTATAAGCATTATATGCAGATTGGTACTGTAATACTTTAGGGCTAATATACATATGCCAAAAACTGATTCATATTACGGTAGTAACTTGGGGCTAATATACAATTGACTGACAAAAACTGAAACTAGTACATCCTATAAGCTCTGTGTAAATAGATTGATTCATGTATATTGTGTAATACCTTGGGGCTCAGATTAGACAACCCATAAACCATGCACTGAGACTGGAGAACAGATGCGTTCGGCAACTATCACATCGGCCGGTGTCTGGCAGCTCACCTTCGACACTAAGGAAATCAACCAGATTATGCATGAATTCAAGACGACCAGGAAGTCAGGTACTGATCCTTTGGATCAATTGATCGATTGACCTATGTATGTGCGCACATCATGGGATCCTAGCTCACTGCTTGGGGCTTAACCCATTCAGGCCAGCACGCTGGGATTAGTATTTGATAATTAGTATCTGACGAGGCCGCAGAACCGGGACACAGCCACGGGCAGGGGATCTACTGGGTGGAAGGCGGCACCGAGCCCCTCTCCCTCCCTTCTCCAGCCGGCGGAGGAAGAAGAGAGAGGAGGCGTCAGGGAGTCGGAAGACAGCGAGAGAAGCAAGGGCCGAGAGGAGATGAGGAGCAGGCAACTCCCGTTGGCTGTATTGAATCGGCCATGTGGAGATTGGGAGGAAGACAAGGAAATTACTTGATATACTCGTCGTGCCATCGACTCCAGCATGGTTCGATTTGTAGACGTCGTCATGGCGCAGTGAGCAAGTAGGAACCTGGGACGAGAGCTCAGATCTAATCGCGCGTGATGATGCCGTGATTTGGTTTAGCGTACTAAACGGTATTAGTTACTAAGGAGGGTTAAATAGAAGCTAATTTTGGTGGGAACAAAAAGTTTTGGAGGGACACAGGATGGTAAAAAGTATTGGCGCAAAAGCATTATTTGGTGGGAAAGTAAATATATTTTTAGGGGTATAACTACAGAATGGTAAAATAAACTGAGAAAAAATTCAGTGCACGTATATTTGTATATCTCCTATTTATACATTTCTTGAGATTATTTAGTGCACATGTATGGTTGATATAAATTATTCAACATGACCAATAATGCAGGACATTATATGTTGCTCGAAATAGGCTTTCTTCATGCTTTATAAATAAATCCACAGACGAGTATTATCACGAGGCCTGAATAGATGCCCGAGACGCTCTCGTCCCCCCGAGGTCGATGGGCGCCACCACCGCCCTGACCTCCTTCCCTCCCTTCCTCCCTCCTCCCTTCGGCGTCGCCGCCAGCTTGGGTCGTTGGGCTACTCCCGGGCGGCACCGGCGGCAACGGCATACTTCTTCCCGCGTCGTGAGGGAGGGTCGGTGCTCCTAGGGAGCTCGCGGTTCGGCGTCGAGCCGGGTGGTTCCTGTTGACCGTGCTCCTTCTCGGCGGCAGGGAGATGGCAACGAAGACCTATAGCGGTGGTCTACACCGGCGGGGCTGTCCCGACCCAGATCTTTGTCGGCCAGTCCGACACCGTCTCTGTGTGTGATCGGAGGGTGGTGGCACTTGGCGAGCGATGCGTAGTTGGAGGGCTCGTCATGGCGGCGCGGGCTCATCCGGAGGTCGAATTGGGCCGCCAGGGAGGTGTTTGGTGGTGGTGATCTTTGGTCCCTTTCGCGGTGGCGGCTGCCCGGGTTCACTCTGTTTCTTTTTCAGCAACTATCTCGCGCGCAGCGGTGATGATCCGGACGAGCTTGATGATCGTCATGAGCTTGGGGGAGGAAGGGAGGTGTGGTGGTTATGCTAGTCCTTGTTGGAAGGGCATGAGGTTTGGGCCTCTTTGCTGGGGGAAAGCTTTGTCCTGGCGGCTGGCCTGGACCGACGATGGTGAAACCTCCGGGGGAAACCCTAGAAACCTCGCAAGATCGGTCGTGGGTGGCACTCTCGTGTCGCTTTGCCTTGGGGCCTCGCTTTGGACGTCCACCGGACAAAGGGGCCTGTGGAGTGTTTTGGTGGTTTGGCGGAGGCGGGTTCGTCTTCGACCAGGCAGGACGCGGCCTTGGGGCCGGCGTGGTAGTTAGAGCGGTGGCTCCGGTCGTTCGCATCCTCCTGTTGGGTTGAGGTGTGGTGTCAACCTTGGTCGTTGACCCGTGTGGAGCGCAGCCTTGGGGTTCTTGTGTGGTGTTCTGTAGTAACATTTTTTGGCCAATTTTCCTTATAAACATGAGGAGCTTGACAATTAGAGGAAAGTAGAGGAAATGACGTTTACGTTCGGGGTTCTCGGACAGATTTTTGCCAAGTTTACGTTCGGGGTTCCCAAGCCGATCCCAGCTAGCCGGGAACACGCTGGAAGCGCCGGATAAAACGATTCGCCACTCCCTCTCTAACACATGCCCCCTCTCTCTCTCCCCTTCTGCGCTGCCGCCTCCACCCGCGTCAAGCTCCCCACGCTCCCCTCCCTTGGTTCCCAGTGCCACCGCCGCCTCATCCTGAGAGTCTCGCCTCCTATTTTGCTTCATCCCGTGATACATTTAGTCCTGGAAATCTCGAAATCCTCTATTTCAGTGATATCACCGGGAGCAGCGTCATGAAAAGTAATTAGGCTTTTGATTTGTTAACTTAATAGGATTTTGTGCAATAAAATTGGCATTGTATATATGGTTTATAAGTATTTAAAACCTTAGATAGCATCATTTTGTGTAAATATCTCATTTTTAAATGAACGCTACTATACATTGTCTATTTGCTTATAATTTCCTAGCAACGATTTCCTAAATATGGACGTGAGGATTTTGTTTTCGTTCTTAAGATACAGCTAACTCAGCAACATTACTAGTCATAACAAGAATGCTGTTGTTTAAATTAGTCTGTCTTGCGAAGTTCAGATTATACAAGAAAAAAGAGTGCTGCTGTTTAAATTCAGTCTGCAGATTATGCAAAAAAAATGAGTGCTGCTGTTTAAATTGAGTCTGTCTATGTGTTGCGAAGTTCTGAACAAAAATGAGACCTGGGACAACATTACTAGTCATAACAAGAATGCTGATGTTTAAATTAGTCTGTCTTGCGAAGTTCAGATTATACAAAAAAAAAGAGTTCTGCTGTTTAAATTCAGTCTGCAGATTATGCAAAAAAAAATGAGCGTTGTTGTTTAAATTGAGTCTGTCTCTGTGTTGCGAAGTTCACATTATGTGAACAAAAATGAGACCTGGGACTCGAACCCAGGAAGCTCTAGATATGTTTGACCGTGAGTTAACATTAAAGCTGTGAAAGAAATCTTCTTAGAATAATATCCTTCAAACTATATAAACAAGATTGTCAGCACGTAGGCTAACATCACGTAGGCTAACAAGTCCCGCTAATCGGAGTTTCCTGACATCGATTATTCCAATCTATCCTGCCCTCAATCCTCTCTGCCCTAACAAGACGTCGCCATCGAATCCGCCCTGCGGCCGACCAATCACCCACGACGACGAGGAGAACTCGGTGGATCTGCCACCCCCACTGCCCCTGCCTCCTGAAGCACACCGCCCCGCCGAGTTCCGATCAACCGGTCTCTGCTGCGTCCGTCGTTCGTTGCGGGATATTCCGAGGTTATCTCCATACAAGTACTATACACAAATTTGTTTTTGTCACTCCGGTATTACACATCACAAATATTACTTGATCAAGTCTAGAATTCATCTTGGATCAAGTGGTATGTCCACATAAATTTTTAACCTGGGTGGCTCCCTCCCATTTCCCCTTGTTACTACCCATCACGCTGCATGCTGAATACATTAGTTTTAAACGGACCCAATATTCGGGAATGATTCGTATGGAGAACCTATAAGCATAAGAAAGCCATATGTTAGTATCAGCTAAAAGCATGTAAACTCGAATGAGATAATAAATCAACCAGATTGGAACCTTGCATGACCATAATTCCAGTTTTAGATGTAGAAGTCCACATGTTTGTTTCAAACGCATGTGAAAACTGAAATAAATCAACCAGGACAAAAAATAACCACACGACCGATAAACAGATAATAAAGGCTAATATGTGCAGCTGGTTTGATTACTTCGCATGCAACTAGACTGATTTCTAATCAAATCCTAGGAAAGGGGCAAACTGTAGGGATGGAAAAGGGGCAGAGGTTGCTCTATTCCAGTGTGACTGGTTTGATGTGCCTGCTGCCGAAAAAACTCTGAGTAAGGGGTATAAGAAGGATAGATATGGAATTATTGACCTTGACATTACTCTACACCGATTCAAGGGAGAACCTTATATTATAGGGCTCCAGGCTGAACAGGTCTTCTATGTGAGAGATGTGATGAACCCTCATTGGGAAAGTGTTATTAAAATGAATCTACGAAATTTGTTTGCTCCTTCTGTTTTAAATGGTGTAGGCCTCGATGAAGCTACTGAAGCCGATGAAGGCGGTGATGCAGACGTACTGGATGTCGTCAATGCAGAAATTATGGTGCCAGAAACTACTATACCTGAAGAGATCACTAGTTGGTGCAGACACAATGATGAAGGATCCAACGTTGATGCTACTGTCATCCAAAATATAAAACCAGTTGAGTTTGAAGATGTTCTTTTCGAATCTGATGATGATATGGATGATGATGAGGCTTACATAAATGATGGCCATGTTGCTCCATTGGGACAAGAAGAGTTGGATGATGACCACGGGTTCTTCGTGTAGTTTCTAATATCTTGGTAAGAATTTCTAGCTTCCAGTTTCTAATATCTTGACAAGAACATTTAGCTCCCACATACTAAAACCCTTCTGTTATATATGTTGTAAATTTCTAGCTTCCAGTTCGAAAAATGTATAAAAATTATTGTAGTGGTTCGTGACTGACAATCCCTATAAACTGTCTGATGTGTTAGAATCTGTCCTCCCATGAAAAATATTATCTTTCATTTGCTTTTCTTGGTTTGTACATTTGTGTGAAGCTGAAATATGGGCTGATAGTTCCTGACCTTATACTGTAGTTTCTACATTTCTTATGTGCTATTACATGTTCAATACTCATTCCTATTGGCAGAAGAACAAGTGCCATTTCACACAGGATATCATGGTATAAATTACATGTAGCTTGTTGTTTCCTCATGTACAACTGTATAGTTTAGTGAGTTGTTTTTTCTGATGAAATTTCTCAAAAGAGCCACATCATATATTGCCTTCTCACATTTTGTTGTGCTGGAAATGTATCCAGCAGAAATGACGCAACTTCCATCACTAAATTTGTTGCAGAGTGGTTAATAAATCATGTACTTTTGTAACATGTCTTATTTAATTTTTGGTTTTCTGCGGTCACCTTTTCTTCCTTTTAAAGCTCTTTATAGTTACTAATGATATTTTGTTTTGACTATGACAAATGTTCTTTCTCTTTTTCAGGACTTCTGAGGTGCTTTTCTCCTTGTTAAAGACTACATGTTTCTGCTACAAGACTATACATTACTAATATCTTCTATGCGATGGGCCATGATCGGTTTTGAATTGTTGAGTGTTTGAATATCCTACAATGTACACATATATTCCGTATCAGAAAGGAAAAAAGATCACTTCCATGTCCTCCAAAATTGAAAGGTGATTTATAGAACACACACATGCACTAACTCATGTAACTAGTACGTACCTGACAAACATAAGATCGTGGTATTTTTTAGTTTAGACGGTATACTTACTTGGCTAGTGTCTTGATGAGTGCTAAAATATACTTGATCTATACTTGTTTTCAGATATAATATAACTACATTTGCATCAATCTTCTAGTCGTCCAGAAGAAGTTTGTATGAATAAGATCAAACAATGAGGAAATATGGCTTGTTGACCCAACATCAAAATCACTGGAAAATAAAGTTAAGAATGCTGTCATTATTAAATAAAATGCTGCTCATAAATTCGTGTGCGAGAGGCAAAGTGAAATGTACACCCTCCGTCCCCATAAAATGCTGCTCATAAATATTCCAAACATTAATAAAACTATAAGTAGCTTTTGTTTGGATCTTACTATGAATGCAACACAAATGCAGAGGACAGAACAAACAAATATAGATGATTGTAACTAAAAGCATGTTAACTATAGGATAGGATGATGATTTCGTGAAAGTACCATAGGATGGGGTCTTGGGAAGGAAAACACTAGAGAGCTAATCAGATCCAACATATTATATATAACAGCTCGCACATTCTGAGTATCGTTTAGAGGATATAGGCGTTTACTTGCGTGACCGCACAAATTAACAGGTAATAAAAGATGGCAAGATCCTTGAGTAGCTATTGTTTATTTCGAGTGAATTAAGAACTTCTGCCACCAATGATGGAAAGAACAGAACTCTTAATTTAGATAGTAAGTCAAGAGAGACACAGAACTCATGTTTCACTTACCTCCCACAGATCACAAAACGTTAGCCAATTTGGGGTGATCAATCAGTCAGGTCCTAATATTCCATTCACCTTTCTCGAGACCCTGCAGTCACCGTCGATGGTTAGCGTTGGCAAGTTGCACATGGACATCTGAACTCCTAAGCAACCATCAACTTCACGGGCAGAAGGAGGAAATGACGATTTCAACACAAATATAATAAATCTGCTTTATTCCATCAAATGAATTGGAGATCGGATTCCACAAACTTGACCAATAGAAATAGTCAAGATTCTTCTACCTTTTAATTCTTCTCAGGTCTACGTACCATGGACTACATACCCAGGTCTGCGTACTTACATGCTCAAATCAATCAATCTAGTGATGATTTCTACCAATACAACCATTAGAGACCATGAATTCTGGATTAGAGAAGGGGATGACAAATTACCACTTTCATGCACAAGCCACCGTTATTATGAAACATATCTAATAGCTAGAGAAAGCCACCATTTTCATGCATGACTATGTTTCACTATTGCATAGACAAATTACCATTTATCAAACAATATCTACCAGTCAATGTGCTGATTCACTATTTTCCATTTTTCTATCAAACAATATTATGAAGATACCACAATTGAGACGAAGGGGATGAAAAATTACCAGTACTGAGCAACGTGGAGAGGGGCGTCGACCGAGAGGCTTGCGACACAACCTGAGGTGAACGATGGCGAAGCAGGGGAGGGGTCGGTCGTTGCATCATTGGCGGGAAGGCATGGTAGGGGGTCGAACTCGCGGCAGCCACAGAGAGACAAAGGAAGGCCCGATCTAGCGCCAGTGGAGGGGAATGAGGGGAGGAGCCAGTCCTAGAGCCGGCGGAGGGAAACTTGGCTTGGGGAGGACGCTCTCGCGCCAGCGCCGGTGACGGCACGGCAGTGGCGGCGCTGGGGATAGAAGTCGTCGAGGCCTGCTCTAGGTAGGAGGAAGAAGTCGAGCCAGTAGCAAGAACTGGGGGTTTGAGCTGCCATTTACCGCCGTCGGTGAGGAGAAATCAGAAGGGGAAAGTATGAGTGGTATAGAGCGAGGAGACTAGAGATAGGACTAGGAGAGAGTGGGATGTCGAGTGTCTGATTAGGATAGGGGTGAGCTCTTTTTTCCTTTTTAGCGGTCACGCCTCGTTTTCTTATAATTATATGAGTTGGGAAGATGGAGCTTGCGACCATGCGAATGGGGAATGGCAGGGAGACATCAGTAGGTGGGAGGTAGGTGACGGGTCATTTTTTTTCAATGAACGAAGTGAGTTAGTGCGACATGTAGGTGTCTTTATCAAATCTAACTTTTTTTCCTTACTGGGCGTGTCCGATTCAACAGCGTGGGTGTGACCTCCTTTTATGATCGATCGTCACAAGAGATTTGTGATTTAAAAATTTATATAGAACTATTATTCTGTAACTAGAAATAGATGTAGCATGTTTGTTAAAATTTAGATTAAATCTATATACTCCCTCCGACCTATATCAGTTGATTAAATTTGTCTAGAGTTGAATGAATCTAGACACTATTTAGTATATAGGTTCATCCAAATTTTGACAAATTCAAGTCAACTAATATTGGTCGAAGGGAGTAGTAAAATGTTTAGATTCATATAATTTTTAACAAATCTGAGACATATATTTTGAGACGGTGGGAGTACTTCATATGTCATCTTGTCGCAGTATGCAATAATTATTGCAACAAAATGAGGTTGAGGCAAAAAACTGCTATTACCTCAAATAAGTATTTTGTTGCAATACAACCTTGTTTTTTGCAACAATATGAATACTTAGCGCAACATGGGAAAATGTTGCAATATCTATCCAAATATTACCACGATCTTTTGCTTTTGTTGCATTAGCTAGTCTCTATTGCAACAATGTGACAAGTTCCTGCAACAACGCGAAATTGTCGCAATAGGGCTGCCATATTACAACACCAAGGTGTTTTGTTGCAATACACGTCCTCTATTGCAACAAAAAAGTTACCGCGACGAAACTAAATTTTGGCAATATGTGGAGGCTATTGCCACAAACGGGAATCTCGTGGTGATATTGCATTCTATTGCAACGAAAATTGTCTGTTGCAATAATTATTGTTGCAATAGACCAGATTTTTTGTAGTGAGGATATGTGTCGAGGATAGTATCTCCTTTAGATGCTTTAATGTTGCATCTGCTTCGTCCGTCCATGTAAATTTCTCCGCCTTCTTCAGCAACTTGTATAGCGGCAGAGCCTTCTCTCCAAGTCGGCTGACGGACCGACTACCTGCTGCAATGCAACATGTTAGTCATTGTATGTCCTTCAGGCATGTCGGACGATTTATGTTTAGGATGGCCTTGATCTTCTCCGGGTTCACCTTGATTCCATGCTAGGAAACGATGAAACCCAACAATTTTCCGGCTGCAACCCTGAAGACGCACTTCTTAGGGTTAAGCATCATGTTGTATTTCCGAAGATTATCAAAGGTTTCTTTTAAGTCGGAGATTAAGTCGTTTGACTTTTTAGACATCACCGCTATATCCTCCACATAGGCGTGAACGTTCCGACCAATTTGATCGTGTAGGCAATGCTGCATTGTCCGCTGCTACGTAGCACCTGCATTTTTCAGCCCAAAGGGCATCGTGACATAGCAAAACGTGTCGTATGGTGTAGTGAACGAAGTGGCCAATTGGTCTGACTTCCTCATCTTGATCTGGTGGTATTCTGAGTATGCATCGAGAAAACACAAAATCTCCGAGTCAGCCGTCGATTCAATGACTTGGTCAATGCGAGGCAAAGCAAACGGATCTTTGGGACATGCTTTGTTCAAGACAGTGTAGTCAACGCACATTCTTAATTCTTTGGTTCCGTTTTTAGGGACAAGTACATGATTGGCCACCCATCAGGTGTGAAGGACTTCTCAGATAAAACTAGCCTTAAGTAACCTAGCTATCTCCTTGCCTATGGCGCATCTCTTCTCGTCTCCGAAGCGTTATAGAAGTTGTTTAACCGGTTTGCATTTTGGATCAATATTCTAGCTATGCTCGGCAAGTTCCCTAGGTACACCTTTCATGTCGGTAGGTTGCCAGGAAAAGATGTCCCTATTATCATGGAGGAACTCGACGAGCGCGCTTTCCTATTTGGGATCCAGGTTCATCCCAATGGTGGTGGACTTGGAGGCATCGCCTACCACAAGTTCCACCGGCTTGGTTTTGATGGAGGCCTTGAATCCTGGGGCGGAGTCAGAAATCTGCTTCTTCGATGCGGGCATCTCCGAGGCATCGACCTTGCTTTGGATCTCCTTGAATTATTCGCTATAGAGGACATCTTCTGCAAAGGCTGCTTCTCCAATCTCGCAGTCCTTGCCTTGGTAAAGCTTCTGGATACGGTGATGACACTGTTTGGTCCGGTATCTTCAGCTTGTTGTAGACGAAGCATGACTTGTCCATGAAGGCATGGAAGATGTCGCGGCCGAATATGACATGGTACACGCTCTTGAAGGGGACCACCTCGAAGGTCATGTGTTCTTGGCGGTAATTATTAACATCGCCAAAAGCGACCTGAAGTGTGATGCACCCAAGGGACCGATCCTCCCGACCAGGAACTACGCCGTGGAAGATGGTGATGGTCCGCTGTCGTCGTTATGGAAACGGCAGAGCCTAAGCAGGCTAGAAAGAGGTATGGGAGCTAAGAAGGGAAATGTGCGACAGCGTCCGTAGGCAAGATTGGATACAAGCAGGCGTCGGGGACACAAGAAGTACTCAGGTTCGGAGCCCTCGGGTTGAGGTAAACTCCTACTCCTGTTGATCTGACTATAGGGATGAATCACAGAGAACTACAAGGCTCCTCGAGCTGTATCTGGTCTGGCGAGTGAGTGAGTAGATTCCAACCCTTGATAAGTTGCCCCTGCCGCCCCTTATATAGGCCGAGGCGGCATGGGCAATGACCTGGCCGACTGGAGGGTCCCACAGGCGGGCCCCAGCCGGCTAGGTCATCTAAAGTGGCCGGTATGGGGAATGTGTACTCACAGTCAAGCCCATGCCGCCACGCTGTCTACAGTGGTCGCCGTGCGGGTAGTTGTGCATAGTGCCACCTACTGTCTACTATTGCAACCATCATCGGTAAAGTTGTTGATATGGGCCGAGTGTCTGAGTCTCCTTTCTGTCTTGTCCGCTGTCCTGGGCGTACTGCGCACTGTGCCCTGTGTCATCTGGTACCTTGCCTATCCTGAGTGGCCGGCTAGGGTGACCTAGCCGGCTGGTCTTCCTAGGCTAGATGGTTGGATCCCTTCGGCCAGTCCTCTTCCCTTGCTTGTTTCATCCGGCTGGTTCTTCCTCCGGTTGGCTCTCGTTCTGTCTTGCTCCGGCCGGCTGTCTTGATCCAGCGGGCTGGCGGTCTTGCGGATAGTTCTTGTCTGGCTGGCTGGTTTGCCAGTCGGGTCTTGGTCTGTTCCTTCTTCTGATCTGTCTTGAGGTTTCTGCGTCCGGCTACCCTCAATCGGCTGACGTGTTGGTGCCTTCCATCTTGTCCAGTTAGCCTACCTGGGGGCAATCCCCCCGACACTAGCCCCCGAGCGCGCGCTGATTTCTCCCCTTAGGCGAAATTTGCGCAGGCTCTGAAAGCTAGGATTTTGAAATTTTCCCGGTTGAATTTGGCGATTGAGTTTCTTCAGCTGCGTCATCGCTAACGTCAGCCACGCGTGATGATGGTCGTGGGAGGACGTGCGTCATGGGGTCGCGTCGGTTGTCGCCTCGGGAACTGTCACCGGTGCCTCGCCTCCCACGCTGGGATCTTTTGTGCGTGATGCGTGGCCGCAAAGGATCCGTACGTCGTTGGAGCCATGGGGGGTCGCCGCGTGGCAGGACGGCGGTTTGCCTCCCCGGCCCCTTTAAGTAGGGGCCGCTGCGCCCCGCCGCCCCTTACGAGCCATTCGCCCCCTTCTTCCTACCATCGATGCCCAACGCCCTTGATGCCTCTCTGCCTTTCTTCCTTTGTATTTCCTCCGTGTCGCCGGCTAGCTTGCGCCAGCACCGCTAACCACTTCCCCGTCAGAGTGACGGGGCACCGGCACTCCTTCGCCGCTTCTCTTCCACCTTCTCCCCCTCGCTCTCCTTCTCCCCCACGCTCTGTCGCCGCCACCATGGCCGAAAGCCGAGGTGCCTGGTGTGGTTCCTCTGTGACAGAGGCACAAGTGGATAAATACCAGCGGTCGCGCCTCATGCCGACCGCCGGCGAGCTCGGGGTCCGCCTGGCCCCGAGTGGCGAGGTTTCGCCGGCTCCGCAAGCCGGCGAACGCGTTTTCTTCCTCGTGCATCTGGCGCGCAGCCTGGCCTTTCCGACCAGTGCCTTCCTCTTGTGTTTCCTCGCCCACTTCGATCTCCACCTCCACCATCTCGGGCCAAATGCAATCGGCATCTTGGCCCACTTCGTCGCCTTCTGCGAATGCTATCTCGGGATCCAACGGGATCTCGGGCTCTTCTACCAGCTTTTCCTCATCTGCCCCCAGGTGTAGTTCGCCAAGGGTCCATTGGTGGCCTGTGGCGGTGCCTCGATCTATAGCCGGCCGCAGACCGGCTACCCCAAGTTCAAACTGCATGACACGGTCAAACTATGGCAGCAGACGTACTTTTATGTACAGAACTGGGTCTGAGGACCGACTGAACCTCCCAGCCTTCTAGGACACCGAGTCCAGTCGGGCGCATTGGGAGGAGAAGGTCTTTGGATCCAAGACAGAATTAGACGCGCTCCTCCATCAGATGAGGGGGTTGGTGACGGCTGGTCAAACCGGCATCGACGTGACGCTGAGTTGGGCCAGCAGGCTCATAATTCCCCTACAGCAGCGAGCACACAAGATGTTCTACTACTCCTAGCGGCTCGACCCCATCCGGCTCTCCCGCCGCGACCCCTCCTTTGCCAACTTATATGAGTGGATCTGGATGATCACGAAGGAGAAGATCACTTCCAACTAGAAGTTTGGCTTCGCTCCTTACACGCGTGAGAATCGCGTGCCCCGGGTGAGTATACTTGTTCACTGCGTTTTCCTTTTATCGTTATCGCTTTGTCCGGCTAGCTTCCTTATCCGGTTTGAGTTGCGTTTTGTTCCGTGCAGATGTTCGCCTGCATCATCCGGGAGGAGGGCGACTCGGCCCTCCAATTCTTTGCGGCCAACCTCTCCGATCCATTCCCGTGCCGGAACAGCGGTGAGGGTTCGGACTGCGAGGAGGGCTTCTTCCCCAACCGAGGTGACGAAGTGGTGGAAGACCCGCACTGCCCCGATCCGGAGGAGAGCGATGGCACCGCCGCGCCCGAGCCTTCCCGGAAGTGTGCTGGCGAAGGCACCTCCAGGAGCAGCGCCGCGCCTGAGGGGCCGGCTGCCAAGCGCACCCGGGCAACGGGGGTCCCTCCGCGTCCTGGCCGGACCGCGAGCGGCCGGAAAAGATCCGCGCCCGTGGTGTAGGGGTAAGTCCTCCACCCTTTTCTTCTTCTTATTCGTTTCTTTCTTCGCATCGTCCTCCGGCCTTGCTTTGATCTTGTTTTTGTCTTGACCTTGCTCTTGCTTTTGTGCAGCGCTGTTTTTTCCTTTGCTGCGAGCCCGGCTCACAGCGCGCCTGCCGCTTCACCGCCCCGTGAACTTCCTCCTCTGCTGGCTGCCCCCATGGTGGCTACCCCACCCCCTTCGACCGAGACCATGCCGCCACCAGAGCCAGTGACCACGGTCCAGCCGACTGCTTCTGTGCCCGACCACACGGAGAGCCAGCCAGATGCGGCCTCTGGCCCGCGTGGGGGCTCATCAGCCGACGCGTGGGGCTCGGGCGCCAGCAGGGACATGGTCTTCGTCGAGGACGTGGACTCCGACGATGAGGCAACCATAATGGCAGGCGGAGATCCGCGCAAATTAAGTTTTCCCCGAGGCTTTTTCTCTTGCGCTCCTTTCCTTCTTGTTTTGCTTCCGGCTTCTGGCTTTCTCATTTGCGTTCCTTTCCTTTGCCTACAGCCATTATGGTTTGCGGGCAGCGTGAGATTAACTGCCTGAAGCGCTCCAACACGTGCCTTAGCCGGGACAATGTCGCCCTCCGGCTCCAAAATAAAGAATGGCATAGCAAGGTCAATCAGCTAGAGGCCACCATTAAGGAGCAGGGGGGACTCTCGCTAGCCGGGCTAGCGCCTTTGACCTTCTGGACAAGGAGGCCACCCGGATGAAGGAGCACGCCGAGATGCTCGACAACAAGCTGATGGACATCAGCCTTCTAGCGAAAGGTGAGTCCCTCCGCTGGTGTCGTATGTTTTTATCCGACTGCATTTTTCGGGTCGCCTTTTGACTTGCCCTTCTGATCACAAGGCTTCTACCCCCAAGTAGACGCTCTTGCCTATGACCGGGTGCAACAGGTTGCGCCGGGTGAGAAGGCAGCCGTCAAGGACCTGGTGGGCCAGCTCGGTGAGGACGCTGCCAACCTGCGCAAGGCCACGGCCGGCATCCACGACCTGGTTTTCCCGGGGGAGCTCCTGTCGGAGACCATGGGGACCCTGGCGATCAAGCTAGGCGGCGCGCCAAATGCGATCAACCAGCTGCGTGATCTGTCTGCCCGCGTCCGCTCCAAGATGGCGCTGACCTTGATGCTTTCGTGGTACAAGGACGCCCGTTTCGACAAGCTGGTGGACGGCTTCCGAGCCGACACGGATCTTGAAGCCGTGCGCCGGGCCTACCCGGACCTCCGCTCCGCCGCGATCACGATTGCTGGCTATGCCGACATCGACGAGGTGCTCATGGACGGCGAGGGGAGCACGGGTGCCAATGGCGTAGGAGCGGATGGCGTGGAGGCGTCCTCCTAGGCTGGCGGAGCCGGCGTGGCTCCTCCTCACGGCAAGGGTCCGGCCGCTTGAAGGTGAAGACCCCGGGATGCCGGGTGAAATTGTAGATACTTTTCTGCTTTTGGTACTTGTGTCTGTTGAACAATCTGGATGTGCGGGGGCTTCGTCCTCCGATGTTTGAGTAACTGTCTGGTTTGGTTTGCCTTCGTGCACCCACTTATGCTTATGCCTTGGTCCACTAGTCTTTTTGGCTGGTCCACTCCAGCCGGACTTATCCTGCCTTTGCCTTGCGCTCTTTGTGAGCATTTTTCTCTTGCGTTCTGTCTCTTCTAGCTTTCTGACGGTCTGCCGACTTGCTCTAGCCGGCTAGCACATCGGCTAGCTGGATACTACATCCTTCCAGTGGGGGCGCGCCAGCGCACCCACTGGGTGTAGCCCCCGAGATTCGGAACGGCTGGAGTAGCCAAGTGTTTCGAATCTTCAAAAAATTCTTGTATTTCGCCTTACTTTGACGAATGTGACCTGCTTAGCCGGTCCGGGGAGCTGCACCGCGGTCCGGCTAAGCATATCCGACTTGCTTTTCTCTATTAATTTCCTTTCTCCTCTATTTCTCATCTTTTCTCTTTCTTTCTTTCCTCTTTATGGCTAGGTTTGTCTGACGCGTCTGACTAGCTTCATCTAGCCGGCTTGGGCAGGTGGTGCCTTTGTGTTCTGTCCGCCTTTGTCTTTCTCCTCATTCAGCCGGACGCCCTTTCGGTGGGCGCCTTGCCTTACACGCCACCTGGTGTAGCCCGAGATTCAGAGTGGCTACCGCAGATAGGTACTTCGAATCTTCACTATTCTTGATTTTTGACTCGGTTTGATTTAAAGAAAAATGACTCCTTGTCAATATGTTGCTTTGTTAAATGTCTCTCTATTACCCGACTAGAGTTTTTCTTTTTTTGAAAACTAGCTCGTGCTCTTCTGGGCACTTAGTCACTTTCTCGTGTGGGGTGATGTTTACGCTGCACCTTGCCGGACAGCCGGGTTGCGGTCTGGAGCCGGAACCGAAGGGATCTGATAATACATCGCGCATGGTACTAGGGGCTTCGTAGCCGAAGAAGAACCAACTTGGCACATGGCCGGAGAAGCCCAATCTGACGCATCTTTTGTCGTTTTTCGTGTGGGATGCCCTCGGGCTTTTTCTCTTGCTAGCCGGACAGTCGGGTTGCGGTCTTTAGCTGAGACGAAGAGTGGTCCTCTAGCATCATCGCATACTACTCAGTCGGTTTATAGAATTGGCAGGGCGGGCCAACCGGCGAGCCCCCGAGCAGGGGTCGAGGAAGCCGAAAAAATCATTGCAGGAATTTAATCAGATAAGAACGACAATCTGAATATCCGGCAAGGAGCCCCCGAGCATCAGCCGGGGTTCCACATCTTTCATTTATTCAGGGATCCGGATACATACACTGATTTTTCCGACTAGGTGTAAAACGGCCGGAGAAGGTCCGCATTCCATGGCCGCTCGGTCTCCTCGTCCGACTTGTCCATCTTGTTCTTGCGCGACTGCTGCGCGTCGATGAGGTAGTAGGAGTTCTTGTGTAATGCCTTGTTGATGATGAAGGGTCCCTCCCACGGAGGGGACAGCTTCTGCATGCCCTTCGTATCTTGTACCAGCCGGAGAACCAGGTCGCCCTCCCGGAATGCGACTGGCAGGATGCGACTAGAGTGGTACCGGTGCAGCCCTTGCTGGTAGATGGCCGACCTGGATAAGGCCAGCTCGCGGGCCTCCTCGAGGAGGTCCACACTATCCTCCATCGCCTCCTGGTTCTCCTTCTCCGTGTAGAGGAGCTTGCGAGGTGAGTCGAACTCGATGTCCGCCGCGAAGAATGCCTCCGAGGCATAGGTGAGGAAGAACGGGGTGAAGCCGGTTGATTTGTTCGGGGTGGTGAGGAGGCTCCACAGCACAGCCGGCAGCTCCTCGATCCAGCAGCCGGTTGATCGCTCTAATGGCTCGATCAGCCGGAGCTTGATTCCGGCCAGCACTAAGCCGTTGGCTCTTTCTACCTGCCCGTTGGACTGTGGGTGTGCGACGGATGCGAGGTCCAGTCGGATGCCTTTGTTGTGCCAGAAATGGGCGAAGGCCCCCTTGGCGAAGTTTGTGCCGTTATCGGTGATGATGCTATGGGGGTAGCCGAACCGGATGATGATGTCGCGAAAGAAGGTGAGGGTCGTGGCCCCGTCCAGCTTCCGGATTGGATTCGCCTCGATCCACTTGGTGAACTTGTCCACCGCCACCAGCAGGTGGGTCATGCCGGCTCGAGCTCGCTTGAAGGGGCTGACCATGTCCAACCCATAGACCGCGAAGGGCCAGGTAATCGATATTGTCTTGAGCGTGAAAGTCGGCATGTGCCTTAACCGGCAGAACCGCTGGCACCCATTGCACGCACGAACCAGCCGGTCCGCGTCCTCCGAAGCAGTCGGCCAGTAGAATTCGTGGCGCATCGCTCTCGACACCAAGGCCTGCGAGGAGGCATGGTGACCGCACTCCCCCTGGTGGATCTGTTTCAGCAGCCGGTAGCCAGTATCCACATCGACGCACCGCTAGAAGACGCCCGTGGCGCTGCGCTTGTATAGCTCTTTGTTGATGATGGTGTACGTGTGCGCGCGGCGCCGGACCTGCCTTGCATCCACCTCGTCATCTGGAATATCATCGTTGAGGAGGTACTTCATGAAGGACTAGGCCCAGGATGGAACTTCCCGGATGGTGAAGACACTAGCCGGCACGATCTGGAGCTCATCCGGGGGCGGCCTGGTGGGATTCCTGAGTCGGCAGCCCCCGGGCCTTTTGCATTGCTCGCTGATGGCTTGCCTGAAGAGGAGGCAACCCCTGGGTCTTTCGAGCCGGAGGTCACAATAGCGGGGCCCTACTCTTTCGAGACGGCATCCCCCGGGTCTGCTACCCAGATGATGGACTCGGACTTCGGAGAAGGAGTGATGCTGGGCTTGCGGAGATGCTCCAAGGATACTCCCGGCAGGATGGCTGCTCTGGTGGATCTGACTCGCGCGAGCGCATCGACCGCCTCGTTGTTGGCACGGGGGACGTGGTGGAACTCGCATCCCTCAAAGCCAGTACTTAGTAGTTGCACGTGGAACCGGTACAGAGCCATGTTGGCGTCCCTGGCGTCCCACTCGTCGGATACTTGCTGCACCACAAGGATCCGGTGGATGTCGATGTCTTTTGCGAGCCGGATACCATGCGCGAGGGCCTCGTACTCGGCGACGTGGTTTGATGCAATGAAGTGGATCTGCAGCATGTACTCCAGCCGGTCTCCCTTGGGCAAGGTGAGCACGATGCCGGCTCCCAAGCCCCCGCGCATCTTCGAGCCGTCGAAGTGCAGCCTCTAGTAGTCGGAGTCTGGGACCGGCGGTAGGTACTGCTTCTCTGTCCAGTCGACGAAGAAGTCGACCACCGCTTGAGACTTGATGGCGATCCGAGGTTCATACCAGATGTAGTAGGCGTCCAGCTTGATGGCCCACTTGGCTACCCGGCGCGTTGCATCCTTGTTGCCGAAGATCTCGCCCAATGGCTTGGTGGACACGACGTTGAGCGGATGCTCCTTGAAGTAGTGCTGGAGCTTCTTGCAGGGCAGGTACACCTTGTAGCACATCTTCTGGTAGTGGGGGTAGTTCTGCTTGGAGAGGGACAGCAGCTCGCTGAGGTAGTAGACAGGCCGTTGAATCGGCTATGCCTTGCCCGGCTCGGGACGCTCGACCGCCAGGACGACGCTGACGAACCGGTTGGTTGCGGCTATGTAGAGAAGCATTGGTTCCTTTGCAGTCGGCGTGGCGAGAACCGGTGCCGTCGACAACATGCGCTTGAGGTCGTGGAAGGCCATGTCCGCCTGGGCCGTCCAAGTGAACTTGTCCGTCTTCTTCATCAACTGGTATAGGGGCAGGGCTTTCTCTCCCAACCGGCTAACGAATTGGCTGAGGGAAGCCAAACAGCCGGTGAACTTCTGGACACCGAGCAAGCTCTTAGGCGGCTGCATCCTCTCGAGGGTCGCGATCTTCTCCGGATTAGCCTCGTTTCGCCGGCTCGACATGAGGAAACCGAGGAGCTCTCCGGCTGGCACGCCGAACACGCACTTCTCCGGGTTCAGCTTCATCTGGTACCGGCGGAGGTTCGCGAACGTCTCCCCAGATCTTCCAGCAGGGTCTGCTTCTCCTTCGTCTTGATGACGACATCATCCATGTACGCGTGCATATTCCGGCCGATCTGCGAGTGCAAGCATTTCTACATGCAACGCTGATAAGTAGCACCTGCATTCTTCAGGTGAATGGCATGGTTACATAGCAATGAGCCCCATAGATGAATGATGTTTTCAGTTGATCAGCTGGATTCAGTCGGATCTGATTATAGCCGGAATAACATTCAAGGAAGGAAAGCAGGTCGCAGCCGGCCGTAGAGTCAATCACTTGATCAATATGGGCAGAGCGGAAGGGTTTTTTGGGTGGGCCTTGTTCAGGCTCGTGTAGTCGATACACATGCGCTAGGTCTTCTTCTTCTTCAGCACCAGGACTGGGTTGGCCAGCCAATCTAGGTGGTATACTTCCATGATGAAGCCGGCAGCAAGTAGCCGGGCGATCTCATCGCCGATGACCTTCCTCTTGTCCTTCGCGAAGTGACGGAGGGGCTACTTGACCGGCTTGGCATCCGGACGCACATGAAGCGAGTGCTCGGCGAACTCCCTCGGCACACCCGGCATGTCTTTGGGAGACCATGCGAAGATGTCCCGATTCTCACGGAGGAAGTCGACGAGCGCGCTTTCCTATTTGTTGTCCAAGCCGGCGCTGATGGTGAAGCACTTGGAGGGGTCAGCCGGGTCGAGCGGGATCTGGCGGGTCTCGTTGGACAGCTGGAACGCCATGTCTCCAGCCGGCACTTCCTGCCGCAGCATGGCAACATTGCGCAGCATCTCGCGCTTCTCCTCGGTGATGAGCAGGGCCTCGGCTATCTAGGCACCTTCTTTTGTGCAAGCCATGGACCGCATGTAGCAGCCGGCCATAGTAATCACACCATTCGTCCCCGGAAACTTCATCTTGAGGTATGCGTAGTGGGGGACCACCATGAACATTGCGAGGGCAGGGCGCCCGAGAAGGACATGGTAGGTGCTGGCGAGGTTGACCACCTCGAACAAGATTGGCTCATGCCAGAAGTTCTCTTCCGAACCGAATATGACATCTAGCCGGATCTTGCCGAGAGGGATGCATGGTGGCCCGGGCGCGACGCCGTGGAACACAGTGGTCAGAGGGCTGTAGGTCGCATTCCCACATGCCCAGCTTGTCCATGGAGGATCGGTAGAGCAAGTTGAGGCTGCTCCCACCGTCTACCAGCACGCGCTGACATGGTTATACCCTACGGGTACGTGATCTCCGCATACCTGGTCCAGCCCAAGGAAGGCCCACGGCGGATGTACGCCGGCCCATGATGACTTTCGGGTGGCCCAGGCCCATGACGCCTTCGGATCCTTGGAGAGCAAGACTAGAGTAGATAGGAAATTCAAAGGGGTAAAACCCTAGAACCTGTAACCGACTAGGACTATGCTCGGGACCTGCCTAAGTCTATATAAGGGCCAGGAGGGCACGACCTAGGACTGTCGACTCATACTCTCGCATACACACCTCCACGCCAGATTGCATCTGCGCACCCTTGTAACCTTCGGTTCTGCCGTAATCAAGAGCAGACAAGCAGGAGTAGGGTTTTCCCTCCGGGGGCCTGAACCTGGGTAAACCTTGTGTCCCCGTGTTGCTTGTTTGCTAACCGTTCCACGATCTCCAGCATCCCCATCTTCTCCAAAACCCACGTCCATAACAATGGGCATTGATGAGATCAAACCTCGTCAATTGGCGCCGTCCGTGGGAATTGGGGGCGCTGATTGTGCGATCGTGACGGCCCCAACCCGATCGATCTACAACTCTGCAATAACGGAGAGCCATCTCCTCTTCGGTGCTTTCGACTTCACCGCCCACTCGCCGGCCACCATGAAGGACTTCGAGCCCGTAGGCGACGGACTCGAAATCTTGTTCGGGAGCTTCTGCTTCCAGGTAGGGCAAACTGGCACCCTCCGCCTACCTGAGCGGGTGCCCCTACCATCAATCAGGCCCGCTTCATGGGCCCCACACCCCGTGCTACGCACAACATCATCAGCAGATGATTCCTATGACAGCAGCAGCTGCAACTCCGATCTGTGCGATCCGCCATCAGATGCAGGGACCTATGGTTCCGGATCTGAAAGCTGCGGCAGCAGCAGGCCAATCTACGAGCGCTACCAATGCGCCGCAGTCATCCAAAGCGACGTGGATCAGCAAGCACCGAACCCGCCAGAATGAAACAGTGGGAACAGAAGAAGCCAATCTCCCCCACCCCAAGGGGAAAACAACGGTGGCCACGTCATCCGCCTTAGCAAAGAAGGATGGACCCAGGTCCGCGAAGCTGTGGCAGGCAACATAGTACTGCCCGCAGACGCCTCGCGAGATATGCTGATGGCCTACCACCTGCTCCTAATCGAGGAGCACAAGAAGCAGGTCAAGGTGCAGGAGGTGCTTGACAAGCGCAAGCAAGCAGCCTCAGAGTCCAGCGCGCGACGAGCCGCGCTCTCCGCCATGGGCATCGGCTCCAGCTCGAACGCCAACCCAGGCAACAAGCACCGCTCTCGGATGGAGAACATGGATCCCAAGGAGCGCTGCGAGTTGACGCGAACTCTCCACACATCCTTCATGGAGATGGACGCCGACGGCAACGTCATCCCGAAGACGCCACAAGCTGTGATCATGGTAGCCACTGCGTACCTCGCAGCCCACCCACCTCCCGAGAGTGACCCGAAGAGGGCCATGCATAAGTCCGCACTTATTGGACTCGGACTTGTCGGAGCTGCGCTCCACCAAGACGCTCCTGCGGAGCCGAAGAAGAAGGCTCCGGCTAGGCACGACCGGAGCCCCACCCCTTCATCCGAAGAGGAAGAGGAACACGACCTTCCTCGAAGGAAGAAGAGCTCGCGTCGCCATAAACGCGACTACGACGCCAGAGACGCGCTCACACAACGCAAAATCGACAAAGCACGAGCCAAGCGCGCATGCTCGTCTGAATCCGAGATGGACGAAGACGAAGGAGAACTCTGTGGAGCCCGATGCTTCAGCAGATCCGTTCAGCGAACGCGGATGCCACGCAATTTCAAGCTTCCTTCGGATACTCCGAAGTTCGACGGCACGCAAGATCCAAAAGCATGGCTCAGTGACCATCTGTCATCCGTCAAGCTGCACGGCGGTAACAAATAAACCGCCATGCAATGCCATCAGCTGCAGCTGACAGGCGCGGCACGGATCTGGCTTAGCAGCCTATCATCAGGGTCCATCCGAAGCTGGGAGGAGCTAGCTTACAGCTTCATCCGAAATTTCAAGGGCACCAGCAAGAGGCCCGCCTCAATCGAAGAGTTGCGCGCCTGCACTCAACGAACGGGCGAATCCATTCGCTCATACATACTACGCTGGTCCAACACCAAGAACTCCGCAGCCCACATCTCCGAAGAGAGGGCCATCGATGCCTTCAGGGACGGTGTCAAGCGCCAAGACTTCAAGGACGAACTTGGGCGCGTCAAACCCAAAACGCTCGATCACCTCATGGACATCGCCAACAGGTGGGCTGACGGAGAAGACTCCATTCACCGGGCACAATCGGATGAAGAGGACGACTATGGCCGAAGACGGGAGCGCCATAGCAAGCGGAGATCGCGCGTCTACGACGAGCGCGACGGACCCGACATGGTCGCGGCTGGCTACGCCGATCGCTGCAACGACGCCAACCGCAACAGCGGAGGATACCACGAAGGAAACTTCCACGATGGAGGACGTCCAGCGCAGTCGTGGCAATGCCGCGACCGCGATAACGGACCCTTAGCATACGAAAAGCTTTCGGGTCCATGCACCATCCACTTCTACATCGACAAGCAGGATGGCAAGAAGAAGGCGAGCCACATGCTCAAGGACTGCCGCGAGTTCCAGAAGCTCAGCGAAAGCATGGTGCAGATGAGGCAGCAGGCTCCAATCCCTGCGTTCAGAAACTCACCCGCGCCAGGTGAGATAGCGCATGGAGCTCCTCCACCGCCACCGGTAGGAGGCCCGAACCAACCAGTCGCACTAGCACAGAACAACGCTGGAAACGGGTATCCCCTGCCAAAAGGATCACTGATGATCCAGAAGGGGCTCCCTACGAATAGGGTGCAGAAGAAACTCACCCGACAAATCAACCTGGCCGTGGAAACTCCACCCGCCATCCCTGAGTACCTCAGCGGATCGGAGTCCTGCATCACGTTCACTCGTTTGGATCACCCTTGCCAGATCCCTCGCCCAGGTCATGCTGCCCTGGTGCTGGACGCGCAGATCGGAGGTTTCGAGATGAGTCGCGTCTTCATGGACGGCGGCAGCGGCATCAACCTGATGTTCGCAAGCACTCTAGCAGCAATGCGGATCCCGCAGTGCAGCCTGGAACAATCAGACACAACGTTCCACGGCATCGTTCCAGGGAAGGGCATATTTCCCCTGGGCAAGATATGGCTCGAAGTCATCTTCGGCAAGCCGGACAACTTCCGACTGGAACGGCTCGAATTCGAAGTAGTGGACTGGCCATCACAGTACCACGCTATCCTCGGGCGTGTAGCATTCGCAAGGTTCCTGGCTGTCCCACATTATGCATACCTGCTACTCAAGATGCCAGGACCGAAGGGCGTCATCACAGTCCACGGGAGCTTCACCCGATCGAACCAATGCGATAGAGATTTCAACAGAATCTCCCAATCATTCGGAATGCAGGAGGAGCTCCTCAGGCTCCGCGAGGTGACGGACAATGGGGCACCCCCAGTCGCACGACAAAACGCACCTGACATGTCTTTCAACTCCACGGTCAACACAAAGAAGTTGCAGATCCACTCGACGGATGCCTCCAAGATGGCGCTGATCGCCAATGACCTCAGCCCCGCATAGGAAGGCGCGCTCGTCGAATTCCTCCGTGAGCGCTGGGAAATCTTCGCCTGGTGTCCTGCGGACATGCCAGGAGTTCCCAGGGAATTCGCCGAGCATGCACTCAACGTCTTTCCAGACACCAAGCCCGTCAAACAGTCCATCAGAAGACTGTCCGAGCTACGAGCCGAAGCTATCGGCAAGGAAATCAACAGACTACTCGCTGCAGACTTCATCAGGGAAATCAAAGAAAGCGAGTGGCTTGCAAACACAGTCATGGTCCCAAAGAAGGACACGGACATCCTGCGGATGTGCGTGGACTTCATGTCGCTAAATAAGCATTGCCCAAAGGACCACTTCCCTCTTCCTCGGATCGATCAAATCATCGATTCGACTGCAGGTTGCGAGAAACTCTACTTCCTCGACGCCTACTCAGGCTATAACCAGATTCGACTCAAGGTCGAAGATCAGGAGAAAACGGCGTTTATCACACCGTTCGGAGTATTCTGCTACAACACAATGCCTTTCGGGCTAAAGAACGCAGGTGCCACATACCAGCGATGCATGCAGGCCTGCCTCAAGGACCAGATTGGTCGCAACGTCCAAGTCTATGTTGACGACATAGTCATAAAAACCAAGGAGGCAAGGACACTTATCGACGATCTCCGCGAGACGTTCGACAACCTTGACCGCTACAGGATCAAGCTAAACCCCGAAAAGTGCGCCTTCGGTGTCCCATCGGGTCAGCTGCTTGGGTACTTCATCTCTCAGTGAGGGATCAAGGCAAACCCGAAGAAAATCAGAGCCATCATGACGATGGAGAAACCGAGAAACCTCAAAGGCGTCTAGCAGCTCGCAGGACGAATAGCGGCGTTAAGCAGATTCATCAGCCGCATGGGCGAGAAGGCCCTACCATTCTACCAGTTGTTACGCAAATCCGATAAATTCGAGTGGACGCCGGAAGCCAACGATGCATTCGAAAGCCTTAAGCGGCTCCTCTCCACCTCGCCCGTCTTGGTCACGCCAAAGGAACGCGAGCCTCTTATGCTGTACATAGCAGCCACACACCAGGTGGTCAGCACCGTACTAGTGGTCGAACGACCCGAAGAAGGCAAGACCCACGGGGTCCAGCGCCCAATCTACTACCTCAGCGAGGTACTGACACCAACAAAGCAGAGGTACCCTCACTACCAAAAGCTCGCCTACGGCGTGTTCATGACGGCTCGACGGCTGAGCCATTACTTCCAGGAGCACTAGGTGATTGTCGTCAACGAGGCACCCCTGAACAGCATCCTGAATAACCCATAAGCCACGGGACGCGTGGCCCTATGGGGCATCGAGCTGTCACCCTTGGACATCATCTACGAGAAGCAACTCGCAATCAAGTCTCAAGTCCTCCCGGACTTCCTCGTACATTGGATGGAGCTGCAGCTGCCAGACACCCCTGACATGTCGCAGTCGTGGACAATGCACTTCGACGGCTCCAAGCGCGAAGCTGGAGCAGGAGCCGGGGTCATATTTACCTCCCCGCAGGCGACCAGATGAAGTACGTCCTACGGATGAAATTCCGAGCCTCCAACAACAAGGCCGAATACGAAGCCCTCATCCATGGCATGAGGATGGAAAAGATATGCGGCGCAACGCGCCTGGTCATCTACGGTGACTCCAACCTCGTCGTCCAGCAAACGATGAACGAGTGCGACGCACACGCCGAAAACATGATCGTGTACCGCGCGCTCTACAACGCACTCGAAGGAGAATTTGACGGCTGCGAGCTTCGGCACGTTGGAAGAGAAAGCAACGAGGAGGCCGACAGACTCGCCAACATCGGATCCACCTGCGCAAAGGTGCCACCAGGTGTGTTCCTCGAACAGATCCGCGTGCCATCCATCAAGCGGAAATTCCCCAAGGGATCACCCGAAGAAGCAGAACACTCGGGGGCTACGCTGCCCGAAGGACATGAAGGACCAGAGAAACTAGACATAGAAGTAGCCATGGTCAACCTAATGCAGGTCATGGCAGTCGAAGAAACTTGGACGCGACCATACCTCCAGTTCCTGATAAACGGAGAACTACCTGACAGATGCCCGGCGAATATCTCGTCGGTCCAAAGCCTTCACCATCATCAATGGCGAGCTGTACAAGCGCAGTATTACGGGTGTAATACAAAGCTGCGTCACCATCGGCGACGGGAAAGCCATCCTCCAAGACATCCACGAGGGCATCTGCGGCCATCACGCAGGCAGGCGCTCCCTAGTCGCCAAAGCTCTACGAGCCGGATTCTACTGGCCAACGGCCATGAGCGACGCAAAGGACATAGTTCGAAGATGCAACGGGTGCCAACGGTTCGCCGACAAACCGCACGCACCCGGGTCCGAGCTCAGACCCATACCTATAGCCTGGCCTTTTGCTCAATGGGGCCTCGACATGATCGGCAAACTGCCAAAGTCCTCGAAAGGGGGACACGTTTACCTCCTTGTCGCAGTCGACAAATTCACCAAGTGGATCGAGGCCATGCCGGTTACCAACCAGAATGGCAAAACTGCCGTCAAGTTCTTCGAGTCCATTGTCTATAGGTTCGGCGTACCGTACAGCATCATCACCGACAATGGATCGAACTTTATCTCCAAGGAGTTCCAGGACTTCTGCGAAGGCCTTGGGATCAACATCACGTACGCCTCAGTGGCACACCCGCAAACGAACGGGCAAGTGGAAAAGGCCAACGGCCTAATCGGCGCTGGCATAAAGAAGCGCCTCATGAGTCCACTCGAACGGAAAGCCGGAGGCTGGATGAAAGAGCTACCATCCGTCCTGTGGAGCTTACGGACTACGCCAAACAGCTCCACAGGCTACACATCGTTCTTCATGGTGAACGGAGCTGAGGCCATGCTACCAGCCGAAGTACGCTACCAGGCCCCGCGGGTCGTCGCTTACAGCGAAGCCGAATCCATGGATGCACTCGAAGACGCCGTCGACACACTCGACGAAGCAAGAGACATAGCAGTAGCTCGATCAGCGGTGTACCAGCAGAGTTTCCGCAACTACCACAGCCACCGGCTACGCCAAAGGTCCGTCGTCGAAGGAGACCTCGTCTTGCGACTCAAGCAAGAGCCACCGAAGAAATTCGAGTCACCATGGGAAGGACCCTACGTCATCACCGAAGTCATCCCAGGTGGCGCCTATCGCCTCAAGCACGTGGAGTCTGGAGTCGCATACTCCAACCCATGGAACATCGCGCACTTGTGACGATTCTACCCCTAGCTACCTACCCCTTTACTTTCAATAAGGCTTTTCAGCCAAGGCTATTCAGCCAAACAATGTACTTCCTCCATTACGATATAAATAAAGCTAAGTGTCTCGCCCCAAACTTCCATTCATTATTTGCAACTTTACTTTATGCTACAAACACACTCGGGGGCTCCCCCCACCTCACGATTTCATCAACCGAGGATTACGCGTGTACACCTAAGTAGCTGACAACGTCAGGCAAACGAAAAGGACACGTACCCAAACAAAGCACTGCGTGCCTACAACAAACACATCTTTACAACAAAGGGCACAACACGCGCAGTCAAAATATACAAATTTTACATCTATCTCTTTTACAGGTACTACCTATTCTGAAGAATAACCTGAGCATGCTGCTCAAACAAATCTATGACCTGTTCGGCATACTGCCTTATAGCTGCGTAATGTGGACGCATGTCCCACTCATCACCATCCGGCCGAGGAGGTGGCCCAGCTGCCACAACAGTCAAATCTACATCAGGCCGGTGCAGCCTCACGAGAGACAAAGCAGCCTTCACTCCTGCGACGAGTTGTTGCCGCACCAACTCCTTGACATTTCTCACGCTCCGAAACTTCGACAAAAGGCCCGCAAGGCTCGTCGGTACGGCATCCAAAAGAAACATGACGTGCAACACCGAGGCAAGCGACATCTGTACTTGGCGAAGCACCCGCGAAACCTGATGCACACGATCCTGCACCGTCGCCAGAGCCATGGCACGGTCACGATCCATCCAGAAGAAGCCACCGGCCTCCATGTCCTGCTGAGTCAAGCAATTGACCCGAACGGCGACACACTCTCTCTCTTCCCTCGGAGCAAGGTTAGCACCTGCGACAATTGTACAAAATAAAGGGCAAGGTCAACAGGCTCATTCGAAGAACTGAGCTGCAGCTCGAAACAAAGAACAACTTACATTGAAGCTGCCCAGACAGCCGAAGCAGTTCCGCCATCAAGTACTCCTCTCTGGCTGCACCACGATCCGCCTTGGACTTCCAAACATCGGCGTGACCTCGCAACCCAAGAAACTCCCTCTCAAGACTACGAACACGATCCCGAAGAAAAGCGAGTTGCGAGGAATCATCCAAAGATGGACGCAGTTGCATTGCAGGCGAGGTGTCAACGGGGTCAGCACCCGAAGGAACCTAGCACAGCAGAAAAGCAAAGGACATAAACATTCAGACAGTGGTAGTGCACAACTCAGAAGAATTCATTAAGCATATAAGGCCACTACGTGGCACAGGGACTGTGTTCTTCAAAATATTTACAGCAAAAGCAGACTACAAACTATCCTACATCTACAACGCCTAAGACGCGGCACCCTGAGTCGCCTCGGAGCCGGATTGCCTAGCCTTGGCCTCCCCTTGCTGCCGCAGCGCATACTCAGACAACAAATCAATGAGCTTCAGCCCATATCGCTTGCAGCGAGCAGAGTAGGCAGCAAAGGCTACCTCGGATCCGTCTGCGGTCGTCGGCATCCGGGAGGTGATCTGGGGCAGGTCCAGCTCCGCTCCAGCCGCCAAAGCCATCGCCAGCCCGACGGACGCGCCGATGCCCTTCTGCTTGCGCTTGTACGCTGCAGGCGCTTCGGCTGACAAAGCCTCCGCTAGAGCATCCACATCATCAAGGGTCGCGCCCTTAGGGACAAGCTCCTTGTAGAAGCGGCCAAGGACCTCCTTCGCCTTGGCAAGGGAGCTGACGACGGTGCTGCAACGATCTTCGACCGCTGCAGTAGCATCTTCTAGAGC
Source organism: Avena insularis (assembly GCA_023614405.1). Taxonomy (NCBI): domain Eukaryota; kingdom Viridiplantae; phylum Streptophyta; class Magnoliopsida; order Poales; family Poaceae; genus Avena; species Avena insularis. Next base: position 53,735,748 of record CM042685.1, on the reverse strand, counting down.
ACTCCCGTGCTCTAGAGCACAGTTGAAACTCGATGCTCGCGCATCAAACAAAAAAGGGGACATGACGAAAGCAACGCAGAAGAAGACAAGAAAACAAGAAGCACAAATACAACACTCACCCAAAACAGCCTTGGCAACAGCCATGAGCTTGCCTGCCACCTCCCTCTCGCGAGCAGCCGCAACAGTGGCCAGCTGCTCCTCACGATCCGTGGCCTCCTGCTGCAGACGCTCCTTAGCTTCGGCTGCCTTGGTCAGCTCTAGCTCGAGGCGTTCCTTCGCACCAACGGCGGCCTCAGCTTTCTTCTCCGATTGACCAAGGCTCTTCTTGAGAGCGTCGACCTCACGGAGAGAAGTATTATGCTCCTCTGCATTCGAAACAAGCAAACGTCAGAGAGCATGACCGGAATAAATGAAAGAAGCACCAAAAACAAATAGGTACCTTGAAGCTGTCGGAGGTTAGCCGCTAGCACCAGGCGCTCCTGCACCAGCCGTTTGGCCTCCTCTACAAAAGGCTGCAGAAAAAGAAAAAACAGTAAGAAAAAGGACTTGGGGGCTGTGCCCAACATTAAGGAATAAAGGCAACACTCGAACGCGAAGACACTCGGGGGCTTCCCCCCTGAAAACTCGAAAAAAGAACAAGGCACGAAATTTTTCAGACACCTGCGGGCTCCCCCCATGGTACGAAGCAGAGGTACTTACATGCTCTGATGGCGACTCCGAAGGCCCGCTGGCAAAATTCTGAGGCGCAACCACCTGCACCTCCTGCAGAAGAGGATTCGGAGCGGCACCCCCTGACGTTGCCACCGTTTGAGGAGGAGGAGATGCAACTTTCGACTCCCCCATCATCTCCCGAGCACCATCGCTGGAGGAGTCGTGGGAGGAATGCCTGCATACGAAGCAATCAGCACAAGTGCAAAATCAAGAAGGAAAAAGGACAGCAGTAAGACAAGAAACTTACGAGTCTAGCGAGCTCAGGTCAAAGACTGGAGGAGTCCTTCGGGCTCTCTTCTCCACCTTCTTCTCTTCCTTCTTCTCTTCCTTCTTTTCTTCCTTCTTCCGCTTCGCTGGCGGGTGTGGCGCTACAGCCCGCACAGGAATGGCAGGAATGGGAGAGGAAGAGCCTCCATGCCCGTCACTATGACGCTCAAGGCACAGAGTGTTTCTGGGAGTCGGAGGAGTCGAGGCATCCGAAGACTCGCTGGAGCTCCGTGATCGTTTGCGCGTATGGTCCTCACTCGACTCGTCGGCATCTTCCGCTGGAGATCGCGCCGACGACAGCTCGGACACGGAATCCACCACGTCATTATCCGGGGCATTCGGATATTTTTCAGGCAATGGCGGAACCATGCCCGGCACTTTGAAGCTCTGCAAAACCAGAAGGGACTTTGTTAGCAAACAAAGGAAAATAAATACGCAGTCGACAAAAAGCGCTACGCGCACAAATCTACACCTGTGGAACATCCAACGCCGAAGAAAATGGCGGAGTCAGCGACTTCCTCGGGATTTCCTCTCCGGCCTTGAACTTCAGCAGCGAGCGAAGGGTCCTGTCAAGATCCCCCTTGGAGATTTTCTCAGCCGAAACCCTCGTCGGATCACGGCGCCCAGAATAAAGAAACATCGGGTACGCCCTCGCTTGGAGAGGTTGCACCCGACGTTTGAGAAACGTCCGGATGTCCACGCCGTTCACTTCCTTCTTCGGAATCAGCTGGAGATCCTCCACCCGACGGTAAAGGGCCTCTATCTCCGCCACCTCGCCATCCAAAATGTTGTTTTTCCAAGACCTTTTCGGTTCAATCTTTTGGGAGGGGTCAAAAGGAACAAGACCAAAATCTTGCCCAGGCACTATGGAGTCGCGGATATAAAACCATCACCTCCGCCAGTACTGGACAGATTCGGACATGGAAAAAGAAAAGAAAAGAAGATTGGGACTAAGGGAGATGATGCAACCCCCAATGGGATAAACACCATCCGAACCAGACTGCCTCTTCACGGAATAAAGTTTCCGGAGGAGGCCAAAGTGCGGCTCAATGCCGAGCCAGCACTCGCAAAAAGTGATGAAGCAAGCAATGTGGAAAAGAGAATTGGGCGACAGATGATGAAGCTGAATGCCATAGAGAAAGAGCAGTCCACGGAGGAAGTTGTGGACTGGAAAAGAAAACCCACGCATAACGAAGGCGAGAAACATAACCAGATACCCAGCTGGGGGACGGGGCATTACCTCATTGCCGGGGAGTCTGACGGCCTCCCTATCTCGCGGGATCAAACCCCGCTCGCGAAGCTTGCAGAGATCACTCTCCCGCGTCTCTGATCGCCGCCAGCCACCATCGGTGACACGGGTAGCGGTGGCGCCTTTCTTTCCTCCGGCGGCGCTGGTCCCAACTGCAGATGACGATTTCTTCGGTTTCCCCATCGCGCTATGGCCGCGGTGAAAGCGCAGAAGGGAAGATGGAAATGTGGAAGGAAATCCCAGCGCGCAGCAAGAATCGCTAGAGCACAAGGAGGCAGTGAAAACAAGAACTGATGCGGTGAAAACAAACTGCAGCTTTCCCTAATGATTATAACGACGAAGATGACGCATGGCAGCCGTCCATCCAGAAGACCTAACGCTAACGGCAGATCTGACCATACACGTGTCAGCATCACAACGAACCGTCGTTACCATGCCGTCCACTACGCGCAGAAATCGAGGCGACGCCGTAATTATCTCCACGCCGCGCGTGACCGGTCAATTCAAGGTCAGCAAGTGGGACCCACGTTCGTCCATTCAAGTCATCTCTGGCGTAGCAGACGCTTGAGGTCATCGATCATCAGCACTGATGTCATCAAAAGCTATACTAGCACCAACTACAATTTTTCGGCTCCACAGCTAAGAGTACTCACTCGAATCTTCGATTTGACTAAATACTCGGGGGCTACTCCTATCAGGAGCGCTGACCGAGCACCCGAAAGACGAATAAAGACAAAAAAATTCTTCGAGTCCTACGTCGAGTCTACGACTCCACTACGGACTCGGGGGCTACTCCCATAGGGAGGATGGATTTAAGCATCCGAAAATTTTTGTGTCCTACGGACTTAAAAAATAAACAAAATACTTGAATAAAAGTCTCCGCTCGAGTCTACGACTCGAACAGACACTCGGGGGCTACTCCCATAGGGAGCGCTGGTCGCGCACCCTATGAAAACTTCGACTGCGATCTTTCGGATCAGCATGCAAAAACTTTTCGGCAACTCTGCCCCAACAAAATGCTGAGTGAGCAACGATCTCCTTGGCCACCCGAAACACCTCCGCGGTGACAAACATTCGGATGATGTGTCTGCGACGCAAAGATACGACCTACAGATATCATCTGGCGGCCTGGCAACGCACCCGACTGTGCTCTGCTAGTATGAATCCGTGCCAGCAGGTGCGATGAAAAATCCCGACGGACGCGTTGGGTACATCAATTAAATTCACTGGAATTCCACTCCTGTAAGTCCTCCGTGGCCTGAGTCGAATTACGCCAGCATATGTTCCAGTTTCGAGTTGAGGGACTCGAACCTGAGGAAGATCGTGTTGTTTCGTCCTAAGACAGATAACTGACCCTGATTCGTCGGGTGAGTCAGGCACACGCATCAACAATCTCTACACACATACTGTTAATACACAGTTGCACCCGAAGGATTGAAGAGTCCTCAGCCAAATATATGATTCGACTGATCACTCAGGGGCTACTGACATGGTTATACCCTACGGGTACGTGATCTCTGCATACCTGGTCCAGCCCAAGGAAGGCACACGGCGGATGTACGCCGGCCCATGATGACTTTCGGATGGCCCAGGCCCATGACGCCTTCGGATCCTTGGAGAGCAAGACTAGAGTAGATAGGAAATTCAAAGGGGTAAAACCCTAGAACCTGTAACCGACTAGGACTATGCCCGGGACCTGCCTAAGTCTATATAAAGGCCAGGAGGGCACGACTAGGACTCTCGACTCATACTCTCGCATACACACCTCCACGCCAGATTGCATCTGCGCACCCTTGTAACCTTCGGTTCCGCCGTAATCAAGAGCAAACAAGCAGGAGTAGGGTTTTCCCTCCGGGAGCCTGAACCTGGGTAAACCTTGTGTCCCCGTGTTGCTTGTTTGCTAACCGTTCCACGATCTCTAGCATCCCCATCTTCTCCAAAACCCAAGTCCATAACAATGGGCATTGATGAGATCAAACCTCGTCACACGCGAGAATAGGAAGGTGCGTGCGTTGGAGACAACAAGGGGTTCGAGCACCATCGCGTAGCCCCTAGGATTCGGGAGTGAATTCGGCTGGTCCGCCTAGCTCCAGGTGATGGGAGTCTCGTCAGTTGAGACCTGTAGGCGGATGGATGACGGCGTTCACCTCCGCCGCCTGCCTTAGCGATTATCAATTGGCTCAGCCTCACAGATGTGGTAGTTCTCGTGTTGCTGGGGGTAGCCTCCATTGCCACGGTTGTTGCCGGCTGCCCTAGCCGGCAGTGGGGGACCACCAGGAGGGGTTGGGGGAGAGGGGGTAACCCGGTCTGCTCCTTGATCTGCCTGGTCCAGCTGCACTGCCGCGTGGTGTGCGTAGCCGGCTTGGTGCCGCCGTGGTACTTGCAGGGTCCGTCGAACATTTGCTCGAAGGTGAAGCCATTCCTCTTCCTCTTGTCGTTGTGAGATGGCGCACCCTGCACCGCGTTAACTCGCCGCTGGTGGTAGCCCGGGATCTGCTGCTCGACCGGGCGCTTGCCCTGGTAGCGGTTGTCGTTGCCGTGTCGTCTGGACGAGCCGCCATCATCGTTCTGGCGGGTAGGCTTCTACCTAGCTGGCTCGATGGGAACCGGACGCCCTTCCGCATTTACCCGGAGGGGCTTCTTCATTGCCGCATCCGCGGTGGTGTACTGGTCGGCGACGGTCATCAGCTCCGCCATGGTCTTGGGCTCGTCGCAGAGCAGCCGGTAGCACAGCATCGTGCCCTCGCGGCACCCTTCGATGAAGAAACCGACCGCCTGGTTCTCCACCACCCCTTCACAGGAGTTGCGCAGCTCGGACCAGCGAGCGAGGTATGCGTGATCCGTCTTGCGGTCTCCCTGGGCACACAGAGAAAGATCACGGGGCCTGCCCGGGCTCTTGTACGTGTCGTTGAAGTTCCGGATGAAGACTTTCTCCAAGTCTGGCCAAGCGTTCATGTTGTTGGGCGCGAGGCTGTTGAGCCAGGTTCTTGCCGAGCCGGTCAGCATGACGGGGATGTAGCGGATCGCTAGACGCTTGTTGCCGTGGGCGATGCCGACTGCGGTGACATAGTCGGTCAGCCAGTCCTCCGGCTTCATGCTGCTGTCGTACTTGGGGCTGTCCCGGATCCCTACGGCCACTCCTCTGCCCTTGCTTGTTTCATCCGGCTGGTTCTTCCGCCGGTTGGCTCTCAGTCTGTCTTGCTCCGGCCCGCTGTCTTGATCCAGTCGGTTGGCCATCTTGCCGATAGTTCTTGTCCGGCTGGCTGGTTTGCCAGTCGGGTCTTGGTCTGTTCCTTCTTCTGATCTGTCTTGAGGTTTCTGCGTCCGGCTACCCTCAGTCGGCTGACGTGTTGGTGCCTTGCATCTTGTCCGGTTAGCCTACCTGGGGGCGATCCCCCCGACATCCTCCTTAGGTTGGCCTCCATCAAGTTCATCTTGTGCAGCGTATCCACTATCCACCATACATTTGGTGATCTCATTGCCGTCAATCAGGGGGTTGATGACCATGGCGTATTGGTTCTCCGTTGGGATGAGGTCTGGGTGATCCTTCCTGTCCCAAGTAATTGGAATCTCCGACCAGCACAGGTACTAAGAAAATGGGGGTATAGTGGCCATCAGTATCCTCATAGAGGTCTTCTGTTGTCGGATAATGGGGGTCCCAAGGAAAGTGTGGAAAACGGCCGCCTTCTTCTCGAAGGGGTTCTTGCCCTTGCCATCGCTCTTGGCGGCGTGCTTGGGGTCAACATCCTCATCCATGTCACTTGAATCCTTGGACTCCTCTTCCTTCTTCTTCCCCTTTCCCTTTCCTCATGGTCTGTTCTTCCGACTTTGCTTGTAGCCAGACTTCGGGTCCTCCTTGAGATTGTTGACAAACTTGCAATGGCGATTGGTGTGAGTGGCCTTGCCGTTGGCGTCGAGGTGTACAAGGAACGGCATATCGCGGTACTCCTCGTAGGTTTGGGGAACGCGGAGCGCTGCCGCGGTAGTTTCACTACCTCGCTGCTGCCCACGACCAGCCCCCCGTCCTCGGCCACACTGTCCGCCATCACCACGTCCTGCAAATGTCATGGCGACCATGTCGGAGGTTTGCTTTTCTTCTGGAGTACTCTTCCGCTTGATGCTTCTGTTGCCAGCAGGGAGCCGCGAGCATCGTCGTCGGCAGCTGCGAACTCACTAGCCAGCTGGATCATCTGGTTGAGATCTAGCCGGTGATTGTCCTGCAAGCGCTTCAACTTATGTCGTAGTAACGTACCTTTCTCCAAACCATCGATGAAGGCGGCCATGGAGGTTTGAGCGTGCACTCCTGCGTGGGAATTCTTCATATCCAGCCAGCAAGAGAGGTAGGCGCGAGATGACTCGTCTTTCTCCTCCATGCACCACTGTAGATCGCCAAAAGTACAGGGGCACTTATACGTACCATCGAAGTTTTTGGTGAACGTATCTTGCATGTCCAACCAATTGCAGATGGACTTCTCCGGCAAGTCATTGATCCATTGTCCGGCCGTGCCCGCTAACATCAATGGGAGGTACTTGACGGCGACGTTAGGGTTACCCCCGGCGATCTCCACCATGTAGCTGGCTTGGCGGCGCCATCATATGGCTTGATGGTCTTGTCAATCCAGAAACCCTTGGGGTAAGTTGCGGTCTGTATTACAGGTCCAAAGCAACGTGGTCCCAAGTATTTTCCTTCCCGGGCCTCGTGAATCTTGTCCAAGCGTTAACATGCATCGTATGGCTTCGGGCTTCTTTTCTTCTTCTTGCCATCAGGGGATGGGCTATGTGAACGACGCAGGCCTCCTCCGCCATGGTGGCTGCTAGGGGCGACAGAGGCGGAGGTGGCAGTGGGTTAGCCTTCTTGCTGTTACCCTCTTGCGACGCCTCACGCTTATCACGGTTGCTTGTCGGACGCGGAGGGTCATGACGCGACCTGCTCTTGTGTCCTTGGTTGCGGTCCCCATCATGATGGGTCTGCTCCGTGTTGTCGTGGATGACGATGCCGCTTTGCCTTGGCAGAGGCATATCCGTACGACGGTGAGCCTTGGGGTCTTCGCGATGTCAGGGAGAGCGAGGTGGTGGAGATGGGTGACGAGGTTGAGCCTTGCCTCCGTGGTCGGAGGATATGGGGATAGCGTTCTTCCTGTTGCGCGCATCCCTCCATATTTGTTCTGACGAACCCGTCTGGGACCCGACATCCTGAGGAGATCGATCCCTTGGTGGATTTGGCTGGCTAGACTGGCAGAATGCTGGGTCAGACTCAAGCCTCTTAGAGGTGGCCTTTTCCTGTTGTTTCACTGCCTTGGCCACAAGGTCATAGACCTGATCCATAGCTGCGGGTGATCTATCCTACTCCAGAAGGATCTTGGTGATGGCGAGGTTGAGAAGAGGGGTGGGCATCACCTGTCTGCCTTCGCTGTCAATGTATGGCTTGGCTTGCGTTGGTTTCGAGAGAGCCCATCCTAGGTTTCGTCGTACACCAGGATTGTTGATGACGCGAGCTGGAGCTTTCTTAGCCTTCTACTGTTGTAGCAGAGTCTTGTACTCGGCCTCCATTGCTATAGCTTTCTCTATTGACTTCTGCGCATTGTCCAGATCTCGATCTAGCTTAGCGCCTTGCTCCGCGATGGCCTGCGCTTCCTCCAGCAGCTGCTGGCGCTTCTCATCAAGCTGGACTACATTTCGAATATGAGCCACGGTCATGGGCTCGACGAGGAGATTGTCGTACATCACTCTATCAGCTGGAGTGACTTGGGCAGCAGCAGACGTAGATGCCGGAGGCGGCGGGTTTGCGGTGTTGTTGTTGCTCGGACCGGTGCCAAGTTCCTGCGGCTGCTGCACTGGGTTAGGCGGAGGGGGCATGACCTTTGCGCGATCATTGTCGGCAGCAACAGGTGGTCCCTTCCCCTTGTCCAGCGCTCTAGGCGGAGCTCGTCCGGGTTGATCTTCATCCATCGCCGTCCCAATGGTGACGAACATCTCTCGGTACATGACGGCGTTGTTGGCCTGCTCGTCGCGTCTGTAATCCTCCTCCATCTCATGCATGGCAGAGTCTAGCTCCTCCAGGGTGAAGTCTATCTCCTCCGAGCCAGCGTTGATGTCGGCGTAGAGCGCGTCAAGCACGGAGTCAGAGAGTGCCGGGGCTTCCTTGATGATGGGAGGTGGTGGTGCAGCTGCTGCGACAACGATCGTAGGCGGTGGTGCAGCTGCTGCGACGATAACTGGAGGCGGTGGTGGTGGTGGCTGAGGCGGATGGGCTCCGTCAAGGAGCGCAACGGCTATCTGAGCTGCCTTCTCAGCCTCCTCGTAGTTGTTGACGGTGTTCACCATGCCTTCGAAGGTGAGGCGCCCTGAAGCCTGCTGCCGCCTTAGCATATGTCGGAGAAGCGTACCTTGGTCCACTCCTTCCACAAAGTGATACATGGCATCATCATTGGGGTAATGTGCCAGATCGGCCCGTATACGGAGCCATCTAGCCAGGTAATCGCGGGAGTTTTCAACCTCTCTCTGAATGCAACGTGCCGGATCGAAGATGGTCACCACTCCAACGAACTTGGATCTCTACTGTCCAGACGCACGGTCGAAGCCGGTTGACTTGCAGTGATCTTCCACCGTTATATCCTGCACAGGGGCGGTTTGGGTGGGCCTTAAATTTTTCCGATCTTTGTCGGCAAACTCCGAAGAGAGATCCGACATCGATCCTTCCGCAAACATATCCTTCCCGTAGGCGGTCCGTGCCGGTCTTGACGTTCCTCCGACTCCCAGGGAACTAGTGCCCGAGTCGGTTTCGCTGATGAAGAGGTGGATGTCTCTGATGGGGATGATCGAACATCTGGTAGGGTTCTGTCACATCCCAAAATTTTCCAAATTTTGAAATGTGAAAAATAAATAAACAAAATAAATAATTGTTGAAATTTAGGGTGAAAAGAAACTTTTTGTTTCTAAATGTAAACACCAAAACCCATCTTGAACAAACTTTGAATAAAAGGAATCCAACAAATTTCAATCAAGTGAAATGCATTCATCAATAAATGTATCTTGAAATTTAAACACTTAGAAAAGTTAAACCAAAACCCTAAACCCTAATTGTCGTGGTATTGCACGGCAGATGCTACTGGGGGTAGCTTACGTAGAGGGAGCAAGGCGACGTAGGAGAATCCGGGAGCGAGATTGGCACACGATGTACCCAGGTTCACGTCCCCTCGGTGGAGGATCGCTACGTCCTGCTATCAATCCAGTATATGATCATAGATTGGATTACATGGGAGCCGCCGTAGGCGGAGGGAGAGACTAGATCCAATGAGACGTGGGAGAAGCTGTCCCCGAAGGGGTGCCCCTGGTGGCTTTATATATGCAGCCAGTTAGGGTTTACAAGTATTTGGTGGGCTTTGTATTGAAGTCGCCATCTTGGGCCTCAGTCGGCGCCACTCATCTGGGTCTAGCACGCGCCAGTCGCCGAATTGGGCGAGTCAACCCGCTTAGGGCTAGGTTTCAGTCGGCTCGATCCAGCTGGCGAATCCGCTTTGTGGGTATACCCCGATTGGTATTCCCCCATCAGTAGTCCCCGAGCGCGTTGTCGATTCGACGCGGGCTTGAGGCAGGGCACGGAGTGTCTTGATGATGGGTCGTGGCAAATTGGCTACGAGCTCCTAAACAGAGAAAAGAACCGTGAAGCGGGAGGCGGTCGGCGTGAGCCAGTCGGTGATGGTCAGTTGGCGAAAGACGCAGGGTGTCGGTGAAGCCACCAGTTGCGGCGAGTCCCCGAACGTGGAACGTTCCGAGTACCCGAGCGCGACAAGTGGAGAGGTCGAGCGACCAGCGAGCGCCGATTCCCCGAGCGCGTCGAGTGACGAGGTTGAGCGACCGACGAGCGCCGAGTCCCCGAGCGGGGCGAGTGGCGAGGTCGAACGACGGCGAGCGCCGAGTCCCCGAGCGCGGCGAGTGACGAGGTCGAGCGACCGACGAGCGTCGAGTCCCCGAGAGCGGCGAGTGGCGAGGTCGAACGACCAGCGAGCGCCGAGTCCCCGAGCGTGGCGAGTGACGAGGTCGAGCGACCGGCGAGTGCCGAGTCCGCGAGCGTGGCGAGTGACGAGGTCGAGCGATCGGCGAGTGCCGAGTCCCCGAGCTCGGCGAGTGGCGAGGTCGAACGACCAGCGAGCGCCGAGTCCCCGAGCGTGTTGAGTACGCGAGGGCAAGTCCGTGGTGACGAGTCTCCGAGCGTGTTGAGTACGCGAGGGCAAGTGTCCGCGGCGGCGATTCCCCGAGCGTGTTGAGTACGCGAGGGCAAGTGTCCGCGGCGGCGATTCCCTGAGCATGGAGAGTACGCGAGTGGAGAGTCCGCGGTGGCGAGTCGACGAGCGCGTTGAGTACGCGAGGGCGAGTCCGCGGTGGCGAGTCCCGAGCGTTTTGAGTACGCGAGGGCGAGTCCGCGGTGGCGAGTCCCCGAGCGTGTTGAGTACGCGAGGGCGAGTCCGCAGTGGCGAGTCGATGAGGGCGAGCCGCGGTCGTGGAACCACGCGTACACGCAGCATGCCTAGGAGTAGTCCCCGAGGCTCGAGTTGGCTTGCAGAGGCGACTTGAGGCTCATATTTTGAAAATAGTAGTGGTTGTTGCCGAGCGTGGCGAGTGGCGAGGTCGAGCGACCGGCGGGCGCCGAGTCCCCGAGCGCGGCAAGTGGCAAGGTCAAGCGACCGGCGGGCGCCGAGTCCCCGAGCACGGCGAGTAGCGAAATCGAGCGACCGGCGAGCGCCTAGTCCCCGAGCGCGGCAAGTGGCGAGAAAGACATCGTTTTGCTGAGAAAGAGAAAAGATACAATTGCATTAAGGTGTACTTGCATAATATATTGAATAATTGTAAGACGTGCGAATCGTAGACGTTGAAGATAATGCACTTTTGTTAGTGTCTTTTCATGAGTAGACAGACCTCCAGCATCAAACGCTTGCCGGGTAACAGGGTCGCGATGCCAGACTATTGAACCTAGAGACAAGGTCGGCCTTCTGGTACCCAGCCTCACTACTTTGACGGACGTGAATAAACAGCAGACAAAACTGAAACCAATCCCAAGTATGATTTTGGTCTCTGAAAAGGATCGTATGCGACGGAGAATGAATGAAGATGCATATATGTTTTGGACTCATAGCATATACGAGTGTAAAAAAGCTTAGCTGTTAGCATAATCAGTCCGCATTGAGCGAGTCCGCGATAGACGAGTTCCCAAGCCTAACGAGTTCGCGTATAAGCGTGTCCGTGTTTGGGAGACTCGTCGAAGACTGGTCGTGGACGAAGAGGCCGGTATCGTCGCATCACAAGGGCATCTAGCCCCAGGTCGTTTTTCTTAGTACTGATCTTTTCCGCGCTCGCGTCAGCGATCAATCACCTCTCGCAGCCAAGTTTGTCGGTGATGACCTAGAATATCATGACTTAGAGCAGCCATGCAAAACAGATCAGACCGAACTTTAAATCAAAATAGAATAATAAATTGATAAAATAATCAAATCAGAGGAGATAAATAATTAGACGTCATCTGCATATGCGTGTGCTGTGGCAGCAAACGTGAGTCGACTCGATCTCGTTTCTTCAAGCATCGGCCACGGCGTGGGTGACTCGAGCCAAAGCAAAACCAGCTTGCTGATTTACGTGATCATGACTCCTTAGTACGTCCGGCGGCGCATGTTAAATATAGGCAAGAGATTAGATCTGAATTAAATAATCAAGAGATTAGCAACTAATTTAGAAAGATGCATGCGACCTTCAAACAGTACATCAATATGCATGTAAGATTAGATGTAAACAAAATATCAATTGACCAGGTAATCAAGAGAGACGGGTGGAATTAGAAACTCAGCTGCCGCTTATAACGGATCTTGTATTTGACCGATCGGTGCACGCCGCCATCGCATGCCTGTAATTTTCTAGTACGTGTACTTGCGCTTGGTGGCCGGACCAATCTGATCGGCACAAGTCACGCTGTGAAGATGGAATCGGCAGTCGCTGATGTTGATGAAGAAATCTGGCGCTCCAACGTGGATGAGCCTATCTTGTTGCCGTTGACGGCGAGGGATCCCGTCCGGATTATCACCCTCCAAGCATCGCTAGCCCCACGGTGGGTGCCAACTGTCGTAGTATTGCACGGCAGATGCTACTGGGGGTAGCTTACGTAGAGGGAGCAAGACGACGTAGGAGAATCCGGGAGTGAGATTGGCACACGATGTACCCAGGTTCACGCCCCCTCGGTGGAGGATCACTACGTCCTGCTATCAATCCAGTATATGATCATAGATTGGATTACATGGGAGCCGCTGTAGGCGGAGGGAGAGACTAGATCCAATAAGACGTGGGAGAAGCTGTCCCCAAAGGGGTGCCCCTGGTGGCTTTATATATGCAGCCAGTTAGGGTTTACAAGTATTTGGTGGGCTTTGTATTGAAGTCGTCGTCTCGGGCCTCAGTCGGCGCCACTCGTCTGGGTCTAGCAAGCGCCAGTCGCCGAATTGGGCGAGTCGACCCTCTGAGGGCTAGGTTTCAGTCGGCTCGATCCAGCAGGCGAATCCGCTTCGTGGGTATACCCCGATTGGTATCCCCCCATCACTAATGGAATAAATCATTTCCAAGATCTCTCTCAGACTATGGATTTGATCCATATAAAAATTTGTCAACAAACATTTATAAATGATCAAGGATGATAAATAAAAATATTATAAAACCATAGAAATTGATTTCATTCAATTTGGAACCATGGATAAAAACTTATGAATTTAATAAGTTAAAGGAAAATAAATTTCTAAAGCTAATAAAGCTCCTATATAAAATCCATTCCAAATTGTGAGTAAAATAATCGTAAAAGGATTTAAAAGGATAAACAAATATTAAATAAAATTGTACAAATTGGAATCACCAATTTTGGATCTCTAAATAAAAAGATATGGATTTTATAAGGCAAAGAAAGCAAATAAATAAATAAGGAATATCTAAAAGCCAAATTAAATCTTGGACAAACAAATATTATGGAATAATAAAAGTAATAAATGATTATTTAAATAAAATCATAAGGATTGAACAATATCTAATTTTATTTAAATGAAGACAAATTGCTTAAACTAAATAATAAATTCCAAAGGAATTATTTAAAAGATAATTAAAACTTCAATTAATTCTATAAGCAAATGGAACAAATATAATTCAAATCCAAATAAAATTAAGGGTTACAAAATAACCAAATAAAAGTATATGGGAGAAAATCATATTCTAAGTATATTTGAATAAAGATAAAATCCCTAAAGTAAATGATTAATTAAATCATGGGAAAATAATAATTGGAATTTGCCCAAGTGGATTAAAATTTATTTAATTAACTTAAATGAAATCAAAGAATTATTTGAATAAAAATTTATATGGAATTAAAACCATATTTGATTTTATTTAAATAAAGACAAACGCCCAATTTAAATGATTAATAAATCATATTAAAAATACTTCAAATAATTCAAAGTGAATTATTTAACACCCTATTAAATAAATAAAACCTACTGAAAAAGGTTTGGTGAAAATTAGAATTCAAATAAAGAGTTTGAAAATATAATTAAAATCTTGTTTGAATAAAAACAATTATCTATTTAAATAAATAATAAAGCCCAAGAAAATACAAAGAAATATTCTAAATTTGGACTTTAAAATACTTTGTTAAACAATATTAACTATACTGAAAGTTTAGAAAAGGTTTGATAAAAACCTGAATTCAAATTGAGTTTAAATCATTTGAATCAAAACAAAACAGAAAATAAAAAGGAAAAAGAAACAGAGAAGAAAAAATAGAGAAAAAGCAGCGCAGCCCAGTCCACTAAGCCCAGCGAGCCCACCTCTCTTTCTCCCTGCAGAAAATGATTCGCACTCAGCAACGCACCCGCGTAGTCACTGACCACAGGACCCCACCGCGTATTTCTCTCTCTCTCGCTGATGCCAGACCCCACCATTCAGCTCATCGTTCTCACCCGCCGCGACCATTTCTCCCCCCTCATCGCCGTTTTCTGCTTTGATTTCGCAGGCTTAATTGGCCTTAACGCCGCGGCCATTACTCGTTGTGATCATGCACTCTTAATCGCCATCGCCCACTCTCCCTTTCCCCTCAGATCCCACTCCACGAAAACCACCAGGCTACTCTCATTTCGCTCGAGACCTCCCCTATCTCCGACGAGCTCCCCGTCAAATTCTGGCCACCACCGCCAGCCCCACTGCCCCTAGAGCACACGAGTGCGCGCCCCAGCATCTCCTGCACCTCCCAGTGCCGCCCGCTTGGCCGCGCGTGCCCTGTAACCTCGGCAACCTCTTCGACACAGTAGCGCCACCGTCTTCCATTTCTCCGGCGACGTCCCCTGGTAAAATTCGATCGCACCTCTCCCCCTCTTTCACAGGCGTGTACTCTCCACGACCTTGCACATCTAACATCATCTTTATTTGGCTTTGGCATGCACCGTAGCTTCTCCTCTGTCTTTGACAGAACGTGCCCGACACAGACACGAACTGCCCGAGGAATCCCCTTCGATCTCGTGCGCCCCTTGGCCAATAGCGACAACCTCGAGTATCAGCAAGCTTCGTCGAACTCGGTGAGCCCTTCCCCTATCTCTTGCTTCCTGTATTACTGGAACCATCACCGTCTGAGCGCACCGCCGCCAGCCACCGTCGCCGCGCCGCCCACCTATGGTCTATACGTTCTGGACCGTAGGATCTTGATCTGATGGGTACGATAGAAACTTAACCTGAAGGGGTATGCTCTGATCTGTGCCACACGATCCTGTTTTAATCCAACAGTCCACGTTAGTCGATCTGCCTGAACCAGTACCAGCCTATAGGATTGCTCCACGTGGCTCAGACTTTGATTTAAAAACAAAAACATTTCTATTAGATATGTGATTTTGTAAAATTCATAACTTTAAATCTACATGTCCAAATTTTGCAAACTTTATATCAATGCAATTAGCAAAAAGAGTAATTTCCAACCATGCCTTTTGTTTAGTGTTTTGCTTCTAGAAAATTAGTTGTTTTTGCAGAAACATGTGTAGGCATATTTTGAGTATAAAACTTATTCTAAAAATGTTTTTAGGGTAAAATCTTTTGTAAATGGATTGTTTTGAACCTACTGACCATAGAAACTAACTTTTGGATTTAAAAATATATTTTCTGACACTTAGGAATTATAACCTTGAATTAAAGCATTTCTAGCTAAATAAAAATGTTGAATATGTTTTAAAAATGCTTTTTGAGTAAAACCTTTTGAAAATGGTTTTAATTAAACTCTATGACCCTAAACACCAAGTTTTAGGATTTAAAAATATATTTGGTGAACCCTATAAAATTATTACTTTGTTTAAAGGCATTTCTAACCAAATAAAATATTGCTTTGATTTAAAAATGGTCTTTAGATGAAACCTTTGGCAAATGGTTTAATATTAAACACTTGACCTTAAAACACTAACAATTGTGTTGAAAAATATATTTGGCAAACACTAGAAATTATTACCTTGATTTAAATCAATTCTAGCAAAACAAAAATGACTTAAAGTGGCCATTTTCACTAACTTGTTTTCACATGACCTTACCACTTTAATAAATGACCAATAGGTGTTTTAAAATGTTTATAACCTATTAGAAACCACATTTCCAAATAAAACAATCTTTGGCATGCTTGCATGCATTGCTTTGTTTTTATTATTTTATGTGTTGAATTGTTTGAATGCTAGATTGAATTTGTGCCTTGATTGAATTGTAGTGGAATTTGAAGAGTGTGAATATTCCAAGATCAAGGAGTGAACTTATATTCTCTACCAAAAAGGAAATTGGTGCTTCATTCTATTGTCCCATTATTTTCACTATGCATTAGTGATATTTTGAGTAGGACTTGCATGGAATTTTCTAAGTATAAGCTATGCCTTGGGAAATCCTAGTAGATGATGCCTTGGTAGAATTTTCCCTAAGTTAAGATTCCTACTACTAGCATGCTTAGCTTAGCTAGTAGAAAACAAGGGTGGATTATATTCATGCTATGGAATATTTCTAATTCTATGACTTGTGTTTTGTTTAATAAAACAACTATTTGAATGAATCACCTGGGTGGAATGGTGTGAATGGATTTATGTTGAGTGGTTACACAAGGCTAGTAAACTGGTGAACCTTGTGTATCACACATGTGGAAAGCCACCCAGGAACAAAGAGATTTGAGATATCAAATGTTGAGAAGCTTCAAGTGCAGCCACTTGGCATTATGGGCTCTGCCTGGATCATATAGGTTGCAATAACTTAGCCAAATGGACAGTTGGTGGTAGGGGATGATAGGTTTGGGAACGCGTCCATTTTGGTCTAAGGGAAAGATTCTGAAAGATCTTGTCTCGATGCATGTCGAGTCTTGTGGGGAAAGTGCACCACCTCTCGAGAGAGTAAAATCTAAGTACTTAGCCGTGTCCCCGACAATGGACAATTTGAGAATCAAGACATGGAAGCTATCAAAAATCTCCTCATCCCAATTTCTAAGTTAAAAACTTGTGGTTAAACAAGGGTTAAAGGATCTTCAATCTTTGATTGGTAGATGCCTTGGATGATTTTGACAAACAAAAACTTAGTGTTTTAAACTTATAAGGAAAATCTATTTTGAGCAAAGCAAGCCTAAGCTCCACTTATCCAAATGCATATAGATGATAGACACCACTATTCTACCATAGTATCACTTGCCAATACAATTCAAATGTATTGACCCTTGTGGCTGTAACTTATTATGTTGCAGGTTTGTTTGATGTTAGTAAAGTGTGTTGAATAGGATTACAAGCCTACAACCAACATGATTGCCTGTGGCACTTTGAAGATGAAGGACTCCATTCTATATATTTATTTCTGCTGCATTGTAATGAGATATCCAAATAAGCTATGTAAGATGTAAAGAAATATTTTATTCCTGGTTATAAAGTTGTACTATGACCTTTGTTTCTTGATATTACATCTTAACTGTGGATGCTAGATATTTATCCAGGGACTAGCATTGTAAACATAGGGATCTCTACCTTATTAAAGGTTGGGACCTCTACAGGTTCGTCTTTGCTGGAATCTAGAACTCATCAGGAGGGACGGTCGGAACGTTGCCAGAGAAGAGAACACGGTCGATGGCTACGGTTTCGCCGATTCCTGCGAAGATCTTGGACCTCTCCCGCTGTAGAGCCTGAAGCGCCTCTTGCCCCACGGCGGACGCCAATTGTCGTGGTATTGCCGACGAGTACGCCATGGAGGGGTCCTCACAGTGCGTGTTTAGAGACGTGGGGTAAGGCGGACGGTTAACGGGTACGAGGTAACACAGCTTACCCAGGTTCAGATCCCACAACGGTGGCGGAATCCTACTCCTGCTATAAATCACTATAATGGCAATACTCCGAGTTACAGGGATCAGTTCGCTGTGCGAGGTATGTGTTGAGTTATCTGACTTGTGCCCTAAAGGCTCCCATAGGCCCGACTTATCTAGTCGCAAGGTCCTAGGGTTATAGGGAAAGTCCTAGCCGGACAGGTTACAGAGTCCTACACATTATACAATTAGTCTAACATGTCTTGCACTCCAAGGTTCCGGGTACGTCGGTGACTCCTCCTTAGCCTTCCTTTATCCGGCCTAGGCCTCCCTTCTGGATCCATATAGGGGGTGTGGGCCCCCTGTGGCCCAGCTACGCCTCCCCTTCTAGCTTCCTTCTTCTTTTAGGAAAATATAATTTTCCAATATTTTTCTGGTATTTTTCTGATCTTCGCGAAATTTCATCAAAACACCTCTTTTTCCATCAGAAACCTGACTCCAGCAGTCCATCCTCCAAGAATCATCCAACATGTAAAAACAGAGGAAAAGACATAAGTAACACATCATAATAAGACACCTATCAATAAATAGAGGCTAATTATGATATAGAATAGTGATGCAAATTGGACGTATCAGTAAGTGATAAAAAGAATAATTTTTTAGGTGACATGCTATCACATTTTTGATCAAGATATTTGTAAAGCAATGATAGTTGAGATCAACGTACTCTAAACATGAACACGGAAGATGTAGTTCTAACAATAAGACATAGCAACTATGTTCTAACATGAAAAGTTACAAACAAAGATCATGAATAGCAATGCGTTGAAAGAAGTTTGTTTGTTTAACATATAGAAAACATAGCAAGAGTGGTATTTATCTTGTCCTTCATGGTATAGCAAAACATAATTGCATAGGACACCTTCAAAGTTCATAAGGGTGACTAGATACAAATAGTTTAAGAGCAAGCAATATCAACATTATGAATCAATCAATAAGTTTTGGGACAATGCACATTAAACTAAGAATGACAACTATGCTCTCTTAATTGATGCATAAAGATAGAAGATGGAGACTCAACATAAAATTAAAAGAAAGTCCCTTCATAGAGGGAAGTAGGGATTTCAAGTTTCATAAAGAGATTCCAAAAATTATGGTACTTATTAGATTTCAGCTCTCATTGCCCCTATCATAAGCATCTAGAAGTGATTAAGGTTAAAGTGAAACAAATATGAAGTATATGCTTGACAGATCATAAGTTGGCAATCTCATGTCCCTTGAGTTCGGGGGTCGTTCCTTATGCTACTCAACTTTAGTCACAAGAAAGTTCTTGTCATTGTAAGCATATGTGTATCATAGAGAACTGCCAATGTGGTACCCCTTGCCCCATGACACAGGAGTTATCCCATATCAAAATGACAAGGCAACAGACAGTGAGCATCTCAGCGATCTTTTATTTACCATGAGCATGGTACCTCTTTTTTTCTATTTTCTCTTTTTTTATATTTTTTCTGAAGATGCTTCATAGATTTCTCACTATGGTTATGCTCAAAGTTTCCACCATGATTAGGCATGTCTTAGGCTATCCGCCCAGGCGTTTCTCTAACACATATATTGTAACATCCCAAAATATTAAACTTGGATCATCAAACTCTAATCATCAAAATTAGGGTTAACAAAAACTTTTCCAACTAAAATTATGAAAGCATTCATATGTGTGTGTATTCAAAATTTAGATTCTTTTGAATTGCCATGGTTCTGTGCTTCTTTGCTTGTAAAATGATTTTTAGGTGAAATAAACATCATCTAAACAATCCCCAAACTTTTCCCAAAGACAAACAACTCAAAATAAACAAATTAAGTGAATGGTCAATTTGGCCAAATTAACTCACATGCCTACTTTGGCTATCTCCAATTTTCAAAACTCAACAAAAACATGTATGGATCTTTGCACCCCATGAGAGTACTCATAATAAGGTACCAAGGCCCACTTTGTGATCATCCAAAAACATTCAAATGCTTAGTTTAAATGACAGTTTAAAATTGAATCTATCTCATATGGGAAGATCCCACTATTTCATAAACCACTCAAACAAGCTCAATTCTCAAAACCCCATGCACCCACAGAATCCTCAACACATGCCTAGCACACCCACCAAAAATCTTTTCAAAATTCAAAACTCAAGTTCTTGCGGCCATTTCATCAAACAGGTTGCAGATTCAAATCAAACAAATCACAAACACTATTTTGAGCAGTGTTTTGGCCAACCTTGTCCCCTCTCTAGCTCAGAGCAAACATCTAGTAGATCATCTAGCTTAGTTATTAACCTCTAGCATCAATGTGAGGTTGCCATTGCCATCAATGGTGAGAAGACCGAGCCTCACCATGTCACCCCAATGTGGACAGCAAGTTAGAGGAAGAACTAGTCGTGCCAACCTTGTCTGGGAGGTAGCCCATGCCTCACCGCCCCCTCTCTACCAGCCCTAGCCCAAAGACAGAGACCAGAACCGCCAGGAACGCCGCGCCCGCGCTACTGTCGACCATGCCGACGCACACCCCAGTGCACGCACCGTTCCCACTCAACCCGACCACCTCGAGCCCTCGCCGCCCACCAGCATGCACCCCACCGTCCCAGAAGACCACCAAACATGTTCATTTCATCGCCCGTACCCCGTAGCCACCGCTCGCCGCGGAGTTCGACGCCTCTGCCTCGTAGAGCACCGCATGTTCCCGACCAATTGCCACCGCCCCTAAGCTCGCATTCAAGTTCTAGAGCATCGCCAGGAGACCGCCCGTCGATCGCCAACCGCAGCCATGCCTCTAGACGCCCGTAGCCGTGTCGCCACCGTCGCCTGCCCATCCCTCTCGGTCTCGCCGTCGAGCCTATAAAAGGAGGCAACCCCCACTCGATTTCTTCACACCATCTCACTCCCCACCTCTCACTAATACTTCCCACTTATTCCCGGAGCAAGGCAAGCAGCGCATCGCCGGAATTTGGCCGGAGCCCGCCGCCGCTGGAGAAGAAGGGAGCCATCGATTGGAGCCGCCCTAGGAGGAGCTGCTGGTTCTAGGAGAATCGCCGTTGTCGACTTCGTCGTTCGCCCCTATCGCCGACCCTCGCCTGAGCCCCGGTGAGCCTCCCACGACCCCCACTGAGCCGCTAGGGTTCGAGTTCGCCGGTGACATGTTCATCGTTGACGACGACCCTCAGCCGTTGATCTTACTTCTAATCCAACGAACCACATCGCCCCGTACCGCTTCGCGTGTTATGAGCCACTGACGGGTGGAACCCCCTGTCAGCTGAGCCCCGCGCTGTGGAGTGACACTGGGCCGGCCCATTCGCAACTGCCGCGCATCCCAACCGTTTGAATTTAGATTTTTCTATTTTCATTCAAACTCAGTTCTGTACCTAGTTTCAAAAATCAACACAGCTCGATTCAGTGAACCAAATTGCACGAAACCAATTTTGTTAGAAAGGTACTGAAATTGTTAATCCAAGCCTGTTGGATTCAAATCATTTGGATCTATAGATCAACCTTGGTAAAATATCAAGTCAGAAGCTTTTCTGCATTCAAACATTTTTCAAATTTCAACCATAATCGCTTTTGAGTTGATTCCAACTCTCAAAAATCACATTTGATCATACCTTTCAGAATATATAAAAACATATGGGTTTACTTACAGAAACAATGTTCAAGTAATAAAAAAATGCCACATAGGCATTTCTAGCCACTTTAATGATTTAAAATAAAAAGGTTAAACCTTATTAAATTGTGACACCACTTTAAATCACATTCCCATGTACTGAAATATGTGGTGATGACATGTGTCAACATGATCCCATGTTTGGTTTGGAGAATATTAAATCTTAATTAGTTTTCAATGATTAGAAATTACTTTTCTAAAAATAAAAGAAATAAGACAAAGGCTTTAATCTTGTAATGCTAGTGATGATGCTAGATCATCTATAGTACCCTTTTGTGTGATGATTGAAAATAGTTAAGTATTGTTTGGTAATTGTGTACCTCGTACTTATTTATAGACGCTAGTACCGACCAAGGATACGAGGAGGAAGCAGGATACTACGAAGAAGAAGCCGAGGAGAACTTCAACCATTGCTCTACACAAGGCAAGCCAATACTTGCAAGCTATTAACTTAGCAAGATTATACTAATACTTGTGCAAGCCTTACTAACCAAGTTGACCTATGCAAGTAACACTTGCAACTTAACAAGCTTATTCCACTTGATAACCCAAATCCTAGTTTTACTTGCAAGCTTTATACTTTATTTCTTTATCAAAGCTTTCTCTTAGAGTTTACTTAAGTAACTTGTAGATTCTAGAAGGATAACTGAAGGTTGCATAAAGAGCATTAAATTTGGCCTAAGCTAGAAAATCTTGATGTCATCCTAAGGCATGAGATTGAACTTAGTTAAACTCCACTTATTTACCACCCCTCATTAGTACTTATCACCACCTGTAGATGCTAGTGCTAAGCATAAAACTTGATCAACTTTAGATGGGAACACTTGGTGAAAATGGTTATGAAAACCTTGGAATGATGAGTCATTCTACTGAAATGTTTTGACATGTGTTTCCGAACACCAGATGATTTGGATGATGAAAATGTTGAGGCATGAGCCTTAGCCCTTTATAAAACTGATGGTTGTCTGGATGCGATACCATTCCAATTTTACCATACAACCACAATACCCGAAAATTGGGTAGGGCTTGACTAGAAACTTATATACCTTAGTATGGGTTCCCTCACGGCCAAGTTCTGAGCTGAGGCTACCTTGTGAAGATTGTCCACCTGTGCAGTACCCAAGATGACAGTTGGTCATGGTTGGGAGGCCAAACTCACAGGAGAGGTGCCTATACTAGGGCGTGTAATCGAAAGGTTAGGATTGATTATCCGCATACTGAGTATGGTGAATTCAGGATTTGTTCCTGACGGATCTATCGAATGTTGTGGTGAAAGTGTACAATCTCTATAGAGTGTCAAACTATTCGAATAGCCGCATCCGCGGTTATGGACAGTTGGAGTGGCCATACTGTTCCCCCGTAAGATGTTTTCAAAATGACTTGTGAAATGAATTGAGACTTTGACTTGACCACAACAGAGTTGTGACATGAAGTACAAGTTCCCACCTAGGTGATATAAAACTTCAACCAGCTTTCTTTGCTTCTGAACTTAGTAGAGGTAAATCTGGATTTTTGCAAAACAACCCTAGAGCTTAGTGTCCTACTACAAAAAAAACCCTTAACTTGTTAGTATTAGTTTGCGAGTACTTAAAGAGTACTCATGGCTTTGTCCCTGGCTATTCCTGTGGCCAGACTATGAAGAGGAGTACCAGGATGATGGACCGCAGGAAGGTTACGACAACTAGGATCATCTCCCATCGTCAGCATTGCCTGTGACCCCGAAGATGGAGCTTTGGCTACGCTACCTTTATTATTACGTATTTCCGCTGCTTGGATTGTATTAAGAACTGGATCATGAGATCCTTATTTGTGTAAGACCTTATGTATGGTTTGTAATGGATGATGTACTGTGGTATCCAAATCTGTTATGTCTCGCAAAAATGGTAATCATGGGATTGTGATGTATGGCATAACAGGCATCTGGGATTAAAAATCCGGGTGTTGACAAGTTGGTATCAGAGCCATCCTGACCATAGGAGACCCTAGTTAGACTAGACGTTTGAATCAAAAACTTAGTTTCAAAACCAAAGGAAGCAAATATTTACAAAAACTTATTCCCATTCTTATCACTTTGATTCTTTCATGAAAATTCATGTTCCTCAAAAACTCTTACAAAATACATAAAATTTGACACACTTGATCACTCTACTAACTTACTCATCCTATATTCTTATAGATGGACGTGAAGTACAACAAGTTTTATCAGTTGGGGAATGGAGGAGACCTCATCTTTGAGCGGGATTTGGACCAACTTTCGGAAGTTCTGGAGCGTCCGCACCCCGAGTTCTTCAAAGCTCAGCTAAATGAGCAAGGAGGAGAAGATCTGCAGTGGCTAATTGTTGCAAGTCTCCGAGGAAAGATTGAACCTCCCACTGCCGAGAGAATTCAGTTCACCTTAAGAGAAACCAACTGGCTCGATGGACTTTCCAGGGCCATGCAGGAAGCTCTTGCCCGTCTGTGTGTGAAGAGTATCACCCAGATCAAGGGTACCCGCTTTGAGTTCTTTCCAAGGCGTGATGTTATGGGACAGCCACTGGAAGCCCCATACCACCACGAGCTGAAGACTTAGTTGGACCACCTTAGCTTCATGATGTATGATCGTCAGTAGGAGTTGGACAATGCCCGTGACTACTCCAACCACAAGTCCGCCATCATCAAGACGAAGGATCAGACCATCGCCATGCTAGCAAAGGACCGCAAGTCTCGCCGCCGTCAGCTTGACAAGAAGGAGCGCATCATTGCCCGTCTTCGCCACCGTATCTCGGATTTGGAGACCATCCACGAGAGAGACATGCAGCTGGAGGAAAGGGAGAATGCCGGTCGTGGAGACCCCTACTCCTATCTCAGCGATGACGATGATTTTCTGGAGGATCAGGCCATGGACTTCTTCACTGATGAGGATGACTTTGCCTTCATCGATCACGATGATGAGGATAACGACTACACCGACTCCGAGGAGTAGTAGCACTTGAGCACTAGCGTTAGTGAGCTTTATTCGGTCCCACTGTATCGTAGTTTCCAGAATGTTTCTTAAAACCATCTGTTTACCTTCGTTGTGGTCTGTGTTGTATCCTGTGCTATGGATGAATGAATGAAAAGCAAGTTGCTAGAAAATCCGAGTCAACCTTTAAAAAAACTTTTCAAAGTCCCTGAACCTTAGAAATTTCCCTCTTTTCTCATGATCTAACTCAATCTTCAGATGCCACGCGGAGGAAGTGGTTCATCCCCGAACCCGATGTTGCAGATCCTGCAAATGTTTGTTTCTGACCGCGAAGCTAAAAGAGCAGAACGTCAAGCCAACCTAGCCACCCTTCAGCAGATAGCTCAGCTGGCCCACAACAATCAAGTCCAAGGAAATCAGGACCCATAGCCCCGAGACCATATAGTATGAACCCGTCTGAACTAGCAGAACTGAAGAAGCAACTAGATGCCATGTTGGAAATTGGATTGATTCAACCAAGTGCGTCACCATGGAGATCAACTGTCTTGTTTGTGGACAAGAAGGATGGAGGTAACCGTTTGTGTACGGATTATCGGAAGTTGAATGATGTCACTATCAAGAACAAGTACCCATTGCCCAAGATAGAAGATTTGTTTGATCAGTTGACCGGTGCCAAGGTGTTTTCTAAGATTGATCTTAGAACAGGCTATCATCAACTCAATATTCGCGCAGAGGATATTTCCAAGACTGCCTTTACCACCAGATATGGATTATACGAGTATACTGTCATGTCTTTTGGATTAACCAATGCCCCCGCTTATTTCATGAATCTCATGAATAAGATTTTTATGGACTTCCTGGATAAGTTTGTCGTTGTTTTCATCGATGACATTCTGATTTATTCCAAATCAGAAGAAGAACATGAGCTACACCTAAGGACCATTCTTGGAACCCTTAGAGAGCATCAGTTGTATGCCAAGTTTAGCAAATGTGAATTCTGGTTACAGGAGGTAGGATTCCTCGGCCACATTGTATAAGCCGGAGGAATTGCCGTTGACCCTGCAAAAGTGAAAGATGTCGAAGATTGGCAAGCCCCAACCACTCAAACCCAAGTTCGTGCATTTCTTGGATTGGCGGGATACTACCACAAGTTCGTAGAAGGATTCTCGAGTATCGCCAGACCCATGACCCAATTGCTGAAGAAGGACAAGGAGTTTGAATGGACGGACAAATGTGAAGCGAGTTTTCAAGAACTCAAGAGAATATTGATTTCAGCCCCAATCTTAATCATGCCGGATATCACAAAGCCCTTTGACGTGTATTGTGATGCATCCAAGATCGGTCACAAAGCCCTTTAGGCTAAGTACTTAGGTTTTACCCTCTCGAGAGGTGGTGCACTTTTTCCACAAGACTCGACATGCAACGAGACGAGACTTTTCAGAAACAATCCCTCAGATCAGCACAGACGTGTTCCATCCTATCATCACTACCACCTTCTGTCTGCCTGTCTGAGTTCTTGCAACCTATGTAGTCAAGGCAGAGCCCATATGCCATGTGGCTGCACTGGAAGCTTCTCAACACAAAACATCTCAAATCTCTTTGTTCCTGGGTGGCCATCCACAAGTGTGATACACAAGGTAAACCATAGACATGAGCCTTGTGTAACCACTCAACACAAACCAATCATACCATTCCACCCAGGTAATTCATTCACTTAGTTGTTTTATTAATCAAAAACTTAGTCATAGACTTTGCATAATATCATGGCATGAATATTCCACCCTTGTATTCTAAAAGCTAGGCTAAGCATACTAGCATAACTAGTCTCTTGACTTAGGAAGATTCCTACCAAGATATATTATATAGGATCTACTATAGCATAGCAATATATATAAATAGTCTTATCATGCATACTACAAAAATATCACTAATGCAATATTGAAAAGATAGGACTTTTGATGACCAAAGTATCACTTGCCTCGATAGTGGGATAATTACACATCCTTCTTGATCTTGCAAATGTTACACTCCGTAAAATCTACAACATCAACAATCAAACAAAATGCACATTCTCAATATCACAAGCAAGACAAAAACAATGCATATGCACAAATGCAAAGTGGTATTTTTATTGCACAAGTTATTCTAATAGTATTATGAATCCTATAGACGTTTTGTGGACATGCATGACAACAACAAAAAAACTAAATTAACTAGTCGTACAAGGTGCCAAAAGAATTATTAACAAAAATACTACTCGTTATTTTTTTACAATGTTTTATTTAGAATTTCTAATACATATATTTGTAGTTTCAAATAATTGCACGGAAAATATATTTACAGTCATAATGCACACCTATGAAGATGCATAATTAGTTAGATTATAATCTCAGGAGCTCACCCACATGCATTTTGAAAGAAAAAATCACTTCCTAGAGAAGCGATAATAATTATTCTCTCATTAAGCTGTACATGTGGCATTTATTTTGGTTTTTTGTATAGGGCAGTGTATGTTGCACATACTTATATTGGGTTCAAAAAATTTCTAAACGATATGCTATGCCTTTTCTTTTCTATCTTAAATGTAAACCATTTCTAAGCAGGGTTATACTTCTGCACAACTTGGTTGGTCGATCTAATTGATGTGAGTATGATGCAGAATTACACACTTGCTCGCGGCATCGTTGCTAAAAGGAATTAGGCGCTGCAGGCTGATCGTACTCTGAAAAGCCTCACAAACTATACATATTGAGATTAATTTTTAGGTACTCGTACCTAATAATAATAGGTAGCATGTTTTTCACAATGATTTAGCTAGCAGAATAAATCAAGTTGTCTAATCGCTAGTTTAAGACATGCTAGTCCGAAACGAAATCCTACTGCAAGCAACAAGTTTAGATGGATTTCTATATGCATAAACATGGCCTACATGACGTGGTGTTGGATTTTTTTCTCCAGTAGGTCATGTCTTGTCCAAGAAAAATCTATTTAGTTGCGAATTTTTGTCCATATAGGTTTAGGTCCTAACACGCACCATGTTGAGTATCGATGTACCATGAGAAATTAAGAAAAGAAATAAAGAAAAAGAGGTTTTAACACGCGCTGCTCGCATTTGGTTCATGGCAAGTTGTATGGAGATGATCGATCTTAAAATAAAGTAGGGAGCGACTCACCGGTCCAAATTCATGTTCGCCGAGGTCGACGAGAACGGTGGCGACGTTGATCGATTTGGATGAAGTAATCGATCATGGCACCCATGAAATAGTACAAGACATGGAAGAAGACCTTTGTGATACTGGTGACATGGTCGCGGCTGCTCGACATGCTCCGACGGTGATCTATGACGATGATGACGATGCGGCTTCAGTTGCGACATGTCCTACGGCGATGAAATAGTGCATAACCATGTCCTGTAGGTAGGCATCAATGAGAATAGTATTCCAGTTCAAGGAATTGATAAGTTTCTCACCGTGGATGACAAGATCTGACGATGAACTCAAATTTAGGCTAATTTTGGCATGGTTGGCATCCTTTGTACAAAGCTTCTCTGGAGAAAGTTTGTGAATGAAAGTGAAGGAGGAAGATAAGGGGCACTCTGTGCTATCCACGGTTCTTGTTTAGGTGCTCTCAGGAGGGAGATCGGAAGTGGATGCCGCTGAACAGCATTCGGAGCACCGTTCCGACTCAGGCAATTAAGCCAATAAACTGGAGAATTAATTCTCTGAATGAAACGGCCATGCAATTATGAGAAGGATCCGTGTTGAAGTTGAAATAAGAAACGCATTAGAATTAATGGGAGGATTGGAGGAATAGAAAATGTCATGGCTATTGAGCTTACGTGAACGGCACGAGGAAGATGATATTCGATCGGCAAGATAGGCCAGTGAAGTGTGGCCCATGAAAATAAAAGGGAAAGGAAAAAAATACAGAGGATCAGACTAGTTGGGTCGTGGACTGGTTAGTTTGGCTGCAGATCTTCCTTTTCTTTTTCTTGGTGCCTTTTCTAGTTTTAAAATTGTTCTTAATTGATTCAAATTTGATACATAACTTTTTAGGAAATTTAGAATAAAAATACATATTGATAGCTTTCTTTGAAACGGAACAATTAGTAATATTTCTATAATTCAAAAAACATTATATTAAGTTTAAAATATTGGACAATGGATCACATGGTTTATTATACTTTCTGTTTCTTTTTTTATATATTTTATATCTTTTTCTTTTAAAACTCCATAAATGGTCAAACCAATTTGTAAAAGTCTATAAAATAATTCTTTACCATTATTGATTATTTAGAAATGATGTTGCTAAATTTTTATACGGAACATAGCCATAGTCCTGTATTGAACTTGATGGTGATTTCTCTTATTGGTGTTTAGGTTTTATGTTTATAATTTTTTTCCATAGGTAAAATGCAAGTGCTTAAAGATGATGATGCATGACATGCATCTGAATTTTTGAAATTTTGTTTATCACTTATTCAAAATTGTTTTAAGTAAGGTTTTGATGTTTCCAATTAGAAGCAAAAAGTTTCTTTTCCCCCTAAATTTCATTATTTATTTGTTTTGTTTGTTTATTTTTCACATTTCAAAATTTGGAAAATTTTGGGATGTGACAGGCTACCACCCTTAAAAGGAATCTCGTCCCGAGATTCAGAAAGGCTAGAAAGAATATGTTGGGTTTCATGACAACAGGGTACTACCACCCTTAAAAGATTTAACTAGATTGCATCTTCAGAATTTACTTTGGCTTCAGTCTTGGTGGATATTGTACCTTCGGGGTTATCATTGGGAAATTGAAAAATTCCATCCTTAACTTCTCATATGTTGAACTACAAGGTAGATGTGGCATTGTACAGGGACACGATTAGTTTCTTCACATATGAAACAAGTAACTTAAGATGTGGGGCATTCTTTAGATGAATGGCTTTGGGCACTGATTAGTATGCTCTTTATAAGTATCCTATTTCTCCATAGATTTTTCAGGCTTATGTTCTTGTCACAGGATCATCCTTGGTGTTATTTTTTGTTATAGTCATTCTAAAGAGGATTGTTGCTCATGTTGACCATCTGATTGGCCATCAATTGAAATAATTGAGATTGGGATTCCAACACCTTTAGAATATTTAGGTATAACTTAGTGTCGTTGTGGTTGTTGGCTAAAAACCGGGTTGTCATTTGATTCAACTTAGTTTGGGTTGCTAGTAGTTGCATTGTAATGGGCATCTCGGGGTTGTTGTTGGGGTTGTGGTCTCTTGGAGATGTCATATTCTTGGATTGGGTTGGATATTAGAATAGACAAAAGATTTCTAAGGAAAGAATTCTACTCATACATAACAAATCACACAAAACAATATGCAAACAATTTCAATCATACAATCCGTAACTCAAATAACAAGGTTCAAGAATATCTTAGGCAAACAAAATATTATTGCCATACCACATAGGTTTGTATGACCAATAAATTATCAGCAAGTCATTTTAAACGAAACACTAGTATGGTGGTCCAACTGTAGGGTATCACTTGAGATCATTCTATCCTTCTTCATAGCTACTTCATCAGGAATGAGAACATGGTATTCTTGGAAAAAATTATGTCATCTTGTCACAAAGTTCGAAGGCGATGTCTATAATGTTCCTCCTAAGTTGAGTTTCCTTAGTCTCCAGGTCTTCAGTATTATCCTTATCTTACTTGAAGTCCCTCCAAGTGTTGTGAAGTCTATGCCAAAGTCTCTCTCCAAGTTCTTCAATGGATCTCCATGAAGCACTTCTTGTTGAGTCGAAGAATAACGTATGAGGTTTTGAGTTGGTGAACATCCAAAGTCCCATTGTCTTATTATTGTCTTCCTTGATAGATTTGTTGACGCTTGCCAAATGAATCAAGATAGTTCCACTTCCACAAGAAACGAAAACAAATATAACCTAGTAAAACCATAATAGATAAGTTTCTCATCCTATGGTCTTTCCTAATTTCTCTCTCATCTTTGTTCTACTAAACTTGAATTACTCCATTGATCTTGACTTCTCTTCTTGATCCTGGAATGCCTTGTCATTATCCTTGAGTTGGGCGTGTAGCTCATCCTTTGCTAAGTAGTTGGTTTCTCCTATCATTAGCAAGATCCTAAATAAAATTTCCATGTCCTAGAACTATTGAAGAACAAATATTCCTTATGAAACTTCTTCACTTGAATTTTTTTTATGATGGAGGTAGGTAGATCCAGCAAGTTGAGGATGTCAAGAAGTCCAATTCCTAGTAGGTTGTCTTGAAGTCCTTAGTGATGCCGAAGTTGAAGTCCTTAGTGATGTCGAAGCTGAAGTCCTTAGCGATGATGAAGCCGAAGTCCTTTGTGAAACTGAAGCTGAAGTCCTTTGTGATGTTGAAGTCCTTAGTCATGTCGTAGTTACAGTCCAAGCTCATGTTGAAGTCTTTGGCCAACAAGTTGAAAAAGGTAGAGATATAGAAACAAAACAAAATACTAAGGAAAGAGTTTACAAGATTGTTTGTAAATAACTTAGCACCAATGCAACTCCTATTATTCTAAGGGGTTTTGTCCAAATCCTAGGGTTACGAACCTACAGGCAACACAGTGCTCTGATACCATCTATAGCAGACCGACCAGATAAGGTACAAGTCCCTGTGTTTATAGTGCTAGTCCCTCGATCGAATACCTAGCACCCACAGTTTAAGATGTAATATCATGAAACAAAGGTCATATTACAACTTATAACCAGGAATAAAATAATTCATTACATCTTACATAGCTCATATGGCTATCTCATTACAATGCAGCAGATATAACTATATAGCATGGAGTCCTTCATCTTCATATGCCACAGGCAATCATGTTGGTTGTAGATTTGTAATCCCTACTCAACAAACTTCACTAACATCAAACAAACCTGCAACATGATAAGTTACAGCCACAAGGGTCAATACATTTGAATTGTATTGGCAAGTGATATCACATTGATATGAAGATTCTATCATCTACATGAATATTTGGCTAAGTGGAGTTTTGGCTAGCCTTTGCATAAAACAAGTTTTTCCCTATCCTTTGAAAATAGTTTTTCTCTTTGAAAAAACCTTTCATCACACAATGGCACACTGGAGTCACACCAGGTGCTTCCCTTGTTCACCCAACAAGTTTTAACTTAGAGAAATTGGGATGAGGAGATCCTTGATTGCTTCAATGTCTTTGATGCTCAAAATGTCCATTGCCGGGGACACGGCTAAGTACTTAGGTTTTACCCTCTCGAGAGGTGGTGCACTTTTCCCACAAGACTCGACATGCATCGAGACGAGACTTTTCAGAAACAATCCCTCAGATCAGCACAGACGCGTTCCATCCTATCATCACTACCACCTTCTGTCTGCCTGTCTGAGTTCTTGCAACCTATGTAGTCAAGGCAGAGCCCATATGCCATGTGGCTGCACTGGAAGCTTCTCAACACAAAACATCTCAAATCTCTTTGTTCCTGGGTGGCCATCCACAAGTGTGATACAACAAGTAAACCATAGACATGGGCCTTGTGTAACCACTCAACACAAACCAATCATACCATTCCACCCAGGTAATTCATTCACTTAGTTGTTTTATTAATCAAAAACTTAGTCATAGACTTTGCACAATATCATGGCATGAATATTCCACCCTTGTATTCTAAAAGCTAGGCTAAGCATACTAGCATAACTAGTCTCTTGACTTAGGAAGATTCCTACCAAGATATATTATATAGGATCTACTATAGCATAGCAATATATATAAATAGTCTTATCATGCATACTACAAAAATATCACTAATGCAATATTGAAAAGATAGGACTTTTGATGACCAAAGTATCACTTGCCTCGATAGTGGGATAATTATACATTCTTCTTGATCTTGTAAATGTTACACTCCGTAAAATCTACAACATCAACAATCAAACAAAATGCACATTCTCAATATCACAAGCAACACAAAAACAATGCATATGCACAAATGCAAAGTGGTATTTTTATTGCACAAGTTATTCTAATAGTATTATGAATCCTATAGACGTTTTGTGGACATGCATGACAACAACAAGAAAACTAAATTAACTAGTCGTACAAGGTGCCAAAAGAATTATTAACAAAAATACTACTCGTTATTTTTTTACAATGTTTTATTTAGAATTTCTAATACGTATATTTGTAGTTTCAAATAATTGCACGGAAAATATATTTACAGTCATAATACACACCTCTGAAGATGCATAATTAGTTAGATTCTAATCTCAGGAGCTCACCCACATGCATTTTGAAAAAAAAAATCACTTCCTAGAGAAGCGATAATAATTATTCTCTCACTAAGCTATACATGTGGCATTTATTTTGTTTTTTGTATAGGGAAGTGTATGTTGCACATACTTGTATTGGGTTCAAAAATTTTTGAAACGATATGCTATGCCTTTTCTTTTCTATCTTAAACGTAAACCATTTCTAAGCAGGGTTATACTTCTGCACAACTTGGTTGGTCGATCTAATTGCTGTGAGTATGATGCAGAATTACACACTTGCTCGCGGCATCGTTGCTAAAAGGAATTAGGCGCTGCAGGCTGATCGTACTCTGAAAAGCCTCACAAACTATACATATTAGGATTAATTTTTAGGTACTCGTACCTAATAATAATAAGTAGCATGTTTTTCACAATGATTTAGCTAGTAGAATAAATCAAGTTGTCTAATCGCTAGTTTAAGACATGCTAGTCCGAAACGAAATCCTACTGCAAGCAACAAGTTTAGATGGATTTCTATATGCATGAACATGGCCTACATGAGGTGGTGTTAGATTTTTTTTCTCCAGTAGGTCATGTCTTGTCCAAGAAAAATCTATTTAGTTGCGAATTTTTGTCTATATAGGTTTAGGTCCTAACACGCACCATGTTGAGTATCGATGTACCATGAGAAATTAAGAAAAGAAATAAAGAAAAAGAGGTTTTAACACGCGCTGCTCGCATTTGGTTCATGGCAAGTTGTATGGAGATGATCGATCTTAAAATAAAGTAGGGAGCGACTCACCGGCCCGAATTCATGATCGCTGAGGTCAACGAGAACGGTGGCGACGTTGATCGATTTGGATGAAGTAATCGATCATGGCACCCATGAAATAGTACAAGACATGGAAGAAGACCTTTGTGATACTGGTGACATGGTCGCGACTGCTCGACATGCTCCGACGGTGATCTATGACGATGATGACGACGCGGCTTCAGTTGCGACATGTCCGACGACGATGAAATAGTGCATAACCATGTCCTGTAGGTAGGCATCAATGAAAATAGTATTCCAGTTCAAGGAATTGATAAGTTTCTCACCGTGGATGATAAGATCTGACGATGAACTCAAATTTAGGCTAATTTTGGCATGGTTGGCATCCTTTGTACAAAGCTTCTCTGGAGAAAGTTTGTGAATGAAAGTGAAGGAGGAAGATAAGGGGCACTCTGTGCTATCCACGGTTCTTGTTCAGGTGCTATCAGGAGGGAGATCGGAAAAGTGGATGCCGCTGAACAGAATTCGGAGCACCGTTCCGACTCAGGCAATTAAGCCAATAAACTGGAGAATTAATTCCCTGAATGAATCGGCCATGCAATTATGAGAAGGATCCGTGTTGAAGTTGAAACAAGAAACGCATTAGAATTAATGGGAGGATTGGAGGAATAGAAAATGTCATGGCTATTGAGCTTGCGTGAACGGCATGAGGAAGATGATATTCGATCGGCAAGATAGGCCAGTGAAGTGTGGCCCATGAAAATAAAAGAAAAGTAAAAAAATACAGACTAGTTGGGTCGTGGACTGGTTAGTTTGGCTGCACATCTTCCTTTTATTTTTCTTGGTGCCTTTTCTAGTTTTAAAATTGTTCTTAATTGATTCAAATTTGATACATAACTTTTTAGGAAATTTAGAATAAAAATACATATTGATAGCTTTCTTTGAAACCGAACAATTAGTAATATTTCTATAATTCAAAAAACATTATATTAAGTTTAAAATATTGGACAATGGATCACATGGTTTATTATACTTTCTGTTTCTTTTTTTATATATTTTATATCTTTTTCTTTTAAAACTCCATAAATGGTCAAACCAATTTGTAAAAGTCTATAAAATAATTCTTTACCATTATTGATTATTTAGAAATGATGTTGCTAAATTTTTATATGGAATATAGCCATAGTCCTGTATTGAACTTGATGGTGATTTCTCTTATTGGTGTTTAGGTTTTATGTTTATAATTTTTTTCCATAGGTAAAATGCAAGTGCTTAAAGATGATGATGCATGACATGCATCTGAATTTTTGAAATTTTGTTTATCACTTATTAAAAATTGTTTTACGTAAGGTTTTGATGTTTCCAATTAGAAGCAAAAAGTTTCTTTTCCCCCTAAATTTCATTATTTATTTGTTTTGTTTTTTTATTTTTCATATTTCAAAATTTGGAAAATTTTGGGATGTGACACTTAGTGTTGTGATAAATTTGTATGTCATGACTTGTATGTTTGATGGATGATGTATGTGTTTGTTTTTATTCTACTGTCTTGTTTATTCTCCTTGTGTTGTTCTAATATATTCTATATTACCTTAGATGACTAGATTTGCGATCAGCACCGCCGAGGAGTTCAATGGAACTCGTTTTGGTTCACGTATCGTGCAGTTCACTAGTGTGCTCAACCTTCCACTTCCTAGTATCAAGGCCTTTCAGCTCACCAAGTTTGAGAGGAAGGATCTTTGGGGTTTTAGAGTCTCGTAGCCGGGACGACAGACATAGCCACTCACGGGGGAGATTTCCTTCAAGCTGATGCACGATGACAAGGATAAGGGTCTAGATGTAGTCATGCAGGAGCTACTGGGACGCCTCTGTGGACGCCACTCCACTGAGCTTAGAGGTCTCTACTTCCACCCGTTCGGGAGACGTGACGAGGAGGGAGAGGCATTGGTGTATGAGGGTGCTACTAGAGAGACGATTGAGCCAGTTCGTCTCTACCTCCAGGACCTAGAGGGCCTTATTAGACACCTTGACACCGATAGGACCAACGTCATGCTTAGCAATGATGAGCTCTAGGTTCAGTTGAGGGAGAAGGACAAGCTCTTCACGGAGCAAGACGAGATCGTTAAGGAGATGGAGGCTAGATTCGAGAGCCAGGACAAGAAGTTCAAGAATCAGGAGAAGAGAGTCCAGGACAGAAACAAGAAGATCAAGGACATGAAGGCTGAGATAGAGGCCAAGGACTTCGAGCTCGAGACCCAGCAGGGAGTGATTGAGAGACTTCGCTCACAGAAGAGGGCCCTCAGGGCAAAGATCGATGCCTTGACCACTACTGTAGAGGAGTACAAGGCCGCTATGGAGAGTGCAGGTCTTGCTCTTGTTGACGTGGAGGTCGACATGGAGGAGTAGTGTGGACTACTCGACTATCATTATTCTATCATACTTTGATTGTTGAGTCGCAATGACCATCCAACATGTGGATGGCTTGCTATGGTGTGTTTACCTTTCCAAAAACTTGTTGTTTACTTTGTTCAAACTCTACGTTATTTTTGAGCTTGGTTTTTATGATTGTTGTTATGTGATGTATTGTGCATGTTAAGCATCTATGGGTATCTCATTTCTTATCCTTATTGAAACCACAAATGCCTCCCCGTCGTGCCAATCCCAACCCAAACAACAACAATAACATCACTCCCGAGATGCAGCAATTGATGACAGCTCAAGCTCAACTGATGCAGATGATGACACAGTTCATGCAAAACCAGAATCAGAGCAACAACAACAACAACAACAACAACAACAACAACAACAACAATAATAATAATAATAATAATAACAACAACAACAATCAGAACAATCCTCCAGCATTTCACATGCTCACCAGATTTCTGAGACTAAGGCCTGCAAAGTTCTCGGGAATCACTGATCCAATGGTGGCCAATGACTGGTTACATTCAGTGAACAAGGACTTAGTCACTGTTGGCTGCATCGACGAGGAAAAATGCAGGTTTGCAGCACATCTTCTCGAAGGACCGGCAGCAACCTAGTGGGACAACTTTCAGATCACCACTCCCCTCGAGGATGTGACTTGGGATATTTTTGAGGATGGTTTCCGTACATCTCGCATCTCATCCGGAGTGATGAACTTGAAAAAAAGGAGTTCCACAACCTGAAACAGCGTCACCGCAGTGTTGCTGAGTACATCAAGGAGTTCAACAACCTGGAGAGTTATGCACCGGATGAATTTGATACTGATGCTAAGAGGAAAGAGAAAATCCTCGAAGGAATTAATGATGAGTTGAACCTGCAGCTATCTATTGCCTATGTCCCAACTTATCAATCACTTTGTGACAAGGCCACCATCTTGGAAAAAAGATGAAACAGGTTGAGGGCAGGAACAGGAAGCATAGCTTTGATAAGCACAGCTCAGGATCGTCTCACAAGCGTTCTCATCATGATGATAGTGGAAGTTCTGGATTCCACAAACATGGGAAGTACAACAGCCACCACAACCACAACCGTCATCATGACAACAAGCATCATCGCAGTCATGATAATGACAAGTATAAGAACCACAGGAGTGGACACAAGAGCCACCACAGTGGAAGTGTAAATGGAAGTCAGCCTGTAAAGAAAGATCTAAGTCAGGTTGAATGTTTCAAGTGTAAGAAGATGGGGCACTATGCAAATGAGTGCCTAGAAAAGAAAGTTGAAGGTGCCAACAAGCCCAATCCCTTCCAAAAGGGACAAGTGAACCACATTAATGTGGAAGAAATATATGAAGAGTCTGATGCTATGGCTGGTAAGTTCAAGCTCAATTCTTTTCCAGCACTAGTTCTTTTTTATACTGGCACATCGCATTCATTCATATCAAGAGCATTTGTTGATAAAAATGGATTACCAACTGATAATATTGGGTGTCCTATAAATGTAAGCTCTCTCAGTGGAGAGATGATAGTGAGCCTTGGATGTCATGGTCTAGTGATAGAATTTGGGAAGTAAAAGTTTCCAGTTAGTTTGATAATCCTAGATTTCCAAGGATTGGATGCTATTCTGGGCATGGTTTGGATGACTAAGTATGAAGGAGTGTTAGACTGTGCCAATCGTATTCTCACACTCACAACCCCGGATAAGAAATGGATTAGATTCAAGTCTAATTTTGAATATAAAGGAAGTAAGATAAATTCTCTTAAG
Source organism: Avena insularis (assembly GCA_023614405.1). NCBI lineage: Eukaryota > Viridiplantae > Streptophyta > Magnoliopsida > Poales > Poaceae > Avena > Avena insularis. Next base: position 53,698,366 of record CM042685.1, on the reverse strand, counting down.
GGGGTTAGCATAGACAGTGTGCTAATTGTGAGAGAGTATCCAGATGTGTTTCCGGAGGAATTGCCGGGAATGCCACCAGATAGAGATGTTGAGTTCCTGATTGACTTACTGCCAGGATCAGGACCAATAGCAAAAATACCCTATAATATGTCAGTTGATGAGTTGAAGGAACTCAAGAAACAACTTGTAGAACAGTTGCAGAAAGGATTTATTCAACCAAGTTCTTCGTCTTGGGGCGCACCAGTTTTGTTTGTTAAAAAGAAAGATAGAAGTCAAATTTTATGCATAAATTACCATTCACTCAATGAGGTAACTATCAAGAACAAGTATCCTTTGCCTAGAATCAATGATCTGTTTGATCAGCTAGAAGGAGCCCAAGTGTTCTCAAAGATTGATCTCCGGTCAGGATACTTTCAGCTAAAGATCAGGGAACAAGACATACCTAAGACTGCTTTCACCACTAGGTATGGTTTGTATGAGTATATCGTGATGCCATTTGGTTTGACAAATGCACCAGCCTACTTCATGAATATGATGAACAAAGTGTTCATGGAATTTCTTGAAAAGTTTGTTGTCGTATTCATTGATGACATTTTGATCTACTCCAAGAGCAAAGAAGAGCATTTATGTTTGATACTTGAGAAACTCAGGGAGCATAAGTTGTATGCCAAATTCAGCAAGTTTGAATTTTGGTTGAATGAAGTGGGATTTCTCGGACATATTGTGTCAAGAGATGGTGTAGCTGTTGATCCCGCAAAAGTGTCAGCTGTAACTGAGTGGGAATCTCCTAAGTCAGTGAAAGAAGTACGTAGCTTCCTTGGCTTGGCATGATACTATAGAAGATTCATTGAGAATTTCTCAAAGGAAGCTAAGCCAATGATGGAATTACTTAAGAAAGACAAGAAATTTGATTGGACTAAAGGATGTGAACTCAGTTTTCAGGAATTGAACAAGAGACTAGTGACGGCACCAGTCTTATGTCTGCCGGATTTGGAGAAGAATTTCCAAGTGTATTGTGATGCATCTCACCAAGGATTAGGAGGAGTTCTGATGCAAGAAGGGAAAGTTGTGGCTTGCGCCTCAAGACAACTCAAAACTCATGAAGTGAATCCTACTCATGACTTGGAGTTAGCCTCTGTTGTCCATGCACTCAAAACATGGAGACATTATCTTTTGGGAAAGCGATGTGAAATGTTCACAGATCACAAAAGTTTGAAGTATATCTTCACTTAGAAAGAAATCAACATGAGACAAAGAAGGTGGCTAGAAATCATCAAGGACTTTGACTTTGGTTTGCAATACCACCCCGGTAAAGCAAATGTTGTAGCGGACACATTAAGCCGTAAAGTTTATGTGAATGGCCTCACTAAGGGAGAATTGCCAGATGATCTATGTGCCCAATTCAAGGACCTCAGATTGGAGATAGTGCCTGAGGGACATCTCATGTCATTGGATGTTCAACCCACCTTGTTGGACAAAATCAGGTAAGCCCAAAAGACGGACAACGAAATTGAAGAGATTAAGGGAAAAATTAGCAAAGGGAAATCCAAAGGATTCCATGAAGACGAATAGGGTACTTTATGGTATGGAAAACATATCTGCATTCCGCAAGATCCAGAGCTTCCGAAACTGATTTTACAAGAAGCACACAACTCACCATATTCCATTCATCCGGGTAACACCAAAATGTACATGGATGTGAAGGAAAGATTTTGGTGGAATAATCTCAAGAAGGACATCGCAGAACATATTGCTTTGTGTGATGTATGTAGTCGAGTGAAAGCAGAACATCAGAAACCAGCAGGATTGTTACAACCACTACCTATTCCTGATTGGAAGTGGGACAAGATTGGATCAGGATATGATTCTATTTGGGTCGTGGTAGATCGTCTAACTAAAGTGGCTCATTTCATACCCGTGAAGACAACCTATACAAGTGCTAAGTTAGCCAAGATTTATATGAATAGGATCGTGTGTCTACATGGAGTACCCAAGAGTATCTTGTGTCGATAGAACCCAATTCACTTTGCATTTTTGGCGACAAATGCATGAGTCATTGGGAGCTAGATTAGAATTCAGCATTGCTTTTCATCCTCAAACCGATGGATGCATGTAAAGGACCAACCAAATTCTAGAGGATATGTTGAGAGCCTGTGCCCTAGACTATGGTGATAGTTGGGATGAAAGTCTGCCTTACGCAGAATTCTCTTACAACAATAGCTATCAAGCCAGTATTGAGATGGCACCGTTTGAATTTCTCTATGGAAGAAAGTGTACTACACCATTGCTATGGAGTGGTGTCGGAGAAAGAAATTTGTTCGGGCCAGAACTAATCAAGGAAGCTGAAGAGAAAGTCAAGTTGGTAAAGGACATATTGAAGATAGCACAGTCCCGGCAGAAGAGCTACCAGATTCAAAGCGTAGAGAAGTCACCTATGAGGTGGGTGATAGAGCTTATCTTAGAGTTTTACCACTTCGTGGAGTGAAGAGATTTGGAGTCAAAGGAAAATTGGCACCAAGGTATGTTGGACCATTCAAGATTCTAAGTCACAAAGGAGAAGTGGCTTATGAGATTGAGTTGCCTGAATCACTGTCTGCCGTTCACAATGTGTTTCACGTAAGTCAGTTGAAGAAATGACATCCGGAGATGGAAGAAACTTCTTTGAAGGATACTATACCTTTGGAAGAGGTTCAGTTGGAGAGTGGTCTTACTTATGAAGAGAAACCTATCAAGATTTTTGAGACTGCAGAAAGAGTCACTCGTACTAAGACTATCAAGTTTTGCAAAGTTCAGTGGAATCACCATTTCGAAGAGGAAGCAACTTGGGAAAGAGAAGATGACCTTCGGAAAGATCACCCTCACCTATTTGCTAGCCAATCCAAATCTCGAGGGCGAGATTCATCTTAAAGGGGTTAGATTTGTAACATCCCAAAAATCATGATTTGTAAAGTTTGCGTACCATTCATGTATTCATAGCAATTGGTCTTTTCAAACAGAATTTCAAAACAAGAAACCATGTTATGCCTATTATATAATGCAAGTAAGGCAATGGTTTCATTTTTACCTTCAAGGTATGAGAGTGCTTTGGTTTGATCAGTACTGTTTTAAAGTTGAATGCAAGTCTTACACAAAAATTCTCAAAACAAAATTCAAATAAAACCATTTATATGCATAATATAGATATATTAAAAAAGGCATGGTTTATTTTATTTTTCAAAGTGTCAAAGTGAATTTGACCATACAGCAAGTTTTTATGCTCAATTAGGTGCAAAGATTTCACTACAAAAATCTAGAAGTAGTTTGAGTTCAAACTTATTTGAAAATGATTTGAAATTGGTTCCTGAAAATCAAATAGAAAAAGGAAAAGCAAAGAGAAAAAATAAAACCAGTCGCTGCCCATTTGGACCAGCACCAGAACTGGCCCAGCAAGCCCACCCGGGACAGCCCCTTTCCTCTCTCCCTCTCACGTGCGCAGCTCTACCCACAGTCACCGATGCGCGGACCCCGCTGCCACCTCAGCTCTTCTTCCCCAAATCACGCCCGCAGACCGCGTCGCCGCTGTTGTTGCTGCCGATAATGGCGCGGTGTAATTGGCCATGAATTCGCAAGCGTTTCTTGTCGAGCTGCTGCCTACTTAAGCCCCTACACCCCACGGTCATTTCCCCTACTCAGCACACTCTCTCCGCCACCAGGCTGCCGGCAACTCGCTCTGCACCTCCGCTGCCCGACGCGCTCCAGCGAGCTATTCCGGTGAGTCCAGCGCGCCCCTTTTCCTCTCATTCACACGATCATGCCTGCCAGGCCTTTGCACATCTGCTCACATCTTTCGTTTGTCCTAAACCGCCCAGGAACATCGTCTCCGTTAAGCTCCACGAATGACAGGAGCGCCCCCCAACTCCGGTGAAGAATCATGGTAAAATCAGACCACCCCTTGACCCCTAAACCATACCACTATGTCCGTCGTGTCTCTGCGCATCTCCAAATGCCTCCGGTTCATCTTATTTCTCCGTAGAACATCACCTTCGTCTCCGGCAGTGAGCGTCAGACGCGGGCACGAACTCCGACGAAGTTTTCCGGTCACCACAGCACGCCCCCGTCCACGCCGACGATACGTAGAGCTTCCTCGCAAATTTGCGACGCTGGTAAGACCAACTACAGCCCCCAACCCCCTCTATAGCCGTCGGAACCTCACTGGTAGAGCGCCGCCGCCGTGTTGCCGTCGCTAGCGCCGCCAAGCTTTGGTCATTGATCAGCGCCGTTAAATTTGAATCGTAGGGATAATATTAGATCGAGTGCGAAGCGGTATCCGTTGATCTGGGCCACTGGATCTGACTTAGATCCAACGCTCCACGTTGGCCGATCCGCATGAAGCGGTACCGTCCAATCAGAGCACGCCACGTGTGAGTGCTTGTTTAAATAAAATCTAGAAAAGGTTTTTGAATGTTTAAACTTGTAAAATTCATAACTTTTGATCTGTTTATAAAAAAATGCAAATAATATACCAATAGATTCACAAAAATAAATCCTACACTTCTGTAAGCTTAGGTTTGTACTTTGCTTCTATAAAAATGGAATTTTAAGCAAAGACATTTGTAGGCTTGTTTTGAGTATAAAAATTATTTAGAAAATGTTTATAATGCCAAATTAAGTTTATTTAGTCTACAAATGTTTAGTTTAGTATTTAGTACTGTTTACTTGTATTTTTTAGTTTAGGAAAAATCATCACATGGCATTTTCATGCATTCATATATTTTTGCTTGATTAAATTGAATGTAAATTTGGTGCTATCATTTTATGTGTAGATTTTGGTGCTAGTGGTGATTGTGATTGTGAGGATTGTTGCTACTCCCCAACTACCATGGCAAGTGGTGCTTCATGTATTTGTCCCATTATTTTGACTATGCACTAGTGATATTTTGTATAGGGCTTGCATGAGATTTTGCTAAGTATCTATATGCTATGCTATGGGAAATCCTAGTAGTTGTAGTCTTGGTAAAATTTCTCTAAGTTAAGATACTTGTTATGTTATCATGCTTAGCCTAGCAAGTAGCAAACAAGGGTGTATTATATACATGCTATGGAAATTTTGTTAAGTCTTTGACTTATGTTTTTGTTTAATAAAACAACTAAGTGAATGAATCACCTGGGTGGAATGGTATGTTTGTGACGGGCATGGCCTCTATGCACTTGGTGAACTTGTCCACTACGACCAGGAGGTAGACGTGGCCTCCTTTCGAGGACTTGGGAAGTTTTTCGATCATACTGAGGCCCCATTGGGCGAAGGGCCAGGACTGAGGTATGGGCCTGAGCTCCGATCCTGGTGCGTGTGGTTTATATACGAACCTCTGGCACCCGTTGCATCTTCGGACGATGTCCTTGGCATCATTCATGGTCGTTGGCCAGTAGAATCCAGCTCGTAGAGCTTTGGCGACAAGGGCGCGGCTGCCCGCGTGATGGCCGCAGATGCCCTCATGGATGTCTTGGAGGATGGTTTTGCCGTCACCGATGGTGACGCACCTTTGGAGTACACCCGAAATGCTGCACTTGTACAACTCGCTATTGATGATGGTGAAGGCCTTGGACCGGCGAGATATGCGTCGGGCATCTGTCGGGTCATCAGGCAGTTCTCTATCTATCAGGTATCGGAGGTATGGTCGTGTCCATGTTTCTTCGACTGCCATGACCTGCATCAGGTTGACCACTGCGACCTCTGAGTCGAGTTTTTCTGGTCCTTCCTGTCCTTCGGGTAGCACAGCCCCCGAGTGTTCCGCCTCTTCGAGTGATCCCTTGGGGAATTTCCTTTTGATGGATGGCACGCAGATCTGTTCGAGGAACACACCTGGTGGCACCCGTGTGCAGGTGGAGCCGATGTTGGCGAGTATGTAAGCCTCTTCGTTGCTTTCTCTCCCAACGTGCCGAAGCTCGCAGCCGTCGAAGTCTCCTTTGAGTGCGTTGTGGAGTGCGCGGTACGCAATCATGTTGGCGGCGTGCACGTCGCACTCGTTCATCGTCTGTTGGACGATGACTAGGCGCCTTGCGCCGCAGATCTTGGCCATCCTCATGCTGTGGATGAGGGCCTCATACTCGGCTTCGTTATTGGAAGCACGAAATTTCATCTGGAGGACGTACTTCATATTGTCGCCCTGCGGGGAAGTCAGTATGACCCCGGCTCCTGCTCCAGCCTCGCGCTTGGAGCCATCGAAGTGCATTGTCCATGACTGTGTCATGTCCGGAGTGTCCGGCAGCTGCAGTTCCATCCAGTGGACTAGGAAATCCGGTAGGACCTGGGACTTGATCGCGTGGCGCTTCTCATAGATTATGTCTAGAGGTGACAACTCAATGCTCCACAGGGCCACGCATCTTGTGACCTCCGGGTTGTTCAGGATGCTGTTCAAGGGTGCTTCGTTGACAACCATCACCTGATGCTCCTGGAAGTAGTGGCTCAGCCGACGAGCCATCATGAACATGTCGTAGGCGAGTTTCTAGTAGTGAGGATACCTCTGCTTTGTCGGTGTAAATACCTCGCTGAGGTAGTAGATTGGGCGTTGTACCCCATGGGTCTTGCCATCTTCGGGTCGTTCGACCACGCGCACGGTGCTTACCACCTGGTGTGTAGCTGCTATGTATAGAAGTAGAGGCTCACGCTCCTTTGGTGTGACCAAGACGGGCGAGGTGGAGAGCAGCCGCTTTAGATCTTCGAAGGACGTCCACTCGAATTTGTCTGCCTTGCGTAGAAGCTGATAGAAAGGCAGGGCCCTCTCGCCCATGCGGCTAATGAATCTGCTCAATGCCGCAATTCGCCCGGCGAGCTGCTGGACGCCTTTGAGGTTCTCCGGCTTCTCATGGCCATTATCGCTCGGATTTTCTTCGGATTCGCCTCGATCCCTCGCTGGAGATGAAGTAGCCGAGTAGTTGGCCAGATGGGACGCCGAAGGCGCACTTTTCTAGGTTTAGCTTAATCTTGTATTGATCAAGGTTGTCAAACGTCTCGCGGAGATCGTCGATCAGTGTTTTGGCCTCCCTTGTTTTGATTACTATGTCGTCGACATAGACTTGTATGTTGCGGCCGATCTGGTTTTTCAGGCATGCCTGCATGCATCGCTGGTACGTGGCACTTACGTTCTTCAACCCAAAGGGCATTGTGTTGTAGCAGAACACTCTGAACGGCGTGATGAACGCCATTTTCTCCTGGTCTTCGACCTTTAGTCGAATCTGGTTGTAGCCTGAGTAGGCGTCGAGGAAGGAGAGCTTTTCGCATCCTGTAGTCAAATCGATGATCTGATCGATCTGAGGGAGAGGGAAGTGATCCTTCGAGCAGTGCTTGTTCAGCGATGTGAAGTCCACGCACATCCGCAGGATGTCCGTGTCCTTTTTAGGGACCATCACGGTGTTGGCGAGCCACTCGCTTTCCTTGATCTCCCTGATAAAATTGGCGTCGAGTAGTCTGTTGACTTCGACTCCGATGGCTTCAGTCCACGGCTCGGACAGTCGTCGGATGGACTGTTTGACGGGCTTGGCGTCTGGAAAGATGTTAAGTGCGTGCTCGGCGAATTCCCTGGGAACTCCTGGCATGTCCGCAGGACACCAAGTGAAGATTTCTGTAACACCTCGGTTCTGAAAATACCGTGGCTTCTATGTGACATGCCAATCCCTGGATCGGTTCATTGGCCCACAATAGAATAAGATGAATAACATAGCAAAATATCCGTGTATCATAAATAACGAAGATCCAGAGTACCATTACAATAAAAGCTTAGCTCAAGGCTAGCTCAAATTATTCAGGTAGCAACATAAATAAAGAAAATCCTCCATTCTTCAAATTGCCCACAAGTGAACAAGTGCCGAGTGGAGTACCGTGGCCTATATCGATTACTCAGAATCGGAATAACCTGCAACATGAAACGTAGCAACCCCGAAGGGTCAATACATGGAATGTATGGCAAGTAGAGCTAGTAAAGGAGACAATAGTACTAACATCTACATGCATATTTGGCAAGTGGAGCTGTGTCTGGCTTGCATTTGCAAATACCTTTGTCCTACTTTCATAAACAGTTTTTGATTTTTTTTGAAAAGATCCCAATTAAGTTAACCCAACAATATTGAAACAATTATGAAATTAGAATGAGCGAGAAACATGTCATGGAATCAATATCAAGCAACTCAGTTGTCCATAACCGGGGACACGGCTAATCGATTAGATTATACACCCTGCAGGGGTTAGTACACTTTACCCATGTGACTTGGCCAGCCCAGCTCGTTCCATCACTCTCATTTTGAGTGGTGATAGGGAGAAGTCCAAGAAGAGACTGTTCGGGAAGTAGCTCCTCAATCCCGACGCGCACCGGTCCAACCTACCAAAATTCTACATCTCTGGATACACGGGTTCGAGTTACCACAACCTACTAAGTCCAACCAACCGTCCATTTCATTATTGGCACATTGTTATACACGTAAGCTACACAATAAAGAAGCCAATCATTCTCTCTTGATACCTGGGTGCCTTTCCGCAATGAAACCACCAAAAATTATCAATACCATCACACCCAGGAGATTCATTAATTAAGTTGTTTTAGTTTTCATAAACCAATACTTTTAGAAACAAGTCTCAATGATATAAGCCAGCCCTCGTTTAACATAGCATGACTAAGCACATCTACCAACGGTGGTTCATGTACAAGGAAGGTCCTACCACATAATAGGACATAGCATAGCGATAGTATCATTCTACACATGCATCTACAAAATACACGACAATGCATAGAAAATAGTAGGACGATATCATGAACAAAGTAGCATCTACTTTCCTTGGTTGTAGCGGTCGGAAGAACAATCCACACACGAGCAAGCGTTGCACTCGTCACAATCTACACGATACAATTGCAATCATAAACAAACAACCCACAAGCATATGCAACAAAGATGATGCATGAAGATATGCAAGGCAAGTGAATTGGTGCTACAGCTGCACCACATAATCCTATTCAATAATACTACTGATTGCATGCACGAAAAATAGTTTTAGCGCAAGAAAAACTAATACGCAAAAAGTAATGCTCAAAACTAGAGCTAGAACTCAAATAATTCACTACCGGTAGTATACTGTTTGTAAAATCTTGGGAAAAATCTAACGCATAGGCATTGCTAATAAGAAACAGTACCAACTGGAATTACTCAAAAAGGAATTATAAAACTCCCTGAGTAATTAAAACACTACAGAAAGCCACTAGACAGTTTCTGCAGAAGTTTTTACTGTAAGCCTATCTTTTTAATTCAAGATGAGATTTCCCTCGTTCCACTGAATCTAGGGACATATCATACGCGATTTTTGGAGCTACGGATCTTTTTCTACGAATTAATTACTTTAAAAAGGCCATTAACTCAATTGATTAAACTGTACTAAATCTTGCAGCAAAAGTGTGAAACAATGGTACAACAAGATTCTACACGACTTACTAAATCTACACATATTTTATTTGCAATTTTTGGCCCAGCGGTTTAATTTCTACGCAATTTACAAGTTTCTACCGAAATATGTCAATAAAACGATTAAAGTAATTACCCAGTCAACTGTGTCTGTTGACTGGTCAACGCGGCTGCTGACTGGGCGTCTGACTAGTCAACGCCTGGTTACTGACCGGTCAACGCCGATCTGGACCGTTGATCTGAGATCTAATAGCGGCTGCGGACTCACAGCTGACGGCGAAGCGGCGGCGGTGCAGCGGCGCGCAGTGCTGGCGAAGAGCGCTGGCGCGAAGCAGAGCGGCAGCGGTGCAAGCAGCGTAATGGCGCGGTGGCGCTGGCGGCGAGGCGGCAGCGAGGCGGCGATGCGGCGGCGGCGTGAGGGCGGCGGCGGCGCGCTTACCTTGAGGCGGCGGCGGCACGGGATCCGAGGCAGCTGGGGAGAGGCGGCGCGCGGGGTGGGGTCCGGGGCTTTTAAGTGGGGCCCCCCTCGTGGGGTCCTACGCGGATACGGCGCGCGGTTGGAGGCGGACTCGGAAAATCGGCCCGATTTTCTATCTTTTAATAAAACGGCCGTAACTTTTCCGTACGAGCTCCGAATCGAGCGATTCTTGCTTCTACGGTTTTGTAAAATCGAGGGGAACAATCTAGGGTCAAGGGTTGAGTGAAACCACTAGACTACAAGGGTGGATAACACAAGTTCTACTAAAGCCTCCCGTAGGAGCCTCGTAGAAGAATAGAAAAGGGTTTTGAAAATAGCGTTTCGCCGATTCTTTTCAATCGGCGGTTTTGCATGGAAAAGTATGATGCAATGATACGAATGATATGCAGAACCAAATCAAAAATTTGGGATGTGACAATTTTCCAGTGCTCACAGAGGAATTCGACAAGCACGCTTTCCTATGCGGGGCTGAGGTCGTTGGCGATCAGCGCTGTCTTGGAGGCATCCGTCGGGTGGACCTGCACCTTCTTTGTGTTGACGGTGGAGTCGAAAGACATGTCGGGTGCGTTCTGCATTGCGACTGGGGGTGCCCCGTTGTCTGTCACATCTTGGATCCTTATGAGCTCCTCCTGCATGCTGAATGACTGGGAGATTCTGTTGAAGTCCCTGTCGCAGTGATCCGATCGGGTGAAGCTCCCGTGGACTGTGATGACACCCCTAGGTCCTAGCATCTTGAGTAGTAGGTACGCATAGTGTGGTACTGCCAGGAACCGTGCGAATGCCACGCGCCCGAGGATGGCGTGGTATTGTGATGGCCGGTCCACCACTTCGAACTCAAGTCACTCGCACCGAAAGTTATCGGGCTTGCCGAAGATGACGCCGAGCCATATCTTTCCCAGGGGGAATATGCCCTTCCCTGGGACGATGCCGTGGAACGTTGTGTCGGATTGTTCCAGGCTGCACAGCGGGATCCGCATTGCTGCTAAGGTGCTGGCGAACATCAGATTGATGCCGCTGCCACCGTTCATGAAGACGCGGCTCATATCGAACCCTCCGATTTGCGCCTCGAGCACCAGGGCAGCATGACCTGGGCGAGGCACCTGGCGGGGGTGATCTGAACGGCTGAACGTGATGCAGGACTCCGAACCGCTGAGGTACTCAGGGATGGCGGGTGGAGCGGTCACAGCCAGATTGACCTGACGGGTGATTTTCTTTTGCACCCTGTTTATTGGGCGCCCTTTTTGGATCACCAGTGATCCTTTTGGCACGGGGTACCTGTTTCCGCCATTGTTCTGCGCAGGTGCGATTGGATGATTCGAAGGTCCCACGGGTGGTGGTGGAGGAGCTCCGTGGGCGATGTCACCTGGTGCGGGTGCGTTCCCGTACCCAAGGTTCGGGGTTGTTGCCTCATCTGGGACATGCTCTCGCTGAGTTTTTGGAACTCGCGGCAGTCGATGAATAGGTCTGCTGCACGCAACGAGGCACATGTCGATGAATAGGTCTGTTGCACGCAACGAGGCACATGTCGCTGTGGCACGTCGATCGGGGAATGTCCCTGTGTTGTCTTGAGCCAAGATCTGCTACGTCCCATCGATGAAATCAAGGAAGAACAATAGATCCACCATCTCTGGACTAGCATCCTAGCTCTAGAGGAACCACTTCGCCCCAGCCACCAGCGGCATTGCGGATAATAATGAACGTCAGCGACACATAGAGAAACAGATCTCGTCAGATCTGAAGAACGGCAAGAAGACCAAGCTGTCGATTTGAAGGATCAAGCAGCACATGTTGCCATCAACTCTGAGACGCCACCGTGGAGATTGCAGTTGGTGTGGGAATAGAGTTGAGGCAGATTTATTTGCCTGGACGCTGCTCCCACCACCACAATGGCGCACTACAGCAGACAAGACCTAACCCTATCTACTAGACCATGCCAGAGGAACAGGGTCCCACTCCCTCCTACCGCCAAAATGGAAGAGAAGGGAGAGGGGGACAATAGCCTAACCGGTGGAGATTTGGTGAGAAGGTAGCCGCCGCCTCCTGGGAGAGAGAGGAGAAGACGCGTATATTCAAAAAAGTATTACGTATCAATTACTCGACCTGATGCTGAGTGGATTGTATATTTTTCTTATGTGAATTTTTTAGATGTTTTTCACATGAAGGTTTTGATGAGACAATTGATGCAACATGAGAAGACATATGATTCGCGCTTTTTTTATATTTTTTTCATTGTATTTTGAATTTTTTAAGACAGTACAATTTGTTAAAGCAAGGGGAGTGTTGGAAAACTCCCTAGTGGGGTTTCTTCTCTTATTGGCTTAGGGCATACAATGTGGTGACGCCAGTCTTCCTTTATGGCTGTCATATTGGATTTTTGTTTGGTTGGCGGGAAGAAAAATAACAAAAATAAGATTGTCTTTTCTTAGCTAAGGGATAATCTCTTAAAAATAAAAGAAAACTATTTTCTTCATTATACCACATGTCTTCTCTTAGAAAAACAAATTCTTACTTAAAAAATAGTTAATTCTTATTAATTATTTTTTATAATAATTTTTTTTATTAATTATTAGAGATGACAATAGAGATAATGCATTGTACAACATATATAGTGTCGTCTCTAGATGATATAAAGGGCTAAGGAAAGGCATGTCTTCTCCAATATTATACATGCCCTTACATCCATGTATCATGTCTTCTCTGTATACTCATAGATTGTATAGAGAGATGTAGTGGTAATAATGATATGTTCATCTATGCGTCTCTTTTAATTTATGCATATGAGATAGCTCCGTGTGCGATTACTTTGACACCCAATCTCTCTCCGCGGCCTTGGATCATGATTCGCCTGCAAATGTTACGGAATAGTTATACTGTTACTTATTCTGTACTACCTAAAAAGAACGGTGTGTTCCGTTTCCTGGCACAAATGCGTTCCGCTCGTTATTTTGTCCAACCCATCCCACCTAGCCGAGTTGATAGCACAAAAATACCATTTTATATATCAATTTTCCCATTTCATATCAGTCTCTCTCGCAATCGCAAAACGGTACCACATTGGACCTTGATTGTTGCAATATGCACTGATTGCACTCTGATAGCGAATTGACACCGACTAAGACGCGCGGGCCCACCTGTCAGGGCCACGTGGCAACGCGAGACGGCGTGCCGTCTGTCGTTTTGCATGCAGGTCCTCAAGATTTGACAGAAAATTACGCATAAGTCCCTGGCACTAATAAAACCTTCATAACCTTTGAATACGAATTCAAATAGAAAAAGTTTAAATACGAAAAGTGTTCAGAATTATTTGAATCATTTTTTACAAACTTTATTTATTATTTATATAATTAAAATATACAAAAATATAAAAATTATTTTATTAATTATAAGAAATTATTTTATTAATTATACAAAAACTTTGGAAATTCATAACTTTAACTATATAACTCCAAATAATATAAATAATATGTCTAAATTTATTAGAAAAATTCAAGGAATCCATTTCTTATATTTATAATGCATGAATCATATCCGTTCCTCTTGGATATTTTGATTATACAAGTAATCATAATAATAAATGTGTGCCGTTTTATTTATTTCTTGCATATTTTAATTATGCAAGTAATCATACTAAACGCATTTCATGCAGCTCCGTGTGTTAGGACTAGTTACAAAAATATGATCGTTTAATGATCGAGGGCGTGCATGGCATGTCACGAATGTAAGAGGCGTACACTGGTCAATGTACGTACTCTACGAACAACAGCCATAGTCCACGGTTATCTGCATGGCAGAATTATTAAGGGAACGATTTGACATGAGTCGTACAGTATTGTTATACTTCTGGCCATTTGACTGCCGCTAAGCATGCTAGGTCATCCATTGACCAATGAGGATATAGCAGGAGATAAGGCAGATCGATCTGAAGATAACACTATTCTTCATTCAGACTATTTATATTTGCAATTGGCTGCTGCGAAGATCATGCATGGCGCTGGGGTGCATGCCTGCTGGATATGCATGCAAGCAAGATTGGCTTCAAACTGATGGTCGTGGAGAGGCTGTCACGGCGGCGCCATCCACCGATCATATATCTCCAAAGCCGCGTGCGTACCACTATAATTTAAAATGAATGGCCTCCGAGTTTTTTCTGGCATTTTATGTGCAAAGACACAAGGTCGTCAAAAATGTGCAGGAGTTGCTAACTGGCCAGGTCTGATCGCATTAAGCATTGCACGCGTAGTGTTTGGTGGATTAAGCGAGAAGGCTGCTTAATTTAGGTTCAGATGCATCACCTTCCCTATCTGTCTCGGCCTCTTGAGTACGTGGGCTGATTAGTGACATAATAGGTGAGGCGAACCAGATGAACGTCCATGCCTGGCTGTGCCATCATCAGAATCAGATCGATATGTCCTAATCTGCATATGCATGTAGTAGGTACTGACCGGATGTCAATTTGTTCTGGGCTGCGAGGTCAACTCATTAAGAATAATTGCTTCTACAAATATGTAAGAAATAAATAAAACGACACACATTTATTATTATGATTACTTGCATAATCAAAATATCCGAGAGGAACGGATATGATTCATGCATTATAAATATAAGAAATGGATTCCTTGGATTTTTCTAATAAATTTAGACATATTATTTATATTATTTGGAGTTATATAGTTAAAGTTTTGAATTTCCAAAGTTTTTGTATAATTAATAAAATAATTTCTTATAATTAATAAAATATTTTTTATATTTTTTTATATTTTAATTATATAAAATAATAAATAAAGTTTGTAAAAAAAATCAAACAATTCTAAGCACTTTCGTATTTGAACTTTTTTCATTTGAATTCGTATTCAAAAGTTATGAAGGTTTTAATAGTGCCAGGGACTTCTGCGTAATTTTCTGTCAAATCTTGAGGACCTGCATGCAAAACAACAGACGGCACGCCATCTTGCGTTGCCACGTGGCCCTGACATGTGGGCCCGCGTGTCTTAGGCAGTGTCAATTCGCTATCAGAGTGCAATCAGTACATATTGCGACAATCAAGGTCCAATATGGTATCGTTTTGCGATTACGAGAGCGACTGGTATGAAATGAAAAAATCGACATACAAAGTGGTATAGTTTTATGTTATCAACTCCACCTAGCCAGTGCTTCCACACGTCCGCTCGCGCTGGCCCCACGCTCCAGTCTCACCCTAATTGCATCTCCCTCAACAGCGCCGCTGACCTCGCCCCATCTCTCACTCTTCCTCTTGGTCAGCACCAAGCTGTCCCATAGGCAACGAATCTGGCATCAACAGAGGAAGCCGACCGGGTCGATGTGGTACACGGACAGCTGAGCGGCGTGTAGGCCAAGTGGATCGGGGCGCAAAAAGAATTTTGTCTTCTCCAACTATCCTATCTCACCTCAGCGTCCTTGGTAACCTCTCCGATCGCACTTCTTCAAAGGTATTTCGCTACCTCCTCATCCTCCTCGTCTCCACTTCTGCAACCCTCTCTCTTACATCACCTATTCCGTCCATGAGCCCTCAGATCTCGCGAACAAATCTTTCTTGATCACCACCACCAGCGGTGACGGCACTATGATAGTTGGTAACTACAAACTCCACCATTTGTTTGTGAAGTGCATGCTGATTTGTGCAGCTTCGAGGTGTGCCTAATTGGCTGATTCAGAGGCTTTGAGAGGTCACTTCAAAAAAATTGGTGAGGATTGTTTTCCATGTATATGCAGAAAGGATGATCGATAGATTTACTGGTAGAAAATTGCTCCCTGGCATGGTGCTTCACCTATAGGGCCTGGATACCGACATCCTTTTTATTTCTTGATTTTTTCTTCCATGTTTCGTATACCCCCTCCGACACATATTAGTTGACTCAAATTTGTCTAGATCTAGCAATAAATCTTGACTAGATACATTCGTATCTAGATGAATCTAATTCAACTAATATGGGTTTGGAGGCAGTATGTATTTTCTGTATCTTGTGTGATCCATGCCGGTTCCGATCTATGTTTTTTGTTCGCTGACTAATTTTCTTGTATGGATCTGCTGAATCTTACATGAATTTTAGATAATACACTTGATTTGTAGTTATATTAGTTACATTGATGGTGCATAGAGTTGTTAGCCCGATCTGGTATGAATAATTTTCTGTTGCAAATCAAAACATGTATATATCTTGATTGAATTTGTTCTCATATGGATCTGTATGAATTTACTTATGTTGCAGATCAAAACATTGTCATGTGGCTGAATCGGGGCAATTGTTTTGTTGGTGATTGCATGCTCAATGTTCAGGGTCACCATGAAACACTCTTTTTTTTCACTTTCATACAACCACGATTCATCCTCATCACATCATCACAGTTTTCTATTCATACAATTCACAATTTCAAAATTGGAAACAACCGTAGAGTATATTGTAAGCTCTTGATAGAACAATGCTGTTTCAGCTGTTGATTTGTACATATACTCATATGTTCTAATTTTGGTTCATACATTCTTGAAAAAAACAGTTCAATAAATTTTGAGGAAGTGTTAGCCTAGCTTAGATAACACAAAATGTCTGGTAGGAAAATTGGAATATAGAATGTCTGAAGTTCTATGATAAGATTCTCAGCATAAGTAAACATGTAGTCTTGTCTTCGTTGGCAATGGGAGCGCAAGACGAACCGATGTGCGACGTGGAAGGGGATAGAGATGCCGCTGGTGGCAGAGGCGTTTGAGGAGCTGTCGTGTGTGATCGAGGATGATGGTGGGGAGATCCGCCACATGCCCTTTGGCATTACCTCTGCCCTCGGCTGTCTGCTCTTCAACTCCCTCGGCATCACCTTCAAAGGTAAAACTGATCTGTTTCACACATGTTTTTTTCCTTTTTTGATAATTTGTTGTTCCTTCGATCTTATATTTTTTTGGCACCAAGTTTTGAGATTCCATACGGCAACGAGAAAATAAGTCTTTTCGTTTCCTGGAAAAATTTAAGCAATGCCCTCTTCCGTGTTTTGACTTAGTTATTTTTTTGTTGCTTCCTTTCTCATCGGATCTTGCAGTATCCCCCGCAAGTGCTGGGATGTACACTCTCCCAAGCAGTTGATACTGAGGTTGTTGGAAATTGTCCCTTTTGTAGGCAAATGATTACATATTCAGTATTAATTAGGGTAATTATTTCTTCATATGATGTATTGGTAGACCAATAACAACATTTTGTGTAATTTTTTCTTCATATGTTGTATTGGTAGGCCAATAATAATTTTTTGTGTGCCCGCAAATTCCTCTATGCAGAAAGAGGTGCAAGGAATAAAGTAAGCTACTGCACCCGACGTATACTCGAGCATAAGCTGGCAAGCAACCTGACATATGTCAAGTCACTCTTCCTCGACTGCAGCCAAGTAGAGATCTCCATGCGGTAGCTCAGAACGGTCAAGTAAGGCAGTCAGACAATCCTGATCTGAATTTACCTTTTCTTGTGTTATCTTAGTTCATGAAACAGGCCTTGCCCTCTCTCTAGCTTTTCAGAATTCAGATCTTCAGGTTTTTCTGTACTGCACGCTGTAATATCCTTTTGAGCTGAATGAAACCTATTCTTGTTCTAAAAGGAGAAGGAACTATTCCATCGCTCTGATCTCTATTCCAAGAATACATGCCCTGTACCCCTTTCCTATCATTGTTAATATTAAGATAAGCTCTCAATCTGCTGCCATTCGAAAAGAGCTACAAGAGATATTCGATGCAGATGGTAAATGTGTTGATATGCACAACTAAATAATGAAACGACGACATAGTAAGAATGCACAAAAAAGAGAGAAAAATGGGAGAAAATGAGACGTGCAGACACCTGAGATCATCGACATGGCGAGAAACCATGTAGATAGTGAGGAGAATGACACTGTCATAGACAACAGGTAAGAAAAGCAAACGTTCACCTTGATATGGTTCGGAATTAAGTTCCATGGAGGTCACTCTCAATTTGTGTGTTTGCCATATTTAAGAGCAATTTCATTATATTTCTAAATATCTTTTAAATATGGTTCGAAATCAAGTTCCATATGAAAATCACTCTCAATGTGTGTGTTTGCATTATTTAAGAACAAATTTATTATTTTATAAATTTTTTTTGCTATCCCGTTGCAACGCACAGGCATTTAGCTAGTAGAGAATCAGTCGACAAGACGATTATAAAACAGAAAAATCTAGTGCAATAATAATTGCGTGCACAACTAGTTAGTTTTGATTTCACGCGAGCTGTCGGTCTCTCCTCGTCAATAGCGACGCATTCAATGTGCGAATCAATGGAGCAAATTGAAAGTCAAACTCAACACAAACAGCAACGTAAATTTAATTGCACCGATGCGCCTAACTATGCATCTGAATCAGGCCGTAACACAATACTGCTGGCTGCTAACCCACGGGAGGTAACAAGGCAAGAAAAAAGGGGTTCTTTTCATTTTCCTTTTTGACCCCTTTTGAACCAAAGGGGAAATACACTATACTATTCCTCCGTCTTAAAATAGATGTCGGAAACTTGTCTAATTTAAATTTAAATATATTTAAACACTATTTTATACAACATATATCCAAATTTAGAGAAATATACTATATCTATTTTAAAACATACTAATTATAAGAGAATTTTTTTTACCCCTTTTGAACCACCAGGGGAAGCCTTTATTCCCATTCTCAAATAAATGCACTTTTAGGTTTGTAGTAAATTAAATGTTTTCGAATTTAATAATTTTTTAAATACTCCCTCCGTCACGGTTTGGAGGGCGTCTTACGAAAATTATGCATTTTCAAAACTCCTCTCCTCTTAGGCGCGTTAGACTTAATTATAAAATTAATGTCCCCCTTTTCTTCCTCACTTTCTACTCCATGCAGCCAAATAATTAATTCTTGCATGCAACTCCACCAATGCATGCGTCTAAATTCCTCGTTTTTATTACGTAATTACGTTTAATAGGACGCTGAATAATTAATAGGCGCATGTTTTTGACATAAATCAGCACCCACCTAGGTTGCAACAATCTCTCTAAAACGCCCTCGAAACCGTGACTGAGGAAGTAGCAACATATATAACATTAAATCGGTAATTGTGAACCTCTAATTCAAAACAAATCTAGTAATACCGATTTTAGCTAAAAAGTAGACTTATTTATGGACGGGGGAGTATTTTAAATTCTTGTTGATATTTTTATTGTTTATAGGTAAATATTTTTTTGGCGAGTAATAAGTAAATCTAAATCCAAGAAAAAAAGGTAATTTTTTCTTTTTCAAAAAGAAAAAGGTGTACATTCTCAAGAAAAAAGAACTAAGATTTTATAAACAATGGTTCAGAATGTTCACCAGGCCTAAAATGGCTAAGAAACTTGAATAAATAAATTTTTTTATGGATCTACAAAATGTATGGATAGAGAAAACAATTGCTCGACTATAGGAGGGAGAGAAAACATCTGACACAATAGAACGGAACGAAAACTCCGAAAAGCTAGCCTGTGAATTTGCTTTTCTTCAGGTTAGTTGAGCGAGTGCTCTCCCACCACCATCACCGTCACCCACACACCCAGGCCAGCCGCACCGGTCAGGCCACCGCTCCTCCCCTCCCCTCCCCTCCCTACTTTTCTCTTCCTCTTCTTCCTCCACCCTCCCATACCCCCCCCCCCCCCCCCCCCCTTTTCTTGGTCGTCCTCCCCTCCTTGCCACCGAGAAGAAGGGGATCTCCACCCCCTTCATTTCCAATTCGGAGAAGGGGAATTTTATTTTTTTCGGTTGTCGAAGAGGAAGGCGAGGAGAGATGGGCGGACGGGTGGATCACGAGTACTCCTACCTGTTCAAGATGGTGCTCATCGGGGATAGCGGCGTCGGCAAGTCCAACATCCTCTCCCGATTCACGCGCAATCATTTCTCCCTCGACTCCAAGTCCACCATCGGCGTCGAGTTCGCCACCAAGTCCCTACAGGTTCGCATTCCATCCCCATAGGTTTCTGCTTCCTCTAATCTCACGATGTTGTACGCGCGTGCGTTTCTTGGAAGGCCTCGTCCGGATCATGGGCCACCAGATCTTGGCCCTCGTGATCCTGGTGCGGGTAACGCGATTATTATCCCCATGATTGCGTTCGCTACCACGCAATAAAGCTGTACGTCGTAATGCGAGGTTTTCTCGGATGGATGGCTCGCTCGTCTCGGACAATTCATCAAAAATTGGGTCGATTATCAGGAAGCAAATCTGTTTCATATTAGATAATATGTTCACAAATATCAAATGCGTTGTATCAGTTCCTTTTTATATTGCCAATTATTCATCAGACAAGAGGCTGTTAGACATTGCTGTGACCTCGAGTCTGTCCATTAACTTAAAGTTTTCATTTGCACGCTAGATTTGCCTCGTTCCCCCGGGATCACATGATTAGTTGGTTGTTGCACTGATTGTTAGGTTGATATGCCAGCTACAGCCTCTTGGGTGGCACCCTGTATGTCTTGTCCTATCCTCGAGTGTTAGGTGAAACCAAACTGTCATCTTAATATTTCACTTGTCTCCTTTATGTATCACCGTTATATATAATTATTATGGTGGGCTTGTGGTATTCAACAGCCTCCTTTGTACTGGAGCAGCACCGCTACTTTTCCTGTGGGCCAATTTTTTTATTTCTGATGTTAATATCAAGTAACTCTACTTCACAAGATAGTTTGGTTTTTGAGGCAATGGTCCAGCTATTCAGCGATGTTTGATTGTGAATTGTCTTGTTAACAGATGGAAGGAAAAACAATAAAGGCTCAGATCTGGGACACGGCTGGCCAGGAGAGGTACCGTGCCATTACAAGCGCATATTACCGAGGCGCTGTTGGGGCTCTCCTTGTTTATGACATCACAAAGCTGCAGAGCTTTGAAAATGTTAATAGGTGGCTTCGCGAGCTCCGTGATCACGCTGACTCCAGCATTGTGATCATGATGGTCGGTAACAAGTCTGACCTGTTACATCTAAGAGCTGTCTCCGAAGATCAAGGCAAGGCATTGGCTGAAAAGGAGGGGCTGTTTTTCCTTGAGACATCAGCTATGGAGGCCGTAAACGTGGAAGAAGCCTTCCAGACTATCATCACAGAGGTCTATGGCATTGTTAACAAGAAAGCGCTTGCCGCCAAAGAAGCAGCAGCCAATGCTGCTCCGTTGCCTTCCCAGGGCAAGACCATCAGCATTGATACTACCTCTGGGAACTCAAAGAGGGCATGCTGCTCTTCTTAAAATCTGATCGGTGTGTCAGCATCATATTGTAGAGAATCAGGAGCGAGAATTGTCAGCAGAGTGGGTTAGTTGAACTGGTGTGAAGGAAAATCTCTACTCCTTTTGTTTCTCTGTTGCGTGGACTTCCTGGAGTATACACTGCACGCGCAGTTTGTTCAGCATTTCTGCAAAGTTAGATGTGTGTATTAGGATTCGTTCCATTTCTGTTATGAAAGTTATATCATACTACAATATATGTCGGATTATACATCGCAGCATATAAGATTCAAAACGGGTTTAGTTGAACCTGGCTTGGTCTGTATTGCTGATTTGCTGGGCTTTTAGTCTATCAGATTCAAAGTTAGTTGTGCTGCTTCTGCCTTTGGACAAGCCTTTCATACTGGTTGGCGCTAAGAGTTGTTTGGTGCATTATACAGCACTTGCTGGACGTTTCTGAATGTTCTGGTATGTGTTGTTTGTGTACCGTCTTGATTGTTTCTGCTTATTTGTTGTCAAGGTGCCCCAGTGATATAGTCCCTTTATGTTATTCTGGTGGGCTGTGAGGCCTCTGATGACAGACTGGACTCTGTGTCTTTGATTCCTTCTTCATGCTTGCTTTGTTGGTTTTGGCTTCGACTTTGGCTACAAAACTGTACCACACGTCGGCGTTCTCTTTGGTGGTTATTCAGTTTCTTTTGTCATGACGGAGCTAACGAAATATGGTAAAATAAACATACCAAACCCCTCCCTCTTGATAAAAGCGGACTCTTAGAAAATGTGAGGTAAAACTTGTACTACTGTATCTATCTTCACAAGTCACAACTATGCTGCACGTTGTTGTGGACCTGGTGGGATGCAAGGAACAAACAGGACTCCGAGGAGGCGGGGAGATGTTGGGAGTCAGTGGCGCATCAAGTTCAAAGGAATTTTCTAGTGTCAATCCTATAGGAAAAAAGAGATAGGTCATACCTCATAAAAATTTCTTTGCAACAATCAAAGAGCTTTCATGCGCCTATAAGATTCAAGTAGGCATGACATCTCAATCCTACTAGGAAACATGGCGCGGTGTCACGCCGCCTACGTGAGGGACAATATTGTAAATTAATCGGTTAAAATTGTTGCCGGAGAGTATGTTTTATGTAATGTATTATTGTTGTTCGAAGTTGTGGCGGAAGAAAACACAAGTACTATTTGCATATAAAGAAGGCAACGGATGATACAATAATGTGGAAGAATGAAAAAGTATAACAAAATTGAATCACTACTTGTTAATTATAGCTAGAAAATTATTCACCCCTAGAAAAAAACCGATGGGTAGCTACCGTATAGGAATTACAAAATAGGAGGAATTACAAAATAGGAATGTGTGAGAAAAAATTATTGCTAAAGAATATAAAATAACTTAAAAAAAAACACCTCCGCTAAAGAATATAAAATAACCCTAAAAATATTGTTGGCGAACTAAGGTTATACAATTATATAGCGGCGAGAAGTTAGCATGAATTAACTAATAAAGTTATCTCAGAAAAGTACCTTCGAATAATAAAAAATGGAACAGAAAATATTATACAGCTATAAAAATGAAGCAAAGAAGTTGTGAACGAAAATTAAGTATAATAATTACGGCTAGAAAAGGTGGGACAGGGCAATAAAATATTAGCCAAAAAATTGTTTTGCATGTACACACGTAATTGGACAAAATTAGACCATAAATAGTACACTCATAGGATCGAACGGCCAGAAAAGGTGAGCCAAAAAAATTAAACTGAATAGTTACAAAAGGTGTACGCAAAAAAATATAGGTTATGGCAAGAAAATTTTAATCGAAAAGTTTTGTTACGTTTATGTGACGTGGCACGTGATTAGACACAATTAGACGATTGACGTGATTAGATATAATTAGACGATTGGATGATAAATAGTACATGCGCGGACGTGACCGGTCGGATGAAACAGCCAGAAAAGGTGAGCTAAAAAATTTAAGCTGAATAATTACAGAGGATAAACATAAAACAATATCGTTTAGTGCAAAAAAATTTTAGCTAAAAAGTTGTGTTGTGGCTATATAACATGGCACACGATTGGACAAAATTAGCCGATAAATAGTACAATTGTGAACATGGACCGTCGGATTGAAAATCTACGGCTGGAGACAGCCTATACACGGTACTATTCATGACTCTACTAATGTTCATGTGAACAGTAGCTGGGAGGCTGAGAAGGCGTGAATCGTACGCGCTTTAATATATAGGTATATGTCTTTCCTATTTCTATGGTTTTCTTATCCTATGAATCAAAGGAGCCCAAGACTCTGGATCATGTCCCTCTTACTTTCCTTCTATCCTGATATTTCTCTAGATCCCCAATCCCCTGCTGTAACTTGTGAACCTGTGGATTTACCGAACTTAATACAAAGGATCGAGATGTGGTGTATGATGGTTCTTATCATTTGGTATTAGTTTTCAATATTTCCTCTTTCGCTTCATCGTTCACTGATTTGGTTAAAATTGTTCGTGAATTCTTAGCGGAAGCAGCATATTTTCTCAGATTTGCACAAAATTTCCATGAGGAACGCCCTCGTTAGGTTGATCTATGGGTGGGTTGAATTTTGATGGAGTGCATGTGACATGTTCTTCTGAAGATCAAGGCCAATATGGAGATGGAGATGGCACAAATAAGATGGGATATGACCAAGCGCATCGACACAATGGAAGCTAAACTACATGCCTTCATGACGATGATCCCCGTTTCGGAGAAGATGATTTCGACATATATGCAAGGTATTCACGGTGCGATGGAGGACTTGGTGCCAGAGATCGAGACTATTCAAGAGCTCGGTGTCCACTCTCCAACCGGAGATGGAAGAAATCAAGGCCAACATGGAGGACTAGAAGCCAGACGTCTGTGTCGGCAGCCGAGGTGAGGCGGTTCGTGATTTGCGCTGTCAAGTAGATAATATCGCAGAAGTAGCGGGAATGGGTGCACTGGGACTCATCTCCGATGGGAGTGACACTCCAGGACAAATGTTGTCACCCTGAAAATGTCCCCACCATGGTGTAGTGGTGGTAAATGCGACTTCACTATCGTCCTCCCTAGTCACGGATCCGAACAACACTCATACCCTTGTGTCGTTTGATCATGAGGCTAGTTCTTCCTCTATCGTTGCTTTTGCTACTAGCAATCCACCACCTCATTCTGAATTTCCTAAGTTTGATGGGGACAATCC